>JAQPPZ010016640.1:0-1286345 GCA_028583015.1 Wollemia nobilis | reverse complement strand
CTCTTCTTGGTAAATGCCTCACCAGACAAGCAATTACCAATCAAGGGCTTAAATCTTTATTGCACACTTAGAGGATTCATAGCAGACTACTACCTTTGCAAATTGGCACCCCAAAGGTTTAAACCCAAGTCTCTTCTTGGTAAGTGCCTCACAGACAAACAATTACCAATCAAGGGCTTAAATCTTTATTTGTTATCATGCAAAAAAAATTAATAAAATCCCCGTGAGTGTGGCACCCCAAGGTTTGAACCCAAGTCTCATGTTGGTAAGTGCCTAACCAAACAAACAATTATCAATCCACCTAGCCCTTGGGGGCTTAAATATTTATTTGTTATCACGCAAAAATAATTAATAAGATCCCCGTGGTCTACCCGCAAGGATGCCACTTGCATTATCGGTGATATGACCCGATTTCAATCCCCATGGTGGATGTGTATAAAAAAATATTACTAAAAAAATTAAAAAAATAAAAATAAAAACTTTAGTCACAATGTAATATGGGTTGATTTTTTAATGCAGTGGTAAGGTCTTTGACTTCTTTTTAAGAGGTCCAAGGTTTAAACCCCACTGTGAGGGTATGAGAACCCCTCATAACACCATGTGTAAACTCATTGAAAAAAATATAGATTAATTTTAATTTCATATAACTAATTATAAAAATATTATTTGTTATCTTGGACCTTAACATATGAGACACTTTTATATAAAACACAATAAATTGAGCCTTAACATTTTAAACACTTGTATGTTAACAAGATAATAAGTTGAGCCTTAACATTTAAATCAAATGGCATGAGGTCAACCACTTAAATTCTTGATATTTTATTTGAATTTTATTAGATAATACATGTATAATTACCAAAAATGTTAGTGTAATAGCATTATGTGGTTTTGATGTAATACATGTGGGACTTAAGTTAATTATGTTTAAGCAATTTAAAATTTTAAAATTGCAATATAACCATGAAAGTGTCAATGTCATTGTGTGCATAATTTGAAGAGCTTTGAAATGAATGGTCATATAAAAGAATCCAAGCAGTATTGAGAGAGATACAACCATGTGAAGATAACTGTCAAGAACAAGGACAATGTTAGGGTAAAATATTTGAGAAAAATATCTCATCTTTTAGGAGTCATATCTTTGTGAAGGGTTATCTGATTCAAATGATTATTGGACCATTTTGTGTGCAGTTTGAAGAGCTTTAGAATAAGTGGTCATATGAAGGAATCCGAGTAGAATTGATGGAGATACAATCCTATGAAGTTAACCATCCATAACAAGGGTAGTGATGATTTTTCAAGTCATAAGAAATTAAATTATAGATATTTGTCAACCAAGGTTAAGATGATGGAAGGAGCAATGGACAACTAGAGAATCAACAAGGCAAGACATTATGTCCAGGCATAGAATTGTTTAGCTAAGTTTCATTTACCTCTTCATCATCTTAAAAGTTTTACGTGTTGATTATTGTAGGTTTATTTTCAAATAATATAATTGTTATAGGATAAGCCTTGTAAATTTCAATAGATATCGACTTATAATTTCCTTCCCATAGATCATTTTATAGCTAAATATTGATAATCATCCCTAGTAGTAGATATTAGGGAGGATCTCACAGAGCAACAATCCTCGCTACTCAAAGATAAGGTAGTCATTGGTAAATTTAGTGGCTCTGATAAAATGGATTGATAGGAGATGGAAGTCTCCAAGAGTGAGTCTCTCATTTCTTCCCAAAGGTTTTTTCCAAGCCTTTTTCTATTCTAGGGAGGAAAAAGATAGAATCTTGAAAGGGGGTCTTTGGCTTATGGGAAGAACATGACTCTTCCTTACCCGTTGGTATGAATGCTTTGCACTTTAAAACGTAAATCTATTCCTAGTACCAATTTGGATCAGGATGTATGGGTTGCCCATTGAATTTTGGGAAATGGATACCTTCAAGGCAATAGACAACACTTTAGGAGAATTCCTTTAGATTTCAAAAACTACAAGAGATGGAGTCTTGGATATTTATGCTCGGATATTGGTCATGATTGATATGAGTAAACCTTTACCTGAACCAATCATTCTTAAATATGAGGGTAAGTTGTGAACCCAAACCATAGATTATAAAAACATATTTTTCAAATGTAGAAGATGTCATGAGGTGGGGCATATTAAGAGATCATGCCCTGAGTCTAGCAGAAACATATGTAGAAAACCGCAAGAGAAACTTACAAATGAATATGGATGAGGATGGTTTTCAACTTCCAAAAAATAGGTTCAGAAATATGAAAGTAAATAAATAGTGGAAACCAGTAAGAAAGGATGTTGGAATAAATATATATTCTTTTGAGGCTTTAACTTATGAATAAAAAGCATATCAGAGCTTAGAGGACATGGTATAACAGGATCAAAATATTAACAAGGAATTATCACTCAATATGATCTTGATTTAAGGATGAACATTCATGCTAAACCTAAGGAATGTGTCTCATTAAATTTTGAAGACTCTTAAAGTACCATGCACCATTTAGGAGAAATAAAGTGGTATAAAAACATAGTGTTAGATGTTAATACCTCTACCATTAACAAGGAAATACCAAAAAACGAGCAAGATAAGTCAACAGATTCCTTTGCAGAGCGAAGAGAGGAGAAATCTAATGAAAAGCAAAGTTGTGAAAGAATATTGAGGAATAGAATAATAAGACCTACTCCTAATACTAGCAAGGCAAAAAGAGAAAAATATTCAAATTATCAAGCAAGAGCTAAGGAAGCAAGAGCAAACATAGAGACAATAACACAATCTAAGTTGGTTGAACTTCTATTTACCAAACAACAAAATGATATTGGTAATTTGCAGGAGGGGCTAGCAGCCCCTAATAACACATGATTACCATCTCATGAAACATAATGGGTGTTAATGTCCCCTCAAAGTAGAGGTGTATCAAGGACCTCTATTTAAGTAATAAGCTTGATATTCTTTATATTCAGGAAACTAGAATGGCAAGGGAAGAAGTTTCCAAAAGTATGAAAGCAATATGGACAATATGTGAATGGTATGTCACAGATTTAGGAGCAATAGGGAGAATTATAACATGTTGGAATCCAGTTAGAACCTCCTATGAAACCATTCATAAAACTAGGCATTGGATAACCTCATTAGTCACATGTTACTTTGTAGATATTTGTTTCATCCTTATCGATGTTTATGGAACTATAACTCAGTTAGGTAGATCAAAAATATGGAGTGGGATTTAAGCCTTAATGAGAAGTAAAGACCAGGAAACTTGATTCATTATCATAGGAGATTTTAATGCCATAACCAAGTTGGATGAAAATTTTAGGCGACCTAGGAAAATAACTCAAAGTATGAGATATTTTTCAACTTCTATTCAAGACAATAATCTATGACAGGTTGAATGTGAATAGGACAACTATACATGGACCAACAACAAGACAATTCAGGACCTAATAACCAAAAAAATAGATAGACGAGTACTCTCAAATCATTGGCTAGATAAAGGCACTTGTGCTAAAATTAATACCTTAACAAGGATTGGTTCAAATCACTAACCAAAACAAATTAATTCAATGAGTAGATGTGGGAAGACCATCCTTAATTTGTTGATATGATAGTGTACACAAGGAATTTTTTAGGAAATAGACTATATACACTTCCAAAACAAATTAATTCAATGACGTCTAGATTAAAAGAATGGAATAATAACACTTTTGAAAATATTTTTGAGAAGAAAGAAGAACTAAAAGAGAAACTTTCAAAATTTTAGGTGAGCACAATAATCCAAGCTCGAAGGAAAGGGAGTTACATAGTGAATATCATAATATTTTGAGTAAGGAAGAGAAATTTTGGAGATTAAAATTGAGACAAAGTTGGTTAAAAGGAGATAAAAATGCAATTTTTTTCATAGGATGGCAATCGTATAGAAATTAGCATCCATAACTAGTAGAACTAAATTAGTAGAAGAGATTGGATTGAAGACCATAATGAAATCATAAAGGAGGCAAAGATTTTTTTACCAAAATATTCTAGGATTAGAGGAGATTGAAGTTCTTTATGATCAACTACTACAAGAAGTGTCTTCAATTATAACAAATGAAGACAACAGCAAACTGATGGAGCTTATTACTCTAGAAGAAGTTCATTCAACTCTTTTCTCTTTTGATAAGGATAGATCCTTAGGTCTGGATGGACCCTCTACAACATTTTATCGATATAATTGGAAAATAATGAAGGATTCTTATTGGTGGCAATGGAACAATTTACGGTAAAATAGTACATACCTTATAAAATAAATACAACAATATATCTTATCCTGATTCCATAAAAGAAGGATGTAGAATTGTTTGATTGATTTAGGTCCATAGGCCTATGTCATATGACATATAAGATAATCTCCAAAGACCACTATTAGACAAAATTATTTCAGAAGAGTAAGGAGGACTTGTAAAAGGAGGAAAAATTATGGATAGGATCATAGTAGCTCATGAAGTAATGCATTCAACATCTTCTAAAAAAGAGAGCAATGATCTTAAAACTTGATATGAATAAAGCCTATGATAGGGTTAAATGGAATTTTCTTTTTGAAATATTAGAAAAATTTAGATTTGGGAAGAAATGGATTATATTGATTAAAGCTCGTGTCTCTACAAATATCATATTCAATGTTGGTCAATGGGCTCGTGATACATTCATTTAAAGCTAAGAAGGGTTTTAAACAAGGAGACCCTTTATCATCATATATGTCCATTATAATGGTAGAGGTATCGGGAAGGAACTTGAAGAACCCATACAAATATGGGCTAATAAGTGGACTTAAGGCTAGTAATAACATCGACAACATCATCCATCAACAATTTGTAGAGGATATAACTCTTTTTGGGAGGGTAGGGAAAAACAAGGCCAAAGCTTTGAATAACTTATTAAAGGAATATGAAAGGGTGTCGGGGTAGAAAATTAATAGGACAAAATCCAAAAATTACTTCCTAAACACTCCAACTAGAATCAAAGCAAGGATATGCAAGTTACTTCAAATGGAGGAGGCAATTTTGCTAGTAACAAATATAGGGATGCACTTATTTAAGGGAAGAATGAGAATAAAATTACATAATACATGTATAAGTAAAGTTTGGAATAAACTATTGGAATGTAAAGGTAGATGATTATCATTAGAAAGAATAGTGCAACTAATTAAATCAATCTTACAAGTCATTCTAGCATATTATATGTCCTTGCGTATTATGCAAAAATCGATAGAAAAGTTTAATCTATATTATGCAGTCATTTTTGTGGTTAAGATTGCATGATAAAAGGAAATTTCCTTTGGTGAAATAGAGCAAGGTGTGTGAAGATAATATCAAGCCTCGCTATATTGAACATGTGTCCCTTTCCTAATGCTTTCAGCGACGTAAAAGGGTTAAAATGAATGTGGCATGGTGGTTATAGGGGCAGTCTGCACGGAGTACAGTGTGGTGGATTTTGAGACAAACAATGCAAAATACTGTGGCAGCCATAAATATGGATAGTGTGCTCGGATCATCATGGTGGCTACCAATTCCACCATGTAAAAAAAAAAAAAATTGTGTGATGATAAAACTAGGGGAGCTGGTTTAAAAGTTCTTATAGATGCAAACTTAGCTCTAAGGGAAAAATTAATTTGGAGATAATGGGCAAGACTTCTTCTAAGTGCGTTTATCCCAATGATCCAAGCTTTATATTTACTACATTCTCATTACTAGATGGTTCTACAGTATGGAACGATTTAAAAAATTAATTGATCTAGTAATTAAATACCTAAGATGGGTGGTGGGGGTGCCGGAGGCACCCAAGGACCCCCGGCTACGGTAAAGGTGATTACGTAATAGGTGATGGCTCGGGGTGCGTAGGGGGACGCCCTCGAATGCGATGAAAGAGAAAGATGCTGGAGAAGACCAGCTGAGAATAGGCGGCCCTCGGGATTCCTACTTTTATCGCTACTTTTCACCTACTTTTATTGCTACTTTTGGAGCGGCCCTCGGGATTCCCACGGTTGGTGGGTGGTTAGTGGGTGTGGGTGGTTTAGCCCACGGTGTTGTATCCACGGTACCCTAATACCACTTGGTGGTTTAGGGTTGTATGAGTTTCCTTATATAATTATTGTAATGCCCCATTTGAGGGACAAGAGAGAGAATAATATATCAAGGAGGATAGACTCTTGTTTGCTGGACTAGCCCAAATTGGGTGAACCTGGGTAAATCTTGTGTGTTATATGTGCATTGAATGGTGTCATTATTTCCTTAGTTATTATTTCTGCATCATTTCTAGAATATGTTTATGTAATTCTCTTCATTTGGTATTAGAGCCAAGTCATTAGCCATAGGGGGACGCCTTTATTGCTAGGGTTTAAATTCGTTTGAAGAAGATCTAGGGTTTCTAGGAGTGAGAGGAAACCTATTCTGGAGTGGGAGTTACGCAGAAGGAGTTTGAAGAAAAAATGTTAGGAAATCATTCAAGGATAGAGATCGAGAAGTTTGACGACAAAATTTTTGAGCTATGGCAGTTAAAGATGGAAGATATGCTCGTGGACAGAGATCAGTGGGCTGCTATTTTAGAAACAACACAACCTACGGGTATTTTCGATGAAGATTGGGAGAAGATGAATCGAAAAGCAAGGAGTCTGATTCGACTGTGTCTTGCAGATTCAGTGCTCATCAATGTTTCGGGAGAAGCTACAACAAAGGATCTTTGGGAGAGGTTAGGGGCTTTGTATCAATCGAAGTCCCTAGTGAACAAATTATTCCTCAGAAAGAAACTCGTACAATCTTAGGATGCATGATGGGGATTCGGTTGCAGATCATCTGAATGCATTCAATACAGTGGTAAGTCAACTAACATCTGTAGAAATTAAGTTGAGTGAGGAAGATAAATGCATTACTTTGTTATGCTCTTTACCAAATTCATGGGATAACTTAGTAGTAGCAATTGGTAGTACAAATTCATCCACATTGAAGTTTGAAGATATAGTGGCATCTCTATTATCTGAGGATATGAGGAGAAAAGCCATGGAGGGCACATCTAAGGAAGCCCTAACAGGGAGAGGGCATGCCAAGGAGAAGGACAAATCTAGATATGGTGATAGGTCTAAGTCTAAAGGTAGATCCAAGTCTCGGGGGAAGTTTGAGAGAAAATGTCTGGAATTGTGGCAAGCCGGGTCATATGAAGAAGGATTGCGAGATCAAAGAAAGCTGAGTCTGGAAAAAAGTTTGATGAATCGACTTCCACAGAGATGAATAAATCCATTGATGAAGCATGGGATGTATATTTGGCATCCTGCTCATCATGCTCCACACGATCAGATAAAAATGATTGGTTGATTGATACTGGTGCCTCTTTTCATATGACTCCTCATAGAGGGTGGTTCAATGAATATGAAAGATATGATGGAGGGGAGGTACTATTGGGAGATGATTCACCACTCAGAATCATGGGTCGTGGAAGAGTGAAAATTTTGTTGCAGGATGATAGGGTTAAGACCCTACCGGGTGTGATGCATATTTCGGGACTTGCTAGAAATTTGATTTCGGTAAGCAAAATGGCCGATGCAGCGAGTTGAATGTCGGTTTTGGCAAGGATTCATGCAAAATGGTTCGTGGATCAATGGTGTTGGCAAGGGGAGTTCGGATTGGAACATTGTATAAGCTATTGGGAAGCACTATGACAAATGAGTGCAATAGCTCAACTGTTCCCGAGGTTGATTCTGATAAAAGCTCAACACTCTGGCATCAAAGGATGGGACATATTGGAGAAAAGGGATTGCGTACCTTGTACACAAAAGGTATGGTTCATGGTATCCCTAATTACTCAATGACTTCTATGTTCTGTGAACATTATATTTATGGTAAACAAAATCGGGTTAGTTTTCCATCTAATGCCACAAGATCTAGTGGGGTACTAGATTTGATCCACAATGATATTTTTGGTCTTGTTCCTATGCCGTCTCTTGGAAAATCACGGTATTATGCTTCCTTTGTTGATGATTTTTCAAGATATGCATGGATTTACTTTCTTAAGAGCAAAGATGAAGTGTTTGAAAAATTTAAGGAATTTAAAGCACTTGTTGAGAATCAAACTGATAAAAGGATTAAGGTGTTGAGGTCTGATAATGGAGGGGAATATTGTTCTAATATATTTGAGAAATTTTGTAAGCAATGTGGTATTGCAAGACAGAAGACTACTTCATATACACCTCAACGAGAATGGAGTTGCGAGAGAGATTGAACAGATCACTGATGGAGAAGGCTAGAAGTATGCTCAGTGGTGCAGGTTTGGCACAGGAATTCTAGGCAAAAGCAGTGAGTGCAGCATGTTACTTGCGAAATCGGTCACCTACATCAGCATTGCCAGATCAAACTGCATTTGAAGATCTATTTGGTAAGAAACCATCTATTTCACATCTCAGATTTTTTGGCTGTGATGCATACATGCATATTCCAAAGGAGAAAAGAAGTAAGCTAGATAATAAGGTCATTAAATGTATCTTTATTGGTTATAAAGATGGTGTTAAAGGATATAAGCTTTGGAATCCAAAAACTAAAAGTACAGTGTATAGTAGAGATGTGGTGTTTAGGGAGATGATCAGTAATTCTAGGAAGGTAGTTACAGAAGAGGAACCTGGAACGGTCCAATTTGATCTCATGGACAACTATCAGATAGTAGAGGATCTGGAAGAGGAGCATGCAGATGAGTATATGGAAGAGGAGCATACAGGTGAGGATCTGGAAGAGGATGAAGAAGAGGTTCATACACCTGTGGTAAGGAGATCAACACGGGAAAGGAGGCAACCTGAAAGGTACAGTCCATCCGCTTTTCCTACTTCTTTTGTACTATCTCATTATCGATGAAGATCCTAGAACAAGTTAGAGAAGTCGTTAATTACGGAGAGGCAAACCATTGGGAAGAGGCCATGGATGAGGAAATGATGTCCCTGAAAAAGAACATAACATGGGATTTAGTGAAATTACCAAGTGGTAGGAAAGCAATAGGTTGCAAGTGGATCTTTAAAAAGAAGCAGAATCTTTGAAGGTAAAGTGGAGAAATATAAAGCTCGCCTAGTTGCTAAAGTTTTTTCCCAAGTTGAAGGAATTGATTATGGTGAAATTTTTCTCCCGTTGCAAAGCTAACATCAATTAGATTTATGTTAGTCGTGGGTCGCTGCATTCGATCTTGAAATAGAACGGATGGATGTGAAAACCGCATTCCTTCATGGAGATTTGGAGGAAGAAATCTATATGAGGCGACTGAAGGTTTCATCGTTGCGGGAAAGGAGGATCTCGGTATGTAAGTTAAAGAAATCATTGTATGGACTGAAACAATCACCTAGAATGTGGTACCAAAAATTTGATACTTATGTTTTAGGAATTTGTTTTGTTCGTAGCAATGCTGATCACTGTGTGTATTCAAAGAAAATTGGTAATGTAATTGTCATTATAGTTCTTTATGTTGATGACATGTTACTAATTGGAAATAGCAAGAAACTGGTCAGGGAAGTAAAGTCTCAGTTGGCATCACAATTTGACATGAAGGATCTTGGCCTTGCAAATTTTATATTGGGTATGCAAATAAAAAGAGATCGCTCTAACAGAAGGTTGTGGCTGGATCAGAAAAAGTATGTTGAGACAGTGTTGAAAAGGTTCAATATGCAGGATTGCAAATCGGTGAAGGTACCTATTTCTTTAGGTGAAAAATTTTCTGCTAAAAAATGTCCAAAAACAGAAGAAGAGGTAGAGGAAATGTCACATATTCCTTATGCAAATGTTGTAGGTAGTTTAATGTATGCCATGGTTTGTACTAGAGCAGACATTGCCCATGTAGTGGGAGTCTTGAGTAGATATATGTCTAAACCTGGTAAAGAGCATTGGACTGCTGTGAAAAGGGTGTTTAGATATTTGTGTGGCACCTCTGATTTTACAATCTGCTATGAGGGTACAGGTAAAGAAAATAGACAATTGGATATAGAAGGGTTTGTTGATGCAGATTAGGCTGGCGATATGGACAGGAGAAGATCTACTAGTGCTTATGTATTCAATTTGTTCGGAGGGGCCATTAGTTGGATGAGCAAGAGGCGGATCGTTGTTGCTCTTTCAACTACCGAAGCTGAGTATATGGCCGCCACCGATGCAAGTAAGGAAGTCGTATGGCTGCAAAGACTATGTGCTGAAATTGGGTTCTTTCAAGGAGTCTGTAAAGATAAACCGTGATGATCGAGTGCCATATTTTTGGCAAAGAACCCTGCTTACCATTCAAGAACGAAGCACATTGATACAAAGTTCCATTTCTGTAGGGACATGCTTGAACAAAGGAAAGTGTTGCTGGAAAAGGTAGACACCAAGGAAAATGTTGCAGATGCTTTAACCAAGGCTATAAGCACTGAAAAGTTTAGATTCTGTTCAAATGAAATGGGTCTGGCAAAGTATTCAACAAGTGGGAGAATGTTGGATATGTCTCATTCTTTGTCGGAAAAGAATTGTATGACAGGCACTACAGCGCAAAAGACGACGGGTAGGGGGGGTCCGGGGTGCCGGAGGCACCCAAGGACCCCCGGCTACGGTAAAGGTGATTACGTAATAGGTGATGGCTCGGGGTGCGTAGGGGGACGCCCTCGGATGCGGTGAAAGAGAAAGATGCTGGAGAAGACCAGTTGAGAATAGGCGGCCCTCGGGATTCCTACTTTTATCGCTACTTTTCACCTACTTTTATCGCTACTTTTGGAGCGGCCCTCAAGATTCCCACGGTTGGTGGGTGGTTAGTGGGTGTGGGTGGTTTAGCCCACGGTGTTGTATCCACGGTACCCTAATACCACTTGGTGGTTTAGGGTTGTATGAGTTTCCTTATATAATTATTGTAATGCCCCATTTGAGGGACAAGAGAGAGAATAATATATCAAGGAGGATAGACTCTTGTTTGCTGGACTAGCCCAAATCGGGTGAACCAGGGTAAATATTGTGTGTTATATGTGCATTGAATGGTGTCATTATTTCCTTAGTTATTATTTCTGCATCATTTCTAGAATATGTTTCTGTAATTCTCTTCAGGGAATTGGAGAAAAAAATTATTTGGATGGATACTTGGTGTGATAAAAAACAACTCAATCTAGATCTTATTTTAAAACCATGGATAAGATTATTTTAGGATAAATATGGTGATAGGGTTTCAAACATTATGTACAATGATCAAGAAGGAAGATACAAATGGAAAGAAGATTTTTTTTATATATATAATAGACATTCTTGCTAGGAGGTAGTTGAGAAAAAAGATAACAATAGTGATTAATCTGAGGGGAGCTGAGGTTAAGTTGATTTGGGAGTTGAATAACTGAGGTGAATACACAATAAGAAACAAATATAATGTAAAACACCAACAAAATAGGAATACCATGAGAATATGGAGAGATATTTGGGATGTATTGAGAATTCCAAAAGTTGAAATGTTTGTATGGCTAGTAGGTCATAGGAAAAATTTATCCTAGGATAATCTAATGAAAAGGGGTTTTCATGGCCCCTCACAATGTGTTCTATGTAAAAAGGAGGAGAGTATAACCATATCTTGTGACACTGTTCAATAGTCTAGGAACTATGGCAATGGATTCTTAATATGTTCAATAAATGCATGGTGATGAATGGATTAATGGTTTAAACAATGGTAAAACACTTTTAAAAGTAAGGCATTACAAACAATTTGGGATACATTGAAAGATAAAATACTTTGGACTGTATGGATGGAAATGAATAGAAGAATTTTTAAAGGAAAGGGAAGTAGTTTAGAGGTAATGAAAAAGAAGATTTGTTTAGCCATAGAGGAGTCTAAACCAACCCTATCAACTCACCTAATCCCTATTCTTGAAGTAGAGAGCCTTGATAGATGGAGTGAAGTCATCAAATGGAATTATGATGTTGGGTACAAGAGAAACAAAATGAAGGCATAAATTATAAAGTAAAAACCACCAAAAGTGGAGTTGGTCAAGTTGAATTTTGGTGGAGCATTTAGGGCCAACCAGAGGAAGAGGAATAATTAGAAATAATAAGGGTGAGATTTTATCACATTATGCTTTCAATAGTGGATTTGAGACAAATAGTGAAGCTGATATTAGAGTATATTACATTATTTGGTACATGGTAATGTACCACCTTGGGTACATATTTAGATTATGAGTGTGTCTTAGATTATAGTGTGAGTAAATATTTTATGTAATGTAATAATGTGCAAGAAATGCACATGTGTCTTGTAGTTAAGAGTGCAAGTATGATGAGTGTAGATGTGCACAAGTGTCCATTATGTAGGAGTACACATGTGTTCTTAGAGTAGGAAAGTGAAGAGTCAAGAAGAGTGAAGGCCAAGAGTACTCCATATGAAGAGTCACATACCATTATATACGTGTCTATGTGTGTGTGTGACCTAATGTAGAGTGAGATGTGTGGAAGTATGGTGTATTTGAGATATTTATTCTATATCAAGATACTATTTTCGTGAGCATTTGTTAATGACAATTTTATGAGTTGCAAAAGTTATTTATGAGTTTCATATGATTAAAATATTGTCATTATCTTATATTTCATATAGCAACTTTATTTTAGATCTTGTGATTATTTTTTCTTTAAGTATTAAGCATAAAAAAACTAACAAGTGAAGCTTGGGCAGCTTTGGAAGGGTTAAAATGAGCAACAAATGAAATGAAACGGAGTATGGATGGAAGACAATTCATTAATAGTAATAAATACAATTTTGAGTAAATCAAAGGTTCCATGGAACATACAAGAGATCATTGTGGAAATACAAGACCTTGCTACAGATTTTGAAGAAATCAGGTTTACACATATGTTAAAGGAAGAGAACAAATGTGCATATAGGTTAGCCAATAGAGGGGTTTTACTAAAGGATTGTGAAATTAAACTCTCTTTTCCATGGTTAGAGGAAGTAGTGATTTTAGCTGAAGCTCACAACAAAATGTTGATTGTCTAAATAAAATCATGATTAACATTTGCTTTAATATTTTCCATTGATAATATTTGTTGTATTTTATAACATTAATATGTTTTCATGTAAAGTATTTATTATAGTTCTTTTGGTTGCACTTATGCTTAAGGATAGAAACTAATAGTCTAGATATGGTAAAGCGGACTATGATAGCACAAAGTTTTGGAAATATTATTATACTAAGATGAAGTGCATAGACAATACAGGTGGATTTTTGGTATTGTAAAGGCTGCTACAGGAAAATGTTAATAAAGATGCTAAATTTTGGAATATTTGTATTTACAAAGAAAATTAAAGAAGATCTAGAAAATAAAAATCAAGAATTTAGACTTTTTATGAAAAAAGATGTAGGTATCTAGTTATAGCAACTCATTTGATATGAGAATTGAATCTGTTTGTAAACTCTCAAGCTCTAAAGGAGAGAGTTGTGATTTATCAAGGGTGGGGGAATCGAGTATGACCCCTTCTTTTCCATCCAAAAATAAGCCATAAAAATATCTATAATCTATAAGGAATTTGGAATTAGAAAGCAACCTTGGTTATAGAGAGCAACAACTATGCTTAAATATGAGTAGAAAAAAGTAGCTAGAAATAATTATATTAAGCTTTTGGAATTTTCATTACAATTTCTCCTCAATTTGGCCTCCAATGATTGTAACGAAACTACTTCCAAGAAACAATAATTAAAACTGTGAAATCTAGAAAAATAGGAATGAAACAACATACACTAGAATATTTGTATTATAATAATATTCCAGAACAAAACATCTAAATGAGTATTATTAATTCATATTCTAAGTTACAAATATAATTCAAACCACTCAGAGAGGGTAAAGCATCTTGGCTACTTAGAGAGGGTGAATTTTCTTAGCCACTTAAAGAGGGTGACATCTCTTATGTGCATCAAAGGCCATAGAAGTTAGATAAATGACTAATGATCTAATTATATCACATATCTCCTATTTATAGTTTAATAAAGTAATAAAACCTAATCCTAATGCACAAGGGTCAATTATCATAACCTATAGGTAAGCTAACAAAATAAATATAGTTGGCATGGCTACATCAGGGCCTTTACATGGCTTCCTTTCTCAAAAAACATTTTCCTCAAAGTTGAAAATTTCTCAAGAATGGTCATTGGTTCCCATGTCACATCTTCTTAAGGAAGGTCTTACCACTTGATGAGTAGCTCCTACACTTGGTGAAAACATAAATTACAAACCCAAGACTATAACACTGCTTCCAAATTCAAGTTAACTCGTCCTTATTCATACAACTTTGGAAGCTCCAATTGAGAATACACCTTCTAACCATATACTTGCTTAAGACAAGAAACATGAAAATAGGGTGTATTTTTAGGTAAGAGGAAGCTCCAATTAATATGCCACCTCTCTTATTCGACAAAGCACCTTATAGAGACCATAAAATCTAGGTGCAAGTTTTTGGCTAGATTTTGTCTTTAGAGAAATTGTTTATATGGTTGAGTGCCACAAAATGATCATATCACCCACTTTAAAGTGTCAAAGCAATATAAATCTTGTTGGTGCTTCAAAAAATTTTAGGCTTGACAAAGATTGTCCTTGAGAAGATAAAGGACAATTTTATGCTATTGGAGGAAATTATTGACTTAAGCCACATAGCAAGAGCCTAAAAGATAGTCTACCAAGGATGGGATTTTTGGCCCATACAATGCCTCAAATGGAGATATCTCATTGGAAATATGATAAGAAGTATTGTACCATTGTTCTATAAATAAAAGCCATTTAACCCATTGATATTACTTATCTTGGACAAATAATCTAAAATATATACCTTGGCACTTATTCAAAAAAAATTATTTAGTCATTTGAGTAAGGATGATAGGAACAACTCATATTGAGTTGAGTACCACTAAGAGTGAACAACTCATTCAAAAGTTGTTACTGAAAATAGGGTTATGATCACAAACAATAAACATGGGCATGCGATGAAATTTGAAAATAGAATCAAGGAACACCTTGGCCAACTTGTTGGTGGTGAATGGATGTTGTAAGGTAAAATAATGGACATAGTTGGAAAGGTGATCTTGAAGGGAATGGCCTAGATTTAACAAGATAATCCAAATGCAAGGATAATATTATTCATAATATTTCATACAATAACTTAGATCATACTCAATATTATCATACTCATGCAATAAATCAAATCTTGAAACTAATTATTGATACTTTCAATCAAATAAAAAATTGCATTATACACAATCTGACCATTCATATGTACAATTTTACATTGAGCCTCTCATATTTATGAGACTCTTGATATTTCAAATTTCTCTTCACCTTCTCTTAATCTCATGGGAAATATGCATATTCATATTTTTCATGTGCGAAATATTTTATTAACCTCTTAATAATTACAAATAACAAATATTACAAAATATCAAATAATGTAATATTATCTAACATCCCTTATATTAAATCATTTGGTATAAAGATAAATCTTTGACTTTGGTTTGGCTGGATCAAATAATCTCCTTATTACATTGTTTATGCAAAGATAGTTACGAAAGAATTCAAACTTGTTTCAACTAAGTGCCTTTGTAAAAAAAATTGCAAGTTCATCTTTGATGGAGATGTATTAAAGTTTAATATGATGATTTTGAACACGTTCTCGAATAAAATATCATTGTGCTTCAATATGCTTAGTTCTCTCATGAAAATTTGGATTTTTTAATAGTTTTAAAAATCCCCGAGTATCACCAGGGAGCTGGTAAATGCGGACAAGGTAGTTTAGAGGACGAAGGATCCATGGAAGGATCTAACACAAGCGATGCAGGTAAGGAACCGTCTGATGGGATTTTCTCCTTCCCATTGCATGGAAAGGAGCATCTTGACAAAGGGGACTCGATGGCTGGTCAAACCCTTGGGAAGGGTTTTGATCCAGAAAAACCTGATGTTGTCTCTTATACCTAGACAGTCAACCAAGGCCCCCTCCCCAAACCCCCATCCTAGAATCTAGTGCCCAATGGAACAGATCTAGTGATACCAAAAAGTTTGATGTCAAGCTACCTCGCAACGAAAAAAATTTCTCTGGTAGGCAAGTTTATCGGAGGTCGCCCAGACATGGAGACCATCAGGAAGTGGGCATACTCCAAATGGAGAACAAGTGGGAACATAGAGATCGTTGCCCTATCTAGGGGTTTTTTTGCCATTAGGATAAATAATCAAGAGGATGCATGTAGAATCCTAACCGGAGGACCTTGGTTCCCAGGCAGAAGGAGCCTCTTCATCCCTTGGCAGGTTGAATATTTTGACCCTGACACCCAAAATATCAACGTCGCCCCAATCTAGGTTAGGTTGCCAAAACTCCCCTTTAAGTTTTGGCATGAGGATGTTCTCAGAGGAATCTCTAGAACTATCGACGAGCTGGTAGCGATTTATTCATCCACCAAAGTTTGATTACTGATGGTCCATGCTCGCATATGTATCAATGCCAACTTGGATTCTGAGCTTCCCACCTTTATCAACCTCATTTACGGATCCTCCTACATAAGGTGGTAACCCTTGGAATACGAGAACAAACCTGTATTTTGCATACATTGTCATTCCCAAGGACACCTAAGGAACCAGTGTCCCACACTAAAAGATTAGTCTCAAGCTTCTAAAGGGCCCAAAAAGGGTGCAAAGCATAGCGTAGGCCCTCCTAAAGAGCAAACTCAAAACCCTCCCCCAAAGGAATACCCCTAGAGACCCTGGTCAGGCATATTCAACCATGACACCTCAAGGGAGAGGAATGCTATGTCCCAATGCAAGGAAAGGAAGCTCCATATGAATTCAAAGGTAAAGAAATGGCCATTCCTCCTAAGGAACCCAATTAGGTTTAGGTACCTCCTCTCTCTCCCATTGTTACTACAAATCGTATTCAAGATGATTTTCTTGTTGATGATTCTAGGAATTTGACCTCTTTATCCCCCATCCCCTCCTCAACTAGATCTAGGCCATACCTTACCCCTCTTGAGGCACACTACCTCCCTATTGAATATGTGGAAAGCCCTCCGACTAACCACCATCAACCTAATAGATTCAGCCCAAAAAACACCCGAAGCAAAAAATCCTCCATCGACTTTGGCTATGATAAAAAAAGAGGAAGACCATCCATTACTGAGCAAAGGAATAAAGAGATTGAGGAAGACATAGCTAACAATACCCAAGCAAATCTATTCTCTAGGACTCCATTTCTACAGAAAGATGAACCAAAAGGAAACAAACCTCCCCTTCAATAGGTGAACGGAGGCAAAAAATCCCAAAAAAAGTTTTAATAAAGATCCTCTCATGGAATGTGAGAGGCCTAAATGGAGCAACCAAACAACACCTCACTGCTAACTTAAGAAAATAATGTAATCCCACCATTTTCATTCTTCAAGAAACCAAAAATGATGATGCCTCCTCTCTCAAGTCTGCCAAAACAATATGGAGTAGGGGAGAAGTCCTCTACAACCCTGCTTAGGGATCCTCAGGAGGTCCCATGTGCTTGTGGGATCCATCAAAGGTCGAAGGGAGACTCTTGTCATATTCTAACAAAATCATCAAAATATTTTTCATTGTAAGACCAGTAATTTCTCCTGGGTCCTTTTCAATGTTTATGCCCTGAACTCCCCCTTGAAAGAGTAGCCTTGTGGAACTCGATCAACCAAACGAGAAGCACTTTCAACACTATCCCTTGGGTTATTGTCAAATATTTCAACAACCCCTTGTACCCTTAAGACAAGAGGGGAGGACTCAACACCATAAACAAAATCATGAAGGACTTTAGCGATTTCCTAAATAATAACGAACTCCTCGACGTTCAGCTCAAAGGGGTCAACTACACTTGGAGCAATAGAAGAATAGGAAGTGGTCTCATTCAGGTGAAGCTTGATAGGTTCCTCATTTCCAAAGAGGCGATTCCTTTATTTGGGGATGCGTCCCTCCTTGCCCTCCCCAAGATCAAATCTGATCACAACCCCCTTCTCCTTGAAGCAGGGAAACCCCCCTCTTTCAAGTCCCCTTTCCGCTTTGAGTCAATGTGGTTCCACCACCCCGACCTCAGAAACCAAGTTTCCCTCTAGTGGCAGCAGCCTTTCACTAGGTGCCCTTCTTTCCAAAATTTCCAAAAGCTCAAATTGGTCAAGGAGAAACTCAAATTTTGGAACATGGAGGTCTTTGGAAACATCTTCGAAAGCAATAAGGCTATTGCAGAGAAGCTCTAATCAATTGAAAGAAAAATTGAAACTGAAAATCAAAGCAATGCCATTAGGGATGAAGAACGAAACCTCCTTGTTGAGTACCACAACATTATAGCGAGGGAGGAAACCTTTTGGAGACAAAAGTCCAGAGCCCTCTGGATCAAATATGGAAACTCCAATACCAGGTTTTCCATGCTTCCACCTTGAGACAAAGAGGCTCTAACAAAACCTGGGATATCTCTCGTAGAGATTGATCCACCACCAAGGATATCTTTGGGATCAGATCTGAATCTATCTCATTTTTTCAATCTCTTCTTGGCAGCCCCTCCAAGTGTGATGACCAAGCCGAGACTAAAATTTTGGCCAATATACCCCTCTTCGTTCCCTCATCGTCTAACTCCATGCTCCTCAGCCTTTTCACTCAAGATGAGATCAAGGAAGCTCTCTTCTCCATGCAACCTGACAAGGCCCCTGGCCCGGATGGGTTTCCCCCTCGTTTCTTCCAAGATTTCTAGGATTTCATCAGTTAGAATGTGTGTAATTCCATCAAAGAATTCCAGACCACTTGGTCCATCCTCCACGGGATTAATGCCACCTTCATATCCTTCATCCCCAAGTATTCCTCTTGCAGGTCTATGTCCGATTACTGATCCATCACTTTGTGTAATGTACTCTAGAAGGTCCTCACTAAAGTTATGGTAAAAAGGATGAAGATGGTCCTCTCTCTCATCATCAACCCCAGTCAAGGTAGCTCAATCAAAGGTAGGAACATTTTGGATGGTGTCATTATTGTTCATGAAACCCTACATTTTGCCTCCCTCGCAAAGAAGCCTGCTTTCTTCCTCAAGCTCGATATGAACAAGGCTTTCGATAGGGTCAATTGGGATTTCCTCCTTGGCATCCTCCTCAAGTTTGGCTTTCACCCGACTTGGATCGACCTCATCAAAAGCTATTTTTCATCCTCCTAATTGTCTGTCCTTGTTAACGGGTCCCCTACTATTTTTTTTTCAAGTGCTAGAGGCCTCTACTAGGGATATCTGCTCTCTCCCATCCTCTTCATCATCCTAGCTGACTCTTTGGGCAGAGCTCTCAAATTTGCCTATCGAAGCCAAAGGATTTCTGGTATCCAAGTTGCATCAAGCATCAACCTTGTCACCCATCAAAAATTTGTTAACAACACAATTTTATCCACTCAAGCTTCTGTCCTTCAGGTCAAATCCATCAAGCACATCATCCTCTACAATGTTGGGCAAAAGGTTAATTTTATTAAAAGTAAAGTGTTCTTCATCAATACTCTCATAGCCCGCCAAACCAAGATAGCCTAGATCCTCGGGTGCACCATTGACTCATTCCCATATTCCTACCTTGGCCTCCCCTTGTTCTTTGACAATCCAAAGGAGTCCATGTGGAACAATGTCATTGAGAGAATCCAAAAGAAGTTAGCTACTTGGAAAGAAAATATCTTGCCCCAAGTTGCCAAAGCCACTCTCACTATGGCTTACCTCCAAGGCATCCCTATTTATTTTATGTCTAAAATTCCCCCTTGCAGTGTGCCACAAGATCGAAAAACTGCAAAAAAGGTTCTTGTGGTCGGGAACCGATGAGAAGACTAGAATCTCGCTCGTTGCTTGAGATATTATGTGCAAAAGAAAGGAGCAAGGGGGCCTAGGTTTTAGAAAAACCTCCAAAATGAATATTTCACCGCTGGAAAAACATACATGGAGGATCCTCATCAATGAAATAACTAAGTGGATTCAAATTGTCAAAAAAAATATCTTGCTAATCATCAAATCTTGGACAAGGGGACCCCTTGAGCGGATCATTCTTCTGAAAATCCATCACTCAAACCAGACACTTAATCCAAAAAGACTTATAATGGATTCTGGGTAATGGCAACAAGATCAATTTCTAGAGCGACTGGTGGGTTCAAGATGATCCCTTGATTGACAATCCAGATATAGCGGACCTCAAGCCTTTTACGGATTCAAATCTTGGGAGCAGGGTGGCTGACTTTATCACCCACTCCAATAGCCACCCTCGATGGAAACTAATCAATGGCAATAACCTAGATGAGGCTACAAAATCCCTGTCCATTATCCTCTACTCAACTACCATCCCCACCGAAGAAGGTCCTGATAGGCCTATTTGGAAAGGATCCGACAATGGCATTTTTACAGTCAAATCAGCATATAGCATCCAAACATCCTCTCAGATTTTGCTCACTCTGTTTAACCTGGTCTGGAGTAAAATATTGATCCCTAAGGTTAGTTTCTTCTCTTGGATTGCTATTCAAAACAAAGATCTTACTATAGAAAATCTACACAAAAGAGGTTTCTCAGTCCCCAACATGTGCTACCTTTGTATGGCTGATTGGGAGTCTACTGATCACTTGTTCCCGAGTCATGATTTTTCTTTCACCGTCCTTGGGTACATCCTGAACTCTTTCCACATTCTATTAGGAAATATCAGGATGAGAGGTGGAAAGGCTAGGCTAGTCAAAGTAGGCTAGGTGAGGTGGAAAGGCTAGGCTAGTCAAAGTAGACTAGGTGAGGTGGAAAGCTTAGATTAAATCAAGATTAGATCTAATTAAGCATGTGTTTAGCCATAAAGCATACTTTGACCAAAAATGTTGACTTTTGACCATAAAGTGCTTTTTGACCATGGTGGAGAATTCAACCTTAGTTGAGTTGGGAATGAGGTCACATGAGGATCCATGGTTAAGCGTAGGAAGGGGCTTAGCTACCCAAGGGGGCTAAGGATGATGAATAGTGATTTGGAGCCAATTTATGCAATTTTTGATAGTTTTGCAAATTGATTGGCCGTGATGATGTGAGAAGTGGAAATGTGCGACTTTTGGGTGTCTACATTTTACCCTTTTTGTACTGGATTATGTGAAAACATGATTTAGTACAAAAATTGATGATATGAATTGATGGAATGATTGGAAGGCAAAGAATTTGCGATTGATGACTTGTGGATGATTGCGAGAGAGATGCATTGATAAAAATGGTTTGTGATTGAGGATGACACTTTGCAGTATCGTAATGATTGCTTTTGAGGGAAGGCGTAAGATTACCTTGTATTATGATCAACTTGAGATGTTCCAATTTGGAAGGAACAAATGCCTTTGCCAATTTTTGCTTTTGATTGATTGATGAGCTCTTTTGACAACATTTGACAAACCGTTGGAGCCGTAGGGTAGAACTTTTAGGAGCTTCATTCACAAGTGGTCTTACGACTGCCACTATGAATATTGGAATCCATGGGGTGTCTACAGTTAGAGGCGTTTTGAGGCTTATCAAACATTGCTTTATTTTGGATTGGAGTTTTGATTGAGAAGAGAAGTTTCACTTTTGTATTTGTCCTAGCATGAGGACTTGAGATAATCTTCAGCAAAAAAATTCTTAGGAATTTGTTGTATCCATGATTGGATGTTTGGTTGTTTGATCATGTGCAAGGTAGCTTTTGATGTGTTGGATGATTACCCCCTCAAGCGATGAATTGGCGATGGAGGAGACGAAGATCGACGATGAAATGATTGATGATGATGAAAATGATTGTAAGAGTGATGAGACTTGCAAATGGTGGATATACAAGGCCATAGCCAAGCATATTGTGAGAATTTGAATGTGAAATGGTAGGTTCACACATGGGTGTGTGAATGAAAATATTCGCACATGGTTGTGTGAACGAAAAATTTTGCACATGTCTGTGCGAACCTATCGAAAATGGCATATGGAAGCATGAAGGTGTCATTGTGGGGTCAATTTGCATGATGTGGAGTGTGGAGAGAGTGGTGAAGAAGATTTGGAGGAAGGCTGAGAAGCCTCTTGATAGAGATGATGGGAGTGGGGAGACTCCCAATGGAAAACAAAGCTGAAATGGCCTACGTTTGTTTTTTTTTTCTCTTTTTTTTTTGTTTGCGTTGTTTTTGTTGTTTTTGGATGTGGCGAGTGTGCCACCATTTTTGTATATGATGATGGTTGTATAGAATGATGTATATACACTATAGTTGATGGATGATTTTGATAATGTACAAAGCATTTTATGCAATGATATGCATGATGAGCTCTTGTGATTATGTACAATGGTGTGATATGTATGGATGCAAAAAGTGTGTTGTATGTACACTTGATATGTATGTAGGTGGTTATAGGTTTGGAAACCCATATTTGATTTTGATTATCTCAAATGGTTGAAATACTCGATGATAATGGAATAGTCACACTGATTGTGCACCATGTACTTTATTATGAGATAAGCAAACATGCAATATGTATGATGAATGCAAGTGGAAGTGTACCTATGGAGGTAATGTAATGGACTCTTTGAATATGCAATGAATGATAATGTATGGATATGATGAAGAGAATAGGTGTTATAAAAAGAGCTAGCAATGATGCTATCCGTTCCTTTTTCTCAAGATTATTGGATGTTTAGAAGAATTTCTAGAAGTTCAAACACCATAGTTTGAACAATCAAACTCATCTAGTAGACAATCAATATCCTGTAGAAGTCTTGACTATCCTGACTGAGATTAAGCCTATCATGGACTAGTGTGTGCAAAGTGATGTTCATTTATCCATTTTGAGGGAGGTTGGACTAACCTATTGCAAACCTAGCCGATTAAGCTAGCTCATCCACAAGCGTGCAGTGGTCTGTACAAAAGAAGGTCGCTAATGTGATAGACATGTCACCACTTGTAAGGCTTACTCCACTACCAGGGAGGCGTCGAGGGCCTATTGCTAGTGATGGAGATCACCCCATGATGTTATGATGGACCTGAGGACCTCAGGGATTCAAGATTTTTTGATGGTGCTCTTTTTCTTTGCTTTTATTTTGATTTTCTTGTTTTGTTTTTGTATTGCTCTTGTGGGTGTTTGCTTTTGTTTTCTACCCTTTTTATTTTTCTTTTTAGCTTATCCTTTTGTCAATCCTCAAGTTTATTTTGATCACGCAAATGATAGGATGAGCAGGGGAAACCGTTCGCTTTATGGTAAGGCTTACGCAAGGTGTTGTCCTCCCTACACTCAAAATTTATTTAATGTGTGAGACGTGTGATTGGTCCATGAAAGAACTCAAGTTAACTAGGGGAAGCTTTGAAATGCTTTAGGATTTTGATGGCTTTCGATGTTGGTTGATTGGACTGACTATGAATGGTTGAGCAATAGAAGAGCTTCCTATTGCCATGCAACTTGAGAAGAGGATTGGACACCACTACAAGCATGCTAACAAATGTATGTTTAACTCTTCAATGGTGTGTTGTATGGAAAATGATGTATGCATATGTACAAGAAGAATTATATGGCAACATGATGATGAACAATGCAGTAGCATGAAAAGCATGGGTGAATGACATGATGGAATGCTTATGTACAAGTAGAATGCGTGACATGATACAATGCCTATGAATGCAAACTAAAGCACGACCAACTTGTTCTCGAGTAGTAAAACCAAGTGGGATAGTTTTGATGCAAATTTATGACTCCAAAGGAGTGACTCAATTGATATGGATGAAGTGTGATGGCATGTATGGATGTATTTGGTGAGTGAATTGAATGTTAATATTTGGTGGCATCAACATGATTGATGAGTGTGGATGATGATGGAAGAGGCTGAAAAGTGAGCCTGTGAGATGGAGGAAGGGGAAGAGAAGAAAGAGATAAAGAAGAGAAGAATAGAGGAAAAGAAGGAAGAAGAAAATGTAACCAATCAAAGGTATGTAGCCGCTCGAAGCGTGACCATACAACATTGACAAGTAACAAGAAGAAAGGGAAGGGAGAAAGAAGAGAAGGAAAAATCAAAGGTATGTAGCCGCTCGAAGCGTGACCATACAACATTGATCAAAGAGGAAGGAGATAAAGAATAGAAGAAGGAGAAAGAAGCAGAACAAAGTGATGCGATTGTTTTTGCATTTTTTGTTTTTGTTTTGGTTTTTGTAATAGTCGCGATTGTATGTACAAGGAATGGTGAGCCGTACTTGAAAATTCTTAGGCATAAAATGCTCGGAGATGAATGATGTTGATGGGTTCAAGGTCAGCAAGATATTCAAGATTGGCAAGATGATATGCCCCAGAATCGAATGTGTGTGTAACAATGTAAGGGCCTAGCCAATTAGGTGTAAATTTATCATGAAGGTGGCACGGTTGGCTAGTGATCTGTTGGTTCTTTGTGAGGACTAGATCTCTAACTTGGAATTCTCATGGATGTACCTTGTTGTGATAGGCACATCAAAGGCAATCTTGGTAAATGCATGTGTGTTTAAGAATGTAAATGCAACGTTCATCCAAGAGTGTTAACTGGTCTGATTTTGCTGGATGAGTAGTATCATCATTGATAAATTTTGATAGTGATATGTACAATAGATGAGAAGCTCGAGCTCTAGGGGTAGTAGATTTTGAAAATGTTATTGCCCCAGTTGTAGTTTTAAGTGTGATGACTCTATAATGGTTTTGTATGAAGAATGGCGCATATGGTTTGATGGGTAAATTTGGTTGAATTGCTCACATAGTGCACAAACATTCTTGGTCTAGAAAAGCATACCGTTTATTAGAGATGACCATGGAAGAGATGTCAAAGCGATAGGTGATGTGTGAAGTAATGAATTTGTTGATTGTAAGACCTATCGTTTGAATGAGAATGGTGTCTTGAACCCAATTTGTAAAATACTCCATAGTATTGTTGGATGGGGTGGAGAGGATTTTATCAATAAAATGCAAACCCCATTTGAGAAAAGGACCACATAGATTGAACCGATTGGAGTGCTTGAGATGATAAAAAGTGTAATATTAGCATGGTGTTGCCATGTGATGTATGGCAAAATGTATTCGCAACAACCATGCTCCAGTGTAGGCCAATACTAACCCATGTGTAAGATGATTCTTAATGAAGTGTTGGGTTTGTGTGTGGTTTGAGATAACACCGAAGGATGCCATCGTGGTTGCGTTGAGAAAGAATATCTCCCAGCAATGAAAAATGGATTTCCCTTTGTTTGGATGTTCATTGAGAAGTGTGGGGCAAATCCAAAAGAAAATGCCTAATGTTATAGAATCTTTGACATGGGGAAAAAGCCAAGATTGTGAGGCTCAACCATATATGCGAGCGATATGAGGATGTGGTGAGATGTGTTGTGGAAGAAGGATGAAATCTCTTAGTCAAGAATGTGATGAGATAGAAGGAGAACTCCCTCAGTCGTTGAAGTGGATTGAAGAGGGAACGAAATCCCCTAATGATGAAAGTGAGTAGATGAGGGGAGGAAACCCCCCTAGTGATGAAGAATTGGTGGATGAGCCATGATGATGGTATTGAAGAAGTAGATGTGAGATGGTCTTGCGATCATGATCAGTGTAAGATGCCCCAACTTTGAAAGGGATAAATGTCTTTGGAACTTTGCCTTGGACAAGCTTTGAAGCTTGGTTTGATTTGGTCAGTTAGTCAACCATAGATGGGTCTTTCTCATGATAGTGCACATACATGAGCCCTCGACATCCAATGGCATGTAACTTACCACATTGTGATTAGATTGGAATGTTGTGGAGAAGAGACCTTTTTTACTGCATGTCTACCCCAATAAATGAGGGCTAAAGATAGTCTTAGTCAAAGTTCTTGGACATATGTCAGTTCCAATATTGGATGTGTGATGATTGATCATGCACAAGATAGCGTATATGTGTGAAATATCTATCCCTTCAAGCAAGGAATAGGTGATGGGGAAGGTGAGAAATGAGGATGAGGTGATTTGAAAAGGGGAAAAAATATCCCCTAATGATAGGAGATGGAGTGCAAGGAGGAGAAGTCCCCCAATGTTAGAAGAAGGATGGCAAGGGGAAGAGGTCCCCCAGTTGTAGTAAATGGATGGTGAGGAGGAGAGATCCCTCCAATTGGAATAAATGAGTGGTAAGAAGGAGAAAACTCCCTCGAATGTGATGCTAGGCTATGGCTATGCTAGCCTAGACTATGTGAATTGGTATACCTGTGCGTTAGAACATTTTGGGGCTTGCCTCTCACCCATCCACATGTGTGATGGAGACAAATATCAGGAAATATCAGGATGAGAGGTGGCAAGGCTAGGCTAGGCTAGGATAGGTGAGGTGGAAAGGCTAGGCTAGTCAAAGTAGACTAGGTGAGGTGGAAAGCTTAGACTAAATCAAGATTAGATCTAATTAAGCATGTGTTTAGCCATAAAGCATATTTTGACAAAAAATGTTGACTTTTGACCATAAAGTGCTTTTTGACCATGGTGGAGAATTCAACCTTAGTTGAGTTGGGAATGAGGTCACATGAGGATCCATGGTTAAGCGTAGGAAGGGACTTAGCTACCCAAGGGGGCTAAGGATGATGAATAGTTATTATAGCCAATTTATGCAATTTTTGATAATTTTGCAAATTGATCGACCGTGATGATGTGAGAAGTGGAAATGTGCGACTTTTGGGTGTCTACACATTCAATGGGCTCACCCAAAGTCTATTAGTGACCTTTTTCCCAGTGTACCAATCCTTTCACAATCCTAGGCTCTGGTTCCTCTTAGAGGCGTGCCTTCACCATTTCCTCTAGCAGATTTGGCTTGAATGCAATAGCAGAGCCTTCGCTGACTCCTCCAGGGATCCTCTATCAATCACCTCCAGGGCTATTACTTTTGCTATAAAAAATGCTAAGCTTGTTTAATGCTCATCCGCTCTCTAGTCTGCCATGGAATCCTCCATATTCAAAACCCTCAACATCCCTTGTGAAGGCAAAGGAACTTGTTCTCATATCTCTATCCACCTTAGAGCCAACGTCCGCTGGGAGTCCCCCCATAAGGATGGATCAAACTTAATTTTTATGGGGCATAAAAAGGTAACCCAAGCCTTGCTGGTGCTGGGGACATCATCCGAGACCATCACGACAAGTTGATTCTTACCTACTCAAAATTTTTGAGCATCGAGACCAATCATGTAGCTGAGGCTAGGGCTCTATGGAGAGGTCTCTACCTCCTCGTACAGGATCCCAGAAGGCTCCTCATTGAAGGATATTCCATAAACATCATCAATTACTTGAATAACTCTAAAAATCCATCTTGGAAGGTCAACAACACAATAATAGAGGCCAAAAAGCTCCTGTAATCCAGAGGCTCCTCGATGGTCCAACACAAGTTTAGGGAGGCCAACACCCTTGCAGATCACATGGCCAACATGGGAGCTTCCCCCAAGCAGTTGACCGTGTGACATAAAAACTTTCCCCATGACATTTTGGATGCAATCAATTGCAAGAAGCCAAGGTGTAATTTTTAAGAGTGATGTGTCCCCCTAGGCCACGTTAGAGTTGGGTGAGGCTAAGGTTGCTCCAGTATCAGGTCCTTATCCAAGCTTTCGATCTGTCTACTGTTGGGCTCTTATCCACAAGGAGTTAGAAATCCAACCTGGTAGCATCACCACCACAGTGATTAGGGCCCATGTCAGCAAAGACACGAGGAGGCACCTCCATTGGTGGCCCACGATCCACATCTACAACACGATCTCGACTGATGAACCCATCATTGGAAAGTGGCAGGCATCAAATTGTGTCAGAACTCCCATCGATTATGCAAACACAGTCAAAGAAAAACCTACGGGGATTCACTTTTGTCATCGCTCTAGGTCCCAATGATCAACCCTTCATAAATCTTCTCTAAATTTTTGTCCACCACGTCCAAATCCAAAGGACTTTCCAAAGTGGTCTCATTTATCCCATCCACCTCAGAACCCCTCCTTGCGAACCTTCACGTGTGTAAAATTTTATTTCCAATGTTGAGTCCCCATCCAAAAGTTGATTTCTCGATTAGGCTTCCCCTACCCCTGAGTCTTCCTTGAGTTTCTTTATATTCACCCCTACCATTTATCCTTCTATATTTTGTCCTTCTTCGACCCTTGTTCCTTTTGGATCTCTGTGGTCTAGTATCCTCCCTTTTGTCCTTGCTTCCCTGGGCCCCTTGCACCCCACCCACTAGCCCCTTGTGCCTCATTATTCCTTGCATTATGTTTCCCCTCGACTCCCATGGCAACTATTTATGTGGATTCGACCTAGCTCAAGCTCGAAAGCATTGCACAAGCCTTCATGGATGCCAAGGGGTTCATCCCTTTCCTATGTAAGTTCAAAGGGTTGGATGAATATATCACCAAGGAATTCGTAGATACCTGGGACAAAAGTGAGGTCAAATTCTACGGTGTCCACTTCAGAGTCACGATGGAGCTGCTATGTGAAATTACAGGGCTTCCCCTTCTAGAGATTTTTTTGCTAGGACAAACATAACTGGATGGAGGAAACTAACCAGTTTCTTGACATGGGTAAGACTATTGGGTGGGAAAAATTTGCTCTTTACTGATCCTCTCTGCCTATCCCCTGTAACGAAGTCATTATTCCAGTTATGCAATATGTCACTTGCTACGACCCTGAGAAGACGCTACAGAGTTTCCATATTAGCTTTGTTAATCACATCCGTGAAACCAAGAAAGTGTGCATTCTGGACTACTTGTTGTATTCCCTAACCATCTCCATTGAAAAATACCAAAAAAGCTATGCCAAACCCCTACATCAAGATCTTCTTGTGGTCATCCTAAAATATGTCATAGCAATTAAACCTCTTCTCCAAAAGGTAACCCCTCTGGCATCCAACCCTCATCGGAATTCCCACACCATTTTTGAGACCCACAATGTGAGCCCTCCCAAGGATGAAAAAGCTAACCCAGCAGTCTGGTGCAAGCCCTCTCTCCATAGGAGTGCTAGACGTATTTTTTGAAGGAAGCGAAATCCCATAAAGGACTTTTTCCTGCTCCCAGGTCCTCCATGCGTCTAAAGAGACCCAAGCAAAAGAAAACATCCTCTTCGATGTACGTTATTTTAGATTTTGATAGTGGCAATGAGGTTTCATCCTTCCACATCCTCTTGAAGCTCACCATCAATTCGATGGCTAATATTGCAAAGTTTGCCAATGACACCATCAAGGTCCTCAAGCAACTTTCTCGGAAGCGCAGCGAGACTTCTGATGATCCGGAGGATGTCATCAAGAATTAAGGAACAAAGGATTCTATTTTTTGAGGGTTTGAGTTCCAGCTGCTAGGGTAGGGCAACCGTTTTACCAGTTGGGATCTCTTTGATGTTTTTTGTAGATCTGGACGTTCTTATACTACGACTTCCTCACTCTATTTTTTTGGATATTTTTCTTTCATTTATCTCTTCTGGGATCCTCCAACCTTTCTGGCTGCCTACAAGGTGCTACGGTCCTTTTTGTAAAGAGGTTTTGGGATCCTCTTAAAAAACTCATTTTTTGTATATAAATCTTCAACTTACCAAAAAAAAACTCCCAGAGTATCACAAGTTAATACTATAGGGTTTCTATTTATCACTATATATGATAGAATGTATTGTAGCCAAAGTGCCTTACATGTAGCATCTTGTGTTTCATGATATTCTGCTTATGTGGAAGAAAGTATTATTGCATTTTATTTCTTGCTATGCCATGAGATAGGTCTTGAACTAAGATGAAACATATAACCTGATGTTGAATTTCTATCATCAATGGATCTTGCATGGTTTGAATTTGTATATCCTTGTTGGTAAAAACTAATATTCCTTTTATATTCTATACTACATGCTATTGTGTCTTGGACATTATGTAGTATTCTTTTTGTAGCTTTCCAATGACTTTCCTTAGGATCTTGCATAAATCTTGAGAGATAGTTTACAATAAATATAATGTCTGGTCTAGTATTCATCAAATACAAGACTTCCAATTAGTTTTTGATATAGAGTAGCAAAAACTTGAGGTGACTCATCATATCTTGATAATTGTAATCCTTGTTCCATGGGTGTTGCTTTAGGTTTACAATCTTTCATCCCATATTTTCTAATAATGTTTTGGTATACTTAGTCTCTATGATTGTAGTATGGTTTTTCTTCTACCATACTTCTAAGCCAATACAATAGTGTAGGAGACCTAGACCTATCATTTCAAAAGCCTTTTAAAACCATTTTTTACATTGTTTATCAATATTTATGAACTACTTGTGATAATTAGATCATCAACATATACTACAAAGATGACTATATCAAAACCAAATTTTTAATATAAAGATTAGGATGAAAAATACTTATTTTGAAACCTTGTAAAATATGATCATTGATTTTGATGTACCATGCCCTAGAAGCCTATTTCAGTCCATATAATGATTTTTTAACTTAGTTTTTATTCTTGTCCTTTAACAAAAAATATTTTTTGTTGAGTCATATACACTTCTTATTCAAGCTAACCATTTAGAAATGCACTTTTAACATCCATTTGATGTATTTTCCATCCAAACTGGGTTTCTAGTGTACAAATTGTATGAATAGTAGTCATTTTTGTTGTTGGTGCAAATGTTTCTACATAGTCAATTCCTTCACGTTCACTAAAAGGATCGGGATCGGAAGCTCTCTAAAGGTTGGCGTTCACTTCCCACCGCTCTAGGGAGAACCTCTCCTTACGAGGATAGGCATCGGCTTTTTTGAGCTCCTATTCCCCACCCCGGCCCACCCTTCCCATTTCTTGCTTGCTGTGAACATGCATGTGAACTATCTATAGTGAGTCCTCCCACCCATGCTATACTCTCCCCCTACAAATTTGAAAGGTTATATATCCAGACAACCCCCTCATGTATAATCCCTTGTTGAAGATTTGAGACTTTTAAGATTAGAGAGCTCTCCTCTCCCCTCCCATCCTTACCCCCCATAGGATAAGCACTCGACCTTTATGAAGAAGTTGCCATGCCACTTATAATAGGTCAAGGAGAAAGCCATCACTTTTATAAGGATAAGCACTCGCATGCCCTTATCTCTTAAAAAGCCTTTTGTAATCAGTTGTGCTTTATACTTGTCAATAGACCCATCTACCTTATACTTTATTTTGTAAACCCTTATTTTTAATAAGCTATGTGTGGCTTCTATCGGGGCTCACTCCCATTACAAAAATAAAATGTTACATTGATCTCATTACATTTATAACAAGTTAATTAAACCATATCCAACTTTCCTTTCTATCAAAATATTCTTATTTTACCTTTCTATAAAAGATATTCTCCATCTTCCTCAAATTGCTAAGTTTTCACAATCATCTCCTTCATATAAGATGCCTTTCATTTTTTTTTAATAAGTTGTGTGGCTTCTATTGGGGGCCACTCCCATTATGAAAACAAAACATTACATTGCTCTCATTACATATCTAACAAGTTAATTAAAGCATATATAACTTTGGTTTTCTATCAAAGATATTCTTCATTTGCCCTTCTATCAAATATATTTTTCATCTTCCTCCAACTGTTAAGTCTTCAAAATCATCTTCTTTTATATAAAATGCCTTCCAAAATTTAAATTTTGTCAAGATAAAATTCAACACCACAAATGACTAAAATATTTGCTGCCCAACTTTTATATCTAAAATTATCTTGTCTATTACAACCTCACAATTTATTAATACCTTTTTTTAGGGCTCTTATTCATTCCCCTAATATTCCAAGATATTATCTTCACTGTTATTTTTTAATTTTATTTGTGGGTTTAGCCCCACTTTTTGTTAACACTTGTGATATTTACTTTTGTTTTCCCATATCAATATCCCTTTGTGTTTCTTTTTCTCTTTGTTTTTGCTTCTTGGGTCTTTCTCTCTTTTTCATTCCCAGTAATACTTTCATCTTCATCAATCTCTTCAATATTCTCACTACTCATAGTAAGACTTATCATTTTTAGGTTTGCCTTATTTTGAAGGATCTAAAATGCAAGGAATAACCTCAAAAGCACAATCTTCATTATGTTACCCTACAAACCTAAAATGTAAGGATGATCTTCTATAGCAATTACCTTCCTATTATACTCTAAAAACCCTAGATTGTTATGGATTTCCTCCAACCTCTTTTCTTTATTATTCTACTCTTGAAACCTTAATGTGCAAGGGATAAAATATTTACCACTTTCACTTTTATTACCTAAAGAGAATTCTATACTACTTGAGAAAAATGAAGATGATTTACTTGGAATAAATTTGACCTCTTTTGTTGTCTTTGTTTTAGGATTTATCTCCATATCTTCTTTTGCACCTTTAATTCCTCCTAAACTTGCCAAATGATACTGTAGATAGGCTTTCTTTTTCTCTTCTTTTGGAGTGGAATATCCTTGATCTGATCTAGCTTTTATTATTGTACAATTTCCTTGCTTTGTCTTGAAGTTTATCTCATGGCTAGGATTTTTTTATCTCTTTCTTCATAGTTTTCACTTTAAAAACTCTTTCCATGTGTTCAATATCATAAAAATTGTGGCAAAGCCTCTCTTTTTCCCTTTTTTCGGAGCGATTTGCGGAGCGGTTTTTGGGATTCCTGTGGTTTGTGGGTATGGGCGATTTTAGCCCATGGTATTGTGCCCATGGTATTCTAATACCACATTGTGGTTTAGGGTTGTAAGAGTTTCATTTATATTGATTATAATGTACCATTATGGGTAAGGTAAACAATAATAGTAAAGGAGGTGTGGCTCTTGTTTTGCTGGAGTAGCCCATATTGGGTGAACCAGGGTAAATCTCGTGTGTTCTATGTGCATGATTTATTGTGAGTTGTTATTTTATTTTGTATCATTTAGTTTTTGCACTATTATTCTGGAATAAGTTAGAGTAAGTCTCTTCAATTTTAGTCACCAAAAGAGGATTTGCATGAATTCTCTTAAAATAAGAGTTGTAACAAACTTGCAAGAGTACCTAGAAAAAGAATAGAAGAAGGAAGATATCATTAAATATTATAACTTCAGGAATATGCTAAATCAATTTCCTAAAGGAGGAAGAGAGATTGACTAAAGTGTATCCTGAATCCTTTTCCTACAAGCCTCCAAAAGACTCAAAATATGCTACAACTATCACAAATCCATCCATATCTCCCAAAAAATTAAGTCAAAGGTTTTGATTACATGGAAAAAGCAAACCTATCCCTTCAAATTAGGGCAATAGAGTTTGAGGATTATTCCACATAATTTGACCCTAAACACTGAATCAGGTTTGTAGACCAATGTCACCAATCCGTAGAGCTCAAAAATTCATGCAATTTAAAAAAATAGGCTCAAAATGCTTCCATATGCAAAATTTATGGCCTCCATTTTTTCCCCTAATAATCCTCAAAAGATCAAAAAATAATGTGCCAAACCTTAGCACATTATAATTTAAATATTATAATTTAATAATTAAATAAATTTTGGGCCTTTTAAGACAAACTAAAGGCCTTCTTGGTTTTTAGGAAAAACATTATAACTTGTCCACCATTGTTTTTAAAGAAAAACCTTTTATTTTTGCCACCATTGGTTTTAAAGAAAAACCTTTTATTTTTGTTACCATTGGTTTTAAAGAAAAAACCTTTATAATCATGCTCCACATAATAAACATTATGGAGCTCATCTATCATCAACCTTTTGTATTGCTCCTTTTGTTCTTGTGACATCAATGACTATTTATCTTGGACATCACATAACAACTTTGACTCAAAATGTCCAACAATATCCTCCTTTGTCATTGATGGTAACCCAAATTATTTTTACCAAACACTTGACCTTTTTCTTGTTCTTCTCCCCCTGGGACATTTCTCCCCCTGTCTCAATGCTCTCTCCTTAAACCAAATATCTCTCCCTTACTCAAATATCTCCCCTTTTGACATCAATGGCAAAGGGTCACCTTTGGAGCTCGAGGCTAAGAATGAGTCTCTTAGCTTAGCCCCTTGCCCACCTCCTCTTGAGGTGGTTAATTTTGGGGTGGGAGTATTTCTACTCCCAGCAAGCAGCGGTCTTTACCTTTGTCCTCTTTTCTTCTCATCCGATCCTTCTGATTTATTTGACTGTTCCTTTTTGTGTTCATGTTCCTATTCTTGTTCATATCCATATTCCTATTCCTATTCCTGTTCCTGTCCATGTCCATATTTCTGTTCCTGTTCCTATTCATGTTCATACCCATATTCCTATTCTTGTTCCTGTTCATATTTGGTTCTGGTATGTCTGCTCTACACCACTTTGTTGTATGTCCATAATTATTGAACTTATAACACTTAATGTTATTATTCCTTGGATGTCCAAATGTCTTAGTATTTCTCCTGGTGAAGCCATATCTCTTTTTGTCATGAACTCTAAAATTCATTGCCTTGTAACCAAACTAATTACATGAATAGCAATACCCATAGAAAAGCTGCATGTTTCCATATTCCTTTATTTCATGTGTCCTGCACTGTGAAGGCATGTGCTCAAATCTATGACATGAAAACATCTTCCATTGAAGTTTCCTTGTCTTGACCTCATTAGTCTCTTAGTATCTCTTAACCTATTATGATTGTTGTTCCATATGTTTCCCATTTGTGTTTTGCTTCTTTTCCTATTGATCTTTCTATTTTCCAACTTATCCTTAGAAGTCTCACTTTCTCTTTCATTCTTCTTTTTTGTAGCTTCTTCATTTTTGGTGCTTGACTCTCCTTTTTTTGCTTCTTGTTTCCCTTGTTCTTCTTCAGAACTAATTCCTATTTTAGTGACTGATGATCTTTTGTGCATTGATAATCCTATCCAAAGTTTTTGAGTTTTCCTCAATCTTGTGTAGCTTGTCCTTAGAACCTTTTACTTCCATCCTTAGTGAAACTATCTCATGTTCTAATATTTCACACTCTAGATCTTTTGTCTTTAATTTTTTGTCCATACCTTCTTCAATTTGTTTTGCCTATTCAACTTTGATTTTGAAGTTGGTGAGTTCCTATAGAAACTTTGCTTTTGTTTTCTCATATTTTTGAGCTTGAAACCTTAATCTTGAGTTCTCCCTTTTTAATTCTTCAACATCAACAATAAGTCTTTCACATTCTAGCTCTTTTACATTTGACTATTCAACCATACCTTTTTCAAATCTTATTGGCTTTTCAACCTTATCTTTCAAGTTAGAGAGATCTTGTAGAAGCTTTGTTTTACATTTATCATCCTCTTGTATTTGAGCCTTTAATTCTAAGTTCTCATTTTTCAAGTTAAAAAGTTCCTTAAGAGTAGCTTCCTCCTTCTCTTTTTCTAAATTTCTCTCTTTTATTTTATCTTCAATAGGAGTATTTTCTTCTATTACTGAAAGTAGAGTTTCTTCTTCATACCTGTTTTGACTGTCCCTGTTATCATTTTCTAAACCAACCTCTAGGACTTCAGTTCTGAGAGTATCATCTTCATCTTCACTGCTACTAAATCCATTGCAATAACTTGCATCATGACCGAGTTGACCATAAATAAAATATTCTTCACCTTCTTGTGAATAGTGAGCTACAAGGTGACATGTCTTCCTACATCTGGTACAAAACTTTATCAATCTGGTTATCTCTCCATTGCTTGATTCATCTCTTGAATCTATCTCTATTTTTCCTCCCAAAACAACAATATCAAATTCATCTCTTTTTTCTTTCATGACCATGCATGTTATTTTATTCTTATGTATCATGGTTCTGCCTTTGCCTTTCTTTGCCATTTGTGTTCTTGTAAGATCTTCCTTCAAGATGTTAAACCTTTTTTGAAGGAATCAACTCTGATATCAATTGAAGAACACAAGCTTATACTAAGAGGAGGGGTGAACAGTATAAGACCACTTTTTAATTTTCTTTTCCAAATAGTATTATCCAATATAATCAATGGCAATATCAATAGCAATAACCAAAGTAATGCACAAATCATCACACACAATAGAGACACCAATTTAACGTGGTTCACCCAATGTGGGCTACTCCATAGAGAAAATATTTCACTAATATTTTCTCAATAAATCTCTTGGAAATATTTTCCCTATTAAAATGTTTATGGACCTCTGTCCAAAGGAGACACCAATCCCCTAATCAAGTTCATGGATCGCTATCCACAAGAGATCTCCTTTCTTCTCTGCTCTAACTGGTGATCTTCTAGAAGAACTGTTGTCCCACTACACTAGCTAATGGATCTCTATCCACTGAAGACACCTATCCTCACTGCCCTGGCTAATGGATCTCTATCCATTGGAGACTATCATATTCTATACTCTGTCACCTCCATAGCTCCATCTCAAATCTATACTAAACATAGTTCCTCGGTCTAGCACAAATCTGCTCAGTATCTATCTCTAGTCTAGCACAAACCTGTACTCAAATATGCACCAAAATCTATTCTCAAATATACACTAAGCACAGTCCTTCGATCTAGCACAAATTTGTCCTCAATATCTGTATTTTGATCTTGCAGTAAAATATATAATTCGGTGTAGCACAAATTTATCCTCAAACTCTGTCCTCAAGTATTAACATAAATATTGACTCAATCTCAACTCAAATTTGTTGGATCTTCCCCAAACCTTAACTCAAGGTTTGAACAAATCAATCAATCAACACTGCTCTCAGGTCTTCTTAAAGACTTGTCTCAAATATACCTTGTAATCTTCCACAAAAGCTCACACTAATATGTCCACAAGTCCTCTCTAGAACTTGTCTAAATCTGCTCAATAAGTCGTCACTAGAACTTATCCAAATATGTTCTCAATCTATATTGTAATCTTTCACAAAGGCTCACACATATCTGTCCACAAGTCTTCTCAAAGACTTACCTCAAATCTGCTCAACAAGTCCACACTAGAACTTGTCCAATCTAATAGAAACATAAAGAGAATTTTTAGAGACTCAATATGCTTCACATTCATCATAATGCTCAATTAATTGCAATCACTCTCTTAGAAACATATAGAGAATTGTTAAAGAGTCAATATGCTTCACATTCACCTCAATACTCAATCACTTTCACTTACTCTCTTAGAAACATATAGAGAATTGTTAGAGACTCAATATGCTTCACATTCACCTCAATACTCAATCACTTTCAATCACTCTTTGATCACATAAACATATATAGAATTGTTAGAGACTCAATATGTTTCACACTCATCAACACTCAAGTACTTTCTCAAATCAATTCAGAATATAGAATAATTTGTTTTATAGAACTTGAACAATCACTTCACACATTCACTTGACTAGGCTCAACCAACTATACTCAACCAATTATTCAACAAAATGATCCTTAATCACAAACTCTAGTCCAAGCATATGAATAATCACTCAAAATGTTTCCAACAATACTCATCAACCAATATCACACAACAATGATACTCATATTCTTTTCAAACTACAGTTCAAGTTCTTCACTCAATTACTCACTTCAACAACATTGCTTATAAAACAATCTTCACATAACAATGATACTCATGTTCTTTCCAACCCTAGTTCAAGTTCTTCACTAAACCATTCACTTCAACAACAATGCTTATAAACCAAGGTGCATAGCATTCACAATAGCTCAACAACTCAATAAGGAAATCCTAACCAAATTATTTTCACTCGAAATCTTATTTTTCAGAAAACAACCAATAAACTCAACTATGGAAGAATGTGTCCATACCTTTTTGCTTGAATAAGAAGTAATCTCAAAATCTATCTCAATCACAGATAATACTTTGCCAATCTCAAGAAGGTTAGATAACAATACAAAGTATATAATAACTCACAAATACACCTTATTACTCTATTCTTAAAATAATAGCCAATACCACAATTTTAATTAATCACTTCTTCAAAGTCCTAACTTATCACAAGATTATCTCAACCATTCATATTTAACACAACTCACTTCAGAAAATTATTTTCAAGGAATACACCAATTTCCACTTATGACTCCCTACTTTAATATTGCATTTATTAAGTAACTTACTTTATAAAACAATGCAATAAAATAATTTTCCCTTTTTCTAAGGTAAAAAGACTTTTACCCTCAAATCTATCTCAACAAAGTAACCTCTCCAAACTTAATAATATTTTCCTTGTGAACCTTGGCTAAACTTCCAAAACAATACTATCACCTTATTTCTCCTATCCTTAACTTTAGCCCATGCAAAAATTAAATCAAAATTAAAAACGTTTTACCACTTTAGCATGCGCAGGAGTCAAACTTGGCACTTCTCCCCAACGAACATCTTGGTTGTGACTTCCACGCCGTGTGATCCACATGCTCCTCTTGGAGCCACAAAGCGCCAACCGCGCTTTGACTTCCTTAACGCCCATGAGCCAAAAGGCTCCTTCACCCTCGCTTGTTAGAAACCACACTTTGCATGAACAATCGCTGTGAAATTTGTGCACGAATCTCAAGCATTAATTTTCAAAAATGAGGATGGATGATTTTACCTTTGGAAAGGCTATGGTTTAAATACCATTTGCCTTCTAATAATCTTCCACGTCGACGGAGGGAGTATGTCGTCTTCTTATGCAAAAATATCGGTGCCAAATTTAGACTTTGGCCTTATAATTATTAAATATAATAATTTGAATTCTTTTAGAATTTAAATATTATAATTTAATAATTAAATAAACTTTGGGCCTTTTAAAACAAACTAAAGGCCTTATTGGTTTTTAGGAAAAACCTTATAACTTGTCTACCATTGGTTTTAAAGAAAAACCTTTTATTTATTGCCACCATTGGTTTTAAAGAAAAACCTTTTATTTTTGTTACCATTGGTTTTAAAGAAAAAACCTTTATAATCATGCTCCATATAATAAACATTATGGAGCTCATTTATCATCAACATTTTGCATTGCTCCTTTTGTTCTTGTGACATCAATGACAATTTATCTTAGACATCACATAACAACTTTGACTCAAAATGTCCAACAATAATATTAAAATATACTATAATATTTTTTTGGTAATTATTATAGTAGATTAACAAAGGGTTTTTATAGAGGATCCCAAAACCTTATGTACAAAATCAGCCTTGCATCATGCCTCCTGGCTTTATGTATAAGCCTATTACAGAAATCGTAACCCCTAAACTAATTGCCCGAAGGCAACATAAACGGTATTTATGCCTGATTAATCAGGAAACAAAACAAAATTTAAACAGGATAAAAAAAAGTAACAGCCGAAGAAAATGAAACATAACCCCTAAAGTAATTGCTTGGAGGCTACAGAAAAGGCAGTTATGCCTGATTAACCAGGAAACAAAACGAAATTTAAACAAGATAACAAAAAGTAACAGCCGAAGAAAATGAAACATTGGAGAGTAGAAGCAAAACCAGCTAAACACCAGACGAGGAAAATAGTTATTTCGGATCCTCCTGATCCTCTGAGTTCAAACATAACACAGCTAGTCCAAATCCTCCAAATCCTTCGAGTTCTGACGCTCCTGGGTCTGCTTCAGATTCATCTGGATAGTTTGAGGTTCTTCTTGCCTCCCTTTCCTTGTTGGAAGGGAGGTTTAGGCACATGCACATCGCCCGTCTGAGTATCAGAGTCATCTGAAAATAGCAGACATTAGGTGCCATTCACGACTTCTACCACCGTCTCTTTGTCTCTTCTGTATTTATTGGGAGGTCGGCCTTGCTTCCTCACACTTCCATAATCCACATTTGCTTTTAGCTCCTAGTAATTCGAGGGCTCATATGTCCGATCTGGTTGACGACCCTCCTTCCTAGGAGGTAATCTTCTAGCAAGGTTTGGGACTGGCTGAAATCGAAAGGGCCCAGGTCCTGGAGCCTGGGTGGACCTGACTGAGTGGTGTTTTGGGGGGGGCCACCCCTCCTTCCCAGTAGGTAATCTTCTAGCACAATTTGGGACTCGAAAGGGTTCTGGTATTGAAGTATGGGTAAATCTGCCTGTGAGGTGTGTTGGGGGGGGACTGATCCTTCTCCACCTGAGGTCCTAGAAGGGTGCTAGCAACACACAGCTGAGATTCCGGTAGGAGGGGGATTCCTTCTTCTGGGTGGGAGGATTCGTGAAGGTCCCTGGATGGGCCTGGAGACTTATGGTATTTCGTAACAGGGGGCTTCGCCTGACCAGCACCGTGTTCCAAGGGGTTACAGGAATCCCGCTTCTTCTTCCCCAGCTTTTGAAGAGGACAATTATGCTGGAGGTGCCCTTGAGAACTACACTGGGGGCAGAAAGCTGGTCTGTTCTCATATGCAATGGCTTGCTTATGGAGAATGGAACCTCCAGATCGGAGAGTGATGGAGGAGGGGAGGACTACCTCCAAGTCCACCAAGACACAAAAATGGGCTTGGACAAATCTTGTTCGAGCTCTGGTGGGAGGGTCAATGGTGACCAACTCCCCAATGGAGCGGGCAATTCCTCTAATTACATTTTCATGCCAACAGAAAAGAGGGAGACTTGGGAGCCTGACCCATATTGGAGCAATGTTGATGTTTTGGGTATCAGGGTTGAAGTCCATACCCCACTTCCTTAGAAAGAGACTCCTACGACCCAAGAACCAAGGACCTCCAGCCAGGATTTTGCAGTAGTCCTCCTTGTTGTTCAGTCTAATCGCGAAAAAACCTCGGGTTAAGGCCGCCAACTCCATGTGACCAGAGGTTCTCCATTTTCCAGACGCCCATTTGCGAATGGTCTCCATATCTGGCCGACCACCAATGAACTTACCAATGAGGGTAAATTTTTTGAATTCCATGAAGCTTGAGAGAATTTCTGTCGGGATGTCCAACTCGTCCCCGACCGAAAACAACTCCTCGATGAAGATGTCGCTTAGGGTTTCTGAAGCCGCTGCCTGAGCATACGACTTCCGAGGTCCACCTCCCCATTTGTCTGGTGGATCCTTGCCATGGCTGACACCATCTTTGGATGGCAAGGACTCCTCAGTTCCCTCGGACTCTAGTTGCTCTCCTTCCACCCTGCTGTGCTTGTGGTTCGATCTGCTGGCGCTCCCGTGCTCTCCTGCAAAATCCTTCCCGTCCACCGTCATCTCAAAACCCTAAACTCCCCCTAAAATATACTATAATATTATAATACAATCAACCTTGGGTTATGTGTGGCCCTTGCCAACCCTTATACAATATAATAATATATCCCCAAATATCTATTCTTTGCCAAGCAATGTTAGCAATTGGTACCAATCTCGATCATCCATCCATCCTAGTGAAACACGTTGATGCTGGTATGCCATTTTACCACTTGAGTATCCAAATCCTCTTTGTTGGATCTATGCTTTTGCTATTGATATTGATAATTTGAATGATGGGTCCACTTGTTCCTTGATGCTGATGAACCACTCTGAAAACCAGGATCACTATGCTTTCTCTTTCAAACACTGCTATACTTGGTGCCCTTCTGATTCCATGTAGAACCATAATATTTCTACCATGAGCCATACCTCCAAGATTGTTGCCACTCATGGTGGTTTGGATGGCAATATGGTGCAACCTTAACTTGATGTTCTACCTTCTTTGACTCCTCAACATTTGGCTCCATTGTTTTAACTTCTTCTACACATTGTTCTTTACTGTTCTCTTTGTTTGATGTGCCCTTGTGCTCTTTTATCAAAACTTCCTTGGACTCTGCTACTGTTATTTCCATTGACTTAGTTGCTACTACTTTTTCCATGGAATTTGTTGTTGTTACTTCCTTCTTATATTCTATTTCATGTTCTTCTATTTGTTCTTCAATTTATTTCTCTGTAAGCACTTCTTATTTTTCCTTGGATCCTTACTTCTTAAGTTGAGAAATATCTTGTAATGTTATCTTCTTTTTCTTGTACCATAACTTCATAAACTTCTTTTACACATTAATGTTAACAGTACCCAAAGAATATAACCAAGGATAACCAAGAACAATATCCTCATCATTCATCTCAATAGAATAAAAATATGAATGTAAAACATATTTATCCATGGTGATCTTAAAATCTTAAAAAATCTAAACATTCTCACCCTCAAGATGTATGTCCTTTATTTTTGTTGCTTGAACCTACAACCTCTTATCCAAATAAATATTAATAAAATTATATCTACTAATAGGGTTAATGGAAATAATAACTTGTGCCTTTTGAATGCTTCCATGAACCTGTAAAATAGACTTTTTGGATTCAAACAAATCCCTTTGTCCACTTTTTAATTTATCTTCTACCAAATGTATGGTTTTCTCTGTCTGCATACTGACATCTGTTTTATCTTCTACTACTACTTTGAAATTTGCTAGCTCTCTTTTTAATTATTTTTGTTCTTTTTGAAGCATGTTTATTTTTTCTTCATATCCCTTGATGGTGACCTTCAAATTAGCTATATTTTTATATGGGTCCCATTTACTCAAGAATGCATGCTCCACTTCATCCCAAGTGAAGTTATATTTATGGGCACTATTAAAACTATAAAACCAAGAGAGAGATTCTCCTCCAAGATAGCTAGGAAGCCTAAGGCACCAAGTAAAAGAATTATAATACAAGGATTTAAATAGTTTCCACCATTCTCTAATATCAATATCATCTTCTCCAGAAAACTTTTGTAGTTCCATAGTTGATGCCCCAATGCAAACTAGGGTTTTATGAGAATATATATCATGCCCCAATGCAAACTAGGGTTTTATGAAAATATATATCTCTCCACTGATTTAAAGCTAAAATTCCCATAAACAACTAGATCTGCAATTTTTCTTCCAAACAAAATAAATTGCAATTGATTTGCTTACCCGAACTAACAAATTTTATCTCTCACCAAAGATGGGATCAAATGATGTAAATATTGAATATTAACTCTTCTAAGAGAAACCAGCTTAAAGGGAATGTGAGTAATTGTAATATTTATAGAAAAAGGAATTGACAACCTCCTCCTAAGGATTTTGGAAAAGTCAATACCGATGGAGCCTCTAGAGGGAACCCTGGAAAAGCTAGTGCGGGAGAAATTAGTAGACTTTCAGATGGCTCCCTGGTTTTTACTTTTCCTGAGAATTTGGGTATTCTATCCAATAACCTTGTTGAGGGGTATGGTATCCTTAGAGGTCTTCAAGAGGCTACTAAGGTTGGATGGGAAAATGTACTAGTTGAGTATAACTCTCAACTCATGATTAATATTTTGAATAATCCTTCGAAGAATCATAAGGTTGATTAGAATAAAAAGAATTATTGAGAAGATTTAGTTAATCCAGATGGAATTTTAAAAAGTTGATTACAATCATGTGGTCAGAGATCAAAATAAGAGTGTTGATGCTTTAGCTAATTGGGCTTTGGAAAAAGGTGAGCTTACTTGCTATGGCCACCCTCCTAGATGGTGGACTTCACAAATAAGGAAAGCTCTTCTTTCTATCATTTATTTGGATGGCTCCAGTTCTAAAGGTACCTAGTTTCTTCTTGCTTTATTTTTGCTTCTCTTTAGTTCGATCAGGGTATTTTAGTTCCCTAGCTCAAACTAATATTTCTTTTGTTTCCTCTGTTGATTTTTGCCTTAATAGTCTTTTGGTCTAGAAAGGTCATTGTTGTGTTCTATTTTTTATTTTATTTATGTGTGTGCTTTTTTTGTGTTGTTTTGTTTTTGTGTTTTTTGTGTTGTTTTTTGTTGTTCTTGTGTTTTTGTTGTTTTGTGTTTTTTGTTGTGGTTCTTGTGTTTTTGATGTTCTTGTGCTTGTGTTTCTGTATGTTTGTGTTAATTGGTGTTTTGGTGTGTGAGTGTTTTCTATGTTTTTATTTTTCTCTGTTGTCTGTTGTTGGTTGTTTTTTATTTTATTTATTATTTTTTAGGTTTTGGTTATTTTGTTTTTCATGTTTTTGTTGGTTGTGTCTTTGTAGCGTTCTATTGTTTTTTGTTATGTTGTTCTTGTGTTTTTTTGTGTGGTTCGTGTTGTGTTTTTTTTCTTATTGTGGGTGTGTTTGGTTGTGCTTTATCTTTTTGACACACTTAAGGAGAATGTTTATTTTTTATTTTTTAATATTTTTATGTGTTTGTCTTTGTGTATTTTTATTTTTTGTTGTTTTATATTTTCTCCTTGAGTATGTCAAAGGTGGTAGGCCAAGTGAGAGCCCTGGGTGACTTTGGAGGAATAGATACCCCTACCTCCTTGGGTCTTACCCGAAAGTGACATCCCTTTTGGGATGTTTTCCATAAAAAAAACTAACAAATTTCATCTTCCAAAAAATTCACGATTTGAAAATTCATCACTACCCTTGTTTCAAATGACTAAATTTAAAAGGTCATGTTTCCCTCAATACTTAATGAATTCCTTCATATGAAAACTTATTTTAAAGCTCTTCAAATTCTGCATAAAATGATCCAAGAATCATTTGAATCGGATAAACGGTCACACAGATATGACTCCCTTAAATATGAGACGTTTTTCTAGAAAAAAATTACCCTAATTTTGTAATCCATAAAAAAGAAATCCCCACTTTGTCAAAATCGTTGCTCTGATACCAATTGTTACAGAACTTCATTTTCATTATAGAAATCATTCACCGTTACGTAGAAATATCAAATCACTCATCCACAAATAATTATCCACAATAACAATCCATAATTTGAGATAAAGATAGATAATACTCTTAAGGTAGGAAAACACCAATAATACTCCTTACGGAAGGAATAACTCCACAAGATCTCTCAAGATGAGAGTGCCACTTTAGGAGGGCAAAGTCCCATAATCCACTTCATGGTTAAAGATGATTACATATGATTGATCTCCATGATGATTACAATGACAAATATATCTTCTTTATATACCCATATTCTAATTCTACTTTGGGGAGCCTACTACTAATATAATATAATATTATAATATAATATAATATTATAATACAATCAAACTTGGGTTATGTGTGGTCCATGCCAACCCTTATACAATATAATAATATATCCCCATATATATATTCCTAGGTACCCTAACACTAAACACCTCACACACACAATTGCATGACACATGCTCACACCTATTAACTTGACACATACCTTATACACAAATATCAAACTCACACTCTTATCTAAATATTTACAATGGAATAAAATAATGTAATACCTCCAACAATCCTAGAAGACAAATCATTATTGCCATCTCTATAGAAAAAGTACATGTTTCTACTAGGAGTATTGTATATGGAGTTAAAGATTTTGTTTTGAATTTGATTGAAATTAAGTACTTTTACATCCTTCCCATTTGACTCCATTTCATGCTTGATGTACAATTGTTTCACATTTCACACCCATAAAATACAACTAGCACTACTAATAATCCAAAACAAACCGAATGTCCCTTTGAATCTAACTTTGGAATTCTAACCAAAGGAATATTGAGGCCTTAAGGAGGGTCTCTTGTGACCAAACATTCTTCTAAGGAAATCATTACGAGGAGGAAATTTTGATTGCTCTAAATATTTATATCCTAACTTGATCAAGTATCTACCATATTTTGAGAGATTTCAAACCAACTCATCCTTTTGTGTAAAATAGGCAAATAGAACTCTTGAAGCATCTTTTGAATCCCATCTATTATTTGTTTGAGTTCCTCTTCAATTATGTTTCTAATAGAAACCCATTATTTAGAGTTATTGCACACATTAATATAGTCTTTGACCTTAGGACCTTTACCAACAAGACATACTTGAGCCAATGGTTACCATTTTGAATAAGACCTACGAGGATAGTGCTTCAACCAAGTAGCAGACAAAAAAGTTGGTGAATCCCATCATTGATTAACCATGTAATATATTTCTTGATCAATTACAAACTATTTGACATGAAATTTCATATTGTCTATTCTTATATTTTTGAAGTAACATTTTCCCCCAACTCTTTCCTTGATTTTTGAATAATTTCCATCCAAGTTTTGCCCCTATAGCTAAACTCATAAGTGTGGAATTTTGCAAGCTTATCCCTCCAATGTTCTTTCCTTTACATAGCCTATCCCACCTACAAGTATGGAACCTCAATTTTTCCTCACATCCCTTCAAAAACAATTCTCTTTCAATTTTATCAAATTTAAATATTATACCTACTGGTAATCTAAAAAGTAACATCATTTATGTAGGGATGTGATGTGGGAAACACTCTTAATAGATGACATGAAATGGCACAAATAAAAACTCAAAATTGCATTAATAAAAAATATATTTATAGGCATGTCTGCATTTACAATTTAGCATTTAATACGCATGATCCGTGTGAGTATTAAATGCCATATACCATGATCCATGTGAGGAGGGATAATATTATAGAATATAATATTAATCCCTATCATTCCTCCCCACCGTAGAAGCATTGGTCTCCAATGCATTCCAAAGGGAAGAAAAATCATTAATGAAATAAATTGCGCATTTAAAAAATGCCATCATTAATGAAATAAATTACGCATTTAAAAATACCATCATTAATGAAATAAATTGGGCATTTAAAAATGCCATCATTAATGAATAAATTACGCATTTAAAAATACCATCATTAATGAAATAAATTGGGCATTTAAAAATACCATCATTAATGAATAAATTGTGCATTTAAAAATGCCATCATTAATGAAATAAATTGGGCATTTAAAAATGCCATCATTAATGAATAAATTGCACATTTAAAAATGTCATCATTAATGAAATAAATTAGTCATTTAAAAATGGTGAGCTTGGTGGACCATGGTTAATAGGTAGAATACGCGATGGAGGCCATGGGCAAGGTCGATCAATTGGAAAACGATGTGGGGGTCGAGGAATAACTAAGCAAATAGAATATAAGAGGACATGCAGGAAACTACATAACCAATCAAGCGACAATGGTAATGAAACAATGCTCGAAAATGTGAGATTGAAACTCCAAATCCATGAAGATTCTATATAGTGATCATGAAGGTACAGGAAGGCAACGGATGAACAATGCAAGCAATGCATAGTGGCACCGTAGGATGAAAAATCTATTGGAAGTATCAAAAAATTAGATTGAAAATAGCAAAATGGTGGGACGTCACTGTGTGTGCATTGTGGATGTGAGTTGTGGCCACAAAAGTAGAATGGTGGCATTGACGGCCACGGAGAGCATGAAGACGGTTGAACAAGAGGCAACAACATAAGATCCAGTGATGGTGATGCTATAAGAGCGGGTAACAAATCATCACCCAAAAATAGGAGAACAAAAATCCTAGACTACAAATATGCAGGAATAAATGGAACCATGGTAGATGATAAAACATCTTATAGCTTAGCAACAAGAGCTTCAAATGAGCTCGGATCCACATCAAGAGCCACATCGTCTAAAGGATGTGTGGTATATCACCCAAATATCCTAGTTTGAATCCATGTGTGGCTACAAATCCTTCAATTTTTGGATCAGGGGTGGAATCTTGATCCTCTTCACTAAGATCTACATCAACATGAATGAGATATTTGGCATCTAGGTCTTTGTCAGTAGTGATGATGATGTCAACTTTGAGTTTTTGAAGACTGATGATGAAAGCAACTTGAAAATTGATAAGGTTGGTAGAAATATTTGTGAAACTCGACATCATGAATGATGATCATGAACGAAGAAGGTCAATAAATGATAAATCCAAGATGAATTCTCATATCAAGAGTTGAGGATCGGGAGTTAGAGGGACCCAAGCTGAGAGTTTTCAAGACTAGAAGTGCACAAAGATGTTTACAAAAAAAGGAAAGAGTGTTCCTCCAAAGCCAAGATCCGCTGGTGGTTTTCTCGTTCCTCTTTTGAACCAAAATGACCTAGAGGAAGAGGATACTCGCTTATCCAACGCTCAACTCTGATACCAATGATGTGGGAAACACTCTTAATAGATGACACAAAATGGCACAAATGAAAACTCAGAATTGTATTAATAAAAAATATATTTATAGGCATGTTTGCCTTTACAATTCGACATTTAATATGCATGATCCATGTGAGTATTAAATGCCATATATCATGATCCATGTGAGGAGGGATAATATTATAGAATATAATATTAATCTCTATTAGGATGGATTACAATGTAGCCTTTATGAGTTGTGCTCTTCCAACCATGGTGAAGAACTTACCTCTCCAAACTACCAAACAAAATTTCTTTCCATCTAAAATCATTTCCTGAAGCTCCTTCTTTCCTTTATTAAGCAAAAGAATATGCAAATATGTTAATGGAAATTTTATAATTTTAACTAAATGTCCACAACAATCTATTATAAATATAGGGCTTCAAAATGAGTCCCATAATGTTATCTTATCGTGCGTGGGAAGCTCTTTGACTTACCCCCAACTCCATGAGTCTAGGCTTCATGGGAACCCCTAGCCTAATATAATCGATGAGTTTTCCTAGAGGCTCCCCTCTCCTAATACCAACTAGATGCTTGAATTCGAACCCAAGGCTGATGATGTAACTCCCATTGTTAAGTTAGAGATGCACCACCGGTCTTCTTGTGCCAAGTCTCAGATCAAGAAAAATAGGTCTCCCATCATCCCTGAGCATGATCCTAATATTTCGAAGGACTCCCCCTAATAAAAATGTCAAGCAAGAACATTTTTTTGTGCATTCTTCTATTCATAAGGGAGCTCCCTAAAGTAGCTCCTCCAAGCTGTTAGCCACACTCAACAAAGAGCTTGTGTTCCATTCATAATTAGGAAAATATACATCTAGGAGCTTAGTGACTTGATGAGAGCCTTGACCAAAGTAGAAAAACTAACTACCTCTCTTCTCCAGTAGGCCATAGTCATATTGGATGATTCTAGACTATGTAGTATAAACCAACTATCTAGCAACCTTATCATCTTCATAATATGATAATATTGATTTAAAATCCATGGTTTCACTAATTGATATAGACCTAAAATAAAAGTATCATCAACAAATTGAAGATGAGATTTAGAGGGACCAATTATTTTTTTTAATAAATTATATGGGATTGAAATAGGCCCCACTGATATTACATCATGACCGCATGTAGTATTATTACAATAGCTTGGAAATTATGGATGTATTACTTGACAATATTTGAACGTAGCTCTTCTCTTTGAAAGTTGAGGAATTTAATAAATTAGCTATTGTCATTTGATTCAAAGGAACCATTTGTTTCAACCTAACTACCTTTGATTTTTTCTTCCATTTTTACCTTTGATAAAGATCTCCTTATTCATGTGCAATAATAATAAAAAAAAAAAGAGATAGTGGGTTACCCTAGTTGAATTCACAAGATGACTCAAAGTGTCCAACAAGGGATTTATTTATTAAAATATAATACTTTGGAGTGTTATAACAATATTTAATCCATTCACACCAACCTTAATAAAATCTAATTTTTTTGAGAATATCATGTAGAAAAAACCACCAAACCCTACCATATACTTTATTCATATCTAATTGTATAATCATACCTTGCTTTTTCATGGAATGAAAAAAATATCTGACCTCCTATATTGTGATTACACCATCAAAAATGTGTTTACCATCAACAAAACCATCTTATTCCTCTGAAATAACATAGTCTAGAATAAATTTCAATTTATTTACCATATTTTTTTTTAACTGCTTACATGGGATTGAAACATATCCCACTCATGTTACATCATTATTATGTAGTGTTAATACAATAACTTGGATATTATCTATGTGTCTCTTGGCAAGATTTTGTTGGCAGTTTTGTAATATGCCACATTGAAGTATTTTTGATGAATTTTGATTGTAATGCGTCAAAATATATTAAAATTAACAAACAATATTTTGACAGATATAATATGTTGCATTTATATTTTATTTTTCTTCTTTGTTTTTTGCATCCCTTTGGCTTGAAAATAATGGGAATTTTAAGGAAAATGGCTACAAGAATGTATTTGAGACTTTGGTTTGGATCGCCTGTAAAAAAATTATAAAATGGTGTATACGAGAGCTTCGCTAAAAATCTCGTTCGCCTCAAGCAATGGGTGAAAGGCTCGATCGCCCTACTCAGAGGTGAATATAAAATAAAGTAGACAGGACCACTTCTAATGACTGCGATTCACCCCAATTGAGGGGTGAAAGCTCTATGCACCCCTTGTTGAGATGAAAGAAGAAAAAGAAATTAAGAAAAATAATCAAGTTTCAAAAAAATTACTACGTGTCAAAGTCATCCGAAGTCAAGATGCAAAAGGAATCGCGTTCACCCAAAAGGATGGGTGAAATCTTCGTTCATCCCACTTTGGGGTGAACGTCCTCAAAAATTGAAGGAGTGCACCTACCCGTCACGTTGATTTGTTGGAAATACATTTGGCTTGGCAAAAGTCTTGAACATTATAGAACTTAGTAAAAAATGGGCAGATTTCAAAGGAAGGTGCATTCACCCCAAATATGGGGTGAACATTTCGTTCACCCCAAGTTGGGGCAAACATATTCAAAAGCACGACTTTGAAAAGTTAAACTTACATTCACCCCGGTAGAGGGGCAAAACCTTCATTCACCCCTCCTGGGGGTGAACGTGCCATAAATGATAAAGTAGATAAAGAGTCAAAATTTTAGAGCGATATTGAAAAGTCAATATTGCGTTCATCCCAAGAGGAAGGCAACAACTCCCTTCACCCATTTTGGGGGCGAACATAGATTTGAAAGAGAATAACATGGTTGTTGGAAGCACTTTCGCCTGGGAAAAAAAGATGATTGCTGCCATGACTAGCAAGGGCATATGGTTCATTAAATAAAGGAAAGGTGCCCTCTTCACCAATGCACGCCATGGGAGGAGTAAACGAACGTTCACTTATTGTCTAATCTAAGCGAATTATGCTATCAATGACATCATAGGTTTTCAGGAATGCTCAAGGCAGGCAAATGAAGAGTATTGAATGATTGGGGCAAGGAGCAACTTCAATTGTGGATCTCGAGGAAAGGGAGTATTAATATTAAAAGTGTGAGGTGATTTTCATGATTTTTGAGCAAAAGCGTATTTTGAGGATGGCGAATGTACCCAGTCAATGACCAAGCCTTACAGTTTTTCATGCACCAACACCCAGAAATGCTGATTTTCCAGAAGAATTTCCTTAAAAGCTGGATCATCGCCTCAAAATAAGGACTTTTAATGACTTCAAGAAAGAATTGTCTCACCAAGGTTCCTGATATGTGAGCATTTTGTCTTCATATGTATTTAATAAAAGAGGTGAAATCCTCTATAAATACTAATCAATTTCCATTGTAAAAGGAGGTTAGACATTCTACGAGAAAACTTTTCAAGTTCTCTGCATAAATATAAGAAACTTGGCTTCTAAATTTTACAAGTGATTTCTATGTGATTTCTTTCTATTTTAGCACTTCTATTTCATGCTCACGTTCATTATCTGTTGTAAAGTTTAAATTTTGCAATATGAGTTCGAACATTGCTGGTGAGGGAGTGAGTACTAGAGAGTGATTCTGGAAGTTGTTGATGAGTGTCGTTGAGTCTCATCATTTAATCTCAATGATTTATCAATCCGGGGTGGTGTCCAAGGCTGTCTACGATAGAAGGTTAGGGCAGAGTACAATTCAGGCATTCAAATTTCAAGCATTTATTGGTGAAGCAGATTTTGGTTTAGCCTTTTGGTGTCACACTAAACCTAGTCTGAAGAATGGAAACTGAAATAAATTACAGGAATTGAAAACTAAATCTAAATTGCAGAATTTAACAATTAACTACAATTGCATGAATTGAAATTGCTAAATTGAAATCTAATCTACTTTTGCAAAATTGAAATCTAGTTACTCTTGCATAATTGAAATTGCTAAATTGAAATCTAATCTACTTTTGCAGAATTGAAATCTAGTTACTCTTGCATAATTGAAATGATGCTTGTAAATGAAACTTATTCTAAAACACCTGTCAATGCCCTGCCACAAAAGGTCGTCAAGCTTCTGCTACAAGAATTGACAGCAAAATGAAATATGCTGAAAATGGAAAGTTGCTAAAATAGAAAGCAGGGAAAACATGGAAAGCAAAAGAAAAATGCGTAATATAATTTGTCAGCTGACATACACACAAATGCTATACACAAACATAATAGAAAACATAAATCACATAATACAAAATAAAAACAAGAAAATGAAATCTGGCAAGCAATCTATTAATTCTGCTGCAGCAAAATTACAGATTAAAACCTGCCATAAAATCCCTCCTTCTAGATCTGAAAGTGGGCCCATACTTCCTGATCTAGAAGGAGGTGAAAAGCACTCCTTAACTAATTAACACTCGAAACAGAAAATGATAAAATAGCTGCACTTTTATTGATGACAAAACATGCTGAAAATTGTTACAAAAAATTATTGTACAGTCCTAATTGCTGCAATTGAAAACTCTCCTCTATTCTAATTCCTAACTGGCTCAACCAAGGAGGGAGCTATGTTATTTATATAAATATTTACAACATATCCCATGCTCAAATCAGCCTATGTGCTGCTTTACAATGATTTGCCAATAATTCTGGATCTGAAATAAATGCAAATCTGGACAGTTTGTGTTGCAGTAGTAGTCATTGGCCCTTAGAAAGCATCTTCAATGGTGGGAGTACATGGGAGGAGTCTAGAAATATCTCACACATCATTCTCCACTTCAGAATATGCCATTCCTATCTTGCAAACAACTTTCTATTATGCTACAGTTTTTCTGGGTTTATCCTAGAAGAGGATCAAAATTGATCTTTTCCATGAATGGTGGCTTTGGACGGCAAGGACGACAAAATCAGATGGGAGATATTTTCCCTTAACTTTATCAACCTTCTTATCCCCTTTTCCACCGCCAAAATTCAGTCAACAAGTCAAAAAGTACATTCTGTTTTCATTCCGAAGATAAGTGGCTCATTCCGAAGATACTGCAATTCTCATTCCGAAGACATTGTGTTCATTCTGAAGACACTGTGTTCATTTCGAAGATCTTTAGAATGACCAACTGTGTTGACTCCAAATGGTTTTGGCTGCATTTCTAAGGTGGATTAGCCCTCAGGATCAGATTGCAATAGTCTTCATTCTTCCTTGGATGTGAATTTCATGCCTTGCCATTCATTGGTAGCTTGCTGGAATTTACATGGTAAATTACTGCATTTTCCAGTTCTGTTGCACAGTTGTAAAATATTGGCATTTCTTGCAAATTCAAACAAATTAGAACATGGAAAAATTATTCAAATATCAACATGAAGGAGTACATCAAGTTGCTACTGAATTTATACACTTCATTCACCAAGTAACCATGCTGAAATAGTGCAACAATGCTGCACAATTGTCCCTGCTCTCGTTATACCCCGTTGCTGCCTATTTAGACCATGTGGGAATGCTTCTAAATAGGTCAGATGTCTTCTGTAGTCCTTCTGAACTCATTCCATCCATATCCTCATGCTTTGCTTGACAACTTCAAGGTGTTCCTATAAAGTGACAACTTGCTGATTTTTATATGGCTATTTTTTCCAGATTTTCAGATTTATGACAGTCCTAAACTTTTGTCTTCAATGTGGATTTGAAACAAGTTGAAGGGCAGGAAAACATTCAAAAACCATTGAGAAGTTAATGGATATCAGCATACCACATTTGGTTAATTGAAATGCATGTTCTTACTTGCTACTTAATCAAGCAAAATCAGTCACAAAATGCTGAAAATAGTCAAAAACAGAGATATAGTATTCCTAACATAAAATCATGTAAACACTTAACAAATAGTATATTTTAGTCAACTATTTGGCAATTAACTTATCATATGGTAGTCAAACATTGTGCAATAATGAGGCATTTTTGGGCCTCATCATCCCCCCCAACTTGAACTGATGCATGCCCTCATGCATCTTAGTAGGCCATAGTAATATGCAGGTTTTATTCTTGTGAACAACATCCTTTGCTACCTGCTAACCGAGAAATTCCTCCTTGCTGCACTATATCAAGTATTTTGCAATTAAGCACATGTATGACTATTTTTCTATTTTTCTACAAGTTTTAGTGCTGCAAGGTACCTCTTAAAGGCTTGATATCATATGATTCATCTTGCAATAGTCTTATTGTGGAACCGTATTTGGCAGATGCACTACTACTGATGGAATTTTCTATTCTTAACAACATTTCAGCCTGAATGCTTATTTTTGTTGTTTGCACCTTTTGAACAAAATTGATAATTTTTTTTTTATTTGAAATGCTTGAGGGATGTACTTACTTGTGGTAGAGCCTTATAAACCTCAATATTTGATGTACCCTACTCTTTTTGCTATTCTGTAGCATTTTCAACAATTTTGGTACAGTTTTTGCTCATTTCGAAGATATCCTGCTCATTTCGAAGAGACTGTATTCTCATTTCGAAGATGTCTGTTCATTTCGAAGAGACTGTATTTCTCATTCCAAAGATGTCTGTTCATTTCAAAGAGACTGCATTTCTCATTTCAAAGATGTTTGTTCATTTCGAAGAGACTGCATTTCTCATTTCGAAGATGTCTGTTCATTCCAAAGAGACTGTATTTCTCATTTCGAAGATGTCTGTTCATTTCGAAGAGACTGCATTTCTCATTTCGAAGATGTCTGTTCATTTCGAAGAGACTGCATTTCTCATTCCGAAGATCTTCAAAAAATGCAGAAATGACCTCCTATGCAAAATTTAGCTACAGATTCTATTGTGGGTCCATATCTAGAGTGTATAAGCCTTCCATAACATCAAAAATCCCTTCTTCATCCTTTTGTTTAGATGCTATTCTTTGTTTTGTATGTTGTTATTTTATTCCAGTAGTACTAAAATAGAACCTTCGGGTGCATTTTGTTGATTATCCTCCTTCAATTTATCAGACAATTATGAGATATAAACTTGCAGTTCTCCTTCTAAAATTTGCCCTACAAATTGAAATAGAATTGCTGCCATGTCTGTCCCAAAATCAGGTTTTTGCATAGTTTTGAAATTTCCATGCAATTAAGGGCATAAGGGGGTGTTTCTTGACATCTTGAACATGTTCCTTTTTTTCAACTTGTCACTATTGTATGAATAGTTTATGCCAAATACCGACTATCATACACTAAATGCTAAATGTTTACTATGAATTAAATGCAAGAAACACATACCTTACTGTCCTAAAAATTGGTCATGCACCTTACAAGCCGTTTTTGATGATTGTTAGCGAGGCTATCTCGAAAACATAAACAAACATAACACATGTGCAAGTGTGAGATTTGTACAATGGTGGAACAATGATGGGTAGATCAACAAGGCAATGCATGCCAAAAAATCAATTTTTATGCAAGCCAACTCAGTAGCACCTCCAAGAAGGTTTTCACTACTGAATTATTCATTTTTTTATATATATTTTTTTTTTTCATTTTTTTTTTCATCTCTTTTTTTCATTTTTTTCATCGAAGAGGTTGCCATTTCTGGTTTTCAACCAACTTCTGTCCTTTTTTTTTTTTTCAAGTGCTTCAATGAGAGAGAACATATCTCACTCTTATTTGGATAAGACCAATCCTTATTCTGCAAAAACATGTCAATTGTTGTATGAAAACACCATCTCTTTCTGTTGAAACCTACAACATTGATGCAACCTTCCTTACTAGATGACCAATAAGAATCTTCTTACATCATCATTGCCTCCTTATTGCTGGAAATGAAGTATTGGCTCCATTGTTCCTCTTTCTTGCTGAAATTGATGCTTGTCCTCATGTATCCCCATTTTGTGGGACATGCCTTTGCTGCAAATTTTTTCCTCTTTTTTTTTTTCAAATTTTCTTGTCTTGCTTGTACCCAAAAAGGAAGTTCACAAACAAGACTATTCTTCTTTTTGCTTTTCTTGTATTTTTTTCCCTTTTTTTTCTTTTTGTCAAACTTTTTATCATCACTCTGAATCTGATATTGAAGAGAAATTCTCTTCCATTATGTGTACATCCAATGGAATCTCCTTCAAGAACTCCTCCTTAGTTAATGGTGCATGGTATACCCGAAGGCAATGTCCATTCACCACTAACATCCTCCATGAATTACCAATGGGAGAAAGAAGCACTTGCTCCATATCTGAAAACTTCTTCAATCAAGTGTTGTCCATGGCTCCTAGTCTGCAAAATCTTGTCAATCTATTCTTGAAACAATTAAATACCAATTCCCAAAAGATGTTAAGTGCTTACATCAAGATAAAATCTTGATATACCCTTGTAATTCCATGTAAAGGGATTGAAATATTGTTTCAAAATAGCAACAATTTTGCTTTTTGTTTATAAGTCAGCCAACTAATAATGTTCAAGAATTTTCTTGGCTGCACTTCAATTTGTTTCATTCCTAGGAGGACAGAATTTACCCCTTTGTAAAATGGAAGTAAATTTTCTATGTGCGATTTTTCTAGTTTTTCTCCTTTATCCAAGGCTAATTTCTGTGTGTTTGGACTAAAGGTTTTCTGTGTATCTCCATTGATTTTTGTCTCTTCAAGCTCGGGTAAGTTCTTGTTTTAGCACAGTTGGATGTTTCTGCAGTCAATAACATTTCCTGCAGTGTTTTTTTTTTTTATACCAGATTCAGCTACATAGACAGGGGTTGCCTATCTTGTATTATTCAGACTGATCACAGGTTGGGCTAAAAAAGAAATATTTTTGGTTTGCACAATAATACAAGAAGTGTACAACTTTAGCAGATCAACTACTTGTCAGGTAGGATCACCTCTAATGAGATCAACTATTGTCTGTGTAGGCTAAGAATTGCTAGGTTGCGGTTTAGCGCGGTAAAATCCTAACAATATTTAAGTAATAATGGAAAACTCTAGGATCATCATTAAGTTGTAAACTCCTATTTTGATTGTGCAAAAGTTTTTTGTGATTTTTTTTTTTAGCTTACATAGACAGGGGTTGCCTGTCCTGTATATTGGCCACAGGTTGGGCTGAAGGTGGTGGTTGATTTACTTGCCCTGTTTGTTGTTGTTGGGATCTCTCTTTGAGAAGAATTCAGACTAGGCAACAGATTTTGCATCTCTAAGTTATGGAAGTAAATGGCATTCATCAATGATATGTCCCTATGAACAAATGCTACAGGTAGTTGATATGGCTATTTTTTTCAAGGGATAGTCTTGTATATCTACCATGATATCTTTCCAACACCTAGTACAAATTTGTTTATACTACCCTGATGATATGGATATAAAAAGGGCAGTACTAGCAGATGGCTCTTCTTTTTTAAAAGATCTTATATTTCTTGATAATGAGGATGATGAATTCTTTCTATTTTTATCAAGAATTTCAAACATAGGCAATTTAACCCCCAAGTGTGAAGATCACCTCCCTGTGGTTGCTTGTTTTCTAAATGGACTGAAATGCAACTATCAATAATTATTATTTATACCAGCTATTCATTCAGATTTTACTCTAAACTTCATATGTTAGCACAATAATAATTATTTGACTGCTTTTACCCTCTAACAACACCATGATCCTCGACAACGATGCCAAAATGATGAGTGTCATTGAGTCTCATCATTTAATCTCAATGATTTATCAATCCGGGGTGGTGTCCAAGGCTATCTACGATAGAAGGTTAGGGCAAAGTACAATTCAGGCATTCAAATTTCAAGCATTTATTGGTGAAGCAGATTTTGGTTTAGCCTTTTGGTGTCACACTAAACCTAGTCTGAAGAATGGAAACTGAAATAAATTACAAGAATTGAAAACTAAATCTAAATTGCAAAATTTAACAATTAACTACAATTGCATGAATTGAAATTGCTAAATTGAAATCTAATCTACTTTTGCAAAATTGAAATCTAGTTACTCTTGCATAATTGAAATTGCTAAATTGAAATCTAATCTACTTTTGTAGAATTGAAATCTAGTTACTCTTGCATAATTGAAATGATGCTTGTAAATGAAACTTATTCTAAAACACCTGTCAATGCCCTGCCACAAAAGGTCATCAAGCTTTTGCTACAGGAATTGACAGCAAAATGAAATATGCTGAAAATGGAAAGTTGCTAAAATAGAAAGCAGGGAAAACATGGAAAGCAAAAGAAAAATACTTAATATAATTTGTCAGCTGACATACACACAAATTCTATACACAAACATAATAGAAAACATAAATCACATAATACAAAATAAAAACAAGAAAATGAAATCTGGCAAGCAATCTATTAATTCTGCTGTAGCAAAATTACAGATTAAAACCTGCCATAAAATCCCTCCTTCTAGATCTGAAAGTGGGCCCATACTTCCTGATCTAGAAGGAGGTGAAAAGCACTCCTTAACTAATTAACACTCAGAATAGAAAATGATAAAATAGCTGCACTTTTATTGATGACAAAACATGCTGAAAACTGTTACAAAAAATTACTGTACAGTCCTAATTGCTGCAATTGAAAACTCTCCTCTATTCTAATTCCTAACTGGCTCAACCAAGGAGGGAGCTATGTTATTTATATAAATATTTACAACATATCCCATGCTCAAATCAGCCTATGTGCTGCTTTACAATGATTTGCCAATAATTCTGGATCTGAAATAAATGCAAATCTGGACAGTTTGTGTTGCAGTAGTAGTCATTGGCCCTTAGAAAGCATCTTCAGTGGTGGGAGTACGTGGGAGGAGTCTAGAAATATCTCACACATCATTCTCCACTTCAGAATATGCCATTCCTATCTTGCAAACAACTTTCTATTATGCTGCAGTTTTTCTGGGTTTATCCTAGAAGAGGATCAAAATTGATCTTTTCCATGAATGGTGGCTTTGGATGGCAAGGACGACAAAATCAGATGGGAGATATTTTCCCTTAACTTTATCAACCTTCTTATCCCCTTTTCCACCGCCAAAATTCAGTCAACAAGTCAAAAAGTACATTCTGTTTTCATTCCGAAGATAAGTGGCTCATTCCGAAGATACTGCAATTCTCATTCCGAAGACATTGTGTTCATTTCGAAGATCTTTAGAATGACCAACTGTGTTGACTCCAAATGGTTTTGGCTGCATTTCTAAGGTGGATTAGCCCTCAGGATCAGATTGCAATAGTCTTCATTCTTCCTTGGATGTGAATTTCATGCCTTGCCATTCATTGGTAGCTTGCTGGAATTTACATGGTAAATTACTGCATTTTCCAGTTCTACTGCACAGTTGTAAAATATTGGCATTTCTTGCAAATTCAAACAAATTAGAACATGGAAAAATTATTCAAATATCAACATGAAGGAGTACATCAAGTTGCTACTGAATTTATACACTTCATTCACCAAGTAACCATGCTGAAATAGTGCAACAATGCTGCACAATTGTCCCTGCTCTGTTATACCCTGTTGCTGCCTATTTAGACCATGTGGGAATGCTTCTAAATAGGTCAGATGTCTTCTGTAGTCCTTCTGAACTCATTCCATCCATATCCTCATGCTTTGCTTGACAACTTCAAGGTGTTCCTATAAAGTGACAGCTTGCTGATTTTTATATGGCTGTTTTTTCCAGATTTTCAGATTTATGACAGTCCTAAACTTTTGTCTTCAATGTGGATTTGAAACAAGTTGAAGGGCAGGAAAACATTCAAAAACCATTGAGAAGTTAATGGATATCAGCATACCACATTTGGTTAATTGAAATGCATGTTCTTACTTGCTACTTAATCAAGCAAAATCAGTCACAAAATGCTGAAAATAGTCAAAAACAGAGATATAGTATTCCTAACATAAAATCATGTAAACACTTAACAAATAGTATATTTTAGTCAACTATTTGGCAATTAACTTATCATATGGTAGTCAAACATTGTGCAATAATGAGGCATTTTTGGGCCTCATCAGTTGTCTCACTGAAATTGTGAGTGCTTGGTGGGAATTCTCGTTGCTATTCAGCCCCAAATCCTATACTTTGGCCTATGGCCATATTTCCCTTTCTTTCTGTCATTTCCAATTTCTTTCCTACAACTCTAGTCTTAAACCTGTGTAGGATTAGTATGGGAGCCAACACTCTCTGGATATTGGTACGAAGGATATTTCTTTCCTTTGGCCTTTCAATGTTTGCCATGTCTAGGACGCACAAATGTAGTTTTTGTTAATTACGTAAATATTTGACCAACAATTTTTAGCACGCCCGGTGGGACATCGAAAGTTCTACTTTCAACAGTATTGAGGTTTGATGTTCACCTTCATGCTGTATAGTTAGAACATATGGTGACTCAATTACACCTAAAAACCTCCAAATGTGAAGGCAATGAAAGTTGTGCTTCATGATTATGAGATCGAAAGCCAAAAATTCTAAAAATACCATTGAGTTCTATGAACTTGATATCCAAAGGTTAGGAGAACATCCTTAACTAATTACCTTACGTCATACATCATCAGTACCTCATACACTTCATACATCATCTCCAACATCTTCGTGATTAGCTGGTGTGTTTTCTACTCCTACAAGTCCAGTTAGTACTGCTACTAGCATTCCCTAGTCTCAACCACACACACTAGTCCACATGGCTCAGACTCCACCGCCATAACAACTACAACCACAAAGGCAGTTCTCGACATGGAACAACTCAGGAGCCTTAAACTTACAAGCACAAAATATAGTTCCCCAAGCAGCTTTGAAGGCTTTGCCTACTTATTATGGTATTGGTAAAACCTATTATGAGCATATTCAAGATGTGGGTTCTTTGGAAACTATACATGGTATTGTAGATGAAGACATAATGGTAAGGTTGCTTATGTTGTCACTGAGAGGAAAATTGCTATACTATTACCAATCGTTGCTGCCCACTACTTTCACCACATGGGATCAGTTGGTGGAACTATTAATTAAGAATTTTCATGAGAAAGCTTACCCATTCTCCTTGCTGCATCAATTTATGATGATCCAAAGACATCTGCAAGAGGAGATAGTTGATTTCAATATCATGTTTGCTCGTAGCTAGAAAAGAATTCCTGATGGTCTTCGACCCATGCACGAACAAATTGCGTTCTATTACCTTTCAGCATTCAACTATGACATTGGTTGTTCAGTAAACCAATGTGAAAACATTCCTAGATCTGTACACACAAGCGTAGAAGGCCAAATCAGACTTGACCGTCATAGGTAAGCTTCCTCCAAATATGACCATACCCATTCTCTCTGACATTCCATAATACTTATATTCCAGTACATTTTTGTAGCCCATGCCTTCTATGTACCCATTACCCTCATGGAGCTTGGGTTCACCACAAGTCGCTTCGATTCATGTCCCACAACTCCCTACTCCAAGCTTTCCATAGTTACCCACTCCGATAAAACCATAGTTGCCAGCACCTGTTCCTTTCCTAGTATTACCAACACCACCAGTTCCACTGCCGTTGCTTTCCCCATCAATACCTCTTATCGATATCTCCTGTACCTTCGAATCCTGATTCTTACATGACACTATTACAAGAGGTGAAGTCTACTAATTCAACCATAAGGACAATTTCAAATGAGCTTACAACAGTAAGGAAAAAGCAAGCTAAGGCTGATTTTTAGTCAAGAAGATTTCAAACACCACCAATCACTAGGGAGCAAGCGACCACTAGCAAGGGCCCTGAAAGAAACACAACTATGTTGACAAATGAAGAAGCTAGTACATAAAAAAAAGAATACTGATGCTCAACTTGTAATTATCCTCATGGAGAAGATACATGCATGGTTCATTTGAACTATGTATAGACGTTAGCCGAAAGTGCTGTCGACGATAAATTTAACATGATAATGGAAGTTGATCATAATTTTATGGTCCCATATTTGGAGTAATTTTTAGTTCTTACAAGATCTGGAAAGAAGCCAGTGACTGTAGATCCAACGGAGTTAGAGACTTTGAAGGTTCATGCAGAACCAAAGACATAAAATGAAAAAGTGCAATTGCCAGCGAAAGCACCTGATACGATATCGAAGCAGCATGATTCTATCTTGTTGAAAGATTTACTACCCAAGCAAGCTCAAGCGAAGATGAAGACACCAATTACACAACCTGCAGCTGCTCTAGAATAGGATGAGGTGAAAGAACAAGCCAAGGAATATCTTCGCTACCCATCATTGACTAAGCGGCAAAGGGTGGAAGCTACTCAATAGTATCGGGACAAGTATGAGCGGGTGATAGAAGAAAAGGCTCCTAGGGTGTCTGATTATAACATTGTGGAAGAAATAAAGAAGATACCTACAAAAGTGAGTTTATATGATGCATTGCAGTTACCTGGGCAAGTCGACCTACTGCAAGAGTCTCTTAAGACTGCAAAAGACCAAAATAAGAGTCATTCCCAAACTGTGTTGGCACAGACACTACTGAATTCTGCTACTGGAAATTATAAACCACCCTTGTTCTATTTGTCACTCAGGATGGAGGGATGGATTGTGCACAACTGTATGATTGAATCCGATACTGCAACTATTGTTATGCCAAAAGTAGTATGCGAAGTAATGGGAATGAAATACAAGAAGTAGTCCAGGAGTGTTACAGTTGGATAGGACCCTAGTTAAAATAGTGGGAGTCATCAAGGATATTCCTATTTTTCTACGTAGCATTCCGTAAATAACTATTATTCAAGAAGTAGTGGTGGTTGACTTGGAACCATATTTTAGCATGTGTCTCTCAAGGGAGTTCACATTGAAACTGGAAGGATACCTTTCCTTGGACTATTCACATTTGGAGATTCCGTTCAAAGGAAAAAGAATCTGTATCTATAATGAAAAGCCATCCACTTTTTATATAGAAAAGTTGGAAGAAGAAGAAACTATTGGTTGTTATACTATAACCAAATATTAGCAAATAAAAGAAAAGGTCCCTGAGTCCCCAAACCCCATTGTAGACAAATTATGGAAGCTGTACTTTGATGGTGCCAGGTGCAAGAATGGTGCAGGGTATGGTATATTTTGGTTTCTCCTATGGGGTTACAAAAGACTTATTCATATAGACTAACTTGGAGTTGCATGAATAATGTAGCCGAATATGATACATTATATCTTGGCTTGAAAAAGGCTAAAAAATTAGGCATCAAACAACTGCAAATCTTTGGATATTTTGAGCTCATTGTCAACCAGACCACAAACAAGTGTGTGTCAAAGCAACACTACTTGAAGGCTTATCGCAATAAAGTATGAGATTTATTTGAGTCCTTTAAGCCTTGAACATTCAAGCGATCTCACGAGAGTAAAACAAACATGCTAATATTTTGGCCTCTCTTGGTGCAAATTTCTCTCCCATGGAACAAGTAGTCAGAAAACCCAAGACTGTTAGGGTAATCTATAGACCCTCAGTCCTTGATAAGAACCTCTATTGGCAAGTGTTTGATAATGATGAGCAAATAGTCAATTTTTTGATTAAGGAAGCTGCAAGCACGAATGATAGAATATTTGTTGAAGAGGAGATGGAAGGAATGATTCAAATGAATAATAATAACATTCCTAGGGGATTGATTTTACTTGAAAGTCTATTTGACCAAAATGATAGGGCTAAGAAGCATAAAATAAAGGTAGATGCGAAGGAATATAAGGAGTTGCAGTTGGAGCCTGAGAAGATCATCAAGATCGAGACTGATTGCACATTAGAAGAATTGGAGGATATCAAGAACTTGTGTTATGAATTCCTTAAGATCATTGCATGGAGCTATTAGGATTTAAAGGGATATGAAAAGAATGTAATTCAACACACCATTGAGCTGCAAGAAGGAGTGAAACCGTTTCGACAGAAACAGTGCCCTGTCAATCCCAAGATTGAGGTGCTCATGAAGGCGGAACTATTAAAGATCCTAGAAGCAAAAATAATATATCCAATTAAGCACTCAACATGGGTGGCGAACCTGGTGCCAGTTCATAAAAATAATGGATATATTCGTCCGTGCATTGAATTTTAGAATCTGAATCAAGCATCACTAAAATATCATTACCCTCTATCACAGATTGATCAAATTCTCCACATGGTTTCCAGAGTGCAAAGATTTTAATTGTTAGATGGTTTCTCCAGTTAAAACCATATTTGGGTAAAATATGAGGATCAACACAAGATGATGTTCACTACTAAGTGGGGCACATTCGCCTATAAAAAGATGTCATTCGGTCTTTCAAATGTTGGTGCTACTTTTTAGAGAACCATGGACATCGCTTTTGATAAGCTATTAAACAAAATTATTGTGATTGACCTTGATGATATGACTATGTTTTTGCATCACAAAAAAGAGCACGTTTCTCATTTGAGGCAGGCGTTCAAGAAATACCGGGATTTTGGGATTTCTATTTATTCTAATAAGTCTATATTCGCTGTCAAAGAAGGAAAATTGTTAGGTCATGTGATCTCACAATAAGGATTGGCAATTGAGCCTACAAGTTTCGAAGCACTCTTGAAACTACCACTACCAATAAACAAAAAGGACTTGTAGTCATTCTTCGGTCAGATAAATTTCATTCGAAAGTTCATTGCATATTTTGCTTAGGTAGTGAAACCTATGACCGAGATCTTGAAAAGGAATGCAGATTTTAAATTGATCGAGGCAAGAAGATAAGATTTTCAAGAAATCAAGGAGAGTATTACTCAAGTGCTAGTATTAATCAACCTAGATTATTCCAAGGACTTCATTCTCTATGCAATGGGTGAGCAAGAGAGCTATGTTGTCGTTCTCACATAGAAGCAGGAGGATGGAGATGAAAAGTCGATCGCTTTTTGAGTCAAGTTATTACACCGCACTAGGAGAAGTATAATTTCATTGATAAACAGGTGTACGTAGTGATGAAATACCTAAAGAAATTCTAGCAGTTTGTCTCACAAAGCAAAATGATCATCTACGTTATACACCCAGATGTCAAAAATTTTATTCTCTAGGGGGAACTAGGCGACAAAAGAGCAGGATGGGTCTCAAATATTCAAGAGTATGATGTGGAAATATAACCAACAAAGGTAGTATGTGGGTGAGGTATTTTCTAATAATTAGCCAAAAGCACAACATCTGAATCATTGGATATGATACAAAAAGAGGATATCGATGAAAGTGTTTGTGCAAGTCACACTATGACAGGTTGTGACTGGACAGAAGACCTTGTTGAATTCTTTACTTTAGGAAGATGTCCATCACACCTTGATGCTTCACAATGTCAGAGATTCAGTCTGCAAGTGCTTAAATATATCCTATTTCTAAGAGGACTATTTCATAAATATATCGATGGAGTTCTCCTCAAATGTGTGAAGGAATCAGAGAAGGATAAAATATTGGAAGAGTTCCATTCTGGCTCATCTGACGACCATTATGCAGGAAGCCCAATGGCTTTGAAAATCATTTGAGCTGGATATTATTGGCCTACTCTGTTTGACGATACTCATAAAGTAAATCAAAAGTGTGACAACTATCAACGATACGTTGGCAGAACCAGGAAAAGATCATTACCCCTACATCCAATTCAAGTAGAAGCGCCATTTTAGCAGTGGAACCTTGACTTCATTGAAGTAATAGAACCACATTCCTTCATAAAGCATAAATACATTTTGATAGCAACAAATTATTTCACTAGGTGGGCAGAGTCTATTCCTACCAAAAAGGTGGATCAAGCTACGATCATCTCTTTCTTGGAGGGATTGATCACCCACTTCGGTGTCCCAGATGCCATTGTAACTAATAACGAGACTCCATTCATTAGGGCCAAGATCACTGAATTTTCTAGTAAATATGAGATTTATCTTAAATCATCCTCTAATTATTCTCACAAGGGAATGGATTGGCCGAATCCACCAACAAAAGCTTATTGTAAATTTTAAAAAGGACACCGGGAAGCAACAAAAGGAGTTGGCACTTATTGTTGAATCAGACCTTGTGGACAGATCACATATCTATGAAGAAGTCAATTAAAGCCTCTCCTTATTCTCTCGTGTATGGGAAATAAGTAGTTCTATCTTCTCATATTGAGCTCCCCATCCTCCATACCTTGTAGTTGTTCAAATATGAAGATGAGGAGTACAATCCAATGAGCGTAAGATTGGCTCAATTATTGCAGTTGGAGGAAGAAAGATAAAAGACATATCAAGCTTTCACTGAACACACTAAAGCAATGCAAAAGTGGTTTGGAAAAAAAACAATAGAGTGCAAGTTTCATGTGGGAGGCCTAGTTCTTAAATGGAACGAAAACAAAGCCAAGCCGGGGAAGCACCACAAGTTTGATGCAATATGGGAAGGCCCATTTCAGATCTCTTTAGTGAATTAAGAAAATGCATACCATCTTCGAGATATGGATGGCTGGGATCTTTCAATTCTAGTAAATGGCCTTTATTTGAAGGCTTATGTTCAATGAATTTATTAAAATAGGTACCACTTTGTAAATATGTACATATTTTATTTTAGTATTTTATAAAAAAAACATAAAAAAGAGAAGAAGAAGAATGAAAATAAAAGAGAAATACTCTTCCTGAAAATTAGTCTCACCCCAAATTCATTACTGTGTTGAAAGACTCTAGCCAAAAGATGGCATTACAAAATTCTTAGTTAAGGAGGAGCCTTCGAGAAAAATTTCTACGTCCAAATCTATGCGATCAAAGCACAAGACTGTTTTGCCTCATTTTTACAACATAAAATAGCGATTGAACAGAGAGGTGCTTTCGCCCAAGGAAGGGGCGAAAACCCCATTTGCCCATTTTGAGGGCGAACGTATAAAGAGGAAAAAAAATAAAAATAAAAACAAAAACGCCAAGACAATGCGCTATGAAAGCGCCAAGATAGCTTTCAACCAAGGAAAAGGGTAAAATGACCGTTCGCCCCTTGTTAGTCCGAATGCATTGAGTAAAACATGCACCACAAATTCAAAGATAGTTGCAAGGTAACTAAAAGCGCTTTTGTATAAAGTGGCAAGGCTCTTAACATGCAAAAGGTGGGCATGCCTTGGCGAACTTAAAAAAAAGAGAGAAAATATAAAGGGGAAAAAGCGCCTTAAAAAACAAAATTTTCTTAGAACAACATGCTTTTTCCAGAATTGGGCGAAAAAGAAAAAATAGAAGAGGTTTTAAAAGGAAGGGCATTCGCCATGAAAAGGTAAATTGAACAGATTGAAGGTATTTTAGAGCGAAAGGAAAAGAAGACAAGTGCGCCACTAAGACATTTTCGTCCCCATTACTTTTTCCTAGGGTACCTTGATGTTATAAGGGTAATAAAGTTTTTGAAAGCGCTCTATCAAAGTGATTTTGCTCTCAGATGTGTGGCAAACCTTGAAGAGTGTGCATGCAAGCTAAGGAGCATTCATAGGGCATTTAATTTAAAACGTGCGCCTAGATTTGCGTTGGAGGAAGATTTGAGGGTTCTGAGGAGAAAAATCTCACACTGTTGAAAGGAAAAGTGTTTATTGGTTTGCAAGTGGCAGGGTTATTTTCCCATGGAAGATTTAATAGCCAAGGTGCATTTTTTGTGAAACCACATGACAAAAAGGGCACACATTCCAATAGGATTCTGTAGCAAGTAACAATTGATATCGTTAGAACATCGGGAACAGTTCCAGGCAGGCGAAACAAAGCGCATGTTATTTCAAAATAGTTTAAGAGAAAATCAATATTTACTATGGTGGTTGGAAGTGCGCCTTATATAAAGGAATAGGTAAAATCTTCTCTGTTAAATTTTTAAAAATTTTACTACCACTGTGTTTCCGAGCTGTTGTTGCAGAAGTTTAAGAAAAAATTTAGAGCATTCATTAGAGAGAAATAATGGGAAAGCGAAGCAAAGGGAAAACAAAGGCTACAAAGCCCAATAAGTCTAGAAATAGAGAAGGTGGGTTGAAATCCAAAAAGTCCTGAAGGAATGATAATGTGGATTTGGACCCATACACTGACACAATGGTAGAAAGTGGAGATTGTGTAATCACTAATAAGGGCATGGAGAAACTGCGATAGGATGTGTAGTTCACAGTAAATCGGGGGTTGACAGTAGGAAGCATATTAACAGTGCTATATCACTCACAATTATTTTGGTATCTGTGTATGCCCATACACCCATGCCAGGAACTGGTGCAACTTATTGCTCGATTTTATAATCCAATTACTAGGACAATGAGGAATGCAAATAGAGAAATACTCTTTACTATTACCCCGGAGGAAGTACAAAGGTATTTTCTTATGGTTTGAAGCCTCCTTATTATGTGATTACCAAGAAGTTACATACCAATGAGTAGGAGGATAAATATGTCTCTACTGTAATTATGCATCGATTCATGGAGACATAGTTGATAAAGGAACCACAATTGGGGCAGCTTCCGAACCTACTAAAGTCACTCACATAATTTAAGAGCCTAGATTTTTATTCAATGTTGGCATAGGTTGCCGGTCTACCAACATATTCTATCATTCATAAGTGGCAGACAACCCTAGCACAATGCATTTTCTAGGTTGAATTTTACTCTCCATCGACTATGAGGCAAGGCACCAATCCGATTTACTTCGATTGGGCCGATTTTATTTCTCAAAAATTGGATTTTTAGCTGGAGAGGTTGCAAAATAGGGAAGAGACATCGTTCAAACACACTTCTTTTTTGGTATGGTATTTATTATTTCATCTACACCAGCATTTCTCATTCATTGAAGTGAGGCAAATGGATGAGAGGGATGAACTTCTACAAGTTTACATGTGGACTTTCACTCTATCAAACAGGGAGTCATTTTACAGTTTTAATAGTTTATTTTTAGGACTTACAATAGAACTAATTTATGGTACATGTGAAAGAGTGCCACGGGAGATTAGATAAGTAGTAGTTATAAGAGAAAAGGAGACATCTTTCTACTTACTCAAGGCGTGGTCGTAAGAATTTTTGGCTTCACATGTAAGCCATTTTTGCTGCCATACTTCGCCACTAAACATATTTTTGCTATGGAGGTGGTACGCTAATCAGACTATGTGAATGATATATATAGAGTAGGGTATAGTAAGAAAATGACTTGCAATATGACTTTCAAGTTTGGCAGTATAGAAGTGAGCCAGGTAGAGCAGAACAAGCTGCTCATAGTAACACTTTAGGACTTGGGGTTGATAGAACTGCCACAACATTGGAGTTATGACCCGTTGGGAAAATTCATAGAGATAATAAAGGCCAAGATATTTCACTATTGTCCTCGACCCAACATTGAGAAAAAGTAAAATAATTTTGATGGACCTGACTTGGAGTGGCACATTGAAGATATGATGTCGCTTCCACCTTGGCATGATTGCTATGAATAGGAGGCTAAGTATAATCTAGTGAAGTACAATAATTAGATTCCTTTGTCAGGTTGTTTAGTCAGGTAAATGAAAGTCAACCCCTATGGATCGAGGAGAAAATTACAAACTGGTGGATAATGTGGTTCCACCAAGGAAAGACCACGTCTCCTTACGGGTTGAATATGGATAAGGTGTTTTTAGACACCTACGACAAGTTTGTTAATTCCTATCAACTCGTCACTTTCACCAAGATCTTACCTCAAAGCTTCCAACATTTTGATAGCAGTGAAAGTGGGGCAAAGAGAGAATGCATGAAAGTCGAGGAAGAGATTTCGGAGGAGGAAGAACAACAATATGTGTTTAGACGAAGATCATAGCGAATGAAGCATAAAGTTGAGGAGGCACCTTTACCAGAGAAGCAGACTACCCGAGACACACCGTCATTTCCTAAAGCTGCGAAGAGACCAAGGACTGGTGCCACTTCCTATTCTACTATTGAAGTTTTAGTAGCTACATTTCCCACAATTCTAGTTGTTTTGGAAACTATTATTTCCTCTTTGATGATGATAGACGCTCCAATGATGGTTGCACAAATATTTTTGATGATTCATGAACAAGAGGAGGACCAGCAATTGGAGAGCCCTCAAGTGGATGTTGTGAACATCGAATAGGATGTAAAATTTGAGGAAGAAGTAGAGAAGCAATAGGAGGAGATTATTTTGCAACTGCTTCCATCATTAGAGCATTTGGCGCTCGCACCCAAAGGTACATCCTCTATTCCCTCTTCTTCTTCTTCAAAGCATGTAGTGGCTGTTAGCTTATTTCCCTTAGTTTCTACATATGTCTCTCCATATTTTGGTATGTCTTACGTGTCCATTTCACTTCCCTCTTCTTCCCTTCCTGAAGTCACTACTGCTCCATATATTCCCCTTTATTTGGCCTCCCTTTCTTTCAGTTCGTATGCATCACGTCCAAACCCATTTTCATGCCCTTCCTCTTCCATTACTGCCACCATGTTTGCCGAGGCTATAAGTACGTAGGCTCCTCCCAGAGTGAGCGTAACTACAACCAAAATTGATTCCTCCACCCACTCCATCATTTAGGTTCCTCCCCTTCTAGCTATCTCATCCGCTTCCTTTGAGCCTGACCGCTCATAAGTTTTGATACCCTTCACACCATTTTTGGATTTGCAAGCATTGCTCGAAGTTCAGGTGGTTCCAAAACATCCCAACGTGGAGACAATCAATTGGGCGCACTTGAGTTCATCATAGTGGTTGAAAAGTAAAAGGTAAAAAGAAGCTCTAACTCCAGCTCGTCTGCTTAAGAAGGTTGCTTTCGATCGCGTTGCCATGGAAGCTCACACAACTAAAATAACTCCCTTGGTCCAGAAGCCACAAGGAGAAATAATTTCGAGTGATTATGTCTGTGAGACCATAACAAAGGACCTCACCAAGATTGATCCTATGGAGAAAATGGTCAACATACAGGTGGATATGAGTTCAGTATACTTGCATGGCAAGTATTTCAAGCAGAGATATTTTGATAATAAAAATAAAATTATCGAACTCAAAAATACCTTGGCCAAATGCAGAGCATAAGAGGAGAAGACAACCATAGAGAATAAACACTTGCATCGATAGGTAGGAGTGCACTTGAAAGAAAGGGACACATCAAGACTAGAGATGCAAGCACTCTAAACGCAGATAGAGGCAATACATAATCAACTAGAGGAGAAGAATGCATAGGCTGCAGGGTTTTCTCCAAAAAAACATCAAGGAAGAGTGCCTTCACTTAGTCCAAAGCTGTGAAAAACTCATCACATAAGCAGTTCAAGTATTACATTATCTCTGGATAGCCCGGATACAGATTTAGATGGAGCAGTAGTTGATAGATACTACTAAGGAAATGCTAGAGCCATATATGGAGATGGTTGTAAAAATTCAAGACTTGGCTAATTCCAGCATACACATTCTCCTCCCTGAGTGAAATGGATCATGCTTGGTCTACCGTAAAAGTTACACTATGCAAATAATTTTAGAGGATGGACCTGGTAAGAGAAGGTCGAAGAATTTTTAATGCAATCGAGCGAGAGCATATTGTGTCCATGACTCATTTTGACGCTCTTGTTGATATGGTTTTCTAGATTTTATAGATGAGTGGGGTGAACCTTTGTCGAAAGAACAGTTGATAGCCACTCATAAAAATTTTGTGGAGGATACCTCAGAAATTGATACATGGGAGGAGCTCATCATAGAAGCGCAGGTGCTGCCACTCATGTAGAAGTATACTCACATGGAGATTTCGCTGTTTGAGTTAGCCTAATGAGCGAAACGCCTCAGCTTGGAGGATATCCAAAACTTACTCTTTGTTTATGAGTAACTGATTATTCCATGGTTGTTCACCACTCATGCTTGGGAGGAGGCAGTCACAGTCTATGAGATAACCTCCAAAAGCCTCAAGGAACAACATGAACGAGTGACAATAGAGCATGCAGCGACATAAAAGGTAGCAGAAGATGCAGAGCGGGCCAAAGTACTCTGAGTAGCAGCAAAAGCTAAAGCTATTGAGAAGGTAGAAGAGGAGGCGAGAATAAAAGCGTCTACATCAAAAGTGTCAACCAAGGTAGCCGAAAAAAGACTCCGTAGAAACCCAATGGATAAAGGCCTGGGATCGCTTGCATCAATACGAGCTGGATACCCCGTGAGCCACCAAAAATGGTGGCAATTTTGTAATATGCCACATTGAAATATTTTGATGAATTTTGATTGTAATGCGGAAAAATATATTAATATTAACAAACAATATTTTGACCGATATAATATGTTGTAGTTATATTTTATTTTTCTTCTTTGTTTTTTGCATCCCTTTGGCTTGAAAATAATGGGCATATTAAGGAAAATAACTGCGATAATGCATTTGAGACTTTGTTTCGGATCACATGTAAAATAGTTATAAAATGGTGTATATGAGAGCTTCGTTGAAAATCTCGTTCGCCTTAAGCAATGGGCCTAAAGGCCCGTTCACCCTACTCAGAGGTAAATATAAAAGAAAGCAAATATGACCACTTTCGATGAGTGCAATTCACCCTAATTGAGGGATGAAAGTTCTATGCGCCCTTTGTTGAGACGAAGGAAGAAAAATAAATTAAGAAAAAGAATCAAGTTTAAAAAAAATTACTAAGTGTCAAAGTCATTTGAAGTCAAGATGCAAAAGGAATCACGTTCACCCCAAAGGAGGGGCAAAAGCTTTCCTTCACCCCAAAGGAGGGACGAAAGCTTCATTTGCCCCACTTTGGGGTGAACGTCCTCAAAAATTGAAGGAGTGCACCCACCTGTCGCATTGATTGGTTGGAAATACATTCGGCTTGGAAAAGTCTTAAGCATTGTAAAAATTAGTAAAAAAAGTGCAGCTTTCAAAGGAAGGTGTATTCGCCCCAAATATGGGGCAAATGCTTCATTTGCCCCAAGTTGGGGTGAACGTATTCAAAATCACGACTTTGAAAAGTTAAACTTACATTCGCCCCTCCCAGGGGCGAACACGCCATAAATGGTAAAGTAGACGAAGAGTCAAAATTTTAGAGCGACATTGAAAAGTTAATCTCGCGTTTGCCCTAAGAGGAAGGCGACAACTCCCTTTGCTCCTTTTAGGGGTGAACGTAGATTTAAAAGAGAATAACACAGTTGTTGGAGGCGCTTTCACCTAGGAATAGAAGATGATTGTTGCCATGACTAGAAAGGGCATATAGTTCATTAAATCAAGGAAAGGTGCCCTCTCCACTAATGTACACCATGGAAGGAGTAAACGCACATTCTCTTATTGTCTAATCCAAGCGAATTATGCTATCAACAACATCACAGGTTTTTAGGAATGCCCAAGACAGGCGAATGAAGAGTATTGAATGATTGGGGCAAGGAGCAGCTTTGATTGTGGATCTCGAGCAAAGGGATTATTAATATTAAAAGTGCGAGGTGATTTTCATGATTCCCAAGCATAAGCATATTTTTGAGGATGGCAAATGTACCCAGTCAATGACCAAGCCTTGTAGTTTTTGATGCACCGATGCCCAAAAATGCTGATTTCCGAGAAGAATTTCCTTAAAATCTAGATCATTGCCTCAAAAGAAGGATTTTTAATCACTTCAAGAAAAAATTCTCACCAAGGTTCCTGATTTGTGAGCATTTGTCTTCATATGTATTTAATAAAAGAGGCAAAATCCTCTATAAATACTAATCAATTTCCATTGTAAAATAAGGTTAGACATTCTTGCAAGAAAAAATTTCAAGTTCTCTGCATAAATATAAGAAACTTGGCTTCTAAATTTTGCAAGTGATTTCTATGTGATTTATTTCTATTTTAGCACTTCTATTTCCTGCTCGCGTTCATTATCTGTTGTAAAGTTTAAATTCTGCAATCTGAGTTTGAACATTGTTGGTGAGGGAGTGAGTACTGGAGTGTGATTCTGGAAGTTGTCTCGAAAAATTGTGAGTTAATTTTGCTGCTTACTTTCTATGATATGCTATATAATGCTTGGTGGGAATTCTTACTGCTAGTATGCCCCAAATCCTACACTCCTACCTGTGGCCATATTTCCCTTTCTTTCCATTGTTTCCAATTTCTTTCCTGTAACTCTAGTCTTAAACATGTGTAGGATTAGTAAGGGAGCTAGCCCTCTCTAGAGATTGGCTCGGAGGACATTTCTTTCCTCCGGCCTTTCAATGTTGGCCATGTCTAGGGTGCACAAATGTAGTTTTTGTTAATTAGGCAAATATTTGACCAAAAAATTCAAATCAAGGTCTCCTCATTGAATGTTGAGGAATCTAACTGACTAAGTTAATGCCATTTGATCATTTGCCATAATTTTTAAAACTATATTATAGATAATATTACAAAGGCTTATGGATGAAAATTATCAAAATATTTTGTCTTGCCTCTCTTGGGAACCAATCAATAAAGGTGACATTGATATTATTTGTTGTGTCCTTTTTTTTGGGTCTCTTCAACTATAGCCAACATATCACTCTTCAATAAATTCCAAAATTTTTGAAAGAAAATTGTAAAAACTCCATTAGCACTAGGTACCTTGTTAGAGTAGAAAGAGAAAACTACCTCATCTAGCTCCTCCATCGAGGTCTTCCTCATCAAACTTTAATTTTGTTCCTATGTAATAATTGATGTATTATTTACAAAATCTTACATTGAACCTCTTTATCTTGCCAAACATCTGATATAATATCTTTGAAATAATTAATTGGTTCCTTCTTGACATATTCTTCTTTCTTATTATTTCTTCCATCTAGAGTTATTTCTAATGGAACAAAAAAAATTGTTTTAGAAACATCATGGAAAAATTTGATATTTTGAGCCATTCTACCTATATTTTTGGGACTAATATGAATCCTCATTTTATGTATACATTATGATAATAAAAAAGTTTTTGCTTTTCTTGCACATGAGTATTCTAGTCCATTCTATTGATTTCTAGTATCTCTTGTAAATTTTTGAGCTTGAATTCAATTTCATAATTTTCTTTGAATATACTACCAAAATATTTAGCATTCCAAATCTTCATTTTCCCTTTAAATATTTTATCTTTAAAAAACCAATACATATATTATTTTTGTTTATTTTTTGCTTTATATCACCATAATGTAACCATATGGAAGAAATCAGGGTCTTTAAACCACATAGATTGAGAGCGAAATGGATTTGGATGACCATTAATAAATAAATCACATCTCAAGAGAACGAGTTTGTGATATGATCCTACTCACAATAAAATGTATAAAGATATTGTATACTCTATTTATAACCATATGCTGGATAAAAAAACTCTATCAAGTCATTCAACTATATGAGCTTGCCCAATGCATCTATTATCCCATGTTTACTAAAATCTTGAACAAATAACATCCCAAAGTCCATTAAAAAAAATAAAGCAAAATATTACATTTATATAGACCATCTATGAGTACCACCATTCATTTTTGAAGGAGATAGAACTATGTTGAAGTGTTCCCAACAATCCATAGATTATAATTCTGAATTGTCATTCCATTTGGAAAAATGTGTTGAGGTCTTCCATCATATTTTATGAGGAGTAACTATGGTTGGATCATAACATTTATAACCCTAATTTTAATATTTTTCTATTTTCTATGAAATTGATGAGCAATATAATTATTTTTTGCTTCTAACAATTGTCCATTACATTTGTATTTATCCCATATTGTCATAATACCTCCAAAAGCTCCTATAGAAGAAATTCTTAGACAACCCCCCATCTTCCAAATATTTTTGATTGCATCTTTACATTCCTCACTAAGTCTTGTTTCCTGCATTAAAATAAACTCAAAACTATAATAATATATAAAGTTTTTAATAACTATTATTTTAAAGGTCTTATTTATACCGCTAATATGTTGCTATACAATTTCATCATCACTTTTTATTTTTCTTTGCGGGTTTAGCACCAATTATTTTTAACACATGCAATATTTGTTTTTGTTTTCCAAATATCACTTTAAGTTTCCTTTTCTTTTTGTTCTTGATTTAAGGATATTTCTCTTCTTTTTTCATTCCCACCAATACTTTCATCTTTGTCAATCTCTTCTATTTTTTCATATTGTTCATAATGAGAATTATCTTCTAAATTTTATGCTACCCTAGAAAATTTAAAATGCAAGGAATAACCTCATAAACACTTCATTTCCTTGAAAACCTTAAAGTGAAGGAATGATCCCCTAGAAAACCTAAATTTCCAAGCATATCCCCTATACTTATTTCTTTATTATGCTGCTCTTGAAATCCTAAAGTGCAAGGGATATTGTTTATACTACTTTCATATTTATTGTAAGGAGAGGATTTTATATTACTTGAGAAAAATAAAGATGATTTATTTAGATTAACCTTGACTTCTTTCACTTTCTTTGTTGTAAAATTTACCACTATATATTTCTTTGTGTTTTTATCGCCTTCTCAATTTGAATTTGAGTATTATACTTTCTCATTCCTTGTTTCCTTTGTTTCTTCTAACAATTGATTTCACTAAACCATAATTGCATTTTCCATTTGATTATGCAAAGGAGATTTCTTTGCCATTTTATTCAAAGTAAAAATTCCTTGATCTAAGCTAGTTTCTACTATGGTATGGCCTTCTTACTTCATATTAAAGTTTCTCTCATGCCCAAATTTATTAATCTATTTCTTTGTTGTTTTCACTTTGCAATCTATTTTCATATATCTAACATCATAACATTTATGATATTGGAATGCAAATATATCATAATTCATTTATTGATCCCATTATCTTGATTCAAATTTAATCCTAATGAAGTACAAAAAATATTATAAAATATCAATGGCAACACATCTACAAGTGTATACAACATGGTTTCATTCCTTAGTAAGTGGTACCTCCTAGATGAATTCCCCTAGAGAATTTTCAATATTCTTCAAAATCTTCTTATTGATAAGATGGTATAGAAGTACAAAAAACCTAACCCACATTATAATCGTTTTAATAGTTTCTATATCCACATAAAAATTACCACTTTATGGTCATATATACAATCCATCTCTTCCCCTTAAAACATGGGCTATCACCCATTATTTTATCCCTAACTTTAGAATTGAATAATATGTTGGAAAAAAATCCTTTTGGAAGGAACGCCATTGAAAAATTTAAACTCAATATCCACTTCCATTTAATCCACTTTTGAATCTCTAAAAAACTTGGCTAGTATCCTTTGAATTTACATATTAATCCTCTACATTTAAGAACCATTGTATCATGCTTGATCATCTCATCCTTTATAATCAATTATGGTGTATCTTTATATAGGGATTGCTACATGGTAACTCTTCTTTTTTCACCAATAAAGGTATCCTTCCAACTAGGGTATCCTTACTTCCAACTAGGGCAACATTACTTCCATCAGGGCATCCTTACTTCCATTTATGAATTTCCTTCATTACTACCTAACTTTTCCTCATAAGAACGTTCATTTTTTGAAATTACTTCAAATATTTGAAATAGGAACTTTAAAGGTGAGGCTTTCTCCCTACTTATGCTTGGACTCACTACCTATACATGCTTGCACTTTCTCCTTTCTCATACGCTCAAAATACTAAGATTCACCTATAATATTAGAATCTTGATTTAAGGTATGAAATTCTTAATTCCCAACGAAGAGCTTCTTATTTATTAATATTTAACTTTAATTAAATATTTTAATTAGTTATAATTACATTAATTATTAATGAAATCTAAACAATAGTAAAAATAAACTTGAAAATCAAATGACATAAGTTCAAATGGTTAAAAAAGTGAATTTTTAAAGTAGATACCTAAATTTAAATCTTGTTAGGTGATATATACATAATTGTCAATTACCACTATGTGTTTTGTTGAAATATCATGGTAACATGATCATGAAGTAATATGAGTGGAGGTTGTACCTAAAAGAGATAGGTTGGTTGGTAGTGGTTAAGTGCTTGTCGATGGATTATCTTGGTTCAATTCCTTAGATGGTTAGGGGTCTCGTTGACTTTATATTTAGCCAACGGGCTAGGGTTTATAAATATTCTCTATGCAAAAAAAAGAGTGGAGGTTGTTTCAATCCCATATAATCAATTAAAAATAAACTTAGAAAATATGTATAAAGCTTTATCAAAATAGTAAAAATAATCATATCACTATATTCATAATTTATTTTAATACAACATTAATTTTATTTAATGTAGTTTATACTTCTAAACAATGATCCATATATTTTTATAAACACATAAACAACAAGGAAAACAAGACCAGATGATGTCAATATTTGTCATAAGATGGTGCTAGATCATAAAAAACCTAAAATAAATCCTTAAAAAATTGAGATATCATATGCATATACCATGTGAAAATAATTCAAAAGTTTTCATGATGAGATACTATGTAAAGTTACAAGTAATTAATTGATTTCAAATAAGATTGTTAAACCATGTTTTAAAATAATTATTCAAAAATTGTTATCATGAAAACATGTACCTAAAGTTTATCAAATAACATACAATAAAATAATAAAATTTATAATTAGATATAAGATACAAATTTTATTTATTAAATTTTATAACCTAATGTTAGAAAATAGATAGAATACAAATTGAATTTCAACTATAAATTGAAAAAAATAAAAAATTTCAAATTAAAAGTTACTCACTTTCTATTAATTGGCATTAACTAAACCTTAACCATTTATATTCCTTAATATTTAATTAAGGAGGAGACTTAATTTTGAATCCTCAATCTCAACTGCTTAGATTCCTCAACATTTAAGGAGGAGACTCGATTTCGAATCTTACAATGCAATACATGAAATATATCCAAGTTGATGTAATATCACTAAGTTAGAATATAGATAAAAGATAAATTGGGTTTCAACTATGAATTGAAAAAATCTTGGCTAAGACAAGTATCGAGAAGGAGGTAGGGGTTCAGTAGCATAGTGGCATGGCTATTGAGATGAGAGAAGTAGGTAGGTCAATGAGGAAATCCAATATTTAATTAAATTGGACAACCATTGCAAATAGTATTGTAATCAAAAGTGGTTAGTTCTTAGGATCTTGGGTTTTAGAGTTATGAAACTTTATTGGAAAATTAAAAGGAATAAATAGGTGTTCTCGTTGGCTAAGACTAGGAGGAGTCTTGTCCGAACTTGTAAATAATCTTTTTTAATATAGTTTTTCAAATTCTTTTTGAAAAACTATGAATTGAAAAATTATAAAAAATTCTTAAATATAAAGTTATTTACTTTTTATTAAATGAAATTAACTCATTTTGTTAGATTCCTCAACATTTAAAGAGGAAACCCATGTTAGAATCTTGCCAAAGGATATATGTATAATATTTAAACTATTATAATGTAATATAGATGACACCCATTTCAATTCCATATAATAAATTGAAAAAATTACTTCTATCCAGGGGACAACACAACGGTTTGGGCTTTGGCTCTTCTTTAGGAGATCCAAGGTTCAAACCGTGATGTGGGCAAGTGTGTGAGAGGGTGTGTATATGACTGTACATAACAAAAAAAAGTTACTTCTTAAATTGACCTAAAAGGTTCGAGGTGTAGACCAATTGGTTCGACCAAACCCCATAAGGGGGGCAGAGATACAAGGTTCAAATCTTGGGACTCATCGGACTGAATGCTTGTCCCTTTCCTAGTACTTTCATCAGCGTAAAAGGTTTAAAATGATTATGACATGGTGGTTATAGGGGTGGATTACACGAAGATTTATGTGGTGGCTTCTAGGGCAGACAATGCAGAATACTATGGCAACCATAAAAGCTAGATAGCCTGATCGGATTCATGGCAACTACCAATTCCACCATGTAAATTCAAAAGAAAAAATTGAACTGAAAAATAAAATAATGAAAAAGATTAAATTCATTAAAATTCATAACAATTTGTTGATAAAACATTTCTTTAAAGTAATAAATATGATTATAATGACAACAACAAGAAGATAAATGTCCACAACCTTAACACAACCAAAAACTAGATCAACTAGATTATAATGGCTCCAAGTCAAACATGCATTAAAAAAATTGTTCCTTCCTTCTTAGTATATCAATGGTCATATCTATTTTTGAGACTTGAGACTAATCCAAAATAAAAATATTTTCAACTAATATATATATATATATACATATATATTTATTAGTTTTTTTAATATCCACAAAGCTATAGGCAAATGATTATTATGTCAAGAACGACAAGATGACAATGAGCATAACCTTAACAATAAAAAAAGCTCTAAGTTAAACACATGTTTAAAAAAAAAATTCCTTCATAATATACCAATAATCATATCTCTTTTAACATTGGTTGAGGTGACCATGAGCCAGGAGTGCAGCAACGAGTGCGAGTGTGAGCGTGAGCTAGGAGTGCAACGGTGAGTGTGAGTGTGAGCGCGAGCTGGAAGTGCAACGATGAGTGCGAGTGCGAGCAAAATATAGAAGTGTAATGATGAGTGTGAGTGTGATCATGAGCTAGGAGTGCAATAATAAGTGCGAGCGTAAGCTAGGAGTATAGCAACGAGTGCGAGCATGAGCTAGGAGTATAACAACAAGTGCGAGTGTGAGTTGGGAGTAACTGCAACAATGAGTGCGAGTAGGATGCAACTAGAAGCAAGTGTGAATAAGTGCAGCCTAAATTGAGTGCGAGTGAGTGCAACCAAAAGTGAGTTTGAATGTGAGTCAAAGTAACTACAACGAGTGTGAGTGTGAGCTAGGAGTGAGATTGCAAGCCAAGAGAAAATGAGATCAGAGAGGGATTGTGAACCGAAATGTAGTGCAAGATGTGATTCAATCATGGCAGAAGAGTGATGGGTTAATCCAGAGTGCATTAATACTTCAAACCCTTACCATGAATGCATGGAACATTATTTCCAAAAAAATGTTGAAGCTAAGGAACATCAACAAAAAGAAAAGATAAGGAAAATTGTGATCTAAGAGGAAGTGCAAGCTAGGAGTGAGTACAAGGTAAGAGAGAGTGCAAGCAAGAGTAAGTGCGAGACAAAATAAAATGTAAACTAAGAGGTAGTGCAAGCCAGGATTTAGTCATGGCAAAATAGCGACAAGTTCATCCAGATTGCATCAATGCTTCAAACCCTTACCACAAATACGTGTAAAATTATTTACAAAAAATATCTCAAGCAAAGGAACATCGATAAAAGAAGATATATGGGCAATTATGATCCAAGAGGAAGTGTATGCTAGGAGCAAGTGTGAGTGCAAGCCAAAAGCAACAATAAGTGCAAGCAGAGAGGGAGTGTGAACCAAGAGGTAGTGCAAGCCAAGAGCGAGCTCCATTAGCTATTGTAGAAGGAAAGTCATATTTGAAAATCCTAATGGGAATTTAGGATGCCTTAGCTAGAAATAAAAAATACCCTGCTTGGAAGTATGGAGGCCCAAGTTGGGGATAAGTAGAAGAGCGAATATATGGTGAGTTCGATCCAAGTAGTAGATGTTACACTAGAAGTATCAAGGATGAGATGATTGAGCATGATATAATGGTTTTTCAAAGTAGAGGGTTAATATGTAAGTTCCTTAGATCATGGCCAAGGTTTTTGAAGATTCAATATTTGGATCAAGTGGAAGTGGGAATTGAATTCAAATTATTTTGACTTTTCTTCCTAAAGGTTTTTTTCTCATCATCTTTTCCAGTAAAAAAATAGGGATAAAATAATGGCTGGTGGTCCATGGTTTAGGGGAAGATATGCACTTTATTTGAGACCATGGAGTGAAAATGTGTCTATTGAGAAATAAACTTTTAAGAAGATTCCAGTGTGGGTTAGGCTTTTTGAAATTCCATATTAGCTTATAAATAAGGATGTTTTGAAGAATATTAGAAATACCCTAGGGGAATTCATCAAGGAAGGACCAAAAACTAAGGAGCGAAAGCATGGTATATACTCGAATATATGTTGCTCTAGATATTTTAAAACCTTTGCCATAATCCATTAAGATTTAATCTGAATCAAGAGAATGTGATCAACAAGTAGATTATGAAAATATTGCATTTCTTTGCCACAATTTTTTTGAGATTGGACATATCACAAGAGTTTACAAAGTAAAAACTATGAAGAAAGAGACAAAAAATTCTAGCCATGTGATTAACTTCAAGACAAATCAAGGAAATCATACAATAATAGAAGCTAGATCAGATCCTGAATATTCCACTCCATAAGAATAGGTAAATAAAGCCTATCTACAATATCATTTGGCAAGTTTAGAAGGAATTAAAGATGCAGAAGAAGAGGTGGAGATAAAACGTAAAACAAAGACAACAAAAGAGGTCAAGTTTATTCTAGGTAAATCATCTTCATTTTCCTCAAGTAGAATATAATCATCTTCAGGTAATAAAAGTGAAAGTGGTGAAGATGTTATCCCTTGCACTATAAGGTTTCAAGAGTAGAATAATATAGAAATAAGGTTGGAAGAAATCCATAACAATTTAGGATTTTTAGGGCATAATAAGAACGTAATTTCTATAGAAGAGCATCCTTGCATTTTAGGGTTTCTAGGGCAACATAAATAAGATTGTGCTTTTGAGATTATTCCTTACACTTTAGATCCTTCAGAACAAGGTAAACTTAGAGATGATAAGTCTTACTATGAGCAGTGTGAGAAGATTGAAGAGATTGATGAAGAGGAAATTATTGCTAGAAATGAAAAAGAGAGGAAGACCCAAGAAGAAAAAACAAAAAGAAAAAGAAACACAAAGGGATATTGATATGGGAAAACAAAAGCAAATATCACAAGTGTTAACAATAAGTGGGGCTAAACCCACAAATAAAATAAAAAATAATGATGAAAACAATATCTTGGAATATTAGAGGAATGAATAATAACCCTAAAAAAATGTACTAAGAAATTGTGAGGTTGTTATAGATAATATATTTTTGGATATAGAAGCTAGCCAACAAATATTTTAGTCAGTTGCAGTGTTGGATTTCATGTTGACATAATTAAAATTTTTGAAGGCATTTGATATAAAAGGAGTTGATTATGGAAACTTAGCAGTTTGAGGAAGATGAAGAATATCTTTAATAGAAGGTAAATGAAGAATATCTCTCATAGAAAGATAAAGTTGTATATGCTTTAATTAATTTGTTAGAAATGTGATGAAGAATATCTTTAATAGAAGGGTAAATGAAGAATATCTCTCATAGAAAGATAAATTTGTATATGCTTTAATTAATTTGTTAGAAATGTAATGAGAGCAATGTAATGTTTATTTTTTTTCGTAATGGGAGTGGCCCCCAATAGAAGCCACACATAGCTTACTAAAAAAATCATATCTACTTTAGATACTTAAAATTATATCCAAATATATATTTTTTAACTAATTGAAAAATAAACATATATTTATTTAGTATTTTTTAAACATCTATGAGACCATAGTACATGTGAGATGATCCTCATGGAGAATATTGTTTATCCAATATATGATCATCCAACTATACTATCGTGTTAGGATACTATCCTAACATTAATTAATAATAATAATAATAATAATAATAATACATGTTATCCTATGGTTATATTAATAAATAATATAATAATTAATTATATTAATTATTATATTATTATAAGATTAGGGTTAGGGTTAGGAAGCATGGTGACTCTTCACTCATAACCCTAAAGGGGTATAAGACACTATGTGATTCTATCATTTAATATATCCATGAATATAAAATATAATATAATTTATTGAAGGGACTTCCCGACAATATCAAAAGGTGATTCTTTTAGATTTAGGTTATTTATTATTTATTTATCATTTTATGTGCTAGGAACCCTAGGTTCCTACCATCTGGTATCAGAGCCTTATGGATCCAACCACATTGGTCAAGGAAATGAAAAATGACATTGCAGAAATTAGAAGAATGATTGAACAAAAACAAAAAAAACAAATGGAACGTTCTGATCGTATTATACAATATTTAATGGAAATGCAAGAGGAGACCCTAGCCATGGAATCTCAAGTAGAGGAGGATCCCATAGCCATGGAATCCCAGGTGGAGGAAGAGCCCATAACCAGGGAATCCCATAGGGTACCCATTGCACTCCCCAAGAACGAAAAAAATCCAAACCCTAAAAATATCTCCAATATTGTTTGCAATATCTCCAATGTTGTTTGCAATGTTCTTTTTAATGCAGAGGAAGAAACGAAAGTTTCTAAAAATTACAATGCATATCAAAGTGGAAGCCAACCTAGTATCACCTATGCAAACAAAATAGAGGCTCAAGGTGCTCAGTATCATAAAGTTATTTCCATTGCACTAACATCCACTAAAGCTCCTTATTTCTCTCCTTCACCTGGTGCTACTAAAACTGTTTCTCAAAATTTAGGAGGTCCAATCCTCGTGAAGGGCATCATTCCCAGCGAGGTTACATTTGAGTATTCTCATAGCTCCAAATTAGTTGCAGGTGAATTTCAGATTGCAAAAGCAAAAGAAACAAAATCTAAGGAATGCAGCCTTGCCCGTCCGCCTCCATGGCCACCTCCGCCATTTCCCATTTCCTATGCAGTGTCAATGATCCTTCTTTGTGGAATTGTCTGGCTGTAGTTGAATTCGTATTTAAAAATTATAAAGTACCATTACCATCCTTTCTATTTGATTGAAATGGTCGCTCGGCTTGGTGGTAATTCAAACAATTGGGCACATAAAGTGAAGGACTTGTCAAAATTTTTTGAATCTACATGTGAGGACCAACGCCATGCACTGTCATTCATTCTTAGTGACATTCAGTATGAATCCTTTCATCATCAATTTTTGGTTTTGAAAAATGTGGACAGTATAAAACAGTGGTTCACGTCTTTAATTTGGTTCACAAAAACCTGGAACAAATCATAGATAATGGACAAAATATAAAGCTTTGTGAGCGTCCATCTCAAATTCAATGCCATATTTTAGAGTTTTGTTGGGTAGATTTTTGTCAGTAACTCAAGCTTACTCTTCTTCGAAAGGGAAATCGAGCCTGAGATATAACAAAACATATGTGTTTAAAAATGTGAGGAACCACAAGCTTTATGGGAATCACATCATCGAAGCCATGTTCAAAGCCTAAGCCCACCGTGACCATCCAAACCAGGAGACCAGTGTTGATGAATGATCTCTCCACTTCAAAGATGAAATCTAGCAGCAACTCGGTCCAGAAATTGTAGGCCAACCGCATACCACACCAACCACACTGCCAAGCTAGATGATTGCTCAAACGTAAAATAAGAAATTAAAAACAAAAATACATTTGGCTTCCCTTAAATTCTAAGTGCCATGAAAAAGTTCTTCCTTACAAGCTCTCACACTCCTGTGTTGCGAACGAACGTCAAACACAGTAGTCGGTTCTAAAACACATCGATTAAGTTATGGGTGATAATATCTATTGTGCGCATACTCTACCATACATGGAGAACGAACGAGGGATTTGTCTATTCAAAATATTTTTTTCTATCTATTCATGGATTTCATCCTAGGGATGTCTTTTTGCGGCATCTCATGATCATTGAAAATTTTGAACGAGTTTGAGAAGAAAAGATTAATGGAGGTGCCAATAGAGCATTAGTTCAATGATAACATATAAGTGATGGGATACACTAAAGTTGAATCATAATGACAACAAATTATCTCAAAAATAATATATCGTAGCCTACGTGCATAAAAGGCCGCCCTTTTTCATTGTGGTGAACATTAGTTATTACCGGTGTTCATCAATAAGATTTAAGATGGACTCTTATATCACTGGCGGTTAAAATCAGTAAAGTTAAAAGAGAAGCTTTCTAACCGTTGTCTCTTCTTATAAGGTTAAAATGGAAGCTTTTTGTATACAATTTAGAAGGACAATTAGGTATCTATATCATATTTTGTCTACGTTCAAAAAAAAAAAAAAACTAAAGTGAAAAACTGTTCCATTTTGTTTGGATACGAGATGAACTTCAAAATAAGATGATATAAAGACTACCGAGTAGTGACTACTAATGGAAATGATGATTGTTGATAGATGGGCCTATTTTCATTTCATTGAAAGTGTACGTAGTTTGCAGGTATTATGTGTACAACTTACCGACATGTAAGCTTACAAGCATCAAGCCACATTGAAGAAATTCATAGGCACATGGCACTCAAGTTGGTAATAGACACTTGGTAGATGGCCACACTTAACGAATTCATAGAGCCCTTTTATTTCATCAAACATACTATGGAGGAGAATCACACAATCAAATTCACCAACTATCACGATCACAACTTAGAAGAAAGACCATCTCCATAGAATATTGCACATCGTGTTTGTCCTATGCACTAAATAATATAGAGCACTGTTATTCTAAAAAAGAGGGAGTTCAATACCTGTCATACTCATTTTATAGCATTCCTCGCTTGTCGCCTTTTCCTAGGACCACATTGGAAGTCCTCAAAGAATTTACCCGTAATATTGGGGGTTGCAGGAGGTGTGATTCTGACACTGGCCGCCTTTCTCCTTGGAGTTCCAAGTAAGAGATTATATCAATCTTCCCTGGGAAATTCAAATCCTATTAGAACGGGCATAGAAACTATACGAGGAAGAAAATGTTATGAATATCATGGATTGGATAGTTAGGGGAAGTTACTCCGACGAAGAAGCCATAAGATGCATTCGCATTGGGCTTCTGTGCGTACAATCTGATGCAACGATCCATCTAGATTGTGCATAGACGTCACGTAGGTAGCCGTTGACAGAAAGAAGTTGTGAATAGACGAGAAGTGGTCGATGTTAATGTGCATTATAGGTGACAATTGAGTTTTTTTTTTAAAAGACAAACTTAACTACAAGAAGCCTGTGATGTTGAGATTGGCGAACTTTGTAGAAGCATATTTCCAAATTTTTCTAGCTTTGAGGACAAAGCTCTTCAAAGAGGGATGGCATGTTAGGATACTATCCTAACATTAATTAATAATAATAATAATAATAATAATAATACATGTTATCCTATGGTTATATTAATAAATAATATAATAATTAATTATATTAATTATTATATTATTATAAGATTAGGGTTAGGGTTAGGAAGCATGGTGACTCTTCACTCATAACCCTAAAGGGGTATAAGACACTATGTGATTCTATCATTTAATATATCCATGAATATAAAATATAATATAATTTATTGAAGGGACTTCCCGACAATATCAAAAGGCGATTCTTTTAGATTTAGGTTATTTATTATTTATTTATCATTTTATGTGCTAGGAACCCTAGGTTCCTACCATATCGTCGCAAGATTCACACTCTACTCAAAGTTCTAAAGTCTCCACCATTTTAAAATTCTTTCAAGTTGCACATGAAACCAAATTAGAAATAATATCCACAATGCCATAATTTATTCCAATAGTACCAATAATATGAACTTCAAGGACCAAAAGATAAAATCTTTAAAATATAAGTTTTTTTTTTTTAATATGGATTTTATTGGGGCCACTCCCATCAAAATACCAAAATATTACATTTATTTTTCAATGAATTTACACATGTTTTTATGAGGGGTCATGGTCCCCTCATATTGAGTGGGGTTTGATCCTTGGACCTCTCAAAGATAAGCCAAAGCCATTACCATTATAGTAAGCTTGCAGCTAAAATATCACATTTGTTGCAACGTATCTTTTTATCATATTTTTTCATTTCTTTTTTCTCTTAAATATATTATTCAACTTCCTCGAAGTGTTATGTTTTCACAATTGATTCCTTGACATCATTTAGAGATAAAATCTCACTTGACTAGTTGTCTTCTAAAATTTGAACTTCACCGGGATAAAGATCAACACCACAATTCAATAATTTATCTGCTACCTGATTTCATTCTCTATAAATATGCTCACACTTCCAAGATATTACCTCTAGTAATAAATAATGAACATCAACAATAATATTATTTTTTATTTAGTCTCTACATCAATTTTTGTTAATAACATTGATGATAATTTGTAAGTCCCCCTCAATTGAAATATATTTTTATCATTTTTCTACTGCAAATTTTAATCCCTGTAAGAATTACCCTAGGTTAGTTGAAGTTTCATATGAGTTCGAATAAGTGAGAAATTTTTTCCTTCACTATTTCTAAGAACACCACCTCCACCAGCTTTTCCTAGATTTCCTTTAGAAGCACCATCAAAATTAATTTTTTGATTAACCCTAGTTTTGGACAATTCCATTTTACCATAAACTGAAGTAGATCCTTTGTTTTAATTCCATGGTTGCAAATGACTCTTCCATGTATGTTCAAATTTTGTAGCCAAGTTATTGGCACCTCATTTTTTGCAATTGAGACTTCCCATGAGATCTTCATATTGTTAGACATTCTGCAAGAAAGGCAATAATACATTTTGAGATTTATTTTAAAAAAAATTGTTATTATTTTCAAGCCATAAGTTCCAAAAAATAATGGCAAGGCCAATCCTCCAAAGAATACATAATTCTTTAGCTTTAAAATAATTAATCCAATATTTTATCAGCTCTTTCAGGTTGATGGAGCTACTCAATATAATTTCATATTTTTTAGAAAATAACCCCAAATGATGTGAGAAAACACATAAAGAAGAAGTAAATGGTTTGTTGTTTCTAAATCCTTCTCACACAAGGCACATCTGAAGGGTCCATAATATCCTCTTCTTTATAGACTCTCTCCTCTAAGAATCTTACTTTGAACTGTTAATCAAAGGAATGTTGAGGCTTTAAGGATAGCCTCTAATGACCAAAAATTCTTCTAAGAAAAATATTTGGAAGAAGGAAATTTTGATTGTTCTAAATTCTCATATCCCAAATTTACCAAGTATCCACCATCCTTTGATAAATTTCAAATCAACTTATCCTTTTGTGTAAAAATTGGCAAATAAAACTCTTGAAGCATATTTTGAAGTTCATCTACAATTTGTTACGAGTTTCTCTCCTTTAACCATTTTACTAAAATAAATCCATGATTTGGAGTTGTTGCTCATACTAATATAATATTTGATCTTTGGACCTTTACTTTCTAGGTATGCTTGAGCCAATGGTTACCATTTTGAGTCAAAGGTAAGAGGATAAAGCTTCAACCAAGTATCAGACCAAAAATTTGCATAATTCCCCTCATTGACTGACCATCTAATATGTTTCTTTATCAATTGTAAACTCTCTGATATGACATTCTATGTTGAGGTTCCTTTGGGTAGAGTTCTTTTACTAAATAATTTTATTACATCAAGAGAACCAACATATATTTGAAATAATATTTTTACTCAATCCTTTCCTCGATCTTTGAATAATCTCCACCCAAGTTTGCTCCTAGTGCTAAATTCATAAGTATGCAATTCCACAAGCCTGCTCCTCCAATATTATTTCCTTTGCAAACCCTATTCCACTTATAAAGAGGAAACCTAAATTTTTCCTCACAACCTTTCCATAGAAATTCTCTTTGAATTTTAATAATTTTTTATTCTATACCTGTTGGCAGTCTTGGAAGTGATATCATATAAATATGAATGGATTGCAATGTAGTATTTTTGAGTAGTAGCCTTCTTGCCATGGTCAAGAACTTACCTTTCCAACCTGCCAAGCAATATTTCATTCTATCCAAAAAAGAGATCCAAAGCTCTTTTTTATTTCCTTTATCAGACAAAGGAATACCCAAGTAGGTTGATTTAAACTGTATGGCCTCATTGATTAAGGAATGACCCAAAATAAAAATATCATCAACAAATTGGAGATGAGATTCAAAGGGACAATTTTTTGAAACTTGAATACTCTTGATTTTTCCTTCCATTTTTTACCTTTGAAAATGCTCTCCCTAATGCTTATGCCGGAATAATGAATAGATAAGGAGAAAGTGGATCACCTTGATGAAGTCCACATGATGACTTAAAGTAACCAACACGAGAACCATTGGTTAAAATAGAATATTTCCTAGTGCTATAACAATATGTAGTCCACTCACACCAAATACAATCAAAGCCAAATTTTCTAAGAATAACATGTAGAAAATTCCAGGAAACCCTATCATATGCTTTGTTCATATCTAATTTCAAAAGCATACCTGGTTATTTAATGGAATGAAGAGAATGTATGGCCTATTATGAAACAATTATACCATCAAGAATTTGTTTACCACAAACAAAGTTGCCTTATTTCTCTGAGATAAGACACCCTAGAATGCCCTTCAATATATTTTCCATAATTTTTGAAATGATCTGATAAATCTTATTACAAAGGCTTATTGGACAAAAATTATCAAAATATTTTATCACCTTTCTTGGGAACCAAGGTATCTCACTTATTATAGCCTTCCTTTTTTGGGCCTCTTCAACTACAACTAACATATCACTATTAAATAAATCCTAAAATATTTGGAATAAAATCATAGGAAATCCATCGGGGCCAATGCCTTGTTAGGATGGAAAGAGAAAACTGCTTAATGGATATCCTTCATAGATATCTTCTTCATCAAGGTTTCATTTTGTCCTTGAGTGATAATTGATGGAATATTTTGTAGAAGTATTTCTTCTGCCTCCTTATATAGATTATAATCTAACAAAATATTTTTGAAATAATTAATTGCTTCCTTCCTTATATCTTCTTCGTCCTCAATATTTCTTCCATTTGGAGTTAAAATATTTTTGATATGATGAACAAAAAAATTTTGTTTTTGCTGTAGCATGATTTTTTTTGTATTTCTATCTCCTTCCTTGAGCCATTTCTCTCTAGATTTTTGGAACCAATATGACTCCTTTTCAATGCATTATGATAATAAACAATAATTATTTTTTTTTCACATAAGAATCTTGATCCATTCCATTAGTTTCTACTAACTCTTGTAGATTTTTGAGCTTAGATTCAATTTATTTATTTCATTTAAAAATATTAACAAAATATTTGGTATTCCATATCTTCATTTACCCCTTTAAATATTTCAAATTTTGAATAAACTTGTACATACATGATCCTTCAAATTTTGATTCATCCCACCATAACATAACTATCTGGAAAAAATGAGGGTCTTGGATCCACATAGATTAGAAGAAAAATGGATTTGGATGACCAGTATTAGGTAACTCACTAGTCAAAATAATGGGTTTGTGATCTGATCCTGCTCGCAATAAAATATTTGAAGAGATTGTATACTTTGTTTACAACCATTTATTTGATAACAAGAATCTATCTAGTCTTTTTGCTATATGATTTTACCCAATGCATCTATTATCCCATGTATATTGAAAGTTTGAGGGACTAACATCCCAAAGATAATTTTAATTTACAAATGAAGTAAAATCTTGAATTTATTTAGACCATCTTGGAATGCCACCCTTCTTTTCCAAAGGATATAGAAAAATATTAAAATCACCCCCAAGAATCCATAGATCACAATGAATCATCATTGTATTTGACAAAAATATGCTAAGGTCCTTTCAACATCTTTCACAAGGAGTAACTATAGTTGAAGCATATACATTTATAACTTCAACTTTGATTTTTTCCTCTTTCTTGCAAAATAATCCAACAACCCAATTACTTTTTGCTTCTAATAATTGTCCATCCCATTTGCATTTGTCTCATATTATTAGAATACTGCCTAAATATCCCGTAGAAGATACTACTAAACAAAAACCCATCTTCCAAATCTTCTTAAAAGCATCCTTACATTCCTCACCGCTTAATTTTGTTTCTTGTATTAAAATTAACTTCGGACTGTAAAATCTTATTAATTCCTTAATAACTCTTTATTTAGGGGTTTTATTCATATCCTTAATATTCCATGATATCATTTTTATCATCAACACTTTTTATTTTTATAAAGGGGCTTAGCCCCACTTCTTATTAACACCTGTAATATTTTTATTTGACTTCCTAGATCAATATCCTTTTGAGTTTCTTCTTCTCTTTGTTCATGCTTTTATGGACTTCATCTCCTTCTTCTAGACAACACTCATCTTCATCGATCTCTTTTATTTTTTCTATTTTTCATATTTTTCATAATGAGATCTATCTTCTAAAGATATATGTTTCTCTAAAGAGTCAAAAGTGCAAGGAATAGCCTCATTAGCATTTTATTCTTTTTGTTTCCATAAAAACTCTAAACTACATAGAAGATCCTCCTTAGTCATTACTTTCTTATCTTGGCATGGAAATCCTAAATTTCCTTGGATATCCTCCATAATATATTTTTTACTATATTGCTCTTGAAACCCTAAAGTGCAAGGAATACACTTAGTAATACTTTCATTTTTATTGTAAGGAGATATTTTATGCTACTTGAGGAGAATAAAGGTGATTTACTTGGATTAAGCTTGACCTCCTTCATCTCATTTTATTTAAAATTAACCTCCCCATATTCCTTGATTTAAAATTTGCCTTCCCTTCTTTCTTCGCACCTTTAGATCCTTCTCTATTTGAACTTGCATAATGTACTTCCTCATCCCTCATATCATTTTTTCTTCTAATTGTTGATTCGAGTGAATTGTAATGGCCTTTACCATCTAATGATGTAGAGGGATTTTTATAGCCACTTTCTTAGGAGTTGAAAATCCTTCATTTGACCTAGCTTCTCTTGTGATATGATCTCCTTGTTTCAAATTGACGCTACCCTCATGTTCAATTTTTTTTATTTCTTCCTCCATCAAAATGTAATGTTGATCCCATTCTCTTGATTCAGATCTCTTTTCATGTACCTGGTTTCATGATATTTGCGACATCAAAATGTAATGTTTATCCCATTCTCTTGATTCAGATCTAATCCTAATTGACTGTAGTAAAGGTTTTAAAATATCTATGGCAACACCTCTTTGAGTGAATACAATACACCATGCATTCTCTCCTTAGTAGTTGGTCCCTCATGGATGAATTCACCTAGAGTATTATTAATATTCTTCAAAACCTCTTTATTGATGAGTTGATAAAGAAGTCCAAAAAGCCTAATTCATACTGAAAGCTTTTAATAGTTTCTATGTCCATAAAATAATTCTCACTCCAAGGTCTTAAATATAATGCATCTTTACCCCTAAACACCAAGCCTCCATCCATAATTTTATCCCTTATTTATGAACTAAAGAAAATAATAAGGAAAAATCCTTTTAGGAGAAAAGTCACGGACTGATTTGAATTCAATTCCCACTTCCACTTGATCCAATTTTAAATCTCAAAAAAACTTGACTAGTATCCATGAAACTTACATATTAACCCTGTAATTTTAAAAACCATTACTTCATGCTCAATCATATCATCCTTGATAATCACTTCCGGTGTAGAATTTGCTAATTAGACATGGTTTACCATAGATTTTATCTTCCTCTTATTGCTAGGGCATCCATACTTCCAACTTGGCCATTTATACTTTCAGTAAGGACTTTGAAAAATGACTTTCTTTCCATGTTACATAGATATTCTTCAAATGAATCCTTTAAATTCTTCTAAGATCTAGAACAAGAAGTGACTCTTGTTCCTTGATCACATTTTGCATTGTACTTCTTGCTTCTCTGCTCACACTTCCTCCTCACTCCCAACTTGCACTTGCTCCCAACATTTAACATATAAGTTTAATACACTTAGTAAAAATAAATACTTTTTGGGGTATTAGAATGTAAATATGATAATAGTGCAGGGGGTCTATGACTTTGGATTTTTAAATAAGAAGTTCAAAGTTTGAATCCAAAATATGATAAGGTTGTATGTCATACTCTGGTATGGGTGGATAAATACTTCGAAACATGACTTGAATTATATCTTTGTTGACATTTAAAACTTCTCATTATAAATAATTACACCGATAGGCGTCCTACAATGGTATCCAGGAAGGTCAGCCACGCCGTAAACAATATTAATATTTTATTAAAAAACCGACATTAAAAAAATTATCCGCCGACATTAAGGGTTACGGTGGATTTAAAATATTTAAAAAATATTTAAACTATTTAAACTAAAATGGTGCCCAAACTTTCTAATACTAGCTTAGATATATAAAATATATATATAAAATATATATATATAAAATATATATATCTATAAACACCGAGAATTATCAATCTCGAGGCGCCTATCTATCACACCCCCAAGAAATGAGATAGGCGCCTCGAGATTGATAACTCTCGACGTTTATATATATATATATTTTATATATCTAAGCTAGTTTTAATCACAATTTAAATTGTAATTTTTTTTTTTTTTGATGAGGAACCTTTTATATACAACATATCCGCAACATGTGAGGGGCGAGATTTGAACCGGGGCCTCTCGATAACTGGAGAGTTTTAACTACCCACTTGCTCTCCAACTCCTCTACATTTTACCTTTCAATATATAAATAGAGTAAATAACGCATCAAGAATGTGCCTTAAATATTTATAAACCCCCTTAATTATTATTGATATTGAGTTATAAAAAATAAATTCAACGTTTGAATCGTAGGAGATAGATGTACAACTTAAATAGGCCTAACATAAATACTTTGATACTTTAAAATTATTATTGATATTGAGCTATAAAAAACAAATTCAAGGTTTATATTTTAAGATATAGATGTACAACTTAAATAGGCCTAACAATAAAAGCTTTGATACTTTAAAATAATATATTTTCTCACAATTTAATTTATAATAATATTTATATATGTGTATGTGCATGTGCGGTCTTATAAAATAAATTAAGAATCTACCTTAATATTTGTAAACCCTCTTAATTATTATTTTTTAACAAGTTATATGGGATTGAAATAAGTCCACAAAGCTTTTGCCAATATTTGAACCTGGGTCTCCTCCTGTTGAGGAATTTAACCAGCTAATACAACTTGATTAAACCATCTTAATTATTATTAATTTTGAGTTTAAAAAATAATTTTAAGGTTTCAATTTTAGGTGGCAGGATGTGCAATTTAAATGGGCCTATTATTATTATTATTATTATAATAGTTTATAGTTTATAGTTTATAGTATGTTATTGTATTTCCACAATGATCTCTTGTATGTTTCATGTAGCTTTTTCTTTCCTCGATATTGCATTTATTACTATTAATGAATTGTCTTCCATCCATATTTTGTTCCATTTCATTTATCTGTATTGTTTAATTCTTATTTCATTTATCTATATTGTTTAATTCTTCCAAAGCTGTTCAAGCTTCAGTTTCATTATTTATCTTAAATCCATTAAATCTATTACTAAAAACATAATTAACAAAATCCTACCCTTATTATTTTTAATTATTTCTCCTATTGGTTATAGTATAGGAATTAGTAGGTGTAGTGTTTTATTATTTTGATGGAAGGACATATTGGTTTTAATCTAATTCAGAAAAAATTCATAACTTATATGCCCAAGACATGCCAGATCTGCTTATAAAAATAATAATTTAGCAAGCTTTTCATACAGCCTTTAGCTTCCCGATCAAGGAACATAACATCATCAGCATGGGGGGCTGGTTAATTCAGCCCATTTACATTAATTATTTCTATCATGTCTGAACGTCGGCATTTCGCTCACTTATCAGACAGGTTTGCACACTTTATTCTAAATCCCAGGCATAGCCAGGGTGCCAGAAATGGAACTAAACGAAATATAAAGATAGAGATGGTATTAGATATTAGACTAGAGATATGAGCGAGCGATAATTCCATTGCCGCCATTAGGGTAGATTCCCCCAGGCCTGCTCTCGTTTCCGGTGGAGTAGACGATCTTCAGAATTTGCTCAGGAGTTCGTGCATAGGCCACCGAGTACACATCGCCCGCAAGAATGTTACTCTTCACCATTCCTTCAGCCCCCTGCTCTATTCTCACAGACAGCCCCTCGTCCACGATTCCAGTGCCGCCGAGCTTGTTTCTCAAAGCCGAAATCTTTGCCGTAAATTCCCCCACCGTTATATTATACGGCGCCAATACCTTGTGCCTCTCACCATACAAAAGACTACGTATCACCGCATCCTGCCCCGATTCCACCGCAAGCAAACCCGCCACGAGCTACAACAATATCACAAGTAAATATTCTTATAAATATTCGTCGTGAAAATTGAATCCAGATCACATCACAGATCATATCACCCATAATGTCAATGCGGTCCTAGTAGACCTTACTCACAAACTCACATATATTAAATTTGTTTGCCTTGCTTCACAACAATATATATAAGAAAGAGTTAAGCTTCTTCAATAGTTTTTGGTTTTAGGTCTTGTAATTACCCGCTTGGCAGTGGTAGAATTGAGGTTAGGATTGGTGCCGACGTAGCCCGTGAGTCCGACGTAGGGAATGACGTAACTCGCTAGAAGATAGTTGAGTGTACTGCTGTAGGGGTTGAAGGGGGGACTCAATTTGGTTTCCAACGCAGCGTCGAAGATATTGGCAAAAATTGCTGCGCTCAGATTCAGCAGAGGTCTCGGAAAACCTTCAACTGTCTTCTTTATTGCCCTGCATGAACAATAATACAATCACATCAAACATCTCAATGCTTCTTTTTTTTTGCTAATACCTCTATACCATGGATTATCTAGATTAGAATCACATAAAATCAAACATCTTAATACTTTTATATTATAATATGTTTTAAAAACTTCAGTAATATTATTTTATTTAAGATTATCTAAATTAGAATCATAGGTAATGGCTTAACACTTCAGTTATATCTTATCTATCACAAGAAATCAAATATCTTAATTTTTTTTCTAATACTTCTATACCATAATACTTCTATACCATAATATGTCTTTCAAATTATTTAAATTCGAATCACAAAAATAACTTGACATTATTACCATAATATGTCTTCGAAACTTTAGTAATATCATTTTATGTTTTCGAAATTTTAGTGAGATTATCTAAATTTGAATCACAAAAATGGCTTAAGTTATGTTTCTAATTGTATTTATATATATACCTGAGGTGACCAACTTCTTGGTAGGCGAATTCTTCCATGATTGATTTAACGAGGGGGTCGAGTTTGGCTTCCTCGCCGCCGACGGGAGGTGGTCCGCCCATTGGAAGCTCGGGTGCGACCTTATCGAGGCCATATCCAAAGACGCCAAACAGGAAAAATTCGGCCTCCAAGTACTCCAAATTTAGGGGAAATTCAATAAACTTTATTTCTGATTCCAGGATTGGTCCTGGAGTGTAGGATCCGTTGTCAATGGCTTCGCAGGTCCATGGCAGAACCATCACCATCAAAACCACCAGAATTCCATGGAACAGAGCCATTTGGACTAAATGGCAAGAGAGGCGAAGGAAATGGTGCAGAGAAAGGGACGGAGAGCTTGGTTTTTATAGCCTAAATGTATGTGACGTGGCGAAGGTGGAGACGCAGTTATAAATAACGTTCGAGATTCTCCAGCTATCCATTATCCATTGTTTGACTGCCATTATTGTTGCTTTTCTTTGTTTCATGCCGCTTCCATGGCGTAGGCCTGATTGTTCGACTCATGACTCGTTCAGTGCATAGACTCTGTCCAACTTTACACAATTGGGTGACACTAGGTGTTGCTGCATTCGGCTCTTTTGCCATTAATTTGGGAAGTCAACATGACAATTTCACTCTGGTTAGGATTTTCAGAACAAGCATGTCTCTCGTTCTCATTCTACATTCCTGTCAACACTCCATGGCGGCGTATCTTTTCCATCCAACACTTCCATAAAATCTCGTGATTTAGAGATATAATTGGTTTAATGCATAAAAACATTTGTGGTCATCTCTTTAGTTTTTCACCTTCCCCTATTTTCTTAGATAGTTTGCCATGAAACAAAGTAATTTTTTTTGTGGGTGAAATTTTAGAGGATTGTTGAGATGTGATGATCTAAAGTTTGAGATTAAATTAAAAATAATTATTGCTTAAAAAATAAAATTAAGAGTTATTTTTTAAATTAAAAGGTTTTTTTACATAATAATAACCTCTTTTTAGTAATAATTTACTCTTTCCTCCTATTAATTATAGAAATAGACTTTAATTTTTGGACTTTTATGAGGTAAGTTGAGACTTTATACCTCAGTTTAAAAAACAGAGGATTTACAATTAAATTTGTTACATGTAGGTTTAGTCATTTGAATTTTATTTAGAAGATTTTATTTAAGATAATCTTTCTTATGTTTTGAATGGAATTTTTCTTTTTTGGATACGATTTTTAAATTTTATCTTGAAAAGATTGTTGATAATCTAAATAAAGTGGTTTGATGCAAAAATAAGTAAGATTAGTCTTAGAGCTTCCATATACATCCACGTGTTTATGTGCAAAAAAAAAAATTGGATGATGAGCTTTCTTGACATATTCAACTAATATGACCACAATTAAATTGCACTTGAAAAGTAGTGTATCTTAACCAAACACATGCTTTCAACATAAAGAATTTGATCATATAGCAACGGATTACCTGTATAAAGGGTTAATGATTTACGATCTTTAGGATTAGTTAAGGAAGCATAAGAGTGTTAGATTTCATAACACTTTCTAGAATTATTACTAAAATATTCATTTACTACAATCATCTACAAAAAAATATAGAAGAGTAAAATAAATTGAGCAAATAGACAAAATAGACAGGGAGATAGATAAAATAAGGGGTGGGTTCCCATAGGCATCCCCACAATCTCGTATCACAAACTAATACAATGAATTAGTCATCAGGGGGAATTTATAGTGATACCTAATCCCTAAGTAAATGTTAACATTAAGCCAATATAACTTGACTCAAAGCTTAAATTATAATATACTAAATGTATTAAACTCTTTAAATAAAGTCAAATATAGAGGTGGTTTAACCAATATCGCTAAAGGTGAATACATCAAAACTACTCATATGCTTATATAAATATGTCTATAGGCTCACCTAGAATAATGCTCATAGGCTTATATATAAAGAAATTCTAGGCTTTCATAGAGAGTGCCCATAGGCTTACATAACAATTGCTTGCAGGCTACATCAAGAGTGCTCGTAGGTACTTCATCACTGTCAACCTTGACCTAATAAGGTTATATTACAAATATTCCAAGAGGAATGGAGGAAAAAGCCGACCTTCAAGAGATATTTTTGATGCACTATGAGCACAAGGGATCTTAAGACAAATATTTCCTATTGAATCATTCAATGCACCAATGTATAAAGTGAAAAAAATTGATCCCTCTAATGGAAAAAATGTAGGCTAGGATAAAGGATTTAAAGCTCTGGGGGCTATGATAGTGAAGGAAGGAGTAAAGACAAGGGTTGTTATATGGATTATAGGATCCTTATCTTTTCAATTTTTATTGATACTAAGGTCACAATTTTATCAATCAATTCTATCTCTATAACTCATCCTCAATAGGTAGAATCCTCCTAGTTAGGTGCCTTGAAGACCCCTCTTAAAGAATATATTTTATTAGAAGGTTGAAGTGAGGTTCATAGGAAGCACAAGGACATGCTCCTCATCTCAAAAGTTGAGTAAGAGTTGGTTGAGATATAAGGTTACATATGGTAAGGAAGAAGAATATATGGGTACCTTTATTCAAATGTTGATTTATGGTGTTTGTAGGAACAAATATTGATCCAAGTCCCCTTCAAAGGAGCCAAAAATAGTTATGGTTTCAAATTCATTTTGGGTGCTAGCCAAGAAGTCCCCTACCAAACCTAAATAGACATGAATTTTATAGTCTTGTCATGGAATATTATGGGGATTACCTTAGAGTATAAGAAGCATAAGCAAACTATACATCGATATAATCCTAAAACTTTGATGCTATACGAATTTAAATGCAATAGTTAGAGACTAGATTTGGCTTTGCATGTAAATTTTGAAACTAGATTTTTGTATGACTTCATTCCATTAGGAGTGGGAAGGGGGAGAATACTTTACCTTCCTTCTTGGATGAAGAACCTAAGTTGACAAAGGTGAGGACCCTTGGCACAAAATAATTTAACTATGTTTGCCATACTATTGGTTTTTGTTTGATAAATACCTAATTTTGCATGTGCATGAGACTTTCTATGGCAATGGTTAGGTACGAATTTACCCACACAAAAATAAACTATTGTAGTTAACTTTATGTGGTGGAATCTAACTATGGTAGAATCTAGAATTTCTCATAACTGTCGTTGTCTTCAAATGAGCTCAATAAATGGTATCTCAAATAGGAATAAACTAGGCATATTTGATATTCTCAAGATACTTCTATTAGTTGTAAATAAATAATCTTAGTATACTTGTTATAATACAAGATATGGTAATGAATCAATAATTAGTAGATTAAATTAGTTCTATTGCGATGAAATGTTCTACAAGATGTTCTACTATAAGATGGAAGGTCTTGTTTGAGTGTGGTAAAATGCTCATTGATCATTTCATGATAATATACTTGTTATATAAGTGACCCTTATAAGCATTTATGTAGCCTTCCATATAAATTTAATATTTCCTTGTTAGAAGACCAAATTGTTTGCAATGAATAAAAATTGCTTGGTCTAAAGAGGAAAGGCCTTTTAGTGAGCATGGTTGGATCTTATGGCAAGAAAAGGACACTTCTAGGTGTGTCAAATTTATTGAAGCATTTAAAAAATGTAAATTTAAAATATAGAATATTTAATAAATCCACCACTATATATCTTTTTTTTTTTTTTTTATTTGTGGAAAACATCCCAAAAGGGATGCCACTTTCGGTAAGACCCAAGGAGGCAGGGGTATCCATTCCACCAAAAACGCCCAGGACTCGGACTTGGCCTACCACCTTTGACATACTCAAGGAGCAAACAAACACACAAAACCAAATTAAAAAAAGAAAATAACAACAAAAATAATAAAATAAAATAAAAAACAAACTCCTTGAGTGTGTCAAAACCAAAAGCACAACCAAACACGCACAATAAGATAAAAGAAACCACAACACAAACCACATAGAAAAACACAAGAACCACATAACAAAACACAAACAAGACAAAAACAACAGAACACTACAAAGACATAACCCAAAAAACATGAAAAATAAACACAACCAAAACCTAAAAAATAAAATAAATAAAATAAAAATAAAAACAACCAACAACAGACAATAAACAAAAACAAAAAACATAGAAAACACTCACACATAAAAAAATGAAATAACACAAACAAAGAGAAACCCAAGAACAAGAACGAAAAAAACACAAGAACAATAACAATAAACATAAAAAAAAACAAAACAACAAAAACACAAGAACAACAAAAAACAACACAAAGAACACAAAAACAAAACAAAACAAAAGAACCCACCCACCTTAAAAAACTAAACAAAAAAACAAAGAAGACAAAAGAAAAAAAATGAACAAAACAATGACCTATCTAGACCAGAAGACTATTAATGCAAGAATCAACAGAGGAAACAAAATAAAGAATAGAATGAGCTAGGGAACTAAAAAACCTGAATGAACCAAAGAGAAACAAAAAAAAAACAAGAAGAAACTAGGTACCTTCAGAACTGGAGCCATCCAAAGAAATGATAGAAAGAAGAGCTTCCCTAATTTGAGAAGCCCACCATATAGGAGGGTGGCCATAACAAGTAAGATCACCTTTGTCCAAAGCCCAATTAGCTAAAGCATCAACACTCTTGTTTTGATCTCTCGACCACATGATTGTAATCAACTTTCAAAAATCCCATCTGGATTAACCGAATCTTCTCAATAATTCTTTTTATTCTCCAATCCACCTTATGATTCTTAGAAGGAGTCTTCAAGAGATTAATCATAAGTTGAGAGTCGACTCAACTAACACCTTTTCCCATCCAACCTTAGTAGCCTCCCGAAGGCCTCTAAGGATACCATACCCCTCAAGAAGGTTATTGGAAAGAATACCCAAATTCTCAAGCAAAAGTAAAAACCAGGGAGCCATCTGAAAGTCTACCAATTCCTCCCACACCGGCTTTTCCAGGGTTCCCTCTAGAGGCTCCATCAGCATTGACTTTTCCAAAATCCTTAGGAGGAGGTTGCCAATTTCTAGTCCTATCCATCTTACTAATACTCACATTCCCTTTAAGTTGGTTGCCCTTAGAAGGTTTAATCTTCAATCTTTGCATCACTTGATCCCATCTTTGGTGGGAGTTTTGGGGGTGATTAAGGAGATGATGGACCGATTCAACTAAGTTGGCTATGGTCTTTTGCCAAATATAGTGAATATCCTTCCTATCTTGATTAAAAATTTGGTTGTTCCTTTCATTCCAAATATTCCAAAGAAGAATGGTAGAACCCATCCAAACTACTCGCCTAATAAAATGATCAACACCCTCTTGATTAGGCCAATCCCTCCAAAGCTGTTCAAAAGTGAAAAAATTGGACCACCTGTAAGCCAAGTAAAGTTGCCATTCTCCTCCATAGCTCGGAGGCTAAAGTACACTCAATAAAAATATGGTTGATATTTTCTACATTCTCTTCACACATTTCACATCTAAAAGGGCCATGAAAACCACGCTTCATAAGTTGCTCACCAAGAAGCACCCTACGATGCAATAAAAGCCAATTAAAGAACCTCACCTTAGGCCGTAGCTTTTGAGCCCACAATTGAGAAAATATGTCGAAGAATGGTTGGGATTATTATGGCATAAGATCAAATAACCTTGAGCAACAGAATACTCACCCTTAGTAGTGTCGTTCCATCCAAAACAATCTTTTTCATGGGACCAAGAGAGGGATCTCATATGAAGGATGCCTTGGATATCTTGTCTTTGCCTTTTCGGGATTTGAATAGGCCAATCCTCAATAGGGATCCAATATCTACCAACCTTTGAATTACCAAGATGGTACCGACAGTAATTAGCCACCTTTATCCAATTAGCTCGGTGAAGCTCCTCCATCCAAGGCCTCCAATCGGGAAACCGAGTTATCAAAGGCTTGTGACCATCCCAAGAATCTATCCAAAAATTTGCATGTTGACCATTATGAATGATCCAAAATAATTTTTTCTTTATCAAATCCTCACCAGCCTTAAGAACTCGCTAAAATGGGAGAACCTTTGGTAGGAAGTTGATAGCGAACAAGGTCTTCAGGACTTTTGTTCTCAAGGATATTTAGCACGGAGATTATTGGCCCAAAGAGCATTGGGGTTATGCAACATCCTCCAATATAATTTAGCAGCTAAAGCTTTGTTGTTATTAATTGAAGACCGGAATCCTAACCCCCCTTCACTCTTAGGAAGACATAAAGTATCCCATTTCACCAAGGCCCATTTTCTTTTCTCCTTAGTACCACTCCAAAGGAAACGATGACTCGATTTGATCCAATTCTCGAAGAACAACCTTTGGGATATTCAAAACGGAAGAAACATAAATAGGAATAGCTTGAAGGACTGATTTTACCAAGGTGATTCTACCCCATAAGAAAGCCACTTGTTGGTCCACTTTCCAATTTTCTTCTTGACTTTGTCCAACAACCAATTCCAATCTTTATTTTTCTGCCTTTGAATATTTATGGGAATACCTAAATAAGTGATTGGAAGAGAGGTCTTCTTATATCTTAATTTATCCAAGACCATGGCTTCCTGTCTAGCAGAGCAATGAAAGAAAATAACTTTAGATTTGTCTTCATTGATCAACTGCCCAGTAGCCTTAGAAAAATAGCTAATGATTTGCTTAAAATTAGAAGCTTCCTTAATTGTAGCTTTACCTAAAAGGGTAGAGTCATCCACAAATTGAAGATGAGAGATAGGTCTAGCTCCATGAGCAATGGTAACTCCCTCAAGGGTTTTGTTTTCCTCTTTTTGGTTATAGTCCTACCCAAGCATTCAACAAGAATGATGAATAAATAAGGGGATAGCGGGTCACCTTGCCTCGATACCTCTGGAAGCCGGGAAAGACCGAGAAGGCCTGCCATTGATAAGAACTAAGTAGGAAACTCGAAGAGATACATCCCATAATCCAATCCATCCAATCCTTAGAGAAACCAAATTGCCTCAAAACTTTGATAAGGAAGTGCCAATCCACTCTATCATAAGCTTTGGATAAGTCTAACCGGATGAACATAGAAGGAGAATTTTGCATATCCATGGAATGGATGGCTTCCTGAGCAAGAACTATCTCATCTACTATTTGACGTCCTTCCACATATCCCCCTTGCTCGGGGAAATAATCTTATGTAAAAGAGGCTTCAACCTTTCTCGCCATGATTTTAGTAATAATTTTGAGAAGAACATTACATAAAGCAATAGGTCTAAAAGCTGAGATATGATCAACCTCTTGAGCTTTTGGAACAAGAGTAATATAAGTTTTATTGATAACCTTCAAAATTTCTTTGGATTTCCCGGCTTCTTCCACCACCTCTAATAAATCAACATGAAGGATATCCCAGAACTCTTGGTAGAACTCAATAGGAAAACCATCAGGACCTGGGGTTTTCCCTTTTTGCATTTTAAAAACTACTTGTTGAAGCTCATTGATAGTAACAGGAGCAATCAAAATAGAGTTCTCCTCGAAGTGATAAGAGAAGGGATTGCTTGAAGAACATTTTGTTGAGAAGCCGAGTCAAGAGGAGTAGCAAAAAAAATATTGGAAAAGTAATCAACAACAATAGAGTTCATGCCATCCCAAGTATAAACAACATCTCCGGAATCTGATTTTAAGGAAGAAATAAAGTTGTGAGATCTTCGAGCTAGAAGAGATTTGTGGAAGAAATTTGTGTTTCGATCTCCTTCTTTGAGCCATTGAATTCTAGATTTTTGCTTCCATAAGATTTCTTCTCTTTTTTCCCATTCCTCTAACCGAGTTGTGAGTTTAATTTCATCTCGCACTTCTCTTCTCTCGTGAGGCCATCTAAACGGATTTTCTTATTCAAATTTTCAAGATGAGCAATAACTTCATGTTTTTTTTTATGAACATCCCCAAACTCTTTCCAGTTCCAAGTCTTGATTTTGGATTTAATGTATTGCAGCCTTTTGGCAAAACAGAACATCTTAGTCCCATGCCTAGGTTTACCTTCCTTCCACCATTGTTGCACACGAGGTCTGAAGGAAATGTCTCTAAGCCACATTAATTGAAAACGAAAAGGAGAGAAACTCACATTGGTTTTCCACATTTCCACCATGATCGGCCAATGATCCAAACCAACATTATTAAGAGTCTTCACTTTAGGAATGTGACCATGGATTAAGAAATTTTCAGAGAGCAAAAACCTATCCAATCTCTCCATTATACAAGCTAAGCCTTGCCTTCCGTTAGACCAAGTCATAAGGCCATTATTCAGTTGGATATCCACAAGATGGAGGTTTGCAATATATTCGCTCATGAGGTAAGTACTTTTGTCCAAATTTCTATTTCCCCCATTTTCTCATCCAGAGAGAGGATGGTATTGAAATCTCCTCCGATCAAGATCCAAGCTTTAGGAAAATGAGAGATAATATGAGTAATATCCTTCCACTGCCTTCTTTTTTCCTCCAAAGAAGTCGGGGCATAAACAAGAATGCAGAGCATAATCTGGTTGGAATGTCTACTTTGAATAGCTATAGCCAACAAACCCCAACCGCCAACCATATGGTGAATAACTACCTCTTTTGGGTCCCAAAGACAAGCAATGCCACCCGAAGTCCCTTGGGAACTGAGGGAAACCACTTTTCCAGCTGGCCAAATTTTACTGGCAATTAAGTCCATATCCTCCATTGACATTTTTGTTTCTTGAAGGAAAACAAGATGTGGATGATTTATCTGAATCATTCTTCTAATTTCATTTTGTTTTGAAAGACTCCCTTTGAGTCCTCTAATATTCCAAGTGATGATCTTCATTAATACCAGTGCTAAAAATGTTGGGAAGGGCATTAATCTTACCTTCCTCTACAAGCTTTTCACCTTCTTTTACCATATGATATTGATTGGTCTTGCGACCTACTTTTTGATTAGAATCCATCTTCAATTTTTTTTTCCCCGTTTCTTGACTTATTCCAATTGAATCCGAGATGGCTTCTAACCTTGAAGAATGCTCATACATAGCCAAAATTTTACTAGATGGTTCAATGGAGTCTATATTGGGACTCGCATTATTTGAAGTTTTGACATTTGAAATATTGTTTTTCTTGTGTAAATTTTCTCCTTTTTTTTCTTGTTGAAAACCTTTGATTTGTTGGTTTGTCTCTGAGTTCTTTCCTTCATATTTAAACTGTGTTTCTAAGATTTCAGTTTCCATTATTTCCTCTTCCTCACTTGGGACATCATTTGTGGAAAGGATTTCAAACATATTAGCAAATGACTTTGATTGATCCTTCATTACCGGTTTTTTCTCGAGTGTTCTTCTTCTTAGGTATTTGGAAACCCGCTGAGTTTATATCTTCTTTCTTTTGATCAGAATTTTATTTGGGCAAGCACTGGCCAAATGACCATATTCATGGCAAATTCTACAACGAAAAGGAATGTTCTCATAGTCCACTACTTGCTCCCAAGTGTCTTCCCCAAATTGTAATGTGATCTTTTTAGGTAGGGGTTTGTCAAAATCCATTAAAACACAAATTCGAGCATAAATAATATGTTCAAAATTTTGAGTACAATCAACAGTCATCATAAAAGTTCCTAAAGAGTTTCCAATTGAAGAAAAAATAGTAGGATTCCAAAATTCAATAGGGAGGCCAAAGAGTCTAACCCACACGGGAGCTATAGAAGGCATCTCTTCTTCGGCTTTAAATTTAGTATGCCAGGGCTTCATGAAAAGCCCCGCCCTTCCAAAAAACCAAGGACCCCCTTGAAAAGTTTTCTCTCTATCTTCATTATTAGCAAATAAAACAAGAAAATAACCATTTGGATAAATAGAGATTTGTAACTCACCTTTAGTTTTCCAGCTTTTTGCAGCCCAGACTTTGAAAGCGGATAGACTCGGACGAAAACCCATGAACCGACAAATTAGTCCTCTTTTTTCCAAATCTTCAATGCCAGTCCGAATGTTACCCATATCAAGCTTAACAATAGGAGTTCCATCACCGCTTTAAGACATCCCGACTCCATTTTCCTGGGGATCAATCTTAGGCATTCTTAGAGGTTTATGAGAAGCCCTAGTATTGATATTAGCATTGGGCTGAGGCTGTCCACCACGAAGGGCATCCCTAAAATTCATTTTTGGGACCGAGTCTTCAAAATTCTTACCCTTGACAGGGGTTTTCACAGTAGAATTATTTTGTGGGTGCACCTTAGCACCAGATTCACTTGAGATATGAGCCATTTTTTGATCAACTGCTTGAAACTGTTAGGAGTGAAACTGAAGGGATTATTTTATTGATACAAAATGGTTACATATATAGGCATAAGGCCTATATGAAACACATGACACTTGTCAAGTGAAACTGACAAGTGTCAAGGTGAAGGCATAGTGCACTTTAACTCTAACATTCCCCCTTAAAGTGCACTATCCTAACTAAAGAAGAAACAAAACAAGTCAACATTAAGTGAAACTGATAAGTGTCAAGGTGAAGGCATAGTGCACTTTAACTCTAACATTCCCCCTTAAAGTGCACTATCCTAACTAAAGAAGAAACAAAACAAGTCAACATTAGGTAACATTCCCCCTTAATGTTGACTTCTCTAAAGAAAACCTATCATCCTCTCTGACCAAGTCTATCATCATGGGAACGGTGGGCACGCTGTTGCTTTCAATGGCCTCTAATCCATCCCAACATCTAGCGAGGACGGAGAGGGTGGCAAGGGCCTCGTTTGTTACACCGGCGCCTGAATCCTTATCCCTGTTCACAACAAGATCCAGCAGCACGGGAACCGCATCGGCCCTCACCACCACGGGCCTGTTACCCTTGTACACGAAAAGGTTGTAAAGAGCAGTGGCGGCGTCCTTCTTGCCTTTGGTGCTTTCGTCGATGGAGATCTTGTGATCTTCCACCACAGCCAAACTGAAGATCATCGCAGTGGCATTTTATCAGCTCTCCATGTCATTTCCAGAATGTTTTTCCTTTTCCTTACACTCCACGTCAATCACATCGTCATAAAAAATTTTTTAGAGGTGGGTTGTCTTCACGTGGTTGACCCGATTTTGAAAAAAAAATTGTCGATGCGGAGACGCTTGCAAATTTGCTCACGGAGTGTTTGAATGCTGGCTCCATCTTGCTTGTTACCGCACCCAGCCATGCAAGGATAGACATGGCTGCAGGAGGCGCATCTGCTTCTTCGCTCACACGCTAGAGCAATTGTGCCTGTTGCCCTACAATTCACAGTTGTCGAATCTGAATCTTGGCCATAGAAATTTTGCCATCGATGGCTCTTATGACGGTTCACCTCTCTGTTACACGATGTATGTAACTTATTTTGATGGTTTCAGTTATGATCTTGGCACTGGAACCCTAATTGAGAGTAAATGCGTCTCTCCCCGCCAGTTAAGAAGCTACTTGTACAAGCCGAAGGTAAATATGGTACAAATTTCTTCTCCGACGTCCATGTTGGTTGGGCTTTCTCAATTCCCATCATCATTACCTTCGGGATCGCTCGGCCACCATTGTATCCTCCGAAATAGTTATTGAGAGCTCCATCAATGTCCACCATTTTGCAGATCTAAAAAATAAAAAAAAAATTCCTGAAAAAAATTTCCCAAAATTAAAAAAAAAATTTACCATCTGATTTTTGATCTTGGATGACTGTGCTAGACTATTGTTAATGTGGCCTTAAACATTTTTTTAGTGATTCTGATGCATCAACTAGCAGATTTGTTAAGTCTGCATGATATGGCTTTCATTTGAAGGCCCTGTGTGACTGTAGTTGAGCAGATCATGGACATGCCCGCGCTTCGATATCAGCAGATCGGCGACAGGGCAGGCGCTGTAGCCCTGCGATGTGAATAGCTCCACAAGCATCATGCCAATATCATCATCGAATTGAATGTCGTCGCCGTCGTCATCGGAGGCCCGTTGCTGCTATTTTCAATTTAATTAAGTTATAAAGTGTACTGGGTCGTAGATGCCGGGAAGATGCGCAATGTCTTGCATGTAGGGTCAAAGCTGTTTCTGCAGGTCAATATCGAGAACCTTGGCTCACGCCATAGCATCGGCCAGGTTCATGTTGTTTATGTCCCATCCGCCAAAAATGATTTCGTTTCCCTTGGAGGGAAATTTAATTTCCATTGATTTTGCAAAGGCCGGGGACAATGATTTTTTTTTTAATCTTAAGTGCTATAGTTTTGTTAAGTCTCATAAAAACTCCCATATTAAGCGCTTTGTCCTAGATTTCAACTCGAAGGGGTGACCACTTGGGAAGTCTCGGGGCTGCACACATTTTTTTGAAGGTCATTATTTTTTTGCTATTTTAAAACATCAATTTGTATTCGACTATAGCCATGTTTATAGTCGTTGGAAAGATTTTTTTGCGACGGACACAATGGTGTATCATCCTCTTTTATTACTGATTTGGTCTAGGCTCGTGCTCTTTGTGCTTGGCTCTCCAACTGTGAATAATGTTAGATTCACTATGTATACATCTCGGTCTATTGCCTCAGGGTCAGCCACTTCCATGGGTCTGTTGCCACTGGGTCAGCCGTCTAAGTGCCTCGAGGTCATCATGGGTGCCTCAGGGTCGACCACTCGGGTCTATTGCCTCTGTAGGTCATCCTCAGAGGATGTTGCCTCTCGTTGGTCACTGACTAGATTCACCATGAGTATGAAATCCCTCCTCATGGTGAACTCAATCTAGAAGGTGTCGGTCTCTGCCGAAAATGCACCTAATACAAAGGAAAAACGAGCCATATAAGAGTGTCGGTCTCTGCCGAAAATGCACTCAATACAATAAAATGAGCCATAGATAAAAATAGGAGGAGAGAAGAAGAAAAGAAGAGAATATTAAGAAGAGAATCTTCTGAAGTGTCTTTGTTTGTAGTCTTCAGAAGTAGATCCGAAAAAAACCTCGGATAGAGTCTAGGGTGTCTTTGTCTGTAGTCCCTAGTATAAGTGTCCTTATGGTGACTATGTCATCCCACCAAAATGCATTGGTAACCAGCCGCTGCATTCACCAAGTGTATAGAAAAGATCACTAGGTACAAGGATCACATATAAAATTACCTTGAGAGTGTCGGGTACAATCGAGAGTGCACTCCAAGGGAGAAAAACTTTGAGGCTAAAAAATTGAATTGAAATAGCCTCAAAATTACAATATGACACCACCATTATGTCCGTCATGGAAAAATGTTTCCAATGACTATAAATACCCCTATATTCCACCATGAAAGGGGCTTGCATCATGTGAAAAAACCATAATGGCTATCTAAGGCAGCAAAATAAACCTCAGGAATATCATATTCCTGGCATCGCACTATGGCGGAATAAAAAACCAGACTCAATTTTCCCTCGTAGGGGAATTACATGGGCCAAATAGGCCATACTGTCGGCCAATAACATCTCCACCAAAATTTTTTTTCCCTCCAAGAAAAATAGTAATAAGACTCTCCATACATGTTTTTAAAAAATAAAGTGGCCTTTCTCCACTTTTTAAAAACTGACCTTCTCAACTTGTAAATATTTAAAAAACAAATCATCGTAATCATTTTAAAAATCCCACGAACTCTGGCAACACTTAAAACACTTCTAGTTCAATCGTTTGTGCAAACAAAGCCACTTGGAGGTAACGCCTGCGACAGGTGGCACGACAACATGTTTCATGGATTTTAAAAATTCATTGAATTTGATGGAAGACGATCCTTTGACTCCAACTCCAAGTGCAGTTCCTCCTTAGATCAAAAAAGCCCAAAAATGCCATGTGATCGAGGCGCTAAAAGCCTTGATGTTTGATTCTGGTGGTACGATTCATCGGAGCTTGAGGTCGCTTGCCCAACATGAGCCAAACGCCAGGTAGCAGGTGATGTACATGATCATCAATGTCGGGTCCGTTTGATACCTCAAATCCTGGAGCCATCTACACACATTCTTGAAGCTCAGCTAGCTCGTTATGTCATTTACTAGTAGGGCTCCTATAGATCCTCTGTAGTAGGCCCTTGTTATGGCATGATATCATTCTTGGCTTGCAGTGTCCCATAACTGGCCCTTGTTAACCTTTCCATCAGCCTTCACTGTGTGCGTGGCAAACTCTACGCCGAATGTTGATTTGGAGTCTTCTCTAAACCTGTTCATGGCATATCTCGTTAACAGATTGGTTTTCCCTATGCCAATGTCACCGACCAGAATAATATTATAGAGATAATCATACTCTAATTCATCTGCTGCGCCCGAGGACCCCATCTTTGTGCTTTGATTCTCAGATCAACATAAGCTAAAAATCAATCCAATTTCACGATAACAGCCCCCGGGAGATTGTTGGCGTTTCGGATCGTATGTAGTCTGCTCGCCCATATCAAACTCTGGTTCCTCCACGTATTATGTTTGGTGGCCGTCAAACTCTTGCAATGGCCATGAAGGTTCTCGCGGAAGCATTGGTGTGTTTTTTTTTCATTCTCCTAGCCCTGTCCCCACCACTTTCAGCAAGCAGACTCGAAACCGTGGTTTATCGCAGGAAAAATCTGGAGGTTGTGTGGTTTCCACCCACGAGGATCCTCTGCATGTTTACCAGCGCCAAGTATGGGGATGTCATGGGCCGTCTGCAAATAAGCGAGACAAGGGAGTTCGATATCGGTGCTACTCTGGTGGTCTCGATCATAGTAAGCCCAGTAGACGTCTTCCAGTGGGCGGCCAGAGTCGCCTCCTTGCACACCCACACAAGACGTCAAGCAAATAGAGAGCCCTCTCGCAGGTACTCCTATTCGATTGATCCGACAACGACTCAATCAAGATCGACACGGCGCCCGCCTCGATACCTTAATTTTGCTGTGCTTGTAGTTGGAGCATATTGCTGTCACAAAAAAAAAAAAACTCGAGGGCCGCCATGGTCGCCTGGTGGAAGACCTCCTCCTTCATGTCACTTTCAGGAAAATCAAATCGACATGCAAAGAAAGCTGATGCTGCGTACTCCTGCAACATCAAAACCAGCAAGCCTACTGGCCTTCCAATTGACCACACAAGAGTGCACAGACCTCGGTTCTATACCCTTCAGATCTGGTGGCCACAACAGCCACCGCAGCAAAAAAAAATAAACCTCCTTGGGTCTAAAAAAAATAAATCTTCTCATGGTGGGTCTCTCGTTGCTGCGTAGTGCCATCACCATGCCATGTGATGCTCCCGTAGATTGCTGCGGATGAGCTTGCATGTCTTGGACTCCTCTCCATGTCACAGCAAAACCTCGACAGATGATCATTATCTATAAAACACAGCCCTTGCCTCCATATTTCGTCAATTCCAACCGCTTAAAATACCAAAATCCAGCCAACACCTTGCTCAAATCTGACAGCCGCACAAAAATTTCCCGAACTTAAAAATTCTTACCATCTGGTTTTTGATCCATCAAATGATGGAGAGCATACTCCCTCGGTAAAAAAATTTAAACAAAATAGGGAAATAAAAAAAAATAGTGGGGAGGGAGGATTTCCATGAGGGAAATCCCCCCTCAAGGGGTTTCACAGGGCAGGGAAAGCCTGCTCTGATACCAAATGTCAGGTGTAATCAAACTGAAGGAATATATTTTATTGATAAATGGTTACAATATATAGGCATAAGCCTATATGATGAACATGACACTTGTTAATGAAACTGACAAGTGTCAAACTGACATAGTGCACATTACATTAATTCTAATAGAAACTTATTTTGTGGTCTCTTTAATCCTTGTCCTAGATGTCGTGGAAAGGTATGGTTTTCAATTTTATTTTGTGCAGCAAATTGGAAGCCGTTGTCACTCAAGTTCATAGTATGATTTGTTGAAAGACAAATTTCTAACCCATATTGTATCCCCTGCAACATTTCTTGCTAAAATATTGAGCATAAACCACAAAAATATTGGCCGCTAGGGCCCGAAGGCCCTAAAACCAACCTCTGGAGCTGCTTGCACTCAACCCAGATGAAACCCTCACATAGTTGCTTGCCAAATATATCTTTCACACATAGGGATGTGCTAGGATCTGTGTTGCTCCAAATGATATGAAAATTGGTGGAGACGTTCTAGGGGTTTTCAGGCATCTACCCTCAAAATTTTAGCTCAATCCGAGTTTGGATGAGTGAGATATGGCCAAAACGAGTTCGGCAGTTTGAGTAGTCCTGCGAAAAACATCTCTCACTCATTTGGAAATTATGACATCAACTATCTCCACCACTATATATCTTGCTAAGACATGTTGAGCTTTGGTTTAATTTCCTACCTCTCAATTTTGGCAACATCAAGTTGTAACCATGGAGGCTAATCTCCTTACATTAGAGCATTACAAGGTAGATGGTGCTTCGATAAGGTCTATAATTGAGTTGATTAATCAAGGCAATAAAGACTCAAACCATTTTTAAATCATAGTAGTCATAAGCATAAAAATAAAATATTTATGAAATAATAGATGAAATAATGATTATTGGACACCGAATTGACATCAAGTTTTACTTGACACTATGACTGTCTATCTTCCAATTTTTTGTCCAAGCATGCACCTAATAGTCACACCTTAGCTCTCAATATTATATGTACCAAATGTTAATTCAGCCCAACCTCTAGTGTAGGCTGATTCTGTGTCAACTTATCAGGGTGTTGACACAATTAAAGCTCAATTAGGGTTTGGAGAAAAGGGTTAGAAAAGATTTAGGGTTAGAGATTTTTATGAAAAATAGTGGCCAGATAGACTAACAACATAGGCAACTACAACACAAATCTCCCACAAACTATTTCTAGTGTCCCATAACTCAAAATTAGCAGCACCCAAAACCATAAAATCTTCATACATTTAAGACCAAAATAGAGATATGTTGCAGGAAGCAATTCCAATATCCAATATACTGATAATCCAATTTAGCAGAATAGAACAATAATTAGATTTAGCAAAATTAAACTCCCTATCAACAAAGATCTAACTATGAAAATATTTCAATTACTTTCACAACTAGTAATCCAATAAACTGGAATGAACGAACTGCAACATTGACAAAAATACAATTCATAGCTTCAAACCTCTTGCACGAAAGATAGCGAAGATAACAGGTTCTTCAGTCAAAAATTAGAGTAATGCTCCTTCCATTAGTTTGCAAAGTATATTTATAGTAGGTCAAGCAAACGCACTAGAGTCGACCCTAAAAAATAAGGGTTCAACCTCTATTTATAGTTTACAATTAAAATATTTAAGAGGAGACATTACAAGAATTTAAGAATTTAATAGATCAGTAGAGAGCTAGTTGGTATTATCTCATTTGCTCATTAAGTCAGAGAAATCTGTTGTGAGTAATTTACCATGGTAGCTCAACTCTGTAACTTGTTGGTTCTTTGATGGCGATTAGAGCTCAAGCCTCTATGAAATAGATCTGGACCACTCATCATTCTTGAAAAATCTATTCCACTGCACATCTACAACCGCTCTAGTTCTTGATCTTAAAAACCCTTCGACGCTTTGGCTTCCCACCTTCAAACTGACTATTCTTTGATCCACCAAGAGTCCGCATTTATACACTGCAATAGTGTCAACAAAATCTATGATGTTGATCTTCTTCATGGAAAATTATAATTAAACCTTAAAAAATGCTCTGCAAACTGGTGGGGAAGGAACAAGATGCCATTCCACACTTTTTAAATGCTGACATCAGCTTTGGTAGCTTCAACCAGCGAAATCAAATTTTGACGAAAATTGCATTAAGGTACGAGCAAAATCGAATTCGATGTCAGTGTACTCACTTAGTCTTCAAAAATGTTTAACTCCTTTCTCAAATCTGTAGCATAAAATGTAAGTTGCAATCCACTCAAAAATATGTTGATATCATCTTTGATTCATTTGAACTGCAGAATCACCAATCTGCATTGGAAGTAGTGTAAAATGAGCATTAAGCTATTCTGCTACCTTTGCTTCCTTCAAGTGCTTTTTGGATTTCCTACTAAGTTATGGGGAACTCGTCTCCATTTCACTCAAAATTAGTCTTGGAACCCAGCAGAATCGATCTTCTCAATACTTAGTCACTGGAGCACGTGGGATGAAGTGGAATCACTAGTTTGTACTTTTTAACATGCTGATATCATCAAAACTCAAAAGTTTTGTGGATCAGGAATCTTGCCTGAATCTGCTCAAAAATACACTAAGCCTTGCACGAAATAGAATCCTCACTGAAAAAAGACTAAGTGTTGAGCAGAATCAGGTCCCTTATGTGGATCCGCTCCAAAATACTCTATGTCCTTAGAAGAATAAATATTTCATGCCTTAGAATAAATTTTTTAATGTTTTATAAGGATATGGCCATTTTGGGCCTACATTCTAACACCTCCTAGGTGGATTTGCTCGTAAAGCCATTGAACTTAGCGTCTTATCCATTGGGTATAAGGAGTCAAAAAATGCTTATCTTCAAAAGAATTATTCAAAGAATAATTTCCATAAGAACTCTACCCTGTGAAAACTTCATGGACATCCTAGAGGATAATTGTTCACATGTAGATTATACTGGAAATAAATATATCTATGTCACTCCTTCCAAAACAGTCTCAATGCTTTAGCAAAAATACAACTATGTTCTCCTTATAAAGCCTTTTCAAAAAAATGATATGAATGCCTTCACAAAAAACTATTGTTCTCTATATCTCTTTGACCTCATGATTTTATTATTTCCTTCTAACAATGTCAGAGTAAAAACAAATAAAACAAAATACAAAAATTCTACATGACTACAAAATGTACAAACAAAAATATTCTAAGCTTGTGTCTCTTCAGGGTCCACAATAGCCCTATCTGGTTCTTCCTCTTCTTGTTGAGCCTCTTCTACAACATTATATTCTTGCTCTTGCTCAACTTCTTCCTTGGGTGAACTTTACTTGTTATTTTCCTCTTCTGCATATTTACGAAACAACTTGAGGTCGAATTGGTCTCCCTTTGAAGCATATGCATTCGAAATTACTTCTCAAGAAGGTCCTTCTTACTTGGGTCATTACTGTGTCTGCTGATCACCTAGTCTGGTCCACATGGTCATCTAGCTCTACTCCCCTTTTTTATACTTCTATTAGTACTTTCTTCAGAGCCATTTTTGCAAGCAATTTTCAAAATATTTTCTCTGGAATTTACAAACAATGCTCAGCTATCGTTCTATTTTCTTTCTCTTGGTAAATGCTGCTCTTCATAAAATGAACAGATTCTACATTTTAGCACTTTTAATTTCCCATGCATGCACACCCTTCGCCATTAATGCAACCACTGTGCAAACTGCCCGTTGGCATGCTTTTCAAATTGAAGCTATTTACTTTGGTGGCTTGAAGACATTGCGTTGCTTTCCGATTGGCTAGAACTCAAATACTTTCCATGCACTCACAACATTGCTTGTTCTTTTATTTTACTTTGAAACGATGCGAGAATTAGTTTATGCTCGAAAATAATCGTACATCTTAGCAGGTTAGAATATTATTTATTTTGCTTCAGCTTAGTCTTCTTAAGCATGGACTAGAACACATGCGGTATTCCATTGGCATTTTAGTTCATTTCAGTGCAAATTTTAACTCATTCAGTATTTCACTTCTTTCTTAGTTCCTTTGAGTGTGAAATGGAAACTTGTTGCTTCCTTGGTGATACTTACCTTATTTTACAACTTTTTTTTCTTTTATATATATTTTTCATATAACATTTCATCAAAACAAAACTTGATATAAAATGCAGAAAGAGTATGATACAAAGTATGTACATATGTTACAATGAGCTATATTTCAATCAAAATAGAGTTTAAGGTGAAAACCATTGACCAGAATCGGCTGCATTTTTTCCTCAAAATCTTCAAGCTGGAAAATATTGGTCTCTTTGGATTTTTTTATCTTGAAAGGGCCATCCCAGAAGGATTCAAACTTTTGATGATGTCCTAGTTTAGCTCTTTCAACATTCCACCTGAGTACAGAATCTCCAACTTAGAATTTTTTGAACCTTGCCTTCTTGTCAAACCATGCCTTGATGTCAACTAAATGCTTTTGGAAATACTCATATGCCTAAGTCCTCTTCTCTTCTAACTGCAACAGGTGTGTCAACCTTGTTTCCAGTAGATTTTATTCAGATTCCTCTTCTATGTTTATCAGCTTGAGTGCTGGAATTTCCAAATAGACAGGTAACATTGCCTCCTTTCCATACACTAAGGTATAAGGAGAAGTCTTGATGGAATTATTAATAGTAATTCTATCTGCCTAAAGAGCTTGCTCCAACAATAGGTACCAACTTCTCTTGTTACCCTCTCGTGACCTCAAAATTCTCAATAGATTCTTGTTAGTTGATTTTGTAATTCCATTTCCTTGGGGGTAGTAGTTTGAAGTATTATTTATGGTAATGCCATACTTGCTGGTAAACTCAATATATTTGGCTCCTATGAATGTTGGTCCATTATCACTCACCAAGGCTTCTAGAACACCAAACCTTGAAATCAATATTTCCATAAAATTAATCACCACTTCTTGGTTTGATTTCTTTGTAGGGATATCTTCTACCCATTTGGTGAGGTAGTATGTAGCAGTCAGAATGTACTTATACTCAGACTGAGAAATGTGGGTTGGTCACGCCTATGAATTCTAAACCCAATTGTTGAAAGGGTTATTCCACTTGAATTGGCTTAAGGGGAAATGATGCATTCCTTGTTATTCCCACATGCCGCTGGAATTTATCACAAGCTCTAGTGATTTTGAAGGTGTCAACAAATATGGTAGGCCAGTAATAACCTGCTATAATAATTTTCAAATAAGTTACTCTTCCTAAAAAGTGTTCTTTGGATAGTCCTCCATGGAACTCCTTTATAACCTTTTGTTGTTGATCATATTTTAACCTCCTAAGGAGAACCTCATCCATGTTTCTTTTGTACAGACCTTCTAGAAGTAAGACATACTTCAAATTTTGTAGTCTATATCTTCTTCTCTATGATGCATTAAGATCAAGAGGACATACTCTAGTTTGAAAGTACTTAGTCATCTTATCTACTGAGTCTGATTCACCTGACTGTAATTCTTTAGTATGATCATTTGTTGTTGCCTAACAAGCTATCGTTTCTGCTAAAACTGCTACTTCTATTAGACCTTGGCATAGGACTCTACCTCTTACCAAATTCGTAGGATGGATTTCTACATAAAATTCTTGGATTTTAGTAATACAACTAGCTCTCTTACCTCCTAGTTCACCTTGTAGAATAAAACTTCTTACATCCGGATGAACAACATAAACCAGGGTCTTGCTTTGAACCAAATATTACCTAAATTATTTCAATAATTTTATTACAACAAATACTTGTTTCTCAATGAAATTATACTTAACCTAATATTAATTAAGAGTCTAGATCCAAAAGAATATAGGATGCTCCTCTCCTTGATCATTCTTCTAGGTGAGCATTGATGCATAACTTTCCTCATCTCCATAAGCATAAAGTGAAGTTTTGCTAAAATCTGGATTGAATAGCACTGTAGCTGCAACAATGGACTGCTTGATTATTTCAAAGGTATGATTTATTACTTCAGTACATTTGAAATATGCATCTTTCTTCAACAGTTTAGATATAGGCCTCACCTTCTAAGCAAAGTTAGAGATGAATTTTCTGATAAAGTTTATCTGACCAAAGAAATATTGCAAGGCTTTCTTATTCATAGGTAGTGGAAGAGCTAGAATGGATTTGATTCTATCCAGATCAATGGCCATACCTTCCTAGGAGACCACATGATCTACCAACTTTTCCTTATGGACTACAAAGAATGACTTCTTAGGATTGAAGGAGATGCCAAATTCCCTGCACTTCTAGAAAACTTGTTCTAGGTGTGCCAAGTGGTCTTGCTTATCATGGGAAAACATAGTCATGTCATCTAAATAGATCAGAATGAATTTGTTAAATAGTTTCCCAAAAGCATATTCCATTGCTCTTTGGAATGTGGTCCCTGCATTAGATAGCCTAAAAGGTATTCTTTGATATGAAAAGGTTCCCCATTTTGTGGTGAATGTTGTCTTAAACTGATCTTCATACTTCACCCAAATTTGGTTAAATCCATAGAAACCATCTAGAAATGATAATCTTTCTGCCCCTACCACAATCTACAATATTTGATCAATTTGTGGGAGGGGATAAAGGTCCTTAAGTGACATTTGGTTGAGATTTCTAAAATCTACACACAAATGAATGTCATCATTATTCTTCCTTATAGGTACTAAGTTAACTACCCATGTTGAATATTTTATTGGATAAATGATCTTATCCTTTAGCAACTTTAAAAGTTCTTCTCTCATTATGGCTTTGATCCTAGGATTTACAGGCCTCTGTTTTTGCCTGAATGATTTTGCATTAGGCTCTAGCTCAATGGTGTGTTGGATAACCTTTTTATCATACAATTTGAGGTCTTCATATGACCAAGCTACAATGTCTTGGTACTTTTGACATAAAGATTTGATATCCTCCTCTTCCTCTGGAGAACATCGAATTCCAACCTTGAGCTTCTTTTATTTTTCTATTTCAATTTATTTATATATTTTCTCATTGACTTCCATGGATCTGATATTTTTCCTATATTCATTGTCAAATAGGTTCTCTAGAGTAATCAAACGTCTAGGTATGTGATTGTTCTTAAGTTGAATGACATCCTGTTGATGAATCTCCTCTGGATTCTCCTCTTGAATAGTGGATAAATAGGCTTCTCTCACCAAAAAACAATGATTTGTTCATCATTTTCAAAGATCTGCTAGAAAATTTGCTTATCTAGCACTGTAGGCCTGAAGATCATTGATCCCTTTGTATTTCTTGACTCCTATGTCTGCAGAAGGGTTGAAGTTATCTCCCATTAATTCTAAGGAATATGCCAAGGTATTCTTTGCTCTGGGAACAAAATTAATATTTTGGGCATGAAAGGATTCCATAAAATTCCAGATCCTATTTCTATATGTTGTTAAGTAATGGTGCTTACTGTTGCACCTTTCTCTTACCTGATTTACAATCAATTCAAAGTTGCCATATATGTTCAATATCTTAATGCCCATGCTTTCAGCTTGCATTAGTCCAAGGTATAGAACCTCATTGTCTGCAACATTGTTAGTGCATGACCATGTTAGCCTATAGGAAAAAATATTTGTCCCTTCGTATTGAGACTGTAATACCACACCAGCACTAGCACCTTTTCCATATCTAGCACCATCAAAGTGCATGGTGCATACTTGTGTTCCTCTCAAGGACTGGTTAGATATAACATAAACCTTTTTCTTTGTCTTTACAAAAATACTGTATGTGCCCATACCTATCCCAAACTAGCTATAATCCTCCCTGAAAGGCAGTTCATCTTCAATTTCCAACTCCTCAAAGTTATCCAAAAATTCAAATTCCTCTATAGGAGTGAGATTGCACATGTCCCCTTCAATTTTTTCAATGTGGTAAGACACAGGCTTCTCAGGTGTTATTATTATCCTCTTTCCTTTGAAAGGAATAACCATGCTAGAATAGTCCATATACATGCATCCATCCAACTTTGCAGTGAACTATCTTGAAAGACATAAGCCAAAATATGGCTCTAGATCCACCACTACTATTTCTTATACTATAATTACCTTAGGTGCTCTATGTAGCCTCATAAAGACATCTTTTATCACTCCCATTATCTTCACAGGTGTTCCATCCAATTGCAAAAATCCAAGGCAAGATCGGGTATATTCCATACCCATCTCCTCATAGACTGCTTTAGGCATAACTATAGTAGATACCCCTGAGTCAATCATACAATTTTGAACAACCCACCCTTCCATCCTTAGGTAGATATAAAAAGGAGGAGGTTTGTTCTTTAAAACAACAAGGGATGTTTATTTTTAGAGGGTATACTAAGGATTGTGGTGGCCTGCTTTTCTTATGGATATTTGTTCAAGGAAGCTTTTAGTAGGTCTATTTGGCTAGGAATGAAGAGGGTATCATATAGACTAGATTTTGATGGTATCTTCTTCATTTTATCCATAATGTTGTATTCATATTTAGCCAAGGTGGGTCTCTTAGGCCTTCTTTCTGGCTCACCATATTTTATCTTATATTGTTGAGTGGCATCAATTCTCTACCTTTTAGTAATGGAGGGGAATCTAAGCCTCTCATGGGCTTCATCCTTAGACCTCATTCTATTTCCCTTAGTTTATTTCTTGAATCTATTGGGAAGACTATTTTATTTTTCTTTGGCCTAGGGAATAGGGAAAGTATCACTTCTTTGGGGATATGGATCACTCTTATTTTGAGAGGGGGCCTAAAATTGACCCATCTTCTGTGGATCTACTTGTAGTGTTTTCTTGCCTGATATTGTCATGACATCAATAGGTCCATCTTCATCAAGATCTTTTCTAGCCATGATCTGGTTAGGTTGCCAAAGCATATTCACTCTTCCTTTCTGATTTCTTTTTGCTATCTCCATAGCCTGTTGTACATGGTGTTGGTACATAACACAAGATTGTTAGTCATGAGGATCATTGCACACTAAACACCATACATTCATCATACTTGTTTATGAAGAACACTCAGGCTCTTCATATGTTGCATTTACTCTGACCCCAGTACTATTGCTAGAACTAGGTCTTTGGTGTTTATTCACATAAGGAAATATCCTTTGTTGAGACCTCGCCATCTATCTCTTATCCATTGAATTCATTTTATTGGTAAGAGTTTTTAAAGTATTCTATATATCAAGGATGGCAAAAAATTCTTGGGGAGTTTGAGAAGGAAGTGGAGGGAAAGGAACTGCAACAGATGGTGCTTTTGGCTGAGGAATAATATTCATCTATGGGAATGGGGATGATAATAGAGGGGGGTCCATATAATATGGAAAAACAATTTGACTTTAGATATTAGTGGTTTCCAAATTGTAAGCTAGCACAACTTTGGGAGGTAATCTTCCCACATTAATTAGGATATTTTTTGCATGAACAACTGTATTATAAACCTATGGAAATGTCTCCACCCCATATTTTTGGGTTTACAAGTCTAACTCTGATCCAAGAGATCTGATATAATACATGTAAGCAAGACTTATAGCTGGTCTAGTTGTAGGGAGAATTCTCTTCCATGTTCTGCTAAACCTCAAATTAAAATCTGAGACAGTTCCTTGCTAATGTTTCTACATAGATGTGAACTGATTAAGGAGGGAGAAAGGATTAGTAGATTCATTAAATTATTCTACAAAGGGCTCAACTAATGTTGCCCATGATGTGATGGTATTGTCCTCGAGGGTTATAAACTAGTGTAGAATCTTTCCCCTAAAATATAGGGCTAGAATCTTGACAATAACATCTTCATTCTTAATATTGTGGATTACTGCCAGATTCAAAATATCTTGGCAATTCTCATATGCAATTTTTCTAGATTCATCATGAGTGGGAATAGCCTTAGACACAACCTGATGAATGTCATGCATATGGGCTAGTCTAAAGGGGCCAATTGTGTTCCAGTTGGGGTACTTCTACAAGGGTTGATTTGGGACTGCATTTCCTACCATGTTTCCAGGTGTAGCTATTGTTGGAGGTGTTGTTGGATTAACTGTAGGATTTTCCTCAGGAGGCTCTTCTTTTGAATGAAAATACTGGTTCAAATTCCTTATAACAGTAGATCCTCTATAAGGTAGCTCATAGTAGAAATAAGAGTTAGGGTTATTCCTTTTGAATGACCTGGTATACATGAAAAAACTATGGTCTATAGGGGTAAATTTTTTCTAGGTTTAAAGACCAGGAAGTTGCCAGGTGAATTTGCTATTCTCCTCTTAGCAAGATTAAGAAAATTCACCAAATCTTGATTTCTTTGGGTAAAGATAAAACAATAAATCATATGATGGATTTTTCGTGTTTCTTGCAAACTTGTCCTATTGAAAGTGCCAAAAACTATTGAGCATCGAATTGACATCAAGTTTTACTTGATGTTGTGACTCTCTATCTTCTAATTTTTTGTCCAGACATGCACTCGATAGTCACAACTCAACACTCAAAATTGGATGGAACAAATGTTAATTGAGCCCAACCTCCAGTGTAGGTTGGTTCCTTGTCAACATAGTAGGGTGTTGACACAATTAAAGCTCAATTAGGATTTGGAGAAAAAGGATAGAAAAGGTTTAGGGTTGAAATATATTTATAAAAAATAGTTACCGGATAGGCTAACAACATAGGCAACTACAACAAAAAGTTCCCACAAACTATTTCCAGTGTCCCATCACTCAAAATTAGTAGCACCCAAAACCATGAAATCTTCATATATTTAAGCCTAAAATAGAGATATGTTGCAGGAAGTTATTCTAATATCTAATATATTGATAATATAATTTAGCAAAATAGACCAATAATTATATTTAGTAGAAATAAATTCCTTATCAACAAAGATCTAACTATGAACAGATTTCAATTACTTTCACAACTAGTAATCCAATAAACTGGAATGAACTAACCATTACAACATTGACAAAAATGCAATTCACAACTTCGAACCTCTTGCACGAAAGATAGCGAAGATAACATGTTCTTGAGTAAAAAATTAGAGTAATGCTCCTTCCATTAGTTTGCAAAGAATATTTACAATAGGGAAAGCAAACACACTAGAGTCGACCTTGAAAAATGAGGGTTTTGCCTCTATTTATAGTTTACAATTAAAATATTTAAGAGGAGACATTACAAGAATTTAAGAATTTAACAGATTAGCAGAGAGCTAGCTGGAATTATCTCATTTTATCATTGAGCCTGAGAAATCCATCGTGAGTAATCCACCATGGTAGCTCAGCTCTGTAAATTACTAGTTTATTGATGGCGGTTGGACCTCAAGCCATTATAAAATCGATCTGGATCACTCATCATTCTTGGAAAATCCGTTCCACTATAAATATGCAACCACTCTGGTTCTTGATCTTGAAAACCCTTCGACGCTTCGCCTTCCTATCTTCAAACTAATTGTTCTTTGATCTGCCAAGAGTCTGCCTTTATACACTATGATAGTGTTAGAAAAATCTATGTCGTTGATCTTATTCGTGGATGACTGCGATTAAACCTTAAAAAATATTCTACAAACTGGAAGGTAAGGAACAATATGCCATTCTACACTTTTTAAATGCTGACTTTAGCTTTGGTAGCTTCATCCAATGAAATCAAGTTTTGGCAAGAAATGCATTAAGGTATGAGCAACATCGGATTCAATGTTAGTCCACTTAGTCTTCAAAAAAGTTTAACTCCTTTCTCAAATTCATGGCATAAAATGCAAGTTGCAATCCGCTCAAAAATATGCTGACATCATCTTTGAATCATTTGAACTATGAAATCGCCAATCCGTACTAGAAGTAGTGTAAAATGACATTAAGCTATTCCACTACCTTTACTTCCTTCAAGCGCTTTTTGACTTTCCTACCAAGCTGCAAGAAAATCATCTCCATTCCACTCATAATTAGTCTTGGAACCCAACGAAATTGAGCTTCTCAATACTTAGTCGCTGGAGCGTACAGGATGAAGTGGAATTGCCAGTCCACACTGTTTATCGTGCTGATGTCATCAAAGCTCAAAAGTTTTGCAGATCGAGAACCTTACCTGAATCTGATCCAAAATACACTAAGCCTTAAGCAGAATAGAAACCTCACTCAAAAAATACTAAGTGTTGAGCATAATCAGGTCTCTTGCACGGATCCGCTCCAAAATACTCTATGTCCTTAGTGGAATAGAGATTTCATGCCTTAGAATAAAATTTTCAATTTTTTCTAAGGATGTGGCCATTTTGTGTCTACAATGATGAGAAGCAATTGGATTAGATAGTTGTATAAAAATTTGCTAGCCACATCTTGCCATGTTATTGATTACCAACAACTCTTTCATGATAGTCTTCTCTCATTCAAAGAGCTTACAAATATTGTTTTAAAAATACCTAAGGGTAAAGCACATGGTCTTGATAGGTTGCTTATAGATTTTTTTAGAATTATGTGGGACTTTATTGGTCATAATTTCTATATGATGTACAAAGAAGTTGATAGGAAGGGGCCTTTAAGGGCATTTATAAGTCAAAGTTTAATTAAGCTAATTCTCAAAGGCTCCACTAGGAATAGGGTCTTTGGTTGAAAATATATTATATTATTGAACATAACATACAAATTGTAGCAAAAACTTGACAAGGAGAATTAGTTCCATTGCTTAGAAGATTGTACGATTAGAACAAACTAGTATCTTAAAAGATAGATTTATTTTAGATAATATAATTTTAACATGATAATCTCTTGAGTGGGATGTTGAATCAATAAAGGATTATATTTCCATCAAGTCTAACCTTGATAGAGTCTATGATAAAATCCACTAACTCTTCATTCTCCAAATAATGCAATAAGGGCATCTATAAGTCAAATTTTAATTAATCTAATTCTCAAAGGCTCCACTAGGAATAGGGTATTTGGTTTAAAATCTATTATATTATTGAACATAACATACAAATTGTAGAAAAAATATTTACAAGGAGAATTAGTTCCATTGCTTAGCAGATTGTACGATTAGGACAAACTAGTATCTTAAAAAGTAGATTTATTTTAGATAATCAAATTTTAACATGATAATCTCTTGAGTGGGATGTTGAATCAATGAAGAATAATATTTTCATCAAGTCTAACCTTGATAGAGTCTATTATAAAATCCACTAACTCTTCGTTCTCCAAATAATTCAATGGCTGGGCTTTGGCCCCAAATTTAGATATAAAATAAGTCTACTTTTCTTTGATGTTTTAGCAAAAGTTGTTAATAACACACTTTTTGATCCTATTGTTATTCAACATTCCATCAAGTGAGGTTATCCTCTTGCTTCCATTCTCCATACCATTATAAGTTATGCCTTGGGGTATGTTTTTGAATGAGTATCTATTGGTCACAAATCTACGTAAGTGTAAAAATATGTGCGCTAGACCCCGCCAACATTGAAAGGCTGAAGAAAAGATATGCCCTTCGGGCCAATATCTAGAGAGGGTTGGTTCCCTTACTAATATAAAAATTGGTGGAAAGCTTAGGGATAGACTCTGGTGCTGTGACAACTGTCATGTCGAAAGCAATTTGTAATGTTATGGGTATGGAGTATACCAAGAGTGGCCCAAGAGTTTTGCAATTGGACGGTACTCTTGTCAGAACAATAGGAGTCATCAAAGATATTCCTATTGTCCTACATAAGATACCTCAAATCACTATGATCCAAGAGGTGGTTGTAGTTTACCTAGAGACATATTTTAGTTTGTGCCTCTCAAAGAGTTTACTGCTAAACTAGAAGGTTATCTCTCCTTGGATTACTCTCACTTGGAAGTTCCTTTCAATGGAAAAAGAATTCAAATATACAATGAGAAGCCTTCCACATTTCATGTAGAGAGGATCGTAGAAGAAGAGAAGTCCATGTATTCTATCAACATGATGATTGAAGAATTAGAAGAATTGGATTTAATGGAAGAGACTCTGGATGAGCTTCGTATAGAAGATGAATTTTCAATGAGTGATTTTAATGTGATGATGGAAACTGAGATTGGTTGTTACTCCATTACTACGCCTGAAAATGCTGAAGTGAAGGTGTCTAATGATAAAGATCTTGTTCTAGATCAGTCATGGAAGCTCTACTTTGATGGCACAAGATGCAAAAATAGCATCGAAGCAAGAATTATCCTCATCTCCCTTCCTGGAATACATAATATATATTCATACTGATTGACCTAGAGTTGTACCAACAAAGCTGCCAAATATGAAGCATTGTGCTTAGGCTTGAAGAAAGTCGAGAAACTCGAGATCAAACAACTTTAAATTTTTAGAGAGTCAGAGTTGATTGTCAATCAAGTGACTAATAAGTGTATCTTCAAACAACACTATCTAAAGTTATATCACAACAAAGTATGGGATCTGTTCGAAGCCTACACGACATTAAATATTCAAGCGATTTTACGAGAACAAAATAAACACACAGATCATTTGGTATCCCTTGGCACCAACTTTTCTCCAGTTGAGAACATGGTGAAGAAACCAAAGATCATGAGGTTGGTTTACAGCCCTTCAATTCCTGATAATAATATCTACTAGCAAGTGTTTGAAAGTGATGAGAAGATCATGAACTTCTTGATAAAAGAAGCTAGTAGTGTGGAAGGAAGAATACTTGATGAAGAAGAATCTAAGGGGATAATACAATTAAGAAATAATCATAGCTCAAAAGAATTGATTTTTCTCAAAAGTATCTTTGATTAGAATGATAGAGCTAAAAAACTTAAGATCAAAGTAGATAAGGAGTACACCAAGCTGTAGTTGGAACCTGAAAAGTCAATCAAGGTTGGATCCAATTGCACTCGAGAAGAACTTAAGCAGATCAAGGAGCTATGCTATGAATTTCTAGATATTGTCACCTAGAGTTATCAGGACCTCAAAGGTTACAACAAGAATATGATCCAACATACTATTGAACTACAAGAAGGAGTGAAACCCTTTAGACATAAAAAAGACTAGTCAATCCCAAAATTGAAGTTCTAATGAAAGCTGAACTATTGAAAATGATGAAAGCTAAAATTATTTACCCAATCAAGCATTCTACTTGGGTAGCTAATTTGGTCCCTGTACGAAAAAAGAATGAAGATATTCGCCTATGTGTTGATTTTTGAAATTTAAATTAGGCTTCTTCGAAGGATCATTATCCTTTGCCCCATATTGATCAAATTATTCACATAGTTACAGAAGCTCAAATATTTTCTCTATTAGATGGATTCTATGGCTACAATCAGATATAGATCAAGGATGAAGACCAACACAAAATGACATTCACCATAAAATGGGATACATTTTCTTATCAATGAATACCTTTTGATCTCTCAAACGTTAGAACAACCTTTGAGAGTGTGATGGATGTGGATTTTGGTGAGTTACTAAATCGAGTCATTTTTATTTATTTGGATGATATGACTATCTTCTCTCATAATAGGGAGGATCACAACTTGCATTTAAGACAAGTGTTTGAAAAATGCCGAGAGTTTAGAATATCCATCAACCCAAAGAAGTCTATCTTTGCGGTGAAGGAGGGAAAGCTCATGGGCCATGTAATCTTAGAAAAGAGTCTAGCTATTGATATAGCTAGAGCCAAGGCTCCTTTGAAGCTTTCATTGGTAGCTAACAAGAAAGACTTGCAGTCATTTTTGATCAGATTAATTTTATTCGAAAATTTATTACAGATTTTGCCCAAGTTGTGAAACTAATGATTGAACTTTTGAAGAAAGATGTTGAGTTCAAATGGACTGAGCAAAGAAAGCAAGCATTTAGGGAAATCAAGAAGAGGATTTCTTAGGCTCCTTTTTTGGTGAACCTTGATTATTCAAAGGATTTTATCCTTTATGATGTTGGTGAATAAGAGATTTATGCAACTATGCTCACACAGAAGGGAGAAGATGAAAATGAGTGGTTGATCGTATTTTTAAGTCAAGTCATCCAACTATATGAGAAAAAGTACAATTTCATAGAGAAACAAGTGTATGCAGTGAAGAAGTCCTTGAAGAAGTTTTCAAATTTTGTTTCCCAGAGCAAAACAATACTTTATGTTGTTCATCCGGATTTTCGAAGTTTTATTATCTAGGGTGAGCTTGGAGACAAGAGAGCTGGTTGGGTTTCTAAAATCTTAGAATATGATATCAAAATTTGGCCAACCAAACTTGTTCATGGTCAAGCATTATGTCAAGAACTTGTGAAGAGTGCTACCTCTGAATCAATGGTTTGCCAATATGAAGATTCAATAAGCAAAATTAATCTTGCTAATAATTCATTAGTTGATAGGTATTGGACAAAGGACCTTGCCGAATACTTCAATTTAGGAAAGTGTCCTTCACATCTCAATGCTTCATAAAGAAGAAGATTCAAAATATAGGCCCTTAGGTATGTTATGTTACCAAGTGGGTTGTTCCATAATAACATTGATGGAGTGCTTCGAAGATGTGTCAAAGAGGCAGAAAAGAAAAAAATCCTAGAAGAATTTCATTCTAGGTTTTAAGGAGACCACTATGCGGGAATACCCATGGCATTTAGAGTTATCAAAGTAGGTTATTTCTGGTCCAATCTATTTTTATATGCATTTAAGGTCAGTCAAAGTTGTGAAAAATACCAAAGTTATGTCGGTAGGAGTAGAAATGCGTCTTTGCCTCTTCACCCAATTCAAGTAGAAGCACTATTTCAACAATGGGGTTTAGATTTTATTGGGGTTATTGATCCTAATTTATCTGTCGAATATAAATATATTCTGACTGCAATTGATTATTTCACTCGATGGGCTGAAGTAGTTCCAAATAAGAAGGTAGACCAAGAGGTATTCATCACTTTTCTTGAAGGATTGATCACTTGTTTTGGCATACCATAGGCGATTGTAAGAGACAACGAAACCCATTCATCAGTACCAAAATTAATGAGTTTGCAGGTAAGTACGATATTTATTTGAAAACTTCATCAAATTACTATCCATATGGGAACGGTTTGGCCGAATCTATGAAAAAGAATATACTTAGGATTTTAAAGAGGACTCTTGGTAACAACAAGTGAAATTAGTATTTTCTCTTGAACCAAGCTTTATGGTCTGACCGCATCTCAATTAAAAATTCTATAAAAATATCCCCTATTATTTTGTGTATGGTAAGGAAGCAGTATTTCCCATTCACATTGAGTTACTGAATCTTCAATATTTGTAATTGCTTGATGATGAAGATGATGAATTTGATCCCTTGAGTGCAAGGTTGGCTCAGCTATTACGATTGGAAGAAGAAAGGGAGAAAGCATATAATGCTTTCATGGAGCATGCTCAGATGGCAAAAAAATGGTTTAGCAAGAAGAATTCAGAGAAGGCATTTAAGGTGGGTGATCTTGTGTTAAAATGGAATAAGAACAAGGCGAAACCAGGAAAACATCACAAGTTTAAGGTAATTTGGGAAGGCCCATTTCAGATTTCCAATGTGAATCAATTTAATTCATATTATTTGTAGGATATGGATGACCGTGTGTTGCCAATTCTGGTGAATGGTCTTCATTTTAAGGCCTACTATCAGTAAACATTTAGGATCAAGAATGTAAATATGTACATCATTTACCAATTTTATTTTTATGCTTTAAAAAAGTGAGAGTGAAAGTCATTTTTTCCTGGTAGAGGTATTTTCAATGGCAAAAATTATTTTCATCGACGAAACTCCTTTTTTCATCCCTTCCTTCTTTTTTGAGAGCGAAGACAAGAACTTCCCTTGATTTTTGATGCTCAAGTTGGAAAATTCGCCCAAAAGGAGAAAAGCACTATCTTGCTTACATGCCTTGCTTTTTTGATAGCTAAGATATTAAAGGGTATTTTCAGCGCTTTAAATCACTGAAACACATGTAGGTTTTAAAAATTCTTTACTTTTTTGGTGCATGGAGTTAAGCGCATCGAGTTTTAAGATTTTTTACCCATAAAGGAGTATTTTTAGGAATTTGACCAAGTTGGCATGCTTTTCTAGCACTAAAGTTAGTGAAAGCTATTTTCGGCATCCAAAAGAGCGAAATTGCCTTTTGCCTTGATTTTTTTAGCAAAACTCCTAGATGCTACTTTTTTGCCATAAAATCATAAGAAAATACTTTCAGTGCCTTAGTTTAGTGAAGGTGCTTTTATATTAAACCATTAATTGCATGTTTTTTTCCATAAGTTGCTTTTGCCTTGCTCTTCAAGTAAAACTGCCAGTATGAAGTGCTTTTGGTAGAAAAAAAAAAAAAACATCTACATGATCTACTTTTCTAGTGATAAGAATCCCAGTTAGATTAAAAGGATATATTTTCAAAAGGAGGGAAATAATTCTAGATGCATTTTCCTCCAGTTGATATTTTCAATAAAAGTAAAAACGAGTTCGTTCAAAAATGTATTTTTGTCTACATGATTTGATTTCGGCAGCGAAACTCCAGTTGAGCGTAATTTCACCAACGAAATTGCCCAAAGGTGTTTTTCGATACCAAAAATCAGTGAAAAAGTAAGTTCACCTAAAAAGCACTCCAATAACGCATGCCAAGAAGAGAAATACGGTGATCACATTTCCTAAGGTTAATTGTTGACAACTAGATTGTGCGTCTCAAATTATAAAGTGGCTAGGCATGACATTCGAAGAAGATTTGAAGTGCAAGTTGTTATGGACCATTAAAAAAATTATGAAAAAGTGTGCTGACCGAGGGAACCAAGGAGCATGTTTGCATAAATTTGGTTTGTGCGCTGCATGCATTAAATTAGGTTGTTGAGGCCAAGCGTTATAAAAATGGTGAACCATTGAAGCTTGCAAATGAAGCAAAAATCAGAGTATTCTCTCAAAGGTGTTTTAGAACTGTTATTTGGCTTCATTGAATTGCTGCTTAATTGTAGAACTATCAAAATATTGAATTGAAGTTACTGAAGAGAAGAAATTGGGAAGAAAACCATAAAATTAAAGAAGATGCTGAAAAAAGCTAAAACAGGTAAAAAAGCCAAGAAAGCAAGGAGGAATGAAGATGAGGAATTCAAGCCACATTATGATGTGTTGGGGAATATTAGTGATTACGCCATTTCAAACAAGGGCATGGAGGAATTGTGCAAAGATGTGGAGTTTACAGTGAAGCAAGGATTAGCACCTGAGAGTTCGTGAACTATAGCGTATCATGCACATATTTTCTAGTTCCTGTGCATATTGGTTCATCCTTACCCAAAACTTATTTTGGAAATTTCAAAAGTCTATAATCCTACTATGAGATTCGTTCAAAATAAAAAATGAGAGAGGTTGTTTAGCATTTCAGCCAATGCAGTCAAAGAAGCATTCACTTGTAGGGTTAGACATCCTTCATACGTAATTTTTAGAAAGCTCAATCTCAAGGAACAAGAGGAAATATACCAGTAAACTGTACCATTACGCCAGTTTATGGAGAGCTAATTGATAAAGACTCCACAGTTTGGGTAGAAAGCCTTTGAAATATTTTAAGAGCCTAGACTTGTATTTGATGTTAGAATGGATCATTGTGGTGCCCTCAAATTTCACAATGTAGAAATGGTAAGCGTCACTTGCATAGTGTTTTTTTTAGGTGGAGTTTTACGCCCCCACAATGATGAAGGTGAGCACTAATCTAGTTTACTTTGATACACCCCCACAATGTCTCTCCCTCCATGGCATGAATTTTATGAGATAGAAGTTGAATATAATCTCGGAGTTCACATTCCTCCTCCAAACCTGTTTAGAAAAATGAAGAGTCAATTGCTTGATTGGTCTAAGGAAAAAATCATCAACTGGTGGATTATGAGGGCCCATCGAGGAAAGATCGGATCAGCTTATGACCTAGTGATGGATGAGATATTTTCAAGTATATTTGATGAGCATTGGGATAAGTACCAACCAATGGCTTTAGCTGATGTTGTACCTCAAATATTGTAAGGGTTTGACAGTGAATAGATCATGGCTAGTAAAGGGTAGTTGACGGTTGAAGAAGTGCCACTTGTGGAAGAAGAAAAATAACCATTATTGAAAGAGCAGCTTTAATGCAAGAAAAGAAGTGCGAGTGAGGCACTTCCTTTTCCAAATATCTATAAGAAGTTGGGAACTAGTGTAGTCTCTTCATCTGGAACAAACCCTCCTCTTGTAGTTTCAGCCACACAGGCTGGCATTTTAAATATTGTTCCTTTGGTCTAGGAAGGACAACTTAGCCAGAATATTGAGATATTGAATATTGAGGAGGAGACAATGGAAGATTGGATTGAGAAAGAACCAACATCGCAATCATCTTCATCGTTGACTCAAATTATGTTAGAGCTCGTAGGTGCATTTTATCTAACTTCCCTTGATCATGAGCATTTGATGACCATCGTGTCTCATTTAGCAATTTTTACTTTCATTTCACCCCACTTGGTAGTCCTTCCACTTTAGTTTCACTCCCTGTTTCTCAGTCCCTGATCACCAATGCTCTTTCTTCTTTTCCCTTTCCTTCTATTTCCCTTTCTTTTAGTTCTTTCGCGTCTACACCCAATCCATTTTTGTGTCCATTTCACTTTTTTAATCTTCCATTCATGTTAGTTCTCCCATGACTATAAGTACACAAACCATTTCATGAGTAATTTTAACTATAGCCAAACCCCGTGTTTCCACTACATCAACTGCTCCCGTTTCTATTTCCATTTTTTAGCAGATTTGTGCTAGACCGAAGGATAGTGTTTAGTACAGATTTGAGATAGATATTTTATCAAATATAAGAGTAATATTTGGAGGTGACAAAGCAGAGGATAGTAGTCTCCAGTGGATAGATATCCATTAGCCAGGACAGTGAGGACGGAGGTCTTATGAGTGAGGACAAAGTCTTCTATGGAGAGAGATTCACAATAAAAAATAGTGAAGGTCGTAAGTCTTCTAATAGGATCACCAACCAGATCAGAGGATAAAGAGTTCTCCTGTGGATAGAGATCCACAAACCAACTAAGGGGATTGGTGTCTCCTGTGGATACGTATACACGAACTTTATTAGGGTATTAGTGTCTCATTTGGATAGAGGTCCATAAACATTGTAATAGGTAAGGATTCCCAAGAGATTTGTTGAGAAAATTTTAGTGAAATATTTTCTTCGTGGAGTAGCCCACATTGGGTGAACCACATTAAATTGGTATCTCTATTGTGTGATGATTTGTGCATTACTTTGGTTATTACTGTTGATATTGCCATTGATAATATTGGATAATATTATTTGGGAAAGAAAAGTAAAAATTTATCTTATATTGTTCATCCTCCCTCTCACTATAAGCTTGTGTTCTTCAATTGGTATTGGAGTTGATTCCTTCAAAAAATATCTAACAACTTGAATGAAGATCTTACAAGAACACACATGACAAAGAAAGGCAAAAGTAGAACCATGAGACCTAAAAATAAAAGAACACACATGGTCATGAAAGAAAAGGAAGATGAATTTGATTTTATTTTCAAAGAGATTGTTGCTCTAAGAGGAGAAGTGGAAATAGATTCAAGAGATGAATCAAGCAGTGGAGAAGAGGCTAAATTAATAAAATTTTGTACCATATGTAGGAAGATAGGTCACCATACAACTTATTATCCATAAGTTGATGCAGAATATTTTTTTTGTGGTCAACTCGGTCATGATGTAGGTTATTGCAATGGGTTTAGTAGCAGTGAAGATGAAGAAGATACTTCTAGAATTGAAGACCTAGAGGATGGTTCAAAAAAATATAACAAGGACAGTCAAAATAGGTATGAAGAAGAAATTCTACTTTCGACAATAGAAGAAAAAGGAGATGCTCCTATTGAAGACCAAAGAAAAGAGAAAAATTCAGAAAATCAAGAAAAGAAAGAAGAGGAAGATTTAGAAAAAGAAAATGAGGAAGCCACACTTAAGGAACTTGTTGAGTTGAAAAGGGATAACTTAGAATTAAAATTTCAAATACAAGAGGATGAGAAAAGTAAGACAAATATTCTACAATATCTCTTTGACTTGAAAGATAAGGTTGAAAAGGCAAGAAAAGTTGAAAAAGGTATGATTGAATAGTTAAAGGTAAAAGAGCTAGAATATGAAAGACTTGTTATTGATCTTGAAGAATTAAAAATGGAGAACTCAATATTGAAAGTCCAAGAACAAGAGGATGAGGAAACAAAGGCAAAGTTTCTACAAGAGCTCACTAACTTCAAGATTAAGGTTGAAGAGGCAAAGAAAATTGAAGAAGGTATGACTGAAAAATTAAAGACAAAAGATCTAGAGTGTGAAAGATTAGAACATGAGGTTGACATGAGGTAGTTTCACTAAGGATGGAAGTGATATAATTTAAGGAAAAGCTACACATATTTGGAAAAAATTCAAATAGCTTGGACAAAATTATCAATGCACAAATGAGGAATAGATGGAACTAGACACATCACAGGGAAGAAAAGACTAAGAGACCAATGGGATCAAGGCAGGGTTTCTTCAATGGATTTTGCTTCTTATATCACAGGTTTGATCACAAGGCTACACAATGTAGGATACATGAAATATAGGGATACGATTTCACCAATAGAAATTTCAAAAATGGGTATCTCTTTCAAGGGTATTGCTACTCTTATAATTAGTTTGGTCACAAGGCAGTAAATTGTAGGGTTCATGACAAGAATGGCTATGGCTTCACAAGAAGGAACTACAAGATATTTGCACCTTCAAGGAACCACAAAATTAAGTGTTATAAGTGCAATAATGTTGGGCATACAACAAGGTGGTGTAGAACAAAATTTCCAGAACTTCCAAGGACATGCAAGAAAGAGGATTATCAAAAGGTTAAAAAAGGTATGACTTCAAAGGTATGGAAAGAGAAAGCTAAGAAAGGAGAAGAGCAGTGTAATATGGGAGTAGATTTAATCCCACCCCATAATTAATCACCTCAAGAGAGGAGGTGGGGAAGGGACTGAGCTAAGAATCTTATCTTTAGCCCCAAGCCCCAAAGGTGTCCCTTTGCCATTGATGTCAAAGGGGGAGATATTTGAGTTAGGGGGAGAGAATTCATTCAGGGGGAGCAGATTTGAAAAAAGGAAAAAGAAATGGTTAAAGGAAAAAGGGTTACCATCAATGACAAAGGAGGATATTATTGGAAATTTGAGCAAGTTTGGTTGTCATTGATGTCAAAAGTTAATATGCTATGAATGCAATGCAAGGTTCTCTCCAAAGCAATTAGAACCATGAGTTCGAAGTATATAAATAAAGTGTTTGAAGGAAGATTGAAGGCCAAGTTTAAGGCTAAAAGGAGAGTTAAAAAGATTTAAATTATTTAAATTAAATATTTAAATAATTTAAAATTAAATATTTTATTTGTCCTAAAGTTTAAATGGGCCAAGGGCCAACATATTTAAGCATCGAACAACTTTGTGTAATGTCAAAAATTCCCTCGTCGACGTATTTATATCGAAGACCATTTCTCATATATAAATAGGAAAGTCAAAAGCTTTACAAGTGAAGTAAAATGGTGCGCGATTGATATTTGGTGAAATAAAGAGCAAAGGGTATTTGTGATGGTTTGTCATCGAGCAAAGGTCACCGACATCGGGTATTGAAAAACTATGGCACATATATAAATTGGCAATGGTCTAATATTTTGTAATGTGAACACAAAAAAATATATACACCGAAAACCTATGATACAATGCAAAAATCTTCGATCAGGCGATAGTCGAAAGTTAAATTAGAAATCAAAATATGTTGATTTACTTGAAATATATGAGTGTGGTGATTTGGAGTAGCTCTGCGGTAGTAAGGAGGTATGTACAATTTTGCAAAAATAAAATTGCTACTCGTATTTTGGATCACATTTGCTGGATAGACCAGATGGTGTTTGGCCTCATGCTAAGGTTTGTGTGGAGATAGTTGTTGGTTCGAAACTCATAGAGGACAATTTTTAACAATGGACGTAGCCTTTTATTTTGGTCAAAGTTGAGGAGGAGGAAGTGTATAAAGTCTTCAGAGTACTTTTAGGTTTCACTTGTGGGACCAGCTCAACTAGTTTTCTAGCGTGTGCTAGAGCTTAGGTGTTGGGTGTTCAAGAGCTCGAATAGCTGAAGCAACGATAGTGGATGTAGAGGTAAGCCTATTTTGTTCAAATTTTAATTAAAACACTCACATGGGGGTTATAATATTTTATTTAGAAAAATTAAAAGTGCTTTGTGCTAAAGTTTCGGGAGGTATAAGGGCAGTGTTTAATATTGTGAAAATATTTTGATTTGTTAGAATATGGCAATGAATTTGTTGAAATAATTTTTGAGTAAAAGGAGCAATAAGGTATTTGGTGTGTGGCATGCACTTAGGAGTATTATTAAGAACATTATCTTGTAATATTGCAATATAGGTAAAACTTTGAGTGACAAGTTTTATGAAAGGAAAATTATTGAGAAAGTGAATTTTTTTTTATTGGTTGAAAGGGTGTTGAAAGGTCCCTGAACCTTGTACAAAACAATCATGGGCCTCCGAAGAGGGAGGCAAAGGGGAAGAATGGCGACAGCAGAATGAGACAGCCTGAAAATAGTAGGGGCCACCTAAGGTGAAGGCGCCCAGAGGAACCAACTAGAAGAACTAACTAAAGGGAAACATGACCAGAGGCTAATAAGAAAAGGGAAAGCAAAACTTAAACAGGGAAATTCACCATTTTGAGGTGTTGTGGCTGCTCCACAATGTACCCAAAAATTGGGGACCCAAATTTTTTTGCATGTTTTCCAAGAAGACCGAAGAGGCCCATATGCTAAAGATCAAAGAAAAAGCAAAACACCACAAAGTGTCGCGATATCGCGACATGTTGCATTTTCGCGGTCCAAAGCAAAGGGAGAAAGCAAGGAGGAAAAAGTGTCGAGATATCGCGACATGTTGCATTGTCACGGCCAAAGGAGGAAAAGGTGTCACGATATCATATGTTGCATCGTCGCGGCCAAAGGAGAAAAAGTGTCACGATATCGCGACATGTTGCATCGTCATGGCCAAAATAGAAAAAGTGTCGTGAAATTGTGACACGTTGCATCGTCGCGGCCATAAGAGAAAAAGTGTCGCAATATCGCGACATGTTGCATCGTCGAGGCCAAAAGAGAAAAAGTGTCGTGATATCGTGACAAGTTGCATCGTCGCAGCCAAAGGAGAAAAAGTGTCACGACATGTTGCATCATCGCGGCCAAAGGAGAAAGTGTTGCGAAATCAACAAAGATTTTGTGACACTTTTTCCTCCTTTGGCCGCGACGATGCAACTTGTCACGGCCAGTTGAAATCAACAAAGTGTCACGATATCACGACATGTTGCATTTTCATGGTCCAAATCAAAGGGAGAAAGCAAGGAGGAAAAAGTGTCGTGATATCGCGACATGTTGCATCATCGCGACCAAAGGAGGAAAAGGTGTCACGATATCGTGACATGTTGCATCGTTGCGGTCAAAGGAGAAAAAGTGTCACGATATCGCGACATGTTGCATCGTCACGAAAAAAAGAGAAAATGTTATAATATTATTGTTATAATGTGCATTATGCCTATAATTGACAGGTTGACATTTGTCTTCTATCACTTGTCGCTGTCTTCAGTTTGAGTTGGAGTGGTGTCTTCTGAAAGACACTTGGAGTGGAGCTCATGACAAGTGTCATATCTCCCTCCTAAGCTTGATGCTTATATATTGTAAGATAACTTGTAAATAACTTAATGCCTTTTGTTCAGTCCCAACATCTGGTATCAGAGCGGTGAGATCCGCCTATGGAATATGGAGTCAGGGAGTATGCTCTCCACTCGTTGAGTGGATCAGAAACCAGAAGCTCTTTATTTATTTTTTTTAGTTTCCCTAATTTAGACAATCCTCGCCATCCGAGGACAAGCCTCAATTTTTTTTTTTAGAGTCTATAATCAGATATCCAATTCGAGGGCGGGTTAACATGTGCAAAAATTTCTCTAAAATTTTGAGCTCGGGAGTGAGATATATAGTGAAGGCTTTCGCTTGGTAGGGGACTTCATCAACTTTGGCTTCTTTGCCTTCACGAATTTTGCCTTTACGACTTTCTTAGTCTGGGCATTTTTCTTCGCCGCCATTTTTTCTTGGCGGAGGCAGCCGGTTTTGCACTCTTACCCGGTTTCACAGCACCAGATTTGGGCACAGCAGCAGGAGCCTTAGCGGCTTTCTTTGCTGTCGTTGGTTTGGCCATAGTATTTGCATATTTCGTGGCAGCCGTGGCCTTCTTTGGCTTGGAGGCGGATTTCGATGTGGGCTTCTTCAAAACCTTCTTGGCCGGCTTCTTCGCCGGAGTCTTCTTGGCGCTCTCGAAAAGATTAAAGGAGGCCTTAACCTTAACGACTGTCATTGACCAACCTGCCCCATGTTCTTCTTGTTCGTGAGGGTTTCCAGCCAAATCCTACAAGAATTATTTAGTGCTTCTGTTTGATACCCTTTTGTCATGAGGTCTAATTCGATTCAAAGTGGACGGCGTGGCTGAGCGGAGTCGAACTTGTAACCTCGTGAAGGGTTTGCGAAAATATTTGGTTTGTTCAGAAAGAGGAGATTAGAGGGAGTTGCACCTGTGCTAGCATATCATTGTCGGACGTGTGGGTGCCCAATATCATCTTCTACACAGATTTTGTCTACAGATCTTGTAGCCACTACCCACTCGTTGAAAGGATTGAAAGCCAGGCAGTTAACCTCGCCTATTAACTGATTGTTGTCGGGGCTGGGAGTCACGATGAGTAGGCATGCATTCTTGCATCGGTGCCAGTTGTCGACACCTTCCTGATTTACAAGGAAGGAGTAGGCATGCATTCTTGCATCGATGCCAGTTGTTGACACCTTCTTGCTTGGATGCGTCCTGAGTGGGTTTATAGGCACTTAAAAAGTAAAATTCACCGCAGATTGGGCTAAAAGAGGTAAAGAATTTAGTTGAATTAAAGGTTTATTCATTCCATATTTGAAGGTTGCTATTATAGTAGCAAAATTTTGTAAAAACTCCCAAGTTAAGAATTCTTTTGGAGAGAAGCACTCGGATGGGTGACCATTTGGGAATGACCCGGAGCTGCACACATTTATAAGGTTTTTATTTATTACCTTGTTAAAGCATCAAATTGTACCCAACTATAGGCTTATTTATAGTCGTTGGAAAGAGAATTTCAAAGGGAATCCATTAGTGAAATTATGTTTTAGTTTTGAGATCATTTACTCAACTGAATTTTGACTTGAAGTTTTATATTGTAAACAGAGTGCATTTTCGGTTGCATCCGACACTCTTGGTTGAAAATTTGGTAAAAATTGTGAGGAGCCAATTTCTAAGTCTTTGGGAGGACATTATGCCAAGTCATTTATTGAATTTGGGGGCAATATTGTAAAAGGAGACATTGATATTGTCTCATAATTTTGGATGCACATTTAGGGCTAATTTGTTTTTTAGCCAAGTTTTCAATACAAATCATCAACTTAAGGGGTGATTTAGGACCCCTTGTCCCTTGTCGGTGGATTCATTTTGTGGCACTCTCTTGGCCACTAGGTTTTTGTTGCTTGCATATTCTATTTTGGGCTTTCTCTACATTTTATGCTTGTTATTACCCTTGCATAACTTTGGGTTTTATAATTGTAATCAAGTGTAGTTCATACACACTTGACACTAAGCCATATACAAGCAAGCAAACACATACAGGCATTTTCAGCAATAATACATTGGCACATTTATTGTAATAATTCTACAAAAAGCAAGCATCACACTTTTATAACCGCCTATGTTCCACTTTGAGTAGTTTGGTATAAAGGTTTGGCAGGTTATTCCCTTTTAGAATCTCCTATGTTCCACGTATCAACTGCTCAAATACTTACAGTCTCCCTCATGTAAGGGTAGGTATATTGAGAATTTTGGTATAAAGGTCTGGCAAAATTCTAATTCTTACTCTCTTTGGATAGAAAAAGGCACTTATGTTCAACTTAACCCTCCCACTGTTGGAATCTATTGAAGATTCAGAGTGGAAAAACTAGGCGAACCCTCCTCTGGATCTTCAGCGGTGTACCCTAGATTTTTTTGAGGGCTCTAATTTGGCATTTGTCGTACTTACTTCATCCTTTGTTGAGCTCCCTTTTCTTTTGATCCTTTTCTAAATCATGGCTACTACAAATATATTAAGTGGACTTACAAAGAAACTTGAAGGAGCACAAAATTTTGCAAATTGGAAGTATGAGATGGAGTCAATATTAATGATGAATGACATGTGGGACTTTGTGAAAGATAGGCAGACTAATGAAGACCCACTCACTGCACCTACAGACCCTAAAGAAAAAGCACAATTTGAGAAGAATTCCAACATAGCTTTAAGTTTAATCAAGCTAGCTACAGGAATTCAATGCAGAGAAACAGTAAGAGCTGCAAAAACACCTAAACAAGCATGGGATGCACCATCATAGGGCGTCATTCCACTCCATGCTGCTTTAGGTGTTATTTCATGTAAGGCCTTTGTGTATGACCTATTAGTCAAGTATGCAGTAGTAAGTAAGGCCTGGTCTTAAAAGGAGTCTTCTTTCTATTGGACAACTTACAGATAAGGTCTATAATGTCTATTTTGAAAAAGAAAAATGCTACATTAAGGAACCCAATGGCAATGTCAAGGCCATGGGAGTGAAAAAGGATGGTGTTTACTACCTCCTTACAAAATCAGTAACACAAACATCTTTGCATACAACAACTACTTTCTCTTTGGAGTACATGTGGCATGAAATATTGGGACATTTAAATTTTAATAAGCTTCAAATGATGGCTACAAAAGGATTAGTTAAAGGACTTCCACATCTTAAGGAGTCAAAATGTTTTTGTGAGCCATGTGTGATAGCCAAACACCAAAGGCAACCATTTGAAATAGGAAAGGCATGGAGAGCCAATAGACCTTTGTAATTAATTCATTCCGACATTTGTGGGCCACTGTCTGTTCAATCTTATACTAGGGCTAAATACTACATCACTTTCATTGATGATTACAGTAGAAAGGTATGGATCTACCTAATTCAATATAAGTGGCAAGCCCTTGATAAGTTCAAAGAATTCATCGCACTTGTTGAAAGAGAAAGTGGCTATCAAATCTCCACCTTAAGATCAAATAATGGGGGAGAATATGTCTCCAATGAATTATTTAATTTTTGTAAGTATCATGGGATAAGGAGGCAATTCACAACCCCTTATACCTTGAAAAAAAATAGAGTTGCAGAGAGGATGAATCAAACAATCACAAATAGGGAAAAATCAATGTTACACACTGCTAAATTACCTAACTCATTTTGGGGAGAAGTTCTTACTGCTGCATACTTGACTAATAGGTCATACACAAAGGCCTTACATGAAAGAACACCTGAAGAAGCATGGAGTGGAAGGACGCCATATGTGGGCCATTTGAGAATATTTGGATGTGATGCCTATGCTCATATTCCTCATAAGAAAAGGAAGAATTTTGATGATAAGAGCCAAAAATGCATCTTTGTTGGCTATAGTGATAGTGCCAATGCATATAAATTATATGAGCCTATTGCCAAGAAAATCATTTTATCTAGGGATGTTACCTTTCATGAGTATCCACCATCTAATCCTCCTAAAGCCCCCACTTTAGAAATAACTAATGAAATAGTTGCTCCATTCATGCATACAATATCATATAGTCCTTCCCCTTCACTCATAAATCAATAAATTCATCCACAATAAGAACTTCATACAAATGATCCATGTCCTCCATCTCCTCCTCCTAATGATCAAGTAACATCATCCAATCCTTTACCCAAGTGGGTTCAAGCCACAATAGATGAAGCCCAAAATCATTTGCCCACCTATACAGGTAAAAGGCCTTCAGCCCTAAGACACCAAGTGAATTATGGCCTAATGGCCAAAGTCCTTAGCCAACCTAAACCTTCTAATTTCAAAGAAGCACTTGGTGATCCTAAATGGGTTCATGCCATGGATAAAGAATTGGATTCCATTGAAACGAATCACACTTGGAAGTTAGTTGATTTACCCAAAGGAAAATATACCATAGGCACAAAATGGGTATACAAAGCAAAATATAAAGTAGATGGCTCACTAGATCGCTACAAGGCTCACCTAGTAGCTCAAGGCTATAAGCAATAAGAGGGAATTGATTATGAGGAGACCTTTGCTCCTGTGGCTAAGATGACTACAATCAGGACAGTTATTTCTATGGCAGCTCAAAAACATTGGCCAATATATCAAATGGATGTCAAAAGTGCATTTCTAAATGGTCATTTGAAGGAGGAAGTGTATGTGAAACAACCACCAGGATACACAGTTGAAGGCCAAAACAACAAAGTCCTCAGATTAAAGAAATCTCTATACGGGTTGAAGCAAGCACCCCGAGCTTGGTATGCAAAGATTGACTCCTATTTTCTCAACCTTGGTTTCACTAGATCTGTAGCAGAATCGACTCTCTATGTGAAACATTGGAGGAACCGCATCATTTTGGTTACATTGTATGTGGATGATCTTCTCATTACAGGTGATGATATAGAAGGAATAAGGTTGCTCAAGGAGGACTTATGCAAGAACTTTGAGATGACAGATTTAGGCCTCCTCCACTATTGCTTAGGAATAGAGGTATGACAACAACTTGGTAAGATTTTTATCTCACAGGCTAAGTACATTCAGTCTATTTTGGAGAGGTTTCGCATGGAGGAGTGTAAGCCCTCTTTAACTCCCATGGAAACTAGATTGAAATTGGTAAATAATGATGAAGAAGAAAGGGTTGATGGTACACTTTACAGGCAACTAGTTGGAAGTTTGATCTACTTAACTTCAACTAGACCAGATATTTGCTATTCAGTTGGCCTTATTTCCAGATTCATGCAGGATCCTAAGAAGAGCCATTGGATAGCAGCTAAGAGTATTGTGAGATTCCTAAAGGCCACACCTCATCATGGCATTATGTATAAATCATGTGATGATTTTTCCTTGATTGGATACACAGATTCATATTGGGCCAGTTGTCCTGAAACTAGAAGATCTACATCAGGTTATTGCTTTCAATTAGGCAAAGCCTCTATTTCATGGAGCACAAAGAAGCAGAACACAGTTTCACTATCTTCAACAGAAATAAAATATAGAGCAGCAGTTGAGGCAACTAAGGAGGCAGTATGGTTGAGGCAATTAATTTAGGATATAGGGCTATTCATACATGGTCCAACATATATATATTGTGACAATCAAAGTACCATCAAGATGATCAAGAATCTAGTTTTCCATGCTAGAACAAAGCACATTGAGATCCATCATCACTTCATCAGAGAAATGGTCCAAGAAGACATTATACACATGGAGTATGTACCAACTCAATATCAAGTGGCAGACATCTTCACCAAGTCACTTGGGAAAGAAAAGTTTTCTCAGTTTAGCAATTTGCTATACCTATGTAAAAGAAGTCAACATTAAGGGGGAATGTTATCTAATATTGATTTATCCTTTTAGGATAGTGCACATTAAGGGGGAATGTTAGAATATTATTATTATAATGTGCACTATGCCTATAATTGACAGGTTGACATTTGTCTTCTGTCACTTGTCGCTATCTTCAGTCTGAGTTGGAGTGGTGTCTTCTGAAAGACACTTGGAGTGGAGCTCATGACAAGTGTCATATCTCCCTCCTAAGATTGATGCTTATATATTGTAAGATAACTTGTAAATAACTTAATGCCTTTTGTTCAGTCCCAACAGAAAAAGTGTCACGAAATCACGACATGTTGCATCGTCGCGGCAAAAAGAGAAAAAGTGTCACGATATCGCGACATGTTGCATCGTCAAGGCCAAAAGAGAAAAAGTGTTGTGATATCGCGACAAGTTGCATCATCGCGGCCAAAGGAGAAAAAGTGTTGCAATATCGCGACATGTTGCATCGTCGCGGCCAAAGGAGAAAAAATGTCACGAAATCAACAAAGATTTCGTGACACTTTTTCCTCATTTGGCCGCAAAATATTGAGAAAGTGAATTATTGAAATCTTTGTTGATTATATTTTGAGATTTTGGAGATTATAAGGTGTACTTGAGATTTAATATTTTGTATGGTGAAATAATTTTGAGGGAAATAATTGAGTGAAGATTTTGAGAAGGATTTTTTCTATCTAACCTTTGAGATTGGCAAAGAGGCTCATTGTGATTGAAACAAGTTTTGACTTTAAATCTCCATCAAACAAGAGGTATGGGCACATATTACTTGTGAGTGAAATATTGTTGGATTGAATGTTGTGAAATGTAAAGTTGGAGTGAAAAGGTTTGTTTGATAAGCATTGTTGGAAATATTTGAGTGAGTTTTCACATGCATGATTGGTGAATGTTTGTGAGGATAATTGAATGTAAAGTTGAGAACTATCTTACACTAGGGTTTGTGAAAGAACATCAGTATCATTGTTATATAAATTTGAGAACTATCTTGAAATAAGGTTTGTTGAAAGATCATGAGTATCATTGTTATGTAAATTTAGAATCATCTTGAGTCAATGTTTGAGTTCCAAAGTCTGAGTTGTATAAAGTATTGTGAAAAACTTGGTTAGGATTTGTAATCAAGTTGTGTTTCATTGAGTGAATGGTTGAATGAATTTGGATGAGCTTTATTGATTGTAAGTGTTGGAGTGATACTTCAAGTTATGTGAAACAAATTGTTCTTTATTCTAAATTCATTTGAAAGATTTTGAAAGTGATTGAGTGTTTTGTGAGTGTGAAACATTTTGAGTCTCTAACTATTCTCTATATGTTTCTGTAAGTTAAACAAAATTCTAAGTGAAAATTTTTTGTGCGATTGAAGAGGTTTTTTGAAAGAGATTAAATTGAGTTGTGTATGCAACTTTTGTAATAGATTTGAATAAGATTTTGTGAAAGCTTGTGAGCATATTTGAGTAAGTCTTAGAGGAGACTTAAGGATAGAGTTGAGGAAGATTTTGTCAAAGCTTAAGGATAGATTTATGTGAGCTTTTGTGAAATCTCATAAGCAGTTTTGAGACAAGTCTTAGTGAAGACTTGTGGATAGATTTGTGTGAGATTTTGTGGAAGCTTACAAGCAGAGTTGAGGCAAGTCTTGGTAAATACTTGTTGAGCAGTTTGGACAAGTTCTAGTAAGGATTTGTTGAGCAGTTTTAAGGTAAGTCTTGGTGAAGACTTGTGGACATATTTGAGGTAAGTCTTAGAGGAGACTTGAGAGCAGATTGAGAAATTTCTTGAGAGGACTTGTAGACATATTTGAGGTAAGTCTTTGAGAAGACTTGAGAGGAGAGTTGATTAATTTATTTGTTCAAGATTTTGGTTAAGGCTTGGAGAAGATCTAAGCAGAGTTGATTTGTGATTGGATCAATATTTGGGTTAAGGCTTGAGTATAGAATTGAGGATAGAGTTTGGTGAAAATTTGAGGATAGATTTGTGCCAGACCAAAGATAGATGTTGAGTATATTTGTGCTAGAACGAAGGGCAGTGTTTAGTTCAGATTTGAGACAGAGATTGAGCAGAGCTAAGAGTAAGCTTTGGATGTGATTGAGCAGAGCTAATATTAAGCAGAGGACAATAGTATCTAGTGGATAGAGATCCATTAGCTATGGCAGTGAGGATAGAGGTATTCTAAGTGAGAACAAAGTCTTCTATGGAGAGATATCAACAAGCCAAAGCAGTGGAGGTAGTAAGTCTTCTAAGAGGATCACCAACCAGAGCAGAGGAGAAGGATTTCTCTTGTGGATAGAGATCCATGAACCAACTGAGGGGATTGGTGTCTCCTATGGATAGGTATCTACAAAATTGATTAGGGAATTAGTGTCTCCTTTGGATAGAGGTCCATAAACATTGTAATAGGGAAGGATTCCCAAGAGATTTTTTGAGAAAATTTTAGTGAAATATTTTCTCCATGGAGTAGCCCACATTGGGTGAACCACGTTAAATTGGTGTCTCTATTGTGTGTGATGATTTATGCATTCCTTTGGTTACTGTTGTTTATATTGCCATTTATAATATTGGATAATATTGTTTGGGAAAGAAAAGTAAAAAGTGATTTTATACTATTCACCCCCCTATTAGTATAAGCTTGTGTTCTTCATTTTTAGGGTTGCAGGAGCTACCAGAGTCAGATATGGAAGTTATGCCGAAGCACCCTGTTGAAGAAAATATCAGTAGAACCCAAAAAATTTCATCATGGTGGCTAAAAAATCATAAGTAAAAGGAGGCTCAGAATCTAGCAAAGACATTGAAGAAGGTCTCTTTTGACCCTAAAGCTATGGAGTCTCACACTGTGAAAATGATTCCCTAGGTCCAAAATACCCAAGGAGAGATGGCTCCAAGAAACTATGATTATGAAGTCATTAAAAAGAACCTTACACAGATTGATGCTGTGAAAAATATGGGGAACATTCATGTTGAGATGAGCTCAATCTACTTGCACGATGAGCATTTCAAGAAGAAATGTTTTGAAGCTAAAGCAAATATCATCGAGTTGGAAGGTGCCCTATCTGAACATAAGGCCCAGTTGGAAACAATGAAATCATAGGCATAGCATTGGTAGTAGAAGGTAGATGGCTTGGAGAAATAAATTGTAAAATATAGGCATGCAACCGAGGAACACCAAAAATTTTGGGAAGGAGCAGAACAACAAGTGCAAGCATTGACTACCCAAATTTAGACTTTAAAGAATTAGTTGGTTGAAAAGGTAGTACAATTATCAGGTTTCTCTAAGGAGAAAATTAGGGAGGCTCATCATCGTTTGACTGAAGATTGCACAAAATGGGTAGTGAAAGCACTCTTGGTTTTGCTGTATATTCAAGAGGCTCAAACAATAATTATATTTGATCAGGAAACATTACAATATGTCAAGGAGCAGTTGGAACCAAAATTAAATATGGAAATGAAGTTTCAATTGTTAACTCATTCTACCCTCTAATTTAAACCAATGAGTGGGACGGACCAAGCTTGGTCTAATGCTTAGATAACATTGTACAGTTATTTTTCCAATTGTATCTGGTTAGAGAAGATCGTAAGTTGCTTGATATGTATGACAAGGAGAATTGTATTTTGATCATTAATTTTGAGGCCATAGCTAATGCCATATTCTCAAGTTTTACTGGTGATCATGGGAAGATTTTGTTGAAGTGAGAGTTGGAGGTAGTTTGGAGAGATTTTGCAGAAGATAATTTGGAGATTGATAGTTGGACAGAACCAATTATAGAAGAACATGTATTGTTGTTCATGAAGAATCTCACCCGCATCGAGTCGTTCTTGCTAGAACTAAGCTACAGAGCTAATCACATCATCTTGGACCAGATCTAGAAATTGCACTTCATTATTGATTCGCTCCACTATCCTTTGATGCTCAATTCAAATTCTTGGGCTGAGGTAGTTGTAATGTATGAGACCACCAGTGCACATCTTAAGGAGCAAGAAGAATAGGCACAACCAGAAAGAGAACAAGAGGAAGCTATTGAACAAAATGAACCATTCAATATAGCAAGCGGAGGTGAGGGTTAAGCCCAATGGATAAAGGCTTGGGTTTGATTGCATCCAAAATAGTTGAATACCGTGTGAGTCACTAGAAATATTGGTATTTTTTCCACATTAACATTTTGCTAAAATTTTATCTAAGTATGCAAGAAAGTTTGCCAGCGAAATAACTTTCTAGTAGTACCAACACAATCATTTTTTGGCGCTTTTGCGAGCGAAAAAATCTTCCTGGTAGTTTCACCAACAAAATCATTCCCAGGAAGTTTCGCCAACGAAATCCCTTTTCGGTCAAGTTCGCAACGAAATTACATTCCAGACAAGTTCGTCAGCGAAATTACTTTCTGACAATTTCACCAACTTCGCCCCTAACACCAGCGAAATTATTATTTTTAGGTGAAATTGCTGGTAAAATTCCTTCTCAGGTAAAAAAGTGAAGATCCTAGGGAAAGCCCCTTTTCAGGTAGCAGTTGCAGCAAAATTAGTTTTCAGGTGAAGCTCCATTTTTGGTAGCAAAAGCCTATGCAAGACAAAGTTCTAGCAAGGGGCACATTTCCATTTTTGCCCATATTTTTAGTGAAATTTCTTTTTTCTCCAATGCCTTGGTGAGATTCATTTTTGCCATTTTACCTCTGAGCAAAATCGTTTTCAGTGCATATCATTTTTGGAAAATATCAAGGAATGGTAAATTTAATTATTGGGGCAAAGAAGTTGATATTTCTAGAATTATTGTTGAAAGGTCATCAGAATTAAATGCTATGCTCTTGAATATGGTATGATATTACTATTTATGAGGCACTACCATGAAGATGAATTTTGTTGATGATTCTGACTAGGTCCCAATACGCCATCTCCTGAATTTTCTTGTTGCTTCCTAAGGAGGCACCAGATTGGTTTGTTGTTGCTGCCAAGTGATCGAACAAGCTATCATTTCCCAATTTTTGTTTTATGAGCATTTAATTACAGAGGTGCAACCCTCTATAAATACTATAGAACTTGATGTAAAAATAGGGGGAACATTTTTCTAAAAAACACTTTTGAGTTTAAACTTCTACATCAATTGAAAGACTTTTGGTCCTAGTTCCTGGATCAGTTGTGTATGTGATTGTTTTCTGCATCTCATTTCTAATATATTCATGCATTTGTTAGATAGATTGAATTCTATGTTTAAATTTAATTTTTTATGAAGAAGTGAATGTTGAAATGTTAATTGGAAGTCATATGTGCAATCTGTGATTGGTTCATATGTTATTCTTTCTATTAAATGTTGGTTAAAATGGATTTGGTTATTTAGTTGTTAGTTCATCCCCACTCTATATTTTAGTATTACAACCATATTTCCCATCTCTTTTGTTAATTTCTCTCCCTAAGTTTTATACTAATTTTTATATTAGTACGGGGGCCGGCCCTCTCTGGAGATTGGTCTAAAGGACATATCTTTCCTTCAACCTTTCAATGTTTGCTGAGTCTAGGGTGCATATTTTTACACTTAGGCATATTAATGATCAATAGTCTTTGGCACGCCTAGTGGGACCATGAAAGTTCCACCTTAAGTAGTATTAAGTTTTGATGTTCATCTTTTACTATTGGATTAGAACATTGTGCGACTCAGTTTTACCTAGAAGCCTTCGAATGTGAAGTTGGTGAAAGTTTTATTTCATGATCACAAGATCAAAGACCAAAAATTTATAAAATCCCATTGAGTTCTTTGAGCTTAAAACCCAAGTCCTAGGAGAGCATCCTAGATTAGTCACTCTGACTATCCCATAAATCATAACGTCTTCACAAGTAGCTGGTGTGTTTTCCATTCCTTCAAGTCCTTATAGTACTGCCACTAGATTTTATCCCCAAGCAAATCCTCCAGTTCAAATGGCCCAAAATCCATCGCCACCAAGATAGTTTCTAGCATGGAATCATTTTGAAGCTTTGAATTTGCAAGCTCAAAACTTGATCTTACCAACAGCATTAAAGGCTTTGCCTACTTACGATGGTACGAGAAAAACAACTTATGAGCATGTTCAAGACGTGGCTTCTTTGACAACTATTCATAGCATCACCAACGAAGATTTCATGGTCAGATTTCTCATGCTCTCTCAGAGGGAAACTACTTTATCAGTATGGGTCCTTACCACCTACCACTATTGCCACATGGGACCAGTTGGCTAAGTTAATGATAAAAGGCTTCAATGAGCAAGTGGATCCTTTTTCCTTGTTGCATCAATTTACTAATATTCAGAGGCATCCACGGGAGGAAATCATTGAATTCAATGTTAGGTTCACTCAATATTGGCAAAGAGTTCCTGACGGTCTCCAACCGAATCCTGAACAAGCTGCATTTTATTATCTTCGAGCCTTCAATTCCAACATTAGCATGGCCATCCATTAGTCCAACATTGATACATTTTTTAACTTGTACTCCATTGCACAGAAGGTCAAAGCTCATTTAACCACTATTGGTAAGCTCCCACCGAAGATGATGATGCCTATATTTCCTAATCTCCCACAAAATTTATATTCCAATTTATCTTCTCAGTATTTACCAATATCCCCCATGTATCTGATCCCTTCATGGAATCCAAGTTCATCTCAAACCTCAATGATTTCTATCTTACAACTGTCTTCTCCTTCTATTCCATAGCTGCCCACTCTAGTTCCATTCCCAGCACTACCGTATTCGCTTGTACCACTTCAATTACCATATACTCCAGCACCCTCAAATCCTAATCCTCAAGAGAAGTTATTGTAAGAGATGCAATCAATGAACTTAGCAATGATAGCAATGACAAATGAGATCACAAACATCAAGAAAAGGCATGCTGAGAGAGATTTCTAGCATAGGAGATTTCAACCTCCACCAATCACCAAAATGCAAGCAACTTCAAATAGCAAGATGCCTGAAAGGAATCCAACAATGTTGACAAATTAAGAAGTTTGCCCATCAGAAAAACATACTGGTGTTATACCTACAATGATTTGTATGGCAAAAAAACTTGTATGGTTCATTTTAACTACGTGCAAACATTGGCAGACAGATCTACCGATAGTCAAATCAACATGATTAGGGAAGCCAATCATAATTTTATAGTCCCTTCCATAGAATAAATTTTAGTTCTCATGAGATCTGGAAAAAAGTTGGTTATAGTGGACCCAACTAAGATGGAGCCGTTGAAGGTACCTGCTAAATTGAAGGTATAGAATGAAAAAAGACAAGCATAGTTGAAGGTACCTAGCTCAGCGTCTAATTCAGAAGAACATGTTCTTTTAAAATATCTCTTGCCCATACAAGTGAAAGAAATAATCTCTCAAGCGAAGGTGTCAACTTCACAAATGCAAGTCGAGAAAAAATAATAGGTAAAGGAACGCCTTAAAAACCCATATTTGACCAAGTGTTAGAGGGTGGAAGTCACATAGCAATATCAAAATAAGTATGAGGCTGCTAATGAGGGAAGGGAGTCCAATTCATTCACGTACAACATTGTTCAATAATTGAAGAAAATTCCTGTCAAGGTTTTTGTCTCTATGATGCATTGCAATTGCATGGACAAGTTGATTTGTTTCAAGAATCTTTGAAGTTTGTTAAAGATAAAAAGAAGAGTCCCACTCAGACTATGTTAGCTCATATGCTTACAAATATGGCTACTAGAAATAATAGACCACCACCATTCTATTTATCTCTCAGGATGGACGGTTGGATTGTACATAATTGCATGATCGACTCTAGTGTTGTGATAACTTTCATGTCGAAAGCAATTTGTGATGTTATGGGTATGGAGTATACTTGAAGTAGCTAGGGAGTTTTGAAATTGGATGGTACTCCTATAAGAACATTATGAATCATCAAATATATCCCCATTGTCCTACATAAGATACCTCAAATCACTGTGATCCAAGAGGTGGTTGTAGTTGACCTAGAGCCATATTTTAGTTTATGCCTCTCAAGAGAGTTTAATTCTAAACTGGAAGGTTATATATCCTTGGATTACTCTCACCTGGAAGTTCCTTTCAAAGGAAAAAGAATTTAAATGTACAATGAAAATCCTTCCATGTTTCATGTAGAGAGGATCGAAGAAGAAGAGAAGTCCAAGGATTATGTCAACATGATGACTGAAGAATTAGAAGAATTGGATTTAATGGAAGAGACTCTAGATGAGCTTCGTACAGAAGATGAATTTTCAATGAGTGATTTTAAAGCGATAATGGAAACTGAGATTGGTTGTTACTCCATTACTAAGCTTAAAAAGGCTGAAGTGAAGGTGTTTGATGATCAAGATCCTATTCTAGATCAGTTGTGGAATCTCTACTTTGATGGTGCAAGATGCAAAAATAGCATTGGAGTAGGAATTATCCTCATCTCTCCTTTTAGTACACATAATACATATTCATATTGGTTGATGTAGAGTTGTACCAACAACGTTGCCAAATATGAAGCATTGTGCTTAGGCTTGAAGAAAGCTGAGAAACTTGGGATCAAACAACTCCAATTTTTTGGAGATTCAGAGCTGATTTTCAATCAAGTGACTAAAAAGTGTGTCTCCAAATAAAACTATTTGAAGGTATATCATAAAAAAGTATGGGATATGTTCGAAACCTATACGACATTAAATATTCAAGCGATTTCACGGGAACAAATAAACATGTAGATCTTTTGGCATCCCTTGGCACCAAATTTTCTCCAGTTGAGCACATGGTGAAGAACCCAAAGACCATGAGGTTGGTTTACAAGATTTCAGTTCCTAATAAGAATATATACTAGCAAGTGTTTGAAAGTGATGAGTAAATCGTGAAATTCCTAATAAAAGAAGTTAGTAGTGTGGAAGGAAGAACACTTGATGAAGAAGAATTTGAGGGGCTAATCCAGTTAAGAAATAATCATATCTTGAAAGGATTGATTTCACTCAAAAGTCTCTTTGATCATAATGACAGAGCTAAAAAACATAATATCAAAGTAGACAAGGAGTACACTGAGCTGCAGTTGGAACCTAAAAAGTCAATCAAAGTTGGAACCGATTGCACTCCAAAATAACTTGAGAAGATCAAGGAGCTATGCTATGAATTTTAGACATTGTCGCCTGGAGTTATTAGGACCTCAAAGGTTACAACAAGAATGTGATCCAGCATACTATTGAAATGTAGGAAGGAGTGAAACCCTTTAGACAAAAATAAAGATCAGTCAATCCCAAAATTTAAGTTTTGATGAAAGTTGAACTGTTGAAAATGTTGGAAGCTAAAATTATTTACCTAATCAAGCAGTCTACCGAGATAGCTAATTTGGTCGCCGTGCAAAAAAATAATGGAGATATTTGCCTATGTGTTGATTTTTGAAATTTAAATCAAGCTTCTCTAAAGGATCATTATCCTTTTCCCTAGATTGATCATATTCTTCGCATAGTTGCAGGAGCTCAAAGATTTTATCTATTATATGGATTCTCTAGCTACAATCAGATATGGGTCAAGGATGAAGACCAAAACAAAATAGTATTCACCACAAAATATGGTACATTTTCTTATCAACAAATACCTTTTGGTATCTTGAATGCCAGAGCAACCTTTCAGAGAGTGATGGATGTGGTTTTTGGTGAGTTACTAAACCGAGTCATTATTATTTATTTGGATGATATGACTATCTTCTCTCATAATAGGGAGGAGCACAACTTGCATTTAAGACAAGTGTTTAAAAAATATCGAGATTTCAAAATATCCATCAACACAAAGAAGTCTATCTTTGTAGTGAAGGAGGGAATGCTCTTGGGCCATGTAATCTTATAAAAGGGTTTAGCTATTGATCCAGCTAGAGCTGAGGCTCTTTTGAAGCTTCCATTGCCAACTAACAAGAAAGGCTTGCAATATTTTTTTGGTTAGATTAATTTCATTCAAAAATTTATTGTAGATTTTACCCAAGTTGTGAAACCAATGACTGAACTCTTGAAGAAATATGCTGAGTTCAAATGAACTGAGCAAAGGAATTAAGCATTTAGGTAAATCAATAAGAGGATTTCTCAGGCTTCTATTTTGGTGAACCCTGATTATTCAAAGGATTTTATCCTTTACATTTTTGGTGAACAATAGAGTTACATAGATGTGCTCACACAGAAGGGAAAATATGGAAATGAGCAGCCAATCACATTTTTAAGTCAAGTCATCCAACCATATGAGGAAAAGTACAATTTCATAGAGAAGCAAGTGTATGTAGTGATGAAGTTATTGAAGAAGTTTCAGCATTTTGTTTCCTAGAGCAAAACAATAGTTTATGTTGTTCATCCGGATGTCTGAAGTTTCATTATCCAAGGTGAGATTGGAGATAAGAGAGTTGGTTGGGTTTTTAAAATCCAAGAATATGATATCAAAATTCGACCAACCAAACTAGTTCATGGTCGAGCATTATATCAAGAACTTGCGAAGAGCACTGCCTCTAAATCAATGGTTTTCCAATATGAAGATTGAATAAGTGAAAGTAATCTTGCTAATCATTCCTAATTTGATAGGGATTGGATAGAGGACCTTGTTGAATACTTCAATTCAAGAAAGTTTTCTTCACATCTCAATGCTTTGCAAAGAAGAAGATTTAGACTACATACCCGTAGGTATGTTATGTTACCAAGTGGGTTGTTCCATAAGAACATTGACAAGGTGCTTCTGAGATGTGTCAAAGAGTCAAAAAAGTAGACAATCCTATAAGAATTTCATTTTGGGTTGCTAGGAGGCCACTATGAAGTTCCTAGGAGAACTCATTGGAAAAATTTACCACCAAGGAGAAGTTCCTAATAAAGGAAGAACTTGGGATAATTTTTTCCATCCAAAAACAAGCCCAAGGGAGAAGGATTTGGCAAGAAGTTTTCCAAATTTTGGAGGAGATTGGTGAAGACCTCAAGACTTTCAAATTCTTGATAAGAGGGCCCAGATTGAAGTTAGAATTCGATAAGGAGGTTGAAGGAGAAAAGAGCCATATATTACTACCAAATCTGAGAGGTTTGAATATTGTATTTAAAGGCTAGAAGGCTCATTTAAAGATAGGGGTTTGCTAAATATTTAACATAATATTGAACGGTTTTGTAAAGAAAACTCAATTGCGATTTGGGAGAATTCCCTACCAAATTTTTGAGTTTTAAGGGTAACAATTTGGTGCAAAAACTGATTGTGAAAGGGCAACAATTAGGACAACATTACTAGTTATGAAACTTTAGATTTCCAGGATACATCTTAAAGGAGAAGTTGAAGTCACCTACTATAGATTTAGGGCATCAATTTAGAGGGTTTCAAAGCTGCATATAGATGAGCAAAAGAACTATTTCAGATAGTAAATAAGAGCTACAATTCCATCCAGTAAAAGCCAACAATAAGGTGAATATTATCACCTTGCAATCCTTCATCTACAGAGTTCGTTAAAAGTAAGCAACTTTGGTGCAAAGGGTTCATTAGTTGAACTTTAGTTTTTTGGTTCATTATCAAATTCCATTAAGCACCTTATTAAAGTTTCAAGAAGTTGCAAAGAGAAGGTTGCATATTATAGTCTTCAAGAGAGTGCAGAAGATAGTTTATTTTAAGGTTAATACCTGCACATTAAAATAGGAGATTTAATATATTTCGACAGAAAGAAAAATATCATCTTCCTATTGCTTGAGTTGAAGTAAAGGAGACATTACTCTTAGGTGAAAGTTGCAGAAATTATTAGTGCATTTGAGAGTTCTTTAAGAGTTACTATTAGTGCATCTTACAAGTTACTTTGAAGGATAAATAAGGATTACTATTACACTATTTTAGTTATTCATAACTACATTAAACCTATTACTCTTAAAGGATTATTATGTGCATTGGTTGTTAAGCTAGAGTGAAAACCAAAGTGCACAAATCAACATATATCAAAGTGTCTAGAGACACTATTTGGTGCACAAAACCTACAACTTATTGTGGCCTAAAGAAGCCACCAAATAGGTTGATATTCCTCCAAGGAGTGGAGAAGAAAGTTACCATATCTAAGAAGCAAAGGAAAATATTTAGAGGAAGAATTAAGGAGACAAAACCTTTAGTGAAAATCAAAGTTCCTTATACTATCTATTGTAAATATTTATCATTACATTAGCACCAACTTTGTCCTTTTGAACATACCGAAAGAGGATAAAAGAAATAGTATCCTAAAGAAACTACAATAGGTAACAAAGAGAAATATTCAAGAAGACATTTCAAATAGGAAAAGTGAGCCAACCTAGGGGTCATAAGCATCAGGTTTGAGGTATATAAAGACCATAGATCAAGCACAATTAATTTGTGGAAGGAGTGCTTATCACATTGGAAAGCTAGTGACCTGCATCATCATTAAAGAATCCATGTAAGATATAATAGTTACCTATAGCAAAGCAACATAAAAATATTAAGGTGGAAGAGAGAAGTTCATTAGAAAAGTGTGTTACCCAAAAAACCAATTGGAACCACCTTTGCATGGAGATAAAAAGTTAGCTAGAATCATCGTTACTTGGGTAAGATGAATGACCAACTAGAGCCATTATTATTGTGTGAAGAATGCTAGCTAATAGAACTGTATAGAATCACTGTGGATACATAATCACTGAAGCTAAATTGGTGAAGAAGAAATTCCATCAATTGTAGAAGAAAGAACATTGGAAGCAAGCTGAACAACTTGCATTAGTTGGAATTGAAGTGTTAAAAATAAGAAGGCATTTGAAGCATGATTTCATGAAAGGAAAGACGTTCCACTTGCCATATCAAAGAAATAAATATTGTACCACTTGGCATAAAGGTGTTTCAAACATCTTCCATAACAACTATCTCATAACATATACAAAGGAGGAACCTAGTGAAGAAGTAACATTCATTGTGGAGTGTTGAAGATAGAGGTAATTATTACATCGTGAAGAGTTGGAGTAAAGAGTGTAACCTCCATTTATCTGATCAATGTAAGCACCACATGTTTAAAGCACCAATAAGGAACATAATCTAAGTAACGTAGCCAATGAAGTGTATTAATAACTCAAGTGAAGAAGCTCACAATAATAAGGATTTATGAGCTTAGAATTAACATCTCCAAGTCTGTAGAGAGAGAATTCAAGGTGTGAAATTCAAGCGAGTCAATGGAGAATTAAAGAGGATGTTCATTGTCCATTCAAACCACCATCCATTAGCAAGAAATACTACTATCATACGTCTCAAAATTACATGTCCACCTTGAAGGTAGAAGTCAAGTCAAAGCACTCACTCAGATTCATAAAGGTATTACTTCTACATAGATTAATATTTGCTTTTCATAAGGAGAAATAAGGAGTAATATATAAGGTTGAAACTATCATTATCATTTGCATTTGAAGTTATATGCAAATCAACCTTAATAGATTTGAAAGCAAACCAAAGGAGTTCATATTCTTATCCTTAAATAGTATTTCAAATCACTCTAGTTGAAATACAATATTTGCAATTAATATCATAAGAGGTATAAGGATTTCTACTTAGAAAATAAATCATTATTCCAAACACCATTGTTTTCTAAAATTTTAAAATTCTAAAATTAGGGAGATATAAGGACTACTACATCAAACTTTAATTAATTGGAATTTAGAAAATAAAACCTTTGGAAAATTTAAGGATAGAGGAGGAAAAATTATTGCTTGGATAATTGAGTTGGAATTTGTTGTACATTCTTGTCTCATAGCCACATTAAAGGGATAAAAGAAATCCAACCATAGAGAACTCCATTAAATTGATAAGTGCATAGCTCATAGGAGAAATAAGGTGAAATAGGAGTTGATAATTATCATTTCAAAATCAACTCAAAAGGTGAACTATTACTTCCTAAAGCACTTTACCAAGATTAGAGTATATTCTAATCACTAGGGAGACATAAGGATCCTACAAAACCTAAGCCTTAGAAAGGTTTTATCAAAGTAGTTCACATACTTTAAACTAGGGAGTCATAAGGTTGTCTACCACAAAGGATCTATCAAAAGTGTTCTTAAAATACTAAAGGGCTAAAGGAATCCTATCTTATACTACAATAAAAAAATAACAAGAGGGACACTTTATCACAATGCACACTACAAGAGGACTCAAGATCAAAATCTATCCAATATACCATATCAAAGATGAAAAATCACTTCGAACTCAAACAAATTCACAGAGCAAAATGAAAATAACATTTGGTATATTGATTCTGGTGCAAGTCATCACATGACAAGAAATCTACAATGGTTTTATTATCTTGAAGTCACTAACAATTATAGGCTGAAAATTTCAGATGGAAAATTTTATCACATACATGGATATGTGTGTTTAAAACCTAGTAAATCATTTCCAATTTTCTACTACATAATGTAATGTATGTCCCTGTATTATCATCTAGTATTATTTCAGTAGCAAAGATAGTAGAGAGCAAAAGGATAATTGATTTCAAACACATAAATGGAGTTCATATGTGTCACATTATAAATAAAAAATAGGTTGAAGCCACTAGATAAATCCATAGAAATATATATGCTCTAGATTCTATCAAAAATTCACAAGATATTGTTGTATGTGAAAACAATACTAATGCATTTCATGAAGAACAGATTGGTGAGAATGAAGAACCTATATATCATAAAAGTAGAATAATAAATAGAAGGTTCAAAATTAAAAGAATGAGAGGACAACAAAAATATGCACTACTTGGTCATCTACAAACTAATGAAGAAGAAGAAGAATCAAAACAAGATACTCATTCAAATTCAGACAAATAAGACAATGAAGGAAGCAAGAGAGAAGAGCTCAAATTCCATAACCAAAATAAAGATCCATATTTAAGACTAAAGTCTTCAATACCCAAATAATGTAATACAGGAGGGTGTTAGAGAATATATTATATTATTGGGTACATATCAATGTACCACCTTTAGTACATTACTAGAGTAGGATTTTACTTTAGAGTAAAGTTAAGTAGTTACTTCAACATGTAATAAAGGCACAAGTAGTAGAATGCACAATGATGTAAATGTGCATGTAGTCCACATGTACATAAGTCATAGGATAGAGTCAAAGGTAGAGTAAGGGCCAAGGAACCTATCTTCCTATATAAAGGCCTTATAGTAAGTGATATAGAGAGGAGAGAATATAGAGTGTGGTTAGTATAGATTGGTAGTGTGGTACAATGTAGTCCTTTCATATCAATTTATGGAGTGTTCATGTCCTCCATTATATTGCATTGTACTATTTTTGTGAGCTTTCATTAATGACATATTTTTGAGTTATTGTAAAATTTATCTCTTTATTTTCTTGCATATTATAGTGTCATTATCATATAGATATCATAGCTTTCTTATCTTGCATCTTTTGGTTGCATTTCCTATATCATATACTCATAAAAAGCTAACATTTTTATCATACATACAAGACACTTGTGCACATAGAATCAACCTAGACTTTCACTCTAACTCACATGACACTTGTGCATTTCCTGCACATTACAACTTTACATGACACTTGTGCATTTTTGCACATTCACACTTACATAAAAGGGAAAATATAACTCACACTCTAAACTATAGACCCAATCCTAATATATTATTTACAAATGTACCATGAAGATACCATGGGGTACATTAGCATGTATCAAATAATGTAATATTCCTCAACACCTCCCTTATTACATTATTTGGTTATTGAAGACTTTAGTCTTCATCTTTATCTTCAATCTTTAAATGATCTTGCATTGTTCATGAACTTTTGTTTCTCTTGAATCTTCTTCATTATCATGAACCTTGGATTCACCCAAAGCATACGTTTGTAGAAAAGTTGTACTATATTGAATTCAATTTCTTTTATATTATATTTTGAACTCTCAGATAATTTAGCATCAATATTTTGAGATATATAATCAACAAGTTATTGAGATAAACCAAATTAATCTAAAGCATATATTCCATTTTTGATTGATCTTGGAGATTTTGTTAAGTTTTGACTCTTGATGATGCATTTGCTATAACCATTTATATATTTGAATTCAATTGTTTTTCCTTTTTCAACCAATTGAGTAATTAAAATAAGATTGGTTGATAATCCTAGAACATATAAAATATTTTCTAGCACAAAATCTAAAAATGGCATGCTAGGTATTACTTTTCCAGTTCCATGAACTAAATATCTCTTATCATTTGTAATCTTTAGAGTGAAATTATTCTTGACTTCTAAATATTCAAACCAATATAAGTCACCAATCATGTGATGACTAGCTCCTAAGTCTATATACCAAATATCCTTTTTTGAGTGACTTATTTGATTAGACTCATATGATATTATATTACATATTTGATAAGAGTTTTGTAACAAACTTCTATGATATTACTGACTAAAATCAATAGACGACCTTTGATATAGATTTTATTTTTGAATTTTTTTTCATAAAATATGGTTTTGTATTTTGAAAATGTCTTTTATCTTGAAAAGTTCCTCTTGGCCACTTATCCATTTTTATTTTCAAAAATTTATATCTTTTACATTCAATTAAATTTGATTCCTTATAACTCCTAGGTTTAAATAATTCAAGTTCACTAATTTAATTTCAATGGAGTAGTAAACCTTATGTCTCCCTAATTTAGAAAATAATATAAAATTTACAAATTTTTATTTTCCTAATTCTTTGATGCTAAAAAGCTTTTATCTCCCACATATTTCAAATTTGCAAAACTTTAAAAACCTTTTTCAATTCAATTTTTCTCAAAAAATAAAACTCCAAATAAAATAAAACTTTATAAAATACTTTTAATCAAATAAACTATTTTAATTACTTATCACTCCAAACTTGAAAAATAACTTAACTTATCACTCCAAACTTGAAAAATTAATTACTTTAAATACTTAAAAATACTTTATCTAACCCTTATAACTCCAAAATTAATTAAAGGAAAAACTTAGTAACTTCTTATAACTCCTAATAAAATAAAGTCTAACAATATATTGGAGTTATTGGCAACTTGCCAATATATTGTTAGACTCTGTTTTATAATGTAAAAGACTTAGTAACTTCTTATAACTCCACTTGCTAGACAAAGTTGTATTGCTTTATATTTTAATATTTTACTGCTTCTTAACATTGTTGCATTCCAATCCACTGCTAGCTATCTTCTCTTACGCTATAAATATTATTTACCACTACTAGATCACTGTAATAACTTGACTGGTTACTTTTACTTCTTGCTAATGATATTTATCTAGGTATACAGGCTGTATGAAGATTGATGATTTCTAGCTATTGTGTTACTCTTCAAATAGCTCTGCTACATGCTTCATTACTCTTTTCTTCTACAACTTTTCTTCTTTTCAAAAACCTTAGCTTTCTTCAAATTTAGACAAAATGATTTTTCCTAGTAAAAATTGGTTGTTATTCTCACCAAGTCTCTTCTTCTTTGTTAGCAACTTGTTGTGCTCTCACTCCTACACTCTTTCTTTTGCACTTGTTCTTCTTAACTTCATAAGTCGAATAACTTCTTCTCTCAATCAAATATCTTCTTTAATAGTAGCTTCTTAAGCCAACATACTTTTGAAAGACTTTTCTTCTTTTCAAAAAACTCTTTCTATAATGGATTATTGAATCAATATCAAGATTTGAATCTCATTATCTTTCTTATAGCTCCTTTATATAATGATCTCTTTATCTTATGCTGATACCAATAGAACTTGATGATCGTCTTAATATCTTGCAAATATTCAACCAATATAGATTCTAATATAATGCTTGAAGATATATAAAGCAAGCTACGTGCTTCTTTATCTTTATTTAAGACTAATATATCAAAAATTGATATATCTATCTTCTTCCTTAGTTTTTCTTTCTATATCTATTGCTTTCTTCTATCTATCTTAGGAAGCTTTGAATTCTTCTCAATCCATTGCAACTTTTAAATCTGATCTTATTTATTTTTTCTTTCTTTTGATTCTTTCTTATTTCTATAATTTGTTGCAACTTTTAAATTTTGATATTATTTCCCTATTCTCAGAAGTTGAAACTCTTCTCTATCTTTTGTAGGAAGCTTCTCACACTTTTGTAACTTAATCTCTACTACAAATCTCTTTTGAAATATTTCAAGTATATTATCAATATGACTTTGAATATCTTCAACTTTATTCTATAATTCTTCAATCTATAAACTTTAATGTCCAAGGTTGGCTATGTCCCTGAATGATAAACTATCTCAAAGTTTATTCACCTCTTAATCCTTAATATGTAATCGATATCTATATTAGGGTTGGTTTTATCCTTGAATGACCAAATAATCTTGAATTGGTACACCTCTAAATATAGTTGAATCCTTATCTTCACTAGTTATTATTCAACCTAGTGGATAGACTCTAGTATTTCTACTCACTATGATGTTTAGAATAGAGTCCAAGTATTACTACATTTAAAGTAGACAAAATATTAATTGACTTTATCAAACTGAATAAAATCAATTTATAATAGTGACTAAAATGAACTCTTATCAATATGGACAGAGTCCAATGGTAGCTTTGATGCCATTAATGGCTTTATAAGCCTTATACTACCATAATTTATCATAGGTTATATCTCTCAGGATTGAATATAAATTAGCCATAATATATAAATATCAAAATAATAATATGAGTAGAATAATATGAGAAAATTAATATGTATATCAAGGCTTATAATAAATCAAATAACATTCACTAATATGTAGAAATATGAATGTAAAAAGCCTGAATCACACATGTACTAAGCTTGTAGAATAACTTATAATATTAATTTCTCAAAATGTATATAATATTTATTACTTCTATTTCTGTTACAACAATGTATTCTTCAATTGCTTGAATTACCTTTCTATGGAGCAGTCTCCATAATATAGATATAGTAGTGTGACTCTTTGGATACTTGACTATAGTTATCCATATGCCAAGTCTCATGACTCTTGGCTTGACTACTTGCCACTTGCATACTTGATGAACACTTGACACTATAACATATACACACCTATACATGACTCTTACACTTATATAACTTACACACTCTAATCTAAGACACTTGTGCACATCTTTACATTACATATTTGTTCTCATACATACAAGACACTTGTGCACATAGACTCAACTTACACTTGCACTCTAACTCACATGACACTTGTGCATTTCTTGCACATTACAACTTTACATGACACTTGTGCATTTCTTGCACATTCACACTTACATAAAAGAGGAAATATAACTCACACTCTAAACTATAAAATCAACCCTAATCTATTATTTACAAATGTACCATGAAGATACCATGGGGGTGCATTAGCATTTACCAAATAATATAATATTCTTCAACAACAAAAAATAAACTTTATTTTTTTCCTTTAGGATTTAATCGATCTTATGCAAGTCCAATGCTTGTAGCACTAAGTCTTGTGTAGCATTGAGCTAGTATACTATTTTCTTAAAGAGAGGTTTCAAGGGAAAACATGTTATATTGTTATGAGGAAGAAAAATGGTTTTGTTAGGAAGTTAGGGGATATAAATGTTAAAAAATCAATAGAAGGGGATGTAGAGAAAGTAGGTCCAAGGAATTTAACTAATGTGACTAGGCATGAATATTAATATTATAAAAGGGGGGTTTGTTGGGTAAGGAGGATGAGGTAAACTTTGGGGACTCGACTATCATGTTGTGTATTAGTTGTAACCAACTAAATTTGTTGAGAAAGTGTTTGCAATGTTGGAACTCCTTGGATAGTATGCTTAACTATGTTGTTAGATGTAGGTGGCAACCATCCAAACCCTAATGGTCCTATATGGATGTTGTAAGAGGCAACTAAATATAATAAAATAGAATATAAGGCTTTTAATATCCATGAGGTCAAAGCATCCTATAGAACAATAAATCCCAATCATTTTTCTTTTTGCAACTTTGATTTTTGCTATTTATTTTTATGTTGAATTCTCTTACTTTATCTACTTTATCCTATTATAACAATTCTTATAATTATTTCATTGCTTTAGTATCAATATAGCTAGATTTATTTATCTCAACTACCCCTAATGTTCAAAAGATATATATCATATCCTTCCATTCCTCTTTTGATCTCTTCCATTTTCCTATTTTACATCTAAGTTGGTGTGAGATGGTCCTTAGTTGGGCCACAAGCATCTTTGCTTTCTTGACTTTGTATTTAGCAATATAATGTTCTCCATTTCTTCCTAATTTCTTTTCCCGTGTAGTTGTTATTTTTTTCTTAAAAAATATCTTTATCACTTTGTTATTATCCAAGCATTCATCTAAGTTGATATTCTATTTGTTCATCCACTTTTTTTCTTTCATCCATGCTTTCTTTCTTTTGTTTAGATCTTATTCTATTATAACTTTAGGCCATTTATTTGCATCCATATGTTCAAATTTCTTTGGATATCTTAGAAAGTAAACCATAATAGTTACCTCTATAAGGAAGGTACATATTTTTTCTAAAAGAATATTATATGGAAATGGCTTTTTATTGAAAAAATACATCATATTAAAGAATAATCAATAAGGTACATCAACAACAGGCAAGAAACAAGCCTTCCAAACTTACATCAGCTTGCACAAAAGCAGCAAGCAATCCGCTCTAAGCCCCTTGTCAATTCTAAGGTAATATTTCAAGATATCAGACCTAAAAATTTTCAACTGCTCAGTAATTAAAGTATGGGCCCGAATTACAGTGAGAGCAACAACAGAGTCTTCATTATTGAAGACCAAATTACATCTATCCTTCCATAAGATGAAAAAAATAGAGAGTCTAATAGTATGCCAGAAAATCCTTCTGAAAGCCGCACAATTGGGCTGGTCCCCAAACAAAATCACCTTCCACCTAAGTTGTTCCTGAATCACCGGACTATATATCCACTTTGCCTCTTTCCACACCTTCCTTGCTCTTGGGCAATCCCAAAAAATATGTTTAATGGTTTCACTTCATCCACAACTAGAGCATTTATCCAAAGAAAGTAGCCATTTAGCAAGCCTAGCCTTACTTTGTAGGCCCTGCATAATGACCAACCAAGCAAACACCTTTAACTGCATAGAGACTCGAAACCTCCATACTCCTACCAAATGTTTCCTCCATTTCTTGAAAGGACAAGTAATACCCCATCTGGAATTCAAAACATCCCCTAAGGGAATATAAGGAGTCATCAAATGGTAAAGCTTAGCCGATTTGAAGCACCAAATTGGCTTACCATAAAGCCATCTCCAGTCTCTCCAGATAGGACCAGGAAGACCATTTGTAAGCTTATAAAGTTGCTCAGATGACAAAAGACCCTGAATTTGTTGCACCACAAATTTGTCTAAAGGCTTCAGTTTAAACTTAACAAGCAGTTGCTGCCACGGAATCCATTGACCAAATTCTCATCCCAAAGATCAGCCCATCTAAAAATTCCTTTCTTACTCAATATTTTACACTAAATATTGGGAATATCTGAAGTATAAATCCCATTCATCTTCCAAAGGCAAATTGCCTTGGAAGAGAGCGTCCGTCCTCTTCTATTCTCCAAATAGTCCCAATTAAGCCCTTTAACCACCACTTTCCAGGCTTCCCAGATTCTTTTAATCAAAATGCATCCTCTGATTTTGAATTTTTTAGGATGTCCCACAATATCCTCAAAGCTGAACTACCCATGGAAGCCATCAAGATTCACATAATTTTTTATCCTGTACCTGAGCATACGTTGCCATCCAATATCACCGTCTAAGCATCTGATGATCCACTTTGAAGCAAGAATCTTACCTTGAAGTTGAATGTCTAATAGGCCAAGACCTCCACCCGCCTTAGGAATAGTACAATATTTCCATGCTATAAGAGGAACCCTCCTAGTACCATCCATATTGGACCATAAAAAATTCCTAATGCATGTCTCCAACTTCTTATATTGAGTGGAATTGGGCAACCAACAAGACGAATAATACATATGGTAAGCCTAAAGAATTTTTCTTACCATAGTAAGCTTTCCAGCAAAGGAGATCATCTTGTGCTTCCATCTCTGAATCTTCTTCTCAAATTTGTCCATGCACCAGTCCCACATGGACTTAAGAGAAACCCTTTTGCCAAAGGGAATGCCTAGGTACCTTACAATATCTCCATCCCCAATTCTCCTCCATCCAACACTAATTCCTCCAGGAAGAGAGTCAGCTCCAACAAGCCAAAAATCAGACTTTGCTTCACTAACAACTACACCAGAGGCAAGACAGAACTATTGAAGACAATCCTGCATACCCAAAACTGAGTTCTTATCTAGTTGGATAGTAAGAAAGGAATCATCAACAAAGTGACTATTCAACAAATGTCCCTCGGGAAGAGAGATCCCTCTAATACATCCAGCCATCCTTCTGTGTTCCAACATGTAGCCCAAAGCATCAGTAGAGAGAACGAAGAGCAGAGGAGCCAAAGGGCAGCCCTGTCTGATGGATCTGAACAACTGGATATCCTCAGATAATTTACCATTAACCACTACCTTGGTTGAAGCTGAAGAGAAGAGCATTTTGATTTTTTGAACCGCAACACCATTGAATCCAAGCCATTCTAGCATATTAAAAATGAAAGTCCAATCCACCCTATCATAAGCCTTATCGAAATCAATTTAAAAAAAAAGAGCCTGTTGTCCAGTCTCCTCAGCCCATTCCATAGCTTCCCAAATGGATAAAACTATATCAAGGATAAATCTACCTTTTACAAAACCAGTTTGCTCCTCTCTCACAATTCTAGAAGCAATATTCTTCATTCTCAGAGCAAGAGCTTTAGCTACAATTTTGTAAGAGACATTCAAGAGAGTAATTGGATGCCAACCACCAATATTATCTTTATTGTTGCCTTTAGGAATCAACCTAATGACCCCTTGATTTAACCATGGTGAGAAACCAGCTCCATCAAAAACTTCTTTAATCAACTTAGTATAATCATCTCCAATACAATCCCACATATATTTGTAAAACTCATCTGGTAAACCATCAGGGCTAGGTGACTTACCATTTTTCATTTTAGAGAGAGCATTGAAGAGCTCCTCTTTAGAAAAATCAGAAGATAAACGATCATTCTCATAGCTGGCAATCTTCTTAGGCACACATTCTCTGACCAGCTCCCGAGCATGTTGTACAAAAATGGAATCTTCATAGGCAGCAAAAATATGTTTGAAATATCTCTCAAAAAGGTCCCTAATTTTAGTTTCATCTTCAGTATGAGTGCCATCTTCTTTCTATAGAGCAAGAACTTTCTCAGTAGCATTTTTACTTCGAATATGGTTGAAGAAAAATTATGTCGGGGCATCACCCTCCTTCAGCCACTATAGCCTGCTTCTCACTCTAGCTCCTCTACCTATGTAATCCTCCAAATTTATGATTTCCCCTTCTAGAGCCACAATTTTCCCTTGTAAATTCACATTGAAGGGATCAAGTTCCAATTTCTTCTTGTCCATCTCCAAATTCTGACGAAGAGATCTCATCTTTCTTCTTCTGCCCCATGCCAAAAGTCTACCCCATCCTCTTAGAAATTTGACCACTCTTTTTATAGTTACATCCCACCAAGAAATCCATCCTTTCTCAAAGGGTCTGGGCTCAAGATTCTAGACACATCTGATCAACTCTCTACAATCACTAGATTCTAGATGAGACACGTTCAATTTAAAAGGTAAATTTATTTTTTCCACCATCATAGCACCAACATGAATACAAGAGTGAATGGGGGCATGATCAGAACTAGTTGCTCCAAGATCCACATCAACTGATCTCGTTCCTCTACCAACACAAGTGAATAGATTGTCAACATACAACCTGTCCAATCTAGAAAACACCCTATCAGTTCTTGCTCTCCTATTGGACCATGTGAACCAACCTCCTGACTCCAAGTGCTTTTGTTTGAAGTTAGCATCAAAAACCTGAAGAGTGGCCTTAAGTCTGGACCAAGAATATTTTTTAGATCCAACAACACAACTTCCCGAGCCACCCTCCCTATCACCTTCCCATTCAACCATGTTGAAGTCACCCCAAGAATCCAACATGCATCAGGAAGATTTGCATGCATCCAATCCCACAAAATTTCCCTATCCCTAGCCAAATTAGGGCCATACACTGAACAAATACCAACAACCTGCCCGACCACAACAAAAGTTGCCCAGATAATACGACCTTCCGGATCTTCACCCCAATTGAGTAAAAGAGAAGCAAGCCATTGTCTAACAGCCAAAAAAACTCCTCCAGAGCCCTGTCGATGAGAAGAACTCCACCAAGCTCCTTTCCAAGAATTACTTAAACAATTCTGAAGCTCAAAACTAGAGATCTTGACTTCCTGAAGGCACACCACATCAGCACAAATAGTTCTGAGATAACTGCTAACCAAAGTCCTATGAGTAGGGAGTGTCATCCCCCTAACATTCCATGAAACTATGTTGAACTTCATTGATTAACTAGGGAGTTGAGGACCTGGAACCTATTGCTTCCACTATCAACACTATCACTACCTCCCTGCACCATAGCCACAATAGGAGTGTTCCATTGCGGAGTCCCAGAATCCTCCCCTACAATAGGTATGCCCAAACTCATCTCTCCTTCTGAAGCACCACCTTGCACAGGAATGTTATTCCCTTCTGAAGCCCAACCTTTCCTTGACTTATTTGGTCTAAAAGGGGAACTCCTTAACTCACTTCTCTTCTAAACAATTTTCCATTCCTACTGATCAAAAGTAGGGCCCACACCCTACGAGTGTTCCCCTTTCTCTAGAGCCATGGATGCCTTCTCCTTTCCTTCTTGTTCCACTGAATTGGAAGTCTCTTCTGCTTCATTGTTTTCCTTGACATTCTTTGATTGCTGATTTTTGCAAAGTGGGCAGTCCCTAATCATATGATCCAAGGACTGACATCTAAAGCAAGCATTGGGTAGGTTGAGATAATGCACCTCTTGTAATATTGGACCATCCAGAGTGAGAATATTTAAATGCTTGGGCAACTTGCACTACAGATCTACCTCAACACACACCCACGAGCTGAATCTGAGAGACATATTTTCGGAAGGGTCTAGTAGAATCCTTCCAAACCTTTGAGCCATTGATCACAACATGCATCTAAGCTCTATTTTTATGGCGAAAAATTCGATCCATAAAGGATAACGGGCCTGAGAACCATTTTTTGGATCAAAATTAGGCCGCCATGTCTGAACAAATGAAGTGGATCCCACAATATTCCAAGTGCCAAATTGCAAAACATGTCTGGCAGCATCTTCCCTTTCAAAAAGAACCAAAACATACCACCCTCCTAATCCCCAATAAGATTTAACATGCAACCCTTTCGCTTCCCAGTTGAGACGAATCCATTTATGAAAATCCGCTTCATCTAGAACCCTTCGAAGGAAGAATAAAATAATACCTTTAGACTCAAAATCCTTCTTAGCATTCTTGTACTCTGCATAGTCTTCAACATTGAATGTAAACTCGTCATCCTCATCAACCATTTCCGAATCCAAGTGATCCATTTTGAGCACCAAATCCTCTTCCTGTTCCCCTTTACTGGAATACATAGGCACCCCATTGATGTCACCCTGATCTTCACACATGTGATAGTCTGCTATGTCAAAACCCTTGATAGTAGCATCACTGGGTTGGTTGTCTTTTTTAAGCATTGACGCAAAAGAAGCTTTCTTTGGCGAAATAGATTGCATGCCCTCTTCTTTCCCAGATTTGAAATCATCAGCAATTTCACCTTTCACGCCATGCTCATGCAGTAAATCATCCACCCATGATGGTTCTGAAACAACCACAGAGCCGTAATGACTGATCATCGACATCTTTTTTGCATACTAGGCACGAGCTCTGTCTTCTTTATCGGTGAGCTTGGTTTTGAGCTTTTTTTCCTTTGGCTTCCGCTACAATCTCTACCGATTTTAACAAATAGGGTTTCGTATCTCCTTCATCGTCCTTCAAAATACCCTCATTAGGCATCGACTCAACAAATAAAGGATTCTCAGATGCGGTAAACTCATGAATCAACCCGCGTAGGTCTTCATGTGATCTGTCTCTAGAGATTCTACATTGAATTTTTTATTTTTATTTGTTTGTCATTATATGGTTTTGAATCCTCTCTATTTGCTTCCATTTTGAATCTAATGTGCTTCTAGCCCAAACTTTGCACCCATATAACATCACTAATAGCCCAAATTTACCCTCTTTGCTTCTATTTTGAAATACAAAAAATGCTCTCCATCCTCCTAGTGCTCTCTTCAATCTACATGTTTCTTAACTAAGATTATAATTAAAGTCTATCCCAAGATATTTGTACTCTAAATTTCTTCCAAAAGACTCTCTTCAAAATAAATATTTAATTAGTTCATTTTCTTTTTATTAGAGAAGATCATGGTCTTGGTTTTGCAAAAAATTGCTCTCATGCCTATCTCCTTGCGAACGTGTTTTAAGACCTGTAAATGCTCTCCCAATCCTTGTGCTAACCTTGTAATACAAATGAGTTAATTTGCATACAAAAGAGCTTCACCACATCTCTTCCCAACTAAACACCATCCTCTTCACTCAAATATAGTCATTCTTCTAATTTGTCAACATATAAACCAAACAAGGTAGGGGATAATGGGCATTATTGTTTAACCCCTATGTTACGTCTGAAGCATTATAAAAAATGCTTAATTACATTTTGATTTTAGCTTTGACCTCCTCATAGAGTCTATGAATTATTGCTTTATACTTTTTGGGTATGCCTAAGCTTTCTATTCTACTTCGCAGTTTACTTGTAGACATTGTGGAAAATGCGTTCTCGAAGTCCACAAAAAAACATGGTTTTCTTTTTTCGTTCTATATTCAATGATATGTATCAAAGTGATGATGTCGACTATTGTTGAGTGTTTTGGTTTAAAATCTACTTGTCCTTTTTGTCTTATTTTCTTTTTAGTTTATCCACGTATTGATTCTACTCCCAACCATACTTCCAAATAGCTTTGGAAATAGGGGTTTGACCATAATGGTTCAATAACTTAAAGGATTGTATATGTCTCTACTCTTGAAGAGAGGTATTGCTAGACTTGTTATCCAATCCCTTGAAAAACCATATTGGATGATGTTGTTGAATATCCTCTTGATGTGTAGTGCTAAGTCCTCTACTCCTCATTTTAAGTATTCTACCTATAGTCCATCCAATCACAAGCCTTACCTATTCCTAGATTTTTAATACCTTCATTGACCTTTCTGAAGGTGAATAAAATTGTTATTGCGATGGTTATGGGAGGGACTCTTCTTAAATCTAATGATTGTCTAAAAATATTAAAATGGATAAGAGGTCTAACATGTGGATGGGGGATTAGGTAATTTATGTCCCTTGATTACATGTAATTGACCAAAAGGAAAGGTCGTGTGGGTATTTATATGTTGGCACTCTTAAAAATATTAGTGCGTAGAGGATTGAGAAATTGTAATGAAAAGCCTCTCTATGCTATATGCATTTAAAGTTAACCCAATTGATGTTTTAATGATTTTATCCCTACAAGTTTTAGAAAATTTGATTTTGTGTCTTAAAATAGGATTTTTTGTCAAAGCTAAGCAACGATTTAATCTAAAAATAAGTATGAGTTACATTTATAAGGCCTCATTGGATCTAAAGAGTTGGTGATTACTTTTTTGGAGGTGTTATTCCTCTTCTTATCCACTCTAAGTGATGATAGTGGAGAATTTTTTTAACAACTATTTTATGTGAGATGATAGAAATGAAGACAATACATGTTTGTGTAAAAGAAGTATGAGATGTCGTACAAAGTTTGCTTCAAAAAGTTTTCAAAACCAACCATTAGGTTTTAGTAAATAAAATAGTATACAAGGGATGAATGTTGGCTATCACTACATAGCATTAATGATGTTGCAAAGGGTCTATGTTGGAAATAAAAAAAGGAGATGGATTGTAGTAGAGGTGATCTGAGGTAAAAATAAGCAAGAGGCTTAACCATCACTCACATTCATGGGAGTTGGATAGCGTAGAAGGAAAGAAAAAGCCATAAAGTCACAAGGTATTTGACCTAACTAAACAACATCCAAATTTGAGCTTGGCACCTCTCTTATGCATGCAAGCATGCTTACCATTCCACTTATGTGCACATTAAAAAAAATAGTAACTTGGGATCATTTTGACAAGTTTGGAATATACACAATAAGTTTCTTTCGTAATTTGAAAATGTTTATTATGTATTTTCCATCTATAGTTGTTCGATTGCCCCAAAATGGTAGGCCCCATGTGAATGTGAGTGTTGAGTAAGGATAATGATGTAAACTTTGACTAAAATGTGGTGCTTATGGATTCGGTAGCCTAGGGTGCTCATTGCTGACCAATCACTACAAATGTGAGTGAAGGTGGTGTATTAGTATTTGGGAGATCCCCAAGGCAATGTGGTAGTATTTGGATGGGAACTTCAATAGGCATGGTTGTGGGAGAAGGTAATGCTTAGTAATATACTTGGGTTGAGTTAGAGGTGTGTCAAATTATCAAAGAATTACCATGATAAAGTAGATTGTCTTTAGTGAGGAATCCATAATAGGGTTGATGTCGGAGATGGTTGAACTAAAACATGATTTCCAAAGTGGGGTGGAAATAAATACCCCATAGGCAGTTGAACATAAGTTACAAGATCATACATACGTTGTATACATAATATGATGGGGGACACCTTCAACAATTACAATTATAGCTACAAGAGAGTCTCCACTAACTTGTCTAATTTCATTCTCACCTTTTCTTTGTTTAAATTTTATCTTTCACATCATAAGCAAAAAAGTGGTGATATCGTGTATATGTACTAGGTTGAGGTCACAAGAGATATTGGCAAGTTTTAGGGACTTGAACATTAGATTTCTCACTAACCACTTTGCTTCCTACTCACAACTTTACTAAAACCTTGTGGTCTTATTATATATGTTTGAGGTAATGGATCTTGAAATTATGACCTATCTATATGTATTTGATCATTAAAAAACATTTTTAATTATGAACTCAATCATTCAAATTAATTAATTTTTACAATTTAGAAAAAAAAAAATCTAATTTTAAATATGAGCAAGCTTCTCGATTTCATATTAATATACACATCTAAAATTTAAGAAAACTCACTAGGTAAAGCAAGATTAATAATAGAAGTATTTCCTACTCATTTGCTTGTGTTGACATTGCTTTGCTTCTAGTTATAAAATAGACACATCCAATTTATGGAGCAACTTCACGATGGCTGGACTTCATAAATGAACCATTATTTAACTATTGGATTGTATTGCTTTAGAAGCTCTTGATGCATGTGATTCTTGGTACATCATGAAAATCCTCAAATACAATTAAACTATAACTCTTTCGATACAAAGATGACATTTACATGTTTTTGGTTTGATACTTATGTTCAGTAGGAGAATCATATTTATCATTTGTTTTCTAACATTAGATACAATGACCATTTGGTTTTGAAGGAGTGGTGAGTGGGGCTGCTCTTTATCGAGTCCCTTTGGCGGTCGAAAATCATCCTCATAATCTCATGTTCCCATGTGCATATGTAACATCTCCATCTCCCAAAGAAAATATTAATATTTAAAACTAAAAAAAGACCCTTGACATCAAAGATCTTCCTTGGCTTTTGGTTGTCAAGTACTTTATCTGAAAATTGTGCTTCGTTATTGTAGGCTGGACATCATGTGAATGTTGTACTTCATTATTGTAGGCTGGACATCATGTAGATCAGCACGGCTTGAAGAACTAAGAACAGGAATTACCTGTTTTCTATGTTTAAAATTGGTCAAGTGGCAGTCAAAACTGATCCATTAAGGACGAGGAAATGATTTCATGTGTACAATATGAACTAGATTTGGAAGATGGGGCCACAACCAAAACGTGATTTGAAGGATATCTCGAACTGTCAGTAATGAAATGAAACAAGATATGCACATCTGGTGTTGTCACCCTTTGTGCATACATATAAATGGCTGTGATTCAAGATCTATTTTCAAATTCTTTCGGTGAGGAGTATAATCCATGCAATACATCATGAATGCCAAACACTCCTTTTCTCCGTCCTTTCTCTAAGTGCGTACTTTCCAGAGTGGACATACATCAAGACCAAGATATGAGTATAAATGGGATTCTCTATTAAAATTGTCCAAAAGTCATTTCATTATTTGTGAAACGTATATTAGTACAGTCCATTCTCCATAGTCCGTTCTTTCTATAAATGTGGTTGTATAGAAATATTTACTTATTTCGTCTAAGGAAAAGAAGTAAAAGAGAAAATGCAACCCACCTCATATAATCTTATAATGGTCTACTTTATAGCAATGAATGCCATTTATGTTCTGTATTACAAATATAAAATAAAGTAGAACCAGTAAAGGTTCTCGATACAATATAAAGACCATATGAGTATGAATAAAGGTATAGGATGTATGCTTGCTAAGCTTTCACCCTGCTAACAGTTATAAAAATATAGGAATTATAAGAGCAAAGCTTCCACTTTGCTTAAAAATTATCAACTTGACCACACCATACAATTCCTCTATATTTCAGCCTAAAAAGACTTTCAAATCCTTCACAGCTCTCGAAAAAACTTGGAAACACTTCATAGCCTTCTGTACATGCATGCATTTTGTAAAATCCTCATCCTCATAGCGGTCAATAAATGGTATATTGCAATTATTAATATTGTCTAATTTTTCAAGGATGACATGCCCAACTTTGCTTCATTCTTGTAACCACACCTTTGTGTTGTTGGGAAGATGGGAGCTCTCCAATGGCTATCATCAGATGCACGCGTTCTGTCAGCTCTGCTAGGTCTTTTTTCTTTGTCTCTTCTATCTCTGCTTTCCACTGCACAATAATAAAAAATACTCTATATTGAATACGTAGCACACCTCTTGAATTGTTAACATTCCCATAAAAATGTTTTATTGTTCAAATTTTCAAAATACTATACCCTTTCAGCTCTTGTATAAGCATCTGCAATGTCTTTTTCTGTCTGCTCACTTGCATGGGCTTTTATTCTATGAGCATCCTCACGTGCTTTTGATAAAATCTTATCTGCCTTTACCTGCACAAGAGAAAAAAACATCATCAATCTCTGTCAAATTTACAGCTTAAAAAGATGTTACTATACACAAGAAAACCTTGGATGAAACATCATTGGATTTTTAGTTCTCAATCTAGTCATCATGCATGCCTAATCAGTGTATTAGATTCTTGGGCATTGCATGGAAAGATGTCACAAATTTTGTATTTCTCTGGATTTTAACCCTTGGCCAAGCTCATTCTAAACTTTATAATACATAACATCTCTTATTACTATTGGGCATTCCAAGGGAACATTTTAATAATTTTGTACCTTTTTCTACCTTTTGACAAATTCATTGTAAATTTTAGAATGCAATGCCAAGGACAGAGATAGCAGCATGGTTCACCCATTGAAATGTTAAAGTGGAAGAATAACAAACGTTTTAAGGTTCAAGGCCAAATCCATCCTTTAGACTAGCCCATATGAATGGTGCAAATTCATTAATACAATTATGGATAAAATCTGCACCTTTAATATTGGCTATTTTAGTATTTTTAGGGCAATATCATTATTGATCACTTCAAAAGCTAGGTAACACCCACTTATTCATCACTTTCTATAGAGCAGGTCACTTCTTCTATGGGTCAGTTTGAAAGCTGGGTAAAGACCACAGATTCATCACTTTGCATAGTGCAGATCTCTTCCTTTGTGTTTCAAGTTTGTTTTATTATTTGATGTGGTTCATTGTAAATTATATAATGCATGAGTAGCAAGAAATTTATATGCCAAGTACAGGCATTATGGCATGGTGCACCAATATGAAAGTTAAGGTGCAACAATAATGAAGGTTTTAAAGCTTAGGGAATGGTATCCAGTCTTCAAGCTAGCCCATGTCAACAATGCATATTCATTCAATTATAGATAAAACCTACACCTTTAATATTGGCTATTTTGTGGGCACCAACAATGTGGGTAATTTTGAAATCTGTTAAGCCCATCAATTCAAATCATACAGATCTCCTCCTGTGTTTGAAACAAGTTGTGACACCTAATTATTGGACTATATTGTGTTTGAATTATTTGCTTTGGGTCTAGAATGTTGACATTCCTACATTTGAATTGTCTTGCAAAGTTGAAGGAAGCCTACATGGGATGGAAGGAGGGGACCTTCTTAATATACTTGGTGTCTGTGCCTATTGAAAACAATCCTTTCATTTAGCAGAAGGTATTATAAGGTAGGGATTATGTTCACTACAACATGTTTCTGTGAACTTTACAATACATTCTTAATATTGGATATGGTCATCTTGTTTGGTACATGCTGGGCAGGAAGTTGCACATGCATTATTCGAGGCTCGTGGCCCATGATGCACCCCTGATGGAAGACTGTTTGTTGGTCAAATCTATCTTCAATCTCTCAATGTTTGTTTATGGTGTAATTAATGAATGGGAAAGCAACCTTTGTTCCAGACAGCCCTGTTTAGGATTCATGTTTTTTATACTTGGCAGAAGCAAGGTTGTATGGATGGTTTGTAATAGACAATAGTTGTACTTTTGGGTCTCTAATTTTTCTTGATATACCGTTGTGAATGGAATTATATAGGGTTTTTGGTAGTAAACAGATAGATACCATTAGTATATGGTGATGTAAAACCTACCTTTATGCTCCTAAGCATCTTATGATTTCCTGGTCTGTTACTGCGTCCTGCCATCCAATAATTGTATCGCACTAAACAAGGAGCTTGCTCATAATTATGCAAATGTAGAATAACACTGCTGCATTCATTATATGATTGATACCATCTGATTTGTTGTAGGTCCCTACTGACATGAGTAAAATTTCATAAAACATTTCCCTTGCATTACATTTTGATGGTCATCTCAACTTGTATCTGTGTGAGTTTATCCATTAAATAAATTGCATGAATGTTGGACTTGGAACTATGCCAAAGCTTAATTCAAAATATATGATTGCCTAATCCTATTCTTGTATGGTTGAGGGATGTATGATATTCTGAATCTCATACTCTTGTAAAGAATAAATTCTGTCATGTATATGCTTGAATGGCTTGTCAAACCAGCAATGACCGACGACTTCAGTTAAATTGTTATTAAATTATTCTGAAAAACTCAAGTGGTGGATGAAAATTTTCATTCCTTTTTGGACAAAAATGATCCTTGTTATTTTAAGCATTTGAGGTTGTCTATCCTATTTTGAAACTTAAATCTATAAAAAAGGAAAAAAAAATAGCTATGTAATAGATAAGGTTGTCACATATATTCTCAGAATGAGTGTTTCAATGCTGGACATTTGGTGAAATAAAAAGGAGACCATCATGTTATGCATAAATAGTATGATCCCAAGTTACAAATAGAAATACATAAGCAACCAAAAGAAAGATTATTTTCCCACTGATTAGGCATGTATGGATTCTTTGGGAGGTGAAGGTCCCCACTTTCTCAAAGTACCTATACATCTTCATCATTATGGGATGAATGATTCTTATTTTTCCCCTCATTCCATAATCAAACTAATCATAAAAGTGAATATTAAAGTTGAATTCATGCAGTAAATGCCCTAATAATGTATAGAGTACCCTACCCTTGACAAGTTGTTTGTATTTTGGTCAGTATATAAGTTGCCCCCAGAGCAGGAAAAGTGGTCTTATAAGGCTTGATATGGCTGTACAGTCTGATAATGAGCTTTGGCTTGAGCATGGTTGTGGAAGACTACAAGGGATGCATTCCAATGGGCTGGCCAAGATTAGTTTCATGTACATGTGGCTGAGAAGCATCAAGTATACTGGTGCCATGAGGTGATTTCATTCTAGAAGAGATTTAAAACCTTGTTGTCTGCCAGGTGATGGGTGAGCATTCATAGCATTTATATACCTATGATTGGCACAGACAATGTGAATTGAGCACAAAAAAGTTTGCATGAAAAGTTAAAAGGTGGCCATGGTCTGACCATGTTGCTGGAGCCTGGCATAAACAATATAATTGTGAAGTAAAGGGTACTTGGGTCCTTTCCCCTAACAATTACCAACATTTTTTTTTTTTTTTCATTCTGATTTTATTGAGTTTCTTTCCTAGGGCTATAATGTCAAAACCAAGACTGCTGTTGAACTTGTAACACTTCTGTGTGGCATTGACCTCTAAGCTTCAAGAATTCTACTATGTTGTGGTTTAAATGGAGGAAGTTGTTCATTATCATGGAGAAAATGTCAAAACCAAGACTGCTGTCGAACTTTTAACCCTTCTGGATTTCCTAGGGCTATAATGTCAAAACCAAGACTGCTGTTGAACTTGTAACCCTTCTGGATGGCGTTGACCTCTAAGCTTCAAGAATTCTACTATGTTGTGATTTAAATGGAGGAAGTTATTCATTATCATTGAAAATTTTATGCGTGGTCATTTATTCCTTGTAAACATGGATCATGCTGCTAATTGCCTACAATTATACTGTCACATTATGTTGATAAATTCCCTTAAACCAAGGAAGAACGTTGTTGGGTCTAACCACTTGCATTGGTTACTTTACAGTGGATAGATGCTATGCCATACCTTGCTTGGAATTGGCACCTTTCCAGACATGGAGAAGGTTTGGCATTATCCTCAATGATAGCCATAACTTGGTTACCACTATAACAAAACTCACCTTTTGGGTAGGTGGTCGTGTACTTGCTATACTTTAGGATGTTGAACATACAATAACCAATTATTCTATGCCCTGGTCTTGCTTCACATTTGTAGTACCCCAATCTGGACTCAAATTGAGCTGGGATGTGTATTACAATTAAGACATTGTACCTCTAAATGTAGATGAAGACATGCAGGTGCATTTACATTGGTGAACTTTTATATGACTTGGGGATAACTGTCACCTTAAGCTAATGATTCCTTCATTTTAGAGTAGTACTTATCTATTGGAAAAAGGGGGGTTTAATTAGATGTGGTAGTTGCTAATGCCCTGATAGGCATGTATGCAAACTGTGCAAGCATACAAGAGGCATTGTTTGAAAAAAAAACGCATAATGCAGAAGTTGTCTTATATAATACAATAGATTTAACATTTTGGATAGGAAGATTCTCTCAAATGGGCATATTCATCCTGATGAACTCCATCAATAAACGCAAGTCTTGAGATGTGCAACTGCTGCTGCCAAATAATTAATGGCATTTGGCATGAGTTCCCTCATGTAATTGAAGAGCTGTAAAGGCTGAATGATATTGTTTGTGAACTCACTTTGTTGTCCTTTGCTTGGGCCTGCTGTGTTGAGTGATGTTGTATCTAACATAATGAAGGAAATGGTCCATGATAGCCACCAGGAACCTTTCTTTTAGGTATCATGATAAGTTTTTGAGGATTGGCTTCAAAATCGGGAATTGTGTTTGGGTTGTTAAAGATGTTCATCAGAACAAATATCTATTAGTTGTCGAGAACCCTTGAGAAGGTAATGAATGCCAAACTGTAACCCGGTTTATCTCCAAGTTTGTTGCAAGAGATGAAACCATTTCCAGCATTTCAAACATGGACTGTGTTCTTTTGAAGAATATTGGTGATGCTAAGTGATGAGACTTTAAACACAGGCATGCACTATAACAAGGTGCATAGTGTCAAACCTGCCCTATTAGAAGGGATCAGATTGCATTTTCCATTTTTGTAAGATGCTGTTTCTGAGTGTTTGGATAATTAATTCATGCTTTCCACTTGATGAATGATATTGTATAGTATGCATTACTACCTCGATATACCAATGGGTTATTTGTTAAGGCCTTGTTTTATAATAACTTGTAGTGGTGACATTGAACTAATTTTCAGGATACCTGTACAGTTGTGGATTGATCAGCTGGAGGAGGTGGTGGAAAAACGGAGAATGCATTAGTAGAGGAATTTTTGAAGAAAATGGAAAGCTTCTCGGCGATCAGGAAATATCAAACAAATGCTTATAATCAAGCCAATTTTTGGATACATGGAGATCATTTTTGAATTGTTGTTTACTCCTTTTGTCATTTCATATGGTCCTTCTGTCTCGCTTAATTTATTATGTTGTGCCTAAGTCATATTTGACATTAACATTAACTTTATCCAAGGTTCCACGAGCCTGGGGGATGGGGAGACGGAGGGATGGAGGGACGGGTTTAGGGGGATGGCGGGGGATGACATGCCGATTTTAGGGGACGGCTCGGGGACGGCTGGGGGGACGGCTGGTATAATACTATAAAAATTGAATTTTTTTAGAAATTTAGAATAATCTACACATTCAAAATTTTACACACAACAAAAATGATATTAGGATATTCATATTGATATTAGTTACTAAGTGCAGCCATTTAATTGTTTCAACAAATATAACTTGAAGGTTCAGCCAAGGATATCAAGTGCAATCTGTCAATCTCTAACAGTTAACCAAATTAGTTGCTATTGCTCAAGTAATGAATGCCACATTATTCAGATTTTACAAGTCATCATTTTCAACAATGTACTAAAGAACATAAAGAACAGATTAAAGCAAAAGTTACAGTATTCTATGAAAATTAAAGCAAAAGTTACAGTATTCTAAAATAAGTGGATTTGTCATTGAAGTCAATGTCCTAAAGCAAAAGTTACAATTTTCTCATTGAAGTCAATGTCCTAAATTCAATGGGATTTGTCTCTTTGTAAGAATAAGACAAGTTGATGCCAAGCATTCCTCATCTGTATTTTCTCAATGGAAGTGTATGCAAAGCAAACAATTTAGGCCACTTTGCAGCAAATCAATAACCATTTATAGCAACAAAGCAACACATGTAAAAGCAAATTAGTGAACATGAATCTAATTGGATGCTAACTGTTTTACAAAATATTCATTCTTGAACATTAGATAAATCAGCAATAGAAGCATTTTGGTCCAGGATCTTTTCCCCACCAAATAAAGTGCCATTCCAGTAAGAGTTATCATGCCACTTTTACTAGCCAACAACTTCATCATGTTTTTACCTTACATGATTTTCTAGATTATGAACCTGAAATAAGACATGCAAAGCCATGATCTAAAAATGTTTTCAAAAATGCAGTCAAGAGGCACGTTGTTCCGAGTCCTGTAAAACTTGCTTGTTTCACTTTTTAACATCTTACAATTTAACTATTTTTTTCCTTGTCAGCTTCCTTCTCAAAAGATTTTGATTAACCTTGTTTAAAGGGATTTTGTAAATTTATGCTCATTAATTTCGTATTCTTGGTTTTTCTTTGGAACACTATTTCCAGCTCTCTCGAGACTGTTGTTACACAATGTAGTATTTGAGTCCAAATACCTGCTTTGATCATAGGGTCTCTCTTTGTTACTCTTTATGTTATTCAGTGATCTCTGCTTATTATATCAACAATCTTTATCCCTCACTTGTAATTTTAGAATACTCTAACTTTTGCTTTAATCTTCATAGAACAGATTGGCTGAGGACTTGCTTTAGAATACTGTAATTTTAGAATATTGTAACTTTTGCTTTAATCTTCATTTGTGGAAAGTCATCATTTTTCAATAATGTATTAAAGAACAGATTAAATTTTCATTTTTAATTTTTTTTTTAGTTTTTCTTTTGGCTGAGGACTCCCAGCCATGGGGGACGGTTGGGTCCCTTTGGGGACGCTCAGGCCGTCCCTAGGGATGGCTGGGCACCTTACAAAGGTTCCCAGCCGTCCCTAGGGACGACTCGAGCATCCCCAAAGGGACCCAACCGTCCCCGGGGAGGGGATGTCCTAGGGATGGGAGGCCGTAGGCCTCAGGCGTCCTCGGGACGTTTCCCCCCGTCCCCCCCCCGGGGAGGGGACGTCCTAGGGACGGGAGGCCGTAGGCCTCAGGCGTCCTCGGGACGTTTCCCAGCCGTCCCACAAAAGGGGGACGGGGGGGAAACGTCCCCAATGCCGTCCCCTCGTGCTGGGGGATGCGGGGGATGGGGGGACGCGTCCTCGTGGAACACTGATTTTATGTACCACTTATATATGTAACTTTAAATTTGTTTAGGTGGATCTTGTTTCATATCTCATTAGGGAATAACAAGGACAGTTTATGTAAATCAAAACATCTTCTGATCAGTGCAACTGCTAAGGACTGTTAAATTTTGTTATTTTTGGAAATTTTTATGGCGAGAACTGAAAAATCACAAGACAATCTGCTCGTACTAAAAAACAGCCTATTAAATTCTTCTGCATATTTTCATCTATTGCACACTTGCATTGACAAAAAATACTCTTTACAGGGTAAGCATATGCACTCTTACAACAATAAGATAGGATTCACATTCATTTTGTGGACATTTTACAAAGTACACTTATTAGCATGTATGACAAGTGTGTCTGCTTGATGGATGCTTGCAAAGTTTTCAACCATATGAATGAACTAGATATCTTGTCATGTAATATGGTAATTGTAGATTACCAAATGTGTTGGCTTCCTGAACAGGTATTGGCACTATTTCAGCTAATGCCCAACCAGATCAGTTCAGCTTCTCTAGTTTTTCTATCTGTATGTTCTCTATACATGCTATTGTTTGCAGATCCACTGAAAAATCATTGGATGTTGATTTCAATCTGAACTTATTCTGGCGAATAGCCTTATAATTGTGCATACAAAATATTGAAGCAGACACAAGGTTGACAGAAGGCATGCATTTGTTTTAGAAGATGTATCAATATGATGTGGCTTCATGGAGTACAATCACTACAATGCTGCAGGATATGCACAAAATGAGATTGCTGAAAAGGTCTTTGATATTTTTAATAAATATGCAATTGTAAGGAGTAAAGCCAAATATAGCAACAATTAACAACATTCCATTAATAAGTACCAAAGGAGAAGCTTTAGAAAAGAGAATGGAGTTCAATTGAAAAATAATCGAAAGCAAGTTTTCATCACATGTAGTTGCAACTTGCAAGTGCTTTGACATTCATGTATGCAACATGCAAAATGTGCAAGCATATAGAAGGCATGTGAACCATTTGACAATGCATATACCCATCCGTGACCTTGTAGAATGTGATGGTTATAGAAAGTGTCCAACGTTTTTCTTGATGAGACTTTGTAGTAGTTGACTACTACCATCTCTTCCAGGCCAAGTTTTGTCACATAAAACTAGATGAAGAATATGAAAAGGACCAAGTCAAGGCTCTGGGTATGCTTCTTCCAAGTGCATCCCACTCCCAAGCAATGCACTTTTACCTTGAGTACACATCTCTTTGAATAGCACACCCATTTCTAGTGCACCCCGCTCTTGGCATGCCTTCCTGTAAACAATGCGCCCCACTCTTGGTGTGCTTTGTTCTAGTGCACCCCACTAGGAAGTGCCTCGCTTAACAATGCCTCACTCGGTTGATGCGCCTTGCTGTCAGCCCTGTATGCCTTGCTTAGGATTGTGTATCTATTTTTGGCGTTTGGATAAGGGTGATAAGCCACATGTAAATTTGAACTACAATTCAAAGACAAAATTGCAAGTATAGAAATAAATTAGGTTTCTTATTTCTTATTGTATGATTTTTGTTGTTTAAGAGCTGATTTTTGCTATAATTTTTTGTTTAGGCTTGAGTGTATCCATAGAGGGCATGGGGTGACAAATATGTGCCCTTTGTTTGAGATTTGGGGCCCACATCTAGGGTGTGCTGATTGGGCTTGCATCGAGAGGGTCCAAACTATTTTTCTTCAGCTATTTTTACAATGTAAAAGAATAGCTACAGCTGCTACACAATGTAATGCTCAGGCTAAGGTTGGCACTTATTCTCTTCTCCTCGAGGGCATATTCAGAATTACTTTTGTAGCTTCATTGCCTTCGATCCATGGGTGATCACACCTCAAGCCAAGAGAGATACCCATATTTGGGGCTCTACTCAATCGATTTCCTCTAGGACCACTTCTAGTCATCATTGTGGATGGTACTTAGAAGCTATTGAGAAGGTGATTACTCAAGTAGTCAAAGATGATAATAAATATATTTAGATCACTTTGGTCAGTCCATATCAGCTTATTAGTCCTAAGTTAGCCTTTTACAGTAAACATTTTATAAGGATTGAGAATGACATTATTACTCATTTTCATTATATCTAGTGACATTGGATGCACATCCTCAAAATTCCTCTTGGTCAACTCAGTGTGTGCTCACATTATTTGCGAGTGGAGATAGACTACCATATTACTCAAGAGGATAGGGTATGTTGTATTTGCTTTCTCTGGGAGATGGAGACTAAAGAACATCTCATCTTTAGGCGTCCTATTTATTATGAGATTCAAGGCAGGTACTATTGCTTATATAGAGACTTCGATGGATTGCTTGTCACTTTCTTTAGGAGGCTATCACTCTTCCATGTCAGTTATTATAGGGGAGATTGACTTTAACTCAACTAATCAATTCATTCTGTCACCCTATCTCTATTCTTAAGAGTAAGGGTTAATTTGAAGTTATAACATGTTGGACTAGTAAGGTGTTGGACAAGTTTCATTAATCAGAAATGTTCTTTATACAACCAAGTGGAGTTGGTTCACGTAACTAACTACAACCAACTCATCTATATGAGTGTATCAAAAAACATGTTATTATCAAGACTAACTATAGTGGAGGTGACCTAAAATGCATTTAGGTAGCATGCTCCACATTATTAAACTATACCTATGCTAATGATGTAATAAATTCCTAACATTCCCCCTTATTACATCATATTTCAAACAAATGCAAGAATCAACAACTTAGTTCAAAAAGATCATGGACTAGGACACACATTAGTCCATGATTTACATCATCATGAACAGGGACAAACTCAACTACTCACCTTAGTGGGATTGACCACACTAGACTCAATCAAGGATAGGGACAAACACAACTATCCAAGATTTTACATCATAAGTGGATAGGGATACACACACTATCCATCTACACAGTTGCAAATAGGGACACACTTATCTATCTACAAACCTCTGTGATTAGGGACACACTCAACTAATCATACGTATAACACTTTGCTTGCGAACAGGGATACACACAACCATTCATAAAATCATATGCAAATAGGGACACACAACTATCTGCAAAACACAGGGTCTTCACTTATCTCGAAGTGATGACCCTGTGTTTTGCAGATAGTTGTGTGTTTTGACGACCCTGTGTTTTGACGACCACAAGGATTTCCAATGTGTCAAGCAAGTGACATCCACCATGTCATGTCAAAACTTTTTGAAAATCCAATACACTATAACTACCAAAGACAATGTTTGCCCATTGCATTTCGGATAAATGGATTAAGTGGGATCCAAAACAAATACGTGCTCAACTAATCAACTTGAGCCAAAATGTTTCTTTGCCATAGATTTTCAATCCGATGGTTCAACTTTACATGCAAATGTAACATATTCCCCTGTTGTTCATTAATATAATCAGATAACTGTGAATCTGCCCCATCCTTCAACATCCAATTACAAATTGTTGCATCTTCCTTTGCCTCATTTTTTAATGTCCAATTGCAAATTGTTGCATCCCCCTCCAAAACAGACACATCATGGCAAACATTGGTGCTATGGTTTAATGAGGTCAATGCTCCAACTTGAATCTTTAGGGAATATCCCATCAACGTACCAGGGTAGTAAGAAATATGCCAAATCACTGTCTTGTCACCTGCATTTAATAACAATAAAAATAAAAACAGTTTTTAAAGGCGTCAAAAAGCTTTCCCACAAAGCATGTGGGATTTTTTTTCATATATTATTTAAATATGTTGGCACCTCCTTTCCATTTCTAGACAATGCGTTCTTTGCATGCAATAGATCAAAAAACACTTTCCTCCTCATATACTGCAGGTGACAGGTGTTTTTTGTTTTTATTTTAATGCGTGACACAAGCCTTTGGTCAACAACGCTTCATTGGAAGTTAACTTTTAAATGGCCCATGCATTGATTAGATGACAACTTCACAAGAGATGACCTTGTTGCTAGACAACCCGGTCAATGAACGACAGGGTCAAAGTTCACTTTAGACAACAATATCTTGTTATGGCAACTCCAGACGGCTCTTCTAAATATCAAGTTATATGACAGTGCCAATGTATCCAAATGATGACTCTCCTCCAGACGAAAACTCTTCTCTAGAAGACAATTGTTCTCCAAATGACAACTTTTCTCTAGACGGCAGCTCTAGACAACAACTCCAAATGGCAGCTCTAGGTGATAGCTCCAAACGAAAACTCTAGACAACAACTCTAGACAACAACTCTTCTCTAGTGTGCACATTTCTTCTAAATGCAAACGATTATCTCCACTCCTTAGAAATGCATTCCAATTAAATATGCTCTTCTCTTCTTCACAAGCTACAACACTCTTTGCAACTGCAATCAATCTTATGTTCTTGTAACTCCTCTCAACCAAAATGCTTGGTAATGCTTTTTGTTAATTCAACGCCTAAAACCATGATGGAGTTTCTATGCCTCGACCTGATATTCCTCCAAACAACACCTCACAAACTTGATCTTTTCTTTCGCATGCTTCAGGAACAATGAGAGTTTTGATACCAGATGTTGGACCAGTAGGGCGTTCGACAAGTTTACTAATTCGAAATGATATTCTTTATACAGCAAGGTGGAGTTGGTTCATGTAACTAACTACAACCAACTTACCTATATGGGTGTAACAAACAACCCATTATTATCAAGACTAACTATGGTGGAGATGACCTAAAATGCATTTAATTTCCATGCTTCACATTATTACAGTATACCTATGCTAATGATGTAATTAATTCCTAACACAACACTCCATAATGTTAACACAAGATCTATGCACCCTTGTCTTCGTACAAGAGTGGCTATTAGGGCTTCAAGATTACAATTATTCAGCGCTAAGTTTCGGCCACTCCTCATGTACATACACAAGAGTTGCAGATAGATGCCACTTACCAATTTCCTTCTTTTATTGGTTCCAAGGCCATGGATCCTAGAAGAGTCTTAACCTTGAGGGGTCAAACTCCATGGCCTCCTAATATTTCCAGCTAGGCCCCCTTAGTCCTTACCATTCTCCTGGAAGAATCATTAGATCTTGTGTTGGCCTTTATGGGATGGTTGGTGATGATAGTGATTGTGGTTCTACTTTACATCCCACTACAAATTAGTGTTAACACTTAGATCTGTTGGAGCTTTTTTCTATCTCTCTTTTACCTTGATTGTTGGCTCTCTCTTCATCATTACTTTTAGCATGTTAAGGTTTACACACTTTGGGTCGAACCTTCGAGGCTATAATTTAATGCAATACATTTTTTACACTTTAATGTAGTTTACCCTTTTTCTTTTAACTCTAGATTAGCTTAATTTCATAGAACTTTTTGGTTACTATAATGCATTGTAATAACTCTTTTCAATGATTTCCATCGGCCTGCTTTGGTCATTCGTGGACATTAACAGAATTATCTTTAGATTTAGTTCATCCATCCTATGCCCGTTTTGGGTTATGATCACTCCCCTATACACCATAAATGCCATGCTTCAGGTCCCCTACAACAAAGACATGGATCTATTAGGAGTGCATGGAGATAGGAGCTAGGTGGGGGCCTACTTGAGAATTATTTAGAGTACACAACATCATGTTCTTATTTATAGACAAGTAAATATGCAACAGAAATGACATAACCTGATTGTCTTCAAATGCAGAAAAATCTGACTGCTAAATCAAGCGAAACCTATTGCAATTAACAATTTATTTTCCTCAAAGAGCATCTTTATCAATATGAAAGGCGAACAGACAATGCTAAGGAAAAAAAATTAGTGGGGAGTTGGAAATCTTAGCTGACCAACTATTACACAGAAAAAGCCAGAAGATACGAACAAGCTACACAACACTGGCAAATATAAACAAGGTACAGGGAAGCTGGTGCATACATACAGTCTATAGTCACATAACAGATTGCCCACATGTAGACGAGCCTTAATTTTAAAGAATGACATGATAGAACTAATGATAGTTAACTAATAACCTACACAGTTAGTTAATTTGTACAACAAACAAGCATTAATTATAAGTAGTTGCTATGAACAGTTCCACACAATAAGAAAATGTGTTACAAGTTGTAAATTGTAATGATGCAATTCTCAAGAAAGGTGGGCCAGATTACATGTAATGGATATATAATTGACCATTAAACTGCAGAGGTTAAAGCATAAAAGACAGCACATCAAATTGTCAGAGGATTTTATGCAGTATCTGTTGTGTAATCAGCGAAGAAAATTTCTCATACAGTGCTCAATATGTTAGGCTTGTATTTTCAGCAATATGATCTTTGTGTTGATAAATTATAGACAGTGGAAGGTCCATCCTGAGGAGAAACTCGAATAACACCCTGCTACACTTTGTAATGATGGGATTGCAAATTCTATCAGGCCCCTACAACTTTTCCTCAAATTCATCAGCCCAATCAAGCTGATTATCATCCAACTGCTGAGTGGCTTGCTTAATTGCATTGAGGCAATAATTTCATTCGAGGCTTTAAGGCAGGACTTTGAATGGGACGATAAAATCAAGAACATGCTCACTTGAGAGAGAGAGGTTGTAGTATACCAAGTTGGTTGATTAGATGCATAACAGAAGTCATGAAACTGCCCATATTTCCTGCTTTATGCCAAAAAATATTTTCTCAGTTCTCTACTCTTGCTGCATTTCTTCTGAGGTTTAAAGCCTATCATATGGGAATTCCCTGCTGTTTTTTTTGCCCACTTTTGGTCCGTTTGACCTGCTGGGTTGCTTTCAGGTGTTGTTTTTTTTTGTGGGGGGGGAGGGGGATTGTCTATAACAGGGATTGTCTTTTCCTCAGTTTTGCAATTCATGGATGGTTTCTAGACATGGCGAGCCCGATTTTGCAGTCCAAGGCTAAATTTACAAGAAAATTAAAATAACACAATATTATGATTAGTACAAAAAAAAAATGGGCAGCGAATAAGCCGAATATAATCCCCTAACTGTGCCTCCACCGTGGAAGGACAAAAACTAGAGGCTACGTATTTGGCTTTAGATACAATTTTAGAAGTAGATATGCAAACAGCAAGACGAGCTTTGACTCACTCTCAGATAACTTTGCCTTAAAATGTACTAGAAGAATAAAGGATTTCATCCTATGAGATGGTTGTAAAAGGAAGTTTAGCCTACAAATCCTGCAGAGCACTGTCAAAGTGTAATATTCAAATAAATTTAAAATGCTAGATGACCTATTTGGCTGATAATATATTGAAGGTCAAAAAATAATTTTTGGAAGTCAAGAAGTGAGGGTAAATTATTTTTTATTATATTTAAAATATAATATTAGAAAAATAAATTATATAATAATAGATGAATAAAAATATTACATTTATAAAATCTGTAAATCTGTTATTCGTCCACACTCTTCATTTCTTGTAACTATGTTCTGTAGTTTTTTCAGTAGTACACTTTTTTCTTTCCCCATCCAATGTGCACCACATGGAATGTTCCATATGACCTTTAAACAAATACCTTTGAAAAATAATTCAACAATCTTCTTAAGATATTATGTTCCAACCATAAATACCTTGAAAAATAATTCAGCAATCTTCTTAAGAAAAGATTTTATGTTTCAACCATAATACATTCAATATTCAGAATGTAAGAAAGGATAATACTGGATCACCTACCCGATTGAAGTTCGATCAGGAATATTTCAGATCATACATGAGATTGATATTTAACTCATAAAATTGAAGTTTAACTTAATAAAAATGTTTGATTAAAAAATATAAATATAGATTTTATATAACTAATTAAAATAAAAGACATTTTCTTGTGATGGATGATGAAGTACTATAAGTTTAATTATATCTATCAGTTCTATCTTTTTTAGGTACTCAAGTGTACCAAACAAGCAGCTAACCAAAAACTATCAAAATAAAGATCACATTTAACCTCCAATGACTTTGCAAATCTATTGGATAGTGACAGGCAAAATCCTGGAAACAAGATTGACTACCTATGTAAGGAGAACACATTTTCAACCAACAAAATCTTACAGTCCAAGGGTTTAAAATGAATTAATATTCAGAGCAGAGAATTCAACTTGAAGAGAAAGAAAACCAAGCAGCCTCTAACAGCACTGTAAACTTAAGTTGATAACAAACAGGTGCCCTTCTATAGTTTGCATGTAAGTTGGGAAAAGTTTCTTTTCTCAGTCTAAAGACAATTTTATGGTCCAGCATCTCCCTTTTAACAGTTAGATTTCTCTGAAGGGATGTAGTGTAATGATACTGGGACATTTTTAAGAGCACGACACGTGTTCATATCCTCCACACCACAAAGAAATGGGTTATAATCCAGTAGTCATATGGCAATGTCATAGTGTAACAAACATGGATTATATCTGATCATGACCGAGGTTTAAAATCTTATGAACATGGTCCAAGCTTACCCCTGCTCAAAAAACAAGGGATGATCTTATGTCACCCAATGTCTACTCTAAGAGAAGGGAAAAGAGAAATGAAAAAACAAAGGAGAGAGGAAAGAAAGCTAGACAAAATGTCTGGAATAAACTGCATTCTATGTTCCAACCAATTCTGGTAGGGAAATTGGATGTGACAAACCAGAATCCTTTTCAGTATGGCAATATAGATGTGACTAAACAAATCCAAAAATTCAATTCCCAAAAGACATTTTCTTTTCTGTTCAAAGGAAAATGTTTTTCCACAATATTCCCCTCTTTTAAAGGACTAAGTAGATGTGGGTTCTCTGGCATTCAACAGTCCCAAGTGAAAGGGTAGTTTACGCAGAGTGTCAACATGAGAGGGGTCTAGAGTAATCGATCTGTTACCCACCACTTATCATTATTTGGAAAAATGAAAAGATATGTGAAACTAAGGAAAAAGGAAAACTTTGAGCAATTGACCACTTACAAAGCTTACCTCTTTTACAATAGGAATTTAATTTTCTTGTTTCAAAGTGCTTTTTGTCGGACATAATATCATGCTGTGATTGCCATGTCTGATCATGGCTGCACAATTTATCTGTGGTTTACGCAAAATCTATTTTAATGCTAGTATTATTAAACAATTGCAATCGTATAAGAAAATTGACATCTTAATCGGTCTTCCATCTCCGGCTGCAATGTCCAAACCAAAAACACTCACCCATGGAAAAAGCACCAGTTGAACAAGTTAAACAATGTGAGCAGACAATGGACCAGTACCTAACTCATCATAAGAACATGCATACAACAAAAAGGAAGTAATTGGATTTATTAAGAGCATTCTTAGGGCAATTGGTTATAATGAGGAATTTCACGTTCTAATCTAATGAATAAACTTAACATTTTAGTCAAATGACATGTTTAACTGTTAAACATAACATTTTAATCTTATAATCTTATAGGTCTCAAGGAGACTCAAATTCGGATGTTAGAAATGTATATAACTTAGTTCTTTAACTTAATATAAGTGAGTTGTTTTGAATCTCATATAATTAATAAAAAAATTAACATTTAATAAAAATAATATAACAAACAAACACGTAGAGTTGTTAATTCGGTCAACATGGTTGAACAATCTGCCAATTTCTTTCTTGCTAGTGCATTAAGCTCATAAAAGTGAAGCAAGGAGCTTTGCTGCATGTATTATGTTTTATATGCATCGATCCATTGTACGAAAAAGTGAGGCATCGTATTATAGAGATCTTCTATTATGTTTTATATGCATCGACCCATTGCACAAAAGAGTGAGGCATCGTATTATAAAGATCTTCTATTGGTTGAATGTGATCATCGGACAAACCCAAGCCTTATCAATGATCTAATACTTTTATTTCACAAAGATTATGCCCCTCAAATCTTAATTTAACCCTTTGTATCCCAATGATAGTGACAAAGGACACCTTTTCATAACGTTAAATGAGAAGTTAGTTGTCGAAACTACATGGTAGAGGTTGCCCAAAATAATGCAATATATGGTTGCCACTTCTTTTATTTCTAAATTTGACCTGATAACATGCCTGTTATAAGCTTTAGATTTATCATCCTACCTACATATATTTTGTCAGAGTTAAATTTAAAAAGATAAAAGAAAATTCATTAACCAAATTGAACTTCAAACAACTCTTTTCTACTTGACGTACCAAACACTTAAATTCTCAAAAAAAAAATTGAACTTCAAACAACTCTTTTCTACTTGACGTAGCAAACACTTAAATTCTCAAAAGGGAAAAAATATTTTGAAAATAGATTGAGATTGATAAGCTCTGCCTATAGCAATGGAGACACTTATAAAAAATTTGAAATTCAAATTCAAAATCTTTAATTTTGTGATTCAAAGTTCAAATCTCCCACAGGAGGATGCCCATAACCCCAGTCACGCTGTGGTGTAAACAAGAAACAATTTAGAAGAAATAAACCACAAGAACATAACAAAAGGAGGCATTCACAGTCGTAGCCATGTAAATAAAACAGAGTACCATGATGTTTGGAGTAAATAACAAGATTGATGGATATCACAGGGTTTTAGTGGAGTTGTGAGATTTTAATCGTGAAAAGGTTGAAGATTTGAATCCCTAAAAGAGATTTACAGATACCTGAGCATTCTGCATTATTTGATCAGCTCGGCCCTCTTCCCGCTTTCGAGCTTCCATGGCCTTGCTTTCTTCATGCATCCTCTGTCTCTCCGCTTTGGCCTGCAACCATCCAAGCCATAATTCAACTCATACACCCATCAACAAACAACTAAATACATACAGGCAGCCAATAAATCAAATGGGATGAATTCAATCTATCAAAATTTTCAACTTTTAAAAAGGAAATCCAGGTTTCATTCTTATTAAGAGATACAAGCTTAATTGTAAAACTGTTGTAATAGCACTAGCACTATGTCGTTACCATGTAATACCTTTGAACAAGGCAGCAATTAATCTTACCTACCTGGAGTTTTTGGGCTTTGGCCTCCAACTTTCTCATCTGGGACTCCAAGTAAGCCTGAGCCTCGGCCTCAACTCTTCCTCTGTGGGCCTCTGCCAAAGCCTCCGCCTTTGGATGCAGAGCAAACGTAGAGGACGCAGAGGATGACGAGGCAACGGCAATCGCACCCGCATTGGCATTGGCATTTCCATTTGCATTTGCAGTTACTGTTGAAGATGGTGACAGAGATCCAGATTCTGATTTTGTGGCAGAAACCAGTGCCTGATGATGATGATTATGATGATGGGTTATTGCAGTTGCACTTGCAGTTGAAATTGGTGTGGGAGAACGGAACGTGGGGGACTCCAAACGTCCATCTGAAACATCCTTACACTGCAAATACTGTTGTTGTTGAGGTGGTTTTTGCTGCCTCTTTTCTTGAAACATCTTCAATCTCCAATTTGCATGGATTGTTCTTTTTTTGAGGGGGGGGCTTCAGTAGCGCAGTATTTTGTTTGTTTGGTTGCAATCACTTTAAAAAAACAATTAAAAAACAGAAAACCAATACTCCTGGGTTGAGTCTAAGGTGAAAAACCACAAAAATACAAAGCAACACTGCATATAAAATGTGCAGTTGTATTCTCGTTTTCTTTGTTGTGAAAGTGAAAGGCCAAGGGAGAAGAAAAACGATTCGAGAAAGTGAATAGTCCCTTTTTGTATTTCACCAGAAATCTTAAAACAATCGTATGTAGTTATGTGGGTTTATATGTGATTTTTGAAAGAGTAATTTGTAACAGGGAGGGATGATAAATCTTTGATTCTTCATAGCTTCAAACATTTTTGTATATAATCTATTAAGCTTTGAATTTATTAAAAAATAAAAAGTTCATAATTTATTATGTTTCATCGAAATGGCTTAAAATAGATAGCGATATTATAATATTTTATTTAGAATAATCAATTAAAGATATTATAATTTTTTATAGTTTTAATGACACATTTTGAACATGTCAAATGTTTTTTAATTAAAATTTTAACAAGAAAAATACAACTTTTAATCTTATAATTAATAAGATTATTTATTTACAACTATATGTAAAATTGAATATTTTTATATTATAATTTTTTTTAAAAACACTTTATTTTAAGCTTTTAGCATAGTAAGTATAATACAATGGTTAAAGCTTTGGTTTTTAGGGAGGTAAATGTTCAAATGAGGGCGTGCCGAGTGGTTAAGTTTTTGGTTTTTTTTAGGGAGGTCCAACGTTTAAACGAAGGCGTACCTACCTAGAAGAGGATAGGTTGAATGGTGGTAGCGGTCTTGTAATTGCCAGTTGGATACCCCAGTTTGATGGCCTAAGGGAGACTTTGACTTTTCTTTAGGAAGGCCTAAGGTTCAAACCATGCCATACTTAGAAGAGGATAGATTATATAGTAGCTATTGAGTGTTTGCTAGTTGGCTGTCCCAGTTCGATAGCATGAGGATTGGGATCTTGTTAATTTCATTTGAGGATTGGGATCTTGTTGATTTCATCTAACTCAACGAGTTAAGGTTTATAGCAGCAACATTCAATCATGTTACCAGCCGAGTGTTTGTTAGTTGGCTATTTTAGGAGGTTTTGAGGTTCAAACCATACCATACTTAGAAGAGGATAGATTAGATGGTAGCGGTTGAGTGTTTGCTAGTTGGCTACCCCAGTTCGATGGCTTAAGGGTCGAGGTCCCATCGACTTCATCTAACTCAACAAGCTAAGGCTTATAGTAGCAACATCCAATCATGTTACCAATTTTGTTGTGTATACTTCAAAGTAAACTTTTATTCAAGGTGTTTGATCTAGTGGTAAAGTGGGGACATTACATGCCTTTTATTAGATTTTAAATTTTATGTTTTTTTATTGTTCCATTTTGAGGTCCTAAGGATCAACAGACTAAGGTTTATAGTAACAATATCTAATCATATTACAAATTTATTTATGTATACTTCAAAGTAAACTTTTATTCAAGGTTGGTCTAGTGGTAAAGTGGGACATTGCATGCCTTCCATTAGACTTTAAATTCTATTTTTTTGGTCCATGGGAGAATCAGAAGATGCAAGGGGATTGAATTTGAACATCACAACTATAAACCTTAGCTTGTTGGGTAAAATAAAATTCAACAGAAACCTCAACCATTTATAAGATCGAACTAGAATAACCTACCAAACAATTGACCTACTAACTGATCTATTCTTTGGACAATTTAAACTCTATGTTACCAAAACTATATACAACTCTACTTCCATAGATATCCACTCAAATGAATAAAACGGAATTCAACAAAAACCTCGATCATTTATAGGATAAACTCAAATGAATAAAACGAAATTCAAATAAAAAAAAAACCTTTGAGGATAAACTCAAATGAATAGAGTGGAATTTAACAAAAACCTCGATCATTTATAGGATAAAATTGAGATAACCCATCGATAAATATTTTACAGCTACCAACAAACCTATCCTTTTAACAATGTTACCAAAACCTATTTCCATATATATCCTAAACACTATTTAAGTTGCCATCAATACTAATATATTAGTGATAATAAAAAAGAATGACTTAGTCTATATTTTAAATAAATAGTAATATTATATTTTAAGTTTGTTCATTATCTAAACCGGAGAAAGGCTGGATAAGTGTTGATCTTTTATAGGAAACTTATAAGAATGGAGATATAATATTGTATTATGTCACTATATATTTATTAATAATTTAGTGTGGTCTTTTATAGGAAACCAAGAATGGAAATATAATGTTGTATTATGTTACTAAATATTTATAAAAAATTAATCAATAATAAATTTATAATTTTCTATCAAGTAAATATTATGACTTGATAAAGTTATGATAATTTTTTTTAAAATACTTTATTTTTTAGGAGTTATATTTTTGTATAGAGTTGTTTTATTCAAATAATTTTTGTGTTATTTTATACAAAATTTGAATGTCTTCGATACGAGTGGTTATATAAAATAATCCAAGCAATATTGAGGGAGATACGACCATATGAAGATATCTACTTGGAATAAGGGCAACATTAGAGCATTTTTTTTCTAAAAATATGTCTTATCTTTCAAGAGTCATATATTTACGAAGGGTTGTTCGATTCAAATGATTCTTGAATCAATTTGTGTGGAATTTGAAGAGCTTTAAAATAAGTGGTCATATAAAAGAATCTGAGTAGTATTGAGGGAGATACAACCTTGTGAAGCTAACCATTTAGAACAAGGGCAATGACAAATTTTCAAGTTGTAGGAAACAAAATTGTAGATATTTGTAAATAGGGTTACGATGATGGGAGGAGCAATGAAGGACTAGGACATCAGTGAGATGGGACATTATGTCTAGGCATATAATTTTTTAATTAAGTTTCATTTATCTCTTTATTATCTTAGAAGTTTTGCATGCAGATTATTATAGGTTTATTTTCAAACAATATAATCACTATAGGATATACAAATTTCAATAGATATATAGCTATAGTTTCCTTCCCATGGATTGATATATACCTAAATACTTAGAATCATCCCTAATAGTAGAGGTTAGGGAGAACCTCAATGGGCAACGATCCTCATTGCTCAAAGATAAGGCAGTCAATGGTAAACTTAATGGGTCTTGACCAAGAGCTTCGACTCTAAGAAAATAGATTAAATGAGAGATGGAAGATTCTATAAGTGAGTCTATTCTTCCATCCCAAAGGCTTCTTCCTAGCCATTTTTTGTTCCAAGAAGGAAAGAAAGAATCCTGAAAAGGGGTCCTTGGTTTATGGAAAGAGTAGGATTCTTCCTTACCTACTAGTATGAAGGATTTACACCTGAAAATATAAATCTATCCCTAGTACCATTCTAGATTAGGATGTATGAGTTGTCCATAGAATTCTAGGAAATAGATATCTACAAGGAAATGGGCAACACTTTGGGAGAATTTCTTGAGATTTTAGAAACTACAAATGATGGAGTATTGGCTATTATGTTTGGTTATTGGTCATGATTGATATCAATAAACCTTTACCATAATCAATCATTCTTAAGTATGGGGGTAAGTTATGGATCCAAACCATATATTATGAAAACATATATTTCAAATGTAGATGTCATGAGGTGGAGCATATTGATATATCATGCCCTAAGAAGAGTTCAATAGAAATATATGTAGAAAACCATAAGAGAAACTTACAAATGGTTATGGATAAGGATCTTATCAACTTCCAAAAAATAGGTCTAGAAATATAATTAAATAAACAATGGAGATCAATAAGGATACTGGAAGAAATACCAATTCTTTTGAGGCTTTAGCCTACGAAGAAAAAGTAGATCAGAGCTTAGAGGACGTGGTACAATAGGATAAAAATATTAACAAGGAACTACCTACTTAGTTTGATTTCAATTTAGGGATGAACATTTTTGTTGAACCTAAGAAATATGCCTCATAAGATTTTGAAGACTTTCTTGAAGTACCATGCACCATTTAGGAGAAGGAAAGGGGTAGGGAAAACATAATGTTAGATGTTAATACCTCTACCATTAAAAATAAAATACCAAATAATTAGCAGGATAAGTCAAAATCTTCCTTAGTAAAGCCAAGAGAGGATAAAACTAGTAAAAGGAAAGTTGTGAAAGAATATTGAGAAATAGAATAATAAGACCTACTTTTGATATTGGCAAGGCAAAAAGAATAAAACCTTCAAATTATCAAGCGAGAGCCAAGGAAACAAGAGCAAACATAGAGAAAGGAACACAATCTAAGTTGGTTGAACTTCTCTTTACCAAACAATAAAATGATATTGGTAATTCATAAGAGGGACCAACAACCCCTAATGAGATATGATTACCATCTCATGGAATATAAGGGATGCTAATGCCCCCTCAAAGTAGAGGTGTATTAGGGACCTTTGTTTAAGTAATAAGCTTGATATTATTTACATCCAAGAAACTAAATTGATAAAGGAAGAAGTTTTTAAAACTATGAAAACAATATGTACAAGATGTGAATGGATGTTGTGGATTCATAAGGAATGGTAGGGGTAAATCTAACATGTTGAATCTAAAACCTTTATAAAACTAGTCATTGGATAACCTTATTAGTCACATGCTATATTGTAGATATTTGTTTCATACTTATCAATGTTTATGGACCTATAACTCAGTTAAGCATATTAGAAGTATTTAGTCAGATAAAAGCCTTTATGAGAACTAAAGACCAAGAAACCTAATTCATGATCATAAGATGTCATCACCAAGTTGGATGAACAATTTAGGGAGATTAAGAAAATAGCCAAAATTATGAGATATTTATCATATTTTATTCAAAACAATAATCTATGGGAGGTTGAGTTTGAAGAGGACAACTATACATGGATCGACAATAAGACAGGTATGAACCTGATAGTAGAAAAATTAGATAGATGCATATTCTTAGATCATTGGCTAGATAAAGGGATGTGCTAAAATTAATACCATGAAAAGGATTGGTTCGAATCACTATCCAATAAAAATTAAAATGGTGGTAAGTGAACTTAAAAAAAAAATCATTTTAAAAAATGAATAGATGTGGGAAGACTATCTTTAACTTGTTATGATAACGTAGATTTAAAATTCTTCAAAAAATAGTGGTATGTATACACTTCCAAAAAAAATTAAATCAATGACATCTAGATTAAAAGAATGGAACAAGAACACTTGGAAATATTTTTGAGAAGAAAGAACTAAAAGAGAAAATTTTCAAAATGGTAAGAAGGAATGGGAATAGGAGCAAGAGAGGTTACGGGAATGGGAACGAGAGCAATGGTTGTTTAGGTGGTGTCAAGAATGGAGATATAGAGGTAGAAAGCATAGGGAATCCCTAGGTTTTTGAGGATTTGGGTCTCAATCTTGAGCTTTTCACGAAAGATATAAACTTAAGGTTGAGTCAAACTTTATATCCAAGAGATCACACGATTGATAGAGGGAAACAATCGTGGTCATAAGTGGTGCTAGGCAATCAAAAACCCTAGAGACCAAGTTCAACTTACAAGCATAATGTTAGGAACCTTCTATTAAAAATAAACTCATTCACATAAATATTGCAATTAAAACATAATTTCATGAAATAATAATATATCACAATACAAAATGTAAATACAATATTAGATCAATCTCACAAAATAACACATAATCGTAGGCCTCTTTGAGGGGGCAACCTCCTTCAATACTTTCATTAATTTTCAAAAAGATACATTTATTCATGGATCCATATCTTTTAAAGATATACTTCATGCAACCCTAACCTAATTCTCAAGAGTTGGCTTACATGCAAAATGCCACTCGAGCTAGAATCTTCTACCAAACATTGGTTACATTCTTGATAATGGTTACATGAAATGGCCCCACTTGTCTAGGCACCTTACGTGCCACATACCATTACAAAGTATTACAAAAATAACATTATAAAGGGATCCCCATGTTGGAAGGGGGTCATTACATAATCATATGAGAATTACAAAATTAGTGTTAGGATGGGGTCCTAATATGCCCTTCCCCTTCAAAAAGCTTTATCCTCAAATTTGTAGATGAGGAAACTAGTGTTGTAGCTATTGGAGAGACTCCCAAGTGGCATCTTTTGATTGGAGTCCATGCCATTGAACAAGAACCTCAGTGATTACATGGTTCCAAAGAGTGCATGATCTACGATCCAACAATTATTTTGAGCAAGATAGAACCCTCTTCATCCGGTTTGGATAAAATAGATTGAACTTGTACCTAATTTCCTATAACCTTATTGAGAAAGGATACATGAAAGATAGGATGGAGCTTGGAGGTCAATAGGAGGGCCAATTTGTAAGCTGTTGCACCAATCCATTGTAGGACCTGGTAGGGACCATAGTATTTGGAAATGAGTTTTTGGCACCTACGAAGCTAGAGATATGACTATTTATATGGTTGCAAGTAGAGGAAAACCATATCATCGAATTAAAAGTTATGCTTAGAATGATGTTGATTAACTTGTTGGCACATATGGTTCTAGGACAATTCCAAATTTATCTTTAGCTGACGAAGGACTACATGATATTTGCAAAGTGTAGTGTCAACAACATGGACCTTGGATATTCTTGGAATGTAGGAGGAGGGTGTTGATGGAGGTCATCCATAAACTACTTCAAAAGGGGTAACCTTGGTTGTAGTGTGATAGAAAGTGTTATACCACCATTTGGTCAAGGGAAGCCACTTCACCCACTATGAAGGATGATCAAAGGTAAAGCAAGAGAGGTAGGTATCCAAATATTTTTTGATAATATTTGTTTGACCATCCATTTGTGGATGATAGGCTAAAATCATTTTGAGCTGAGTTCCTTGTAACTTAAACAATTCTTACTAAAAATTATTAGTGAAGGTAGGGTCTCAATCGAACACAATGGATGTGGGTATGCCATGAAGGTAGAAAATAGAATCTAGAAAAATTTGGATGATGAATGAGGTTGTGTACGGATGGAAGAGGGAACAAAAATGAGCATACTTCATGAGATGATCCACTACCACCAAAATAATTGATTTACCTTCAGATTTAGGTAACCCTTCAATAAATTCCATGGAAATATCTATCTAGATTTGTTCTGGAATAGGCAAGGGCTAAAGAGTTCTTGAGGAATGCACTATTTCTCCCTTCATCCTCTGGCATATGTCACACTCTACCATAAAATTTTGAATGTCCTTATTCATATCCTTCTAGAAGAAAGTACGCTTAATCCGTTCATAGGTCTTGAGGAACCCATAATGGTCTATAGTGGGTGAAGCATGCATCTCCTTCAAGATGAGTTCCTATAGTTGAGAAGTATGGGGGATAACAAGGTATTGGAGATATCTCAAATATTTTCCATCCCAAGTGTATCCTAGACATGAGGTAGGCATTGTTTGAAGTGTGGTAATAAAAGTTTGTAATCCTGAGTCCTTGAGCATGTCCTCACAAAGAGAATTTATCCACTAAGGAATGACATGAAGAGATGGCACATAACATACTTTGAGCCTCAAATTGGTGAGAGAGTGCATTCGCCACAATGTTCTCCTCATATTTTTTTATAGGTTATCTAATAATCATAGCCCATGAGTTTAAAGACCCATTTTTGTTGTTCTAGGGTGGTGACCCACTGCTCTAGGAAGTACTTGAGACTTTGGTGGTCTGTTTTGATGGAGAAATGATGCCCAATGAGATAGGGTCACCAATGAGTAACCACATGCAATATTGTGAGCATCTCCTTCGCATAAGTTGATTTACCCATATTTCAACTTGAAAGTGCTTTGCTAGTGAAGGCCAAGGGTCATCCTTCCTACATCAACACGACTCCAATGCCATTGCCTAAAGTATCACTTTTAATTACAAATGGTTTGGAGAAATTAGGAATTGCTAAGACTAGAGTGGTTGTCATAACATGCTTTAGATCAAGGAGTTTGTTCAACTAGACTTGTCCAAGTAAAATAATTCTTCTTTAACATGGTCATTAAAGGATCAACGATCTTACCATAGTTGTAGATAAATTTGTGGTAATAGCCTATGAGTCCCAAAAATCCACGAAGGTCTTTAAGAGTGTGAGGGTTCAACCAATATTGAATGACTTGAATCTTCTTAGGGTCAAATTTAACTCCATATTTGGTGATAATGTGTCCCAAATACTCTACTTTGGTCAACCCAAAAGAACACTTGGATTGCTTAGCATAAAGCTAATGTTGAGCCAAAAGTTGCAAGGTTTGATCCACATGGGTGGGATGCTCTTCCAAAGAGTGACTATAAACAAAAATATCAAAAAGAAAATTAAAATGAATTTATGAAGGAAAGGGCAAAAAATGTTGTTCATAAGGCTCTAAAATGTGGAAGGGATATTTGTCAAGACAAATGGCATAAAAAAAAATTATAATAGCCCTCATAAGTGAGGAATGTTGTTTTAGGAATATCCTCGTCCTTGAGTCTTTTTCAATGGTAACCCAAGCGAAGATCTAAATTGGAGAAAAACATAGCACCATGTAGCTCATCCAATAATTCATTTACCATGAGAATAGGAAATTTATCCTTAATGGTGAGCTTATTGAGCTCACAAAAATCTATACACAATCGCCAAGAACCATATTTCTTGAAAACCAATAAGACTATAAAAGAATAAGGATTGTTACTAAGTTGAATGATGCCAAATTTTAACAATTCTTATACTAATTTATCTATTTTTATTTAAGTGCATGGGGGTATCAATAAGGTCTGATGTTAGGTGCCACACTACCTAGTACCAATGGAATTGCATGATCATGGGAGCGATGGGGTGGTAATTCTGTTAGGTTCTACAAAAATTGTATCATGCTTAGTCACAATGAGTTGTAAATTTTTGCTGGAAGTTTATCCTCTGTTGAAGTGGGAAGTTGAATGAAAAATATTTGAGCGATTACCTCATGAGAAGATTTTTTTAACAACTTCTTCATATGGTTTGAACTGATAATCTAAGGAGATCTTGCTTGTGAACCACAAAGAGTGTATGACCTAACATTATATGAAACTACATTCATAACTCTACAAAGTTCCAAGAGATGGTTTCCAAAGTACCTAACCATTGAGATCCTAGCACAATATCACATCCCCCCATATCCATTTTTATCTCATAATCCCCTATACTCAACTTAATATTGGGAAATTTACCTTTATAAGGTAAGATTTTGCCATTGGCCACCATAACCTCAAAGGAGTTGCATGTATGTATATAACGATTGGCTTTCTTGGCGACTAGGGGATCAACAAAGTTGTGTGTGCTTTCTAAATCAATGAGAATTGTAAGATTTGGCCTTTGAAAAAACCTATTACTTTCATTGTCTGTAGGGTAGTAATCCCTACAAGGGCATGGAAAAAAATTTATGGTTGTGGATCTTCTTGTGTTTCACCCTCATATTAAGGTGGTTCCTTTGATGGTTCTACTTCATCATCAAGTTGTTCATTGTTTACTAACTTCTCTACATTTAGCAAAAATAACTTCTTTTGGAATCACTTATGCCCGCATGTATATTTTTCATCACAATTATAACATTAACCTTCGATGCATCGAGCATCCATATCTTCAGTAGTTAAGGGGTAGATTTATTTTTAGTATTGGATGTGAACTTGGAAGGAAATGAGGGTTTGACCTGTGGAAATTTAGGTGTCATCCATTGAGCTAAAAAAATTTCTTTGACCAATCGTGCCAATCCTATGGCCTGCATCATAGTTTATGGTTTGAACATCTTGACCTCAATCTTGAGATCATATTTCAAACCACTGATGAAATAACTAGAAACAATCCTTCATTCAACCCCTTGGTCATCTTAGCTAGTTTCTCAAATTGGGTCTTGTAGTCATGAATTGTAGAGGTTTGTCTTAGTTTTGTTAATGCTCCTATGAAGTCCGCATACTCACTAGGACCAAAATGAGTGAGTAATTGGAACTCAAAAATTTCCCAAGAATAATCAAGAATTGTGTGTTAACCATTGATACCAATGTAGAGCTTTAGATTCAAATTTGAAAGATTCCATAATGATCCATAAATATTTAGAGACATTATGAAGTTTGAAAAATTGATCTACACAATATAACCCTCCATTTGCATCCTCTTTGAACTTAGAAAAGTCTAATTTAGGCATCTTAAAGGGATAATCATGGTTGAAATGAAGAACACAAGCTTATACTGAGAGGGGGGGTGAACAGTATAAGACCGCTTTCTACTTTTTCTTTCGATTCAACTTGCAGTTCAATATTATGCAGTGAATATATAACAGTATCAAAAACAGAAATCAAAGCAATGCACAGAATATCATCCACAATAGAGACACAACAATTTACGTGGTTCACCCAACGCGGGCTACTCCACGGATAAAATTTTTACTAAATTTTATCACCTCAAATTCTGGGAAACATGTCCCGATTACAAAGTTTATGGGCACCAACCCAAAGGAGATACCTTCCCCTAGCTCTACTCAATCCGGTGATCCTCTAGAAGACCTCTGCCTCTACAACCCTTAGCAAGTGGAACTCTATCCATAGAAGACACTGTCTTCCCTGCTCTGGCTGGAGACCTCTATCCTCAACTCTATCACCACACAGTCGGTCCTATTATCTGCACCAAAACACGGTCCTTCGGTCTGGCACTATTGTCCTCGAACTTGCACCTCTGCGCAATTACAACACTCGATCAAATATCCACTTATGCACCTCTGTGCAAACACAGCAGCAATGTCTTCGCACACTCTGCTCTTCGACGATCGAACTTCTCCCTGCACTCTTCTTCTATGAAAGTCACACTTCGAACGCACACTTCGATCGATAATCAAACTCTCCGAACAACCCTCCTTTTATACTGACAATCTCAAGATTAGATTCTTGGTCTTAGTCGGTCGTATATCCCTAAAACAACATCGACTGCACAACCCTACACTTCGTCGGCTCAAGGTTAACTCTGTCGGCTTCAACCGCCTCTGCTGTTCTGTAGCTTTTCTTGCGAAACTACAACATGTCACGATATCATGACACTTTTACAACCATACACCTTCTATAGCCTGCTGTCATGAAATCGTGACACCTTGGCCTTTGTCGACTTCCTTTGTGCTTCTGTCATGAAATCATGACACCTTTGCCTCTTGTCGACGTCATCTCACTTCTTATCATGAAATCGTGACACTTTAGTCTTCACTTGCCTTTTGTTGTGAAATCGTGACATGTTCGAAATCGTGACATCTTCATCTTTGCTTCTTCACTTTCCTGTCGTGAAATCATGACACTTTCTCATCCGTTCATTTTCTTCACTTGTCATGAAATCATGACGCTTTCACTTTAAAGCTTTTCTAACTGTCATGAAATCATGACACTTTCTTGTACCTTTCTTCGAAATCGTGACACTTCTCCTTTCTGAAATTGACACTTCTCCTTTCAGGCTCTTACCTTTCTACATGTCGTGAAATCGTGACAGTTCTCACTTTGAGCTTTTTAGTATGTCATAAAATCGTGATAGTCCTCAACTTGACCTCTACAACATGTCATGAAATCATGACATTTTACATGTAACTTTCTCTCTCTTTGAACTTGTCATGAAATCATGATAGTTCTTTTTGCGGACTCTCTCTTCAGCATCATGTCATGAAATCATGACACTTTTTTGTCCGAACAACTTACTTTGCAGAATGTCATGAAATCGTGACACTTTTCCTTCTCTGCCTTCCTGCACTTTTCGAGTCATGAAAATGCGACATGTCACAAAATCGTGACACTTTCCATCTGCTCTTCTTCCCTGCCAACATGTCATGAAATCGTGATAGTTTTGCCTGCTTCGTCTCTGCCTTCCAGCATGTCATGAAATCATGACACTTTTGCCCAAAATTTCTCTCTCCTCAAACATGTCATGAAATCACGATAGTTTTGCCAGCACTTTCTCTCTCCTCAAACATGTCACGAAATCATGACAGTTTTTCCAGTCGCCTGCATACTTTTTCTTACTTGTCTTTTTCTTGATCTTTTGCAACTGGGCTACCCTGATCTTCTTGGAAACTCACTGTCCATGCTGAAACCTTCATCAAGACACATTCTTTGACATCAAACCAAATTGCTTCAAGACCTTCTTGACATCAATGACAACATCTACACTTAGAGTAAAGGCAATGTACCCAAGGTACCCAAAATTGCCAACAATCTCCCCCTTTGTCATTGATGGCAAACCTTAACTGAAAACACTAGTCAAGAGCCAAAACTGAAATCAACTGATCCAACAACTAAGAATCTGCCTTTGAAGTTTTGCTCCGCTTGACTTGAAGCTCTCTTCTTCACTATGAAGCTCTCCCCCTTACTCATATCTCTCCCCCTTTGTCATCAATGGCAAAGGGTCACCTTTGGGGCTCGGGACTAAGAATGAGCCTCTTAGCTTAGTCCCTCCCCCACCTCCTCGATGAGGTGATTAATTTTGGGGTGGGAGTACAACTCCCAATTTCTCCCTTAGATACTCAAACGTATCTCTTGGAAGAGGTTTTGTGAAGATATCTCGCAATCTGCTTCTTTAGTAGACACATATTCTACCTTGACTCGCTTATCTTGCACTTTCTCCCTTAGAAAGTGATACTTGATGGAAATATGCTTTGTCCTTGAGTGCATTACCGAATTTTTGGAAATACTTATGGCACTAGTATTATCACAAAATATGGAGATGGGTTGTTCATGCTTGACTTTGAAATCCTCCAAGGTGGTTTTCATCCATAGAACTTGAGTACACCCAACCACTGTTGCTATGTATTCAGCTTCCGCCGTAGATAAGGAAACCGAACTAAACTCTTACTTAGCCAAGAAACTAAATTCTTTCCTAGAAAGAATGCTCCACCACTGGTGCTTTTCCTGTCATCATTACCTGCCTACCCAATCTGCATCCTGTATAGGCTATGAGAGTGAAATCATCACCTTTGGGATACCAAAGCCCAAAGTCCATAGTGCCCTTCGAGATATCTGAATATTCTTTTAACTACTATAACATGAGAATCTTTCGAAGCTGCCTGAAATCTGGCTACTAATCCAACAACCCGCATGATATCTGGTCGCGGTAGTCTGTAACATATAATAAACCGCCAATCATTGATCTGTACAACCTCTGATCTGCCACTGGAGATTCATCATCTTTACTCATCTTGCACCCCGTAGTCATTGGAGTACATAGAGGTTTGTTGTCCATCATCCCAAATTTTTTTAACATTTCTTTGATATATTTTCCTTGAGAGAGAAATATACCATCTTTTGATTGAGCAATCTGAAGACCCAAAAAGAATGACAGACTCTCCAATCATAGACATCTCAAATTCCTTCTGCATGGTGTTAGCAAAATCTTTGCACATCTGGGTATTATTTCCCCCAAAAATGATATCATCAACATAGACAACTACAATCAACATATCATTACCTTTATCCTTAATGTACAAATTGCTATCTGCCATACCTTTCCTGAAACCTTGCTCATGAAGGTACCTGTCAAGTCTTGAGTACCAAGCCCTAGGTGCTTGCTTTAACCCATACAAGGCCTTTTTTGGTTTACACACATAGTCCGATTGATCTCGAGAGAGACACGCCTTCTGGCTGTTCTACGTAGACTTCTTCATCCAAAACTCCATTTAAAAAGGCTGATTTCACATCCATTTGATACACCTTGAATGCTTTGAAACTTGAAAGAGCCAAAAACATTCTGATGGCTTCGAGACGAGCAACAGGAGCGAACGTCTCTTCGAAATCAACACCTTCTACTTGAGCATAACCTTTGCAAACCAACCTGGCTTTGTTTCTGACAATCTTTCCATCCTCATTGAGTTTATTTCTGAATATCCATTTTGTGCCAATGACATTCTTGTCCTTAGGTCTTGGAACTAAATCCCAAGTTTCACTTTTCTCTATTTGATTTAGCTCTTCATCCATAGCTTTTACCCAAAATTTATCTGCACATGCTTCACTAAAATATTTTGGCTCAATCTGAGATAATAATGAAATATTTGTAGAATCGTGTGACGGAATGACTCTTCTTCTAGTTTGTCTGCTGTTTGGATCACCAATGATCAAATATTTGGGATGATGTTTCTGAACATATCGTGACGGAGTTTTGGGAAGCAACTATTGTTTTTCCTCTTCTTCATCTGAAACCTCTCTGAATTCTTCTTGACAGATTTCATCACTGATTTCCTTGACAGGTTCTCTTATCCCTGTCTTTTCATCAACTGTTACATTTATGCTCTCTACGATTGTATGCATTCTTTTGTTGAAGCATCTGTAAGCCTTGCTTCTACTGGAATAACCAAGAAAAATTCCCTCATCACACCTAGGATCAAACTTACCCAAATTCTGATCTTCCCTTCTGATGAAGCACTTACTCCCAAACACTTTGAAATGTTTTACTGTAGCTGGTCTTCCTTTCCACAACTCATAAGGAGTTTTATGATGATTTACTCTAAGTTGGGCCCTGGTGATAATGTAGACTACTGTTACTGATTGCCTCTTTCCAGAAACCATCTGAAAGTTTTGACTCATTTAACATAGCTCTAGCCATATTTTCAATAGTTCTATTTTTTCTTTCAACTACTCCATTTTGTTGAGGAGTTCTTGTTGCTGAATATTCTCTTTTAATTCCCTGTTGCTCACAGTATTCCACAAATTCATTAGAGGTGAACTCTCCTCCTCTGTCCGATCTCAAGCATTTGATTCTCTTTTCAGTCTCATTTTCAATCATTTCTTTGAAAGCTTTGAATTTTTCAAAAGCTTCAGATTTTTCTTTGAGAAAGGTCACCCAAGTCATTCTAGAATAATCATCTATAAACAGCATGAAGTAGCTTTCTCCCTGAATGCTCTGAGTTCGGTGGGGCCACATAAATCGGTATGAATGAGATCTAATGGTTTTGAAGAAGTATACCCTTTTGATTTAAAACTGGTTCTGGTCTGTTTTCCATGTTGACAAGGACCGCAAATGGTGTTATGGGGCCTTTTTATTTTGGGCAAGTCTCTAACCGCTTCCTTGTTACTAATGTTGACAAGATTATCAAAGCTCAAATGCCCCAATATTTTATGCCATAACCAACTCTCATCTTCTTGAGTTAGAAAACACTTTTCCTTTTTTATCTCACTTAGCATGTAAAGATTGTTTGGAGTCCTTGTAGCACTAGCAATGAGTTTTCCATTTTTTTCTTTACGAATCTCACATCTATCTGAAAAGAAAGATACTATGTGTCCTTGATCACAAAGTTGACTCACACTTAGAATATTATGTCTTAGACCTTCTACATAAAGCACATTTTCAGTTTTAGATTTCCCATCCAAGCTAAGAGTCCCTTTACCACAGATTTTAGCAGACCTGTTATCTCCAAAACTAATTGTTCCTCTCGTTTGTGTTTTTTAAGACCAAAAACTTTTCCTTTTCACCAGTCATATGTTTTGAACAACCACTATCAAGATACCATTTCTCTACTTTGTCTTGAGCATGAAAAGCAGTTTGAACTATCATTGACTTAGACTTGATCTCAATTCTCTTTTTAGTGAACTTAAGGCTAGGTCTATCCAAACTGCACATCCTTGCTATATGCCCAACATTCTTGCAATTGTAACACATGACATTTTTATCCAAAAGAGGTGCAAAAGAGTTAACATTTTCCTTACTATGGCTATTCATGGATTTAATGCAATGTATAGCTTTGTGACCAAATTTCTTGCAAGAAAAACAGTAGCCATGGAAAGTATTATGTAACCTGTTTTGATGCCTTGGATGATTGTTCTTCTTGTGACCAACTGGAATCCATCGTTCTTCAAGCTGAAGATTGATCTTGTTGTCTCTTCTTCCTGTCATGATTCTTGAGAACAGAACTCTCTTCCCTGAAATTCTTAAAGCCCAGAAGAATTCACTTTAGAGATCGAACTTAACCTCTTCATCCTTTTCTGAAACTGTATGTTCTTCTGAAAGATCCTTCTCCAAGCTGTTATGCTTTTTTTGGAGAGACCCGCTCTGATACCAATTGAAGAACACAAGCTTATACTGAGAGGGGGGGTGAACAGTATAAGACCGCTTTCTACTTTTTCTTTCGATTCAACTTGCAGTTCAATATTATGCAGTGAATATATAACAGTATCAAAAATAGAAATCAAAGCAATGCACAAAATATCATCCACAATAGAGACACAACAATTTACGTGGTTCACCCAACGCGGGCTACTCCACGGATAAAATTTTTACTAAATTTTATCACCTCAAATTCTGGGAAACATGTCCCGATTACAAAGTTTATGGGCACCAACCCAAAGGAGATACCTTCCCCTAGCTCTGCTCAATCTGGTGATCCTCTAGAAGACCTCTGCCTCTATAGCCCTTAGCAAGTGGAACTCTATCCATAGAAGACACCTGTCTTCCCTGCTCTAGCTGGAGACCTCTGTCCTCAACTCTATCACCGCACAGTCGGTCCTCTTATCTGCACCAAAACATAGTCCTTCGATCTGGCACTATTGTCCTCGAACTTGCACCTCTGCGCAATTACAACACTCGATCAAATATCCACTTATGCACCTCTGTGCAAACACAACAACAATGTCTTCACACACTCTGCTCTTCGACGATCGAACTTCTCCCTACACTCTGCTTCTACGAAAGTCGCACTTCGAACGCACACTTCGATCGATAATCAAACTCTCCGAACAACCCTCCTTTTATACTGACAATCTCAAGATTAGATTCTTGGTCTTAGTCGGCTGTATATCCCTAAAACAACGTCAGTTGCACAACCCTACACTTCGTCGGCTCAAGGTTAACTCTGTCGGCTTCAACCGCCTCTGTTGTTCTATAGCTTTTCTTGCGAAACTACAACATGTCGCGATATCATGACACTTTTACAGCCGTACACCTTCTATAGCCTGCTGTCACGAAATCGTGACACCTTGGCCTTTGTCGACTTCCTTTGTGCTTCTGTCATGAAATCGTGACACCTTTGCCTCTTGCTGACGTCATCTCACTTTTGTCACGAAATCGTGACATCTTCCTGCTCTGGAGTCTGCACTTGCCTTTTGGTCGTGAAATCGTGACATGTCACGAAATCATGACATCTTCATCCTACTGGCTTCTTCACTTCTGCCTATCGCAAAATCATGACACTTTCTGCATCCGTTCATTTTTCTTTCATCCTGTCATGAAATCGTGATGCTTTCAGCTTTCGAAAGCTTTTCCTGCAACCTATCACGAAATCGTGACACTTTTGGCTTCCGTACGCTTTCTCTACTGCCTGTCACGAAATCATGACACTTCTAGCTTCCGTACGTTTTCTTTTGCAGCTTGTCACGAAATCACGACGCTTCTCCTTTCAGGCTCTTCCCTTTGCTGCATGTCACGAAATCGTGACAGTTCTCACTTCGAGCTTTTTAGTATGCCGCAAAATCGTGACAGTCCTCAACTTGACCTCTGCAGCATGTCGCGAAATCATGACATTTTACATGTAACTTTCTCTCTCTTCGAACTTGTCACGAAATCATGACAGTTCTTTTTGCGGACTCTCTCTTCAGCATCATGTCGCGAAATCGTGACACTTTTTCGTCCGAACAACTTACTTTGCAGAATGTCACGAAATCGTGACACTTTTCCTTCTCTGCCTTCCTGCACTTTTCGAGTCACGAAAATGCGACATGTCACGAAATCGTGACACTTTCCATCTGCTCTTCTTCCCTGCCAACATGTCGCGAAATCGTGACAGTTTTGCCTGCTTTGTCTCTGCCTTCCAGCATGTCACGAAATCGTGACACTTTTGCCCAAACTTTCTCTCTCCTCAAACATGTCACGAAATCGTGACAGTTTTGCCAGCACTTTCTCTCTCCTCAAACATGTCGCGAAATCGCGACAGTTTTTCCAGCTGCCTGCATACTTTTTCTTACTTGTCTTTTTCTTGATCTTTTGCAACTGGGCTACCCCGATCTTCTTGGAAACTCACTTGTCCATGCTGAAACCTTCATCAAGACACATTCTTTGACATCAAACCAAATTGCTTCAAGACCTTCTTGACATCAATGACAACATCTACACTTAGAGTAAAGGCAATGTACCCAAGGTACCCAAAATTGCCAACATGAAAAGAGTGTGAGATCCTTCCCTATCCTTATGAATTCCTTTTCCTCGATTGACATGGTCAGTATCATGATGCTCAAACACCGTTGTGCCATCCTTGAGTTTTTCATCGACCTCAAGGAAGTGTTCTTCAAAGGTGGCTTTGGAGCTTATGTAGTCACTTCTCAAATGCTATATTTCATCCCTCATTAGGTTAGTGTCATTGAGAAGGGTACTAAGTGTGGTTTGTATTTGCTCTAGAAAGGTATTTGTGGATTTTTCTACCTCTTTGTGGTGTCCTTGAGTACCACTAGCCATTTTGGTATGATTTGAACCACTATCACTGACTTACCAAAAATAGAAGTATGGTTCTAGGAGTTACTATTTTTAGTAAGGAGCAAGAAAAATTTCTTAGGTGCTATATATAAAAATTATTAACTTGAAAAGATAGTCACAATGAGATATATACCATAACACTGGTCTTGGGCAACCTATACTTTTTATTATTATTTTGTTATCAAGGTTGCTAGTGTTGCAAGTTTTCCTCCTAGAGGCTTGGTTCAAAAAATAAGATTTTTATTGACCAACCTATTATGACATTGTCTTTGCACTACTAGTTACTAATATTATCTCTACATTATCTGTTACTGATATTTTTTGGTCACTAACACCTTGGTTCCCTAACTATTAGTTCTAACTCTATCACTGATAATTCTCTACTAGCTATAAATTTTGACTATCATAGACAACTATTACTAACAATGATAATTTTGACTTGACTGTTACTATTCTTAGACTGAAGTGATGCCCAATTATTACTAATACTAGCAAAGTTTGTCCTGATGGAGACTGAATCTGACTGTTTCTATTATGTTCTCCAACTCTTTCATCCATTGCATGTAGTATTTTTGTGATAGGGAAGTTTCCTTCATATGCTAAATTGTTGTGGTAGGATTTTTGGTTGTAGGGTAAACATTCAATAGAATAGGAAGATTTTTGTAGGTTAATTTTTTTACAAAACTAGGGTATGCTAAGCCAAGGTGTATGTAATACCCATAGGTTATCTATTATACCACAGTGATGAACGATAGTGCTTGGACCAATATTTTAGGCCACTACTCAAGGAGGATTCCAACATACCCTTGAGCACACTACCTGCCTCTTTGACAATATGGGAGGTGATATTTTTGGATGATGTTTCTAGTGTACTATGGATAATACAAGGTTTAAAAAACTTCCTAGGGCTAAAGGTTTCTTTGAATCTTAGGTGATATCCTGATATACCCAAAGATGCATGGGATCTCAATTTCATAGATGGGTGTTGTCTAATGCTTGGGTATTGGAGCCTAATTACCCCTCCTATAGTAGTAGATAAATTTCCATAGTAGTTGTGAGACCTAAAAATCTTGCCATAGTTGTAGATAAATCTTGCCATAGTTGTAGATAAATTTCCTATAGTAGTTGTGAGACCTAAAAATCCATGGAGCTCCTTTAGGGATTTGGGAAGGGCCAATATTGAATTGATTTGATATTGTTAGGATCTACCTTGATTTCTTTCTAAGATAATATATGTCCCAAATACTCTACTCATGGACCCAAAGGAACATTTAGACCTTTTGAAAGATATTTTTTCTTTTGTAATATGTGAAGATAAAAGTTTTAGATCCTAGGGTCATTCATTATTATAATTATAAAAGTAAGAATGTTGAGAGATAAAGTACCACCAAGGTTTGGAATAGGTCTCTTGGAGCTTATGTTTTATCATCAAAGCTATACATTGAGCATCCTTGAGGGTATAGAGATAAAACATATTAGCTTCACATCACATTTTATCCCTAAGATCATGGTAAAAGGCTAAGACCACCACTACTAGATATAATTGGTAGGTGTAGGTGATAATACTTGTGAGATATATACAATAATGCTCAACCATTCCTATTTGCTTATTTTACATTAAAAGCACCACATACGATATGGAAAATCCTTTGTCAAACCTTTGAAAAAATCATGCTTTGAACTTAGGACATAAAAGAGAGTCTCACCAAGGTTGGGGATAGGTCTCTTAGAGCTTATGTTTTGTCATTAAAGCTATACATTGAGCATCATTGAGATTATATGGATCAAACATCTTAGCTTCACATCACATTTTATCCCTAAGACCATGGTAAAAGGCTAAGGCCACCACCACTAGATCCAATTTATAGGTTTAGGTGAGAATAGTTATGAAATTTATACAATAATCCCATTTCTATTTGCTTATTTTACATCAAATGCACCACATATGATATGGAAGATCCTTTGTCAAACCTTTGAAGGAATCATGCTTTGAACTTAGGACATAAAAAAGAGTCCCACCAAGGTTGGGTATAGGTCTCTTAGAGCTTATGTTTTATCATAAAAGTTATACATTGAGCATCCTTGAGGGTATAAGGATAATTTTTTTTATCTTCACATCACATTTTATCCCTAAGACCATGGCAAAAGGCTAATACCACCACCACTAGATCCAATTGGCAAGTGTATGTGAGAATAGTTATGAACTCTATATAATAATCCTCAACCATTCCTATTTGCTTATTTTACATCAAATACACTAGATATGATATGGAATATCCTTTATCAAACCTTTGAAGGAATTATACTTTGAAATTAGGACATAAAATAGAGTTCCTAGTTGGCAAAGCTCCTAAAACAACCACTAATAAGCAGGGGTACCCAACTTAGTAGTAGCTAATATGATACAACCTTATTAAGCAACATGGTGTAGATGGTTGATGTTATCCATATTGGCAATCCAACCATATGGATTTCCATCCTTAAATATTGGGATGTTGATACATGGAATAGGAATATCATGATTGCAGGAAATTATAAGCACCTCTTATAGAAGAATCTAGATCAAAAACAAAGTTTGATATATAACCACTCATATTTGGAAGAGTACCTATGGTAGCGTAGGGATCCATGTTAATACCATAGGTATATAAAGGTCTATGATTGGATGGATGGTATTGAAGAATGCTTGTGTACCTTGGATTTGGTGTATATTCATACCTAGTGGCTATTGCCTAACAACTTGTTGAGACTCATGGTTAAGGAAATGCATAGTAAAAGATATATTTAGGAAGCTTTGGATGTTGGCTAAGGTAGTCTTGATTTCATTTTAAAATATTGAAATAGAATTTACCACACTTGTTTCTCAAGATAGGTACGTAGAACATAATCAATAACATCAGCTATAGTATTACCAATTAGAGGAGTAATATGAGTGGAAATGGAGGGTTATTGAAAGGAGGAGAAAAAGGAAGAGTGGTGTCGGGAGGAGGAAATGCCATGATATTTAAGTAATAAAGAAGACACTGGTAAAAAATATAGGTCTTTGGAGTGTTGTGATGCTTATTAGGATTTCTAGGTATGTGTTTTTTCCTCATGCACTTATCCTCTAAATGACCAATGCACTACAATCGACCATTGGTTCATAATCAACTAGTAGGAGTAGTAGGTTCATTAATAAACTAGGGGAATTACAAAACCTAAAAGAACCCTTTGGATCACCTTATAAAAAGTATTATGAGAAATACTACTTATTTAAATTAGTTTAAATAGACAAATATAATGAGAGAAGTCTATTACAAAGGTCTTAGCACACCTAATTCTAAAAATGTGTTGTTGGAAATACCCCTTGCTTTGATTGGATTAGAGAGAAGATCACAATGGGATAGGTTTATTATAAGGGCCCTACCATTCCTAATACTTTATTTTTTAAATTGGGTTAGTAAAAGAATTAACAATAGCAAACTTACAATATTATAGAAGAAAAATGTGTCAAAAGATGAGCCAAAAAAATTGATAAACAATTACTAGGAGAAAAGAAGTAGAATTATTCAACAAAGTTTTTGGTATGGTTTATGTGATATTTTATCACAAATTCACACTTCCACAAGGGCCAATATTGATTATGTATTACCAATTGTAATTAAATAATTTAAAAATATAGAAATGGCAATGACAATTCAACAATGCACAATATATAACATCCACTGATAACAATAGATTCATATTCAATGGTAGAAAATAAAATTAGCAAGTAATCATATTATAGATATAAACCAATACAAATCCTTAGACACTTGGAGAGGGAAAATCACCTTAGCCACTAAGAGTGGGAAAAGTCTCATATGTGCAATAAAGACAACTAAGATGTAAATAGGTATGATTCCTATGAAGAGGGAGAATGAGAAATATGTCGTGAAGGACCTCTTCGCGATGCTTCCCACTCTTCTTCTCACCTCAAGGATAGGAAAATTTTGTGAGCTTAGTGTCCAAGGTTTGATGGGTTAGTTGAAGAAAACCTATGTTTCTCCTAAGATATTCTTTAACTAAGATTAACCTTAATCTAGCTCTAATGTACTATACAAATACAACAAAAAGACCTAAAAGTAAAATGATCTTTATTTTGATGATAAAGACAAAGATGATTTTCTTTTCTCTCAAAGGACTTAGGAGAGATACACTGAACAACCTAAATGTAGTTGTATGTTATTTTGATTTAATAAGAAGAAGACTAATAATTTCCTTGGTGCTATAAATGATTAAAGTGATAACTAGTTTCTTTTTTCCTTTGTTTATTTTAAATAATAAAATTATACATAAATAGATATTAGCAAAAAAAAAAGAGATTTTATAGTCTAAATGCTAAAGTGAAAGAGATATAGATAAGAACCTAGTTCTACCATAGGGGCACAAGCACTATAAATTGCACGAAAGCACTATTGGTGCTATTCCATCTTGATTGCACTTTTGCTTTCTTACAAGACAAACACAAAATAAGGGTAAAGGGATCTACCTAAGCTAGAGGAGAGTATAAAGACCCCTTGACCAAAAATAGACCCCTATTTAGATAGGACCTAAAACGATAGAATTACACAAAGCACACAAGTACCTTAATATATTAGGTAACAATTACAACTTATGAGTACCATAATGAACACAAGTACCTCAAGCAATGTTAATACCAAATATAAATTGTTGGTGGTATTACATTATTTTATACATCGAAGTACCATGGAGTACTATCGTAAATATTAGATAAAAAATGAGTTTTATATTTGTGTCTAAAGTATGTGTTAAAGTGTCAAGAGTGTTATGTAATAAAGTGTGAAAGGTGTCAAGAGTATACGTGTGAGGTGTTCAAGGTGTCAAACATGCAAGTGAAGAGTCATAAGTGTTAGGTGTCAAGTGTGGAAGTGAAGAGTCATATTGAGATGTGTTAAGATGTGATTTATGAATGTAATATATATATTGGAGATAAAGCTCATGTATATTTTATGATTTATGAATGTAAGAGAAATATTTTGTTGTGCAATACTTGTGTTATTTGTGGATGTAATTTTATGTGAGTGATATTTCATCTTGGAGAAATTTACCTACGAGATAATCTGGCATATTTTCCAACATAAACAATATGCCATCATATAATTTTAAGGATTCTTATCATAATGCTTATTTTTTTTATTATCATGGATTTTAGCACATACAATACCTTATAATTCCATCCTATATCATAATCACAAGCAATGTATCGAACTCGCATATATATTATTGAAAGCATTAGAATATACATTGTTAAGCTCCACTTGAATCCATGGATGATCTTTGTATTGTATTCATCTATATATATATATGTATGTATGACCATTGTACACATTGTGTATGTAGGTTTATTATAATATCATAATAACAAACCTTTATATCAATTCTTTAACCTTGAGCTATGGTCACTTTTAATTTGGTTATTTATACCCCTTCAGACCAACCATTTCTTGATTAGGTAGAAAGATTTATTCTTTGATTAGTGAGATTATTTGGTGTCTAAGGGAACCCTGCATATCATGTTGTGCTTATATAATTTATTTTGTTGGTTAATGTGTTTATTACATTCATTCTTGAATATATTGATAAATTAAGCATGGTATTAGAGTGGGTAAACTCCATTAACCTCAAAATTTAATATACATTCTTCTATGGTGATTTGAGCAACAATGCAAATTTTCTAGAAGTAGTTAGTGGAAGATTATGTCTAATAATTTTAAGGTTAATTCACCAATCCTAGTTGTCACTTGGATTGCAAAGTCTCTCTATCATAGTAGTTGATTGGATTAAGAGAAATATTCAATGACATGTTTATTTCATTTTCCTCTTTTGACATTCAATACATTTATAGAGGATAAGATATGTTGCATTTATTTTATAAGACATGTACTATTTTACCTTAGACTTTTTTACTAGCACCTCTTCACTATTTCCTTGTTATGTTGATAAAATTATGCAAAGAGTCCATCTAGACCTAGATATTTATTCTTATGAAAAGAGAAAAGAGTTGAATGAACTTCTTCCATAGTAAAAGACTCCATCAGTTTTTTATTTTCTTCATCTTTTATAATTTAAGGTACTTATTGTAGTAGTTTATCATTAAAAACTTCAATCTCCTCTAATCCTAGAATTGTTTGGTAAAAAAACCTTACATCCTTTTTTATTTTGCTTTGGTCTTCAATCCAAACCCCTTCTACTGATTTAATTCTAGTAATTCTAGATGTTGATCTCTGTATTATTGCCATCCTAGAAAAAAATTACATTTTTATTTGTTTCTTTTAACCAAGTATGTCTTAATTTTAATGTTTAAAATTTCTCTTCCTTATAATATTATAACATTCACTAAGAAACTCTCTTTCCTTTGAGCTTGGATTATTGTGCTCACCATTTTGTAATTTTGAAAGTTTCTCTTTTAGTTCTTCTTTCTTCTCAAAAATGTTTCCAAAAGTGTTCTTGCTCCATTCTTTTAATCTAGATTTCATTGATTTAATTTATTTTAGAAGTTCGTCGGACTGAACGCTTGTCCCTTTCTTGGTGCTTTCAGCGGCATAAAAGGTTTAAAATGATTGTGGCATGGTGGTTATAGGGGCGGAATGCATGAAGATCTGTGTGGCGGCTTTCGAGGCGGACAACACAGAATATTGTGGCGGCTATAAAAGTCGGACAACCTGCCCGGATTCGTGGCGACTACCGATTCCACCATGTAAATACAAAAAAAAAAAATTATTTTAGAAGTGTATACAACCCATCGTTTTTTAAAGAATTTCACATCTACGCTATCATCTACAAATTGAGGATGGTCTTTCCACATCTGATCATATTTAAAATATGATATTTTTTGAATTCACTTACCACCATTTTAACTCTTATTAGATAGTGATCTAAACCAATCCTTTTCAAGGTATTAATTCTAGCACAAGTGCCTTCATCTAGTTAATGCTATGGAAGTATGCATTTATCTAGTATTTTTGCTATCAAGTTTTTGTTTGGCTTGTTTTTGGTCCATGCATAGTTGTCCTCTTCAAAATCAACTTCCCATAGATTATTATTTTGAATAAAAGCTAAGAAATATCTCGTAATTTAGATTATTTTCTTATTTCCCCAAAATTTTCATCCAGCTTGGTTATGACATTAAAATCTCCTATGATCATGAATTGGGTTTTTTAGTCTTTACTTCTCATAAAGCTTCAATTCCACTCCATAATTTTGATTTGCCTAACTAAGAAGTAGGTCCATAGACATTGATAAGGATGAAACAAATATCTACAAAGTAGCGTATGACTAATGAGGCTATCCAATGCCTAGTTTTATGAATCATTTCATAGGAGGTTCTAACTAGATTGCAATATGTTATAATTTCCGCTATTGCTCCTTCTAAATACATAACATCCCATTCATATATTGCCTATACTACTTTCATAGTTTTGGAAACTTATTCCTTTGTAATTTTAGTGTTTTGGATACAAAGAATATCAGACTTATTACTTAAACAAAGGTCTCTGATACAACTTTACTTTCAAGGGGCACTAGCATGCCCTATATTTCATGAGATTGTAATAATATATTATTAGGGGTTCTGGCCCTTCCTCTGATTATCAATATCATTTTGTTGTTTGATAAAGCTAATTTCAACCAACTTAGATTGAGTTAATTTCTCTATTTTTGCTATTGCTTACTTGTCTCTTGCTTGATAATCTAAATTTTTTCTTCTTTTTGCCTTTCCAGTATCAAAAGTAGGTCTTATTATTCTATTCCTCAATATGCTTTCACAATTTTTCTTTTCATTAGATTTATCCTCTCTTGGCTCTGTTAAGGAATCTTTTGACGTATCCTACTTATTTTTTGGTGTTTTCTTGTTAATGGTAGATGTATTAACATCTAACACTACATTTTTGTACCACTTTCATTCTCTTGAATGGTGCATGGTACTTCAAGAGAGTATTCAAAATTTTATGAGGTACATTCCTTAGGTTTAGTAGGAATGTTCATCCCTAAATTAGGATCATACTAAGTAGATAGTTCCTTGTTAATATTCTAATCCTATTGTACCATGTTCTCTAAGCTTTGATCTACTTTTTCTTCATAGGATAAAGCCTAAAAAGAATCGGTATTGCTTCCAATATCCTTACTTATTGGTCTCTATTATTTATTTACTTTCATTTGTTTGTACCTACGCTTTGAAATTTGAAAACCATTATCATCCATATCCATTTGTAAGTTTCTCTTATAGTTTTCTACATATGTTTCTATTGAACCCTTCATAGGGCATGATCTCTCAATATACCCCACCTCATGCCATTTTCTACATCTGAAAGATATGTTTTCATAATTCATGGTTTGGGTCCATAAATTACCCTCATATTTAAGAAATATTGATTCTAGTAAATATTTATTGATATCAATCATGACCAATATATGGGCATAAATAGCCAAGACTCCATCTTTTGTAGTTTCTAAAATCTCAAGTAATTCTCCTAAAGCATTTCCTATTTCCTTGAAGGTATCCAATTTTTAAAATGTAATGAGCAACCCATACATCTTGACCTAGACTGGTACTAGGGATATATTTATGTTTTTAGCTGCAAAGCCTTCATACCAACAAGTAAGGAAGAGTCTTGCTCTTCTCATAAAACAAGGATTCCATTTCAGGATTCTATATCTTTCCTCCCTAGAATAGAAAATGTTTAGGAAGAAACCTTTAGGAATAAAGAATATACTCACTCCTGGAGACTTTCATCTCCTATCAATCCATTTTCTTATAGCCAAAGCCCCTAGCCAAGACCCATTAAATTTATCAATGACTCACTTATCTTTGAGCAACAAGGATTGATGACTAGGGATGGATCTAAGGATTTAGCTTTAAATCGGTCCATGGAAAAGAAACTATAACTTGATATCTACTAAAATTTACTAATATCTTATAACAATTATATTATTTGAAAATAAACCTACAATAATTTGCATGTAAAACTTCTAAGATAATGAAGGGATAAATAAAACTTAGTTAAAAATTCTATGCCTAGATAAAATGTCCCGCCTTGTTGATGTCCTAGCCCTCCATTGCTCCACCCATCATATGAACCCTAGGTTATAGATATCTACAATTTTATTTCCCATGACTTGAAATATTGTCACTATCCTTATTTTAAATGGATGACTTCATAGGGTCATATCTCCCTCAATATTGTTTAGATTCCTTCATATGACCCCTCACTTTAAAGCTCTTCAAATTTCGCATAAATTGGCTTGATAATCATTTGATTTGGACAACCCTTTGCAAAGTTATAACTCTTGAAAGATAAAATATTTTCTAATTTTTTTTGTCCAACTACCCTTATTCCGAATAAAATTTATATTTTTTTACTTTAAGTTTTTTAATTTTTAATAATATTATATTTTATCCATTGTAAAGGCTATAAAAATTATAGACTTTATTATGCCATATATATTAAATCTATGACCCATAAAATTAAACATTTATTACTAAAACACTCATTAGTAATTGAAAGCACTTAAAAATGCATCTAGAATTTGTGACCTATATAATTAAACTTATATTACTAGTTTGAAACATGCAAAGGTGTTGTTGCTCTTTATTATCCTTGCTGCATTTCTAATACCTTCTTTTTCATAGTTAATTACTTATCAAAATACAAACCAATGTCAAAATTTTAATATACAACGTGGTCTGGTCGAGTGTGTGAGGGGTGGGTGTGTGGTAACAGTTAGGTGAGTGTGAGGTGGCTTAGCTCTCAGCTTTATGAGGGGTTATAGTTGGAAGGAGACTGCTTAATCTTGTACGTTGGTGGTAAAAATTTTTCAATAATTAAATAAATTTAATAATAAATTTATAAATAATTATTTATAATTAATTTTAATTATGGTTAATTATTATATTTCTAAAATTTAAAAGCTTTAAAAATATATAACAAATAAAAAATTCACTAATTTATTTAAATTTCTTAAATTTAATTAAATTAAAATAATAAAATATTATATTTATTATCTTATAAAAAATTATAATAAAAAAAAATATAACTAATTCCATTAGATCGGTAAAGAAAACTTTTATATAAAATTATATCAATACACCAACTCTTCAATACAAGAAAATGCAAACTTTCAACTGATTGATCACACTACAAACTAGCAAAGTATACATCAGATTAAAATAGTAATAGCCAAATTTACATCAGAATACATATCATGTTATTGGAAAGACATAAACTTATTCATACTACTTTACCTTTTAGTTACAAACATATAAGCATACAGTTGGTTTATTATGTTGGGTAGGTTGGAACTCTCTTTCAAATCAATCTAAAGTTGGTAACATACATAACAGCCAAAGCAGACAGTTGTAGCATACCGTTGACTTATTATATTAGGGTATGTTGGAACTGCCTTACAAGTGAATTATTATATTAGGGAAACCATCCTTTTCAATGAAACATAAACCATCTTTTCCATAAATCAAATTTCAAACTTGAATCTTTTATAAAAAAATTCAAATTCAAATACCAATTTTTGTTTAATAAAAATCACTTATAATCCTGTATTCATACATCAAAAACAATATTATAACAGAGAGGGGAGGTTATATCTGATCGGGCCAAAGGAAGGCACCGATGGCGAAACTGCGCTTATGGTGGAGACCTCCTGTGACGGAGGCGGACAATCCATATTCTTTGAACAGGTTGTCAAGTTGCCACTCTTCCATCGCTTCGTACCCGGCCTTGCTATACCTCGGATAATGCACCGGCATCTGGAACGTCTCCACCACCACCACCGCCTTCTCCTTATTCTTTTCAACTTCTCCTTCCCTCTTAATTCCTCCCTTCATAAATCCAACGTCCCACGCCTCGGACGAGTAACCTTTGTTGAAGAAGCGCAGTTTGCTGAACAACTGAAGGAGTGCCTGCAAGCAGAGGCCATTGCCGTTACACCCCATCTGTCTGTGAAATGCCGTGTGGAATGTGAAGGGGCTTTCCTTGCAAAGGAGCGCTTGCTTAGGACGAGATCAGGTTTTCTGAAAGGATTATATAGTTGGAAATAACAAGTATGAAAAAATAAAATGACTGGCTTAAGGTGACGTGAAGGGAGGTTGGGACTGCGTGGAGAAGTCGGTCTGTGGGAGGCACAAGATGCGTGAGTGTGCAACGTCATGTCCATGTGATTTTTCTAAACGGGGAATGTAGTTGTTCCTTTTGTGCTTCTCGGGGATTTGCTCGTCGGGCGACAAATATAGGAATCCTCTAACAAATAATGATTATTTTAGTAAAAATATAAAACATTGGTTTTTGTTTTTATTTTTTATATTTATTTTATTAAGGTTAGTGTTAGAAATTTTACGAGGCCTTTTTCATCTAACTATAACTTATGATAAGGATGAGAGTTGAGCTTATCAACAGGGGCCAAATACACAACCATACACACACCCACCCCCTCACATACTTGCCTACAAAAGCTTTGTTGGGTTGTCCCTAGGGGACACTTTGTTTTTATATAAATTCAATTCAGGGGAAGGGTAGTCCTCGTATACCCTCAACTTTTCAACTTATTAAAAGTATATATATATTCTATATAAAAAGTTAGAGGTTTAAATCTAAAGGTATTGGTATATCTTTGGGTTTTCATCAAGAAAACTTAATTTAAATTATGCAATTAATGTAAGTGTGCTAAAAAAAAAAAAAATCTATTTGGATAAAATATATATACATCCCTATATAAAAGATTTAAATAAATATGAAATTGTATGATATTTGTAATGTTTATTAAAAAAAATTATTACTTATTTTTAAATTATATATATATTTGATTGATAGAAAGAATGAGTTTTGAAAGGGTTTTCGAACCTTTTATAATGAGGAAAACAGATAAAACAACCTTCTAGAGGCAACTCAAGAGATGGTCTCCTTATAACCATCTTCAAGTAAGACCAAAGACAAAAATTGTTTTTCTCACAGGAAAAACTATTAAAATTAAAGCAGTTTCCCATGTAGTTTCTCATGTAGGGGAAACTACTGGATTTTAAAATAATCCCACGCAAGGGACACCTCAGAATTTGGGACTATTTCTCGTGCAAAAGAAATCACTAGATTTGAAACAGTTCCCATGTAGTGGAAACCTTTGAATTTGGAACTTTTCCCATGCAAGGGAAACTAAAGAAAATGGAACTATTTCTCGTATAGGGGAAATTACTGAAACAACACAAAGCATAGGAATCATGTCCAAGGAACAATGCAAAATCTACAAAGTAGGAAGAAAAAACTAGATCTCCAATGCTGCCAAAAACACTCAAACGAGTAGACCAAGAGATTGTTAAACCACCCAACTTCTATGGCCATTGCGAAAAATGTAGTTTCCTCACATGACCAAACAAGCCTTTAGAAGAAAAGGGTGCAACAAACAACCTCACGACCTGAGCAACCTAGAGACAACCTGCCAAGCTCAATTGACCTAGAGATTGCAAAGTAGAGCCATCACCCATGAAATACAGGAAAGCAAAGTAGATCCATCACCCATGAAATATAGGAAAGAACGAGGTCCCCATCGAAGACCAAAAAGAACCTCATGATAAAGAGCAACAATGAAACCTCCAAAAATTAATGAACAAAGAGTTTTTTGGGAATCGAAGCCAGGAAGTTGTCAATGTGGTCTTGCTTCTATGGATGTCGTGACATCACAAGGTCCCTCGAGAGCAAACTAATTATAGGAAACAAGGCCACACAAGCCACCAACCTCAAGACACACAAAAACCCCCAATGTCCCACCACCTGGCTAGGAAGAAGGGTAGAAAAAATCCCTATTTGCAATAAACAAGAAAACACAAGGCCTTACCACAACGACTAGAGAAATATGCAAAGATATAGGATCTTCCAAACCAAATCCATGCACTAGGCAAAATGAAACCAACCCACCACTAAGGAGACATTGAATATTTGGACCACCAGTTGCTCGAGCATCAAGCACTAAACTAGGAACATAGCCCTTGAGAAGTTGAGACATATTCAAAATACCCAGAAAAAAATAAAGATGAGCCCAGAGAGAAAAGAAAGGCCAAGGGATGAAATCCCAGAGCACGAAAGCCAAAAATCCACAAAATAAATGCGGATTGGAAACCAAGGAGAGAGTAAAAAAATGGATAGGTGATCTCCCACCCAAAGCGGTCCCTACTCCCTCATGCTCCATGTCAATATTTTATTTTATTTATTTTTTATTTTTTATTTGTGGAAAACATCCCAAAAGGGATGCCACTTTCGGGTAAGACCCAAGGAGGCAGGGGTATCCATTCCGCCAAAAATGCCCAGGACTCGGACCTGGCCTACCACCTTTGACATACTCAAGGAGCAAACAAACACACAAAACCAAATTAAAAAAAGTAAATAACAACAAAAATAATAAAATAAAATAAAAAACATGCTCCTTGAGTGTGTCAAAACCAAAAGCACAACCAAACACGCACAATAAGATAAAAGAAACCACAACACAAACCACATAGAAAAACACAAGAACCACATAACAAAACACAAACAAGACAAAAACAACAAAACACTACAAAGACATAACCCAAAAAAACATGAAAAATAAACACAACCAAAACCTAAAAAATAAAATAAATAAAATAAAAATAAAAATAAAAATAAAAACAACCAACAATAAACAATAAACAAAAACAAAAAACATAGAAAACACTCACACATAAAAAAATGAAATAACACAAACAAAGAGAAACCCAAGAACAAGAACGAAAAAAACACAAGAACAATAACAAAAAACATAAAAAAAAACAAAACAACAAAAACACAAGAACAACAAAAAACAACACAAAGAACACAAAAACAAAACAAAACAAAAGAACCCACCCACCTTAAAAAACTAAACAAAAAAAAAAAGAAGACAAAAGAAAAAAAATGAACAAAACAATGACCTATCTAGACCAGAAGACTATTAATGCAAGAATCAATAGAGGAAACAAAATAAAGAATAGAATGAGCTAGGGAACTAAAAAAACTGAATGAACCAAAGAGAAACAAAAAAAAAAAAACAAGAAGAAACTAGGTACCTTCAGAACTGGAGCCATCCAAAGAAATGATAGAAAGAAGAGCTTCCCTAATTTGAGAAGCCCACCATATAGGAGGGTGGCCATAACAAGTAAGATCACCTTTGTCCAAAGCCCAATTAGCTAAAGCATCAACACTCTTGTTTTGATCTCTAACCACATGATTGTAATCAACTTTCAAAAATCCCATCCTGGATTAACCGAATCTTCTCAATAATTCTTTTTATTCTCCAATCCACCTTATGATTCTTAGAAGGAGTCTTCAAGAGATTAATCATAAGTTGAGAGTCAGACTCAACTAACACCTTTTCCCATCCAACCTTAGTAGCCTCCTGAAGGCCTCTAAGGATACCATACCCCTCAAGAAGGTTATTGCAAAGAATACCCAAATTCTCAATAAAAGTAAAAACCAGGGAGCCATCCGAAAGTCTACCAATTCCTCCCACATCGGCTTTTCCAGGGTTCCCTCTAGAGGCTCCATCAGTATTGACTTTTCCAAAATCCTTAGGAGGAGGTTGCCAATTTCTAGTCCTATCCATCTTACTAATACTCACATTCCCTTTAAGTTGGTTGCCCTTAGAAGGTTTAATCTTCAATCTTTGCATCACTTGATCCCATCTTTGGTGGGAGTTTTGGGGGTGATTAAGGAGTTGATGGACTGATTCAACTAAGTTGGCTATGGTCTTTTGCCAAATATAGTGAATATCCTTCCTATCTTGATTAAAAATTTGGCTGTTCCTTTCATTCCAAATATTCCAAAGAAGAATGGTAGAACCCATCCAAACTAATTGCCTAATAAAATGATCAACACCCTCTTGATTAGGCCAATCCCTCCAAAGTTGTTCAAAAGTGAAAAAATTGGACCACTGTAAGCCAAGTAAAGTTGCCATTCTCCTCCATAGCTCGGAGGCTAAAGTACACTCAATAAAAATATGGTTGATATTTTCTACATTCTCTTCACACATTTCACATCTAAAAGGGCCATGAAAACCACGCTTCATAAGTTGCTCACCAGTAAGCACCCTACGATGCAATAAAAGCCAATTAAAGAACCTCACCTTAGGCCGGAGCTTTTGAGCCCACAATTGAGAAAATATAAAAAATGGTTGGGATTATTATGGCATAATGTCAAATAACCTTGAGCAACTCGAATACTCACCCTTAGTAGTGTTGTTCCATCCAAAACAATATTTTTCATGGGACCAAGAGAGGGATCTCATATGAAGGATGCCTTGGATATCTTGTCTTTGCCTTTCTAGGATTTGAATAGGCCAGTCCTCAATAGGGATCCAATATCTACCAACCTTTGAATTACCAAGTATGGTACCGATAGTAATTAGCCACCTTTATCCAATTAGCTCGGTGAAGCTCCTCCATCCAAGGCCTCCAATCGAGAAACCGAGTTATCAAAGGCTTGTGACCATCCCAAGAATCTGTCCAAAAATTTGCATGTTGACCATTATGAATGATCCAAAATAATTTTTTCTTTATCAAATCCTCACCAGTCTTAAGAACTCGCTAAAATGGGAGAACCTTTGGTAGGAAGTTGATAGCGAACAAGGTCTTCAGGACTTTTGTTCTCAAGATATTTAGCACGAAGATTATTGGCCCAAAGAGCATTGGGGTTATGCAACATCCTCCAATATAATTTAGCAGCTAAAGCTTTGTTGTTATTAATTGAAGACCGAAATCCTAACCCCCCTTCACTCTTAGGAAGACATAAAGTATCCCATTTCACCAAGGCCCATTTTCTTTTCTCCTTAGTACCACTCCAAAGGAAACGATGACTGATTTGATCCAATTCTCGAAGAACAACCTTTGGGATATTCAAAACGGAAGAAACATAAATAGGAATAGCTTGAAGGACTGATTTTACCAAGGTGATTCTACCCCTAGAAGAAAGCCACTTGTTGGTCCACTTTCCAATTTTCTTCTTGACTTTGTCCAACAACCAATTCCAATATTTATTTTTTTGCCTTTGAATATTTATGGGAATACCTAAATAAGTGATTGGAAGAGAGGTCTTCTTATATCTTAATTTATCCAAGACCATGGATTCCTGTCTAGCAGAGCAGTGAAAGAAAATAACTTTAGATTTGTCTTCATTGATCAACTGCCCAGTAGCCTTAGAAAAACAACTAATGATTTGCTTAATATTAGAAGCTTCCTTAACTGTAGCTTTACCTAAAAGGGTAGAGTCATCCACAAATTGAAGATGAGAGATAGGTCTAGCTCCATGAGCAATGGTAACTCCCTCAAGGGTTTTGTTTTCCCTCTTTTTGGTTATAGTCCTACCCAAGCATCAAGCAAGAATGATGAATAAATAAGGGGATAGCGGGTCACCTTGCCTAATACCTCTGGAAGCTGGGAAAGACCGAGAAGGCCTGCCATTGATAAGAACTAAGTAGGAAACTGAAGAGATACATCCCATAATCCAATCCATCCAATCCTTAGAGAAACCAAATTGCCTCAAAACTTTGATAAGGAAGTGCCAATCCACTCTGTCATAAGCTTTGGATAAGTCTAACCGGATGAACATAGAAGGAGAATTTTGCATATCCATGGAATGGATGGCTTCCTGAGCAAGAACTATCTCATCTACTATTTGACGTCCTTCCACATATCCCCCTTGCTCGGGGAAATAATCTTATGCAAAAGAGGCTTCAACCTTTCTCGCCATGATTTTAGTAATAATTTTGAGAAGAACATTACATAAAGCAATAGGTCTAAAAGGCTGAGATATGATCAACCTCTTGAGCTTTTGGAACAAGAGTAATATAAGTTTTATTGATAACCTTCAAAATTTCTTTGGATTTCCCGGCTTCTTCCACCACCTCTAATAAATCAACATGAAGGATATCCCGTAACTCTTGGTAGAACTCAATAGGAAAACCATCAGGACCTGGGGTTTTCCCTTTTTGCATTTTAAAAACTACTTGTTGAAGCTCATTGATAGTAACATGAGCAGTCAAAATAGAGTTCTCCTCAAAAGTGATAAGAGAAGGGATTGCTTGAAGAACATTTTGTTGTGAAGCTGAGTCAAGAGGAGTAGCAACAAAAATATTGGAAAAGTAATCAACAACAATAGAGTTCATGCCATCCCAAGTATAAACAACATCTCCGGAATCTGATTTTAAGGAAGAAATAAAGTTGTGAGATCTTCGAGCTAGAAGAGATTTGTGGAAGAAATTTGTGTTTCGATCTCCTTCTTTGAGCCATTGAATTCTAGATTTTTGCTTCCATAAGATTTCTTCTCTTTTTCCCATTCCTCTAACCGAGTTGTGAGTTTAATTTCATCTCGCACTTCTCTTCTCTCGTGAGGCCATATAAACGGATTTTCTTATTCAAATTTTCAATATGAGCAATAACTTCATGTTTTTTTTATGAACATCCCCAAACTCTTTCCAGTTCCAAGTCTTGATTTTGGATTTAATGTATTGCAGTCTTTTGGCAAAAAAGAACATCTTAGTCCCATGCCTAGGTTTACCTTCCTTCCACCATTGTTGCACACGAGGTCTCGAAGGAAATGTCTCTAAGCCACATTAATTGAAAATGAAAAGGAGAGAAACTCACATTGGTTTTCCACATTTCCACCATGATCGGCCAATGATCCGAACCAACATTATTAAGAGTCTTCACTTTAGGAATGTGACCATGGATTAAGAAATTTTCAGAGAGCAAAAACCTATCCAATCTCTCCATTATACAAGCTAAGCCTTGCCTTCTGTTAGACCAAGTCATAAGGCCATTATCTCGGTTGGATATCCACAAGATGGAGGTTTGCAATATATTCGCTCATGAGGTCAGTACTTTTGTCCAAATTTCTATTTCCCCCCTTTTCTCATCCAGAGAGAGGATGGTATTGAAATCTCCTCCGATCAAGATCCAAGCTTTAGGAAAATGAGAGATAATATGAGTAATATCCTTCCACTGTCTTCTTTTTTCCTCCAAAGAAGTCGGGGCATAAACAAGAATGCAGAGCATAATCTGGTTGGAATGTCTACTTTGAATAGCTATAGCCAACAAACCCCAACTCGCCAACCATATGGTGAATAACTACCTCTTTTGGGTCCCAAAGACAAGCAATGCCACCCGAAGTCCCTTGGGAACCGAGGGAAACCACTTTTCCAGCTTGGCCAAATTTTACTCGGCAATTAAGTCCATATCCTCCATTGACATCTTTGTTTCTTGAAGGAAAACAAGATGTGGATGATTTATCCGAATCATTCTTCTAATTTCATTTTGTTTTGAAAGACTCCCTTTGAGTCCTCTAATATTCCAAGTGATGATCTTCATTAATACCAGGGCTAAAAATGTTGGGAAGGGCATTAATCTTACCTTCCTCTACAAGCTTTTCACCTTCTTTTACCATATGATATTGATTGGTCTTGCGACCTACTTTTTGATTAGAATCCATCTTCAATTTTTTTTTCCTCGTTTCTTGACTTATTCCAATTGAATCTGAGATGGCTTCTAACCTTGAAGAATGCTCATACACAACCAAAATTTTACTAGATGGTTCAATGGAGTCTATATTGGGACCTGCATTATTTGAAGTTTTGACATTTGAAATATTGTTTTTCTTGTGTAAATTTTCTCCTTTTTTTTTTTCTGTTGAAAACCTTTGATTTGTTGGTTTGTCTCTCGAGTTCTTTCCTTCATATTTAAATTGTGTTTCTAATATTTTAGTTTCCATTATTTCCTCTTCCTCACTTGGGACATCATTTGTGGAAAGGATTTCAAACATATTAGCAAATGACTTTGATTGATCCTTCATTACCGGTTTTTTCTCGAGTGTTCTTCTTCTTAGGTATTTGGAAACCTCGCTGAGTTTATATCTTCTTTCTTTTGATCAGGAATTTTATTTGGGCAAGCACCGGCCAAATGACCATATTCATGGCAAATTCTACAACGAAAAGGAATGTTCTCATAGTCCACTACTTGCTCCCAAGTGTCTTCCCCAAATTGTAATGTGATCTTTTTAGGTAGGGGTTTGTCAAAATCCATTAAAACACAAATTCGAGCATAAATAATATGTTCAAAATTTTGAGTACAATCAACAATCATCATAAAAGTTCCTAAAGAGTTTCCAATTGAAGAAAAAATAGTAGGATTCCAAAATTCAATAGGGAGGCCAAAGAGTCTAACCCACATGGGAGCTATAGAAGGCATCTCTTCTTCGGCTTTAAATTTAGTATGCCAGGGCTTCATGAAAAGCCCCGCCCTTCCAAAAAACCAAGGACCCCCTTGAAAAGTTTTCTCTCTATCTTCATTATTAGCAAATAAAACAAGAAAATAACCATTTGGATAAATAGAGATTTGTAACTCACCTTTAGTTTTCCAGATTTTTGCAGCCCAAAATTTGAAAGCAGATAGACTCGAACGAAAACCCATGAACCGAAAAATTAGTCCTCTTTTTTCCAAATCTTCAATGCCAGTCTGAATGTTACCCATATCAAGCTTAACAATAGGAGTTCCATCAACTGCTTTAAGACATCCTGACTCCGTTTTCCTGGGATCAATCTTAGGCATTCTTAGAGGTTTATGAGAAGCCCTAATATTGATATTAACATTGGGCCGAGGGCTGTCCACCATGAAGGGCATCCCTAAAATTCATTTTTGGGACTGAGTCTTCAAAATTCTTACCCTTGACAAGGGTTTTCACAATAGAATTATTTTGTGGGTGCACCTTAGCACCAGATTCACTTGAGATATGAGCCATTTTTTGATCAACTGCTTGAAACTTATTTTGTGGTCTCTTTAATCCTTGCCCTAGACGCTGTGGAAAGGTATGGTTTTCACTTTTCTTTTGTGCAGCAAATTGGAAGCCGTTGTCACTCAAGTTCACAGTATGATCTGTTGAAAGACAAATTTCTAACCCATATTGTATCCCCTGCAACATTTCCTACTAAAATATTGAGCATAAACCACAAAAATATTGGCCGCTAGGGCCCGAAGGCCCTAAAAACCAACCTCTGGAGCTGCTTGCACTCAACCCAGATGAAACCCTCGCATAGCCGCTTGCCAAATATATCATTCACACATAGGGATGCGCTAGGATCTGTGTTGCTCCAAATGATATGAAAATTGGTGGAGACGTTCTAGGGTTTTTCAGGCATCTACCCTCAAAATTTCAGCTCAATCCGAGTTCGGATGAGTGAGATATGGCCGAAACGAGTTTGGTAGTTTGGGCAGTCCTGCGAAAAACGTCTCCTCTTTTTGTTCTCCTTCGATCACTCCAATAGTGTAACAAGATGACTAGTAGTAAAAATCCAATATTTTATTTTAATTCTAATTAAATATATAAAATTAAAATAAGTTTAATTTATATTTTAATAAATTATTATAAAATAACTTTGAGGGTTCAACGTGTTAGATTTTATTTTTCAGTGACATATTCCTATGTTGAAGTTTTTTTCCACTTTAATACCTCTTCTACTTTTCTAATGATGTTTATTTTTCATTATCATTTTATCTAAAATAATTATCTTTTCCTCCTTTGTTGGACATTTTGAGGAATATTAGTTGTCATTGATGTCAAAAGGTTCTAAGAAGAATTGCATTTTGATTGGTTCCAAAAGAGCTTCATGGGAAGCATGATCAAAGGTTTTTATGAAAACCATGGTGGGCAAAAATCAAAGTTTAATTATTCATGATGGGCAAAAATAAAAGGTTTTTATTAAAAACCAAGGTGTCTTTTCATTTGGTTAAAAAAGGCCCAAAGATTAATTATTTATTTAATTTATAATATTTAAATTCCAAGAGAATTTAAATTATTATAAATAAATAATAATTAAAGTTAATTTGAATATTTGAAATTTGAATTACTAATGCATCGACGTGTGAGAAATTTCCTCCATTCGTGTATAAAAGGTGGATCATTTCACCTTAGAATATTACCATGCTCATTTTGATTTAATGCTCCCGAATCTCCTATGAAAGGTATCTCCGATATTCGTGTGATCAAAGAGCTGTGACTAGTGGACGACGTGTGGTGTTCGAAGGAGGTCAAGATGTGCAAAGAAGAGCATAAGGTGAAGGAAGCTCCACTTCCTTCACATGGGCATTGCTAGCCCACACGGTGGACTCCCAAGCACTAAGGCGCTTAGGCTTGTGGAGACGACGGTTTGATTCTAGCTGAATCCATTTTAGGGATCAACGAAAAGGTATGCACATTATTTGAGCACCGAGTTTTTCGGAGAAGGTTGTTGAAAAATTAAAATTAATTTTTGGATTTATTAAATGGTTTTATAAAGTGACGTGGGAGTTGTAAGGGATAGATAAAAGGTTCTTTTGCTTGGTAATTATTTTTGGTTTAAAATAATTAGGAGGAATAAGGAGGTAATTGTTTTATAAAGCCTTTTAATATATTTAGCTTATTGGAGAGATAAATGCTTTTAAGTGTTGATTATTATTGAAGATGTCTTCTTGCCATTAAGAAGTGTTGAGAAAGTAATTATTTTGAAATTATTTTTTGGTGGTTGATATTATTTTAATTGGGAGATTATAAGGTGTTATTGGACAAATATTATGTATGTTGATGGTTGTTTTTAAAGATGGAGTGATAAGGTGTAATTGAGTTTTTGCATTACATTGTGAGAGAGATTTATCTTCTAACTTCTTTGAGTTTGGCATAGAAGTGTTTGTGGTTGTGGCAGATATTTGAGGTCTCATCATCAAAAAGGTATGAGCACATTCTTCCATATTTGAGTTGATTGGTTGGTTTTCTAGAACAATAAGTTTGGAGTGAAAAGGATTTGATTAGGGTTTCTTTATTAAGTGTGTTGAGTTAATGCTTCAAGGATTTCTAGAATAAAGAGTTGTTGTTAAAACCTTGTTTGATAAGCATTGTTGTTGAAGCCAATGGTTGTGTGAAGAAATTGAACTAGGGTTTGAAAATAACATGAGTATCATTATTATGTGAAGATTGTTTTATAAGCATTGTTGTTGAAGTGAGTTGTTGAGTAAAGAACTTGAACTAGGGTTTGAAAAGAACATGAGTATCATTGTTATGTGAGATTGGTTGTTGAGCATTGTTGGAAATATTTTGAGTGAATGTCATATGCTTGGACTAGGATTTTTAAGGAAGGATTGTTTCATTGAGTGATTGGTTGAGTAGAGTTGGTTGAGCCTAGTCAAGTGGGTGTGTGAAGTGATTGTTCAAGTTCCATAAAACAAACTATATATTCTGAATTGATTTGAGAAAGTGATTGAGCATTGAGGTGAATAAGAAGCATATTGAGTCTCTAACAATTCTCCTTATGTTTCTGAAAGAGTGATTGAAAGTGATTGAGCATTGAGTTGAATTTGAAGCATATTGAGTCTCTAACAATTCTCTGTATGTTTCTAAGAGAGTGATTGAAAGTAATTGAGCATTGTGATAAGTGTAGAACATATTAAGTCTACCAATTTTATTTATGTTTCTATGAGATTGGACAAGTTCTTGTGTGGACTTATTGAGCAGATTTGAGGTAAGTCTTTGAGAAGACTTGTGGATAGATTTGAGTAAGCTTTTGTGGAAGCTTACAATACAGATTGAGAGTAAACTTGGACAAGTTCTAGTGAGGACTTGTAGAGCAGATTTGGACAAGTTCTAGTGAGGACTTGTAGAGCAGATTTGGACAAGTTCTAGAGAGGACTTGTGGAGCAGATTTGGACAAGTTCTAGAGAGGACTTGTGGAGCATATTTGGACAAGTTCTAGAGAGGACTTGTGGATAAATTAGTGTGAGATTTGTAGAAGATCACAAGGCAGATTTAAGACAAGTCTTGAGAAGACTTGAGAGCAAGGTTGATTGATTTGGTCAAACCTTTAGTTAAGGTTTGGGGCAAATCCAACAGATTTGATTTGAGATTTATTCAAGCTTTGTATTAAGGCTTGAGGATAGATTTGTGTTAGACCGAAGGACTATGTTTAGTGTAGATCAGAGGAAAGATATTAAGAAAATTTGTGCTAGATCGAAGGACTATGTTTAGTGCAGATCAAAGGACAAAGATTGAGGATAGAGTTTGGTGCAGATTTGAGGACAGGTTTGTGCTAGACTAGAGATAGAGATTGAGAAGATTTGTGCTAGACCGAGGGACTGTGTTTAGTGTAGATTTGAGACAAACCTTTGGAGGTGATAGAGTATAGACGATGACAGTATCCAGTGGATAGAGATCCATTAATCCAGGGCGATGAGGACAAGAGTCTTTAGTAGATAAAGATCCATTATCCAGAGCTATGGAGGCAACAATTCTTCTAGAAGATCACCAGTCAGAGCTAAGGAGAAAGGATTTCTCCTATGGACAGATACCCATGAACTTGATTAGGGGATTGGTGTCTCCTTCGGATAGATATCCATAAACATTGTAATAGGGAAAGGATTTCCAAGAGATCTATTGAGAAAATATTAGTGAAATATTTTATCCATGGAGTAGCCCACATTGGGTGAACCATGTTAAATTGGTTTCTCTATTATGTGTGATGATTTGTGCATTTATTTGGTTACTTTTGTTGATATTACTATCTTTACATTGCATAATATTTATTATAAAGAAAAGTAAAATATTATCTTATACTGTTCATCCCCTTATCAGTATAAGCTTGTGTTCTTCAATTGGTATTAGAGTTGGTTCCTTCGAAAAAGGTTTAACATATTGAAGGAAGATCTTACAAGAACACAAATGGCAAAGAAAGGCAAAAGTAGAACCATGAGACACAAGAAGAAAAGAACACACATGGTCATGAAAGAAAAGGAAGATGAATTCAATGTTGTTGTTTTGGTAGGAAGAATAGAAATAGATTCAAGAGATGAATCAAGCAATGGAGAAAATGCCATATTAATAAAATTTTGTACCAGATGTAGGAAGATAGGTCACCTTGTAGCTTATTGTTCACAAGAAGGTGAAAAATGTTTTGTTTGTGGTCAACTCGGTCATGATGCAAGATATTGTCATGGGTTCAACAGTAGTGAAGATGAAATGGATCTAAATGATAACAAGGATAGTCAAAATAGGTATGAAGAAGAAACTCTACTTTGGACAATAGAATAAATTGAAGACCAAAGAAAAGAGGAAGATTCAGAAAAAGAAAAAGAGGAAGCCACTCTTAAGGAACTTGCTGAATTGAAAAGAGAGAATTTAGAATTGAAGGCTCAAATACAAGAATATAAGAAATGCAATATAAAGCTTCTACAATATCTCTCTGACTTGAGAGATAAGGTTGAAAAGGCAAGAAGAGTTGAAAAAGGTATGGTTGAACAATCAAAGGTAAAAGAGAAAGAATGTGAAAGACTTATGGTTACTCTTGAAGAATTAAAAAGGGAGAACTTAGGATTAAGGGTTCAAGCTCAATAAGATGAGAAAGCAAAAGCAATGTTTCTACAGGAACTCACCAACTTAAAAATCAAGGTTAAAAAGGTAAGAAAAATTGAAGAAGGCATGGCCAAAAAATTAAAGATAAAAGATCTAGAGTTTGAAATATTAGAGCATGATATAGTGTCACTAAGGATGGAAGTAAAAGGTTCTAAGGAAAAGCTACACAATTTTGAGGAAAATTCAAAGACTTTGGATAGGATTATCAATGCACAAAGGTCATCAGTCACCAAAATAGGACTTAGTTCTAAAGAAGAACAAAGAAAACAGGAAGCAAAAAAAGGAGAGTCAAGATCAAACACCAAAAAAGAAGAAGCATCAAAAGAAGTAAGTAAAAGAGAGAGTGAGACTTCTAAGGATATGTTGGACAATAGAAAGTTCAACAAGGAAAGGAACAATACAAAAATAAGGAACATATGGAAAAGGAAATAGGACAAGGGAGAAGAGACTAAGAGACCAATGGGATCTAGGCAAGGTTTCTTCAATGGATGATGCTTCTCATATCATAGGTTTGGGCACATAGCTTCATAGTGTAGGATACATGAAAGACAAGAAAATGGGAATTTTAGAAATAGACAACTTTTCCATGGGTATTTCTACTCATGTAATCAGTTTGGTCACAAGGCAATGAATTGCAGGGTTCATGACAGAAGAGGATATGGCTTGACTAGGAGAAATCCTAAGATATTTGCACCTCCAAGTAATAATAACATTAAGTGTTATAAGTGCAATAATGATGCTCACACAACAAAGTAGTGTAGAGCAAACATTCCAGAATCAAGTATGAAAAGGAAAAGAAACAAAAATAGGAACAAGAAAAGGAACATGGATACGAATAGGAACAAAAACATGGATATGAACAAGAACATGAGTAGGAACACGAAATGGACATGGACATGAACATGGATATGGAAAGAAATAGTCAGAGGAATAAGAAGGACCAGATAAGAAGAAAATAGGATAAAGGTAAAGAACAATGCTTTCTAGGAGTAGAAATACTCCCACCCTAGAATTAATCACCTCAAGAGGAGGTGGGGTAGGGGATAAGCTAAGAGGTTCATTCTTAGCCCCGAGCCCCAAGGGTGACCCTTTTCCATTGATGTCAAAGGGGGAGAGATTTGAGTAAGGGGGAGATATTTGGTATTTGAGTAAAAAGGAGAGAGCATTGAGCTAGGGGGAGCAATGTCCCAGGGGGAGCAGAAAAAAAGAAAAGTCAAGTTTTCGGTAAAAAGAATTTGGGTTACCATCAATGATAAAGGGAGAGATTGTTGGACATTTTGAGGAATATTAGTCATTGATTTAAAAAGGTTCTAATAAGAATTGCATTTTTATTGGTTCCAAAAGACCTTCATGGGAAGCATGATCAAAGGTTTTTATGAAAACCATGGTGGGCAAAAATCAAAGTTTAATTATCCATGATGGGCAAAAATAAAAGGTTTTTATTAAAATCCAAGGTGGCTTTTTGTTTTGTTAAAAAAGGCCTAATTATTAATTATTTATTTAATTTGTAATATTTAAATTCCAAAGAGGGATTTAAATTATTATAAATAAATAATAATTAAAGTTAATTTGTATATTTGAAATTTGAATTACTAATGCGATTTCCTCCATTCGTGTATAAAAGGTGGATTGTTTCACCTTAGACTATTACTATGCTCATTTTTTATTTAATGCTCCCAAATATCCTACAAAAGGTATCACCGATATTCGTGAGATTAAATATCTATGGCTAGTGGACGACGTGTGGTGTTCAAAGGAGGTCAACGTGTGCGAAGAAGAGCATAAGGTGAAGGAAGCTCCACTTCCTTCACATGGGCATTTCTAGCCCATGCGGTGGACTCCCAAGTGCTAAGGCGCTTAACCTTGTGGAGACAACGGTTTGATTCTTATCGAATCCCTTTTAGGGATCAACAAAAAGGTATGCACATTATTTGAGCACCGGGTTTTTCGAAGAAGGTTGTTGAAAAATTAAAATTAATTTTTGGATTTATTAAATGGTTTTATAAAGTGACGTGAGAGTTATAAGGGATAGATAAAAGGTGTTTTTGCTTGGTAATTATTTTTGGTTAAAAATAATTAGGAGGAATAAGGAGGTAATTGTTTTATAAAGCCTTTTAATATATTTAGCTTATTGGAGAGATAAATGATTTTAAGTGTTGATTATTATTGAAGATGTCTTCTTGCCATTAAGAAGTGTTGAGAAAGTAATTATTTTGAAATTATTTTCTGGTGGTTGATATTATTTTAATTGGGATATTATAAGGTGTTATTGGACAAATATTATGTATGTTGATGGTTGTTTTTAAAGATGGAGTGATAAGGTGTAATTGAGTTTTTGCATTACATTGTGAGAGAGATTTATCTTCTAACTTCTTTGAGTTTGGCATAGAAGTGTTTGTGGTTGTGGCAGATATTTGAGGTTCCTTCATCATCAAAAAATTATGAGCACATTCTTCCATATTTGAGTTGATTGATTGGTTTTATGGAAAAATAAGTTTGGAGTGAAAAGGATTTGATTAGGGTTTCCTTATTAAGTGTGTTGAGTTAATGCTTCAAGGTTTTTTGGAATAAAGAGTTGTTCTTAAAACCTTGTTTGATAAGCATTGTTGTTGAAGCCATTGGTTGTGTGAAGAACTTGAACTAGGGTTTGAAAAGAACATGAGTATCATTGTTATGTGAAGATTGTTTTATAAGAATTGTTGTTGAAGTGAGTTTTTGAGTAAAGAACTTGAACTAGGGTTTGAAAAGAACATGAGTATCATTGTTATGTGAGATTGGTTGTTGAGCATTGTTGGAAACATTTTGAGTGAATATCATATGCTTGGACTAGGGTTTGTAAGGAAGGATTGTTTCATTGAGTGATTGGTTGAGTAGAGTTGGTTGAACCTAGTCAAGTGGGTGTGTGAAGTGATTGTTCAAGTTCCATAAAACAAACTATTCTATATTCTAAATTTATTTGAGAAAGTGATTGAGCATTGAGGTGAATAAGAAGCATATTGAGTCTCTAACAATTTTCCTTATGTTTCTAAAAGAGTGATTGAGCATTGAGTTGAATTTGAAGCATATTGAGTCTCTAACAATTCTTTGTATGTTTCTAAGAGAGTGATTAAAAGTAATTGAGCATTGTGATAAGTGTAGAACATATTGAGTCTCTAACAATTCTCTTTATGTTTCTATGATATTGGACAAGTTCTTGTGTAGACTTGTTGAGCAGATTTGAGGTAAGTCTTTGAGAAGACTTGTGGATAGATTTGAGTAAGCTTTTGTGGAAGCTTACAATACAGATTGAGAGCAAACTTGGACAAGTTCTAGTGAGGACTTGTAGAGTAGATTTGGACAAGTTCTAGTGAGGACTTGTAGAGAAAATTTGGACAAGTTCTAGTGAGGACTTGTGGAACAAATTTGGACAAGTTCTAGAGAGAACTTGTGGAGCATATTTGGACAAGTTCTAGAGAGGACTTGTGGACAAATTAGTGTGAGTTTTTGTGGAAGCTTACAAGGAAGATTTGAGACAAGTCTTGAGAAGACTTGAGAGTAGAGTTGATTGATTTGTTCAAACCTTGAGTTAAGGTTTGGGGTAGATCCAACAAAGTTGATTTGAGATTGATTCAATATTTGTGTTAAGGCTTAAGGATAGATATTGAGGATATATTTGTGCTAGACCAAAGGACTGTGTTTAGTGTAGATCAGAGGATAGATATTGAGTAGATTTGTGCTAGACCAAAGGAATGTGTTTAGTGTAGATCAAAGGACAAATTTTGGTGCAGATTTGAGGACAGGTTTATGCCATACTAGAGATAGAGATTGAGTATATTTGTGCTAGAATGGACTATGTTTAGTGCATATTTGAGATAGAGCTTTGGAGGTGACAGAGTATAGAGGACAACAGTCTCTAGTGGATAGATATCCATTAAGCTAGGGCAGTGAGGATAGGAGTCTTCAGTGGATAGAGATCCATTAGCCAGAGCAATGGGGGTAACAGTTCTTCTAGAAGATCACCAGTCAAAGCTAAGAAGAAAGGAGTTCTCATGTGGATAGAGATCCATGAACTTGATTAGGGGATTGGTGTCTCCTTTGGATAGAGATCCATAAAAATTGTAATAGGTAAAGGATTCCCAAGAGATTTATTGAGAAAATATTAGTGAAATATTTTCTCTATGGAGTAGCCCACATTGGGTGAACCATGTTAAATTGGTGTCTCTATTGTGTGTGATGATTTGTGCATTGCTTTGGTTACTGTTGTTGATATTGCTATCTTTACATTGCATAATATTAATTGGAAAGAAAAGTAAAAAGTGGTATTATACTGTTCACCCCCTCTCTTAGTATAAGCTTGTGTTATTCATCCTTAAATACCTATAAATAAGAAGAAAAAATATGTGAAACATTAAAATATATGATGTTATATATTTTTTAATTGAGTTTTGAGATTGTGATATTTGTAATTACATTTTTGTGACTTACTGTACTTTCCATCTAACCTATAAGTAATGATATTAATATTATTAAGAGAGTTTTCATTATAATTTGATTATTATTTTAGAAATATTTGTTATAATTTAAATTTGAAAGTATTTAGGAGATTTGAATCTGGACATTTCAAAATATATTATATATTAAAAATAAGTTAATGGAAGAAAGGATTAGTATTAGTATAATGTAATAAAATTTTAATTTGATTTAGTTTTTGCCCTCTCTAAGTGGCTAGGATTATTTTAAGACTTAGAATCTAGATGTCATTTCATTGATTTATTGTTATGGAACCCAAATATACTATTACTAGTATATGCTTTCTACTATGCAATTTTAAGATTTACTACTATATTTATTATTTTTAAAAGTTGTTTCATCACAAGTTGTATCATACCATTGATCTCGGCTCACTATGCTAGTGTGAAAAATAATAGAGGTGTGCAACCTATTCTAAAAAATATTTTGGTCAGATCAACATTTTACAATCAAGGAATTTTTGTTAAATTTTGCTTCTACTATCTTCTAGCATATGTTTCTTTTGTAATATTATGAAATAGACAAAAAAATTCATAGTTTCTTAACTAAAAAAAAAAGTATTAGAGTTTCTAGACCTTTTGGGAGACTTATCTCATTTGATCATCTTGTTAAGCTTTTCAAAATAAGATATATTTTTGGTAACATTTATTTTGCAAATGGTTAGTAAAATATTTGTATTTTTGGTCAGTAGCGTATTTGTGAACTCATGGCTTACTTGGTTGGGAATGATTAGTAGGCCTATACAATGCACATATTTACATAATGATGTTTGTATTATCCAAAATAAACATTTGTTAAGAAATCCAAAAAAACACCATAGTGTAGTAGGATGTATTAATAGATTTGACCCTCATGCTCTTTGATTATTGATACCATGAATATCCCTCACACTCCTCTTGGATATCACCATCCCCTTCCCAACCATCCCTCAAGAATTTCATCTAATATTCATAAGTATTTGTTAACTGGGCATGAAATATTGAATGAACAATTTTGTAAGCTTAATATTTCTTTGCAACGCTACTTTGAGCATCTCCACATCATGGACACTAAATTGGACTAGTTACTTAAGAATCATGACAATGGATTTATCCACATTTAATTCTCATTGTAGGATGATTTTTAATAGGTTTTTAGTGTGTAGCAAAAATATAAGTAGAAGGGGCCTATGCATCAATCAAAATATAAGAAAACAACTTCAAAAAATACAATAATGGTAGTAACAATTAAAAAATGCACAATATATAACATCCACTAATAATAATAATTCAAATTTAATGCTAGAAAATTATAATAGTAAGTAATCATATTCCAAATTCAAATCAATACAAATCCTTAGCCACTTAGAGAGGGAAAAGTCTCTTAGCCACTTGGAGAGAGCAAACTCTCATATGTGAGATAGAGGAAACTAATATTTTGAATATGAAATATGATTTTCATTATAACATAACTCTTTCTATTTGTATATTAGTTGTAATCTTACTATAGTGGTAAGGGCTTTGGATTCTCTTTGAAAATTTTAAGGTTAAAATCCCACTCAGTATGAGGGGACCACGACCCATCATAAAAGCCCGTGTAAACTCATTGAAAAAAACTCTTCCTATTTGTAGAATAAATCAATATTAATCCTAATCCCAATGCTCAATGGTTGACTACCTTAACCTAAGGCTTGACCTAATAAAAATAAAGATAACCAATATGGTTATATTGGATTACTTACACAAATCCCTCCAAAAACATTTATCCTTAAAGTTAGACAATAATGCAAAATGCTCTCAGAATCCCAAATAGCATCTTCTTTTGGAAGATCCTGCTATTTGATAGGGAACTTTTAAATTTGGCAAGATAGTAGAAGATGAACTATGGACTACAAATATACTTTTGGATGGAGAGTGATTTGACCTCCTTCATCATGCATTGAAAGCTCCATCTTGGACTATATCTTCTAACCAATAACCTATTTGAGACAAGAATCATGAAAGAGATGATGGATGCAAGAATATGATGGTATCTCCAATTAAGATAGTGGTTTATTGATGCAACAAACCATCTTGTAAGGCTCAAAAAATAAAAAAGTCAACTTTTGATTATTCTTGGTATTTAAGGATAATTATTTTTAGGGATAGAGGCACACAAATACCATATCCCCCATGATAATTTGTCATTCAGAATGACACAAATCCTATTGCTTCTTCATGTCATTCTAGGCCTGGGTTAAGCTGAAGCATAAGTTGTTGCTATTGGAAAAAATCATCTATTTGAGACAACTTAGAGGATCTTAGAACATAGTTTACCACTAATGGAGGTTTTTGACCATACAAGGCCTCAAATGGTAACATCTTGAGGGAAGAATGGTAAAAATTATCACACCACCATTCAAATAAAGAGGTTTAATGAACCTAGTGGTACTACTTGTCTTGAGCAAAACAACAAAGGTAAGTACCAAAACATTTATTTACGATAGTCATATTGTTATTTGACTATGGGTTATAAGAAGAGGACATATTCAACCAAGCATCACTAAGATAGAAAAATTTCCTCCAAAACTTATTGGTGAAGATAGGGTCACAATCATTGACAATAGAATTGGGTATACCATACAATTTAAAAATAGAATCGAGAAATAACTTGGCAATCTTATTAGTTGAATATAGATGTTGTAGTGTATAGAAGTGAGCATACTATAAAAAGTATTCCACTACCACAAACATCATTGTTTTACCCTTAGATTTGGGAATGCCCTCAAGGAAATCCATGGATACGTGCTCCTATTAGAAACAAAAAATATGCAAGGATTTTAGCAACCTAGGATATTTAATAGATTTCCCCTTGTTATGCTAACATACCTTGAATTTGGCTAGAAGGGTCTTGACATATTCTTTTTTTTATTAGTAAGAGGTGTTTTGAAAGGTTCCCATAACCTTTTACAAAAAAATTCTAGTTAGGAACAATTATCCCAACCATCAAAAACAAAAAGGAGGCACCTTCTTCAAAAATAAGAAGAGACAAAAATAGATAGAGAAGCCCTCACAGGGGCAAAAGAGGAAGCCTCAATAGATAATAAAAGAAGCCCTCACAGGGGTAACATGAAATGGAAAAGAAACCATAATTTCAAACTAGTACTTGTACTCCTCCAGAAGGGTATCTGCTCATGTGTCTGGAGGAGGTAATAGTTAGCTCCAGTGTATCATCCACCAAATGACAAAATGCCACATGTGGTAATCAATAAATATTATGTGATTACAATGTCTCCACATATGGCTTGCAAAGATAATATCCATGCTAAACCACAAGCTCCATGTACCTTTAGCATTCATTATATCAAGGTGAAACCACTCATGAGAATAGATGGTAGAAATAGAATCTCTAAGCTTAGAAGAATATCACAGACCAATGAAACCTTCGAACATAACTTTTGGAATCATTATCCAATAAGAGGCAGAATCCCTGGATTGAGACACCTATGAAGTATTATTTGGAGCATATTTTGGCATGGGAGCAAAATTCCACCATTTATTCAAAGGAAACAAATTGGGCAAGAAAGTGGCCCACAACATGTAGAAGATGCATCTAACCAAGAAACCTGAACCCTGAGAGAGTTCACATCCGATTTTAATCCTTTCCAATAAAAATATTTCTCACTTGGTGATATGTTTTCAAGAATCTAGAATGTCCATCCAAAGGAGATGCATGCAATTTTTGGAGGACACTAGTATTAATAGTTGAGAATTAAGGAAGATAAATATGATCCTTATTATGGAGAACCCCATCAATAACTTAAATGAAGGTAGTTAGAATCCATTATTTACTTCATGAATGATCTAAATGGTCTTTAAGTTAAAAATCTAATCCTCCTAAACTTGTAAATCTATTATGGAAGAGGACTAAATATGGCACTCATGGCAACAACACTTTTATATTTATGAGATAGAGCATCATGCACCACATTATCCTTTCCTTTCTTGTATTCAATGGAAATATCATACCCCAAGAGCTTGGTCAACTACTTATTCTATTTAAGACATGAGAGATATTTTTTCTAGAAATTGCTTAAGGATGATATGACCAATATTGTGATGAAGTTATGCCTCAACAAATAAGACAACCCTTTATCTATGAAATGTAAAATAACTAATATTTTCTTCACATAAGTAGATCATCCTAAATTCTTGATATAAAGTCGTTTACTTTCAAATACCAATAGGTGTTGATCCTACATCAAACAACTCTAATATATGTGCCTAGAGCATCCCACTTAATGACAAAGGTTTTACTAAAATTATGGGTGTTTAAAATAGGGGTGGTACATATAGCCTCCTTTGGGGCTTGGAAGGCTTGGGAAATCTACCTCAAACCAAAAATATGTATCCTTCTTAATGAGAGAAATGAGAGGAGCAACAATCTTGCCATAGTTATGGATAAATTTCCTATAGTAACTATGAGATCTAAAAATCCATGGAGTTCCTTAATGGATTTTGAAAAGGGCTAATCTTGAATTGATCTACTCTTTTTAGGATCTACCTTGATTTCTTCTTGAGATAATATATATCCCAAGCATTCTACTCATGCACCCAAATGAACATTTGGACATTTTGAGAAAGAGTTTTTCCTTTTGTAACATGTGAGTAAATTTATCCACATGAACTGGATGATCTTTTCAATACTTTCTATAAATTAAGATATTATTAAAGAAAAATAGGACAAAATCACAAAGAAAAGGATAAAATATATAACTCATGAGACTCTAGAAAGTGGAAGGAGTATTAATGAGACCAAAGGTATGCTTAAAAACTCATAATAAGCCTCATGTGTGTGAAAACTAGTCTTAGGGATATCCAAGTCTAATTTTGTAAAGTATATAGCACAATGCAATCCATCCAACAAATAATATATAATAGGGATAGGAAACTTATATTTGATGATGATCTTATTGAGAGGTCAAAAATCAAGATAGTTTGTGCTAATAATTATTCTTGCACTATGTCATAACCACTAGAAAGGAATAAGGAATGATGCTTGGATGGATGATTCCTTGCTCTAGTATTTCCTAAAATAGGTGAATTTTATACTTTTAAGGATGGGAATAATGGTAGGGATGCACATTTGGAGATTGCATTTGTGGAATTAGGTGGATGGCATGATCATGCATGCACTTAGGGGAAATATTTATGGGCTAACCAAAGACATTTACATAGTGATCCATAATATTTTACAAGTCTTATGGAAGACTTGGAAGATGTAGCTTTAAAGAATAAACTTCCATGCAATTAACTTGGGTAAAGAATCCATGGCCATTTTTCAATATAATTTTTGTACTATGGGAGCTAGCCACCTTGGAGGGAGGAGGTTGGATTCCTTGGAGATAGTTGAATTTTCCATTCTCTATCCACTTGATATATAATTGTTCAAAATTAATTGTAACATCACCAAGCTAAAGGTCCGAGGTGTAGACCAATTGGTTCCTCAAAACCCCGTAAGGGGGGCATAGGTCCAAGGTTCAAATATTGGGCCTCACCAGATTTAATGCTTGTCCCTTTCTTGGTGCTTTTAGTGGTGTAAAAGGTTTAAAATGATCATGGCATGGATAATGAGTAGAAAAAACCATGGTACTGTACTCATAATCAGTCTCATCTACTTCAATTGGTTGCTCATATTGCAATGAATCTTCATATTTTGACATTGTTGCTTCTTCACCTTCCACTTGAAAGTTATAATGTTCTTCATTGGCTTGATCTTGGGGACGATGAGAATGAAATTTGAAATAAAGAATACCTAGGAGCAATTTATATTATAGTTATAAAATTAAGGATGTTGAGGGTTGATGTGCAACCAAAGTTAGGGATAGGTCCCTTGGAACTTCTATTTTGTTTCTAAAGTTATACATTGATCATCCTTGAGGGTATAGGTAATGAACATGTCAGCTTCGCATCATATTTTATCCTCAAGACCATGGTAAAAAATTGATACCACCACTGCTAGATTCAATTGGTAGGTGTAGGTGAGAAATGTTTTGAAATCTATGAAATACTTCTCAACCATTCCTACTTGCTTAGTTTGCATTAGATGCACCACATATTATGTGGAAGATCCTTTGTCAAGCCTTTAAAGGAATCATGCTTTGATATCAAGACACAAAAGAGAGTCCCTAGTTGAAAAATATCTCATAAAAACCACTAATTATTATGTGTGACCAACTTAGTAGCAGCTAATATGATGCTTGACATCTTTAAATGTGCATGGAACATGAACATCATGAGGTTAGTAAAAGAAATTAGAAGCACCTATTATAGGGGAATCTAGATTAGAAGCAAATCCTAAGATATAACCACTCATATTTGGAAGAGTACTTATGGTAGAAAAGGGATCCATGTTAATCCCATAGGGATCTAGAGGTCTATGATTGGATGGATGGTACTGAAAAATGCTTATCTCCCTTGGATTTGATGCCTATTACATACCTGATGATTGTTTCCCAATAACTTGTTGAGACTCATGGTTAGAGGAGTGCATAGTAAAAGATAAATTTAAGAAGCTTTTGATGTTGGCTAAGGTAATATTGATTTTATTTTGAGATATTGCAATGGAATTTACCACACTTTCTTATTTCTCAAGATAGGTATGTAGAACATAATCAATAGTATAAAGAATAGTATTACCAATTAAAGGAGTAATAGGAGTGGAAAGGAAGGGTTATTAGGAGGATGAGTGGTTTTGGGAGGAGGAAAATCCATGATATGTAATGAATAAAGTAGACATTGGTAAAAAATATTAATATTTGAAGTGTTATGATGCTTATAGGGATTTTAGGTTGGCACTTTTTCATGTTCATGCACTTATATTCTAAATAACCAATTAATTATAATAATCATTGATTCACAACCAACTAGTAGGAGTAGCAGGTTCATTCATAAACTAGGGGTGATTACAAAACCTAAAATAATCCTTTAGAGCACTTCTAAAAAGTATTATGAGAAATATAACTTATTTTGATTAATTTGATGATATTATTATAATGAGATAGGTATATTAAAAAGGTCTTAGCTCATCTAATTCTAAAAAAGTGTTGCTAGAAATACCCCTTGCTTTGACTGGCTCAGAGAGAAGATCACAATGGGATAGGTTTCCTACAAGGGTCTCAACATACCTGATACTTTATTTTATTTTTTAAATTGGGTTAAAAAAGGAATTAACAATAGCAAACTTACAATACTATAGAAGAAAAACGTGTTGAAGATGAGCCAAAAAAATTGACAAATAATTACTAGAAGATAGAAAGTAGAATTGTTCTAAAATTATTTTGGTATAATTTATGCACCCTTCTGTCAGAAATTCACACTACCACAAGGTCCAATATTGGTTCTCTAAAACTAGTTGTAATGAAATAAATTTAATAAATATAGTAATGACAATAACAATTCAACAATGCACAATATATAACAACCACTGATAACAACAAATTCATATTCAATGGTAGAAATCAAAATAGGAAGTAATCAAATTCTATATCTAAACCAATACAAATCCTTAGCCACTTAGAGAGGGCAAAGTCTCTTAGCCACTTGAAGTGAAAAAAGTCTCATATGTATACATAAGCGACTAAGATTTGAATAGATATGATTCCTATGAGGGGAATGGGAAATGTGTTATGAAAGACCTCTTCATGATGCTTCCCACTCTTCTTCTCACCTCAAGGATAGGGGTAGTTTATGAGATTAGTGTCTAATATCTCATGGATTAGTTGAAGAACACCTATGTTTCTCCTATGGTATTCTTTGACTAAGCTTAACCTTAATCTAGACCTAATACACCATACAAATGAAACAAAAATACCTAAAAGTAAAATGATTTTTATTTTGATTATAAAAGCAAAGTTATTTTTCAAAGGGCTTAGGAGAGATTCAAAAAACAACCTAAATGCATTTGTATGCAATTTTGATTTAATAATGAGAAGATTAATGATTTAGTTAGTCTCCTAAATGATTAAAGTACTAAGTAGTTTCTTCTTTTTAATATATAAATAAAATAAAAAACAAATTTTGGCAAACAACAAATATATTTTATAGTCTAAATGATAAAGTGAAAGATATATAAATAATAATAAAATAGTTCTTCCATAGGGGTAGTGTTGACCCCAAAAAGGGTAGTCCCCCTTTTTGGTCCCTTCTTCCTAAGGGTGCACAAGGTGGTGCATCTGATTCTAACCCTGTGCGTCCCACTAGAGAGTAGAGTGCACAAAACACCCAAGGGCACGCAAGTCATACACCCAATACAAGTTCGTGTGCTCCACTAAGGAGTGGAGTGCACGAGAACCCTTATGGGTGCATGAGTAGTGCGATCAACCTAAGCTCATGCACCCCATTGGGGAATGGGGTGCACAAGAGTTCCTAAGGGACGCACAACTTGGTGCACCCCATGCAAATTTTATGCTCTCCATGGGAGTGTGGAGTGTGCAAGACCCCCAAAGGGTGCACAAACCTATGCGCCCACCCTGAGTCTATGTGCTCCACTATGAAGTGAAGCACATGAAGTTACCAAAGGACACATGCCTTCGCATGCCTATCCAAATCTTGTGTGCTCCACTCCTATGGATCGTATGAAGTCCTTCAAGAGGTGTGCACCTCTGCACGTGCCTTGATCTTGCCAGTGCACTCCATTCTAATGGAGCACACAAAATCCTTATGAGGTGCATGAGTTATGCGCTTGACCCTCCAGCCCATGCACTCCACTTTATAGTGGAACAAACAAAGTACTAAGGGATGCATGAGCTCGTGCACCTTGAGTAGCATCCACACACTCCATTTCAATGGAGCACGTGAGGGTCTAGTTGGGTGCACGAAGTTGTGTTCCCGCCTTCGAGTTCATGCATTCCACTATAAAGCGCATGAAGGTCATAAGGGTACACAAGCTCGTGCACCCCATTGAGTCCCATGCACTCCACTCCCTTAGAGTACATGAAGTTTAAGCGAGTGCACAAGTTCGTGTGCCTGCTTCGAGGTCCATGTGCTCCATATCTCTAATGAAGTGTGCAAAGTTTTCTCGATGCACGAACCTATGCACCCAATCCTCTTGAGGTGCACAAAATGTTAGTGTGGTGCACATGCTTCACTTGAGTGCACCCTACCCAGGCCAACATGAAGTTTCCACACATACTAAGAATCTCCTCAAGCTGGAAATCGATCAAGCTGGTGTAATGTGTATCCAAAAGATTAGATGATGTGGTGTGCTCGGCCAATCAATAAGCCCCGTCTAATAGAAAAGTGCATGAATACCACCTACCCGAATTAAATGCATGTGCTTTAAAAGAAGGTGGTAAACCCCCCTGCCCCATTATTGCATGCAAACAATATCTTAATGAGGTCAAGAATAGAAGAGAGTAAATAAGCCTCCCTTGTCTCCAATGGTGTGTTCCAATGGCTTCCACTAGCGTGGCTGCAACAGGGGTTCCTGATGTTATGGCATGAATTGGCAAAATCACCAAGGCATGGTCTGTTACAAGAAGAACAAGGAGAGTATAGGATTCGAAGCCTCTAACAAACCTATCAAACACAAGTAGGGATATCACGACAGAGCAACAACAAGAGGTGGAGGGAATGACGATCTATAGTTTCAACCCCATGGAGGAAGAAAATTAGTGCTACCCAATGCTGCTAAGGAGCCTATTTATGAGGGTGCAAAGAGATAGTACCGAGCCGACCCCCATCTGCAACAAATGGAATACCAATTTGGGTTGGTTAACTTACCCAAAGGTCTATCACTCTTCAAACCTTTTGGCCTGGCTGGCAGTGGCCTATGACCATATAAATCGCACCATTCACGATCATAAAAACTAGGTGGTGGCCAGGTTAATGGTAGACCAAATTAGGCAAGTATTTAGGTTGCCACAACATCATAGGTTGTATATTTTAAGACATTGGTCCTCCAGGCCAATTATATGCTCAACACCACGTTCCCAAGAATGATCCTAAAGAGGGGAAAATACAAGCCCTCAGGCTTACCCATTAGAAAGTTCTTGCTTCGGCCCTAGGCGTAGGATTACATCGATATGATTAACCTGGTGTTGGGTGTAAAGTATTTGGAGCTTATTATGAAGGAGGTGATGTTCCTGATCATTCAATGCAATAGGATAGACAATATGTCCCTCTATTGATGGGAGGATATGATCAGTGATAACATAGACCAAGAGCTGACAAATTTGCAGAAGGCCATATTGGTAGATAAGGAGGAACTTCCCCCTTTTTATATTATTATTTTCTTATCCATTTTTTTGTATCACAATTGGACAAATATTTGGTGGTTAATATGGGAGGGGTGACTGTTGTCACCATTCAATATTAGTTGATTTGCATCCATGAGGGGTGCTCCAGTTACAAGACGTTCGAGAAAATTATCCCAATGGTGCATACCTTACTGTGTAGAGAAGAGCCAGACAAATTTGGAATTGGGGGTGAGAAACTTCCTATATGAGACTAAGGTAGGGGATTTCTTCTACGCAAAATAATTCTCTTACATTCAGATTTGCGGTTCCAAACTACCCCTAAAGGCACTACCAAGGCACTTTCCCACCTCAATTGCCATCTTGGAGATAACCCGAAAGATTGCCAAAGAAGTCAAAATCAGATATATTTGGAAGAAGGGTAGTGTGTCGTGGCTACCCGTCCCATGCTCAATGGGCCCCTACACTTATCTAGGCCACTTTTTAATGTTGTGTGCCATATGGAATATGGACACATACTGCTTCCCTAAAGTTACATGGAGGTCATACGACCCCAAGGATCTCCATAAGCATAATTTTACTAGTAAACTTGCCCTCCTATAAGTCACTCATAGAGAGGAAAACTTCAAGGATGATATGTAGAAGGCCATCAGGGAGGATCGATCATTGGATCTAGTATGGAAGATGGATAAAAGGCCCTACATCAAGCTAGAATTATTCAGGGATTATCCCTCTGAGCTGATATTGCATAAACAATTATTGGTGGATAAAGTTGTGCCACTAGTCCCGACTACTCCCCAAGAAGAATTCAAAGACCCCACTTTTCAAATTATCCAGCAAGATGCTGACCTTTTTGAGGTCATGATAAAAATAGTGGGTGAGGCATAACAAGAGCAAGTCAAACTCCCCTCTTCTTCCAGTTCGTCAGCTGCCATCTCAAAAGGGAAGGAGTTGGTATCCTCCTCGCCTCAAAGCGCCACATATTTAGCTTTAACACTGATGTGTCCATCAGAAAGAACCAACGCGGTAGTGGGACAGCCTTAGGTATTCTCTGCCACCTTAGTAATTAATAAAAAATAAAGTCCAGTTCCTCCCAAGACCTTGAAGAAAATAACCGAAGCTAGGGGATTGTCTAACATACTCAGAGAATACAAGGTTCAAGAGGAGAGTCCCACGCAATCTCCCTCCAAAAAGAAAGCAATAACTGGGCCTTCTGTTGAAGACATCAAGAACCTTAGGCTGACAAGAGTGAGGGACTACTTCCAATTTACTACTGATGAAGAGGACCAGATACAGGATATGGAGGAGCAAAGGTCTCCAAGCAAAGGAATAAGCAGGCCCCGATGAACAATAGGGTAGGAGGTAGGTGAAGTGTCCACTGCCACATTTTATATCCCTTTGCCAATAAGTCTAAAAGAGGCCACCATTAACGTTAGTAAAGGTGTTATGTGGGCAGAGGTTGCACCCATTGAAATGATGAAATCCCAAGTGGCCACCCAAGCGTAGGTGGTAGTAGTAGTGGAGAAAGAGATAGAAGATTTAAAATCCAAGGTTGTGGAGGTGGGGCAACTCTAGCTCAAAGTGCAACAACTCCAAACCGAGGTCGATCGGTTAAAAATACCAGCTCCTTCCCAGGCCAGTGCTGCACAGGCTAGTGATCGGTTTGGGTCTGTGGAAGAATTCAAGTAGGAAATAAAAGAGAAAATAATGGAGAAAATGGAGGACCTTCAGTCCATATTTTATGACATATGTGCCACTAGGCACACTGTTGGCCTCTTACATGATCAACTACAGCAAGGAGATCAGAGAGTGAACATCGTGTTCCCCATATACAAGAGGTTCAGGGACAACTATGTGGTAATTTTTGAAATGACTGCAACATTGGTAGATGACTCCATCTCTTTCTTTATCGAAGAATATGCCAAATTTTTTGTCTTCCTATAGAACAGATAAAATTGGCTCTTGTGGAACCAAGAGGGGGCTGACGCCGAACGAGAGCTTGAGGATGAGCTGGAGGATTGTGGTTTCAAAATTAACGATTTTATTTAGGCCCTTGACATCAAAGAGTTTTTTCTCCAAAAAATTTAAAATTTTGACTTTGGTCTTAATGTGAAGTTATCAAAACAGTTTATAAACTTAGTGCAAATGGTGGATCGCCTATGTGTCTTCACTAAGAACACAGTGGATTGGGCCAGAGAAAGGGTGAACAAAACCACGTAAGATATGAACCTGTTGTTATTTACTTTAAATTTCCATGATGAGGCATGGAGTTATATTGACCAAGCCATATAGAACCTCAGAGGAGGAGTGGGGTCTAGTTCACTCGAAATGCATGCACCAAGCACAGTACAACCACTAGCCCAGGGCAGCGGAGGAGAAGATACATAGTCACAACCACCACCTACGTAAATAGAAGGCATGGGCTACTTGCCCATTTTGTATTACATCCTAATTTTGAAGGCAATGAGATTGGTCCAGCTGCAGTAAGCGGTTACAACCTCTCTTGGACGAGCCTGCACTATAAAAGGGATATTGCTACAATGAGAGATTATTTATCAAACCTCATATTTTCCCTGTGTATGTCTATCTATTTTTCCTATCGCCCTTTCTCCTGTCATTTACCAAGGACTACCCAAGGAGCGTTGTTCGCTGAGATTATTTCCTATGGAATGTGCCAGAGTTGGAGACTCTTACATCACTACAATCAGAACGGTTACATTATTTGAATTGGGGTTTATTGTAATGAAATATCATATAAGAGCCAAGCGCCTTGCTGGTCTCTCCATATGTAAAAAACTTTTATATTAATGAAAATTCCAACTCTATCCTTGGCATCTCCTATGTTGATGATCTATGTCTACTTATTTATGTATTACTACAATCAAAATATGTGGATAACACTTTGTTTCTCTAGTTAAATCGATTTTGCACATTACATTATCTGAATGAATAAAAATGAACTAGTTCTTCCTTCTCTTTCCTTTCTAAATCATTTAATATCAATCTGCTATGACTACCCAATGGACATGGCACCGGTATGGTCTTGATATGCTTTGTTAATGATAGATTTGATCACAAATAATTAAAATAATATCATTCTATCTGGTAGTGAATGGGTGATTGCACCATAACAACAAATATATGAGCCCACTGTCTGGGGTTTCCTTACCCGACCTGGTCTGTTTAGAGCTCTTTAGGTAATCTATTCCTGGGTCAAAGAGGTGGATCCACCAGAGTCCACAATACTCATTGTGATTTTTGAGTTTCCTATGATGTGACATATATTAGAAGGGTAAGCAGTAAATATCCACAACAAGTAGAAGCATTGTTAATCCCACAAAAGCACTATCGATGCTATTGCATCTTGATTGCACTTTTGTTTCTCTACAAGACAAACAAAAAAATAAGATATCAATGGTAAAGGGATTTGCTTTAGTTGGAGGAGAGTATCAAGCTACCTTGACCAATATTAGACCCCTATTAAAATAGGACCTAAAAATGATAGAATGTTAACAGCATAAAGTAAATAATCAATAAAATTACCGCTAGGCTAGCAATTGCACTATTAGTGCTTTTGCCTGATAGTCAGTGTTTTTGCTCTTTATGACTATGTCAAAAAAAAAGTGATAACACCATTAGACCTATAATTTAACAACACTTTCACTTTAACCCATGTGTTGTAGGTGATTTGGAGAGGGTAGGGTAATCCTCCAAGGGAGGTCCCTAGTTAAAATATCCACCCTACCAAACACACATTGGGTATCCAAAATCTAGTTGAGCTGGTGTGGTCAGGGTCGGGCATGAACTCTGGGTGATTTTTATGGTGTAGAACCCCCTAATAATGGTTTCTTAGACCAAGATTGCCCCGCAAGGGGTTTTTTGCTAAATTAAAAAACAACACTTTCACTTTAAAGAGTAGAAAAATGAAATTAAATGCAATATTAATGAATTGATGACTAAGACAAGGAAGGTCCTTGACCAAGGGGTGCAAGGACCTTGTTGAATGATAGAAAAAATAAATATTTGCTTGCTTAAAATATAAATTAACAATGACAAAGATGAAATACCAAGCTAAATGCAAATCATGATGATCGAATCAACTTAATGTGCAATAAGATTAAAAATTAGAGTTGTAAAAGCAAATAAAGTGTCAAAAGTAAGTAAGATAAAAAGTCACAACCCCAAATCTTGTTGCTCCAAGATGCTAAGGTTGTTTCTCCTTGTTGTGGAATCTTGATTGAAGCTTGATCATGGACATTGGAGAGCTTAAGATTGAATGATTGAAAACTTGAATGCTTGAATGCTTGGAGGTTTAAATGCATAGATGCTTGAATACTTGAAGAAGTGAGAGATTATGATAAGATTTTGGCATAATATTACCATGCTTGGAGATGGATTACTATGAATTACTATGAATATAGATGAATTTTAGTAAAATTTTGTTGCTTTCAAAATATTATAAGGAAATTTAGTAGAGCTATGATATCCTCAAAAGGTCATGGATTGGGCTCTTCCAAGTGCTAGCTTTATAGGAAGCCATGGTTCCTTGGGGTAATAATTGCATTGAAGGTGATAGGATTGAGAAGCTAAGAATTTGAAATGGGATCAAGATCCCATTAATGGAGGAAGATTATAAATGAAAAATCTTGGTCTTGGAATTTTTGTAGGGGATGCAAATTGGATCTTAGTGATTAGATTTATTAATGGTGGGTGGCTTAGAATGTACTATATATAATTTTTTTAATTTTTGGTGCATTACAATCAAAAGAACTAAAGGGTAATAGCATTGGTCTACTAATTCCTTGATATTTTTTCCAAAATAACCATTGCTAGTCAAATTTGAGTAGGGAATGATGAAAAGTTAATTTTACAAAAGTTTTGCCAAGGAGGTAAAAACACTATTGATTATTTTAGTCATGCCTCAACACTTTTGTTTTTAGAGCAAAAAATGCTCCCAATTTTATCATTAGGATTATTGATTCAATTTGGCTAATTGATTGGTTGGTTAATGAAGATATTGGTAAATTTTAAGATTAATGACACACTTAAAAGTATATGTCTACATTTTACCATTTTTTAAGCATTTATTGCATACTAAATATATCAAAAATTGACATAGATGCCCCAATATTGAGATGATAAAGCTTTTTGTTGCTTAAGGATAGTGGTGTAATATGACTATTGCTTTAATTGTTTTATTAGAGGTGATGTTAAAATTTGTATTTTTGATAGCATTAAATGCTACCAAGCCCTATTTTACAGGGAAAATAAATTTATACTAAGGAAAATTGACTTGATTATGATTCACACTAGTGTGGGAATGAAGAAAGAGGATCGACAATAAAAATTGGCCAAGGTAGCTGGAGGGATAAAAAGGTTGGGAAGATAAAAATGAATTCATTTTCGCTATGGAGAGGAGAGAAAATGAGCTATAAATCTTGGAGAGTAGCTAATTTTATGATGGCTCACCACACACGCACCACACCAAGTCAACTAGGTGAGACCACCTAAATCTAGAGAGGGACTGTGAACTTAGATGTATTCCGAAAATTCAATATTTTAGATCATTTAATGCCTCAAAAAGCATGCCTAAAGTACCAATGATTTTATGCATTGGTGTTGCTTTCATACCCTAGTTGTGCTTGTATTGTGTGGTAGTGTTATTGTCACTTAGGGAGTTCTTTCACTATCTAGTGGCACTTTCACCATCCTATGGTGATTTCCCATTAGGGTGGTGCTTTTTCTTACTTTACATGTTTGATTTGATTTTTATCTTGAGTTTTGCAAGTTGAGGCTAATAGGGTGACCAGTTGGATGCAAGAGTGACTATAGATGCTCAATTGTAGGAAGTGTAGTGGTTCCCCACTACCTGCTTGTGATGAAGAAAAATCCTGATAACTAATGATCAAAGTTTTATGTAGCTCAAGGAGAACAAACTAAAAGAACTAATAATATAAACTTTTGAAAATGTTCATTCAAAAAAATCCTAAAAAACATCCAAAGGAGCACTAAAGGAGCTCACTCTTTAGGATAAATATTGATATTGGAGATTTTGTAATCCATAATGAAGTGCAACAACAAAACTCCCAAATAGTCTATGAGAGAAGTTTGAACCAAGTGGACATGGATGCCTAAGTGAAATCAAAAGTGATGGAGGTAGATAAGCTAAATTAATGCTTCATCGATTGAGGAGACAAAGACCACCTACTAGAAGATAACCTCAGTAAATATCTTAGACAAACATTCAAGATAAAGTATGGAATCGATAATCCCATGTTGATTAGTAATTATTATTAGATAAGTACATCATTCAGAGATCAGAATCCCTAGGAAAAGTAGATGGGATTGTCAAATCTAGTTGCAAATAATTTTGGAGGGAAATTCTCTTGATGTAATCTATAAATAGTAGTAGTTTAGACTATAAAAGGATTGAAAAGTTTGCATTTGTAAACATTTGTAGGCTTTCCTTCCACTTCTCTGTAAAAAAATAGTTGTGGTTCCTAAGTGGCTTGTGGGAAATCTCGAACCCCCACTTCTGGTACAATATTTGTAAGATTTTTCTTGCATATATATATATATATACATGGGAGCCTATACCTATTTTTTACATTGTCTATAGACTCATTTATGTGTATGTGTATGTGTTTGTGATATTTTTCTTGAATATTATATTTTATAAAATGTACGTGTGTGTGAGAGGCCTATGTCTATTTTTGGACTGAGTCACTTGCTTGGATTTCCTATGGGACTCGCCTTCTTATGCATGCATATAACTGGTAGATCTCGATTGTACTCCACTATATTAAGGAGAGGAAGTGTTCACCATTGGCACATATGATTTAAGCCTATGTTTTTAGGAAGATCTTAGTGGATCTCTTGGTGCATCACCTCTTTTCATATCATTGAATTTGTTTTTATTTTTTCACTCTCTCACACCCTTTCCCTTTGTTGAGAAGCTAGTGCCTTGAAGATCACATCCTAACAAGGAGTCAACCTTGCAAAAACTCTTGGAGGCCCTCGATTGAGCCAAATCCCATGCTTTTGGCTTTGGCCCATTGTGTCACTCCATGCGAGGCTGATTGCATTGGATGAGGATAATCAAAGATGATGATAGTTTAATGGAATACCTGATAGGACCCCAGTGACATATCATTAGTCCAAAAATTTGCAATAAGGAGTAGGGCTAAGACTTGATGAGATTCTTGGTCTGGTCCCACTTATTGAAGTTCCTATTTTCTCACCTAGTGACTCTACTCTAGAATAAACACCAGAAGAAGCCACTACCGAAGATACCAAATTGAGGATTAAGTGAAGACCTCAATCTATATGCTTGTTAAAAGCAAAAAATTACATTCACCTACTGACTCTGCATCAACAGAAGAAACCCAAAGGTATGTAGAAAAAATATGTTGTCAAATTTTATGTTCAAATCTTAAAAGTCTAGCCCCTTTGTACATATCAATTAATATGAGGTAGGATCTAGCCCTTTAAAACCCTAAAATCCATCTAATATATGGAAGAAGTTACCTAAATCTATATTGTCAATACTACCAAAATGCATCGATAAAAGCTCGATCACTCCATTAGAGCACCTTAGAGAATTGGTATTCATATACCAAACACACAATATCATAGAGAAATATGTGGCCATAAGGCTATTCATGGCATCTCTTAAAGGGAAGGCACTTAGGAAATAGGAATCACTTCCTCCTCGTTCAATCATAGAATGAGATCAGTTGGCCTCATTACTCATGAATGACTTTATCATAGAAAAATAAGAGGAGATAGTTGAAGTTAGATATGATCCAACCTAGGTGGATATGATTTTTTCTACCCATAATGATAAACACAACAACCAACCAAGCTCTCCCAGATCAAAATATAACGAGCAAGATTGGAGTAGCAATGTGGAACAAATAATCATCTAAAACTACTCACTTTAGGGAATTCAAGGAGTAAGGCATAAAGTAGTCACATGGACAACACTAAGACAACCATAAAACTTGTTCCCCCTACCTATTTTTTTTCTTTATTTGTGGAAAACATCCCAAAAGGGATGCCACTTTCGGGTAAGACCCAAGGAGGCAAGTATATCCATTCCGTAAAACCCCCTACCTATATTAGTATATGAAGATACACCATTATGGGTAGGGGTATACTAGGGATAAATCTTAAAGTCTGCATACTATGAAAGAATGAGGGCTGTAGAACTACTATGTTATAATGCTAACAACAACAAGAAAAGTGGGGTCAAATAAAAAATAATTTCAATGAAGTTTTTTTGCATCCGTAATAAATATAAATGCCAAATATTGATCCTGATATGGGGCCCTCGCCAAATAAGAATAAATTGGGCGACATCATCTAGTCAATGGTTGAGTCTCCTTCCCCCCCAAAAATGGGGGAAGCATGAGTAGATGTAAAGTGACACACAATCCAAGGTGGGCTGACCATAGATCAACATATGAAATTTAAAATTAAGCTCTCCTATCCGAATATTCTTGGGAAAGAAAGCTAGTAGTTGGGTAGAAAGTATGCATTAAATGTTACCTCAAAATAGAACCTTTTTCATGAGCAAGGGCTGAAAAAGAATATTATGGGAATAAATTAACCTTGAAAGGTATGAATATGCATTTATACACTCCTCAAAGTGTTTTGTATTCTATGAAAAGTAAGAAAATGAGGAGCAATAAATCCAAGGCATGCAAGGATCATGAAAAGAGGAAGAGTAAAAATAGTAATGACTTTAAAAGGTGAAACAATATCATTCCCTAATTAAAAGCCTCTATAGTTTATTTTTCATCAGAAGAAAATCTAGTATAAAGCTCAAGATGACAAAGACAAAGAATTTCTATGTGCACGAAATTCCAAAAGTACCCATGCCCACATATTTTTCTAATATCAAGGTTCTGAAAAACATAACTAAATATTACTTTGGCCTTGAAGTCTACAACGGAGTCAAAAAGTTTAGAATAGATGCTTATGAGAATTTCAGAACTAGTAGACCTTTGAGCTTTAGATCAAAAATATGAATAATCTTCTTAGATCAATATATGGTGATCGAGATGCTTTTTTGCTATGAGTTGGTATATGTACAACACTTTATGATCCAAATGCTTAAGAAATAAAAACTTTAGACAAAAAATTTAGAATAAGGATTTATGGACCCAAAATTAGGATAATGTTGTCATTCCATAAGTTCAAGTGCACATTAATGAGGAGGAAGAAAAAGGAAAATTTGATAGACTTCTACAAAACAAGAAAATGACCTTAAGGTAAGAATATGAAAATGCAGGACAAAATGACCCTCTCATGAAGAAATTCATTCCCATTGACCATTTAAAAAAAGTGCAAAGGATACATTGAGTATGATGGTCTTCCTTATGGGTAAAGAAAATAATAAAATTATTAGTATGACTTAGTTGGGTATTTTACACCAAACAAGATAAGGGGTAGTAACCCTAGATTTCGTCGAGCTAATAACAGAGCAAATCCAAGAAGACCTACGTCATTTCTAGTCAATGCAAAAATTTAGGTACTCCTCATTTTTGGTATACCTTATTTTGCATCAACATTCAAGCATATTCCCCAAAATAGGGATAAGATGTAAATATTCGAAGGGAAATAACATCCCAATATACAATTGGGCTAAAGACTCAAGGAAAGGTTTTTTTCTACTCCCTCCATCTCTACAATAAAGGGGTCTCAAGTCCCTAGAATATTAGAAGAATTTAATTTTTTTTTAGAAAGAATTGTCCTAGGGTATTGGTTTTTTTTTTTTAAGAAGGGACCCTAGTTAGAATGCACGGTTATAGTTATCCTATCTATATTTTTCCAATATATATTCCTTATCGAGTATTTACCTTATAAGTCTTTAGGTAAATTGATGTTTTGGACTTCAAACATGGTAGTGGTAAACAAAAATCATCATACTATCAAAAACCTCTTAGTTTAGGGAGAATAATTATACATATAAAAGAGGATCCTCCTTGGTAGAAATAAAATTGAAAGGGCTAGACCTTGAATTAATAAAAAACAAATGGGAGTATGACCCTGAGCAAAACTTTGCTATGTACCTACAAATTATAAAAGGAAAAAAATCACTCATGAGCAAAGGCCTAAAATTGAAAAGCTTAGAAGTCCTAAGTATGAAATAAAAATCACCCTCTTAATGAATTGACCATGTCTCCACCTACCCTAAGATCCTATGAATCATTTGATGAGATCAAGGGTATCTTCAATCCATGGAATAAAGTAAAGCAAGAAGATATTAAAGAATTGAGAAAATGACATTGGAAAATGCCTAAAATAGAGTTATGGTGGAGGATGAGACAACTTAGTAGATAAAAGGAAGCCAAATTTTACTGAGTAAAATAAGATATAATGTTTAGTAAATTTTGATGAGCACAAAAAATGCTCATCTTATTCACATTTGTGTGGGCACTGTACTGGTATAATTAGCACTAGAGATGCATTTTTGTATAGCTATTGTGTATGATTAATGAATAATTATAGTATTTATACTTGATCGATGTTTTCATTTGAATGTGTGTGTAGCTATAGGTTTTTAATCATTCTTTTACAATTTTGTGTTAAGGTCCTACACGGACCTAGTATTACATGCACAAATTATTATTTTGGTGGAACAAAGATGTTATAAAGGCAATTTCAATGCATATAGGAGGTGCCTACATCCTGTCCAAGGTAGGGAACCTACGTTTCACAAGGAAGAGGTGCATATATCCCAAATACAGGAAGGAACCTATAACCTAACCATAGGAGGGCACCTATTTCCTGTTGATTTAAGAAGGCATCTACACTCTACCCAGAGTATAGTGCCTATATCCTACAGAGTTTAGCATGTGCGTGCACCCAATTAAAAGGTATGAAATTTGTATCCCATCAATGTGGAACCTATCCTTAATCAAAATTTCATGCCTATTCTCTCATGAAAAGTACCTATATCCAGACTACCAAACATTGACCATTGGTTGTGCAATTTTTAGAAAAATGATAAAAGCTTTTTTATGTCCACATAGGAGCATCGTTCTCAACCATAGATGCTCAATTGCATAGAATGACTATAACTATTTTTAGAAGAAGATGTAGTTACACCTGAAACCACTATAACTAGATTAACAAGCTCATAGTTAATTTAGATTTTTAGTTTTGCAGTGTTGTAACAGGAATTGCATGTATTTTGTATAAAAATGCAGAGCAACCCTAAAAAGGAGACTCTCAGGCACTGAATGTAATTTTTGTCTCACAGACACATTGTAGTTATTTTTCATCAATAAAAATCTTGAGAGATTAAATTAATTAAGAAGTCATTTATTCGTATTTAGTTGGGCAGATCACCTATGAGTGTTTGGATCCACTTGAGGTAGTAATCCTCCCATATTTTTATTCTTATTATTTCTAGTTTTTAATATGTGTGTGATTTATTTATTTCATGTAGTTTATTTTATTTGTATGCAAATTTATTTATTTTTCATAGTTTTTAATTTCTGTAATTTTTCCACAAGAGTGTTAATTTCAATATTTATTTTACATTTACTTTTATTTTTTGCATTCGTTTTATTTGCTTTGATTAAACCTTTAGTTTTTTCGGGTTTGGATTGAACTAAAAATACATGAACAAATAAAAACCACACCAAACATTTAGGAATAAAGGGACTCATCCTCCACACTACAAATATATATTTTGCATAGGTAATCATAATTTTACAATCTCTCAGATTGACATAAGTAGAAAAGACTTGACCAATTTTCAGAACACCATTTTTGCCTGTCATTTTGGTGTCATTGCTAGGGAGTGCAAACATTGTAGTGTTTAGGATCCATATGTTAGTCAACCTAGAAGTGCACGTTCAAACTACCTCACCCATAGATCCCCTACTTGAGAATGCATAAGTCCACCAAGACTAAGAGGACATGATGAACATTTTATTAGAATAATATATTTTACCTTAAAATCACCAGTACAGGCTATTCCAAAAATACCTTCAAAAGAGTCTAAAATATTTCTTAAATAAATACAACCATCTCCACCTAATTCACCCTGACACATTAACCCAATATATAGTAAAAATAGTAGATCAAACCAAAATTATAACTAGTTTGAAGATTTACTAAATACCCATTGATGGAAAGCACTCGAAGAGGGGAACCATATAAAACTCTGATTTAGGAATTTTATTTGAGGATAAGAAAATGAGAGTGATGCCTTGTTAGATACTTTAAAAGCAATTGATCTAGGACCTACATCACCTGTAATAAAAAAAAGCTGAAAATGATGAAGCTTCCACCAGTTTTGAATTTCCAATTGAAGAATCCATAGGAGAAGCCAAAATAAAAAATATTTCTCCTGCACACCTCCCTAATTTTAGAGGACTACCAATAGAGGATCCTAATATATTTCTTTTAAATTTGATATTCTCTATAGATCATTTGATTACAAAATAGATGCCCAAAAATTAAAACTTTTTCCCTCCACATTAGATGATTTAGTGTTACGTTGGTTCATAGGTTTAGGGAATAGACAAATAAATACCTAGAAAAATATGAAGAAAATATTCCTAGATCAATACTAGGACTTTTTAAGGGCAAGGAATGCATGAGAAGAAGTATTAGATATGTCATAAAGGGAAGAAGAATCACTAGAGGATTATTAGGGTAGGTTCATGTTGAGCAAGGTGCAGCTACAGTATTGTCATTGTTGTCAACACAGTCAGACAGATTGGTTGATGCAGTGGGCAGGAGTTAAGAGGTTCTTCAGAGTATGTACAGTGATTTTCCAAAAGATCGAAGTGGCCCATATGCTAAAAATCAAAAGAAAATCACAAGGAATAAAACTGTCGCGATATCGTGACATGTTGAGAAAGAAAGAAAAACTATCGCGATATCGCGACATGTTGAGCAAGAAAGAAAAACTGTCATGATATCGCGACATGTTGAGAAGAAAGAAAAAATATCACAATTTCATGACATGTTCGAAAACAAAGTGCAAGCAAGAAAAACTGTCATGATTTCGCGACATGTTCAAAGAGAAAGCGCAAGCAAGAAAAACTGTCGCGATTTCGTGACATGTTCGAAGAGAAAGCGCAAGAAAGAAAAAGTGTCACAATTTTGTGACATATTGTAGGAGAGAGAGCCCGAAAGAAAAAGTGTCACGATTTCGCGACATATTGCAAGAGAGATTGTACGGAAGAAAAAGTGTCGCGATTTCGTGACATATTGCAGGAGAGAGATTCCGAAAGAAAAAGTGTCACGATTTCGCAACATATTGCAAGAGAGATTGTATGGAAGAAAAAGTGTCACAATTTTGCAACATATTGCAGGAGAGAGAGTCCGAAAGAAAAAGTGTCACGATTTCACGACATATTGCAAGAGAGATTGTACGAAAGAAAAAGTGTCGCAATTTCGTGACATATTGCAGGAGAGAGAGTCCGAAAGAAAAAGTGTCACGATTTCATGACATATTGCAAGAGAGATTGCATGGAAGAAAAAGTGTCACGATTTCACGAAATATTGCAAGAGAGAGAGTTCGAGAGAAAAAGTGTTGCGATATCGAGACATGTCGCGTTTTCATGACCCAAAGGCAAGAGAAAGTGCAAAGGAGAAAAAGTGTCGCGATATCGCGACATGTCACATTTTTGCGACTAAAGGAGGAGAGAGAGAGTAAGAAGGTAGAAGTGTCACGATATTGTGACAAAATTAAAGAGGAAGAGTATGAAGGCAAAAGTGTCGTGATATTGCGACATGTGTTTTCATGGGTACAACCCAAGAAGAGTATCAAGGAGGCAAAAGTGTCGCGATATCGCAACATGTTATGTTTTTGCGGGTACAAGCCAAGAAGAGTAGCAAGAAGGCGAAAGTGTCACAATATCGTGACATGTTGTGTTTTCATGGGTACAAGCCAAGAAAAGAAGCAAGGAGGTGAAAGTGTCATGATATTGTGACATGTGTTTTCGTGGGCACAACCCGAGAAGAAGACAAAGAGGCAGAAGTGTCATGATTTCGTGACAGGTCACTTTGGCGCGAGCTAAGAAGAGAACCCAGCCAAAATAAGATATGTGACAGTTAACTGAAGTTATATGACAGTTACAGGGATGTTGCAGAAGAAAATCATGCAGCTAAAATAAGAATAGTTAACTAAAGTCAGTACGACAGTTACAGGTGCATTTACAGAGAAAAATCATGTAGCTAAAATAAGAAGAGTTAACTGAAGTCAGTACGACAGTTACAGGTGCAATTATAGAGAAAAATCATGTAGCTAAAATAAGAACAGTGAACTAAAGTCAGAACGACAGTTACAAGGCCAATTATAGAGTGAAATCATCGAGCGACGGTTAAATTGAAAGTCATCAGTCGAAGACCAAACAAAGAGCCGTAACTATTAATAGGCTGCATGAGAGAATACTGTGTGATAAAGGAGTTACATATAGAAGTTTCTATTAATAAGTTGCATGCAAAAATATGAAAGTTAAAAATAGAGTCAGAACTTTGTTATAAAAGGAGGTCTGCATGGAGAATTACTGCGTTGAGAATGTGAGTAAGTGCTGCAAAAAGAGGGTTGGAAGAGTGTCGTAAGACAACGTTAAGCAGAGTCGTGAGAGCCGAAAGAGAGTACTAAGAAGCACAGTAAGAGGGTTGTAAGAGGGTCATAAAAGTGCAGTAAGCAGATCCTTAAGTGTGTGTGGTGTTTTGGTGAATAGCGAGAGAGGTTGGGTTAGCAATAGACCAGTCAGGGTATTGTATAAGCGAAGGCATTTGTATGTCAATCTTATAGTTTCAAAATTGCAGTCCAAGTTGGTGCTTGGAATTAGGGGTTGGTGCTCCTTTCTATTGGTGCAGATAAATCAGGGGTTGGTGCTCCTTCCAGTGGGTGCTGGTAAATTGATTGTAAAATTGGTATTTTGCAAAGGTTGGATTTGGACAGGAATCCAAGCAGTCATTTTTGAGGAGTAGCCAAATTGGTGAACCTCGTTACATCGTGTGTTGTGGAATGCTCTCTTGTTATACTTGCTTTATCTGATTTTAAATTTTCATTATTTCGGTTTTAAGATTTGTAGATTTGAATTTAAATAGCTACACTGATTCACCCCCCCTCTCAGTGTCATTATGAGACTAACAATTGGTATTAGAGCCAAGTTCCTGAACAAGCTTAATCGGCTAAGGTGATCTTGGAAGTGAGACAACGGCAGGTGGTGAAGGATTCTCATCAAACAAAGCACCATTGTTTGACGGAACTAATTACGCATTTTGGAGACTCAGGATGCAGACATATTTGTGTGCTTTAGGATACGACATTTGGGAGTCAGTAGATAGTGGATACACAATACCCACCACTCCTCCAACCGATGCTGTCGGTAAGAAATTGTTTGAGAATAACTCTAAAGCAAAGAATGCTATCATGTGTGGTTTAGTGGACAACGAACTGATAAAGATTATGAGTTGTAAAATGGCAAAAGACATGTGAGACAAACTAAGGAGCATTCATGAGATCAAGGAGGCCAAGTTACAAACGCATCGAGCTTAGTTCGAAGCATTAAAGATGAATGACGATGAGAACATAGAGGCATACATGCTGAGAGTTAATGGAATCATTAATGCGATTAGAGGACTCGGCAAGGAAATGGAAGATGTTGTCATCATGAAAAAGGTACTAAGATCTCTTCCCCAAATATTTGATTCTAAAGTTTTAGAAATAGAAGAAGCTAAAGATATAAATACTTTTAGTATATATGAGATGCATGGTTCTTTGATTGCATATGAGATGAGAATAGGAAAAACTAAACCCACAGACAGAGAAGCTGCTTTTAAAGCACATAAAAATATAAAAGCAAAACAAGAATCCAAGGAAGAAGAAACATCAGATGAAACGGAAGCAAACTTTATTCAGAAACTAATAAAGGGAAAAGGAAAATATAGAGGAAAGCTACCATTTAAGTGTTTCAACTGTGGAGGCATTGGGCACTTTGCAGCTAAATGTCCACTTAATGAGAAAAACAAAAGTGATGAAGTTTCACATCAAGAAAGAAGTGACTGGAAGAAGAAACCAAATTTTAGAAAAGGCAACTTCAAGAAGAAAAGTTTCATATCCAAGGATGTCAGTCCTTCGGAAGACAGACTCCGATGAGGATTCTGAAGAAGAAACAGGTGAAGCTCTTTTCATGGCATTCGAAGAAGAAAAATTAGAGGAAAAATAGGAATGTGATAAAAAACTTGAGGTTGAGGCTGAAGTAGATCTGGAAGGTGAGTTGGTCGCTGCACTTAAAGAGATGAGTATAGAAAGGAAAAATAATAAGAAAATTTCAAGAAAGCTTGAGGATGCCAATGAAATCATAACCAGATTGAAAGTACAGATAGATGAATTTAAGAAAATATCTGAAGATATCGAAGTACAATTAACCGTGAAAATAGATGAGTGCAACAAGCTAAAAGAAGAGATTGTTGGTTTAAGGATGTAGTTAGAAGAGATGAATCGAAAAATGAGTTATTATCACAAACTTGAAGAAAGTTCTATGAATCTGGATAAGATTATAAATAACCAAAGGACTACAGTCATCAAATTTGGTTTAGGCTTCGTCGAAGGAGAATCATCAAATGGATCAAAGGACATAACTATAGAACCCATACAAAATGAAGATAAGATCAGGGTTGATCAAGAAAAAATGAATCATGCTAAAGAAAGCAATAATGCCAGGCATGAGAAGAGTTTTGACAATGATGGATTCACCAATGTCACTTATCAAAGGAGAAGAAGATTTATGGCTCCCACTACAAAATGGCAAAGACCATCACCCAAGTTCACTCATTCCTTTTCTGGTTATTATTTTAAATGCAATGGTTATGGACATAAGATTTCAGATTGCAAGTATAATGTAGGACAAAGGAACTTTACTAGTAGAAATGTTTTTTCACCGTTGATGGATTATGCAGTAGAATGTTATAACTGTCATAATTTTGGGCACATTGTAAGAAATTGTCGAAGTACATTTGCAGAAAATAAACATCAGGGAAGAAAATTTCAACCAAATGGTTTGAGACAAAATAGAAAATTTCTTGAAAAACATGCACAGGCTACTGACAAAGAAAAGTCAAAACAAGTGACCAAAACTGTAATCAAACCAGAGTGGAAAGAAAAGGAGTGACCCAAGGAAGAAAATGAATCCTTGATCATACATACAACATTTAAAGCACAGAACAAATATGCACCATGGATACTTCATAGTGGATGCTCCAGTCATATGACAGGTGACAAACACAAATTTGAGAAGTTACAGAAATATGAAGGTGGTTCTGTAAAATTTGGAAATAATGATGGAGCTAAGATAGTTGGCAAAGGATCAATTAAGATCAGTGACAAAAAAATCAAGTCAAAAGAAGTCTTGTTTGTGATTGGTATGAAGCATAACTTGTTAAGCGTAAGTCAGATTTGTGATAGAGGTCATGAAGTAATTTTCAAGAAGCAGGGTTGTGAAGTTAGAACAACAAACTATGGAAAGTTGATAGCAACTAGATCAAGGACATCTGGCAACCTGTATACTCTCTCAGAGACTTCAGAAGGAGCGTGCTTGATTGGAAAGGAAGAAGAAAATTGGCAATTGGCAAGAGGCTCGGTCATATCAGTTTTGACAATCTAGTAAAAATCAGCTCAAAAAGGGCAGTGAGAGATATTCCCACCATTGGAAAACCATTAAATAGCATTTGTGCTTCATGCCAAAAGGGGAAGCAAACTAGAGCCACATTTAAAACAAAAGAGTACTTCACAAGCAAACCTTTAGAACTAATACATACTGATTTATGTGGACCCATGAGAACGCAAAGCATAAATGGTGACAAATACTTTATGTTGTGCATAGATGACTATTCCTGGATGACATGGGTACTATTTTTGAAGCTTAAATCAGATGCCTTTGAGATGTTCAAGATTTTCAAAAAATAATTTGAGAATCAAATAGGAAAAAGGATTAAATGTTTAAGATCAGATAGAGGAGGAGAGTTCATTTTAGAGGAGTTTGGAGAGTACTGTGAAAAATATGGGATTAGGAGACAATTTTTAGCAGCAAGGACACCTTAGCAGAATGGTGTGGTAGAAAGAAAGAACAGGACAGTGCAGGAAATGGCACGAATTATGTTGACTGAGAGAAAAATAGCAGACAAATTTTGGAAAAAGGTAGTATATACTGCGGTATACATCCAAAATAGGTGCATGTTGAGGATGCATGAAAGCAAAATTCCGTATGAGCTGTGGTTCAGTAAAAAGGCAACAACAAGATACTTTAAAGTTTTTTACAGCAAGTGTTACATCAAAAGAACTGAAGATAATCTTGGTAAGTTTGAAGATAGAGCTGATGAAGGTATTTTTCTTGGCTATTCGACAAAAATCAAAGCCTACACATGCTACAACAAGAGGCTAAAGAAAATTGTGGAGAGTACCGATGTTAAAGTTGATGAAGGTAGGGAACGAGAAATAAGTTATAAAGAAAACTACCCAATTTATGAAGAGGTTATTGAAGGAGATGAGGAAAAAGAAATAGAAAAAAAAAAAAAAATGACTCAGATGATTGAAGTAGTGATTCAGAAGAGGAAGAAAACAAGAAATTCAAAATAGGCAGCTGGCAGAAAAATCATCCTAGAGAGCAAATAATTGGAGACCCCATAGTTGGTGTTCAAACAAGAAGAAGAGTAGTAAGTAACTACTCTCTATTATCCAGCATTGAGCCCAAAATTGTTGCTGAAGCAACCAAAGATGAAAGTTGAATGACGACAATAAATGAAGAATTAGATTAGATCGAGAAAAACAAAACTTGGGAGTTAGTACCAAGACCTGCAAATAAAAATATAATCGGTACTAAATGGATTTTTCGAAACAAATTGAATGAATATGGACAGGTAGTTAGAAATAAAGCAAGATTGGTCTGTAAAGGCTATGCACAAGTTGAAGGTATTGACTTTGGGGAAACATTTGCACCAGTGGCTAGACTAGAGGCAATTAGAATGTTTCTGGCTTTAGTAGTTCACAAGAATTTCAAAGTTTATCAAATGGATGTGAAATCAGCATTTCTGAATGGAAAACTTGAAGAAGAGGTCTATATTGAGCAACCAGATGGTTTCCAACTCGATGATAATCCCAATTTCATCTGCAAGTTGAAGAAAGCATTGTATGGCTTGAAATAGGCACCCAAAGCATGGTATGCAAGGCTAGACAACTATCTTACTCAACAAGGGTTCAAAAAAGGTATGGTGGATAGCAATTTGTATGTCAAAACAAAGAATGACCATCTCATTGTCCTTGTATACATAGATGATATCATTTTTGGCAGCAGCAATGATGAGTTGTGTAAATATTTAGCAAATAAGATGCAGAAATAATTTGAAATGTCAATGATTGGTGAACTTTCATATTTCCTCGGATTGCAAGTTAATCAAAATGAGAAGGGCATATTTATTTCTCAAGTTAAATATGTGAAAGAGATGCTAAAAAAGTTCACAATGGAGGATTGTAAGCCTGTTAGCACTCCCATGATGATAGGTTGCAAGTTGAGCAAGGATGAAAAATCTCTAGATGTTGATCAAACCATGTACAGATCTATGATTGGGAGCCTACTGTATTTGACAGCTACCAGACCAGATATCTTGCGGGCGGTTTGCATGGTAGCACGATTTTAGGCTAGTCCCAAGGAGACTCATGTGACAGCAGTAAAGAGTATTCTTCGATATCTGAAGGGTACTATGGAGTATGGGTTATGGTATCCGAAAGGTAAGGACTTCATCCTTATTGCGTATTCAGATGTAGATTGGGCAGGATGTGTCAATGAAAAAAAGAGTACCAGTGGAGGTGCATTGTATCTTGGAGATAGGTTGGTCGCATGGCACAGTAAGAAACAAGAGTCAGTCTCCTTATCCATAGCAGAGGCAGAATATATTGCAGCAAATACGTGTTGTACACAGGTCTTATGGATGAAAAAAACCCTAAAAGATCTTGGCATTAACTTAAGTGAGCCAATTTCAGTTAAGTGTGATAACACCAGTGCCATTAACATCTCAAAGAATCCAGTTATCCATTCTCGCACAAAACATATTGCTATCCGATATCACTTTCTGAAGGAGAAAGTTGTGAAAGGTGAGGTTAAGTTGGATTTTGTCCCAACTACAGAGAAAGTAGCAGATATCTTCACAAAACCGCTGCCAAAGGAAATTTTTGAGTACCTTCGCAATAAATTGGGAGTGGTCACGCTTCCCAAGAACTAACTAGCTATCGGGACCACATTCTCAGGGGGAGCATTTATATATTTGATTATCTTTTTGCTCATGTTTGTAATTTTTTCTAACTGTATTAATTTGTGCCTGAGAATGTTGTGCATGGACTCAGGGGGAGTCTACAGTAGCCCTTTGGTATTATTATCAAAGGGGGAGAAGAATTACAGGAAATTGCACGTGTATTGCCAACAATTCAAAAGGGGGAGATTGTTGAGCAAGGTGCAGCTACAATATTGTCATTGTTGTCAACACATTCAGAAAGATCAGTTGATGCAGTGGACAGGAGTTAAGAGGTTCTTCAGAGTATGTACAGTGATTTTTCAAAAGATCGAAGTGGCCCATATGCTAAAAATCAAAAGAAAGTCACAAGGAAGAAAAATGTCGTGATATCGTGACATGTTGAGTAAGAAAGAAAAACTGTCCCGATATCGCGACATGTTGAGCAAGAAAGAAAAATTGTCACGATATCGCGACATGTTGAGAAGAAAGAAAAACTATCGTGATTTCGTGACATGTTCAAAAAGAAAGCGCAAGCAAGAAAAACTGTCATGATTTCGTGACATGTTCGAAGAGAAAGCACAAGCAAGAAAAACTATCGCAATTTCGTGACATGTTCGAAGAGAAAGTGCAAGCAAGAAAAAGTATCGTGATTTCGTGACATATTGCAGGAGAGAGAGTCCGAAAGAAAAAGTGTCATGATTTCGTGACATATTGCAAGAGAGATTGTACAAAAGAAAAAGTGTCACGATTTCGTGACATATTGCAAGAGAGAGAGTCCGAAAGAAAAAGTGTCATGATTTCACGATATATTGCAAGAGAGATTGTACGAAAGAAAAAGTGTCACGATTTCACGACATATTGCAAGAGAGAGAGTCCGAAAGAAAAAGTGTCACGATTTCACAACATATTGCAAGAGAGATTGTACGAAAGAAAAAGTGTCATGATTTCATGACATATTGCAAGAGAGAGAGTCCGAGAGAAAAAGTGTCGCGATATCGCGACATGTCACATTTTCGTGACCCGAAGGCAAGAGAAAGAGCAAAGGAGAAAAAGTGTCGCAATATCGTGACATGTCACATTTTTGTGACTAAAGGAGGAGAGAGAAAGTAAGAAGGTAGAAGTGTCGCGATATCGCAAAAAAAGTAAATAGGAAGAGTATGGAGGCGAAAGTGTCATGATATTACGACATGTTGTGTTTTCGCGGGTACAAGCCAAGAAGAGTAGCAAGGAGGCAAAAGTGTTGCGATATCGCGACATGTTGTGTTTTTGTAGGTACAAGCCAAGAAGAGTAGCAAGGAGGCGAAAGTGTCACGATATCATGACATGTTGTGTTTTCATGGGTACAAGCCAAGAAAATAAGCAAGGAGGCGAAAGTGTCACGATATCGTGACATGTGTTTTCACGGGCGAAACCCGAGAAGAAGACAAAGAGGCAGAAGTGTCGCGATTTCGTGACAGGTCGCTTTGGCACGAGCTAAGAAGAGAACCCAACCGAAATAAGATATGTGACAGTTAACTGAAGTTATATGGTAGTTACAGGGATGTAGTAGAAGAAAATCATGCAGCTAAAATAAGAAGAGTTAACTGAAGTCAGTATGACAGTTACAGGTGCATTTACAAAGAAAAATCATGTAGCTAAAATAAGAAGAGTTAACTGAAGTCAGTACGATAGTTACGAGTGCAGTTCTGAGAGAAAAATCATGTAGCTAAAATAATAACAATGAACCGATGTCGAACGACGATTCTGAGGGCCAATTACGGAGTGAAATCATCGAGCGGCGGTTAAACTGAAAGTCATCAGTCGAAGACCAAACAAAGAGCCATAACTATTAATAGGTTGCATGAGAGAATATTATGTGATAAAGGAGTTACATATAGAAGTTTCTATTAATAAGTTGCATGTGAAAATATGGAAGTTAAAAATAGAGTTAGAACTTTGTTATAAAAGGAGGTTTGCGTGGAGAATTACTGTGCTGAGAATGTGAGTAAGTGCTGCAAAAAGAGGGTTGGAAGAATGTCATAAGAGAGCATTAAGTAGAGCCGTGAGAGCCATAATATAGTAGTAAGAAGCACAAAAATAGGGCTATAAGAGGGCCATAAAAGTGTAGTAAGCACATCCTTAAGTGTGTGTGGTGTTTTGGTGAATAGCGAGAGAGGTTGGGTTAGCAATAGACCAGTCAGGGTCTTATATAAGTGAAGGAATTTGTATGTCAATCTTATAGTTTCAAAATTATAGTCCAAGTTGGTGCTTGGAATTAGGGGTTGGTGCTCCTTTCTGTTGGTAAAGATAAATCAGGGGTTGGTTCTCCTTCCAGTGGGTGCTAGTAAATTGATTGTAAAATTGATATTTTGGAAAGGTTGGATTTGGACGGGAATCCAAGCAGTTATTTTTGAGGACTAGCCAAATTGGTGAACCTCATTACATTGTGTGTTGTGGAATGCTCTCTTGTTATACTTTCTTTATCTGATTTTAAATTTTCATTGTTTCGACATTAAGAGTTGTAGATTTAAATTTAAATAGCTACACTGATTCACCCCCCCTCTCAGTGTCATTGTGAGACTAACGGTTCAATTTTAATCTACAATGCTCACCCCATACAAAACTAGGAGAAATATCATTGAGAAGCATATTCTTAAGGGGTATTACAAATTAATCATTAGAAGCCTTGAATTTATTAGAAGAGATGATGTTTACCAAGCTAAAATTTTAGATATCCAATAATTATATTGGAACTATTTTAGGAGAAAGGGTAAACCAGTCACATGAGGAACAAAAATAATAGCCTCAATAACTAAAGCTGAAATAGACACACTGCTGGAAGATATGAAGAGTGATATCTTATTATCTCTTGCACTACAACTAGATACATTCCAATTACAAAATAAAAATCAAGATATAAAAACAACATTAGTCTTTTCTACCCAAATTGTAGGAGGAAACATGAAAAAAATGAGTGTTTGAAATACAAGATTCCAGTATGTGGGATTTATCAAATGGACCATAAAATAAAGTTGTACCCAAAATTAGCAACCTTGAAAGAGGAAATAGAAGTAGTTGAAACATATTTCATGGGTAATAGAAGGAATTGGTGACATCCCCTATGGAAGGTGGGATGTCAAGGGCAACACCACCATATGGTGGGTCTAATTTCATGAACCAAGGGCAAGCCTAAACACCCAATATGGTTTGGTGGGGTCAACCACCTTATATGAATGCTAGCTAAGGTCCTTCCCCTTATACACGATACCTATGTATGTCATACCAACAATTTGGAATGCATTGTAGACACTTTAATACATGGATTTCACCTCCATAGATAACAACACAACCCCCACTACATCCTAGTTTGTCAACACCCCCTAATTTTAGGCCACAATAGCTACTAACACATCCAAACCCAAATTCCAAAAACAATAAATCAAATCAAATGGCTTATTAGGTAGACATGGGGATGTACCCAATGCACCATATTAGTGTAGAACATGTCGATTGTAGGCCAATACAACTTAGATCAGGTCAATAAATAGGAGCAAATCAAATACTTCCAGTAACAAAGTATGTAGAGATGACAATAGATTAGACGCCTTCAGTAGTGGAGGAAGTAGAAGAAGAAAAAAATAATACTACTAAGCAATTAAACAATGAAGGATTCTACCTTACCCCAAGAGATTATAAGAAACTAGGAAAAAGTGCAACCAAAATTTAACATAATGGAGGAGTTGAAAAACATACTATCACAATTTCCCTATATCAAGCCATTAGATATGTGCCTATTTATACAAAATACATTAGAGAACTATATAGTAAAAGACCAAGACAAAGATAATAGCCAAAAGTATTATAAGTGGTAGGGCAGTTAGCTGACTTGATGTTAGGAAATACCTACCACCCAAAATATTCTGATCCAAGAAGCCTGATCATAACAGTCAAAATTGTAGGCTTAATGCTATCCAATAATTTGGTGGATCAAGGTGTATCCATAAATTTCATACCTAAAAAAACAATGCATAGGCTATAGTTAACAAATATGAGATCAACAAAAATAGTGTTACAACTAGTAGATAGATCCATAGTACTCCCAAAGGTAATGCTGAAGGATGTGATCATAATTGTAGATGCATGGGAATACTCAATAGAATTTCTAGTCCTAAATTCAAAATCAAGATTGGGTGTGTTAGATTTTGGAGCCTTAAAATTAAAGGAAATGCATTCACAAGTATTGAAATAAGTAGTCAATATTATAACTATGTTAAAGGAAACTTAACATGCATGAAAATATGATATAAAAATTCATAAATTGCTGTAGAAATGCTCATATAATAAAGCTCACGAAAATTGAAATTGACCAAAGGAGTTTGGGTACCTTTGGAGCATTTTGAATTGATGTGACCAAAGGGCTTAAGTGCCTTTGGATCTTGTTTATTTCTTATGTTATTTTATGCATGGATGCAATGATGGATGATGGATGAATGTCTAGACATTTTAGTGCATATGCCTAGATGTATGCATGTATGTTATGTGCTAAGGATATGATGATGCAAAGTTGGATTTTTGTATTTATATGCTAAAACATAATGAATTAATCTAAGATGCAAATCAACATAAATGTAAGCACCACAAAATGTATAAAAGTCATTAATAAAAATGTTAACCTTTTCACAAAATTTCATACATTGGAAGTTGAATGGGATGGAATGATATGGCAAAATGTGAATGATGGATGTGAATCAGTGAGATGTTATAAGAGAACAACAAGGTTTTTCTTGAGACTCAAACACCCTAGTTGGCTAGTCAAAAGTTGTATACTAGCTATACATGACATTTTGTAAGATAGAAATCTACTAGGAAGACCCACATAGTCGACTATGTGTGTAAAGTGAATACATTAGATGATGCATAATACTACCTCATTGCCAAGCGGGTTTCACTCAATCCATTGCTATAATAAATATCACCCTATGGTCATATTTATCCTAAGTTTAGACATTGTTGGAATAGACTACTATACAATACAAACCACCAAAAGCTAGCTCAACCATAGGCTAACATTGGTTTGTACAAAAGAAGATCGCTAATGTGATAGATGTATCACCATGTGTAAGACTCCTCCATTTCCAGGTGGGTTTCATTCAACCCATTGTTGTAATGGAGATTACCCCATGGCTTCTAAATAACTAAAAATTCTAGGAATTCAAGCTCATTACCTTCTTTTATTTTGATTGCTTGGGATACTTGCTCTTTTTTTTTTGCTTAGTGGTGAAAACCACTCAATTTAGGAGTAAAGGATTTTATTAGTGGTGAAAACCACTCAATTTAGGAGTAAAGGATTTTATTAGTGGTGAAAACTACTATTTTTTTTTGGAAATTTGCTCATTTGTGGAAGAGCAATGGGATTTCTTGGGTAGGGAGGAGCTTGTCCTTTTGTCAATTCTTAGCATCCTAGACCATGTGCATAAGAGGATGAGAAAGGAAAATATTTCGCTCAAGGTGGCAAGGACTACGTTGTAGTGTCATCCTTACCTATTCAAACTTGGATTTTAATATGTGAATTTGTATTTGGGATTTTGATATATGTAAGGTACTATTAAATCAAGACCCTACCTTCTAAAATCCAAGATAGCTTTATACAAAATCTAAAAAGAGAACTAGAGATGGTTGAATGATCAAAAACCCTAGTGAACACCCTATAGCAACTTATTGGTTGTGTTGAAAAACATAGTTACTCACAAAGGGGAATATGGATGGTAGTGGTATGTGGAATATGGGAGTTTTCCCTATGCTCTTTTAAAAACTAAAATGTGTGCATAAAATAGTCAGTGGCCATATAAACATCATTGTTGATATTCATCTGGTATCTACCCTATCTTATGAGGACCCCTTAATAAGTAAAAGCTCATAAGGAAAACTGTTGGAAATTTTGATTTAGTTGTGTTGTCATTGATGTCAAGAGTCAGTGTCAAGAATAAGTGCAGGACTTGGAAAAATAAGGGTTAAAATATTTATATTTTAAACCCAAGAGATTTGGTCTAAGAGCTCCAAATGATTGGTCAAAAGGATGGTTAAATACCTTGAAGAAAAGGCCTAAAGGAAATAATATTATAATATTTATTATTATAATATTAAATACGATCAGAAAAGGTCTAAGGGTGAAAGAGAAAAACACCTAGGACCAATGGAAATAATACTATAATACTTTATTATAATATTAAAAGTTTAATTATGCCTAAGGTAGTTTATAAATCATTTATAATATTTATATTATAAATTTATTTATAAAAATAATATCTTCATAGAGCATTGGGAACGTAGAGGTGATGCGTTCGAGTCTCGACGACGACGCAGGACAAAGCCTTTTGGCTTTTGGTGTGGGAGGAGTCAAAGCGTTCAAGGCACTTTTGTCTCCCATGTGAGCACTACTTAGGTCACACAGTAGGGGAGCCATGACTAAGGTGCATGTGGCACTTTGACCAGGGATCAAGTCCCATGAAGAGCGTGCACTAAGGTATTTGATTTTTGGTTAAATTGTGCATAGACTAAGGTTGTTGTGGTGCTTAAAGCACATGCTTTAATTTTTGCACTTGGGTTAAAGTGTGAAGTGGGAAAGTTATTAGCACATGGTTATTTGGTTTTTGTTGAGTGCTTAGGGAGTTAAAAGGGTAAGGTAATTAATTTTTACCTTAGAGAAAGTGAGAAATATTGTATTGAAGGTTAAAAATATATTGCATTGTTTTTTAAGTTAATTATTTGAAAAATGCAATATTGAGTAGGGAGACATAAGTAGTGTTTTGGATTGCTTCATGCATTAAATTTCTAAAAGGGGTTATTGTGAAATTAAGTGGGTGAAATTTTTATTTGATAAATTTGGAGTTTATAAGGTGTAATTGAGAATTAATAATTTTTGTATGGTAAAATATTTGAAGGAAATAATTGAGGATAGATTTTTGATATCTAACCATTGAGATTGGCAAAGAGGTTAATTGTGTTGAGACAAGTTTTGAGGTTATTTCTCCATTAAGAAAAAGGTATGGGCATATCTTCCTTGTGAGTGAAATATTGTTTGGTTGAATGTTATGAATGCTAAGCTGGAGTGAAAAGGTTTGTTTGATAAACATTGTTGAGTAAGCTTTCTTGTGCATGATTGGTGAATGTTTGTGAGAACATTTGAGTGAGACATGAGAACTATATTGATCTAGGGTTTGTGAAATATCATGAGTATCATTGTTATGTGAGGTTTTTTGATAAGCATTGTTGGAAATATTTGAGTAAACCTTCATGTGCATGATTAGGATTTGTGAAAATAACATAAGTATCATTGTTATGTGAATGAGGAATCATCTTGAGTTAAAGATTGAGATTCATAGTGTGAGTTGTTGCAAGTGGAGTGAAACACTTGTTTAGGTTTTGTAAACAAGTTGGGTTTCATTAATTGATTGATTGAGTGGAGTTGGTTGAGCATAGTTGATTGAGAGTGTTGGAAATTATTCTTTATTCTTAATTGATTTGAAGAGAGTTTGGAAGTGATTGAGTGTTATGTGAGAGTGAAACATATTGAGTCTCTAACCATTCTCCATATGTTTCTATGGTTAAACAAGAGAGTTTAGTAGTGATTAAGTATTGTTGTGAGTGTGAAACATATTGAGTATCTAACCATTCTCTATATGTTTCTGTGAGATAAAACAAGATTCTATGTGAAATTTGTTTGTGTTATTGAAGAGGTTTTTTGTGAAAGATTGAGTTGAGTTGAATAAGATTTTGTGAAAGCTAGTGGACAGATTCGAGTAAGTTCTAAAGTGGACTTAAGGACAAAGTTGAGTAAGATTTTGTGGAATCTTACAATGTAGATTTGAGGTAAGTCTTAATGAAGACTTGTTGAGCAGATTGGACAAGTTCTAGTGAGGACTTGTTGAGCAGATTTGAGGTAAGTCTTGGTGAAGACTTGTTGAGCAATTTGAGCAAGTTCTAGAAAGGACTTGTGGACATATTTGAGGCAAGTCTTTGAGAAGACTTGAGAGTAGATTTGATTGATTGATTTGTTCAAACCTTGAGTTAAGGTTTGGGGCATATCTAGCAGAGTTGATTAGTGACTGGGCCAAGCTTTGTGTTAAGGCTTGAGGATAGATTTGAGGATAGATTTTGGTACAAATTTGAGGACAGGTTTTTTCCAGACCAGAGACAAAGATTGAGCAGATTTTTGCTAGACTGAAGGACTATTTTTAGTGTAGATTTGAGACAAAGATTGAGCAGATTTGTGCTAGACCGAAGTATTGTGTTTAGTACAAATTTGAGATAGATATTGAGAATATTTGTGATATACTGAAGGACTATGTTTAGTGCATATTTGAGATATATTTTGAGCATATTTGTGCTATACCAAAGGATGGTGTTTAGTGCATATTTGAGCAGAGCTAAAAGCAAGCTTTGGAGGTGACAAAGAAAATGCTAGTAGTCTCTAGTGGATAGAGATTCATTAGCTAGGGTAGAGAGGACAAAGGTATTCAGTAGAGAGATATCCATAAACCATAACAGTGGAGGTAGTAGTCTTCTAGAGTATCACTAGCTAGAGCAGAGGAGGAGTTCTCTTATGGATAGATATCCATGAACCAACTACGGAGATTAGTGTCTCATGTGGGTTGGTGCCCACAGACCATATTAGGGTATTGGTGTCTCCTTTGTATAGAGGTCCATAAACATTATAATAGGGAAAGGATTCCCAAGAGATTTTTTGAGAAAATTTTAGTGAAATATTTTCTCCATGGAGTAGCCTACATTGGGTGAACCACGTTAAATTGGTTTCTCTATTGTGTATGGTGATTTGTATATTGCTTTGATTACTATTTTTGACATTGCATTGATATATTGGATAATATTGTTTGAGTAAAGAAAAGTAAAAAGCGATCTTATAATGTTCACCCGCCCTCTCAGTATAAGCTTGTGTTCTTCAAAAACTACTAATGATGATGATGGAAAAGGTTGGTTTAAGACTCATGATCGACATAAAAACATGGTGCTATTTGTAGTGATGTAAACACAAATTATATGAATGCAAGTGCAATGGATGAATATGCCTAATGAAACTAATTAGTGAATGCAATGAAATGCATGATGATGTAATGCAAATATTTTTTTTTTTTATTTTGTGGTTTTACAATATTTTTATGATTTTGTTTTGGTTTTTTTTTGGAATTGACCAAAGGGCTTAAGTGCCTTTGGGGATTTTTGTGAATTGACCAAAGGGCTTAAGTACCTTTGGAGCTTTTTGTGAGTTGACCAAAGGGCTTAAGTGCCTTTGGAGCTTTTTGTGAGTTGACCAAAGGGCTTAAGTGCCTTTGGGACCTTTTGTGAGTTGACCAAAGGGCTTAAGTGCCTTTGAGGCCTTTTGTGAGTTGACCAAAGAGCTTAAATACCTTTGGGACATTTTTGTGAGTTGACCAAAGGTCTTAAATGCCTTTGGAGATTTTTGTTTTTTTTTTTGAGGGAAGGTGTGATATCTTAAGCATCCCCAAATTGTGTGGTGATTAACGAATGAGGGAAAGGTGTGATACATTTAGAATCCTCACATTACATCACAAGTTGTGATGTAGATAATGGGAAATGTGTGACACCTTGAGCACCCCTAGTATGGACTATGTTTGATGTGATGTGATTGATCTAACTAGAAGGAGTGATTAAAGTTAATCCCTCATATTATGGCAATGAATTATGCATAGTATTGATGTTCTGATGAGATGCGATGAGCAAAGATGAAACATTGGATTAAGCCATAGGTTGCATAGATTGATTTTGATATTATTGATACTACATTACAACACTGATCATTCCCATAAAATTTGGGAGAGGTGGATTGACATGCACCTAATTTTCCTGCTTAGGTTTCTCAACTTGATTAATAGGTGTTGTGTTTGCTTTGTGTGTGGGCAAGGGGTCTTGGAAGACTCCTATTGGTTGGTTGTTTGGGGCAAGAGGATTGCCAATATAAAGCTCTTGCCTCTCAATCATATATTGTAATAAATATCTAAAGGGGTAACATGATTGGATGTTATGACCCCTTTGTCGATGGTAAACACAGTATAGAATTTACATGTGCCCCTTTGATCTATGCTTATTAGGTTTCAATGGATGAATCTCAATAAGATTGATTACTCGTGCCTCATATAAGTAATTGAATATTGATGCTAATGTCTCTATAAAATGAGTATATTATCATGGTGGCCAAAATTGTTGGCCTTATATTTTATTTTGTTGCATATGATTTTGGACCAATGAAGGTTGAGCTTGGTAATTAGGTTGCACTAGTATTTGCAATGGTACGACCTAGTTTGAGGATTCAAGGATACTCAAAACAACTTGATTGACTAGGGTCATTGTTTATTGCATGTTGTCACATTTAATATTCTTGTTTGGATATTCCATTTTTTGGAGTTGAATATCACCCTCCTGGAACTTGATGTCCTTAATGACCTTGGTTTGTGCTAAGGTCTCCTCAAATGTCTGATATTATTTCAATTGTAGAAAAATCAAGATTTGCTCTGAACAACTTCTAATGAACATTCAAGTTAGTTTCGTTATGGGTAGGGTGAAAGGTAATTTTGACATCACCTTCATCCACCTATTGTCATATTCCATGACTAGCTCATCATAAAATTGATGAAGGCTAGACAAGTCAATCAAGTTTATCATTTTCTTAGCACTAAAGGCAAAATATTTAAAAAATGCATTAGCTAATTACTCAAAGGTATATATGCTATGGAATGGTAGATGATTATACCATTCCAAAGCACCCCCAACTAATGTTATAAGGAATTTTATCAACATAAATGGGTCATTTTATTGAATATGAAAGCACATATTGATGAAGCTTATCACATGCTCTTGCATGTCTTCATCACATTTGCACTTTTCAAGTTTAGGCATATTGAAGTGTAGTGGGTATGGCACTAATAGCACTAATGGATGTACAAACTAATTTCTAAGTTGATTTAATGTGTATTTTTGATAAATCGAGCTTTGATCTTGTTCTTATAATGAATTTAGTCAACCAGTTAGCACTTTGTATGCCTTTAGCGAAATTATATGATCTACCTACTATCACCCTTGATTAGATAAATAAAACAAATTTGGAAGTTTATATGGATGATAAGTATGATTATTAGGTACCTCATAATAAATGGATTCAAGGTAGGTAACTCCTTGTTCCAAATGTCCCTATTGGGGCTTTTCATATAATTCCTCCTCTTGGTGAGCTTGGTATTGTTGAGGAGTATGAGATTCTTGATGATAACCAAGGAGTGGCATTTCATTTTGAATGTGATTTTGGTATGGTCGAGGGAGAATATTTTTATACTACATTGGGTGCCTTATGTGTTGGTGCATATTATAGGTGCTAGGTGTAGGCACCAATTCATGCAATGCGTTTTGTTTCTATTGTTGCATCCTTTGTTGGTACAACCTTTGTAGGTGTTCCTATTGTGGATCCACCCATTATTGATTTAATTGTTGTTGGTCCAACTAGAGTTGATCCAAATGTTGTTATTGGTTAAGATGTGGCCTCAGTTCTTGTTGTGTATGATCACATGACTTAGTTGCATGGGGTCTATGTATCTTGGTATTTGAAATATGGAGGGGTTTATCTTGTCTTTCTCCCCTAGTAGGATCTATTACTTGTTTCCCATGATCTCTAAAGGTCGTATTGACTTGATACTCTAGTTTATGAATAAGCTTTGTATATTTGGGTGATGTAGTGACACAACATGGTTGCACCAAGTACTCTTCATGAGAAGTAGGAAGATGACTTGGGCCCTCTTCCTCATATATAAGAAATGCATAATATTCAGGTCTAAATGTAATCTCTGTATACTTGGGCTACATAGAGGCACAACGTGTTCATGCAAAGTACTCTTAATGAGGAGTAGGAAGATGACTTGAGTCATCCTCTTATTCATCTATAAGAAAGGCATGGGTTGGTGTGGCTATCTTACTATGAGTGTCATAACCATCCATGTGAGCATATTTTTAACTCATCCTCTGTTGGTCAAGTAGGGTGGCTTTCTCACATTGAATAGGCCATGGTGTATACTCATGTTCATGTTCTGATTGATGTATAGATCAAGCTAGAATGTGAACCCATGCCATTGACCTACTAGGCTCCTTAGTGGGTAGATTATTCTTTGTATAAAATTCTATCAGGGTGTTCAAGTTGTAAGGTTTTTTGGAGGACCTATGGGTGCCTCTGTAATAGGTATTTCCTAAAGTTTTGACCCCCTACATATGGTATTGGTATCATGACAAACACTTGAATGCCATTCAGGGATGGCCATGTCCTCTAGATTGATGCAAATGGGTTCCATGACTCCTTGAAAATTTTCTATGATGCTAGCTCTTGATCGAGCTTGGTCCCATGTTCTTACTATAATATTGATTAAACAATAAATAAAACACACAAGCAAACAATGTGATTATCTCTTTTATTTTATTTTTGTGAATCCCCATACTATTTTATGCATTTTGATGTTAAAGCCCCTAATCCTATTAAACTAAAGGGGTAAATAAAAATAGAAAACACTAGAATGTGATTTGAGCACAACCCCCTGATGGAGAATGTACCCAAATGGCAAATAATAGTTTCATATTTGGATTTAGGCTCAAGGTATCCTAAGGAATAAAAATTAACCCCTCATAGGAGCTCACACTATCCGAGTCCTACTACTAGCCCAACAAGACATTCACTTCAACACTCGGGCGTATATTGGACAAAAATGATAGTTGTGTTCCATTGATTATTTCACCATGTGGTAAAAGGGAACTACTAATACTTCTTACTCTAGGTGCACCCAAAAGTAGGGGACCCTCTGATGATGAAATCCAAAAGAGCCACTCACTTTGGCCAACTAGGTTGCTAGAGTGTGAGCCAATGGATGGAGATGAAGCCCACCATCCCTAGTATTTATTAATTATTGGGAATGAAGTCCAACTTGTTAATGTTAAATTTGTATGTGGTGTGTGGGTTTATTTTTATTTTATGAAAAATCAAGTAAAAGAAAGAAGCATTCGATGTTATTTCACTAATGCATAGAAATAACATTTTAAATTTAGATTTCTAAATAAATAAACATTTAATTTCAAAAACCTATCAAATATAGAATCCTACATGAGTAACCTTTAAGTAGGAAACAAGCAATCAAGCACAAAAACAATCAAATAGAGGTTATCTCTGTGAAGGACGACCTATAGTAGAGGCAATCTAACACAAGGATGATCAAAAATAGGGTCCATCTGGGACAGGGACAACCATAGACAGAAGCCATCTAACCCAGGGATGGTCACAGATAGATCATAGGCTAATATTTTACGACAAGCATCCAGGAGGGAGGGTCACAGGCTAATATTTTTTGCCATCCATACAACCATCATAGACAAAGAATTTTTAAAATTCAAAATCTTCTAAAATTCCTTAAATTTAGCATGAAAAATATTTCTTTACTAAAAGTAGAAAAATAAATGTAGAAGATGCTTACTGTGAGAGCCTACATCTGATGAAGATGATATTTTCTAGAGTTTTTGCCTTCTACTTTGAGGTTATCTCTAGGAGGGATGGTGGTGTCTATTGGCCATCTCACATAGGGATGGTCATACCTACTAATCATATCTACAAGGGATTGTGGTACCTGCAATTCAAAAACACCAAGAAAACAATAATTAGCAATGAAATTATGAGATATGGACTGTGTCCAACTGTGATCACCACTAAAGTATGTAAAAGAGACCATACATCCATAGAAAGAAATGCAAGATTGAAATGTAGAAAATCAAATGTAACCACACAAATAAAGAACAAGACAGAGAAATGATTGAACAGTGTCCTTTTATTAATAGTGTTTTTTTCTTTCCAAGAAGATTGCAATAAAATCCTTCTTATGAATTACTACCAATATTGATACAATGAAATACAATTTAGCCATTTTGGATGTATTTCATAGGATCTCTTTTGCATCCCCACAAACAGATTTGTGAAGGGTTTCTGATGCAGGAGCATCCGGAGACAGTAAAGCAATCTTGCATCTTACAAATTTCTTTTCTAAGTCATTTGCACTTTGTTCGATTTATTTCAGTATTGAGGAAGGTTTTTGTGGAGAAGTTTTCGGTTTGAGGAAGTTTTAAGGCAAAAGGGAGAGGGGTCGCGAAATCGCGACCCCAGAAGCTGCTTTGTACCTTTGGCGGGTTCCGTCGCGATATCGCGACCGTTTTGAGAAGCAGAGGAAGGGAGCGTAAGTCGTCGCGATATCGCGACCGTTTTACAAAGCAAAGGGAAGGAGCTTCGGACGTCGCGATATCGCGACGTCGCGATGTCGCGATATCGCGACGTCGCGTTATCGCGGCGGCCTATGAAGAAAGGCAGAGAAGTTAGAGTTCTGTCGCGATATCGCGACCTGATATCGCGGCCAGTTAAGGACCGACACGTGGCCGGTCTTCCGACGGCTGCGAAAGTTGAAGGGAGATAGAGAACCAGACCAAGGGTGAATAGCGATCGGTCGGGCAAGGCCAAGCCGAACACGTGGCAGTTGTGAAGGACACGTGGGTCAAGTGTGTTGCAACAAGGGGGAAGCTTGGATGGTTGTACACGCAGCCGACCACGTGTACGCAAACTAATCTGAGGGTCACGTAAACTGTTAAGGAAGGTGTCGACCGCGTTCCTTTTCCTTCTCGACATTTCTGGCATTGAAGCATTTACAGGCGATGGTTTAATGGAAGAGACCACAGTGCAAAGGACGGTCAGAATAATGCGGCCGGTGCAGGGAGGCCATCAATGCCGGTACCATGATAGAGCGGGCAGATCGACATTTAAGACTAAAATTTCAAAAATCCAGGAAGGGGGAAATTTGAATTTGAAATTTTTGTTAGGTGGAGGCATTGAATGCCTGGAGGATCGAGGCCTCGTTAAAAACTCGGGGAAAATCTTTGTAGGGGGATGGTGAAGTTCGGGATTGGGGAAGAAGTTGTATGCCTGGGCATTGTAACGAGACTGTATTTTTTCATTAAAATTACTGTGAATTTAATGAGAAGTTGTTCGTTGTGAATCCCGGCTTGCCATCAAGTGGTATCAGAGCGGGAGCTCCTGAGCGTGTAACAGATCGCCGAAAAGAGGCAATTACACCAGGATCTGTGGGAGGAATTTAAAAAAAAAAAAAAAAAATTATAATGCCTCCACGAAGGAACCGTGGCGGGGTAGGAAATGTGGTGCCGGCCGAAGACTTTCGGGCCTTGCGGAGACAAGTTCAAGCCCTACAAGCAGAATTACGCAGAAGGCACGAACCCGAAAGGGATGAGGATAGTGAGGACGAAGTTGAAGAGGAAGACCAATCTGAGGAGGAGGAAGAGGCTATGGATCCTGCGCAAGCCCGGTTATACAAGGCCATCTCTCAGATTGGAAAGCAACCAAAAATGGAGGTTTCCACGTACTCGGGAAACTTGAATCCGGAAGAAGTAATTGATTGGATAAATGATTTAGAGGAGTATTTCGAGTACGAGGAGGTTGAGGACCCTAATCGGGTCAGATTTGCTAAGACCAAGTTGAAGGGTCATGCCAGCATTTGGTGGAGGGGGATACAGTTGGAGAGAAACAGACGAGGGAAGGAGAGAATAACCAGGTGGGACAGAATGGTGGAGAAGCTGAAAAGACAGTTCATCCCGACAGACTACGAGTTGGATCTATTAAGAAAGATGCAGAGTTTGAGACAGGCGAACAGAACTGTCCAAGAGTACACCGAAGAATTTTACAAAATTTCCATTAGAACTGGGCATTTAGAGGCGAACAAAGAGAAGGTAGCCCGTTATATCAATGGGTTGAGACTCGGCATCCAGGAAGAGCTGAGCCTAGTTCGGGTAAGCACCATTGAGGATGCTTACCAGTTTGCCTTAAAGGTAGAAGAAAAACTGAATAGGCGGTTTGAAGGCAAGCAAAGAGGAAGGGGCCGTGGTGGAAGAACTGGTGGGAGGACCAGTGGAGAAAAGTATAAGGACCCAAAGAATACTGGTGAAGCCAGTGGTAGCCCAGATCGAAGGGAGGAGGATGCTCATCAGCCCCGAGACCAGAACAGCTACCCAAGGGGACGGGGTGGATCTGGACGGGGATTTGGAAGGGGAGTATTCCGTGGAACATGTTTCCACTGTGGTGAAGAAGGGCATCGTGCATTCGAGTGTCCACAACACCGAGAAAGAACGAACAAGAGGCCTGAGGGTCCGGCCAGAGCTGCTGTGGCAGAGGAAGATGCTGAGTCTGAGCATTCCAAAGAAGCGGAGAGAGGAGAAACAATGATTGTAAGAAGAGTCCTGTTGAATGAGGAGAAGGACACAGACCAGAGAAAAAGTTTATTCCGCACCAGATGCAAATGTGCAGGCAAGGTTTGCAATATCATTATTGACAATGGTAGCACGGATAACCTGGTTTCTGAGGAAATGGTTACAAAGCTACAGTTAGAAAGGAAGAAGCACCCACACCCATACCGGGTCGCATGGTTACGGAAGGACCACAGAGCTTTGGTCAATGAGCAGTGTTCCGTTAAATTCAACATTGGAAATTATTGTGATGAGGTCCTGTGTGACATCCTGCCCATGGATGCTTGCCACATGTTGCTGGGGAGGCCCTGGCAGTTTGACCGGAGTGCAGTGCATGATGGCCGTGCCAACACCTACTCATTGACAAAGAATGGTGTACGCCATAAACTAAAGCCCTTGAAGGATGCGGATGAAAAGGTATGTAACCATTCCAGAGTCTGTTTAGTTGAGGGGAGAAAGTTCCTGAACGGGTTGAAGCATGAACATTTATGTTATGCAATAATCCCTAGAGTTAGGGGGAAGGAATGCCAGGATACCCCAGCAGAAGTCCAAAATCTGCTGGAGGAATTTCCAGATATTGTGTCAGACAATGTGCCTGAGGGTTTACCCCCAGTAAGAAAAATTAGCCATCATATAGACTTAGTACCGGGATCAAGCTTGCCAAATAAAGCTGCACACAGGATGACGCCTGTAGAGACTGAGGAGTTAAATAGACAGGTCCAGGAATTGTTAGAAAAGGGATTGATTCGGGAAAGTTTGAGTCCATGCGCAGTACCTGCAGTACTGGCGCCAAAGAAGGATGGGGAATGGAGGATGTGTACAGATTCACGGGCCATCAACAAAATCACTATTAAGTACAGGTTCCCGTTGCCAAGAATGGATGATATCATGGACTGTTTAAGTGGGGCTGAATACTTCACAAAGATTGACCTGAAAAGTGGCTATCATCAGATCCGTATCCGAGAGGGAGATGAATGGAAGACAGCCTTCAAAACAAGAGAAGGCTTGTATGAGTGGTTGGTCATGCCATTTGGGCTGTCCAATGCACCAAGTACTTTCATGCGGCTGATGAATGAAGTACTGAAGGAATTCCTGGGAAAGTTTGTAATTGTTTATTTAGATGATATCTTGATATTCAGTAGGACCCTGGAGGAACACCTGATGCACATCAGGAAAGTTTTTGAGAAGCTGCGGGAAGAGCAGTTGTTAATAAATCTGAAAAAGTGTAATTTTGTCAAAAGGGAGTTAGTATACCTGGGGTTTGTAATCTCAGCAGAAGGCCTAAAAATGGACCCAGAGAAGGTAAGAGCCATCATTGAATGGCCTACCCCAAGAAGCACAACAGAAGTAAGATCCTTTCATGGTTTGGCCAGCTTTTACAGGAAGTTCATAAAGAACTTCAGCAGCATCTGTGCACCTCTCACGGAAACAATGAGGGGGGATAAAAAGGAGTTCAAGTGGACATCAGGGGCTGAAAGGAGCTTTGATGCATTAAAGAGAAAAGTTACAGAACAACCTGTTTTGGCACTTCCAGACTTTAACAAGGTATTTCAGGTGGACTGTGATGCCAGTGGCAGTGCAATAGGGGTTGTACTGAGTCAAGGGGGCAAACCAGTTGCTTATTTCAGTGAGAAGCTAAATGACGCTCGAAAAAAGTATTCAGTTTATGACCAAGAATTTTATGCTATAGTTCAGGCTCTGAAAAAGTGGAGACACTATTTATTGCCAAAGGAGTTTGTTCTATTTACTGACCATCAGGCTTTGCAATACATTAACAGTCAGACAAAAACTGAATCAAAGACACATGAAATGGGTGGAGTTCCTCCAAAGTTATACCTTTGTGCTGAAGCACAGAAGTGGGAAGTCAAACAAAGTTGCAGATGCCTTGAGCAGAAGGCAGACTTTACTGATTAAACTGACAGTGGAAGTAGTGGGTTTTGAAGAACTAAAGGGTTTGTACCCTGCAGATCCGGATTTTGCAGAAGCTTGGAAGGCTTGCTTAACACCTGTTACGGTGGACCGAACGAAGTGGTTGGATTTCCTGATCCAAGATGGAATGTTGTTCAAGGGAAGCAAATTATGCATTCCAAGGAGCTCTATGCGGGAGAACTTGATCAAGGAAAAGCACAGCGGAGGATTGGCTGGACACTTTGGTAGGGATAAGACTATTGCCCTAGTGGATGAAAATTATTACTGGCCACAACTTCAGCAGGATGTGAGGAAGTTTGTGCAAGGATGCAGAATATGTCAGATGGCAAAGGGGATAAGGCAAAACACAGGATTATACCAGCCATTACCTATACCTGAGAGGCCATGGGAGGACATAAGCATGGATTTTATTCTTGGCTTGCCGAGAACACAGAGGGGAAATGACTCAGTATTTGTGGTGGTTGACCGATTCTCCAAAATGGCACATTTTATTCCCTGCCAGAAGACAAGTGATGCAGTTCACATTGTTGGGTTGTTCTTCAAGGAAGTGGTACGACTTCACGGTCTACCAAGAAGCATAATTTCTGACAGAGATACCAAGTTTGTTGGGTATTTCTGGAGGACTCTATGGAAGAAGTTGAAGACAGACCTGAAATTCAGTTCAGCATACCACCCACAGACTGACGGACAGACAGAGGTGGTGAACAGAAGCCTAGGTAATTTATTGAGATGTTTGATAGCAGATCAGCCCAAGGGATGGGATTTAGTCTTACCACAGGCTGAATTTGCTTATAACAGTTCAGTTAATAAGAGCACCAACAAATCCCCATTCCAGATAATCTACGGGAACAGCCCGAGGAATGTGTCTGAACTGAGGAAGTTGGACAGAAGAGAAAAGTGTAGTGCCGAGGCAGAAGAATTCGTAGAACATATGAAAAGTCTGCATGAGGAAGTGAGAAAACAAATTATAAAAATGAATAGTCAATATAAGGCAAGGGCAGACCAAAAGCGGCGGTTCAAGGAGTTCAAAGTAGGAGATGAGGTTATGGTGCATCTCAGGAAGGAGAGATTTCCTGCCAAGACTTATAATAAATTGAAGATGAAAAAGTTTGGGCCATGCAAAATACTGGGAAAGCGGGAGTCAGGAAATGCGTATGAAGTGGAATTGCCGAGTTGGCTTGATATTTCACCTATTTTTAATATTTCAGATTTAGTGGAATATCATGAGGGAGAAGGTACAAAAATGCAAAGTCCAGAATTATGGCAAATTCCAGCAGCTACTCCAAGCACAGATGAGGCCGAGGAAGTATTAGATACCCGTGAAGGCAGGAGCACCAGAAATAGACAGTATTCTGAATACTTGGTCAAGTGGAAGGGCAGGCCTGTTGAAGATGCAACTTGGCTATCGAAAGTGGAGGTTGACCGCCTGGGTCTTTCCCCAACAAAACGGAAGTGAGGATCACTTCTAATCTACCCCGGGTGTCTGATGCAGGAGCATCCGGAGACAGTAAAGCAATCTTGCATCTTACAAATTTCTTTTCTAAGTCATTTGCACTTTGTTCGATTTATTTCAGTATTGAGGAAGGTTTTTGTGGAGAAGTTTTCGGTTTGAGGAAGTTTTAAGGCAAAAGGGAGAGGGGTCACGAAATCGCGACCCCAGAAGCTGCTTTGTACCTTTGGCGGGTTTCGTCGCGATATCGCGACGTCGCGATATCACGACCGTTTTGAGAAGCAGAGGAAGGGAGCGTAAGTCGTCGCGATATCGCGACATCGTGATATCGCGACGTCGCGATATCGCGACCGTTTTACAAAGCAAAGGGAAGGAGCTTCGGACGTCGTGATATCGCGACGTCGCGTTATCGCGACGGCCTATGAAGAAAGGCAGAGAAGTTAGAGTTCTGTCGCGATATCGCGGCCAGTTAAGGACCGACACGTGGCCGGTCTTCCGACGGCTGCGAAAGTTGAAGGGAGATAGAGAACCAGACCAAGGGTGAATAGCGATCGGTCGGGCAAGGCCAAGCCGAACACGTGGCAGTTGTGAAGGACACGTGGGTCAAGTGTGTTGCAACAAGGGGGAAGCTTGGATGGTTGTACACGCAGCCGACCACGTGTACGCAAACTAATCTGAGGGTCACGTAAACTGTTAAGGAAGGTGTCGACCGCGTTCCTTTTCCTTCTCGACATTTTTGGCATTGAAGCATTTACAGGCGATGGTTTAATGGAAGAGACCACAGTGCAAAGGACGGTCAGAATAATGCGGCCGATGCAGGGAGGCCATCAATGCCGGTACCATGATAGATTGGGCAGATCGACATTTAAGACTGAAATTTCAAAAATCCAGGAAGGGGGAAATTTGAATTTGAAATTTTTATTAGGTGGAGGCATTGAATGCCTGGAGGATCGAGGCCTCGTTAAAAACTCGGGGAAAATCTTTGTAGGGGGATGGTGAGTTCGGGATTGGGGAAGAAGAAGTGTGCCTGGACATTGTAACAGAGACTGTATTTTTTTATTTTACTGCAATTTAATGAGAAGTTGTTCGTTGTAATCTCGAGCTTGCCATTAGTTTGTCGTGACCTTCACAATGTAAGATGGTGATGAATGAATCTTAATGTTGTTTAACTCCTTGCAAAGACCTATAATCTACACACAAGAGATATTAAAAGATATTAATAGCATATGAAGAGCCTTCCAAGATAAGGCTCATATCCATGATAAATAAAATGATAAAGAAAGCAATAAAGAAATTGAAATATGATAAATAGATGCATGAAAATGAAATTAAGCTATGGAAAATAGTAATTGAAAAGCTGCTAAAACTACTGAAAGCAAGAAAACAAGGAAAACAAATCTCTATCGGGAGGCCATCTCTGTGTAGTATGGTCTTACCTGTTGGTCATCTTGGGGTGATATGGTCACTCTTGTGGGCCATATTGATGCAAGACACCCGCTAAAATATGAGTGAATTCCTTATGGCTAATGTGAGGCAACACTAGGTTTGATCTGTGTAATTCATGTTCAAGGGTGCACTCATGAAGAACGAATTAGTGGCAAGATTTAACATGAAATCAAGGGTTTTGGATGGTGCAAGAAGTACAAAATTGATCTTCAACATTTGAGATGATCCATTGGTATTCTTGGAAACTCCATGGTTGAATTTTGATAGCACTTTGTTGCTTTGAGAATGAGAGCTCTTTAAATCTTTAGTTCGACAACACTTCATTATATGAAATTGTTAGACTTATCAATGAAGGCTTTGCTCCAATTTATAGACTTCCCAATGAGAGTCCAAGCTTCCTTGAGAAGCCAAGAAGCATTTGGTATTAAGAAACGTAACTGCTTTTTGATAACCATTGCACTGTTGCTCTTAGCTAGTGCTTACAATTGTTCAAACTGTGGTATGAGATTTTGTGTCTCGTTGATTTTGGTTCAACCATATCAGGTGAGACGATCATGATTGTAGTCCATATTAGGGTAATATGATCTTAATTTGGGGTCATCTCAGGGTAATATGGTCACTATGGAAGTCATCCTTTGGTGGGATGGTTGTGATTGCAAGAGGAAATTCCTCCTTATTTGAGTGGTTAAAACCACTATTAAGCCCTAGGGCTGCCCAAGGTGAGTCATATGGCCTTAAAGGAGTCCATATAGGTAGTCTCCTCAATATGACGTATTTTAGGTGTCTACACACAAGTATTGAAATAAGCATGCAATATTATAACTATGATAAAGGAAACTTAACATGCATGAAAATATGATAGAAAACTTCATACAATGCTCTAGAAATGCTCATATAAGAAAGCTCACAAAAATTACAATGCTCCTCTCATGGATTTTACATCTACTCCATGATAACAAAATGGAGCTACATTGTGACTACTACTACTCTAACCTATGCACTCCAAAAATCCCCTCTCACAAACACTCACAATGAGGCCTTTATATAGAAAGATAGATTCCTTGCCTCTTACTCAACCCTAAGACTCATGTACATGCGGACTACATGCACATTTACATCATTGCACATTCTAACACTTGTGCATTTATTAAATTACTCTAATAAACTATTTATCTCCTAATATAATACTAATATAAATATGTACCCATGAAGGTACATTAGTAAAGAACCAAATGATGTAATATATTCCAACACCCCCCTATATTACATTATTTGGTTTTTGAAGACTTTAGTCTTCAATGAAGAACTTCATATTAGTCTTCTACATTGATTTTATTTTGAGGCTTGAGTTCTTCTTTCTTCCTTTCTCCTTTGAACTAGTTGACTGTATCAGGATGTGTTTCTTCTTCTTATGTCTTTGCTTCACTAGGATCTATATTTAGTTTGAGAGTGCTTTCTCTCAACTATATTTTTTTGTTGTACTTCGTTTTCCTTCTTCGTCTTATTTTATATGTGTACAAATTTTTCTATGATACATCTTTTTCATGATGGATTAGTATATCATCACTATTGTGGTGACTGGAATTGTTAATTGGCTCCTTGTTTTGAAAAAATTCAAAAACAATCAATGATAGATATATCATCAAACATTCTTCTAAAGTAAGTATAACTGTATTATGAGTATTCCACCATGCTCTAAAGAGTACTTCATGTAGATAACCTATCAAAGTTAAGAAATTTTCTTCTTTTGCTTCCTTGAAGAACATTGAGAATCTATCCTTTTTACTAGTGGATAGGGATTTGTATCCTTCAAATGTATCTATTAGATTTTGAGAATAGAACTCCAACTCATGTAATAGTTCCTCACTATTGAATGCATTCTTCACAATTTCATCCATATTTCTTTTAAATAATTCTTATAGCTTACTTGTGTTTGGAGTTATATGAGCAAATTTCAGTCGATGATTCTTTAGTTCTTTTGAGAATATTTGAGTTGTTGGCCTTGTCTCCTTAGTAATTCTCTTCTTTAATTTATTGAATCAATATTCGAGATTATTCTCAAGATTTTTAGGCTATGAACTTGAAGCTTATGCTAGTATTTCTAATATTGAATTTTGTTGAATTCCTTTTGACTCCCTAGAGATTGAGGTATGCTATGATATTAATGAGATAAAATCATTTAGACTGAAATTCAACTCTAACACTTTTATAACTTTTATCTCTTCTTGTAGAAAGATTTTAGAAATGCAATTTCAAAGATAGGAGTTCAATATCTTTAGTTGGATTGTCTATGTCCTTCTATCTCAATATTCCAACTATAATTTTTGATGCAAGCAATATCTTCAACTAAGATTCAATGCAATGATAGGTTTCTAAACTTCTAGAAATTCAATTGAAGTAGGATTCCTTATATCTCCCTAATTAGAAGTTTTAGAAATACTAAGTATTTGCAAATTAAGTTTTACTAATCCTTTTATCTCCTTGACTTTAAGATTTGCAAATATTTTGAAGCAATAGAAATAGTTTAGATGCTTCAAATTTTAACTTCTTTCTTCATGTAACCAATAAATATTCTAGAGATTCTTTTCAACACCTTATTACTCCTAAAACTAATATCTCTAGAGTATAGAGCATAGTTGATATCAACCTGAATAAACTTGCAGTATAACTTATGTATAATTCTCACCTTTCAAATGCTTGATTCAGGTTTGCAAGTTGATTGAGATGAATGTAGTTTGCTTCGTATTGATAATGGTTGACTACTCCTTATCAGCTCTTAAATGCTCCTTGTAGTTTTCACTTCTCTTGCGCACTTCTCTTGGACGTAAACACGCTGGTTTGCGTTCCTTTCTTCAACCACGAGCTCATCGAATATGTGCCTTTAACTCACTCTATATCTTCAACTATTATGTGTGCTATTCTCCCCTTCAATGTTGATCTTATTTTGGTGATAGGTTGTGTTCCTTTTATTGGTTTTTCTATCTCACTTTACATACTCCCTAAAGCAATGATTCTCTCCTTGCTTTCAATGCTCTCTTAGCCTTTTAATAGCTATGTATGTGGGCACCTTCTCTTAAGCTCAATGCAGTGTAGAATGGGAAGTGCCAAGTGGTGCTTATTTTCTCTAACCTCTTGAAAATGGTTCTTGTTGCACCTCCTCCCAATGCCTATGACAAGTGGTGCTTGATTCCTTAACTCTTTGATGATTGGTGTTGTTAGCAATGCTTCTTATTTCTTTGGATGCTCAAGTTGGCTTCACTTTGTTGGTACTCAAGTTGGAAGTGTTATCAAATGATGTCTCACCTACTTCTCTTTGTTGGGTGCTCAAGTTGGCTTCATCAATGTGGCACTCTTCTTTTGTTTGCATGAAATGGCTCCTTCCACATGGTAAAATATTCCTATCTTCTTCTCAACTTGCTTGGGCTTGTCCAATGTCCTTTCTAACACTCTTCAATGCTCACTTCTTGGTGATATTACTTGTTGTTTTCATCTTCTTCTTGGGGAAAAAACTTAGGTGTTTGGTGGCTACCTTCGAATGGCGTTATGGAATGTGAATACTCTTTGAGTTCTATGTCACTTTCCAGCCTACTTCTACCATGGTGGCTCCTCTTTGGTGGTGATAATAGTTCTACCAAACTACTTGCACTTCATCCTTAGTTCTAACCTTGTGTTCTTTCACTTGCACTAGCTCTTTGCTGAATATGTAGGTTTGGTTCTTGTGCTCCATGTAGGTGGTAACTCTAGTGGCTCTTGCACTGTGTTGGGTGTCTTTAGACACCTTAAATGACTAGATTTTTGAGCCTTTGGATGACTCTTTCTTTTGCTTCTCAAGGATTTATTTTAGGGCATTGTAGGGTGCCCACTTGAAGACTTTGATACATCTCCCTATTGTTGTGTAATCTACCTCTTGATCATGCTTGTAGAGTTCTCTTGAATGAATCTAATGTGTAGACTATGATTGCCCTCCTATGCTCATAAACCAAGCCTTTATCTTACTCAAAATGTAGGCTTCAATTGGCTGATATTGCTATTCGATTTCTGATATTGCTTTCAAAGACTATCTTAGCCCCTTTTCAAACCTATCCAAAAAATGCTTTGGAAATGTAGCCTTTAGTTGCACCGTAGACTTGAAATTTTTGTCTTCCTTTCAAGCTCTCTTCCTACTTTAATATGGTGACTTTCTTCTCCAACCTTTGGAGGTGATATTAACCTTTTTGGTGGCTACTCCTTGCCACAAAATACTGCAAATAAACTACCTTTTCTTTCTTCAAAAATGCTCTTTAGAAATCTACCTTGTCTCTTATCGAATACTACCTTCAACTCCCTTGTTTGGCTGAGATAAAATTGATATTATTATTGCCTTTAACCCTTGGTAATACCTTCCTTGCTTGGCTATTCTTTCACTTATCAATCCAAGCTTTTCAATGAAATATTTTGCACTATAGATTATGCAAAAACTATAGTCTTCTTTTCTTAGAATAAGCAATAGAATGTTGATACGTTTCTTTCTCTCAAAATATACCTAACTTCTATTTTCTTCTATGTGCAGGTTTGAACCTTGTAGACTATAACTTCTGCACTACCTTTGAAGACTTGAAATGAAACTTTTGATGCAACCTTTAAACTTTTGTAACTGGTGCTTTATAACTTTAATAAAAATCCAAATATAAAAAGCTCAACTAATGAACTTTTGCACCTTTTGTTGCATACCTTTTTCCTTGTAGATGATGATGATGATAGTGACTTTGGTCACTTAAATTTTCTACCTTTTGTAGATGTTATTTGCAACTCTTCTAGGCTATCCAAAACAGCTCACTTGCTCACCTTTTTGCAGCTTTAATACTTGACTAATATGTTGCCTAATACTGTATCTTGGTGGCTTAAATTCTCCTTCAAAATGTACCTCTGAAATATGATTTTTAGCAACTACTAATGCTGCCCAAATTGCTACCTTTTTCTATCCTCAAATCTGAAAAATTTCATATTGTAAAGAAGTCAATACCTTCACTGAAATGCTGTCCTTGAATCCCAAAAATTTGGTGGGATGCTCCTCCAAATCATAGTTGAGATGTTCACTCAAGAACCCTTCAATGATGGCCCTCAAATCTCTCATATTTTGTGGTTTTCTATCTCCTTTCTCTTGCTGAATTCTTGACTTCAAACTAGATCTCCTCCTCAAACAATCTAATAATCTTGAGATCTATTCCAAACTACCTTGAAATTTGATAATCTTCTTGCCAAACCTTCTCCTTTGGGCTTGTTTTTGGATGGTGATAATTATCCCAATTCCTTAGCTATCATGAGCTTCTCCCTTGGTAGTAATTTCTCCAATGAGTTCTTCTAGGAACTCCTTCAATGAGGCTCACCAAGCCTTCTTCTTGTTTCTCCTTGAGACCTCTTCAAGGTCCTCAAACTTGCAGCTTCAAAACCTTCAATGAGACCTTCCTTGACCTCTTAAATATTTAACTAGGGGTCCCTCCTTTTTTAAATCTAAGAAATTTTGGTTCTTCTCAATCTCAATCTTCCACTATGGAAGTTCTTCAATAGGGCCTTCAATGGACCTCTTCTTCAATGTGAAGTTTTCAGTTTTCAATGGAGATCACCAATCTCCAATATTTTCTAGGACTCTTCTCCTTGAGTCTCTTCAATCTTCAATGGGGTCTTCTTTCTAGGACCTCCTTCCTAGATTTACAATATTCAATGTGGCTTCCTTGGCCACTAGATCTCTCCTCAATATTTCAACTAGGAGTCTTCAATCTACAAATCTCTCAATGGGACCTTTCTCCTTAGGCCTCCAAATATTCAATCCTTATTTTTCTACAATAAATAATTAATCCCTGCACAAGGAAAGTAACATCGACCTTCAGACAATGAAGATGAAGTTCTTCTCTATCTATTGTAGGAAGCTTCCCATCTTCTGAGAGTTAATTTTTGCAACAAGAAAAACTTAGATGATAGTAACCCAATGGTTTTCCTAAAAACTTATTTTCTCTCTTGCAATGAAATATTAGAGATAATAAAATTTCTATGACTCTATAGACAATAATCTTCACTAGTTGAATTGCCAATCTAGTGGATGCAATGTTGAGTTCTAGTCTTCACAAGTTTTTGCAACTCTGTGGAAAAACTCTAGCCAAATAAATCATGTGGCTTTCTCTACTTTCTATTATTCTACCTAGAGCTACTTCTATCAAAAATCTATTGTGATGGTATTTGCATGCAATGATGCACAATGGCTAATCCAGTTTGCAAATACTCAACAATAGCAATGGTGATCACTTTGTGATTTCCTTTGATCCACCGTGGCTCTGATACCACTATTAGCTTTTGGAGCCTTAAACTTAAATGAAATGCATTCACAAGTATTGAAATAAGCATGCAATATTATAAATATGATAAAGGAAACTTAACATGCATGAAAATATGATAGAAAACTTCATACAATGCTCTAGAAATGCTCATATAAGAAAGCTCACAAAAATTACAATGCTCCTCTCATGGAGTTTACATCTACTCCATGATAAAAAAATGGAGCTACATTGTGACTACTACTACTCTAACCTATGCACTCCAAAATCCTCTCACAAACACTCACAATGAGGCCTTTATATAGAAAGATAGATTCCTTGCCTCTTACTCAACCCTAAGACTATGTACATGTGGACTACATGCACATTTACATCATTGCACATTCTAACACTTGTGCATTTATTAAATTACTCTAATAAACTATTTATCTCCTAATATAATCCAAATCTAAATATGTACCCATGAAGGTACATTAGTAAAGAACCAAATGATGTAATATATTCCAACAGGATGGTTACCCAATCATACTAGGATTTCCTTGTATCACTAGGGTTGATGCCTATATTAGTTGTAGGATAGGTAAAATGATGATATCTAACAGAATAAGTGTAAAAAATCTAGTAATTTACCCACCTACACAATCCATCGATGAATTGGGAGAGCTTAGTTCAAAATTCATGGATGATGATGCCCTTCCTATGTTACAAAAAGTGATGGCTCTTGATAAAGTGGGAGAAAAATATATTAGGAATTAATCATATCAAATTTTCTAGAAGGAGAGTCTTCACATCCTCCCATGAATTCCCCACTAGTTGGTAGAATGGAACATCACATCAAGAAAATTGAGATAGAACCTGGTAAGTTATTGAACATTGAAAATGCACTAATGAATTTTTAAGAAGAAATACTAAAATAAATTTTGAAAAACCATAAGTTATTTTTGCCTTGGATTATAGATACATGAGGGTTATTACACCTGAAGTATGCACTCATATAATTTACCTAGAAGATAATGCAAAAACAATAAGGCAACCCCAAAGGCGGATGAACCCAACCATTAAAGAGATAATAAAAATTAAGTTGCAAAAATTGTTGTATGTTGGGTTCATCTATCCCATTTCAAACAATCAATGGGTTTCACCTTTGGTGGTAGTACCTAAGAAAATTTAAAAATGGAGGATCTGCATGGATTATAGGATGCTAAATAAGGCAACTAGAAAAGACCATTTTCCCCTACCTTTTGTAAATCAAGTCCTAGACACCCTAGCTAGATGAAAGTATTTTTCATTCCTTGATGGGTATAGTGGATACAATCAGATCTAAAAAGGGGAAGAGGATCAATAAAATACCACATTTACCTATCATTGGGGAACCTTTACCTATTGTGTTTTACCTTTTGGGTTATGTAATGTACCTACAACATTCTAGTGGGTAGTACTCATTATTTGTTTGGACATGGTAGGAGATATTGTAAAAGTTTACATGGATGATTTCATCATTTATGGTGAAAGTTTTGAAGAAGCTACAAAAAATTTGGAAAGAGTACTCCAACATTGTCAAGAGACCAACCTATCCTTGAGTAATAAAAAATGCTTCATATTAATGATAAAGGGGATAGTATTAGGGCATCACATATTTTTTGAAGGGATAAAGGAAGATGAGAGAAATATAGAAGTAATCTAGAAACATTTTCTAACCCCCCAAAATAGAGAGATATCCAGAGTTTCTTAGGCTTTATTGGATACTACTAGCATTTCATTAAAATTTTTAGTAATATTGCCAAATCATTGTATGCATTATTGACCAAAGAAGTCAAGTTTATCTGGATGAATGAATATGAACAAGTGTATCAAATATTAAAAGATAAAATAACAACTACTCCTATATTTAGAGGTCCAAATTGGGACTTCCCATTCCACATATATGCAAATGCTATTAGAGCATATTACATCATTTGGGTCATGTAAATGTACCACCGTTGGTACATAACTAGAGTAGTAGATTACTTTAGGGGGTAGTTAGCTAGTTACTTCAAGTAATATAATAAATGCACAAGTGTCTATGTGAAATTTGTAAATGTGCAAGGTGTTCCCTTGTACAACTAGGTAGAGTGTTGGCCAAGCAATCCATATTTCTATATAAAGGACCTCATAGTGAGTGATTATATATCATTGTAGGTAGTAGTAGGAAAGTTATGTGGATCACCATATATATTGGTGATGTGGTGCTATGTAGTTATTTAGTATCACTTTTGGAGTGTTCATCTCCTCCATATTGCATTGTATCAAATTTATCATTTTCCATTAATAGCATATTTTAGTATCTTACATTTTTGCATATTTTACATCCTATGATTGCATTCTCCCTTGGCATACACCATAAAAATCTAACAATGGTATCAAAGCCATGATAGATCAATAGGAATAGGGAGAGCCATAGAAGGTCACAGGGAATAGGAAAGTCATAAGAAATATTGAGGGAATAAACAAATATTATTTCAATTTTTTTTGAGATCGCATTTGGATAGAGTCTTTCCATAGAGTTATAAAAACTCGTGAAGACTAGGTGATGAGGCCAAAAATTGCCTCATTCATAGACCATTTTTGGATATTTCATAAACTATTTGATAGACCTTATGCTATGTTTTTGTGCTAATTTTGATGATGGAATGCATTATGTATTACTATTTACATGTTTAAATATTCAGGAGCATAGTATTCTATTTTGACCATTTTTTGCATTTTTTGCACTATTTTAGCTGATTTACTTAGCAAATAAACATTTATTTTGAATATGCAATAATGTATGTTGATGTGTATTCCATTATGGGATCATGTTATTTGTTTTCCTTGCCTTCTAACCTATTCAAATTGCAAAAAGGTGCCAAAACCTATTCAAACTGGTATGACTGTGCAGAAAATAGAGTTTGACCATACAAATTCCAGCCAGTTGTGCATAAACAACATGGCTTGGAATTTGTCAATGCCAACATGTAAAACTTATGGAATTTGTCTTCTGAGGACTTAAGAAGACTACCTAGCTGGTCAAACCCATTATCCTAAGCAATTGATGCATGGATAAGCATCAGAACTATTACACTGCCTGATATTCTGGAGCAGCTCCGAAATGAGCGGAGTAGGACCAGTTTTGGTCAAAACCATCAACAGAATGGTCAAAAAGGTGGAAAATGGTGAAATGAATATGGATACAGCTGTATGAGAGGTTTTATCACCCCTTCCAATGCATTTCTTCCAATGTATTATGCCCAACAAGTAAAATGGATAAGCTGCAACAGAACAGTTTCCTGCATTTTAGGAAGACAACTTCAACACAATTGTTGAATCCTTGAAAAGTAGCAACAAAATGAATCCACATATGTAATAGAATAGTATAAATAACAAGCTCCCATGTTGGTTGAGCATATAGATATTTGCATAGAAGGATAGGAATAGAATAGTTGTTTCAGCTATAACAGAGCAGTAATTCTGTAGGATTTCTCCTGCATTGTTGTAATGTCATGTCATAATCAATAAAAGGTGTAGTTTCTCCATTCAATTAGTTTCTTGAGTGAATGTGTGAGCATTAGGTAGTTTAGAGTAGTATTCTTGCCTTCTTCTGGATCAGGGAGCAAGGGCCCACTTCTAGGCTTAGGAGAAGGATCAACTTTTGATAGGTTTTTGTTCATTTCTTGTTGCAGCAGGTTAGCAGAAACCTGACAATTTCCATTTCATTTGTTAATTGTGTTGTTTGTAGATGCATGTAGTATTAGTGTTATAGATGTATATGCATGGTAGTTGATCACCTAGCATAGGCTTTTAAATCTTACAACATTTTTGAAGTTTCTTTGTTTTCAGTAGTTATTTCCAGTTTTGGTATTTCCATTTGTGTTCATTGATTTCTATTTGTTTCATTGCTGCAACATTTCATTCCAAAATTTTAATTATGTTAATGTAATTAGGAGTTACTTTCTTTCATTTCCATTTTGCAAGCATAAATAGGTTTCATTTTTGATTTTGCAAGAGTAATTAGTTTCAATCTTCTACAATCTTTCCATTTCTGCAATTTTATTTTAGCAAATGTAATTAGGAGTTCAATTCAGCTCATAGGATTAGAGGTGACACCAGAAACCCCCAAAATTGACTGATCTTATCAATAAAGCCATTTCTTGAGTAGACTGACCTTCAATCTGCTTACCTCTGCTATCGTATACAACCATTGGACACCGCCCTAGACTGACAATTATAATGATTAAATGGTGTGATTGATGACACTCATCATTTTTGGCTAGGAACCTAGGTGTTGTTAGGAGAAGTAAAGCAGCCCAAGAATTGTTATCTTGATACAAGTAATAGTTCTTGGAAACTTGTACTTCAGTTCATTTAGCAAATGAGCATGAATGCATAGGCCAAGAGATGAAAGAGGGAGGTTTATCAGAACCGACTCTTTCCTAGAAAGACGTTCTTCACGATCAGGAGAAGACTTGCCTGTGTATGAAATCCCTGAAAGACTTAAACGAGAATCATCTTCTTCATCAACCAAAATTTTGGGACCTTTGGAAGAAGAACTCTTAGAAGCACTTACTTCTAGACATACCTCTGGACCTGGTCCATCTGAACCAATTGTACAAGTCAAAAGTGAGGAAGCAACTATGGTAGAAGAACATGATAGGGATGTTATGGTCCATAATGTTGACAATCCTACTAGGACTTTTGAATACCCTATTCATCTGAATCCTACTCAGAATGCTCCTATGAAAACAATTTCACCTTCAGTATTGCCAACCTTTAGGGGAATTGTCTCTGAGGATCCTGACCAATTCTTGTTTGAATTTAAAGTTCTGTGTCAGACTTATGACTATGTAAATGACAATCAAAAATTGAAATTGTTTCCATCTACACTTAAATATGCAACTTTACGCTGGTTTATGAGTCTTGAACTTGATTCAATCCACACTTGGGAACAAATGGAAACTGTATTCTTGGATAAATATCAAGAATATTGTAGAGTGCGAAATAGAAAGGATGAATTGTTTCAGATTAAACAAGAAGAGGATGAGAATTTAGAGGACTATCTTGATAGATTTACCTTTATCCAAAAGAGATGTGGTCCTATGGAAATGGACCTATTAAAGACTATATTTTTAAGAGGTTTGCAGGATGATTCTAGAGAAGTATTAGATTTAATGGGAAAAGGAGATGTGAACCAACTTGAGATTAATGATATTGTAGAGTTATGCAGAAATTATTCTCGCACTAGGCAAAGAAGGAAGAAGCGGAGTCTAGGTACTAATGATATGAAGGAATTAATGGAAGAAATGGCTAACATGAAAACTGATATTCTTGTCCAATTAAATTCTGCATTAGGGGAGAGAAATGCAAAATTTGACTCTACACCCCCTTTGGCTATCTATTGCCCAAGATGTAGAAACAAGCATGCCTTACAGGATTATCCCTTGAATAGAACTTCTATCTCAACTATTTGTGGCATTTGTTCAAAAGAGCATATAACTGATAAATGCCATCTCTTGCCTCAACTCAAAAATATTTTGGAAACCCAGACTGAAGAACTTAATGTTATTGGGCAAAGGCAAGGAGGTAACTTTTCACAATATCAAAATGCCCCTCATTTTCCTATAGGTTGGGGATAAACTCCTTGGAATATGCCATGGGGATATGCAAAACCACCTTCACAACCTTGGAATCAATCTTGGACATCTCCCCAAGATTGGTCACACTCCACCCTGGAATCCTCCAGTTAATCCACCTTGGACATAAAATCAACAATATGGGAAAATATGGGGGCCACAATACCCATCATATCAAGGGCAACAAAGGTATCAAGGACAAACTCAAAACCTGCTGCCTACTCCTAATCAAAATTTTTAAGGAAGAATGCAACCACAACAAGCACAATAGGTAAAACAACCTCCACTTCCAGCTTAGCCTATGGCTAACCCAAATAATACCAGACAAGCAACCCCTATTTATGGAGCTGAGTCTAAAGAAACTACTGTAGTTCATGTACTTGGCTGTAGTAATATCCAATTGCATTCAGGGAAGGTCTTACCTGACCCTGCTCCACCCACCATTGAAGAAATTGATGGAAAACAAGAGTCTCCAAGTCCAAAACAAGTGCAAACAGAGGAAAAAGAAAAACCAAAAAATGAGTAGGAAAAACATGTACCCCCTGTAGGTGTAATACCATACCCTGAAAGGTTTGATAATACTGTAACTATCCCTGAATCAGAGTTAGTCATAGAACTTAATAAAATGACTATATCCCTTCCTTTGTTGCAAGCAATAAAGGATGTGCCATTAATTAAGAAAACCATTCAGGAGTTGTGTATTCAGAAACCTGGTAGAAAGAAGAAGTCTTTCCTAAAACTATGCAAGTAGAAGGAAAATTGGCTGACCTGTTATCTGGAAAACTTGTTCCCCCAAAATATAGTGACCTAGGAAGTCCAGTTGTTACAATCACTATTGGTCTAGTTCAAATTCCAAATGTGTTGATTGATCTTGGTGCTGCAATTAATGTAATGACTAAAGACACAATGCAAAAACTGCAGCTCAATAATCTCAGTCCTACAACTACAGTTTTGGAGATGGTAGATAGGTCAGTTGCCAAACTAGAAGGAATACTGGAAGACATTTCCATTGAAGTTTCTTCTTGGGAATATCCTGTAGATTTCCTAGTATTGCAGCCTAGAAATTTAGTTAATGGCTATCCCATCATTCTAGGAAGGCCTTGGCTTGCCACTACAACTACTTTTATAGACTACAGATCTAGGGAAATGACTATTTCAAATGGCATTGATCTTAAAAATATTTCCCTTTATCCACCTGCCCAACCTTCAACCAAATTTTTTGGACAGATATGGTTTCCTAAGTCTGATGAAGAATAGGAAGAAACTGTTTCCACTCTGGCCACAATAATAGTAAAGGAACATATTGAGGAAATCAACTCACAAGAAAGAGAAATATTTGAGGATGAAACTGTCCTAGTTGAGACATTACAAGAAGAAGGACTTAAAGATGATCAAATCATTGTTCATCACTTGCTATGGAAGGATGAAGAGCATACCTCAGAACATCTGTCATCCATTCCATTACAAGAAAGCTCTTTCACACTACCACATGGATGGCATCAACATCTTCTTACTTCTTTCACATGTCCTATGCAAGGAATGATTCCATCAAGTATCACTTTTGAAATAGAATCCAGAGTATTTCATACTCTGCAACCACATCATTGTCCATTAAATTCTTTAATCAACAAGTATGGAGCAATCAACTCTATTCATCTAGGGATTAAACAAATAGAAGTACAACCAGGTAAAATTTTGAATATTAATAGTTGGTTGACTGATGAACAGGAAGCAAAGTTATTTGTTGTCCTACAAAAACATGTTCAGGATTTTGCTTGGAGTTATAAGGATATGACTGGAATCCACCCTGATGTGTGTACACATAGGATATACACTGAAGATGTTAAACCTGTGAGACAACCTCAAAGACGTTTGAATCTTGCTCTGAAAGATATTGTCAAGGAAGAAATTGAAAAACTTTTAGATGTAGGGTTCATTTATCCAATTTCAGACAGTCGGTGGGTTTCTCCATTGGTTATTGTTCCAAAGAAAAATGGGAAAATGAGAGTGTGTGTAGACTACAGAGAGTTGAACAAGGTCACACATAAGGACCATTTCCCATTACCTTTCATAGACCAAGTGTTAGATACCCTTGCTGGCAAGAAATTCTTCTATTTTCTTGATGGATTCAGTGGATATAATCAGATACAAGTTGCACCTGAAGACCAAGAGAAAACTACTTTCACATGCCCTTGGGGAACATTTGCTTATAGGGTCTTGCCTTTTGGTTTATGTAATGCTCCAACAACCTTTCAAAGAGTTATTTTGGCAATATTCTCTGATTTAACAAATGAAAGTGTGGAAATTTACATGGATGATTTCACAGTATGTGGGGAAACTTTTGATTATACTTTAGAACAACTTGAAAAAGTTTTAACACGTTGTGAAACATACCATTTGTCTTTAAATCCTGAAAAATATTTTCTCATGATGGAGGAGGGGATTGTCCTTGGTCATCATATTTCCTCTCATGGTATCAAGGTTGACCCCAAGAAGGTGGAAGTCATCAAAGAACTTCCTCCTCCAAAAACTCAAACTGATGTAAGGAGTTTTTTGGGACATATTGGTTTCTACCATAGATTTATTACAAATTTCAGTACCATAGCCAATCCAATGTTTGCATTATTGACTAAGGATTCTAAATTTACTTGGTCTACTGAATGTCAAAAGTATTTTGAAGCATTGAAAGAGAAATTAACAACTCCCCCTATGTTGAGAGGACCTAATTGGGAACTGCCATTCCATATTCAGACTGATGCTTCCAATACTGCTATTGGAGCAACACTAGGTCAAATTGAAAATGGAGAACATTATGCCATTTACTACATTAGTAAAAACTTGACAGGAGCTGAAAAGAACTACACCACTACTGAGAAGGAATTCTTGGTTGTGGTATATGCTATTAATAAATTCTGACACTATATCATAGGATATCAAGTGTTCATCCATACAGATCATGTTGCTATTAAATACTTGATGAATAAACCTCTGGTTAGTGCAAGAATTATTCGTTGGTTAATACTGTTGTAGGAATTTGATATCACCATAGTTAATAAACTAGGGAAGGCTAATGTAGTAGCAGATTTTCTATCAAGATTGCCAAACACAGACATAGGGGAATTGGTTGAAGATGCTTTTCCTGATGAAAAATTGTTTGCTATTTCTGTACAATCTCCATGGTTTGCAGATATAGCTAATTACTTAGCTATAGGAAAAATTCCTCTTCACTTCACTCCTAAACAAAAGAAATAGTTAATCAAGCAAAGTGCTTCCTTTAAATGGATAGGAGGTCTACTCTTTAAATGCAGTCCTGACCATGTTCTACGTAGGTGCATCCACAAGGATGAAGTGTATGACATTCTTCGTGCATGTCATGATGAACCATCTGGAGGGCACTATTCAGTACAGAGTACAATTCAAAAAATCTTGGGTGTTGGCTACTACTGGCCATCCCTGCATAAGGATGTAAAGAAATATGTCAGACATTGTGATGCATGCCAAAGAATGGGAAAGCCTACCTATACCAGTGAAATGCCATTGCAACCTCAAGTAGGTATAGAGCCATTTGAGAGGTGGGGGCTAGACTTTGTAGGACCTATTGACCCACCTTCTCAAGGGAAGGTGCACATTTTGGTATGTACTAATTATGTGACTAAATGGGTAGAAGTGCAAGCTTTTAAGCATGCATGAGAAGAAAAAGTTGCTGATTTTCTGTATTCCCAAATTCTTCTACATTTTGGAGCCCCACATTCTATCACTACAGATCAGGGACCTCAATTCACATCAAAGGTTGTTGAAGCCTTCACCAAACTATATGAAATCAAGCATAGGAAATCCTCACCTTATCACCCTCAAGAAAATGGTCAAGTTGAAGTAACAAATCAAGAATTAGAAAGAATCTTAACCAAAATAGTAGCTTCCCATAGGAGGAATTGGATGGATAAACTACCTGAAGCAGTTTGGGCTTACAACACTACCTGGAAATCTACCATTGGATTTACACCTTATGAATTGGTTTATGGTAAAAAGCCTCTTTTGCCTATTGAATTTGAATTACTAACACTTCGAACTACTTTGGAAGTTGGTATTGATTTGTCATAGGCACAAGCAGACCGAATTTTGCAACTCAATGCATTGGATGAACTACGAATGGATGCATTGCACCAGACTGAGATGATTCAAGCACAACGAAAGTTGTGGCATGACAGTCACATTCAACAATAAAAATTTTAGCAAGGTGATTGGGCTTTGTTGTTTGACTCTCGTTATGAAGACTTTCCTGGGAAGTTGCAGACTAGGTGGCTTGGACCATATCAGATCGAAGAAGTGTTTGAAAATGGAGTTGTTCACCTTTCACCCATTGATGATTCACGTAGAAAGTTAGTGGTTAATGGGCATCATCTTCGGATATATCATAAACCACTAACTAAGGATGAGTTTCTAAAGCAAGTGGAGCAATTGGATGTACGCATGTTGGAAGGAACCACTTCTTCCACAATCAATTCAAGCAGAATAAAATAATAAAAAAATTAAAAAAAATGAAAAAATAAAATGAATAATTCAGAAAGTGAAAACCTCCTAGGAGGCACTTCTGAATTGGCTTGCATGAAAACTGGTTGTCCGACATGTTTGCCTTGTCATATTCACCATCATTGTCCCATATGTTCTCACAACCATTGTTTTCTCTGTTCTCATAATTGCACCTATCTTATTTAGTAGAAGAGCCAGCTGGTAGTCAGTAGAAACAACCATCTGTACAAATGTAGATAAGTGGTTAAATCAGGTATGTGCCCTTTATATTTTAAACATTGTAGATAGTTAGTATGTAGTGTGTAAAGTCACTAATTAGTACATAAAGCATTCATAAGGTTTGATCCAAAAGATATCCATCTGGTCAATGAGAGATAAAACATTTTAGGTTGTTTTGAGGGGATGAAGGAAGTAGATAGAGTTGGAGAATTGCAGCTTGAAGGAGCTTCAGAATGATATGATTCTCTAAAATGAGAATATTTTTTAGCTTTGGAATGATGAAAGCTCTAGAATGAAACTATTGTTTCTAAATAAAAATAGCTTCAGAATAAAAAGGGTTTGTGCTCCAGAATGAGGAAGGATTTTTGACCTTCGAAATAAAATAATGTCATTGGAATGAAAAATAAACTTTGGAATGAGCAAGGGCATAGGATGAAGTGTCACGTGGCACAAAAGTGTTTTAATTTTATCGTTTGGAGTTGGAAATAACAAATGAGGGCACACATTCCAAGCTATGGATTTCAAGGTTGCAATGAGAAAGAGATCATGGGGAACCATTGCATGCTTCATGATATGCAAAATCATGGGCACATGCAACAAGGCACTTTGATAGAAGGAAACTCTACACGTTGTACATGATGAAGCCAACAATTAACTGCCACCTCAGCAAGTCGTAACCACTTAATCACAAGCAGCAAAAAAGATAAATCACGTTCCTATAGGGAATAGGAGTCTACCACGTGACAAGTTAAAGGGGATTTAATTTTTCAAACACTTCGACATGTTTCGAAGCTGGTTCCTATGCTGAGAAAATTAAATTCTATAGCTAAAATATTATAGCCCCTACAGATGCAAATTGTTTAGATCAAACCTGAAAAACAACCTATTCCAGAAGGTTGAGAGAAAATAGAGCATAAGGAATTGAATATGGGAGGAAAGAAAAATAAAATTGAGCCAAAAAATGTAGACTGTCTATGGGGAGATCTTGAGTCACTACGTATTTTTACAGAAGGAGGATTGATGCCATTTCTACGTAAATTCGATGGACACTCTAAAGGATTGGTGGTAGAATTTGTGCACACTCTCAGAAACAACCAGGCTCACATTAGCGGCATGGCAATCCAGGTAACACCAAAAATCTTAAGCCACATTACTGAATTACCTCTACAAGGGTTACAGATTTTAAAAACTGGTAAAAATGCCCTAAGTGAAATAGTTAACCAGTTTAAGGAAGAAGGGGATAAACCAATTGAGTTTTTAATGAACAATAATGTCTGCAAAGGGGTTAAAAGAACTAGTTTACAACACCCTTGGGATAATGTAGTAGTCTGGGTAATCAGGTTTCTAACTTGTGATGGGCAATTTGCCATTTTGTCTAGACACCATATTAGAATTTTAAACCATTTGAGGCATGGTGGTTCAAATCCAAAAGTCAGAGTAAATCTCCCTCTGTATTTATATCAGGAGTTACAAAATATGGCCAAATGATACCAAGCAGGGAGAGGGACTCCTAAACACCATGGGCTCATTAAGTTAATTTGTAAACATCATTTTAGGGGAAACCCTAGAAGTTTTGATAGGTTTTTCTCTGCATGGAATGAGTTAGAAGTTGAAAGCCCTGAATCTAAAGAAGAGGCAGAGGTTGAAAGCCCTAAATCTAAAGAAGAAGTAGAAATTGAAAACTCTGAACCTAAAATTGAAATTGAATCCTCTGAAAAATAAATTCCCTCTTCACCATAGGGACCTCCATCCTCTAGGACTAGGAAGCAAAGAGAGAAACAATCTAAGTCTGGTCCTGTAGGAAAAATAAGGAAGGTTACATTTTCTAAAAATGTAACTATTTTTCCAACACAACCCATTGAGCAACTTGGAAGTTCAAGTAGGGAAGAGCATATGGAGGAGGAAACACCTAAAGTAGACTCTGCTCCAAAATTGTCAAAATCTGTTCCAAAGTCCCCTAAAAATGTCAAACACAAACAATCTACTATTGGGTTGTGAAGGTCCTCTAGACTTCAGAAGTAGAAAGTAATGGAGGAGGTAGTGGATATAGAGGCAATATCACTGTCCCAGCAAGTGAGTGCAAAATAGGCAAAAGACATTGATACATCTATTGAAGGTATATTGTAGGGAGAAGTGCTTGTAGATGAGAGTGCATAAATCAGTACAGAAGAAGCATATATAGGCACAGAGGATGCAGAGGTAGGCACAACAATTACAGATATAGATACAACAATGCCTACAAAGAATATCTCACTTGTTGATTATTCTGATTCTGATTCTGAAGAAGAGTTCATAGTAGAGGAAGGAAAGGAAGATATACAAGAATAGTTGTGTGCTTCTAGAAGTGTCATTAGGACACATATGGGTTGGATTGAACAACATGAAGCCTCTATCAAAGAAAAGGATAAGCTTATTGTTGATTTGTAGTAGGAGGTAGATGAATTAAGGGCTAGGTTGTCAACTCTGGAGCAACAACCTACAAAATCTGATTCTGAAGATGAGTTGGCCAAAATTCTATTGGAATTAGTAGAAGAGCATAGGGAGGCAGCCCTACCTGAAGAAGAATCACCTATCAGAGGAGTAGAAATAGAAGAGACAACAACACAAATCTTCCAGCAGGATGTCAGTATGATAGAACATGATGATTCAGGGGCTTCTGTAGAACATTCTGATAATTTGCAACAATAGGAAGCACAAACATCACAAGCAGCTGAGGAGGCCAATGAACAAGAGGAAGTACAAGAATAGGTAAATGTGCATTCCCCTCAAGTTTCTATTGAATTAACTACAACTGATTCACCTCAAATTGAAACAACAAAAATTGGGGTGCAAGTGGATTTACCCCTTGTGGACACAACAGAAATTGGAATACAGGTGGATCTACTTCCAAAAATGCAGTAGATAGCTAGACCCCCACAAATAGTTACACTAACAAAGTATAATGAGGATATAGCACATTGGATGCTTAAGTGTCAAGGAATGGAGGCACAAATTGCATCTTTGAAATCTTTGAAGCAGAAGCTAGATGCCCAAAATGCAGACATAACTAAGTTACAGGAACAGATACAAGATATGTGCCAAATTGCAGAGTACTTAGTTCAGTGTAGAAGACCTACAAGGTTTTATACTTTGATCTTAAAAGAAAAATACCTCCACTGGCAGTTAATGAGGATTATTTCCAATCTTCCTTACAAACTGGACACTACTGAGGAATTTGTAGAGACATATCTGCATAGTCCAGAGGAACAGAAGAATTTACTTTGTGAGTTGTTTCTGCATAACTTCTTCATACCTGAGAATGTAACATTCTTGCCACATATCTTCATAGGAGATATCCAGTTGAGAGCCTTCATATCTACATTGCAAAATCAGATGCATTGGGAGGAGGAGAAAAAGGTAAGCAAAGAAATGGAGTTGAAAGTTGAACTACTAATAAGACCTTCCCATGCCAATTATAGGACCTCCATAAATGAACATTTCACTATGATGAGGGAGCAAAGAATCAGAGAAGTTTATAGAAGCAATCTTACTGATTGTGTAATAAGTTTTTAGGTCTTTTGTAACCAACATTTTAGTAATGCTCTATCATCTTGTAAGAGCAGGTGGGGAGAGTTATCAATATCACTTCAAAAAAGGGAACCTATCTCACCCAACAACTTGTTGTGGTCTAGGAGAAGAGTTGAGGGCATAGTGCAGGTCATCCACAAATTAAAATATCATTGGGTAGGTTTGAGATATAGGTTGCCAACTGTTATAACTCTTGTTCCATATTTCTTTGATAATGATCCCCAACCAGATGAGCAGTTCCAAGAGTGGCTCAAGAAAATGCAGATAATCCGAGGATACTATCAGGTTCCAGGGTGAAAACTGAGTTATGAAGAATGGAATCTGGACATAGATCTCTGTGTTGTTGTGGCTTCATAGAATGCATGAGGACATGCATTATAATAGGTTGGGGGAAAATGATGAGGCCAGAAATTACCTCATTCATAGACCATTTTTGGATATTTCATAAACTATTTGATAGACCTTATGCTATGTTTTTATGCTAATTTTGATGATGGAATGCATTATGTATTACTATTTACATGTTTAAATATTCAGGAGCATAGTATTCTATTTTGACCATTTTTTGCACTATTTTAGCTGATTTACTTAGCAAATAAACATTTATTTTGAATATGCAATAATGTATGTTGATGTGTATTCCATTATGGGATCATGTTATTTGTTTTCCTTGCCTTCTAACCTATTCAAATTGCAAAAAGGTACCAAAACCTGTTCAAACTGGTATGACTGTGCAGAAAACAGAGTTTGACCATACAAATTCCAGCCAGTTGTGCATAAACAACATGGCTTGGAATTTGTCAATGCCAACATGTAAAACTTATGGAATTTGTCTTCTGAGGACTTAAGAAGACTACCTAGCTAGTCAAACCCATTATCCTGAGCAATTGGTGCATGGATAAGCGTCAGAACTGTTACACTACCTGATATTCCAGAGCAACTCTGAAATGAGCGGAGCAGGACCAGTTTTGGTCAAAACCATCAACAGAATGGTCAAAAAGGTGGAAAATGGTGAAATGAATATGGATACAACTGTATGAGAGGTTTTATCACCCCTTCCAATGCATTTCTTCCAATAGATTATGCCCAACAAGTAAAATGGATAAGTTGCAACAGAATAGTTTCCTGCATTTCAGGAAGACAACTTCAACACAGTTGTTGAATCCCTGAAAAGCAGCAATAGAACGAATCCACATATGTAATAGAATAGTATAAATAACAAGCTCCCATTTTGGTTGAGCATATAGACATTTGCATAGAAGGATAGGAATAGAATAGTTGTTTCAGTTGTAACAAAGCAGTAATTCTGCAGGATTTTTCCTGCATTGTTGTAATGTCATGTCATAATCAATAAAAGGTGCAGTTTCTCCATTCAATTAGTTTCTTGAGTGAATGTGTGAGCATTAGGTAGTTTAGAGCAATATTCTTGCCTTCTTCTGGATCAGGGAGCAAGGGCCCACTTCCAGGCCTAGGAGAAGGATCAACTTTTGACAGGTTTTCTATTCATTTCTTGCTACAACAAATTAGCAAAAACCTGACAATTTCCATTTCATTTGTTAATTGTGTTGTTTGTAGATGCATGAAATATTTGTGTTGTAGATGTATATGCAATATAGTTGATCATATAGCATAGGCTTTTGAATCTTACAACATTTTTGAAGTTTCTCTGTTTTCAGTAGTTATTTCTAGTTTTTAGCATTTCCATTTGTGTTAATTGATTTCTATTTGTTTCATTTCTACAACATTTTATTCCAACCTTTTAATTCTGTTAATGTAATTAGGATTTACTTTTATAAATTTATTTTTGTCATTTCCATTTTGCAAGCATAGGTTTCATTTCTATCATTTTGCAAAAGTAATTAGTTTCAATCTTCTGCAATCTTTCCATTTCTACAATTTTGTTTCAGCAAATGTAATTAGGAGTTCAATTCAGCTCATAGGATTAGAGGTGACACCAAAAACCCCCAAAATTGACTGGTCTTATCAATAAAGCCATTTCTTGAGTAGACTGACCTTCAAGCTGCTTACCCCTGCTATCGCATACAACCATTGGACACCGCCCTGGACTGACAATTATAATGATTAAATGGTGTGATTGATGACATTCATCACTAGGACTCAACTTTCATTCCACTAGATTGACAAATCAACTAGTGAAGATTCATCATTAACAAGATTTAGAATCATCTTACTAATATCTTGTTGTAAAAAAAGAAAATTGAAGGAATTTCTATTGTAGACCTACACATTCTAGAATAAAAGGCCACAAAAGTCTTATTGTAGAAGAAAAGACCATGAAAGCCTCATTGCAGAAGAAAAGGTGAAAAAAGCCTCATTACAAAATAAAAGGCCACAAAAGCCTTATTGTAGAAGAAAAGGCCACAGAAGCCTTATTGTAGAAGAAAATGCCACAGAAGCCTTGATCCAGAAGAAAAGGCCATAGAAGCCTTGAACCTGAAGAAGACTCCAGAGAAGAGTCATTGAACTAGAAGAAGACTCTAGAGAAGAGTCCGTGAAAGATAGGAGATTGGTGATCTCCTTTGTTGATTGAAGACTTCCTCTAGAAGAAGTTGAAGAGACCCATCAAAGGTCTCATTGAAGAACTTCCATCCTTGGAAGAGATAGAGAAGGACTATCAAAATTCCTATTCCAGAGATCCATGAAGAAGATCTCATTGCCAACACTTCTGTAGTTGAAGGTTGAAGGAAAGGTCTCATCAAGAAGACTAGAGAAGCTGCAAGACTAAAGACCTTGGAGAGGTCTCAAGGAGAAACAAGGAGAAGGCTTGGAGAGCCTCATTGTAGAAATTGGAGAAGCCATCAAAGAAGTTCCTAGGAGAACTCATTGGAGAAATTCACTATAAAATATAGTGAAAGAATTGGGACAATTATCACCATCCGACAACAAGCCCAAAGGAGAAATATTTGGCAAACAGTTTGTCAAACTTTAGAGAGAAGATTCATGAAGACCTCAAGACCTTCAAATTCTTGAGAAGAAAGCCTTATTTGAAGTCAGAACTCAGATAGAAGAAACCTACCAAATCCAAGAAGATTTGGAGATTGCCCTTCATAGCTAAGAAGGCACATTTTAGTGAATAGATTGACTACTAAAGGACAACAATCAAGATAGCATTACTAGCTACAAGACTTTGGAGTTCTAGGCCAGATCCTAAAGGAGAAGTTGAAGCCATCTACTACAGTTTCAAGGAAAGAAACTAGAAGAGTTCATAGTTGCAAGCAACCACCACTCCAAGAAACAAATTTGGTGAATCAAAACACCAAGATCTACAACACTTACAAAGCCATTAAAGGTAAGCAACTTGGGTGCAATTAGGTTCATTAGTTGAACTTTAAATTAGGGTTCATTATCAAGCACCTTATTAGAATTTGGAAGTTGCAAAATAGAAGGTTGCATTTTAAGTCCTCAAAGAAAGTGCAGAAGATAGTTTCTATTAAGGTTCATTACCCGCACATTAATAGGAGTTAGATACATTCTTCCTATTATCTAATTATTGAGAAGAGGACTACATTAAGAAATTTGCAGTGATCATTAGTGCATTTGAAACTACTTTGAGAGCTTATTAACAGGAGCAATAAGGTGAGATTATTAAAGTGCATTAAGTTGGAAATATTATTGGTTCATTGCACTATACTAGTTGTTCATTAAACTAGTTACTCTCAAAGGGTTATTTTATGTATTGATTGTTAAGATCAAGGACACAAAAATCTACAAATATCAAAGTGTCTAAAGACACTATTTAGAACTCAATACCTGCAAGGTATTGTGGCCTATAGAAGCCACCAAGCAGATCAAAATATTCCTCCAAGGAGTGGAGAAGAAATCCACCATCAAATCAGTGAAAGAAGCTACAAATCGAGACTTGGTGAGTCTCAGATTCGAGGTGCACTAAAGGCTTCATTAAAGGTAAAAGTTAGTGCAGAAATTACTCCTTCAAAAGCATATTATTTGCATGATTATTAGCTTGGGTTCATTACTAAATTAACCAAGCAAAGGAGAGAGTTGTCTAACAAAGAAGACAACATCGGATCATCCTCTACCTACAAGATATTGTTCAAAGAAGCCATCATCAGAACCAGCAAAAAGCAAGCTTGCAAGGAGAAGATTGGAAATAGGTGCAAAATCAAATATTCTATTCTAACTTTTGTAAAGTTGTTTACATTAGTTTCTTGCACCATTCGAAGGACAAGCTTGAGTGTCATAGAAACACTCCAATGACCTACAAAATTTGTAGCATCATCCAAGCAAGGAAGAGAGCCAACAAAGGGCTCATGTTTAGGTGAACAAAGCCTCCATATTTGACCTATCATCAAGCATTCACCTACAGCACCAAAGCCAACATAAGGAGGATAGCATTACACTAAGAGCCTATTGTGTATTTCCAATGCAGCATTAAGGATGACTCACTACAAAAGAAGGCAAGAAAGATGTAAAATAAGGGTAGATTACCAAGGGAGAACTTCCAGCTCGGAGAGCACCACTCAGTTGCCAACAAAGCTCCATACAAACATTGAGGAGAGCTGCCAACAAAACATTGAGGAGAGCGCCACTCAGCCACCATCCAAGCATCGATCTGGAGCCAAATTTGAATGCTCAAGAAAAGCGTTGTGAAAAATATAGCAAAGCAAGTGTTGGCAAGGATAATATAAGGTTTGATATATGTTGAAGCAAGATCTACATGCAAACGAAGGACCTAACACTTGGTAAATTTTGTGAAGCACTCATAACACCTAAAATGCTCATTCTTGAAGTGTTAGAAGAAGCATCCAGAATATAACACCCATATTGGAAGTGTTAGAGGTATCCTTCAAAGGAGTCATCATTATTTCCAGCCAAGAGCATTGAAGATTCATTAACCAACGCTCAAAGAAGATCCTAACATCTATCCACCAAGTGTTCAAGAGCATCAAGGTGGAGTAAGCGTTGAATGTAACTCCCAGGACACTTGTCCAATGTCAAGTGACATCCATCCTATTTAAGGTACCAAAACTTGAGGAGAGTAGCACATTCATAGCAAGCAAAAGAGCGTAGTGTGTAAGAGGAGATAAGAGCATTAAAATCTCATGGTCAAGGAGAGTCAAAGAAGCAAGAATTGAGACATCCACTATCCAAGAATTATAGTCAAAGCCTACCACCATTATCTACATCAGTCATAGCACCCACTAATTCAAGAGAAGCATTAAAGCCTGTTGTCATCATCTATGTCCAACATTGGAGAATACAATACCCATACATTGGAGAATACAATGCCCATACATTGGAGAATACAACGCCCATACATTGGAGAATACAACACCCATACATTGGAGAATACAATGTCATACATTGGAGAATACAACACCCATTATACAAGATTTGCAACATTATAAAGGTAAGGATTTACCTTAATTAAATTTGCTTTCATTAAGGAGTTATAAGGGGTATAATATAAGGTTGAAACCATAGCAAAATCAACCACATTTGAAAGCAAAATTAAAGGAGAACTATACACCTAAATAGCTTAATATTTACAATTTAAAACATAGGAGATATAAGGGTTTCTACTTGGAAAATTAAAACTCTATTATTGCAAATATTATTATTTTCTAATATTCCAAAGTAGGGAGATATAAGGCATACTACTTCAAACTATATACATATAATTGGAATTTAGAAAATTAATCTATTGGATATAGAAGCAAATCAATTGCCTACATATAGAGTTGGAATTAATTGGTAAAATTATCTCATACTCATTCTAAGGAGACAAAAGAAATCCAACCATTAAAGCATACTTCATTGGGAAAGATAAGGCAAAATTAAAATGTTGATTATTCTCAAAATATTACAAAATCAACTTAGAAGGTGAACTAAGCATATTCTAATTATTAGGGAGATATAAGGAAGCCTACAAAACCTAATTCTAAGAAAGGTTTTATCAAATTAGTTCACATCTCTTAACTAGGGAGTTATATCTTAAACTAGGGAGTCATAAGGAAGACTACTACAAAGGTCCTAAAAATACTTCATATTACAATGGAAAGAAGAGCATATTATCACCAAAGAATGCAAGAACAAAATACACATAATACATCATGTCTCAAATGCAAAATGAGTTCTAGCATAAACAAATCTAAAGAACAAAAGAACATCTGGTATATTGACTCAGGTGCCAGTCATCACATGATAGGAAATCTACAATGGTTTGAATGTCTTGAAGTTATTAATGGTTACAAATTGAGAATAGCATATAGCAAGACTTATCCTATCCATGGATATGGGTGTGTAACACCTAGCAAATCATTTCCAAACTTTCTACTACAAAAAGTGATGTATGTTCCTGGATTAACATTCAATCTTATTTCAGTAGGCAAGCTAGTAGAAAGCAATAGAATGGTTGATTTCAGATACATAAATGGAGTTAATACGTGTCTCATTATGAATCAAGAAAATATAGAAGCCAGAGGATCTCTCCATGAAAATACATACACCCTAGACACTATTGAGAACTCACACGATATTGTTGTATTTCAAAACAATACTAATACATTTCCTGAGGAATAGGTTGTAGAAAATCAAGAGCCCAGTTATCATAAAAGTAGGCAGAGAAATAGAAGATTCAAAATTAAAAGGATGAGAGGACCACAACAATATGCTCTACTCAACCATCTACAATCTGAAGAAGAAATAGAACCAGATGAAAATACTCATCAAGATTCAGACAAAGGAAATTGGATAGAAGAGGATGATGTCCCTGATGAAGACAAAGACTATTCAAGAGAAGAAGATCCATATTGAAGACTAAAGTCTTCAATACCCAAATAATGTAATACAGGGGGTGTTAGAGTATATTACATCATTTGGGTCATGTAAATGTACCACCCTTGGTACATAACTAGAGTAGTAGATTACTTTAGGGGGTAGTTAGCTAGTTACTTCAAGTAATATAATAAATGCACAAGTGTCTATGTGCAAGTTGTAAATGTGCAAGGTGTCCCCTTGTATAGCTAGGTAGAGTGTTGGCCAAGCAATCCATCTTTCTATATAAAGGGCCTCATAGTGAGTGATTATATATCATTGTAGGTAGTAGTAGGAATACTATGTGGATCACCATATAGATTGGTGATGGGGTACAATGTAGTTCTTTAGTATCAGTTCTAGAGTGTTCATTTCCTCCATATTGCATTGTATCATTTTTATCACTTTCCATTAATAGCATATTTCAACATCTTACATTTATGCATATTTTGCATCCTATGATTGCATTCTCCCTTGGCATACACCATCAAAAGCTAACAAATGCATCTAACAATGCTATAGGGGCAGCATTGGGACATAAGGAAGAAAATAAAGCATATACCATTTATTATGTCAGTAAAAACCTCATGGGCACTGAATTAAATTACACCATCACAAAGAAAGAGTTCCTTGCAGTTGTGTATGCCATAAATAAATTATATTATTATATAACAGGTTATAAAATTTTCATGCATACCGATAATGCAACCATCATATATCTAATAAACAAGCCAACGATAAGTGACAGGATCATTCGATGGTTTTTACTCTTACAGGGAATTTGATGTAACCATTTGAGAAAAATCGGGGAGAGATAATGTAGTTGCATATTTTCTATCAAGATTAATCTCTCATGATTGTTGTAGCATGCCTTATAACTCCCTATTTTTGGAATATTAGAAAATAATAGCAATAATAGTATTTGCAAATTAATCTTTCAAGTTCCTAAGGTTGGAAACCTTATATCTCCTACCTTATTATTTGTAAATATCAAGCAATTTCAATTATTAGAATTGCTTTCTTATCTTCTATGGGTGATAATAATTATTTTCCAAACACCTTATAGCTCCTACTTTAGAGGAAAATAATTATAATGTGTTGTAGAGTATTACCTTGCTTCGACATACATAGGGAAGGCAAATTTGATGGTGGTAAGGGTTGTAGACTTGATGTGGAAAATGAGCATTTAATGCTCTCTTCCTCTTCCTTGATCATCACTGATTTATGATAGTTTGACCTCCACTTTAGTTGTTGTGTTGTGCTCGATTTTCTCTCCTTCAATAACATTGGTCTTTACTCATAGATTTGAGCATTCAATGCTCTTCTTCAATGCTGGTATATGGCAGTCTTTTACTACCTCGTCTACCTCCAAAATAGCATGCTCTTCTTACGTGCTCCTTACTATGTATTCGAATGTCACTCTTCGTTGTTCAATGCTTTCGATGATGCTTCATTGTAGGGTGTGCGCTTAAGTAGTTTCGGTATCCTTTGAGAGACTCCTGCATGGATCAATATTTAGAGTAATGTGTATGGTCATTTGGAGTAATTTTAATGCTCTGTGAGGTGATATTCAATGTTCTTTTAGGCACTAGTAATGCCTCTCTTTCCTGCATTAAGAAATATGCCTTTGTAACCTCCAAATGATTAACCCAACACTCAAGGAGTGAGCATTTCTTTCTTCTGAGATGTTGGTGAGAAATGAGCACTTTGTCAGGTGTGACAAGTGGTGATCTTTAGTGGTGCATGTATTCTCCTTCAACATTCAATATAGACCTCTATGCCAACGTATATCCAACTGTTATCTTGTCCTCAACGCTTGCTTCTGAAAATGATTTTGCCACGACGTTGGCTCTAGTTTGATGGTGGCTCTACGTGCTTCGACTACGATGGCTAGCGCTAGCCTTGGCTGGCTGTTTCTTTACGATCCAAGCTAGTATATCTTCCTTTCTTTCTTGTTGTATTGAGTCATCCTTTGATGTTGCTAAATTGTAATGATGATAGCCTTGCTTGTGTTGTAGATATGGATAGTTGGCCCTTATGTAGACCTTCGTTGGGCTCTCCTTCTAACATGAATATGAGCTCCTTCTATTGGCTTTGTTACTGCAGGTACACTACTACTCGATCTCATGGCTGATGAGGGTTTCTTTGGACCCTTCGATGTGAGCTTCTTGCTCTCTTCTACCCTGCTCGGATAGGACTCTTCTATCACCTGTTCTGTGATGGTGCTCGCTGATGATGAACATGCCTTTAAGACACTCAAATTTTGTCCTCTCTTGCTTCGTAGGACAAGGGATTATGGTGCTAAAAACTAATGTAAATAAGTTTACAAAAGTTAGAATAGAATACCTTGATTTTTGCACCCTTATCTGAGATCTCCAAATCCCTTTTTGTATGCTTTCTATCTGTTGGTTTTGATGGCTATTTCTCTAAACTAATCCTTGTAGGTGAAGGATGATTTGATGTTGTCTTATTTTCTGGAAAACTCTCTCCTTTGCTTGGCTAATTTGGTAATGAATCCAAGCTAATAACCATGTAGATAATCTACTTTTGAAAGAGTAATTTTTGCACTAACTTTCACTTTTATTAATACCCTTAGTGCGCTTTGAATCTGAGACTCTCCAAGTCTCGATTTGTAACTTCTTTCAATGCTTTTAATGGTGGATTTCTTCTCCACTCCTTGGAGGAATATTGATCTGCTTGGTGGCTACTTTTGGCCACAATATATTGCAGATTTTGTTCACCGAACAGTGTCCTTAGACACTTTGATATTTGCAGATCTTGTGCTCTTTTGGTTTTCTCCTCAAGCTAATAACAAATGCATATAATAATCTTTAAGAGTAAATGAGTTAACCAATCTAGAATAGTGCAATAGTAGACTTACCTTATCACTCCTTTAATGCACTAATAACTCTTAAAGAATGCACTTAATAATCTTTGCAATCTTCAAAGTAAGAATAATACCTTCTAAAGAATTCTTTCTTTAAAAGCAATCTAAAACTTGCACTACAATCAATATTGTAGGATGTAGTATTTTCTTAGATAGACAATAGGTAGATGATATTTTTCTTTCTGTCAAAATATATCCAACTCCTATTTTATTGTGCAGGTGATAACCTTAAAAGTAATTTCCTTCTGCACACCTTGAAGACTATATAATGCAACCTTCTTTTTGCAACTTCTGAATTCTAATAATGGTGCTTTAATGGAACTGAATAATAACCCTAATCAAAGTTCAACTAATGAACTTATTTGCACCCAAGTTGCTTACCTTTATTGATCTGTAGATGAAGGATTGTGAGGTGATTTGATTCACCTTGTTGCTGCCTTGACACTGGATGGATTCGTGGCTTTGCTTGACTATTTAAAACAACTCTTCTATCTTCATTAATCTGTAGCTCTCTAATGCTTCTAACTTGCTGCTTGATTTTGTACTAGATGAATTGATTAACCTTCAGGATGACCTCTGCAACTCTGAAGTTTTATAGCTAGTATTGTTGTCCTAATTGCTGCCCTTTTTGGTAGACAATATATCTTCTGTAATGTGCCTTCTTAGCTCTGAAATGCAATCTCCAAATCTCTTGGATTTGTTGGGCTTCTTCTATCTGTGTTCTTCTTCAACTTCCTTGTCGAATTCTAACTTCAAACAGGGCCTTCTTCTCAAGATTTTGATAGTCTTGAGGTCTTCACGAATCTTCCTCAGAATTTGGCAAACTACTTGCCAAATATTTCTCCTTTGGGCTTGTTGTCAGATGGCGACAATTGTCCCAAATCTTTTGCTATCATGAGCTTCTCCTTGGAGATGAATTTATCCAATGAGTTCTTCTAGGAACTCCTTTGATGGCTTCAACGAACTCTGCAATAAGGCTCTCCAAGCCTTCTTCTTGTTTCTCCTTGAGACCTCTCCAAGGTCTTCTATCTTGTAGCTACTCTGGTCTTCTTGATGAGACCTTTTCTTCAACCTTCTATTGTGGAAGTGTTGGTGATGGGATCACCTTCTCGGATCTCTGGATTCTGCTGCTTCTGAAATCAGGTACTGGACTTTGCTCATCCTTCTTCAATATTCCTTCTTCTGGAAGTTCTTCAATGAGACTTTTTGTGAGTCTCTTCAGCTTCTTCTAGAATAGATCTTCAATATGTTATTTCCAATGGGGTCTTTTCTCAGACCTTTTCAACTTCACTAGTTATTCTTGAAACTAGTGGTATGATTTTTGTGTTGAGTCCTGGTCTTCACAGTCTTGTGGAAAGACTCTAGCTAATCTGCAATTCATAGTCTTCAATGGAGATCACCAATCTCCTATCTTCTATTTCTCATAGACTCTTCTCTGGAGTCTTTTTCTAGAATAAGGCTTTTGTGGCCTTTTCTTCTAGATCAAGGCTTCTATGGCCTTTTCTTCTAGATCAAGGCTTCTATGGCCTTTCTCTTCTGCAATGTGCAGGTCTGCAACAAGGTATTAGTAAGATGATTCTAAATCTTGTCAATGACGAATCTTCACTAGTTGATTTGTCAATCTAGTGGAACGAATGTTGAGTCCTAGTCTTCACGAGTTTTTCTGTAACTCTGTGGAAAGACTCTAGCCAAATGCAATCTCAAAAATTTTGGAACTAAGATTTGCTTGTCTCCTCTCTTGTGACTCTTCCTATTCCTATTGACCTACCGTAGCTCTGATACCACTGTTAGCTTTTGATGATACGGGAGTAATCAATCACAAGATCTAAGCTATGCTGAGATGAGCAATAATGGAGTTCTGGTACAATACTAAAATATACTATAACTGGAAATGATAAGAATATTACAATGTAGTATAATGGAGGAAATGGACACTCCAGTAATTGATGCTTATAGTACTACATTGTACTCCATCACCAATCTATATCTACTACACTACTACAATAACTACTGCTATCTCATATCTATATCTAACACACACTATGAGGCCCTTTATATAGGAAGATGGATTCCTTGGCCAACACTCTATCTTGATGTACAAGTGGACACCTTGCACATTTACAACTTGCACATTGACACTTGTGCATTTATTACTTCTTCATCAAGCAACTACTTTACTTTACTCTCAAGTAACTTCCTACTCTAGTTATGTACCAAGGGTGGTACATTTACATGACCCAAATGATGTAATATACTCTAACACATTGGACTAGAAATGACACAGGTACTATTTTTTGAGTTAGAGTCTATAATTGATTGAGATTTCTATTGGTTGAAAATGAAGGCTTATGATATCTATTTGGAGGCAATCGAATATTTAGGGTTCTCTATTAGAAATGAGGCTTCTGGTAATTTTGGTAAGGAAAAATTTGAGCATTATGCTACCTACTCAATTCTATGATATTATTAGAGAAGGTCCCCATCATATTCCATAATTCATCGATTTTAGCACCAAAAAGAGTGAGAATATGAGTTTGCTCTAGGATCGTAGCTAGGGTAGTCAAACTGGTGGCAATTTGTATAGTCAAAGAGGGGTGATGAAAGGGTTGAATGAAATAAAACAAGGGTGGAGGAGGTCTAGAGACTAGTCATCATATCTAGATTAGATATTTTTTAGCCTAGATGGTTATCTCAATGACCTATGATAATGAATTCCCTTCCTTAGACTTGACCATCATGGCAATTTTAGAATTGAAAACTTTTAAATAATAGATACACACCATACCCAGAGGTGGTCAAATATAATTAAGGATCCTCTACCAACTCTTGTGAAACTGAATGTTGAACTCATTTATTATTTTTGTAGGTTCCCTTTTTATGGTTGTGAACCACTCTAGGAGCAATACCTTGTTTGCTCTCTCTCTAAATCTACTTATTAGGATTTTTTCCATTTGGTACCAACTTTTGATTAATTAGGGATTGATGTTGAGGTACCATTCATGATCCTTCCCTCTAAAAGAGGCTACTAGTAGCCTCCAGGCGATATCTTACTTTTAAATGAAATGTATTGCACACAAGCTCACCTAGTGATGCAAATTCTCAATGGGGTGACAACATCTTCTCCTAAGAAATAAGGTAGGTACTTGAGTGTTGAGGCAAGAATTGGATCCCATACATTAGGTGGAGTTGATGGGATCAAAGGACCTCTATCATTCCATATGAAAAATGTTTGAGGAGGTTGGTTCAATAAGACTACCATATTGTGTCATCAGATCCTCCTCCTCCTTCGATTTAGTGGTGGCATAATATCTTGTTGATTAGCTTGAGAAAAGGATTTGGTTATAGGTCTTTAACTCATATAATTTTGGGCCCTTTCCTTGAGGACAAAGTCACTAGGTGGGGAGATAATGCTTCAACAAGCCCAAGAGCTAGAGACCCCCACTAGAATATCAGTCTCAAGTTTTGTTGGATGACTTCTTCAAAGTATTTCTTTTCACTTGATATGCTAGGTGAACCTCCAAATGCTTCACTACAAGCAGATTGAATATGATCATCGGGATCATAATCAAGAGTCTTATTTCATATTTGTGGAGTGAATGTAAAGCTTATCCCATTGAGCATGCCAAAAAAAATTGTTATCTTTAGATGCATTAGCCTATCAGGGATGAAGCCTGATGTTCCTAAATCCTAGGGCACCCATGCTTTTCATAGAGTGACACAACAAGAAGTTTTTTGGATGAAGGGATTGCCTATGATGCAACTTCTAGGGTCTTTATATGAGACTGACTCCTTGTCAATTTTATCTTTGGTACACTAAGGCCTTCATGAGCTAGGGCTTGATTTTCTTGAGTGGTTGTAGGGAAAGGAATTGAAATGAAAGTAACAAATACAAGAAATGTAATAGAACAAGAAAGTAAATTTGCAAAAAAAACCTAAGCTATAGGAGTGATGTGCCAAGATTAATTTTTCCCTCCTGTTTGTATCAACATTATATAAATGAACACACTATAGATGCATAAACCATAATTGAAAACACACTTAAGGGAGTAGAATAGAGTGAAATTAGTCAACACTTCCATTCATGTGTTAGAATGCTTACAAGGCATACGACTTGAAGAGACTCGATGCTCCTTAGACAATGGCTCAAGGTTTGAGCCTTGCTCATACAACTAATGAGTGAAAGGAAGAGCTCTCAAGGCCAGATATGAGGCATGAGCAAGAAACTCCCAATGCCTTTACAATACTAATTTAGGCCTATTCATAAGCTAGGAGGAGGGTTCTCTCTCTCTTAAGCTCTATGCAGAAGGTTTATAAATTCTTCTTTCGTTTGTAGCCAAAATCCTTCTACGATCATAATTGACAACTTTGAGGTCTTTGGATTTAGGGCCATCACTATTGAAGGTTTTTGGGCCTTTGTATGATACATTATTATCGATATGTCTTATTGTTGTGCTAGGGTGATTGTTTCATTAAGATCTCGTCAGGTTCCCTGTCGAATATCCTACTTACTAATGTAGTGGGAATGGCCTCTTCAACTGGTGTAGGACAGTAGGGTAGGCTAACTTGTGTGATAGGAAGTCATTGCATTACCACATAGGTGGTTTTGATAGGTTATACCATAAAAGTTAATCTCGATGGTCAACGATGTATGTCCTCTTAAATACCCTCTTAGACTGCCTTTTTGTATGTGTGGGTAGTTGCCACATATCCTTGGCTAGGACAAGATCTCCTTTGGCTAATGGTGGGCCTTCTTTGGTTGTGCCCCAGTGTTTAACTCTTGCTTTAGATTGGTTCTTGTTGGTCCGACTTTCATACACACCCTGTGAAGAATGAGCATGAAACTCTGATAACACTTATACGGGATAAATCCCACTCACTTTAGGATCTAGCTGGTTATCCAAGGTGTGAGTTACAAGGTCGGGTCGAATGTCAATTCACTCTTTTCCGCTTCTGGAATAGTCTTCAATATGGACTGCCTGTTACCTTACAACGGGCTCTGAACTTGCTCAGTAGTGTTTAGGAGTTGTCACTTGTTGACAATCATATTTAAAGTTAATTCTTTGATCTAGCTCTTATGGGTCAATAGATTTAAATAAAGGAATAATTAAAGAAAATAAAAATGGATCATTTCATGGTAAAACAAAGAGGGTAGGGTAAGGCAGAAAGAGAAGTCTATCAAACTTAGTTGTAAAACCTAAACTACCAATTTTATTTATACTATCGACTTCACAACAGAACAAATCAAAGAAGAAAGTGTCCAGTTTTCTAAGATCACTTTCTACTAAGAGCATAAGGCAGAGATGGAACAGATCTAACAAAAATTATAAACCGAAGGGAAGTCGGTTAAAATTGATATCTTTCACCGACGACCTAGCTCGCACAGATGAGGACAGAGCAATTAGAACAGACTCGAACCTTAAATCTATAATTTTCCCTAGCATACAATAGAACAAATGAAGCCTAACAACATATTTAATCTTGATAACACAGATTCACAACATATATTTAATAAACTTTAATGAAACGGATAACAAAAGAAGATGAACTTATCACAATCTGCAAAAGATTAGGCTCCCGGCCATGCTATCACAGAAAACAAAAGCACATCAACTCCAAGTCCAGAAACAAAGTATTTAACAATCTTTGCAAGAAATTGCTTCAATAGCCTTTTATTTCTAAGTTTTCGCCTCCTGCGATTACATTGAGAAGAAGTATTTATAGACTCAGGACAGACCCTGATCTTTTCAGAAATATCTTCTTCTCCAACCGTAAATCTTATCATCTTAAACCCTAGGACCCGGGTTTTACAATATAAAGCCATTTAAAACAAAGTCCGGATAAAACTTAACCATTCTGCAAATCAGTGCAGTCACTTGCCATAAATGGAGAAGATAGAATTCGAATGCCACTTGCATTCACCCGCAATTGTGAATAAATGTCTTCATTAATGCCCTCGGGTAATTTGGATGAATCACCACTTCTCTGACATTTCATCTCCGCAGAGCCATCCCCGAGTTGAAAATCTCTACAAGCTATTAATTCTGCCATAAATTTTCATTAAATGCATTCATCGGCAAAATCCGGTAACTATGTGCAGATATTTTCATTTCTTGGCCAATTCTCGACATATTCCACTATGGGCAGTAGCTTAGTCACCGTAAAGTCTCTTTGCGGCCAGATCTGTAAAAATTGGATGAAACAACAATTCTCGGCATCTTCTCCTTCAATATGGCCGTCTTTGATTAATTTGCACTAAGCTTTACCTTTATGGCCATTTCTCCGTTATCATGTAAGTGCCAGATGGCTTCCTGCATGAAAGGACCAAAAGATGGATTAATACTTTAAAAATATTAAATCAAAACTTTAATTATTAAACCAGATTAAAAACCCTAAAGTTCACTTGCATGTCGGCCTTGTTTATCTGATACGTGGCCTGTAGGGTTTTGACACGTGTCACAAAATCGTGACACGTGTCCATTTCCAGCTGTCTTGCATTTCTGGGCTCTTTTCTGTCAGGGTCACGAAAATGCGACATGTCGCGATTTCGCGACATGTCACGAAATCGTGACATCCCCCTGCCTTGGCACCTTTTCGCTCCTTTCGTCGTGAAAATGCGACATGTCACGATTTCGTGACATGTCACTGCTCCTCTTCCTTGTCACGAAATCGCGACATCCCTTTCCTTCTCACTTTGTCGCGATTTTATGACATCGCGAAATCGCGACGTCGCGATTTCGTGACACTTCACTTAGTCGATTTTCGTTTCTCTTTTGCTGTCTTTCCCTTCTCGAATTTCCACCATGTCGCGAAATCGTGACCTGGTGGCCCCTTGCCTCATCATCTGTTTGTGTCGTGATTTCGCGACGTCGCGAAATCGCGACACCTCTTACTTCCCTTCTTTCACGTCATGATTTCACGACGTTCTGCCTTAGCTTTTCATTCGTTTCTTTGCCTTGACTGTCACGATTTCACGACATCTCGTGAAATCGCGACCGTCCGTATGCCTTGGGCCTCCTCCACCAATTTTGTCACGATTTCGTGACATCTCACGTCAGATTTCGTGACATCTTTTCCTTAGCCAATTTTCATTCATCTCTTTCTTCTTGCTTCTTTGACGACTTCGCGATTTCGCGACATGTCGCGAAATCACGACAGTCCGTATGCCTTGAGCCCCTTCGTCAAAACGTCACGATTTCGTGACATGTCACGAAATCATGACCTCTTTCAGACTTGCTTCCTTTTCTCCCTTCGACGTCGCGAAAATGCGACATGTCGCGAAATCGTGACCATTTCTGTGCCTTAGTCGATTTTTCTCTCTCTATCGCAAAATGCGACATGTCGCGATTTCGTGACGTTTCGTACGATCTGGCTTTCTCTCTCCTAATCGGTAGCGATATCGCGACATTTCCAAAAATGGAAGTGTCGCGATATCGCGACATTTCCAAAAATGGAAGTGTCGCGATATCGTGACATTTCCAAAAATGGAAAGTGTCACGATTTCGCTACGTTTTTCATACTTAGCCGATTTTCTTGAAACCTGTCGCGATATCGCGACATTTCCAAAAATGGAAGTGTCGCGATATCGCGACACTTCCAAAAAAGAAAAGTTTTGATTTTTAATGAATTTATCTGTCTGTTTTTTGCATTTTTTTCATACCGGTGTAAGATTTTCTTTATCCATGAATGATTCTAGCATGTAAAAAGTGAAGTCTGAGATAACAAAGCCAGAATGCAAGAATACTTGGATACTTTGACACAAGCAAAACTTGAAGAAGAAAGAGGCAAGTAAAAATTTGGAATTAAAACCTGAAAATCATCAAGAGGGTCCCTACTGCAAAATGAAAGCTCAAAGTTTTCAAAGGGTGGAAATTCATTTTTCAGTGGGGGTGTGTTGCTTCTCAACAAATGGCGATATCTACGGGTAAAATAGTAGCATTATTTTAGAACCCAGGACTCTAGTTTCAAAACAACATAGACCATGTATCTTGCCTTGCCACAGATATTCTTCAAAATAAATTGACTACTAACTGATAGTTGTTAAAATTTCCCAAGGACATACTAGGCTGAATTACTTAAGGAAGATTTCTGATGTGCAATTACAAGCGTATAAAACTTTCTTCAAGAATGACTGGATCGAATGTTGAACTCTGGATTGATCAGCTTTTCTAGATTGTAAAAAGGGGAAACCGAGTAGAGCTCTGTTTACTAGTTTAGCCTTTTACAGACTTCCGACAGAGTTACCCTTTAGATTTACACGACCCAAATTTACAACTGTAAGGTAGAATCTACAACTTGGTAGAAGAAAAACATCTTTTGAAATCTTGGCTGCCTCTTTCATTATATAACTCTTTTTTTTTTTTTCTTTTTTTATCTCTTTATTTTTTTATATATATATATTGGAAATAACAGAGTGCCAATTCAACTTTCATCTTCTCTCTCTCTTTTGAAATACATCAACATCTGAAAAGCCTTAGAAAGAATAACAATTTTCTTTTAATATTTCATCAATCTGGAACTGCTTCAGCCTAGGCACTGATAGCCTCTGTGGATACTCAAATAATTACATGAATCATAGTCCCCTCTTATAACCAACTTTTCTTGGATTCCCCGGGAGTTTCTCCAACCAAACAAAGATAACAGTTTCTTTATAATTAAAACAACTATGGCAAGCAAGACACAAAATCCAATCATCCTTCCACCGTTGTTCTAGACTAAAAAAATAGTTCCACTGTTCAGCTCAAAGCAGACTATCTCACAATTATGATAATGAACACTGGATTTGGACTCAGAATGAAACAATCTTTAGAAGGGTGACTTTTCATTGATGCTCAGGCAAAGGTTAAAGAACAGAATTTTAAAAGCCAAAGAACTTTGTACAGACTTCCAAGGATAAACACAGGCTTCTAAAAACAAAATAAAATAAAACGAGACTTTAAAATGAAACGTACATGCACCAAAGGGAACAAAACTATAGGGTTATTTACAAAGGAAACAAAATAAACTGAATAAGCATTAAAAGAAATGAAATAAAACAAGACTGCAGAGCTATTTACAAAGGAAATAAACTGTACACAGACCTTAAATAAAAATAAAATACAAAACTTTAAAATAAAACAACACTGCACAGACAGCAAAGGAAATAGAATACATAAATGTACAGACCTGAAAGGAAATAAAACTACAAGGTTATTTAAAAAGGAAATAAAATACAACTGTACAGGCAATTGAAACTAAAATTAAAAACTGTACAGGCAGCTAAGATTAAAATAATACAACAAGACATTAGAATTAAAAGAAATAAACTAAAACGTACAGATTGAAAAGTAAACTAATAAAATAAAACTAAAACAACTAAAATAAATAAACTAAAAAGCTAGAGCTATTTACAATGTATACACATGTTACAACTTCTTTGTGACTCAAAATATGTAGCAGATGGAAAAGCAGAGAACTAGTGCCTTAAAAAAAAATTGACCATTTGCAAGTAAATTTAGAAAAATTACCTTTCAGGTCCTGTTGACGAAATGCACTCCAGACTATGCTTCCAAATTTTTCTCTTACTCGGGAAAAACTTGTGTTTACCGTCTTCCCTCTCTCCTTTTTTTTTATTTTTTATTTTTTATATGGATCTTGTCCCACTGAAAAACAAATCTGCAACTCTTTCAATTTAAACAAATCATATAATAACAAATCATATGATAACATGTTTATGCTTCTACTTGAAGGGTTTGCAGAATTCTTTCAAAGGGACAGAATGTAAAAACCCCCAGGATCAAATACCTTAAAGCCTCTATAGACCCAATCCATCACATCTTCAGATTTATGTGACAACTCAAAGAGATCATATTTTATCCGTATGTCCTGGTTCTTGACAACTTGAACATTTTGTGGTTGCTGTACTGCTTCAATATCCAAGACTTCAATTTTTATCCCTCTAGCAGAATTCTCATAATTTGCTTTTTCACCTGAGACTTGCTTAGATTTAACCCTATCAATGTGTAATGTCCAAATGTCATTGTTGTGATTGATTAGAGTTGTAATTATTCTCACCTTCTCAGCTGCCAAATTATAAGATCCAATATCTGCATCAACACAGTTTACAACCTTTTCTTTGATATTATGTTCAGTAGTTACAGGCTTATATTGAGACTCTTCACCTATTCCAAGTTGGCTGACCACATTCACATTTACTATCTTTTCCTCCTCTTCTTGAAATTCAATAGGTGGTCCAGAGTAAGCTTCAATCAAGTTATCTTTTTGTTCAACAATCTGGGCAAGTTCATGGAGGGTGATGTCACCTTCAATTTCCTTCATATCCTCAATGATGTTATCCTTCTCCTCAGTTACTTCCGCATAGTGATATTGAATCCCACTTTCATCATCCTCTGGATGAGGAAGGATCATTATTAGGTTCTGGACTCTCACATCTCAAATTATAACTGTCCCCTTTGAACTCGTTGAAAATCTTGCATTTCATCCATAGGAGTCTCTACAAGACTTTCTGACTCTTCGGGAAAAGTGAAAGAACCTGAAACCCTGGTTGTACTATTTTTGGATGAACCAAAAATATCAATATTTCTTTGGTTCCTAGGAAAATTTAACTCACCAGGAAAAACTTCAGATTTGGGTAATGCTAGATCACAAATGTTTACTTCAAGCACTTCCACTTTGAACTTGTCAGAACCTTTCTCTATATTTTGCACATGCTGAGTGGATGTTACAGTTAACGGAGTCTCCTTGGGTAGAGCATGACATGTTGGTACTAACTCATGATGTGGAATGGGATCCGAAATAGGCATGTTCTGTGTAACATAGGATATCAAAGGACTCGCTCGTAATTTGAGGTCCTAACTCGTCTTTCAAGAATTAAAGCCTCTTTATAAGCTCCTCGCCGGGGTTGTGATATTGATGTCTCTTTTGAGGAAAATAGAGGTCACCGAATCCAATGCATTCTTATAGATTTCTAAGGCCAGATTTGCATTTGGGATGTAATGACCAGTCATTCTATCGTAAGCTCTTTGGAACCTCATATTGAATGACCTGACAGCTTCTCCCGACTCTCTCTTGATGCTGGAAAATTGTTGGTATAACACACTCGGGGTCTATCACTTCCCCAAATTGTGATATAAAAACTTTCTCTAGGTCATTCCAACTGGTAACAGAATTGCTAGTGAGATTTAGAAACCAGTCATAAGCTCCTTCCTGGAGAGTGAAGGGGAACAATCTGCAGGCAACATCCTCATGCTGTATATTTAATAATTTCAAAGCATTCTTGAATGCTAGCAGATGTTCCTCTGTTGTCCTTGTCCCATCATGTTTATATCTGGGGAGATATCTTTCCGGATTTCTGGGCAGGTCATGGGCTATACCCGAAATATTCAAAGCAGTGGCACCTAACCAGCTTGCCATTTTTAAATGTTGGTGTTAAGTTCTGCTGTTCAGGAAAAACTCAAACAACAAAATTTTAAAGGCTGAGGAGGAAGGAAAATTGGCTACCAGACCTTGGATAAAATACAACATTTGTCAAGTACCACATACAGTCAGATTTCTCAACTCAAGCACACTAAGAATGCAAGTTCAGGCCCTCCTTCTAGCGCCATTTTTAAATGTTGGTCCGACTTTCATACACACCCTGTGAAGAATGAGCATGAAACTCTGATAACACTTATACGGGATAAATCCCACTCACTTTAGGATCTAGCTGGTTATCCAAGGTGTGAGTTACATGGTCGGGTCGAATGTCAATTCACTCTTTTCTCGCTTCTGGAATAGTCTTCAATATGGACTCGCTCGTTACCTTACAACGGGCTCTGAACTTGCTCAGTAGTGTTTAGGAGTTGTCACTTGTTGACAATCAGATTTAAAGTTAATTCTTTGATCTAGCTCTTATGGGTCAGCAGATTTAAATAAAGGACAAATTAAAGAAAATAAAAATGGATCATTTCATGGTAAAACAAAGAGGGTAGGGTAAGGCAGAAAGAGAAGTTTATCAAACTTAGTCAGAAACCAAAACTACCAATTTTATTTATACTATCGAGCCTTCACAACAGAACAAATCAAAGAAGAAAGTGTCCAGTTTTCTAAGATCACTTTCTACTAAGAGCATAAGGCGAGAGATGGAACAGATCTAACAAAAAATTATAAACCGAAGGGAAGTCGGTTAAAATTGATATCTTTCACCGATAGCCTAGCTCGCACAATGAGGACAGAGCAATTAGAACAGACTTGAACCTTAAATCTGTAATTTTCCCTAGCATACAATAGAACAAATGAAGCCTAACAACATATTTAATCTTGATAACACAGATTCACAAGCATATATTTAATAAACTTTAATGAAACGGATAACAAAAGAAGATGAACTTATCACAATCCGCAAAATATTAGGCTCCTGGCCATGCTATCACGAAAAAACAAAAGCACATCAACTCCAAGTCCAGAAACAAAGTATTTAACAATCTTTGCAAGAAATTGCTTCAATAGCCTTTTATTTCTAAGTTTCCGCCTCCTGCGATTACATTGAGAAGAAGTATTTATAGACTCAGGATAGACCCTGATCTTTTCAGAAATATCTTCTTCTCAAACCCTAAATCTTATCATCTTAAACCCTAGGACCCGGGTTTTACAATATAAAGCCATTTAAAACAAAGTCCGGATAAAACTTAACCATTCTGCAAATCAGTGCGATCACTTGCCATAAATGGAGAAGATAGAATTCGAATGCCACTTGCATTCACCCGCAATTGTGAATAAATGTCTTCATTAATGCCCTCGGGTAATTTGGATGAATCACCACTTCTCTGACATTTCATCTCCGCAGAGCCATCCCCGAGTTGAAAATCTCTGCAAGCTATTAATTCTGCCATAAATTTTCATTAAATGCATTCATCGGCAAAATCCGGTAACTATGTGCAGATATTTTCATTTCTCGGCCAATTCCCGACATATTCCACTATGGGCAGCTGCTTAGTCACCGTAAAGTCTCTTTGCGGCCAGATCTGTAAAAATTGGATGAAACAGCAATTCTCGACATCTTCTCCTTCAATATGGCCGTCTTTGATTAATTTGCACTAAGCTTTACCTTTATGGCCATTTCTCCGTTATCATGTAAGTGCCAGATGGCTTCCTGCATGAAAGAACAAAAGATGGATTAGTATTTTAAAAATATTAAATCAAAACTTTAATTATTAAATCAGATTAAAAACCCTAATGTTTACTTGCATGTCGGCCTTATTTATCTGATACGTGGCTTGTAGTGTTTTGACACGTGTCACAAAATCGTGACACGTGTCCATTTCCAGCTGTCTTGCATTTCTGGCTCTTTTTGTCAAGGTCGCGAAAATGCGACATGTCACGATTTCGCGACATGTCACGAAATCGCGACATCCCCCTGCCTTGGCACCTTTTCGCTCCTTCCGTCGCGAAAACGTGACATGTCGCGATTTCGTGACATGTCACGAAATCGCGACATCTTTCTGGCAACTGCTTCTTTTCTTCCTCATGGCCGCGAAAGTCGCGATTTCGCGACATGTCACGAAATCGTGACCACTTCCCTTGCATTCTTCTTAAATGTGGATTACATGTCGCGAAATCGTGACATTCCTTTCCGATTTCGCGCTCCTTCTCTTCCGTGCGTCGCGAAATTTCGCGACATCTTTTGCTCTTTCGTGATTTCGTTCTGCTTTTTTTCTTTTGTCGTCGATTTCGTGACATGTCGCGTCTCCTTCTCTCTTTCATTATGACTCTTTTGTCGTGATTTCGCGACATATTTTATGCCTTAGTCGATTTTCTTTCAATTTCTCTCTTTCTCTTGCTTCGACTGTCGCGATTTCGTGACATGTCGCGAAATCGCGACTTCGTATCCTTCCCCTTCCTAACGTCGCGATTTCACGACATGTCGTGATTCCGACTTTCCCTTAGCTTCCTTTTCTCTTCAATAATGTCGCGATTTCGTGACATGTCGCGAAATCGCGACCTTTCCATGCCTTAGTCATTTTTCTCTCTCAGTCGCGAAAATGCGACATGTCGCGATTTCGCGACATGTTCGTACGATCGAGCTTTCTCTCTCCTAATCGGTAGCGATATCGCGACATTTTCAAAAATGGAAGTGTCGCGATATCGCGACATTTCCAAAAATGGAAAGTGTCACGATTTCGCTACGTTTTTCATACTTAGCCGATTTTCTTGAAACCTGTCGCGATATCGCGACATTTCCAAAAATGGAAGTGTCGCGATATACTTTCAAAAAATGAAAGTTTTGATTTTTAATGAATTTATCTGTCTGTTTTCTGCATTTTTTTCATACCGGTGTAAGATTTTCTTTATCCATGAATGATTCTAGCATGTAAAAGTGAAGTCTGAGTTAACAAAGCTAGAATGCAAGAATACTTGGATACTTTGACACAGGAAAACTTGAAGAAGAAAGAGGCAAGTAAAAATTTGGAATTAAAACCTAAAAATCATCAAGAGGGTCCTTACTGCAAAATGAAAGCTCAAAGTTTTCAAAGGGTGGAAATTCATTTTTCAGTGGGGGTGTGTTGCTTCTCAACAAATGGCGATATCTACGGGTAAAATAGTAGCATTATTTTAGAACCCAGGACTCTAGTTTCAAAACAACATAGACCATGTATCTTGCCTTGCCACAGATATTCTTCAAAATAAATTGACTACTAACTGATAGTTGTTAAAATTTCCCAAGGACATACTAGGCTGAATTACTTAAGGAAGATTTCTGATGTGCAATTACAAGCGTATAAAACTTTCTTCAAGAATGACTGGATCGAATGTTGAACTCCGGATTGATCAGCTTTTCTAGATTGTAAAAAAGGGGAAACCGAGTAGAGCTATGTTTACTAGTTTAGCCTTTTACAGCCCCCGACAGAGTTACCCTTTAGATTTACACGACCCAAATTTACAACTGTAAGGTAGAATCTACAACTTGGTAGAAGAAAAACATCTTTTGAAATCTTGGCTGCCTCTTTCATTATATAACTCTTTTTTTTCTTTTTTTTTTTTTTATCTCTTTTTTTTTTTTATATATATATTGGAAATAACAGAGTGCCAATTCAACTTTCATCTCTTTCTTTTGAAATACATCAACATCTGAAAAGCCTTAGAAAGAATAACAATTTTCTTTTAACATTTCATCAATCTGGAACCGCTTCAGCCTAGGCACTGATAGCCTCTATGGATACTCAAATAATTACATGAATCATAGTCCCCTCTTATAACCAACTTTTCTTGGATTCCCCGGGAGTTTCTCCAACCAAACAGCATAGCAGTTTCTTTATAATTAAAACAACTGTGGCAAGCAAGACACAAAATCCAATCATCCTTCCACTGTTGTTCCAACTAAAAAAATAGTTCCACTGTTCAGTTCAAAGCAGACTATCTCACAATTGTGATAATGAACACTGGATCTGGACTCAGAATGAAACAATCTTTAGAAGGCTGACTTTTCATTGATGCTCAGGCAAAGGTTAAAGAACAGAATTTTAAAAGCTAGAGAACTTTGTACAGACTTCCAAGGATAAACACAGGCCTTTAAGAACAAAATAAAATAAAAAGGATTTAAAATGAAACTACATGCACCAAAGGGAAAAAAGTGGGTTATTTACAAAGGAAACAAAATAAAAGTACGGATTAAAGGAAATGAAATAAAACAAGACTGGAGTTATTTACAAAGGAAATAAACTGCATAGACCTTAAATAAAAATAAAATACATAACTTTAAAATAAAACAACACTGTACAAACAGCAAAGGAAATAGAATACATAAATGTACAGACTGAAAGGAAATAAAATGGGGTTATTTACAAAGGAAATAAAATAAATATAGATTGAAATAAAATAAAAATTAGATTAAAATAAAAAATAGAATTAAAAAATAAATGAAGTAAATAAAAAAAAAAAAACTAAAACAACTAAAATAAATAAACTTTAAAGGTTATTTACAATGTATACACATGTTACAACTTCTTTGTGACTCAAAATATGTAGCAGATGGAAAAGCAGAGAACTAGTGCCTTAAAAAAATTTGACCATTTGCAAGTAAATTTAGAAAAATTACCTTTCAGGTCCTGTTGACGAAATGCACTCCAGACTATGCTTCCAAATTTTTCTGTTACCTGGGAAAAACTTGTGTTTACCGTCTTCCCTCTCTCCTTTTTTTTTATTTTTTATTTTTTATATGGATCTTGTCCCACTGAAAAACAAATCTGCAACTCTTTCAATTTAAACAAATCATATAATAACAAATCATATGATAACATGTTTATGCTTCTACTTGAAGGGTTTGCAGAATTCTTTCAAAGGGATGGAATGTAAAACCCCCCAGGATCAAATACCTTAAAGCCTCTATAGACCCAGACCATCACATCTTCATATTTATGTGACAACTCAAAGAGATCATATTTTATCCGTATGTCCTGGTTCTTGACAACTTGAACATTTTGTGGTTGCTGTACTGCTTCAATATCCAAGACTTCAATTTTTATCCCTCTAGCAGAATTCTCATAATTTGCTTTTTCACCTGAGACTTGCTTAGATTTAACCCTATCAATGTGTAATGTCCAAATGTCATTGTTGTGATTGATTAGAGCTGTAATTATTCTCACCTTCTCAGCTGCCAAATTATAAGATCCAATATCTGCATCAACACAGTTTACAACCTTTTCTTTGATATTATGTTCAGTAGTTACAGGCTTATATTGAGACTCTTCACCTATTCCAAGTTGGTTGACCACATTCACATTTACTATCTTTTCCTCCTCTTCTTGAAATTCAATAGGTGGTCCAGAGTAAGCTTCAATCAAGTTATTTTTTTGTTCAACAATCTGGGCCAATTCATGGAGGGTGATGTCAGCTTCAATTTCCTTCATATCCTCAATGATGTTATCCTTCTCCTCAGTTACTTCTGCATAGTGATATTGAATCCCACTTTCATCATCCTCTGATGAGGAAGGATCATTATTAGGTTCTGGACTCTCACATCTCAAATTATAACTGTCCCTTTTGAACTGTTGAAAATCTTGCATTTCATCCATAGGAGTCTCTACAAGACTTTCTGACTCTTCGAGAAAAGTGAAAGAACCTGAAACCCTGGTTGTACTATTTTTGGATGAACCAAAAATATCAATATTTCTTTGGTTCCTAGGAAAATTTAACTCACCAGGAAAAACTTCAGATTTGGGTAATGCTAGATCACAAATGTTTACTTCAAGCACTTCCACTTTGAACTTGTCCGAACCTTTCTCTATATTTTGCACATGCTGAGTGGATGTTACAGGTTAACGGAGTCTCCTTGGGTAGAGCATGACATGTTGGTACTAACTCATGATGTGGAATGGGATCCGAAATAGGCATGTTCTGTGTAACATAGGATATCAAAGGACTGCTCAAAATTTGAGGTCCTAACTGTCTTTCAAGAATTAAAGCCTCTTTATAAGCTCCTGCCAGGGTTGTGATATTGATGTCTCTCTTGAGGAAAATAGAGGTCATCGAATCCAATGCATTCTTATAGATTTCTAAGGCCAGATTTGCATTTGGGATGTAATGACCAGTCATTCTACCGTAAGCTCTTTGGAACCTCATATTGAATGACCTGATAGTTTCTCCCGACTCTCTCTTGATGCTGGAAAATTGTTGGTATAACACACTGGGGTCTATCACTTCCCCAAATTGTGATATAAAAACTTTCTCTAGGTCATTCCAACTGGTAATAGAATTGCTAGTGAGATTTAGAAACCAGTCATAAGCTCCTTCCTGGAGAGTGAACGGGAACAATCTGCAGGCAACATCCTCATGCTGTATATTTAATAATTTCAAAGCATTCTTGAATGCTAGCAGATGTTCCTCTGTTGTCCTTGTCCCATCATGTTTATATCTGGGGAGATATCTTTCCGGATTTCTGGGCAGGTCATGGGCTATACCCGGAATATTCAAAGCAAGTGGCACCTAACCAGCTTGCCATTTTTAAATGTTGGTGTTAAGTTCTGCTGTTCAGGAAAAACTCAAACAACAAAATTTTAAAGGCTGAGGAGGAAGGAAAATTGGCTACCAGACCTTGGATAAAATACAGCATTTGTCAAGTACCACATACAGTCAGATTTCTCAACTCAAGCACACTAAGAATGCAAGTTCAGGCCCTCCTTCTAGCGCCATTTTTAAATGTTGGTCCGACTTTCATACACACCCTGTGAAGAATGAGCATGAAACTCTGATAACACTTATACGGGATAAATCCCACTCACTTTAGGATCTAGCTGGTTATCCAAGGTGTGAGTTACAGGGTCGGGTCGAATGTCAATTCACTCTTTTTCACTTCTGGAATAGTCTTCAATATGGACTGCTCGTTACCTTACAACGGGCTCTGAACTTGCTCAGTAGTGTTTAGGAGTTGTCACTTGTTGACAATCAGATTTAAAGTTAATTCTTTGATCTAGCTCTTATGGGTCAACAGATTTAAATAAAGGACAAATTAAAGAAAATAAAAATGGATCATTTCACGGTAAAACAAAGAGGGTAGGGTAAGGCAGAAAGAGAAGTTTATCAAACTTAGCTGTAAAACCAAAACTACCAATTTTATTTATACTATCAGCTTCACAACGAACAAATCAAAGAAGAAAGTGTCCAGCTTTTCTAAGATCACTTTCTACTAAGAGCATAAGGCAAGAGATGGAACAGATCTAACAAGAAAATTATAAACCGAAGGGAAGTCGGTTAAAATTGATATCTTTCACCGATAGCCTAGCTCGCACAGTGAGGACAGAGCAATTAGAACAGACTTAAACCTTAAATCTGTAATTTCCCTAGCATACAATAGAACAAATGAAGCCTAACAACATATTTAATCTTGATAACACCGATTCACAAGCATATATTTAATAAACTTTAATGAAACGGATAACAAAAGAAAATGAACTTATCACAATCTGCAAAATATTAGGCTCCCGGCCATGCTATCACAGAAAACAAAAGCACATCAACTCCAAGTCCAGAAACAAAGTATTTAACAATCTTTGCAAGAAATTGCTTCAATAGCCTTTTATTTCTAAGTTTCCGCCTCCTCGTGATTACATTGAGAAGAAGTATTTATAGACTCAGGACGGACCCCTGATCTTTTCAGAAATATCTTCTTCTCCAACCCTAAATCTTATCATCTTAAACCCTAGGACCCGGGTTTTACAATATAAAGCCATTTAAAACAAAGTCCGGATAAAACTTAACCATTCTGCAAATCAGTGCAGACTAGTTGCCATAAATGGAGAAGATAGAATTCGAATGCCACTTGCATTCACCCGCAACTGTGAATAAATGCCTTCATTAATGCCCTCGGGTAATTTGGATGAATCACCACTTCTCTGACATTTCATCTCCGCAGAGCCATCCCCGAGTTGAAAATCTCTGCAAGCTATTAATTCTGCCATAAATTTTCATTAAATGCATTCATCGGCAAAATTCGGTAATTGTGTGCAGATATTTTCATTTCTCGGCCAATTCCCGACATATTCCACTATGGGCAGCAGCTTAGTCACCGTAAAGTCTCTTTGCGGCCAGATCTGTAAAAATTGGATGAAACAGCAATTCTCGGCATCTTCTCCTTCAATATGGCCGTCTTTGATTAATTTGCACTAAGCTTTACCTTTATGGCCATTTCTCCGCTATCATGTAAGTGCCAGATGGCTTCCTGCATGAAAGGACAAAAGATGGATTAGTATTTTAAAAATATTAAATCAAGACTTTAATTATTAAATCGGATTAAAAACCCTAATGTTCACTTGCATGTCGGCCTTATTTATCTGATACGTGGCTTGCAGTGTTTTGACACGTGTCACAAAATCGTGACACGTGTCCATTTCCAGCTGTCTTGCATTTCTGGCTCTTTTCTGTCAAGGTCGCGAAAATGCGACATGTCGCGATTTCGCGACATGTCACGAAATCGCGACATCCCCCTGCCTTGGCACCTTTTCGCTCCATCTGCCGCGAAAACGCGACATGTCACGATTTCGCGACATGTCACGAAATCGTGACCTCTTCTCCCTTTTCTTCCATGGCGATATGTCGCGATTTACTCCATGTCGCGAAATCGTGACTTTGATTTGCCTTTTCGTCGTGTCGATTGTCGTGATCGTGACATTTTTGTTTTTTTTTTCTTGTTTTCTTTTTGTGACTCTGCGATTTCGTGACATGTCACGAAATCATGACCTTCGTATCCTCGCTCCTTAATTCAGATTTTGTGTGACATTTGCCTTAGCATTTTCATTATTTCTCTTCTTTCCTTCTTGACTGTCGCGATTTTGTGAATCTTTTGTCACGATTTCGTGACATGTCGTGATATCGTGACCTTTTCGCTTAGCTTCCTTTTCTCCTGGAGGAATGTCACGATTTCGCGACATGTCACGAAATCGTGACCTTTTTCCCTTAGTCGATTTTCTCTCTCGCAAATGCGACATGTCGCGATTTCGTGACATGTCGTACGATCTTGCTTTCTCTCCTAAGTAGCGATTTCGCGACATTTCAAAAAATGGAAGTGTCGCGATATCGTGACATTTCCAAAAATGGAAAGTGTCGCGATATCGCGACATTTCAAATGGAAGTGTCGCGATTCGCACTTTCCGCGATATCGCGACATTTCCAAAAATGGAAGTGTCGCGATATCGCGACACTTCCAAAAAAGGAAAGTTTTGATTTTTAATGAATTTATCTGTCTGTTTTCTGCATTTTTTCATACCGGTGTAAGATTTTCTTTATCCATGAATGATTCTAGCATGTAAAAAGTGAAGTCTGAGATAACAAAGCTAGAATGCAAGAATACTTGGATACTTTGACACGAGGCAAAACTTGAAGAAGAAAGAGGCAAGTAAAAATTTGGAATTAAAACCTGAAAATCATCAAGAGGGTCCCTACTGCAAAAATGAAAGCTCAAAGTTTTCAAAGGGTGGAAATTCATTTTTCAGTGGGGGTGTGTTGCTTCTCAACAAATGGCGATATCTACGGGTAAAATAGTAGCATTATTTTAGAACCCAGGACTCTAGTTTCAAAACAACATAGACCATGTATCTTGCCTTGCCACAGATATTCTTCAAAATAAATTGACTACTAACTGATAGTTGTTAAAATTTCCCAAGGACATACTAGGCTGAATTACTTAAGGAAGATTTCTGATGTGCAATTACAAGCGTATAAAACTTTCTTCAAGAATGACTGGATCGAATGTTGAACTCTCGGATTGATCAGCTTTTCTAGATTGTAAAAAGGGGAAACCGAGTAGAGCTCTGTTTACTAGTTTAGCCTTTTACAGCTCCGACAGAGTTACCCTTTAGATTTACACGACCCAAATTTACAACCGTAAGGTAGAATCTACAACTTGGTAGAAGAAAAACATCTTTTGAAATCTTGGTTGCCTCTTTCATTATATAACTCTTTTTTTTCTTTTTCTTTTTTTTATCTCTTTTTTTTTTTTTATATATATATTGGAAATAACAGAGTGCCAATTCAACTTTCATCTCTTTCTTTTGAAATACATCAACATCTGAAAAGCCTTAGAAAGAATAACAATTTTCTTTTAATATTTCATCAATCTGGAACTGCTTCAGCCTAGGCACTGATAGCCTCTATGGATACTCAAATAATTACATGAATCATAGTCCCCTCTTATAACCAACTTTTCTTGGATTCCCCGGGAGTTTCTCCAACCAAACAAAGATAGCAGTCTCTTTATAATTAAAACAACTGTGGCAAGCAATACACAAAATCCAATCATTCTTCCACTATTGTTCTAACTAAAAAAATAGTTCCACTTTTCAGTTAAAGCAGACTATCTCATTTAGAATAATGAACAGAATGGGCACTGGATTTAGAACTCAGAATAAAAACAATCTTTAGAAGGCTGACTTTTCATTGATGCTCAGGCAAAGGTTAAAGAACAGAATTTTAAAAGCCAAAGAACTTTGTACAGACTTCCAAGGATAAACACAGGCCTTTAAGAACAAAATAAAATAAAACTACACAGACTTTAAAATGAAACTGTACATGCACCAAAGGGAACAAAACTGCAGGGTTATTTACAAAGGAAACAAAATAAAACTGTACAGGCATTAAAGGAAATGAAATAAAACAAGACTGCAGAGCTATTTACAAAGAAAATAAACTGCACAGACCTTAAATAAAAATAAAATACAGAACTTTAAAATAAAACAACACTGTACAGACAACAAAGGAAATAGAATACATAAATGTACAGACCTGAAAGGAAATAAAACTGTAGGGTTATTTACAAAGGAAATAAAATACAATAAGGAATTGAAATAAAACTAAAAATACGATAGATTAAAATAATTAAACATAAGAATTAAAGAATAAACTAAAAATATAGCAACTAAAAGTAAAATAAAACTAAAACAACTAAAATAAATAAACTAAAAACTGTAGAGCTATTTACAATGTATACACATGTTACAACTTCTTTGTGACTCAAAATATGTAGCAGATGGAAAAGCAGAGAACTAGTGCCTTAAAAAAAATTGACCATTTGCAAGTAAATTTAGAAAAATTACCTTTCAGGTCTTGTTGACGAAATGCACTCCAGACTATGCTTCCAAATTTTTCTGTTACCTGGGAAAAACTTGTGTTTACCGTCTTCCCTCTCTCTTTTTTTTTTATTTTTTATTTTTTATATGGATCTTGTCCCACTTGAAAAACAAATCTGCAACTCTTTCAAATTAAACAAATCATATAATAACAAATCATATGATAACATGTTTATGCTTCTACTTGAAGGGTTTGCAGAATTCTTTCAAAGGGACTGAATGTAAAACCCCCCAGGATCAAATACCTTAAAGCCTCTATAGACCCAGTCCATCACATCTTCAGATTTATGTGACAACTCAAAGAGATCATATTTTATCCGTATGTCCTGGTTCTTGACAACTTGAACATTTTGTGGTTGTTGTACTGCTTCAATATCCAAGACTTCAATTTTTATCCCTCTAGCAGAATTCTCATAATTTGCTTTTTCACCTGAGACTTGCTTAGATTTAACCCTATCAATGTGTAATGTCCAAATATCATTGTTGTGATTGATTAGAGTTGTAACTATTCTCACCTTCTCAATTGCCAAATTATAAAATCCAATATCTGCATCAACACAGTTTACAACCTTTTCTTTGATATTATGTTCAGTAGTTACAAGCTTATATTGAGACTCTTCACCTATTCCAAGTTGGCTGACCACATTCACATTTACTATCTTTTCCTCCTCTTCTTGAAATTCAATAGGTGGTCCAGAGTAAGCTTCAATCAAGTTATCTTTTTGTTCAACAATCGGGCCAGCTTCATGGAGGGTGATGTCAGCTTCAATTTCCTTCATATCCTCAATGATGTTATCCTTCTCCTCAGTTACTTCCGCATAGTGATATTGAATCCCACTTTCATCATCCTCTGGTGAGGAAGGATCATTATTATGTTCTGGACTCTCACATCTCAAATTATAACTGTCCCTTTTGAACTGTTGAAAATCTTGCATTTCATCCATAGGAGTCTCTACAAGACTTTCTGACTCTTCGAGAAAAGTGAAAGAACCTGAAACCCTGGTTGTACTATTTTTGGATGAACCAGAAATATCAATATTTCTTTGGTTCCTAGGAAAATTTAACTCACCAGGAAAAACTTCAGATTTGGGTAATGCTAGATCACAAATGTTTACTTCAAGCACTTCCACTTTGAACTTGTCAGAACCTTTCTCTATATTTTGCACATGCTGAGTGGATGTTACAGTTAACGGAGTCTCCTTGGGTAGAGCATGACATGTTGGTACTAACTCATGATGTGGAATGGGATCCGAAATAGGCATGTTCTGTGTAACATAGGATATCAAAGGACTGCTCAGAATTTGAGGTCCTAACTGTCTTTCAAGAATTAAAGCCTCTTTATAAGCTCCTCGCCAGGGTTGTGATATTGATGTCTCTCTTGAGGAAAATAGAGGTCACCGAATCCAATGCATTCTTATAGATTTCTAAGGCCAGATTTGCATTTGGGATGTAATGACCAGTCATTCTACCGTAAGCTCTTTGGAACCTCATATTGAAAGACCTGATAGTTTCTCCCGACTCTCTCTTGATGTTGGAAAATTGTTGGTATAACACACTGGGGTCTATCACTTCCCCAAATTGTGATATAAAAACTTTCTCTAGGTCATTCCAACTGGTAACATAATTGCTAGTGAGATTTAGAAACCAGTCATAAGCTCCTTCCTGGAGAGTGAACGGGAACAATCTGCAGGCAACATCCTCATGCTGTATATTTAATAATTTCAAAGCATTCTTGAATGCTAGCAGATGTTCCTCTGTTGTCCTTGTCCCATCATGTTTATATCTGGGGAGATATCTTTCCGAATTTCTGGGCAAGTCATGGGCTATACCCGGAATATTCAAAGCAAGTGGCACCTAACCAGCTTGCCATTTTTAAATGTTGGTGTTAAGTTCTGCTGTTCAGGAAAAACTCAAACAACAAAATTTTAAAGGCTGAGGAGGAAGGAAAATTGGCTACCAGACCTTGGATAAAATACAGCATTTGTCAAGTACCACATACAGTCAGATTTCTCAACTCAAGCACACTAAGAATGCAAGTTCAAGCCCTCCTTCTAGCGCCATTTTTAAATGTTGGTCCGACTTTCATACACACCCTGTGAAGAATGAGCATGAAACTCTGATAACACTTATACGGGATAAATCCCACTCACTTTAGGATCTAGCTGGTTATCCAAGGTGTGAGTTACAGGGTCGGGTCGAATGTCAATTCACTCTTTTCCGCTTCTGGAATAGTCTTCAATATGGACTGCCTATTACCTTACAACGGGCTCTGAACTTGCTCAATAGTGTTTAGGAGTTGTCACTTGTTGACAATCGATTTAAAGTTAATTCTTTGATCTAGCTCTTATGGGTCAGCAGATTTAAATAAAGGACAAATTAAAGAAAATAAAAATGGATCATTTCACGGTAAAACAAAGAGGGTAGGGTAAGGCATAAAGAGAAGTTTATCAAACTTAGCTGTAAAACAAAACTACCAATTTTATTTATACTATCAGCTTCACAACAGAACAAATCAAAGAAGAAAGTGTCCAGCTTTCTAAGATCACTTTCTACTAAGAGCATAAGGCAGAGATGGAACAGATCTAACAGAAAATTATAAACCGAAGGGAAGTCGGTTAAAATTGATATCTTTCACCGGTAGCCTAGCTCGCACAGTGAGGACAGAGCAATTAGAACAGACTTGAACCTTAAATCTGTAATTTTCCCTAGCATACAATAGAACAAATGAAGCCTAACAACATATTTAATCTTGATAACATAGATTCACAACATATATTTAATAAACTTTAATGAAACGGATAACAAAAGAAGATGAACTTATCACAATCTGCAAAAGATTAGGCTCCTGGCCATGCTATCACAGAAAACAAAAGCACATCAACTCCAAGTCCAGAAACAAAGTATTTAACAATCTTTGCAAGAAATTGCTTCAATAGCCTTTTATTTCTAAGTTTTCGCCTCCTGCGATTACATTGAGAAGAAGTATTTATAGACTCAGGACAGACCCTGATCTTTTCAGAAATATCTTCTTCTCCAACCGTAAATCTTATCATCTTAAACCCTAGGACCCGGGTTTTACAATATAAAGCCATTTAAAACAAAGTCCGGATAAAACTTAACCATTCTCGCAAATCGGTGCAGTCACTTGCCATAAATGGAGAAGATAGAATTCGAATGCCACTTGCATTCACCCGCAACTGTGAATAAATGTCTTCATTAATGCCCTCGGGTAATTTGGATGAATCACCACTTCTCTGACATTTCATCTCCGCAGAGCCATCCCCGAGTTGAAAATCTCTGCAAGCTATTAATTCTGCCATAAATTTTCATTAAATGCATTCACCGGCAAAATCCGGTAACTGTGTGCAGATATTTTCATTTCTCGGCCAATTCTCGACATATTCCACTATGGGCAGCAGCTTAGTCACCGTAAAGTCTCTTTGCGGCCAGATCTGTAAAAATTGGATGAAACAGCAATTCCCGGCATCTTCTCCTTCAATATGGCCGTCTTTGATTAATTTGCACTAAGCTTTACCTTTATGGCCATTTCTCCGTTATCATGTAAGTGCCAGATGGCTTCCTGCATGAAAGGACAAAAGATGGATTAGTATTTTAAAAATATTAAATCAAAACTTTAATTATTAAATCAGATTAAAAACCCTAATGTTTACTTGCATGTCGGCCTTATTTATCTGATACGTGGCTTGCAGTGTTTTGACACGTGTCGCAAAATCGTGACACGTGTCCATTTCCAGCTGTCTTGCATTTCTGGGCTCTTTTCTGTCAGGGTCGCGAAAATGCGACATGTCGCGAAATCGCGACATCCCCCTGCCTTGGCACCTTTTCGCTCCTTTCACCGCGAAAACGTGACATGTCACGATTTCGCGACATGTCACGAAATCGCGACATCTTTCTGGCAACTGCTTCTTTTCTTCCTCATGGCCGCGAAATCGCGACATGTCACGATTTCGCGACATGTCGCGAAATCGCGACCCTTCCCTTCTTATGAATGTCGCGATATCGCGACTCCTTTCCTTCCTCTTTGTCGCGATTTCGTGACGTCGCGATTTCGCGACATTCTCTTCTTTGCCTTTGGCTTTTCTTGCTTTGCACCATGTCGCGAAATCGCGACATGTCTTTCTTTGTCACGATTTCGTGACATCTTGGCTTGCCTTTTTAAAGTGCGATTTTGATTTGAGTCGCGATTTCGCGACATGTCGCGAAATCGTGACTTCGTACCCTCTCCTTACCAATATTTGTCACGATTTCATGACATGTCAGATTTGCGACATCTTTTTGCCTTAGTCGATTTTCATTCAATTTCTCTTGCTCCTTGCTTGCTTTGACTTGGACTGTCGCGATTTCGCGACATGTCATGAAATCGCGATAGTCCGTACGCCTTGAGCCCCTTCATCGAAAACGTCGTGATTTCGCGACATGTCACGAAATCGTGACCTCTTTCAGACTTGCTTCCTTTTCTCCCTTCGCTAAATGCGACATGTCGCGATTTCGCGACATGTCGCGAAATCGCGACCTTTCATGCCTTAGTCGATTTTTCTCTCTCTCGTGAAAATGCGACATGTCGCGATTTCGCGACATGTCACGATTTCGCGACGTTCCGTACGATCTTGCTTTCTCTCTCCTGAAGTGTCGCGATATCGCGACATTTCCAAAATGGAAGTGTCGCGATATCGCGACATTTCCAAAAATGGAAGTGTCACGATATCGCGACATTTCCAAAAATGGAAGTGTCACGATATCGCGACATTTCCAAAAATGGAAGTGTCACGATATCGCGACATTTCCAAAAATGGAAGTGTCACGATTTCGCTACGTTTTTCATACTTGGCCGATTTTCTTGAAACCTGTCGCGATATCGCGACATTTCCAAAAATGGAAGTGTCGCGATATCGCGACACTTCCAAAAAAGGAAAGTTTTGGTTTCTAATGAATTTATCTGTCTGTTTTCTGCATTTTTTTCATACCGGTGTAAGATTTTCTTTATCCATGAATGATTCTAGCATGTAAAAGTGAAGTCTGAGTTAACAAAGCTAGAATGCAAGAATACTTGGATACTTTGACACAGGCAAAACTTGAAGAAGAAAGAGGCAAGTAAAAATTTGGAATTAAAACCTGAAAATCATCAAGAGGGTCCCTACTGCAAAAATGAAAGCTCAAAGTTTTCAAAGGGTGGAAATTCATTTTTCAGTGGGGGTGTGTTGCTTCTCAACAGTTACCATGCGTCTGATCCATGTTGAGGTGGGTATCATTTCTTCTTCTGCTCTTTGCTTTTTGGAATATCAATGCAAGCCGTTGGATGGGAAAACCAATGGTCCATGGGCCTTGGTGCCCTCAATACTACTGGCTCTAGGTAGAATATGGGCATTGATCATTGATGGAAGAGCTAATGACTGAGATGGTTTTGAGACTCGTCCACCTTTCTCTCAATATCCCTCCATATGACTAAAGGCAAGAGACACCTCATGACTATCTTCTTTAGATTATGTCACTTTTTACTAGTTTTTTCATAAGTGAAACAGGGCTATAGGGAAAAATTCCCTACAATAACATTGATGAGTGTACTTAATGTTTTAAAAGAAATTAGTAGACTTACTTCTAAGTACAATTGCTTATTGCACTTAGAGTATTATTGTCAATCATATGTAAAATGGTGGTTAAAAGCCTTGTATGCCTAAAGGAGAAGGAGATATAAAATGATGGCTACAAGCCCTGAATGTCTAGAGGAGTATGAGATGTAAATTATTCGATATCTTTTAAATAATAGAAAATCATTTTTATTTAAAAAATTAACTAGTATAATAAATTGAGAAGCACACTCAGTTGTTGTTTGATAAAGCTTTGGTACTAATCTTCAATACAACAATCAATTCCCAAACAGTGATACATGCAGGTAAATGAATTAACACATGAATCACATATCTATACAAGCATACAAATATGTGAACATATACACCATGTGGCATGTTAGTAAAGTGTGTAAATATAGTTTTTTATATGTATTATAAGTGTTATTGCATGTGTGTGCATAATGACAAATATATTTATAATAAATATCATGTAATACTTTATAATACATTTCAGTGTCATGTATACTAAAATTTTGAAATTAATTGTTAAATAGTTGTTAAATTAATTATCTACTTGTTATACCTTAAATATGCCATTCAAATATATATATATTAATCTGTTATCATGAATGCGTCTCTGTCTCTGGATCCTTCTACGTTGGTCCCTTCTGTCTACCAATACAACTTTAAAGTCGGCAAAAGCTTTTTTAAGCCTTTTTAAAGACAGGCGTTCATAATTCACATAAACTACTTAAAAAAAAGAACGCATACATCTTTCTTAGAAACAGTAAGAAGTCCAGAAAGAAAGCACTCGGCCAATCGTTTATTATATATTAAATAAATATACAATTTGACAAGCCATTCAACGGCCACATCAAAAGATCAAAAATCTACATTATCAGTTTTACTTTATCAGTTTTGGTGGAGAGATACATCTTTAAAGTCGGCAAAAGCTTATGGCGGAGCTCTTCTCCTCGCCGCCGCCGCCGCCGCTAGTGCTGGGCTCCTTGCCGCCCTTGCTTTTCTTGTGCGAATCCTTGGCCGCCTTCCCTTTTCCTTCCCCTTGATCGCATCCTTCCTTGGGAGGCTCGGCAGCTTCGATTTTTTCTTTGTTCTGTTGTTCGTCGATCCCTTGGGACCATAGCTCCGCATGCTTGCCGGCTTTGAGAAGGGGTCTTATGAGCGTCTCAGACTCCACTTTGCCCGCCACCGTCACCGTCACCGTCACCTTCTGTTCCGCCGCATCCACCGTGGTGGTACACACACCTGCAACAAAATTATACGTTCACTGATTTCTGAAATTACATGGTCTAAAGCTCGAATAGAAGAAGATCCCGGAAACAAATAAACATACATGAAAAATTAAACAATAACAAATAAATAGTTACATTTGTTAAGGAAAGGTTTAAATTTATCCGAAAACAAAGATCAAAGATAATTTTAATCCAATTCAAGATTAGCTCACACAAATTTGACAGCCATGATTCTTCATAACTTCACTGTTCCATAATGTTAACAACCTTTATTGGCACCATATTTTTAAATAAACATTCCATACCAAACATATAACCATACACATACCTTCGATACTTTGTAAAATCTTTTTAACTTTCTTTTTTCTTTTTACACCCTTCGCAGTGGATGTACACTTTCAACACCCATGTCTGCATCGCACAAAAGAAACCAATTGGTCTTCCCCACCCCAGGTCTGAACAGAATGATAGGAACGAGGCGAGGCGAGGCAAGCAATTGGACGAATGCTATATTTCAAATAACTGCTACAACATGATATTTATATTGTTCTTGCTAATACTATTTTGTTAGAATATGATTACGGATTGATCTTAATCGGTAAAATGAAATTCATAATACTTTTAAAATTCAAACCAAAACAATTAAAAATTAAAAAACAAAATTCTAACAATTAAAAATTTAACCAAAACCGGTTTCTATGGTTTTCCAGTGAAGACGTGGAAAAGGTGGATTCCCATGACACAAAATGCCTCACACGTTTCTATGGTTTTCCAGTGAAGACGTGGAAAAGGTGGATTCCCATGACACAAAATGCCTCACACGTTTACCTTTAGCTTTTGAGTTGGGTTTTGGGCTTTTCTTTAATTGGAAAAGGTGGATTCCCATGACACAAAATGCCTCTTTTGAGTTGGGTTTTAGGCTTTTGAGTTGGGTTTTGGGCTTTTCTTTAATTGGAAAAGGTGGATTCCCATGACACAAAATGCCTCTTTTGAGTTGGGTTTTAGGCTTTTTCTTTAAAAAAAAAGGGTATGGTTTGTTCAACTTGATGTTGACTAAGCAAAGATTGTGTCTTATGGTGTTGCTCGCTGGTGGCCATGCATAACTTGGTGCTGTTAATGAAGTAGATGTGGCCCTCTAATTTAAGCATGCATGTCGCCCCTTTGCCATATCAGTGGGTGTCTCAACTCTCGAAGTATTCCTCACATATTCAGCTCTGCATAAACTCTATAACCATTAGGAGACAATACAATTTTACTAACCACTCTTATAAAAAAAAATTAGGAGTTTAATTTTTTTTATTGTTTATATTTTACTATTGATTTTGATAATCAATTTTTAAATTAATTTGAGTTTAATTTTTTTTAATGTTTATGTTTTACTATTGATTTTGATAATTAATTTTTTACTTAATAATGATACAATGTATAATTATAGAGTTTTAGGCCTTTCAAATTAAATTGTTCTAATTTCATCACAAAGCAGAAAACACCAAAACCATAAAGTATTTAAACTTGTATATAAATTAGGTTAGTATAATATGCAACCTAATTAGATCTTTCAAGGTAATAGTTTGTCATATATTATAACCGTTAATACATAAATACATAAGAAAATCAAGAGTGGTTGCTAGAAAAAATAATAGCCATTGTATTCTTAGCAACTTTTTATACAATAGTCTGATAAGAATCGTCATTGCCTCAGTAGACAGAACATCGCAAGGCCACTCCTCTATAGTAAACATCTTGTGACTACGAATAGAGCTCTAAGGTAGCACTGCCTTTATAATATGTTCTTAGTTCAACTCCACAACTCCAAGCCTATCATGGATCTTCTTGATAAGGTGTCCAAGAACTTGAATCTAATTGTGAAGCTTGTTCACCTGCAACATAGGATGTCATGCATGAGGGAGTTGTGCCTAATCCAAGGGGGAGGATTCCCCTTAAAAAACAAAATATTTGCATCTTATTTTCAAAATAAATCGATAATGAATCTCAAAAAATATTAATTCATATTATAAGGATCAAAATCATTCGAGAGACCAAGTGAAGAGGGATGAGAGAAGATCAAAAAACACTTCCTAGTCTTCTCTAACAGAAAGACAAAAGCAAAATAAATGTTTGGTAGACTTCACTTGCCCATAGACAACATATAAGGGATGAATTAGGTTGAGCTTTGCAAGGTACTAAAGAAAAGAAATTTTGCATTGAAAGACTCTTTAGGTAAACAACAAATTTTGGGTAACAAGTGTCAGTTTCCATAATCTATCAATGAAAAAGTCATTATTGTTTGGAAATATGAAGTTCTCACTTCTCATTAAGGAGAGAAGTCAAAGAAAGGGATTGGGTGAGAATGAATCTATTTAGATTGAATGACTTGTAAGGGGTAGTTGTTCCACCATCTCAAATCAAACTAGGAGGAATGAACAATCCTTACAATTATCTATCTCAAATATCATTATGTGACTCACATTCTAAAATAAAATCTTTTGTCTCTCAACTGCCATAATGCACAAAAGGTACATATCAGTTCCTTCCATTCATTTTTTATTTATTTTATATACTTATTTCACATCTAAATATTTTTTTTGTAAGCACACTCACATACACCTTGTCATGGCTTGATCTTGGGTCTCTCGAATGAAAGCACAAGGTCATACCATTCGGGTGTCCCACAAGGACTTCATCTAAGTAAATTTGAGTGAACTAGTCCTTAGTTGATCACTGAACATCTTTACTCAATAATTGATTTTTATCCCTAAACATTTTAGAGGTGATAGTATATAAATTTAAATTTAGTAAGATAATGTTTATCTTTTTTCCATGCATAATTGCTCATAAATATTCTTTAACAAATAATTTTGTCTTCCATTATTATTTAAATATTCATCCAAATTAATATTTCTTTCTTTTGTTAAAACCTTCCTCTATCAAAATTTTAAACCATCTATTTACATCCATCTTTTGACTTCTATTTTAAAAGTGTTGAAAGTTTTTTTTTTTTTCCAATGACCAACCCTAACCAAGTTGCCACCGTGCATCTATAGTTGTGTTACAATGCCATAATTTATATGTAGATAAAAACACATTTGATTTTTTGTTTATATGAATCAATTGCAAACCTCTCTTGTCTTAAGTGATTTCTATTGTAAATGGACTCGAGTTAAAGAAATTTAACAAATTTTAAACTTCTCTTTGAAGTGCTCTAAATTTGGTTACATAGCCTTTGAGTATCGCTAACCCATGTGTTTTTTGAGATCTAATTGCAGCTTCCAATATATATCCTAGGAATATTTGACTTCCTGAGCATCCTCAAGTACCACATGCACTCGGATCATGCTAGATTTCATTATCTTCATCTTAGGTGGAAGGTATGATCCATTTCAACACATGCAAGCCGAGTGCTAATCTCTAAGCAGAGTAAATCCCATGTTCACATGTTTCCCATGAAACCCAAATTCATTATAAGGAGATGTCCTAATAGGGGCATCATATCAATGCTTGAGGGTTTGATAGAAGGAGCTTTTGGAATGGTATTTAATAATTCTAAAGTATTAGACATTTATACTATTAGAGGGGGTTTTGAGGAATCTACAACAGGTTTCCTTGGGGACTCAGGATTGCTCTTATGATCATAAAAAATGCTCATGCTTGACGTTTTGGTGTAGTTTATGTTAGGGCACTCCTTCAGTTGTTTGCTTCTGTTATATAGGGCCTAGTATCCATTAGAACAAATTTCCCCTACTCTTCAATGGACCTTCTCTTGGTCCTAGTGATATATTTTGATCAATCTTGTGGACTCCTAGGGATTGAGGGGACTGCTTCATCTTATACGACATACACTTTCATTTCATCCTAGGTGATAAATATTTTCTCTAAGACTAATGAATTAATAGTTCATGATGTAGTCAAAGGCTATGAGGTAGGTTCTAGACTTAGCTCTAGGATTTCAACTAAGAATATTGGGTAATAGTATGGTCACACAGAGCCATTCTGATAGCTTGAGACTCCATTTTGACATAACCATTGAAAGGATAATAGTCGAGAGGAGGGTAATACCATCCATTAGGATATTTAACATAGTTATTGTATATGGTGATTATGTCCTTGAATGGGCTTGTAGACATTTGTTGGACTAGAAATTACACGAGTACTATTTGTTGAGTTAGAGTCTATAATTGACTAAGATTTCTATTGGTCGAAAATGAAGGCTTATGATATCTATTTGGAGGTGATCAAATATTTAAGTTTCTCTGTTGGAAATGAGGCTTTTGGTAATTTTGGTAAGGAAACCTTTGATAATTATGCTACCTCTTCAAGGTTATGATATTACTAGAGAATGTCCCCATCATATTCCATAATTCATCAATTTTAGCAACAAAAGGAGTGAGAATCTGAGTTTGCTCTAGGATCGTGGCTAGGATACTCAAACTGGTGGTAGTTTGTATAGTCAAAGAGGGGTGATGCAAGGATCGAAAGGATGGAAATAATGGTGGAAGGGGTCTAGAGGCTAGCCAACCTATCTAGATTAGATCCTTTTCAACCTAGATGGCTATCTCAACAACCTCCAATAGTGAATTTCCTCCTTTAGAATCAACCATCATGGCAATTTTAGAATTGAAAGCCTTTAAATACTAGATACACATCATATCTAGAGGTGGTCAGATCTCATTAAGTATCCTTTACTAAGTCTTGTGGAACTAAATTTTGAAATCATCTATTATTTTTACAGGCACCCTTTTGATGATCATGAGCTACTCTAGGAGCAATACCCTATTTTCTCTCTCTCTAAATATGCTTATTAGGATTTTTTCCAACAACTTTTGATTGATTAGGAATTGAGGTTGAGGTACCATTCATGAGCCTTCTCCTTGAAAGAGGTTGTTAGTAGCCTCAAGGCTATATCTTGCTTCTAAATAAAATGTTCTACACACAAGCTCACCAAGTGATGCAAATGCTCAATGTGGGTGATAAAATATTCTCCTAAGAAATAAGGTAGGGAATTGATTTTTGAGGCAAGAATTGGATCCCATACATCAGGTAAAGTTAATGGGATCAAAGGACCTCTATCGTTCCACATAAAAAACTTTTGAGGAGGTTGGTTTAGTAGGACTATCATGTTGTGTCAGTTGTTCCTCCTCCTTATCTTTCGATTCAGTGGTAGTAGAAGCTCTTATTGATTAGATTGAGCAAAATATTTGGTTATATACCTTTAATTCATATAATTTTGGACTTTTTCCTTGAGGATAGAGTCACCAGGTGGGGAAATAATGCTTCAACAAGCCCAAGAGATAGAGAGCCCCACAAAAATATTAGTGATGGGTTGTCGTTAAGCACATCATTAAATCTTAAAGATCTTATCAATCCGGGGTGGTGTCCAAGGCTATTTACAAGAGAAAGTTCAAGCAGGGTTGTAGTTCAGTTCATTTGGAAGCAGCAAGTCCTATTGATGGAATTGATTGTGTGGGGGTTTTGTGTCACTTCTACCCCTAAATTGCATAAATTGAACTTTAATATATTTGCAAGAATGAAAACTAATTGCTGATTGTAGAAATTGAACCCTAGTTACAGTTGCAAGAATGAAATCTAATTAAATTGCAGAATTGAAACTCTAGTTATAGTTGCAGAATTGAAAGTCTATTTAATCTTGCAATAATTGAAATGAAGCATAAAAACTATATCCTATCAATGCTCTATAACAGAAGGTCATCAATCTTCTGTGTAGGGTTTTGACAGCAAAAATAAGAATGCAAGGAAATTACAGAAAACTTGTAAATTACTTGGAAATAGAAATTTGTAGTGAATTGGAAAGTTGCTAGGAATGAAAAGAATAACCAGATCTACCACTAATAATATCATAAAAACATTAAGAACAAGAATTAAACAACTAGGAATGTTAGCTATGCAAAAGAATAAAAATGACAAGTTCACAACTTATTCTGCTGTAGCAAAATCAGAATAAAACCTGTCTGTCAGTCCTCCTCCTAGGTTTGGAAGTGGCCGACCTCCTTTCTCGGAAGAAGGTTTGAATTCTTCTTTAAGTATTACTCACACTCAGACATAACAAAATAAATGGAATGAAACTGTACTTTTATTGCTTCAGAAACATAATTACAATTCTGCTAAAATCTGTTACAGGTCTGAAATCACTATTCTATTATCTCCCTATTTATTTTTTGTTTCCTCTATCTAATCTCTCTAATCTAATATATTCTAATCTAATATCTAATAGCTCAAACTGTACAGGAGATATATTTTATAGATGCCTAAAATCTAATTACAAACAGAAAATATGTTGTTCCTGATATCCTGCAAAATTTCTTGGGTTTATCCTAGAAGAGGATCAATTTGATCTCCATAAACGGTGGCTTTGGATGGCAAGGATGGCAAAGTTATATGGGAGATATTTTCCCTTAACTTTCTCAACCTTATTATCCCCGTTTCCATCACCAAAAGTCAGTCAAAAAGTACATTATTTTTTCATTCCAAAGATAAGTGGCTCATTTCGAAGATACTGCAATTCTCATTTTGAAGATCCGCTCATTCCGAAGATACTGCAATTCTCATTCTAAATATCCGCTCATTTCGAATATCATGTAATTTTCATTCTGAAGATCTGCTCATTCCAAAGACACTGTGTTTTCTCATTTCGAAGATATCTATTCATTTTGAAGACACTGTGTTCATTCCAAAGACACTGTGTTCATTTCGAAGATCTTTAGAATGACCAACTGTGTTGACTCAAAATGGTTTTGGCTGCATTTCTCAGGTGGATTAGCCCTCAGGATTAGATTGCAATAGTCTTCATTCTTCCTTGGATGTGAATTCCATGCCTTGCCATTCATTGGCAGCTTGCTGGAATTTATATGGAAAAACTAGTTTTCTGTTGCACAGTAATAAGTCTTTGTACTATTTGCTGAATTTAGATAAACTAATACTTAATGATCATCAAAATAAGACTAGTGAAGTGTTGCTATCAACCTAAGCATGACAAGATAACATAAAACTTATACAAGAACTGTTAAAAATCAAAATAGAATGTCCTTAACACTTCAATTATGCAAACAGTTAATACACAACATATTAAATCAACTTAACTAGCATATAAGATAATTCACAAGATTTTTAGGCAGTTTTAACTATTTAAAACATGCTATAAATGAGGCTTATCCAGGCCTCATCATTCCCCCCAAACTTATATTAATGTATGCCCTCATGCATTGCAGTGGGCTATGGAGTCACAAATGTCCATACTCATATTCCATATTTCATAAAACAATTTAGTGCCTGTGTAATTTCTCATGAAGGTTTCTGATTCATTATTCAAACTGATCATCTGGTTGGGAATCATCTTCAAAATAGGAGGCCTGAATCTGAGACCTACCCAATTAAATTACAGAATTGAAACTCTAGTTATAGTTGCAGAATTGAAAGTCTATTTAATCTTGCAATAATTTAAATGAATCATAAAAACTAGATCCTATCAATGCTCTATAACATAAGGTCGTCAATCTTCTGTGCAGGGTTTTGACAACAAAAACAAGAATGCAGGGAAATTACAAAAAACTTGTAAATTGCTTAGAAATGGAAATTTGTAGTGAATTGAAAAGTTGTTGGGAATGAAAAGAATAACCAGATCTACCACTAATAATATCACAAAAACATTATGAACAAGAATTAAACAACTAGGAATGTTAGCTATGCAAAAGAATGAAAATGACAAGTTCACAACTTATTCTGCTGCAGAAAAATCAGAATAAAACTTGTCTGTCAGTCCTCCTCCTAGGTATGGAAGTGGCCAACCTCTTTTCTCATAAGAAGGTTTGAATTCTTCTTTAATTATTACTCACACTCAGACATAACAAAATAAATGGAATGAAACTGTACTTTTATTGTTTTAGAAACATAATTACAATCTCGTTGAAATACATGTTACAGGTCTGAAATCACTATTCTATTATCTCCCTATTTATTTTCTATCTCCACTATCTAATATCTCTAATATAATATATTATAATCTAATATCTAATAGCTCAACCTATACGGGAGCTATCTTTTATAGATGCCTAAAATCTAATTACAAACAAAAAATATGTTGTTCCTGATATCCTACAAAATTTCTTGGGTTTATCCTAGAAGAGGATCAATTTGATCTTCTCCATAAATGGTGGCTTTGGATGGCAAGGACGGCAAATTTAGATGGGAGATATTTTCTCTTAACTTTCTCAACCTTATTATCCCATTTTCCACCGCCAAAAGTCAGTCAACAAGTCAAAAAGTACATTCTATTTTCATTTCAAAGATAAGTGGCTCATTCTGAAGATACTGCAATTCTCATTTTGAAGATCCACTCATTCTGAAGATACTACAATTCTCATTTCGAAGATCCACTCATTTCGAAGATACTACAATTTTCATTTCAAAGATCCGCTCATTCCAAAGACACTATGTTTTCTCATTCCAAAGATATCTGTTCATTTCGAAGACACTGTGTTCATTCCAAAGATCTTTAGAATGACCAACTGTGTTGACTCCAAATGGTTTTGGCTGCATTTCTCAGGTGGATTAGACCTCAGGATCAGATTGCAATAGTCTTCATTCTTCCTTGGATGTGAATTCCATGCCTTGCCATTCATTGGCAACTTGCTGGAATTTATATGGAAAAACTAGTTTTCTACTACACAATAATAAGTCCTTGTACTATTTTCTGAATTTAGAGAAACTAATGCTTAATGATCATCAAAATAAGACTAGTGAAGTCCTATTTTCAACCTAAGCATGAAAAGATAACATAAAACTATACAAGAACTGTTAAAAAATAGAATATAATGTCCTTAACACTTCAATCATGCAAACAGTTAATACACAACATATTAAATCAACTTAACTAGCATATAAGATAATTCACAAGAGTTTTAGGAAGTTTTAACTATTTAAAACATGCTATAAATGAGGCTTATCCAGGCCTCATCATTCCCCCCAAACTTATATTAATGCATGCCCTCATGCATTGTAGTGGGCTATGGAGTCACAAATGTCCATACTCATATTCCATGTTTCATAGAACAATTTAGTGCCTGTGTAATTTCTCATGAAGGTTTCTGAGTCATTATTCAAACTAATATCTTTGGGGGGGGGGGGGGGGGGGGGGGGGGGGGGGGGCCCCCCCCCCCCCCCGGGGGGGGGGGGGGGGGGGGGGGCCGCGGGGGGGGGGCCCCCCCCCCCCCCCCCCCCCCCCTCCCCCCCCCCCCCCCCCCCCCCCCCCCCCCCCCCCCCTCCTGTCTGCCCCCCTCCCCCCCCCTTTTCTTCTCCCCCCTTCCCTCTTTTTCCTTTTTTTTTTTTTTTTTTTTTTTCTTTTTTTCCTTCTCCCCCCCCCCTTTTTTTTTTTTCCTCTTGCTTTGTTGTTGTTTTGTGCCACCTCCTCTTCTTCTCCTTTTTTTTCCTTACCAAGACATAGTAGAAACCAACATTTTTCTCTTTCTCCGAGCATGTTTTGTTTATGCCAACTCTTATGAACACTTTTATACTAATGGTTAATTGTCATATACTATATATCAAATATTTACAATGAGAAAAGTGCAAGAAACATATATACCTGGTTAAAACAAGTTAATGCAAGTTTTGAAAGATGACTGCTTTTGTTGATATTCTATTGAGGCTTCCTGCAACACTTCAAAAACAAGTGCAGTTGGTGAATTTGTACAATGGTGACTCAGAATTTTCAAGGTTATGCATGCCAAAAAATTGGTTTTCATGCATACCAACCCAATAGTGCCTTAGAAAAGGTTTTCACTGTTGAGTTATTCATTTTTCTCTTTTTTTTTTCTTGGTTTCCTTTTTTTTTTCCTCTCCTTTTCTCTCTCTTTTTTCTTGATTCTGATTATGCCCATGAAGGATTTCATGATTTCCCTGAAATCATGCCCATGAAGGAATTCATAATCAGAATTTATTCATCTTTTTGTTTTCTATTTTTTTCTGATTTTTTTTATTTTTCTTTTAAGATTCAAAGATATGATCATTTGGAATCTTCATCAAAAGAAGAAGCCTCTTCTGTCAAATGTAACTATGTGAAATACCGAGCAAATTCCACCTTTGTTAGTGGTTTATGGTACAACTATAAAAGATGTCCATTTACCACTAATATCCTCCTTAAATCATCAACTAAAGAAAGTTGAACAACTTCATTCTCAAACTCCCCTGGTTCATCCTTGCTGCTCTTAATGTGATCATCATGCCACATTTTCCATTTTTGTTGAGTGAACTCTATTTGGTGAAGTGCTTCCAACCAAAGTTCATCAAATGCATTCAACTACAAAATTTGTTTTTTCTGTACTGCAACAACTCAATGCCAACTGCTAAAGATGCATAAAATGTTAGTAAAGCATTAGGATGTTGCACCAATATATCAAACAAATTTGCTCCCTGGTTTTTAGTCAACCAACTATTGTTGTTCAAAGGTTGTTTTGGTTGTATTTCAGTTTGTTTTGTACCAGGCTGATTTGAATTGGTTCTTGGAGAAAAATTTTTATTTACAACAATGGAGGCCAAAACTAAAGTATTCTTTTCATTTTCCTTATGTGTTCTAAGAAAATGTGGGCTTTATGTACAATCATACTTAGGTGTAATAAGCAAGTTAACTAATTTTCCACCTTTTTGTATGGTTTTAGGATATACTTTCTTCTTTTTTCTTGGTTTGCTAAAACACATTTCTTGAACAATCCTATTAATGATTGGTACAACTTGAGGTAAAGGGATTGTAACAGTTAAATGTTCTAATTCCTTTATCAAATCTGATTGTGAAGATGTTATTTTTGATATCTCAGACTGTTCAAAATATGATACTTTATTTGATGAGGTATCTTGTTCTTCTTGATGTTGTTTTAGTGTGGATTTGTTTTCATGTTCATTCTTTTTAACTTCACTTTCTACACTGATAAGTGGAATAGGTTCAAGCAATGGTTCACCTGAACACAACTGAGTTTTAACACAATCACTAACATTTATTAGGGCTGTATTTTCTGATTCAACCACAGAGATAGGGGTTACCTGTTTAACATGATTTGGACTGACCACAGGTTGAGTTGAAAACAGAGGTTGTTTTAATTTTTGTTGTTGTTGTCCATGATAGAAATTATGGATATGATTAGGCAACAAATTTGATTTTTGTTTTTGACAATGTTGCTGCCCTTTGTACAGATTTTGATGTTGTACCCATTGATATCCCTATAATTTTGGTTGCAACCATGGTGGATGTTGTTGATTCCATTGTTGTTGCATCCATCCATGTTGAGACCATGCTTGGGAGTATGCCCATGGTGGTTGACTCCAACATTGTTGAAGTGGACCTGAAGCAGACCATGGCATATACCAAGGATTATTTCCCCAATGTGCAGGAAATTGAGAAGCATTCTGATATGGAAATTTATGAAAATTATTCCCTTGTCCTTGTCCTACAAAATTGATTTTTTTCATAGGTTGAGACTGTTTTTCAAAGACACTTTTAAGTTCTGGCAATAAACTACATTGATCTGTGGGGTGTCCTAATTGACAAATGCTACATGTAGCAGGTATAAATATTTTGTTCAAAGGACAATCATGAAGAGAGTGTTGCTTTTTACATTCTAAACAATAGATGGCTGAAGATTTAGTAGATTCATTTTTTTCATCTAATGTTCTATCATGTACTAAAATATCAGCCTCTTTCATGCATTCTTTCAAATCATGTTTTTCATTACCAATTCTGTGTTTTCTATGCCTTGAATGAGAGTAATTTTTACAGAGTTTAATAATTTCCTGAAATTTAAGTGCATTTGTATCTCCTCTTCCCAAGATATCCAATGCATCCCTAGATTCATCTTGTAGTCCCCTTAAGAATATGACTTTGCAAATTTCAGGTTCAACACTTCCACATCTCTTATGAACAAAAGAAAATCTGTCTAGATAATCTTCTAAGATTTCATTTTCCTCTTGTTTCATTGTAATAATTTCATCATTTTGATTCTTGACTTGACAATATTCTTGGTATCTCTCCAAGAATATGTTTTCCATCTCATCCCAAGTTCTAATTGAGTCAGGTGCTAAGGTGATAAACCATCGTAGAGCTAACTCTTTAAGAGTGGAAGGAAATAGTTTGAGCTTTTGATTGTCATTAGTGTAATCATGAGCTTGACATACAATTTTAAACTCAAATAAAAACATATCAGGATCTTCGGATGTAATTCCCTTGAAAGTTGGTAATACTACAGGTGAAATGACCTTCATGGGAGCATTTTGATTAAGATCTAGTTGGATGGGATTTTGAAAAGTTCTGGCAGGTGCACTAGTTGCACTAGGGTGGAGCACATTGTTGGCTCTACCTTGATTCTCTTGTGAGCCTTCCATTGTAGGTTCCCAAAAACAATTATAAATCTTGTCAAATTTTCTTGATTGTATGGATTTGTCAAGAGAAAATGGTGTTGAACTACTTAATTTTCCTCCTTGTAATGATTTCTCAAAGGATCTTGCAGTTTTGGAAGTGGATGATTGGGATTCTTTGAAAATTCCAACATTTTTGGAAATAAAAAATTTAGACATTTTTGACATAATTTCAACCTCTTGTGAAATTTTTCTTCTTGTGGTTTCTTGCTTATTTCCTAAATGGACTGAAATACAATTTACCAATAACAATTACTTATACCAGTCATTACATTCATATTTTACTCTAAAATTCACAACTTAGCATATTTAATAATTATTGGACTACTTTTCACCTTCTAACAACACCGTGTTCCCCAACAATGGTGCCAAAATGATGGGTTGTCGTTAAGCACATCATTAAATCTCAAAGATCTTATCAATCCGGGGTGGTGTCCAAGGCTATTTACGAGAGAAATTTCAAGCAGGGTTGTAGTTCAGTTCATTTGGAAGCAACAAGTCTTATTGGTGGAATTGATTGTGTGGGGGTTTTGTGTCACTTCTACCCCTAAATTGCATAAATTGAACTTTAATCTATTTGCAAGAATGAAAACTAATTGCTAATTGCATAAATGAAACCCTAGTTACAGTTGCAAGAATGAAATCTAATTAAATTACAGAATTGAAACTCTAGTTATAGTTGCAGAATTGAAAGTCTATTTAATCTTGCAATAATTGAAATGAAGCATAAAAACTAGATCCTATCAATGCTCTGTAACAGAAGGTCGTCAATCTTCTGTGCAGGGTTTTGACAGCAAAAACAAGAATGCAGGGAAATTACAAAAAACTTGTAAATTACTGGAAATGGAAATTTGCAGTGAATTGGAAAGTTGTTGGGAATGAAAAGAATAACAAGATCTACCACTAATCATATCACAAAAACATTATGAACAAGAATTAAACAACTAGGAATGTTAGCTATGCAAAAGAATGAAAATGACAAGTTCACAACTTATTCTGCTGTAGCAAAATCAGAATAAAACCTGTCTGTCAGTCCTCCTCCTAGGTCTGGAAGTGGCCAGCCTCCTTTATCAGAAGAAGGTTTGAATTCTTCTTTAAGTCTTACTCACACTCAGACATAACAAAATAAATGGAATGAAAACTGCACTTTTATTGCTTTAGAAACATAATTACAATTCTGTTGAAATCTGTTACAGGTCTGAAATCACTATTCTATTATCTCCCTATTTATTTTCTATCTCCTCTATCTAATCTCATCTAATCTAATATATTCTAATATAATATCTAATAGCTCAACCTGGATGGGAGCTATCTTTTATAGATGCCTAAAATCTAATTACAAACAGAAAATATGTTGTTCTTGATATCCTGCAAAATTTCTTGGGTTTATCCTAGAAGAGGATCAATTTGATCTTTTCCATAAATGGTGGCTTTGGATGGCAAGGACGGAAAAGTTAGATGGGAGATATTTTCCCTTAACTTTCTCAACCTTATTATCCCATTTTCCACCGCCAAAAGTCAGTCAACAAGTCAAAAAGTACATTCTGTTTTCATTTCGAAGATAAGTGGCTCATTTCAAAGATACTGCAATTCTCATTTCGAAGATCCGCTCATTCCAAAGATACTAAAATTCTCATTCTGAAGATCCACTCATTTCGAAGATACTACAATTTTCATTTCGAAGATCCACTCATTTTGAAGACACTGTGTTTTCTCATTCTAAAGATATCTGTTCATTTCGAAGACACTGTGTTCATTTCGAAGATCTTTAGAATGACCAACTGTGTTGACTCCAAATGGTTTTGGCTGCATTTCTCAGGTGGATTAGACCTCAGGATCAGATTGCAATAGTCTTCATTCTTCCTTGGATGTGAATTCCATGCCTTGCCATTCATTGGCAACTTGCTGGAATTTATATGGAAAAACCAGTTTTCTGTCGCACAGTAATAAGTCTTTGTACTATTTGCTGAATTTAGAGAAACTAATGCTTAATGATCATCAAAATAAGACTAGTGAAGTGCTTGTTGTCAACCTAAGCATGACAAGATAACATAAAACTATACAAGAACTGTTAAAAATCAGAATATAATGTCCTTAACACTTCAATCATGCAAACAATTAATACACAACATATTAAATCAACTTAACTAGCATATAAGATAATTCACAAGAGTTTTAGGCAGTTTTAACTATTTAAAAAATGCTATAAATGAGGCTTATCCAGGCCTCATCAATTAGTTTTAAGTTTTATTGGATGACTTATTCAAAGTATTTCTTTTCATTGGAGATGTTAGGTGAACCTCCCAATGATTCACTACAAAAAATTGACTATGATCATTAGGATCATAATCAAGAGTCTTCTTTCATATTTATGAAGTGAACATAAAGCTTGTCCTGTCGAGCATGCCAGACAAATTGTTATTATCTTTAGATGCATCTACTTATCAGGGATGAAGCCTGACATTCCTAGGGCACCCATTCCTCACATAGAGTGACACAACAATAAGTGTTGTGGATGAAGGGATCACCTATGATGAAACCTCTAGGGTTTTTACTTGAGACTGGATCTTTGTTAGCTTTATCTTTGGCACACTAAGGCCTTTGTGAGCTAAGGCTTACTTTTATTGAGTGGTTTTAGGGAAAGTAATTGCAATGAAAGTAAAAAATACAAGAAATGTAAAGGAACAAGAAAGTAAACTTGTAAAAAATAAAACCTAAGCTATAGTGTTGATGCACTAAGATTAAGTCTTCCCTCCTAATTTTATGAACATTATATAAATGAACACACCATAGTATGCATAACCTAAAATAAAAAAACACACTTAAGGCAGTAGAATAGATTGAAATAAGTCACAAGTTCCATTCATGTGTTAGAATGATTACAAGGCATGTGGCCTGAAGAGACTTGATGCTCCTTAGACAATGGCTTAAGGTTTGATCCTTGCTCATACAACTGAGGAGTGAAAGGAAGATCTCTCAAGGCTAGATATGAGGCATGAGCGGGCAACTTGCAATACCTTTATAGTGCCAATTTGGGCCTATTTATAAGCTAGGAGGATAGTTTTTTCCCTCTAAATATCTATGTAGAAGGTTTGTAAATTCTTCTTTGCTCTTTAGCCAAAATCCTTCTACAACCATAATTGACAGCTTCTAGATCTTTGGATTTGGGGCCATCACTATTGAAGCCTTTCGAGCCCTCGTATGATACATTATTATCGACATGTCTTGTTATTGTGCTAGGGTGGTTGTGTCATTAAGATCCTACCAGGTTCCCTCTAGAATATCTTTCTTACTAATGTAGTGTGAATGACCTTCCCGACTAGTGTAGGATGGCAAGGTAGGCTAACTTGTATGACAAGCAATCATCACATTGGAACATAAATGATTCTGATAGGCCAATCTATAAAATTCAATCTCGATGGCCAATGATGGATGTCCTCTTAAATGCCCTCTTAGATTACCTTCTTGTATGTGTGGGCAGTTGCCACATGTCCTTGGCTAGGACAAGATCTCCTTTGGCTAATGGCGGGCCTTATTTGGTTGTACCCTAGTGCTTAAATCTTGCTTTTGACTGGCTACCATATGTTTGATCCATGCTAAGGTGGACCTCCTTTCTTATTTTGCTCTTTTCTTGTTGGAAGATCAGCATGAGCCATTGGATGGAAAAATCAACGATCCATGGGCCTTGGCTCTCTCAATGCTACTGGATTTAGGTAGAAGATGAGCATTGATCATTGATGGAAGATCTAATGGTTGATATGGCTTTGAGACTCATCCACATTTCTCTCAACATCCCTCCTTCTAACTAAAGGTAGGATATGCCTCCTAAATTTCTTCTTTAGATTGTGTCTCTTTTGACTAGTTTTTTTATAAGTGAAGTAGGGCTATAAGAAAAAATTCCATACAATAACATTGACGAGTGTACTTAATGTTTTAAAATAAATTAGTAGACTTACTTCTAAGTACAATTGCTTATTGCAATCAAAGTATTATTGTTAATCATATGTAAAATGGTGGCTAAAAGCCTTGTATGGCTAGAGGGAAAGGAAATGTAAAATGGCAACTAAAAGCCCTGAATACCTAGAGGGGTATGATATGTAAATTACACGATGTCTTTTAAATAATAGAAAGTATTTTTAATTTAAAAAATAAAAAAATAAATTGATATAATAAATTGAAAATCACAATCAATTGTTGTTTGGTAAAACTTTTGTACTAATCTTCAATACAACAATCAATTGCCAAGTGGTGATACATGTAGGCAAATGAATTGACACATGAATGACATATCTATGCAAGCACACAAATATGTGGACATATACACCATATTACATGTTAGTAAAGTATGTAAATATAATTTTTTATATGTACATATACACCATATTACATGTTAGTAATGTATGTAAATATAATTTTTTATATGTATTATGAGTATTATTCTATATGTATACATGATGACATATATGTTTATAATAAATATCATGTATTATGTTATGATTTTTTTTTTTTTTTCAGGAGAACATTTACAAATTACATCAACAACCACCCTCAAGGGGTTTGAACAGAAGACCACTGAAGAAACAACCACCATATTTAGCCACTAGGGCAATTGTCTATCCGCATGAAATATTTAATGTCATGTATACTAATATTTTGAAACTAATAATTGTTAATTATGTACTTTTTTTATATTGAACATTGTTTACAAATATTTACAAATATCAGCGCGCGTTCAAGCAAACACAAGAAGAATCGACCTCACAAAGAGGAATCGACCTCACAACCACATGGATGATAATAACTAGGCAACTGTCATTACACCAAATGCCATTTGATCTTGTGAGACCTATAAATATACCATCTACCTTAAACAAATCATATTGGTAAAAAGAAAAATATTTATTGAACTATTATGGTGATATTGATCATCTATGTTGGTTATGTTTATCCTATATGGTCTACATGGTTTGTGTGCACTGAAATAAACCATATAAGTAATTGAAATATAAAAAACATCAAAACATATCATTGATGTAGTCTACCCCCAAGTAAGCCATTTGCATTTGTTATGATATGATCTGGGTTATGTATATATATAAGAAGTATTTACTCAATAAAAAAACATAAGTTTTTAAAAACTAAATAACAATGATAAGGTATTTGAGGGTGCATCAACCAAAAAATAAAATAGAAAATAAAATCTGTAACTTTTTATCCTTTACAGACGGATTCATCGTATGAAAATTGACCACATTCTCCTTGATCTCATGAGCCCTGATTCATCGTATGAAAATTGACCACACTCTCCTTGATCTCATGGGCCCTTTCTCAAAGTATATTTTTTTCTTGTCGGTCTACTTTAATGGCGAAATAACCTCCCACTTCCGTGTCACAGTGCCAGTGCCAGCTGGTGGAAATTGCTTAAACTCAACAATCATGATTGCGTCTCTGGATCCTTCTACGTTGGTCCCTACTGTCTACCAATACAACTTTAAAGTCGGCAAAAGCTTTTTTTTAAAGCCTTTTTAAAGACAAGCATTCATAATTCAAATAAACTACTTAAAAGAACGCATACATCTTTCTTAGAAAGTAAGAAGTCCAGAAAGAAAGCACACGGCCGGTCGTTTATTATATTAAATAAATATACAATTTGACAAGCCATTAAACGGCCACATCAAAAGATCAAAAATCTACATTATTAGTTTTACTTTATCAGCTTTGGTTACTATAGTGGAGAGGTGAGTGGAGACTCTAACATTAACTGTAAAATTGATTATAAGTCTTGATAAAGAGGTGAGTGATTGATTTATAGGTTTTTGGTTAAACTGTAATTGATTTATAGGTTTTTAGATTTCAAGGTTTTGGTAAAGAGGTGAGTGGAAGAGGTTAACCTAAAAAGATTAAGGATTCAAATTTTTTTAATACTTCAAATATTTTATGAATGAAAGATGAAAGATTCAAATCTTCTTGAAACTCGAAATAGCTGGAGATCTAACTGCTACATGATGCAGCAATTGTTGGGGTTTTCATCGTTGAACAAATAGGTGGGATCATCAATGCCATTTCTACTCTCAGCCTGTCCTTCCTCCGCGTAGTTTATCACCACGACGGGATTGTCGTTGTTGTAGTGCATCGGGTACGCACCGTGCACCATAGCGGTGCTGCCGCTCATGGTGGCGGTGTTTCTGTTCACCACTAACACTGTTTCAGGCTCATACTTGCTCATACCCGCCACAACGCCACCTCCGCCTCCGCCGCCACTCACCACCTCCGCCGCCTTACCGCCGCCAGCGGTGGTGGTTTCGTCTCCACTGGAAGTCCCACTGTTAGACTTCTCGCCGCTGCTCTTCCCCTCTCCACCGCCGCCTTCCTCCTTTACGGCGGAGCTCTTCTCCTCGCCGCCGCCGCCGCCTGTGCTAGTGCTGGGCTCCTTGCCGCCCTTGCTTTTCTTGTGTGAACCCTTGGCCGCCTTCCCTTTTCCTTCCCCTTTATGGCATCCTTCCTTGGGAGGCTCGGAAGCTTCGATTTTTTCTTTTTTCTGTTGTTTGTCGATCCCTTGCGACCATAGCTCCGCCTGCTTGCCGGCTTTGTGAAGGGCTTTTATGAGCGTCCCAGACTCCACTTTGCCCGCCACCGTCACCGTCACCTTCTGTTCCGCCGCATCCACCGTGGTGGTACACACACCTGCAACAAAATTATACGTTCACTGATTTCTGAAAATACATGGCCGAAGGCTCTAATAGAAGAAGATCAAAAAAAAAAAAACATACATGACAAGTTTAACAATAACAAGTATATAATTACATTTGTTAAGGAAAGGTTTAAATTAATCCTAGAAGAAAGAAAACACTGAATTTAATCTTACTAATAAAAACAAACATCAAAGATAATTTTAATCCAATTCAAGATTAGCTCACATCCTACTCGCACCATATTTTTGCAACTATTACAAACGAAACTTTCCATGCCAAACATACAACCATATACATACCTTCGATGCTCTGTAAAACCTTTTTAACTTTCTTTTTACACCCCTCGCAGTGGATGTACACTTTCAACACGCATGTCTGCATCGCACAAAAAAAACAAAATCAATATACAGAATTCATTCAGAAACATTGGCAGTAACTATAATAGGCAGTGTAGAATTCCATGCACCTGAAGCCCATCTGTGGCCATTGGTGAGAAAAACTCTCAAACAAAGCACACGATCTTTTAGAAAAAACGAAGTCACTGATACAAAACTGCAGGAGGAGAGAAAACTAATTGGTCTTCCCCTCCCCAGTTCTGAACAAAATGACAGGAACGAGGCGAGGCAAGCAATTGGACGAATGCTATATTGCAAATAACTGCTACAACATGATATTTATATTGTTCACTTATTAGGAATTGTAACATTTTTGTTAAAGTATGATTAAGCATTGAACCTGAACATATGGTAAATAGTAATAAGAATGAAATCCACATACTGTTTAAAAAATTAAACTAGGACAACTTAAAAGTTAACCATAAATAAAAACAAAATTCGGACAACTAAAAATTTAACCAAAACCATCCTTTAATTACTTGTTTCTATATAATTCCAGTGAAGACGTGGAAAAGGTGGATTCCCATGACACAAAATGCCTCACACAGTTTACCTTTAGCTTTTGCGTTGGGTTTTGGGCTTTTCTTTAAAAAATGTGTATGGTTTGTTCAGCTTGATGTTGACTAAGCAAAGATTGTGTCTTTTGGTGTCGCTCGCTGGTGGCCATGCATAACTTGGTGCTGTTAATGAAGTAGATGTGGCATTCTAATTTAAGCATGCATGTCGCCCCTTTGCCATATCAGTGGGTGTCTCATCTCTCGAAGTATTCTTAGCATATTCAGCTTTGCATAAACTCTATAACCATTGGGAGAAGATACATTTTTGCTTTGCATAAACTCTATAACCATTGGGAGAAGATACATTTTTACTAACCACTCGTATAGAAAAATTAATTTGAGTTTAATTTCTTTTTGATTGTTTATATTTTACTATTGATTTTGATGCTCTTTTTTTTTAGTTTTATTTTAAAGTTTATAGTTTTAGGCCTTTCAAACTAAATTGTTTTAACTTCACCATGAAGAACACTAAAACTATAAAGTATTTAAACTTATATATAAATTGGGTTAGTATAGGATGCAATCTAATTAGATCTTTTAAGGTAATAGTTTATCATATATTATAATCGTTAATATATAAATACATAAGAACATCAGGAGTGGTTGTTAGACAAAACAATAGCTACTATATTATTAGCAACTTTCTATATATTATAATCGTTAATATATAAATACATAAGAACATCAGGAGTGGTTGTTAGACAAAACAATAGCTACTATATTATTAGCAACTTTCTATATAATAGTCTGATAAGAATCGTGGTGGATTTATATTTATACCATTGCTTTAGTGGACAGAACATGCAAGGACACTCCTCTATAGTAAACATCTTGTGACTAGGAATATAGTTGTAGGGTAGCACTGCATTTATAATATATTATTAGTTCAACTTCACAATTCCAAACCTGTCACGAATCTTCTTGATAAGGTGTCTAAGAACTTGAATATAATTGTGAACCTTGTTTGCTTGCAATAGGATATCACGCATGAGAGAGTTGTGCCGAATCCAAGGGGAGGATCCCCTAGAAAACAAAAACTTGCATTTTATTTTCCAAATAAATAGATGACTACTCTCAAAAAATCTCAATTCATATTATAAGGATCAAAATCATTCGAGAGACCAAGGAGTCATGTTTTCTAGTTAACACGAGTGAAGAGATATGAGAGAAGATCAACAAACACTTCATAGTCTTCTCTATCATAAGGACAAAAGCAAAATAAGTGTTTGATAGACTTCATGTGCTCACAGAAAACACATAAGGGATGGGTTAGGTTGAGCTTTGCAAGGTGCTAAAGGGAAGAAATTTTGCATTGAAGGACTTTCTAGGAAAATAACAAATTTTGGGCAACAAGTGCCAGTTTCCACAAATTGTCAATGAGAAAAAGTCATTGTTGTTTGGAAATATGGTCTCACTTCTCATTGAGGAGAGAAATCAAAGGAAGAGATTGGGTGAGAATGCATCTATTTAGATTGAATGACTTGTAATGGGTAGTTGTTCCACCACCTCCAATCAAACCAGGAGTACTGAACAATCCTTACAAATAAGTCATTGTTGTTTGGAAAGATGAAGGTCTCACTTCTCATTGAGGAGAGAAGTCAAAGGAAGGGATTGGCTGAGAATGCATCTATTTAGATTGAATGACTTGTAAGGGGTAGTTGTTCCACCATCTCCAATCAAACTAGGAAGATTGAACAATCCTTACAAATAGCTAGCTCAAATATCATTATATGAATCTCATTCTAAAACAAAATACTTTTGTCTCTCAACTACACAAAAGGTGCATACCATTTCCTTCCATTTCTTTTTTGTTTCTTTTATATGCTTATTTCACATCTAAGTATTTTTTTTGGTAAACACACTCACACACCTTGTCATAGCTTGATCTTGGGTCTCCCGAATAAAAGCGCAAGGTCAGAGCACTCTAGTGTCCCACAAGGACTTCATCTAAGTAAGTTTGAGTGAGCTAGTCCTTAGTTGACCTTTGAATATCTTTACCCTATAATTGATGTTTATCCCTAAACATTTTAGAGGTGATAGTATATAAATTTAAATTTATTAAAATAATGTTTTATCTTTCTCAGATTTTTTTCCTCACATAATTGCCCGTAATTTTTTTTAACAAATAATTTTATCTTCCATTATTTTTTAAATATTCATCCAAATTAATAATTCTTTCTTTTGTTAAAATATTCTTGTATAAAAACTTTAAACTATCTATTTACATCCATATTTTGACTTCTATTTTAAAATACTTGAAAGTTTTTTTTTTTCAATGACCAACCCTAACCAAGTTGCCATAGTGCATCTAAAGTTGTGTCACAAACCCATAATTTATATGCAGATAAAAATACATCTTGAATTTTTTCATATATGAATCCATTGCAAACCTCCATTGCCTTAAGTTATTTCTATTGCAAATGACCTCTAAACCAAAGTTTCTATAAAAATGCTTTATAGTCTCTTTCCAAACTGATCAAGACAATGAGAGTTAAAGAAATTTGACAACTTTTAAAATTCTTTATTGAAGTGTGCTAAATTTGGTTATATATCCTTTGAGTATCACTAACCCATGTGTTTTAAGATTTTATTGCAACTTCCAAAAAATATCCTAGGAATATTTGACTTCCTAAGCATATTCAAGTCCCAAGTGCACTCAGATCATGTCAGATTACACTATCTTCATCTTAGCTAGAAGGTATGATCCATTCTGACACGTGCAAGGTCGAGTGCCAATATCTAAGCAAAGTAAGCACCATGTTCACATGTTGCCCATGAAACCCAACTTCACTATAAGAAGACATCATGTGAGGGGCATCGTCTTAGTGCTTGAAGGATAGGAGAGTCTAAGAAGAACAATTGTTTTTCCTACTGAACTAGATATGGGGGGTGAAATTGTTAGAATTGAGCCAGCTTTAATCAAATTCAAAAAGGAGGTGTTAGAAATTCTTGAGAGAGGCGATCTATTGCACTTTCTTAAGAAATATGATGGTTATGATGAAGGGATTTCCCATCAAATGGACTACTCCTAGATAGAAGGGAAAGTTACAGTAGATGGTTTGAGTTTTTGTATTAACCCAGAAGTGATAGCTAAAGTCTCCTAGCTAGTAATGGAAGGTAAGTGTATAATTGTTAGGATCTCATCCTAACCCTTAATGTAATAACTTCCTTGATGTAATAATTCCTAGTGAACGTGGGTAGTACCCATGATTAATATTTTTTAATGTTCTAAGTTTTAGCTTAGGTAGTGCCTATGACAAATGGCACCCTTTTCTATGTAACACATGGTAGATAGGTTAGGTAAGGTGGCATTGTGCATGTAATTCGAGTGGCATTGTGCATGTAATTCATGTGGCATTATGCCTGTAATTTGAGTGGCATTTTGCATGTAATTCAAAGTGGCACTATGCATGTAATTCGAGTGGCATTATGCATGTAATCCAGGTGGCATTTTGCATGTAAGCCAACCTTGGAAGGAAACTCTTTAAATACCCAAAAAGGCACCAATGTAATCATATTTTTGAAAATTAATGAAGTGTTGAAGGAGGTTGCCCCCTCGAAGAGGCCTACGATTCTATCTATTGTGAGATTGTTCCTTTTAAGTAATTTTGTTATCATATGCATTTAATTCTGAATACTGTTATAATGTTTCTGTGAGTTTATTTCTAAGAAAATGTGTGAGAGTGTATTTATTTGAGTTGAGAGTGTGTTTTTTAGTATATTTATAGTAGGATCTTAACAAGTGGTATCAGAGCGCTTTCCAGGGCCAAGTTCTGTTGTAACTGCAACGATTCTTGCCATCCAATCTGCCTGTTAGGTATAAATTCTATGTGTTTTTTCCATTCCTGTTTTTCTTTATTAAAAAAAAAAATCCAAAAAATACAGTGCATTTTTTTTCCAGACAAAAAAAAAAATATTTTTAGTTGAGTAGGTAGAAACCCTGTGCCGGGGGTTTTAAAATATCACGAAGGATCTATCGTTATTGGCTAAGCTAGATAGCCCATAAAGCATCTAGTGAAGTCAGGGCCGATCAGGCTCTAATACCCAGGCCTCAGACAGAACTCGCACAACACGGACTTGAGCTCCCACGTATCTTCGGGTATATCGAGAGACCATATAGGTCTAAAAAAACTTTTAGCCATTAGGAAGCTTTTCGGCCTTGTATTACTCATAGTCTACGGGACACAACATCCTAGACGATTACCCTCCCGTATTGTCAGAGAGGCAGGTAGTGTGCTCAAGGGTATGTGTGGAATCCTCCTTGAGTAGTGGCCTAAAATATTGGTCCGAGCACTATTGTTCGTCACTGTTGATATAATAGAGGGCCTATGCGTGGTACATACTCCTCTACCTAGCATTCCCTGGTTCTGTTAAAACTTCAACCTGTAACAAAAAAAAAAAAAAAACCAAACCTCCCTATTCGTAAACCTGCATTTCAAATCCCCAAAAGTGAGCATATGAGAAAGGAGTCCTCTACTAAAAAAATAATAGAAAGTACATGCATTCGGGATAGACCATGAGGGTGACACTGAAGCTGACAGTTTGGAGAATAATAGTTAAATTTACAGTGGCAGTCACATTCAGGTCAGTCAGGTCAGATAGGTCAGCAAAGTCAGGTCAAAATTTACAGTTTTTAGGGTCATAACAGAACTGTCATAACAATCACCTACAAAATATAGAGAATCTTGGGGCTAGTGAGGTCAGTAGTCTTAGAGAGACTGTCAGTACTGGGCCAACCAATGAGAGCATGACACGAGTCCAGTTATAGATAGTGCTCCAGTACCCAACTTTTGCTCTGTAGCTTAGAATCAAAAACTGTAAACACCGTTAGACTCAGCAAAATAAGAGAACAAAAAAAAATGGGGTGCCAAAAAGTAGTGTTGAGAGATATAGCTCATTGTGACCACCTCTTCGAGCTGATCATTTTGATATATAGCACCCAAGCACTTTTTTGGGCACTTACTAAAAATAGTAAGTCCTAAAAACTCAATTCTATTTTTAGTAACTGGTCACAAAAGGTTTCAAAATGGCCTAGGGTACCCGTGGACATCAAAAAGAACTAGACCACTTGGAATCCTTAACAAAATCAATTGAGAACTTGCACTCGACTTTTCACTCCATAAGGGAAGAAGTCCAAGGTCTTCGACTAGAGCATGAGGCCACTAGTAACCACTTAGAAGAAGCACTGATAGAAGTAGACATCAAACTAAAAAGAGGACCACCCAAAATAGAACACCAAGCTGAGGGTTTTTGCAAGGAATCATGACCATGATCCATCCTTAAAAATGCCCAAATTGGACTTTCCCAAATTTAGTGGGAAGGATGTTGATGGGTGGCTATGTAGGGTTGATCAATTCTTTAGACTTCATAATGTCCCCATATTTCATCGAGTCCGGATGGCTTCCTTTAAATTGGAATCTAAGGCTCTACACTCGATTTCAATGGTTACGTATTGCCAACCCAAATCTCTCTTGGGAGAATTTTGAATCCCAACTACTCACTCAATTTGGTCTTAGTGAGTATGAGGACTTTACGAGGGCCTTGACCAAACTACAACAAACAGAGGTCAGCTCCATGAATACCAAGCTCAATTTAAAAAATTGGCCAATAAGACAAGAGGATTGAATGAAGGGTTCTTCCGAGTTGTTATATCAGTGGGTTGAATGGGGAACTCCAAGCAGAAGTAAGAATGTTGAAACCACAAACTATGATGGAAGCTATCAGTTTGGCCCGTTTGGCCGAATCTAAACTCTTTGCCCAAAGGCACCCATCAAATTTTCCTCAAAATAGACCTTCATTTCCTTCTCGATCCCAACACCCAATTGATAATAAACCTGCTGCACCCAAGCGCCTAACCACAGAAGATATGGATGAACGTTGTGCCCAAGGATTATGCTACAATTGTGATGAAAAGTTTTTTAAAGGGCATAATTATGCATACAAAAAAATGTTCTTGATAGATGTTGAAGAACCTGATAACTCTAACTAGAGTGATGAGGATGAGGACCCTCCGAAAACACCTTCTCCACAAGAAGATGTGAAACAGGAACCTGAGACAGCAATTATAGTCCATGCTCTCTTGCAGGCATTACTACTCCACAAACCATGAAGGTTGCGGGATTTTTCAAGGGCCAACGTCTTTCCATCCTTATGGATTCGGGAAGCATGCACAACTTCATTGACCCTAGAGTTGCTCAGTGGGAAAATTGCTATATCCACACTTGTAATTCCTTTGAGGTCATGGTAGCTAATGGGGGAACCTTACCTTGTAAAGGAAAATGTCGCAATGTTAAAATCAAGATAGGGGACTATGAACTCAAGCAGGACATGTTTACCCTCCAGTTGGGCGGATGTGATATTGTTTTGGGATCTCAATGGTTGAGTACATTGGGAACTATCAATTGGAACTTTGTCAAACTCTGGATGCAGTTCTCCCAAAATGAACAAACACACATCATCAAGGGCTCCCCAGTCAGAACACCTCAAATTATTAGTTCAAATGGCATGGAGAAATTGCTAAAGAAATCATCATGTGGGGTCATTGCACAACTATTCTCCATCCAACCATCCACCTCTCAAATGGGTGAAACCCCATCAGACCTGCAACAGATTCTCCACAAATATGAGGCCATATTTGTGGAACCAACTACACTACCACCGCATTGCTCTCACGAACATGCCATTCCATTATTGTCGGATAGTGCACCTCCCAATATCAGGCCATACAGGTACCCTCATGCCATGAAGTCAGAGATTGAGACAATGATACAGGAATTACTCAAGGTGGGTATCATTCGACCTAGTACTAGTCCCTACTCTACACCAGTCTTACTGGTCCTCAAGAAGGATGGCTCCTGGCGACTATGTATTGACTACCGGGAACTCAAAAAGATAACTGTCAAGGATAAATTTCCTATCCATGTGGTTGATGAATTACTAGATGAATTACATGGGACCATGTACTTCACCAAGCTAGACCTTCGCTCTGGGTACCATCAGATCCAAGTCTCAGGGATGAAGATATTCCTAAAATTGCTTTTCGCACTCATGAAGGTCATTATGAATTCTTGGTAATGCCATTTGGTCTCACAAATGCTTCTTCCACATTTCAAATCCTAATGAACAACATCTTTCGCCCTTTTTTGTGGAAGTTAATCCTTGTGTTCTTCGATGACATCTTGATTTATAGTCACACATGGGAAGAGCGTCTCAAGCATGTAGATCAAACCCTACAACTATTGGTTGACCATCAATTGTTTGCAAAAAGTTCCAAGTGTTCCTTTGGTTTGATTGAAGTGGAGTATCTAGGACACATTGTCTCAAAGGATGGCGTCAAGGTTGACCCTAAGAAGATCCAAGCAGTCCAAGAATGGTCGAAACCTCACACTCTCAAGGGACTTCAAGGATTTTTAGGGCTTACAGGCTATTACCATAAATTTTTCTATAATTATGGAAAGATAGCCGCCCCCCTCACCTCCATTTTGAAGATGGATTCTTTTACTTGGACAGGGTCGACTGATCAAGCATTCTTGGAACTCAAGCATGCCATGACCACCACTCCAATTTTAGCCATGCCAGACTTCTCTAAAAAATTTGTTATTGAAAGTGACGCTTTTGGTCATGGTATTGGGGAAGTATTGATGCAAGAAGGATGCCCTTTGGCTTTCACCAACAAAGCCCTATCTGATTGCAATTTAGGGAAATCCACATATGCCAAGGAAATGTTGGCAATATTGCATGCAGTCTTGCATTGGTGACCTTACCTCATTGGGTGCCATTTCTCCATCAAACCGACCACCAGAGTCTGAAATACTTTCTAGAACAACGGGTTGCCACCCCCGAGCAACAAAAGTGGGTATCAAAACTCATGGGCTATGATTATGACATCACGTACAAAAAAGGAAAGGAGAATCTTGTGGTGGATGCTCTCTCTCACCAATTTGAGACCCTTAGTATGTTGTGTGCCATTTTTACACCATTGCCCCAATGGATTGAGCCCTTACGTCAAGAAATACTTCAAGATGTAGATTTGAAAGACTTGGTTTCTTCACTTATGGATGATCCAGAGTCTACACCAGGATATAGTTGGGATGGCTAGGATCTACGTTACCATCAATGCCTAGTTCTTCCTCCTAAGTCCTCACTTCGAGAGCTCCTCATGAAGGAATCACATGCTACTCCATTTGCTAGCCATTTAGGGTTCCTAAAAACTTATGAGCGACTCAAGTGCACCTTCTTTTGGAAATATATGAAACAGGACATTCGCTCTTTTATAGTTGACTGCAACACATATCAAAGGATGAAAGGGGAAATAGTGCGCTCTTCGAGAACTCTTCAACCATTGCCGATCCCAGAGCAGGTGTGGACTGACATCTCCATGGACTTCATAGAAGGGCTACCTAAATCTGGAGGCAAGTCAGTTATTTTTGTGGTAGTGGACCGCCTTTCAAAATATGCTCACTTTTGTGCTCTAACCCATCCTTACACAACATCCACTATTGCCCAAATTTTTCTTGACTCCATATTTCGCCTTCATGGCATGCTAGCCTCCATTGTATTTGATCGTCATCCCACCTTTACTAGCAATTTTTGGCAAGAGTTGTTTAAGTTGCAGGGGACTCATCTCAAAATGAGTTCAGCCTACCATCCGCAAATGGATAGTCAAACAAAGGTTGTTAATAAATGCTTGGAAACCTACCTTCACTGCTTTGCCTCCGATCATCCTACTCATTAGGCAAAATGGCTTTCCTTGGACGAATGGTGGTACAACACTTCCTATTATACTGCCACCAAACTCACACCATTTGAGGTAGTTTATGGGCGCCCTCCACTCACGCCTTCCTCCTACATTTTAGGTAGCTCCAAGGTCCAGTCCGTTGACAATGCTCTGAGTCAACACATCGAGGTCCTCCGCCAACTCAAGAAAAATTTGAACATTACCCAGAATTGGATGCGCCAACAAGCTAATCAACATCGTTCTGAGCATAGTTTTGATGTGGGTGATATGGTCTTCCTTCGCTTGTAGCCATACAAATAATATTCCCTACAACTTCGCAGGTGTCAGAAGCTCACTCCAAAATTCTATGGTCCTTATCAGGTTCTACAATAGATTGGCCCTACAACTTACAAATTGGCTCTTCCCCCCACTTCCAAGCTCCACCCTATTTTTCATGTTTCCCTTCTCAAGAAAGTTGTGGGCACAAAGGTACAGGTTCAATCAACACTCCTCGAATTGGATGAAGAAGGCTCCATATTACTTGCACCTGAGCAGCTACTCGATTGTCGAACTCGCACTCTGCGCAACCGTACCATTACAGAGGTCCTTGTTTAGTGGTATGGGCTTCAACCTGAGGATGCTACATGGGAGTCTCTCCATCAACTCCAGCAACAGTTTCCTCATTTCAGTACAAAGCTTCTTCAAGGAGAAGGGCATGTTAGGATCTCATCCTAACCCTTAATGGAATAACTTCCTTGATGTAATAATTCCTAGTGAACGTGGGTAGTACCCATGATTAATATTTTATAATGTTCTAAGTTTTAGCTTAGGTAGTGCCTATGACAAATGACACCCTTTTCTATGTAACACATGGTATATAGGTTAGGTAAGGTGACCTTGTGCATGTAATTCGAGTGGCATTGTGCATGTAATTTGTGTGGCATTATGCATGTAATTCAAGTGACATTGTGCATGTAATTCAAAGTGGCACTATGCATGTAATTCGGGTGGCATTATGCATGTACTCCAGGTGGCATTTTACATGTAAGACAACCTTGGAAGGAAACTCTTTAAATACCCGAAAAGGCACCAATGTAATCATATTTTTGCAAATTAATGAAGTGTTGAAGGAGGTTGCCCCCTCGAAGAGGCCTGCGATTCTATCTATTGTGAGATTGTTCCTTTTAAGTAATTTATGTTATCATATGCATTTAATTATGAATACTGTTATAATGTTTATGTGAGTTTATTTCCAAGCAAATGTGTGAAAGTGTGTTTATTTGATTTGAGAGTGTGTTGTTTAGTATATTTTATAGTAGGATCTTAAAAATAATTCAAGCAAAACACTCACTCACAAGATAAATGAACAAGTTTTTATCTCAAGATAAGAACATAATCAAGGTGAATAACCATGTTTTAAGGGAATCCCTTCCCAAACCCTAGAACAGAGTAGTGATGATAATAATGAAATACTTCATGTTGGATGGGAAATTCATAGTGGTAAGAAATTTTCACTTTGCTTTCCTTAATCATTTGCAAAGAGGGAAAACCATGAATATCCTAGCCTTCCTTTACTGGGGTATTGAGAAATCCATCAATGATGTACAACAGGGGAAGACTTCCACGCCTTGGCATCAAGGCTTGTTGAAACTATTGTATATGCATACACATTTGAAGGGTAGACAATCAAGCTTGATTAGGAGGAAGTTGGTGGTAGAGAACCTTGAAACCTCTGAAGAAAGGAGCAAGGAAGTTGCACAAGTGTCTAGAGGGGAAGGCATCTTGGAGGGAGAATCCTTCGATTATACACCATCATAGGAAGGACCCAAAAGTTGCAAAGGCACAAGCTCGAAGCACAAGTATTAGTCTAGGAAGGATTTCTCAAAGAAGGGTGATAAGCTAGATGATAAGACCCTAGAGGATTCAGATGTTAAAAGGACATCAAAGTGTTTGGAGAGAAAACTGGATAGTAAAGAAAACCAAAGCTTTGCAATGTTACATTTTGGACCATGACATCGATGAATCTTAGAAGAAGGATTCTTCATCTAGTGGAAATGATTCCCATAGAACTGACACATAGTTGAACCCACAACCATAGGCAAAAGATGTTCAACCTAGGGATACTCCCAAAACTTGCAAATCTTACCTCAATAGAGGTATTGATGATGATCCTCCTGAGTACTTTATTCTTGCAAGGCTAAGAAACAACTATATCCTTCTAAAGGACATCAAAAATTCAATGAGTAGAGTGAGCAAAATGATGACCATTAGTATTTATGAAGCTGATATCTACCTAAGGGACGTCAAGAGGAAGATTATCGCTCTTAACTCCAAAGAGGAGATAAAGAGGGCAAAAAGGATGGCTAGAGGTTCGGGTTCTCCATCGTCAACATGACTCTTGTTTGTCTGTATTCCTTCTATATTGTCTTGGTGTGATGTTGTCTTTAGTTATCTAATGTGCTTTTCTTGAAGGATTACATACTGGTCTTATTTAATCTGTTTTGTTCCTTTTTGTAAATATCTTCAAATAATTCTTTGATAATTCTCTCTGGATGTAAAAGGGTTGGGACCCTTTCCAAAGCCCCTTCATCAACTAATAATAATAAAATAAAACAGATCTCACTTGTATAACATTATCACCACACAGTCTTGTTGCAATAGGTGGATATTATCCATGTATCTCTTGACAAGATTTGATATATACTTCTTTTAATAAAAGACATGTTTTTGAATAAACTATATCAATAAAAGACATTTTTATATTATATAAAAAATTAAATTAAAATTTCTTATAATGGTTAAAAATATATTTGTAGGTAAAAATTTAGATTCAAATCTTGTCAAGTAATATATACATGTGTTAAATGCTATATAATTTATTCAGAATATAACAAAAATATAATTATAATAGATAGGTAGGTATTAACACATAAAACACATAAATTTTATATAATTAATTTAAAAAAATTAAAGATCACTTAAAATTAATCAAATCCAATATCAAGATGTCTTTATCCATTGTCTACCAATAAATCACTGTCAAAATTATCTATAATCAAGCTAACATTAACTGTGAAAATTGATTATAAGTTTTACAGAGAAGTAAGTGGAAGACCCCAATGTTGGGTGTGAAGAAGTCAAAACCATCAAAATTCCCTAAAATGTTCCTAATAGAAAAAACAAGAAGGAAACAGCTCGAGATATAACCGCAACTTTTCTGTCTCAACTTTCTAAACTGTTACATGATGCAGCAATTGTTGGCGTTCTCATCGTTGAACAAATAGGTGGGATCATCAATACCATTTCTACTCTCAGCCTCGCCTTCCTCCGCGTAGTAGCTCACCACGACGGGATTGTAGTTGTTGTAGTGTATCGGGTACGCACCGTGCACCATAGCGGTGCTGCCGCTTATGGTGGCGGCGTTTCTGTTCACCACCAACACTGTTTCAGGCACATACTTGCTCATACCCGCCACAACGCCACCTCCTCCTCCGCCGCCGCTCACCACCTCCGCCGCCGTACCGCCGCCAGCGGTGGTGGTTTCGTCTCCACTAGAAGCACCGCCGTTAGACTCCTCGCCGCTGCTCTTCCCCTCTCCGCCGCCCTCCTCCTTTTTGGCGGAGCTCTTCCCCTCGCCGCCGCCGCCGCCTGTGCTCGTGCTGGGCTCCTGACCGCCCTTGCTTTTCTTGTGCGAATCCTTGGCCGCCTTCCCTTTTTTTCCTCCTTGATCGCATCCTTCCTTGGGAGGCTCGGCAGCTTCGATTTTCACCTTTTTCTGTTGTTTGTCGATCCCCTGCGACCATAGCTCCGCCTGCTTGCCGGCTTTGACAAGGGATTTTATGAGCGTCTGAGACTCCACTTTACCCGTCACCGTCACCTTCTGCTCCGCTGCCTCCACCGTGGTGGTACACACACCTGCAACAAAATTATACTCTTATTGATTTATGAAAATACATGGCCTAAGGCTCTAATAGAAGAAGATCCCAACAAAACTGAAAACATATTTTTAAATAAAACAATAAGAAGAATATGGTAGTAATTATAATGGAAAAGAGGTTAAGAGGAAAGAGAATTGCTCAATTTAATCCTTCTTATAAAAAAATTTAATTCAATTCAAGATTAGCTCACATAAAATTGACAGTCATAATCTCGTAGATATTAACAATTTTCAATTTTATTTTTTTAATACCAAACATACAAACATACACATACCTTCGATGCTCTGTAAAACCTTTTTAACTTTCCTTTTATGAAGAATTAAATTTTTTTTTTTTTTAAAACACGCAGAAGTCTGTCTGTCGCCGAAGTCTGCACGGCGCTGTTCGGACAGCGCAGTGCGCAAGTCGAGGGCCCGACGAACTTCGCCCAAACTAGGGCGAGTGCGAACGTCGGCACGCGCCGATGGACTTCGCCCGAAATTGGGCGAGTGCGCACTTCGTCGCAGCTGACGGACTTCGCCCGAAATTGGGCGAAGTGCGCACTTCGGCCGCGCAACTGGACTTCGCCCAAACTTGGGCAAAGTTCGCACTTCGGGGCCGAAGACGGACTTCGCCCGAAACTGGGCGAGTTCGCACTTCGCGGCGACGACGGACTTCGCCCGAAATTTGGGCGAAGTTCGAACTTCGCGACTGCGACAGACTTCGCCCGAAACTTGGGCGAAGTTCGAACTTAGGGCAGCCAACGAACTGTGCAGGGTGAAGAGGGGACTGAGGCCAACTTCGGACTTCTCGTGCACTCGAGCTGCTCCAGTCTTAACCGCGAACTCGGAAGCAAACTTGGAAAGCCGCTTTGGACTTGTTCTTCTTCCGCGGTCGCCGTTGGGTTTGCTCGGCTTGGCAACACTCGTATGAGAAGAGAGAGACGCCGAACAGAGAGCAACAAACTGCAAACCCTAAAAGATGTCGGAAACAAACAAAGCAAACTTTATTTATATTAAACGGGGGTTACAGAGTTCCTCAACCGAGGAAATTACAGTCATCTGCAGGCTGCACTGCAGGATAAGTTAAACAGACAAAATGTCGAGTCGGCTGCTCAGACATTAATCAGCTGAGTCAAACTGCTCGCTGAGATACTTTTCTTTGCCTCTGCTCCTTCTTGCTCCTTCTCTTTTTCTTCCTCTTACCATCTGAAATACCCGAGACTCCTTATATAGCCGCGAGAAGAGGAGGATTGGGGTTTGTCCTCTGACAGGTTCTGACAGGCCCTCAACTAGGGTTTTTGACCAATCGTCGCACTAGCGTCACATCTGTCAGAGGGTAGGTGCGGCGTCATGTCAGCCCTTTGCCGGGATCTCGGATCGCGGCAGAGTGCAGTCCGACTTCGCCCATGTCTGGAGCGCAATCCGGTTTCGCCCAAGGTTCGGAGCGCAGTTGGGCACATGCGTGAAATCTGGGTTAATTTTTCTAACAAAAATTGTTGTCGCACCATCCGGAGGAAAGTTCAGTTCACTCAGAACTCTTCGCAGCCAAACTGCCTGGCATGCGGCTGACGTGGCGGCGACATATTCTCGTCTTGCTGTGGACAACGCAACGATAGGTTGTTTCTTGGACGCCCATGATATCGCCTCGATCCGATATGGAAAGCATACCCAGAGGTTCTCTTTCGATCGTCGTGCATCGCCAGCCTCGACCATCGTCCGTGAAGCCCACTAGCTCCAATCGGTCTTGTCCGCGTAAAATAGGCCATGGTTTCGTGTCCCGTTGACATAGCGCAAGATCCTCTTGCTCGCTTGCCGCTGCGTGTCCTTCGGAGTCTCCATGAAACGGCTGATCGGATCGACTCCGAACATCGGATTCGGCCGAGTTGCGATCAAATACATCGATCGCCAACTAGCCTCTTGAACGAGGTTGGGTCGACATTTCTCCCCGTATCCAACTTGCTCGACCTTCAAACTCGTGAGTCGCAGGTGTCATGGCAGGTTTGTTTTCCTCCATCTTGAAGCGCTTCAGGACATCCTTCGCATACTTGCCCTAATAAATGAAGATGCCATCTGCCGATTGGTCAACTTCAATGCCGAGAAAATACTTCATCAGCCCTAAGTCCGTCATCTCGAACTCCTTCTTCATGGCTGTTCTGAACTGGTCGAACAGGACATTGTCGTTGCCAGTATAAATCAGATCGTCCACATACAGGCAGACGATAATGAGCTCACTCGCTGCATTTGTCTTCATGTACAGGGTGTGCTCATATGGGCATTTCTGAAACCCATTCTCCTGAAAATAGTCGTCAATCCGATCGTACCAAGCTCGGGGTGCTCGCTTCAAACCGTACAGGGGCCTTCTTCGACCTTCGGGACTTTGCCCTCCCGGCCTTCAAATTCGTAACCTGGTGGCTGGTCTATGTAGACCTCTTCCTCCAACACTCCGTTGAGGAAGGCTGACTTGACATCCATCCGGTACATCTTCCAACCTTGTTGGGTCGCGAGTGCCAAGATCATCCCGACCGTGTCAAGTCGGGCTACAGTGCATATACCTCATGGTAATCGATGCCTGACTTCTGCTTGTAACCCTTCGCCACCAATCCGGCTTTATGCTTGTCAACGTCTCCTTGGGCGTTGAACTTCGTCTTATACACCCACTTGACCCCAATGGTCTTCTTCCTCGTCGGAAGATCCGTCACCGCCATGTTTCATTTTTTTCAATGGTCGCTATCTCTTCATCCATCGCCTGCACCCACTTCTGATTCTGACTTGCGTCTTCGAACTCTACTGGATCAACTTCAATAAATAATGCAAAGTCAGAGTGCTCTTCATCTATGTGGGTTCGGGTTGCCTCGTAAATGTCTTGCAAGCTCCGAGTCTTCGCAGGTGTCCTCAGGTTTTGAATTCTGCTTACAAGTGGAGGCGACCGTGATGGAGTGGTTGTGCTACTGCTGGCACCGCTGTTGATGTTGGAAGTTGCAGGTGGCTGCACACTTCCTTCTTCAAAGTCAATAGACTGAACTTCTGCTGGCTTTAACTGGCCAGTCTCTGACTTCCCGTTCCAGGCTTGATCTTCAAGAAACTTCACATCACGACTGATGATGAGCTTCTTCGTCACAGGGTTGTACTGACCTATATGCCTTCGCCGCTCACCGTACCCTTGTGAAAATGCACTTCTCCGCTCGATCATCCAACTTCTGTCGCTTCTCTTCTGGAACATGTGCATATGCAATGCACCCGAACACACGCAAGTGAGCCACACTTGGCTTCACTCCGCTCCAGGCCTCCTGAGGGATTTTGTCCTTCACGCTTTTGGTGGGACATCTGTTCAGCAAGTAGACTGCACATGTTACAGCCTCTGCCCAAAATTCATGCGACAATCCCTTCGCCTTCATCATGCTTCGCGCCATTTCCATGATGGTTCGGTTCTTCCTCTCAGCTACGCCATTCTGTTGTGGCGTGTATCTGGCAGTGAACTGCCTTCGAATTCCATGCTGCTTGCAAAAGTTGTGGAATTCGTTGGAGATGTACTCTCCACCTCCATCAGTTCTGAGAGTCTTCACATAATAACCGCTCTGTTTCTCCACTAGAGCCTTGAACTCCTTGAATCTGGCAAATGCCTCTGACTTCAGCTTGATGGCATAAATCCAAGTCTTTCGACTGAAGTCATCTATGAATGTCAAGAAGTATTTGTTGCCGGCAAACGTGGTGGTCTGCATCGGACCGCAAATGTCTGAGTGCACCAGCTCCAATGGTCGTGATGCTCTCCAAGACTGTCCTACTGAGGAATGCATCCCTGTGTCGCTTGCCGACTAGGCAACCTTCACACACTTGGTTCGGTTGCTCTATCAGGGGTAGACCCTTCACCATTCGCATCTTGTGTAGTTGATTCAGGCCACTGAAGCTCAGGTGACCGAATCTGAGATGCCACAGCCAGGTAGCATCTTTCTCAACTACACTCAGAGACATCAAAGATTCATTCTGAATCTGCAGTGGAAACATTTTGTTTTTCGTCATGGACACTGTTGCGATTTGTCCATGCACTTTGTCTCTGATGGAACAGACACCGTCTTTGAACAAGACAGATGTGCCCCTTCCGCACAAGCTGTCCAACACTTAGCAGATTGTGCTTCAACCTAGGCACATAAAAAACATCTTGAATTGTTTTTCTTTCACCGTGCCAGGTGCGGATGAGGATCTTGCCTTTCCCCATCACAGGAACTTTGTTGTTGTTCCCCATCTTGACTTAGGATCGAACTGTTTCATCCAATTGTGAGAACATCTCTCTGTTCCCAGTCATGTGGTTGCTTGCAACCACTGTCAAGATACCAGATGTTTTTCTTGCTCTCCTCTTCAATACTGCAAGTCAGCAATACATTTCCTCCTGCCGCATTTCTGGGTTCCTCCGTATAATGGGCTTGCCGTCGATTCTCGTTCGCCATCTTCTTCTTGCATTGTGAGGCATAATGGCCGAACTTGTCTGCAAGAGTAGCATTGGACATTTGACATGTCCTTCTTCTGCCGAGAGCTTCCTTGCTGATTTTCGCCAGTGCCTCTTCCTCCTTGCTGATGAAAGTTGCAACTTGGCTCAGCGTCATGAGGGTTTGATCTCCCTCCTTGCTTGTTTCTTCTCCCACGCCTACTTCTGCCTCTCCCTCCTTGAGAACTAGAAGCGCTGTGGTGGGAGTCTTGTCTCGTCGTTGTCTCGGATCGAGGCTTGAGCCCGAAACGCTTGCTCCGGAGAGGTCCGAGATGAACGGCTCGGCCTCTCGTTCATGGGTCCGCAATGAACCCATGAGTTCGTCTGTCGAGAGGGTTGTCAGATCCCTCGACTCTTCGATTGCTATCACAATCGAGTCGAACTTCGCAGGCAAACTTCTGAGAATCTTCTCCACAATTCTCTGGCTCTGGACATTTTCTCCATTCAACCGCATCTGGTTGATAATGTCGATCGTCCGGGTGAAGAAGTCGCTCATCGACTCGGACTCGCTCATCCGCGAGTTCTCAAACCGTCTCCCGAGCATCTGCAGCTTCACCAACTTCACTTTGTCGGTGCCCGATACGAACTTGCTAGGGTTTCCCAGGCTTGCTTGGCCTTGGTGGTTGATGCAATCCGCGGGAATATGGTCTCCTCAACCGCTTGCATGATGTAGAAGAGGGCCTTCCGGTCCTTCTTCTTGTGCTCTTTCAACGGATCCTTGTCCGCTCGAGAGAGGGAGGCCGATGCTTCTTTGCATCTGCCGGTTCGGGTAGCCGTTCTCGACTAACTCCCATAGCTCCCGAGATCCGAACAGGATCTTCATCCGGATGCTCCAGAATCGTAGTTCTTGCCGTTAAATCGCGGGATCTGCAACTGCAGCGAGTTTCTCTCGGAAGCCATGCTTCTATCTCCGTGTCACGGCACTATCAGCTCTGATACCAATTTGAAGAATTAAATTTTTTTTTTTTTAAACACGTAGAAGTCTGTCTGTCGCCGAAGTCTGCATAGCGCTGTTCGGACAACGCAGTGCGCAAGTCGGGGGCCCGACGGACTTCGCCCAAACTAGGGCGAAGTGCGAACGTCGGTCGCGCCGACGGACTTCGCTCGAAATTGGGCGAAGTGCGAACTTCGGCCGCGCCGACGGACTTCGCCCGAAATTGGGCGAGTGCGCACTGGTCGCAGAGACGGACTTCGCCCAAACTTGGGCGAAGTTCGCACTTCGGGGCCGAAGACGGACTTCGCCCGAAACTGGGCGAAGTTCGCACTTCGCGGCGACGACGGACTTCGCCCGAAATTTGGGCGAAGTTCGAACTTCGCGACTGCGACAGACTTCGCCCGAAATTTGGGCGAAGTTCGAACTTCGCGACTGCGACAGACTTCGCCCGAAACTTGGGCGAAGTTCGAACTTAGGGCAGCCAACGAACTGTGCAGGGTGAAGAGGGGACTGAGGCCAACTTCGGACTTCTCGTGCACTCGAGCTGCTCCAGTCTTAACCGCGAACTTCGGAAGCAAACTTGGAAAGCCGCTTCAGACTTGTTCTTCTTCCGCGGCTGCCGTTGGGTTTGCCTGGCTTGGCAACACCTGTATGAGAAGAGAGAGACGCCGAACGAGAGCAACAAACTGCAAACCCTAAAAGATGCCGGAAACAAACAAAAAACTTTATTTATATTAAACGGGGGTTTACAAGTTCCTCAACCGAGGAAATTACAATCATCTGCAGTCTACTCTGCAGGATAAGTTAAACAGACAAAATGTCGAGTCGGCTGCTCAGACATTAATCAGCTGAGTCAAACTGCTCGCTGAGATACTTTTCTTTCTCGCTCCTTCTTGCTCCTTCTCTTTTTCTTCCTCTTACCATCTGAAATACCCGAGACTCCTTATATAGCCGCGAGAAGAGGAGGATTGGGGTTTGTCCTCTGACAGGTTCTGACAGGCCCTCAACTAGGGTTTTTGACCAATCGTCGCACAAGCGTCACATCTGTCAGAGGTAGGTGCGGCGTCATGTCAGCCCTTTGCCGGGATCTCGGACTGCGGCAGTGCAGTCCGACTTCGCCCATGTCTGGAGCGCAATCCGGTTTCGCCCAAGGTTCGGAGCGTAGTTGGGCACATGCGTGAAATCTGGGTTAATTTTTCTAACATTTTACACCCTTCGCAGTGGATGTACACTTTCAACACCCATGTCTGCATCGCAACAAAAGAAACAAAATCAATATACAGAATCTCCATTCATTCAAAAACATTGGCAGTAACTATAATAGGCAGTGTAGAATTTCACGCACCTGAAGCCCATCTGTGGCCATTGGTGAGAAAAACTCTCAAACAAAGCACACGATCTCTTAGAAAAAACCAAGTTACTGATACAGAACTGCAGGAGAGCAAACCAATTGGTCTTCCCCTCCCCAGTTCTGAACAGAATGACAGGAACGAGGCAAGGCAAGCAATTGGACAAATGCTATATTTCAAATAACTGCTACAACATGACATTTATATTTTTTTCCATAGGAATTAATAACACTTTTTACTTTTATGATTACAGATTAAAAATTATTATAAACTCTGATTGATTACAATCGTTATTATAAACTTTCATTAAAAACGAAATTAATAAAACTTTCGAACTATGATAAAAATGAAATCAATCATTAAAAATCAAATCAAAACAATTCATAAGGACCACTTATTTGTTTAATTATCTGGTTCTATGATTTTCCAGTCAAGACATGAAGATGGAAAAGGTGGATTCCCTTGACACAAAATGCCTCACACGGTTTACCTTTATCTTTTGAGTTGGATTTTGGGCTTTTTTAAAAAAAGGTGTATGGGTTGTTCATCTTTATGTGAACTAAGCAAAGATTGTGCCTTTTGGTGTCGCTCGGTGGTGGCCATGTGTAACTTGGTGATGTTAACGAAATAAGTGTGGCCCACTAATTTAAGCATGCATGTCGCCCCTTTGCTATATCAGTGTGTGGCTCAACTCTCGAAGAATATTCAGTTTGAAGTTATATTATTGTCTTCGTAGAACATTCATGTGGTTAAGGTTTTGGCCTTTTTTCCACTGTAGAATGTGTGAGTGAGCTTGTGTACAAAAAAAAATAAAAATAAAATAAAATAAAAATAATTGGACCACTTTTATTAAAAATAAAATATTATATTATAATTAAATTTTATTTGAAGAATAACTATGGTAAAAATGACCAAAAGGATAAAGGAAGATCTAGGAATTCCACCCACCCAAACTAGGATAATAAATCTTATTTAGAATTTATGTGGTTTCATGCACACAAAATGTGGCAAGAACGATCAAAAGGTTAAAGGGAGACCTACCCACGTAAACTGGGACATTAAATCTTATTTAAAGAGTATATGTGGCTCCATGCACACAAACTATGGTAAAAACAACCAAAAGGATAAAAAAAAACCTAGAAATTCCACCTATACTAGAACACACAGAACAAAAACTATAAAGAATTTTAGGGAGACCTAAAAATTCCACCCAAAGTGGAACACATAGGAATCAAAAACTGTAATTTTTTTTGTTTTTTTATCAAAGCTTTTTTCATTTATTTTTTTATTAAATCAAATTATTAGTTTCTATACTCCTTTATATTGTTTTTATTAAGAGATAAAGTCTCAATCATACAAATGTCTTCTAAGATTTATATTTTATTAAAGATATTTTCCATATTCCTCGAAATTTTAGTTTTCACAAAATCAACTCCTTTATATCATTTTTATTAAGATATAAAGTCTCACTCATACAAATGTCTTTTGAAATCAAAATAAAATTCAACACAACTAATGGCTCAAATATTTGCTACCTAGTTTCTATATTTATAAATATCTTATCTATAACAAAGTGACGATTTTTTAATACTTTTTTTCAGGGTTTTTATTCATGCCTCTAATATTCCAAGATATTATTTTCATTGTTATTTTTTGTTTTTATTTGTGGGTTTAGCCCCACTTCTTGCTAACACTCGCATTATTTGTTTTTATTTTCCCATATCAATATTCCTTTGGGTTTTTTTTCTTATTGTTTTTGCTTCTTGGGTCTTTTTTTTTTCATTTTCACCAATACTCTCATATTCATCAATCTCTTTCATATTACCACACTACTCATAATAAGACTTATCATCTTAAATTTTGTCTTGCTATGAAGGATATGAAGTGCAAGGATTAACCTCAAAAACATATTTTTCTTTATGTTGCCTTGAAAACCCTCAAGTGCGAGCATACTCTTCCGTAAAAATTACCTTCTTAGTTTCCCCTAAAATCCCTAAATTATTATGAACTTCCTCCATCCTCATTTATTTTTTATGCTACTCTTGAAACCCTAAAGTGCAAGGGATAACCTCTACGCAACTTTTAATTTTATTATCAAGAGAGGATTTTATACTATTTGAGAAAAATAAAGATGATTTATATAGAATAAACTTGACATTTTTTTTTCGTCTTTGTTTTAATATTCTCCTCCACATCTTCCTTTGAACTTACATATTTCACTTTCTCATCCCTTATATCTTTTTTTTTTTAACAATTGATCCAAGTGAGTTATTGTGGCCTTTGTCAAATGATGTTCTAGATAGGCTTTCTTTGTCTCTTCTTTTGGAGTGGAATGTCCTTGATCTAATGGTAGCTTCTATTATTATATAATTTCTTGGCTTTATCTTGAAGTTTATCTCACAAACACAATTTTCTGTCACTTTCTTTAGAATTTTCACTTTGTAAACTCTTACCATGTTTATAGTCTCATCATAATTGTGGCATTGACATGTGATATTTTCATAATCCACTTGTTGATCTCATTCTCTTGATTCAAATTTTAATCTTAATATATTGTGGTAAAGGTTTTTAAATATCAATAACAACACATTCGAGTATATATAGCATGCTTTCGGTCCTTAATAGTTAGTCCTTCCTTGATGAATTTCCCTAGGGTATTTTCAATATTTTTTAAATATTTCTTATTAATAAGCTGATAAGGAGTTCCAAAAGGCCTAATCCATATTGGAAGCTTCTTAATAGTTTCTATCTCAATAGAAAAAGTTACATTCCATGGTCTCAAATAAAGGGCATATCTCTCTCTAAATCATGGGCCACCACCAATTATTTTATCCCTAATTTTTTAACTAGAAAATATGAAAAGGAAAAAATATTAAGGAAGAAAATTCATAGAGTAATTTGAATTCAACTCCCACTTCCACTTGATCCAATTTTGAAACTCCAAAAACCCTAAGCATGATCTATGGAACTTATATATTAACCCTCTATTTTTAAGAACCATTAAATAATTCTCAATAATCTCATCCTTGATAATCACTTTTGGTGTAACATCTGCTATTAGATCAAACTTACCATGTATTCACTCTTCCACTTATTTCCAACTTGGGTCTCCACCCTTCCAACTAGGGCATCCTGACTTACCATTAGGGATTTTAAATATGACTTTCCTTCCATAATACCTAGTGGGGCTCACTCCTAGCTTACACTCACTCCCAAATTACACTTCCTCCCACCTCGCACTCACTCTCGACTTGCACTCCTTCCTACTATACACTCACTCCTACCTCTTGATTCTTATTTCTCTTAATGTTCCTTCACTTTGATGATTTTTGAGGAGACTATACATTTTTACCTAAAACTCTTATAAACTTTTTAATTTTGATTATGAGGCTATAAATAACCTACAGGGCATGAATTTTACTATTAATTAAATAAACTTCATCAAAAAAATAATTTTATTTTGGATTGTTGATATTTTACCATTTATTTTGATAATCGATTCTTTACTTTTTATTTTTTAAACAATTCTTAAAAAATATTTATATTAATGGTAAATGATGCAACATATTTAATTATAGGGTGTTAGGCCTTGCAAACCAAATTTCTCTCACTCTACTAGAGAAAAAAAAACATCAAAACTATAAAGTATCTAAGCCTACACATAAAATGGGAGAGTATAGGGTGCAACCTAATTGGATCTCTCAAGGCAATAATTCATAGTATATTATAACCACTAATACATAAATACATAAGAACATTAGGAGTGGCAGTCAGAAAAAACAATAGCCTATATTACCAATAGCTCTCCATACAATAGTTTAATTAAAAAGTATGGTAGATTTATATTAGAGGCCACTACCTTAGTAGAAAGAGCATCACAAAACCACTCTTTTATAGTAGGCATATTGCCACTAGGCATGAAGCTTTGGGGTAGCACTGCCTTTATAATGTGTTCTTGGTTCAACTCCATGATTTCAAGTTTGTCATGGATCTTCTTGATGAGGTATCCAAGAACCTAGTTTTTATTGTGAACCCTATTTACCTACAAAAATATGTCACACATGAGGGATTTATTCCTAGTCCAGGTGGGGAATCCCCCTAGTAAAAAAAAAATTGCACCTCACTTTCTAAATAAATCAAATAATGACTCTCAAAAAGTCTCATCTCATATTATAAGGATAAAAATCAACAAAGAGACCAAAGAGACATGTTTTCTAGTTAACACAAGTGAAGAAGACTGAGAGAATATCAACAAACAGTTCCTAGTATTCTCAAAAGGACAAACCAAAATAAGTGTTTGATAGACTCCACTTCTCCATAGAAAACATACAACCTCATTTAAAATTGACTTGTATCTCTCAAAATATCTTTACCCCTTGATATCTACCTTACTACTAAACTAAACATTACCAATATTGATGTAATAAAGATGGTGATTGTAGGCATTGATATTTTTTTTAGTATTTAAGAGGTGGAGGTGTTTTTTGTTGCTTCATTGATAATATTATTCCTCTTCACACTTTTAGGGTGCCCTTTATACTATATGGATGTGATCATGTTGTCAAACAAATTGTCTCTAGTAGACTTTACAATTGTGCTTGTCTTGTACCTCATCCTTAGTCATGCTAGGATTTTTCAATCTCTATACCTCAAATTTCTAAGTGCCTCAACTTTTTATGGTTCATTTTTATATCTAGTTTGAAGTCATCCTTCACCTTTGTGTAGAAGGCATGCCACTCTAGTGGGTTGGTATATCGACTTAGGATCTCATATTCATACCCATGGTTACTTGCTAAGTGGAAAGGGTTAATTCTTCACTAGGATTTGTTTCCTATTAAATTTTGAATCTCTTTTTATGCACAAAGAATGTATCAAAAATTTTACATATCAATGGATTCTCAAATATTCCTTATGGGTTATAAGACTAGAGATATTTTAGTTGTTCTATTCCCATGTCTCTTAGTCTTGCCTTTGCCACTTGGTGGAATCCACATAGCTTTTGCATAATCTTCATGATTGATTTCTTGAGTGGTTAGAAGGTGGTTTTATTGCCTCATGAAGTACTTTAGGTCTACATGGTTGATTTGTGACACATACTCCAGATTGAACATGTAGTTAGGAATGCATGCAGGAAATTTGAAGGGCTTGGCTAAAAATACTTAGAGGTGGATGAAGGATCAGTTTCTCCCCAAGTATAAATTTTTACTTAGCCATTATCTAGAACTCATGAACTATCATACCTCATCAAACAACCATGGTGCTTTTCCCCTAAATTTCTCCATGATCATCTTGTACACCTCACTGTATAACTGGGAGGAGGTCTTTTTGACTTCTTAACATGGTACCTCTATACACTCAACTACTAAGAGTTGTCCATTGGCTCCTACTTCATCTAATTACAAGGTTGGGAACCAACGTTTATTTTTATACATAACATAACAAACTAGGTAGGAGGTGTAGTTGAATTTCCTCTCCTCTTTAAAGGCCTTTAACTGAGTCTTGTCCATCTAGTTTGATATATATTTGGTAAAACCAATAATTTTTGAATGGATTGGATAGATTTGAACAATATGAAGTAGTGAAATATAATTTTCATAGAGCTTTAGGTCATTTATCTCCCCTAAAACCATAATTATACTAGACACCACCATTTATACATATTATTTGAACAAGTCTAATTCTAATAAAATACTAAAGTCAACTAGCAAGTTGGGTTTCTTCAAATATGAGATTAAAAAAATTACCAATAGGTTCTCATGATAGAAGTCCTCTTTTTTTTTATTATAAGACACCCACATTGTTAGGTCAACAAACACCTTAAGCATTTTTCTTATGACTTCCTTACAAAATGCATCTTCACTTCGTTCGAGGGGTCTAAAACTTATTTCTAGGGGGTCATATATCTCCATATTGGTTTCCACCATATTAGAGTAGCTCTACACTTGTGGAACTAAATTTATGGCTAGCCTAGAGGTCCAAATATAGCTTATACTTTGGGAGTCAATTTGGGATCCCAAGTGAATTCCTTCTTAACTTATCCTATTGGGTGTGTATAACTTCCCTTTTTAACCCTTTGATAGAGATAATAAAAAAATTCCTCAAGTCTTTAGAGAAGAGGATTTCAATTCCTTCTTCAACCTGCACTTCAATCTACATTAGATCCCTCAGGTGTAATGGCATAGTCTAGTTTAACTACACTTCCACAGTGATATCTTAAACTTGATGCTTTCTTACCCATCTCCACAATGGGTCCTTAAGCAACAATAACTCTATGTGATTTTTTTCTAATGGAATCTAAAGGTAGGTGTTGTTACCCCACAACTACCCAAGTTATCTTAAAAGTGAGACCTTAATTCAAGAGTGTCTTTAGAAGATGTTCCAAAGAAACCCCTAACAACCCAAAGATAACTCTTTCTCTCTTTCTCTTTTTGTAAGCATTAAACCAAATATCAATTAAGATAAAATAAAAAATAACCATCTAGAGTTTGCATAATAAATATATCAAAGCCTTTAGATCAAGCAAAAGCATGGATAAGAACCATAAATTCATTTAACAACATAGAATCATGTAGTCATTCTTTAAAAGGTTTAAATTACAAAAGAATAGTCTTTGCTTCTATTACAATAAATCCTCTTTCACCAAGAGTGATCAACAACAATACTCCAAGAACAAGGTGGAGTTATCTTAGCATGACCCTACACCATATTCCTTTGGCCTCCACGGTAGTTGATAAGAAGGTGGGGATCAAAAAAACTCATATGTAGGTATGAATGCATTTCTATAAGATTCAATGCACAACAAAAGTAGCCCTTACTACTTTCCTAAAATATTCTCCACAAATATTTTAGAACCCAAGCAGAAGCAAAGAAGCTCATACTTATTTCCAAGATATTTTCCACAAATATCAAATCCCATATTTTCACATAGCTAAAGCTTTATAGCAAACACACAAAATAAACCCATACTTTTTTCCAAAATATTCTCCATAAATATCACATCTCTAACTTAGTATAGCAAAACACAAAGAAGCCCATGCTTCTTTCCAAGAATATTTTCCACAAATATCAATTCTCATATTTTCCACATAGCTAATTCATTATATCAAACACACAATATAAGTCCATACTCCCTTTCAAAACATTCTCCACAAATGCTAAGTTCATTCATTTCAAGAACACAACTGATCCATATTCTCCACAAATTTTAAGAACAACCAAAACCATAACTACATCATTCTAACATTATTTATAGTCTATCCCTTAGAGTAAGTCTTGACATTAATTTGCAATTCCAAAGATTAATTTATCTTTTGATCATTTTCTAATATAATCTTTAAATAACATTGATAATAATTAATCCTTTGTTAGATTACTTCAAAAGTAAAGATCAAAAGAATTAATCCATCATTAGATTACCTACCAAACTAATTTATCATTGGATCCCAAAGCACTGTTGCAACCACTATTATTCTCCCTCTTACTTTCTAAACCTGACATTCCCAAGCACAACAAAAAAATCCCTTAAATAGACTCCATGTACAAGGAAGAGGAAGTGTTGCACGCTAGGGTGGAGTGACAATGATGCAAGAATTTCCACAATGGTTAAAACTCCCACTCGATGCCCCCTCAATGCAACACAAGATGGATAATTAAAACCAAAAGTGTATTAGCCAAAGGTATCTCCACCCTTTCCACCCAAGGCATTAATGGTGCACTCACTAGCAAGGCAAAGGTGGCTCCGCCAAACACATACACACAAGACAAACAAAAATGTGTCCACGCAAAACCAATAATAAATTAATTAAACATAACATTAATTAATTCTTTATTAATGCTAACATTAGTATAATCATTCCTTAGATTAATACTAACATTAAATTCACATTAATATTTTTCATTAATATTAACATTAATTAGGTTAAACTAATATTAATCATTCTTTTGGTTAATATTAAATCTAACATCAATTAATTAGGGTTAAGTTTAATCAAAGGAGATAGAAATAATCCATCTAATATATCAAGGAAATCCAAACAAAAAAACTCTCTCGATATTCCATACCATAGTTTTATCCCTAAATGAGTGGCTCCTTATTTAAGATAGACCCAAGCTATCACCGACTCATGTTAAGGAGACTCGTTGCACACAACTTTCGTAGTATTATGGCACAAACATGAGCATGCATAAACCAAAATGCACCTATATGAAGAAGGGTATTCATTTATGTTATCCTAAGTTATTTTATGACCAAGCCATCATCATCATTTCCCCTCATAGTATGGTCTCTTGTTCCTTGTGGTCAATTCTCTTGTCCACCCATGAGAGTACTTGATTCCTGCAACCAAGTAGAGCATCAATAGTACCATGTCCTTATGCAAAAATAGACATAATATCAAAATCATATATCCATTACAACCAAATACTAATCATTAAAAATCATTCACAATACATATCCTAATTTAAGTAGTTAGTGTTGTCAAGGAGGGTCATGACATACTACCTTGCTTGGACTAAACATAATCTAATATGTTTTTTTGCAAATATTATATTTCATTATTATTCAAATAAATAAGTAAAATGTCTTTTCATCTCATCCACTTTTCCAAGTGATATTTTTCTCAAAATATTTATCCCATTGGACATTATACTCTTCTAGAGTTTGTTTCATCATCACTTCGGAAAGAAACTCCAAAATCCTCATTTGCCTGACTTCAATGGTGTTAGGACCCTCATAACATAACTCTTAATCATATTATATATTATATTGTATTATAAAGGGACACATCACTTCACCATTCACACATTTTAGATAGATGTAAATAGGATAAGGAGGATGCTAAGATCATCCAAGAACATTAATTTATTATATTATGGGTTTCTACCTTTCAATACAAACTGGGATTCTATTCGAATAGCGATTCTTTTCTGCATTCAATTAATATTTCAAGTTCCAGGTTCATAACAACTAGATCAGAGCTAAAAAGACCTAACAATTTTTCCCCACCTTGCTCTAGTTACTGATAGGTCATTACTTGACAACATTTTCTTTTCAGCACACATTCTAACCATTATTGATGGAACTGTTACACAATAGGCCACAGTCGCCAACAAAGGTAGCATACATAATTTTTTGGACAACATAATGCATTATCGAAGTTATAAAACCCCAACAACGAGTAGAGGCAAGGAAAATATCATTTGGTGTGAACAAAGAGCAACAAGTACATAAAATTAAATGCGGTGAAAACAAATAATTTTTTTTGAAAAAACTAATTTTTGCATATTCAAATCACTTATAAACCAACCACACCCTAAATGGCCAAGGGAAGACGATCTCAAGACACAACGAAGGAGATTGCGAAGGAGGTTTCAAAAGAAATTATGAAAGAACTCTCGCAGTTTTCCAAGGAAATGAGAGACATGATGCTAGGAATGGCATTTTGGAAGAACAATTTAGAATATAAAATCGCTACCAAAATAGCAGACCTAACCATAAACATCACCAACTCAAATACAGATATATCCACTAAATTGAATGCTACAACCCATTCCATGGACTTAGTACAACAAAATTTGCTGCTCATGCAAAACGACAACAAAACACTACGCCACCACAACAAACATTAATAGGAGGACCACATACATCAATCCTTCCCCATACCACAAAACTAGATTTTCCAAAATTTGATGGAGGCAACCTCACAAATTGGATATATAGGGTAGACCAATATTTTACCTTATATCAAATTTTGAAGATTCAGAAAGTCCGTATCGCATCATTTCACTTGGAACAAATTGCTACCCAGTGGTATTAATGGTATGATAAAATAAAACGTCCGCCCACATGGACCAAATTCACAAAAAACTTAATGCTACGATTTGGCCCCACTAAATTTGAAGACTTCACAGGAGCCCTCACTAAACTGCAGTAAACCTCCACCGTAAGGGAATACCAAGCACAATTTGAGAAATTGGTGAACCTTACAACAGGACTAGATGCATCATTCTTCCAAAGTTGTTTCATTAGTGGCCTAAAATAAGACATTAGAATGGAGGTACAAATACAAAATCCTATCGATATGATGCATGCAATGGCATTAGCACAAATGATAGAAGAGAAGAACAATAACCAAAGGCGAATAGGAAGAGTTTTTTCAAGAAAAACACCAAATACCTACACCAGCCAAAAACTAAATAAGGTCATGCCAATTAAATGAATTAGCCAAGAAGAGCTAAAAGAAAGATGAGAAAAGGGCCTATGTTTCCACTGCGATGAAAATTTTACCCCCAACCACAAATGCATCTCACCGAAATTATATATTTTGGACACAGTTGATTGCACTCCCAAAGAGGAGAATGACATAGAAGTGGAAGTAATAACTGAGGTTGCAGAATAAAACCAAGAATATAAAACAAAAATATCCTTTAACGCATTAGTAGGATACTCGATTCCACAAACAATGAAGGTAAAAGGGTATTTTAAGAAACAAAACTCTATTGTGCTCTTAAAATATGGTAGCACTCACAATTTTATAGACCCCAATTTGGCCAAACAAGCTAATTGCTTTATATATCCCTGCAATAACTTCAAATTCATGATTGGCAATGGAGGAAAAATTGCATGTAAATGCAAATGCAGGAATATCAAACTCACGATGGGGGAGTATAACATGAAAGCAGATATGTATGTACTACCATTAGGAGGATGTGATATTTTTTAGGGATTACAATGGCTAAGAACCCTCGGCAAAATTCAATGGGACTTTGAAGAGTTATGGATGCTATTTATACAAAACAACCAAACATACACAATTCAAGGTTTAAAAATAGGTCCCACACAAATCGTAAGTTCCCATAGAATGGAAAAGATTCTTCAAAAATGAGGAAGAGGCATGGTTTCCCAACTATTTTCCTTGTAAAACACCACCGAAGAGCAACCAAATGCACCCGAATTAATAGAACTCCTAGAGAAACATAATAAAATATTCAAAGAACCAGAGGGATTACCTCCACAACGAAGCCTTGATCATGCTATTCAATTACTTTCGAGATACCAACCTCCAAATATTAGACCTTATCGATATCCATACTTACAAAATATGAAAATAGAAAAATTAGTACAAGACCTACTAAGGGTAGGGGTCATTCGACCTAGTAGAAGTCCCTACTCTTCGCCAGTCATACTAGTAAGAAAAAAGGATGGATCATGGTGCCTATGTGTGGATTTTTGCACTCTCAACAAAATAATGATTAAAGACAAATTTCCTATTCCAGTCATTGATGAACTACTCAATGAACTAAATGGAGTTGCATATTTTTCTAATCTCGATTTACGATCAGGTTACCACCAAATTCGAGTTAAGGAAAGCGATATATCCAAAACTACTTTTCGCACCCACGAGGGACATTATGAATTCTTGGTGATGCCTTTTAGCCTCACCAATGCACCATCCACATTTCAAAGTCTTATGAATAAGGTATTTTCTCCCTTCTTTCAAAAATTTATTTTAGTTTTCTTTGACGATATTTTGATTTACAGCAAGACATGGGAAGAGCACTTAACACATATAGCGCAAGCACTCAAAATATTGGAATAAAATCAATTATATGCAAAGAGATCAAAGTGTTCCTTTGGTAAGCATGAAATTGAATATATTGGATATATTGTCTCCAAGGAAGGAGTTAAAGTAGACCCCTGAAAATTTGAAGATGTGGAAAATTGGAAAATTCCAAAAACTCTAAAAGGGTTGCGTGGGTTCTTAGGATTAACGGGATATTATCACAAATTTGTTAAATATTATGGGAAAATAGCAGCATCCTTAATAGCCCTCCTTAAAAATAATACCTTCATATGGTCTCCAAAAGCGAATGAAGCTTTCATGACTTTGAAAAATGCCATGTGTACCACCCCCGTCCTAGCTATGCCGATTTTTCCCAACCATTCATTATTGAAAGTGATGCTTCCGGATTGGGAATGGGAGCGGTGCTCATGCAAAATGAGAAGCCCTTAGCCTTTACTAGTAAATAATTTTCTAAAATTAATTTAGCACGTTCCACTTATGAAAAAGAAATGTTAGCTATGGTCCATGCTATCAAACATTGGAGACCATTACTTATTGAAAAAAAATTCATTATCCGCACCGACCACCATAGCCTAAAATACCTTCTTGACCAATGGATAACCACTCCATAACAGCAAAAGTTGGTAATAAAACTATTAGGCTATGATTATGAAATCATCTACAAAAAAGAGAAAGATAACATGGTTGCATATGCACTTTCCAAAAAGTTTGAAGAAACTTCACAATTACATGCTTTTTCCTACCCCATCCCTACATGGATCTAACAATTCAAGGATGAATGGTATGTGGACCATACTATACACACCATAATTCAATAGCTACAACAAAATCCCATGAGAAAACCCCACTACTCTTGGCAAGGTAACATGCTTCGTTACAAAGAACGTCCGGTCCTCTCACCTACATCGGTTTATCATCCAAAGATTCTACATGAGCTACACGCTACACCTACTGCAGGCCACTCCGGATTCCTAAAAACCTACAAAAGAGTGACTAAATAATTTTATTGGCGAGGGATGAAAAATGATATCAAGAACTTCATCAATGAATTTGAAACATGCCAAAGAAATAAAGGTGAAACAAGTGGCAACACCGGGCCTTCTTCAACCTCTACCCATACCAACCAGGACATGGGAGGATATTTTAATGGATTTCATTGAAGGTCTTCCAAAATCCATAGGAAAAATGATGATCCTAGTGGTGGTAGATCGTTTATCTAAATACGCCCATTTTTTTCTAGTAGCTCACCCCTTTACCGCTAGTACTATTACTCAAATATTCCTTGATAATATTTTTAAATTACATGGCATGCCTTCTAGTATCGTTAGTGATCGTGATCTCACTTTCACTAGTAATTTTTGGAAGGAATTATTTAAACTCCAAGGTACGCAACTTCAGATGAGCTCCACTTACCACCCACAAACGGATGGTCAAACTGAAATTGTTAATAAGTGCTTAGAAACCTATCTCTGATGCTTTATTTCCACCAAACCCCTTCACTGGGTTAAATGGCTTCCACTATTTGAATGGTGGTATAATACCACATATCACACAACCATAAAAATGACCCCTTTCGAAGCATTATATGGCCGATCACCCCCATATCTAACCTCTTATCTTCTAGGAATTACGAAAGTACCAGTTGTAGATATGGAGCTGGTCACTCGAGATAATATCATTCACGCTCTGAAGGACAATCTACATATCTCTCAACATCACATGAAGAAACAAGCGAACCAACATCGAACTGAAAGGGTTTTTCAAGAAGGGGATATGGTATTTCTCCGCCTCCAACCATATCGTCAAAATTCATTGAAAATAAAAGGGTCATAAAAATTAGCACCAAAATTTTATGGCCCTTATAAAATTCTATAGTGTATTGGACCTATTGCATATAAACTTGAATTACTAGAATCTTCCAAAATCCATCTCGGTATTTCATGTTTCTTGTCTTAAAGTTGTAATAGGCACTAACATCGTTATGCAAACTCAACTTCCAAAATTTTTAGATAATGGAGCTCTCATGGTTGAACCAAAAGCTATCCTAGACCGACGTATGCGCCACCTCCATAACCGCACCATCATCGAGGTATTTATTCAATGGAAATGTCTACCTCTAGAGGATGCTACATGGGAGACGCTCCACCAGATTCAACAACAATTTTTGCAATTCCAGCTTTGAGGACAAAGCTTTTTCAAAGGAGGGTGGCATGTTAGGACCCTCCTAACGTAACTCTTAATCATATTATATATTATATTATATTATAAAGGGACACATCCCTTCACCATTCACACCTTTTAGATAGATGTAAATAGGACAAGGAGGATGCTCCAAAGATCATCCAAGAACATTAATTTATTATATTGTGGGTTTTTGCCTTTCAATACAAACTGTGATTCTATTCAAACAACGATTCTTTCTCGCATTCAATTCATATTTCAAGTTGCAGGTTCATAAAAAATGGTCAATGGATCTATCACCTACAATTTTGAGACATCCCACACATGATTAGGGTCAACAAAATATTTACTAAGTAGGGATATATGGAAAGATCCATGGTTCTTTGATAGGTTGGGTGGTAAGGCAATTTTGTAAGCCACTAGACTAATTTTTTTTAGTGATTTCAAAAGGCCCAACAAAATGAGGATCCAACTTAGTAGACTTGATGTCACTCTTCATTGGCTTGACTCTTAGAGGTAAAACCATGGAATGTTTCTTACTAATTATTTTTTAGTGAAATATTGTTGGTAATCAAAGAGTAGTACTCACTTAGAAAACCTTTGTGGTCGGTGAGATTAACCATAAGCTACTAGGAAGCCAAATTTTGGGGTCCACTTTATTGCTAGGATTTCCAAATAAGTGTCATACAACCACTAATAATAACTTAAAAAATAGTCTTTACATAGTTTCCATAGCTTTAGCAAAGCAAACTATTGCAACTGAGTACTAAAATAACCAATCTATAGTTGGTAGCAATTTATCAAAAAAAACCATGTAGAGCAAGCCAGTATTAGTTTAAAAAATAACCTATAGAGGAAGCAATTATTATTTGCTAGTATGAGCATAAAAATACATAGTCCATAGTTGGTTAGTGCTCCATAAAAAAATAGTTTACTAAGCAAGCCATTATCATAAAAGAAAAATAAAATTTTACAAAGGAGATCGTTATTAGTTGCTAGTATGAGTGTAGAAATACCTAGTCTAGAGTGGTTAGTTTTTTACAAAAAATAAACAAATGTACTTCATAGAGAAGGTTGATATCAGTCGCTAGAATTTCATAGTCTATAAGCCATTAACAATTGTTAAGTTGAGTGCCAGAAAAGAGAGTTGTAGATCAGGCCATTATCAGTTGCCAAATGTACACAATCTACAAGCTATTAATAGTTGTTAAGTTGAGTGAAAAAATAAGAAAAACATCTACAAAGAAATATATCCTCAACTATTGAAAGTACACAATCTGCAATCCATTAACAATTGTTAATCTTAGTGAAAAAAATAAACAAAATGCGATAGAGTAGGTAATTATCAATTGTCGAAAGTACACAATTTACAAGCCACTAATTGTTGCTAGTTGAGTGCATATATCTACCAGTCAGGACAAAAAAATCAATTGTAGTCTATTTTATTTTGAAAAATATCTATAAATTTAATTGATTAATTGAAAGTAATAGAAGAGACTTGAGGAATTTTAGTTTTGAAAAATTCAAGCTTTAAGATTTCTGGGGTTTGAGGCCATGGAGTTGCCAATATTCTCTAGAAAATTGGATGTTGATATTTGAGAATGGTGGATGAAGTTTAGATATTTATATGTAGATGATGATTATTGGAAATCATATCTTGGCAAATTTTTAGACAAAGAAGCTCTTTCTTGGTGGATAAATTTTGTTAATAAAAATCAAAGTGACACTTGGAATAAAATTAAGCAAACATTTTTGAGTCAATGGGATCCATATAAAAAGATAACTAGTTTGAAGTTCAACATCAAAGTCTATGCAAAACAAATAAATAGATCTCAAAAAGAATAAAAGAAAATTAAGAAATAGTTAATTTGTAAGAAATTAGCAAAAGGAAAAGAGAAAGATGATAGTGTGCAAATATAAGGAAGCACAACTTGGATGTTAGATGAGTCAAATAGTATTAAAAAGGGTATATGTCCATCAAAATCCACAAAAGAAGTTAAAAAAATAAATAGGTAGACAAAAAAATGTGTAGAAGAAATAATCGAGCAAATGATTTGCAAAAAAATGATAAAATAAAAAAGAAGGATGATAGTTTACAAACTGAAGGACGCATAACTTAGATGTTAGATGAGTCAAACAATGTTCAAAAAGGTATGTGTATATCTAAATATTTTATTTTGTAAGTTTATAGTTGCATTCAAAGGTAAAAATTTATTGTCTCCATAAACCCTAGCAGCAAGCATAACTTCATTTTAAGGAATTTGGCTAACAATTTACAAGTTCTAGCAAAGAATGTCAAGGGTGCATATTTTTAAGGAGAGTTGTCAACTTTTTTAAGACTTAAAGCTTTCTATGGATAAGTACATTTTGTAAGCTAATTTTCATGTCATTGAGATGAATGAGGTGTTGGCAATTTTGGGTACTTTGGGTACATTGCCTTTGCTCAAGTGTATAAGTTGTCATTGATGTCAAGACGCTCTTGAAGGAATTTGATTTGATGTCAAATAACTTGTTTTGATGAAGGTTACAGCATGACAGTTTCAAAGGTCTTTTGTAAACCCCAAGTTGGCAGGTTTAAAGATTACAGATGGATGCATTAGTTTAATGCATTTGGGTCTAGGAGGAAGTATTTATTTAAATAATTAAAAACCTTGTTAAGGTTCCTTTTAATTATTTTTAAATAAATATATTTGTTTGCATTGGGTTCTTCTAACCCATGGTGCAAATATCTTAACTTTGATGGCGCTATGTTCTAAGATTGTGGGCGCTAGCCAAGACCTTCGTCGACTTGTTAAACTCCTCCGTCGACGTGTTAAACTCCTCGCCGACATCAAGAGTTTATGGGAAATATGCATATAAATCTCCCATGATGAAGATCAAAGATGATCCCATCCACTTTTTCAAAAAGTGTTGCTCGCTGTGAATTCACGATCTGATGTTCGTTTTCTTCCTCGCTGTGATTTCGTGATCTGTTGTTTGGATATCTTCTGTTCATTTTTTGTATCCACCATAAGGTTTCGTCATCGTCGTTCACGTCAGAAGACAGGGAGGCTTGTTGTTTATTTTAGCTCTGGCACAGAAGGTACAAGGGAAACAGAGTGAGGTTTAAACCTCATCGGATGCCTTTGGCGCACCGGTAGCAGATAGGCTGTTGACGCGCTACCCGAATGGGAGGTTCTACGTTCGAATAACGTGAAAGGGTTTTTTCTTCGTTGAAGTGGACACAGCGGGTGGTGTTAGATTTCATGTGCAATTTCTCCATAGCGCGATTTTTGGTGTTGGCCAAGGTATTTTCGAAATTAATTTTTGCTAGTGTATTTTGCGGATGGAGGAAGTTTATTAGAGAGAAAAATAGCTTAGGAGTTATAAGGAGTTTGAAGCTTGCTTTATTTTGATAAAAGATTCTTTTGAAAGTGTTGGTTGCATTATCTTATTGCATTCTTATGAGAGATAAATTTTTTTGTTGATAAGACTATAAGGGAGAAATAAGGTGTATAAGGGATAAATATTTCTTGTAATGTTGAGAGTGCTTTTGGTTGTTTATGGAAATGAAAGCATGATGTTTTAAGGTTAGAATTGCTTCTTGTGTGAAGTTGTGAAACCTTAAGTGGGCAGCTTTGAGATTGACATTAGCTTTCATTAAATTGGTTATAATCAAGCTATTCTTTACTTGGTTAAAGTGTTGGGTTGTTGGGCTTACTTCTTTGTTGATGATTTGAAAAGTTATTTTGTGCTATTGAGATTTGAGTTGGTGGATGCTTTTTGTTCAAATAATGTTGGAGAGAAAAGGAGTTCTACTTGTTTCCTTTTCTGATGTTGATTGTGAAATGCTTCAAGGTTGTGTTTTGAGTTGAATGGTGTTGATCGAACCTTGTTTGATGAGCATTGTTGTTGAAGCCCTAATTGATGGTGAAAAGAACATGAGTATCATTGTTATATGATTATTTGCATAGTTGGCAATTGTTGGGGTTTCATGTTCTTGAAAGAAAGCATTCTATCCTATCCATTTCAGATATTGAGTTGAGTTTTCAGATTTGAGATTGAGATTGAGCTGAGTTGATTTGAGTTGAGTTTTGAGATTGGGAGTTGAGTATAGAACATATTGAGTCTCTAACAATTCTCTTTATGCTTCTATGAGTTTGACAAATCACATTGGGTCTCTAAAAATTCACTTTGTGATTTCCTACTAAGAAAGTTTTTCTTGGTGAGCTTGTTGAGTTTTGGACAGAGTTCCGGTGGGGACTTGTGAGCATTTTTTGGACAGGTTCCGGTGGGGACTTGTGAGCAGCTTTTTGGACAGAGTTTCGATGGGGACTTGTGAGTAGTTTTGGACAGGTTTCGATGGGGACTTGTGAGCAGATTTGGATAGGTCCTAGCAGAGGACTTGTGAGCTAAGTTGGATAGTTCTATCAGATAACTTGAGGACAGAGGTGCACTGGTTCTATGAGAAGAACTTGGGGACAGATTTTGCAAGTCTTTGATAAGGCTTGTATGCAAAGGATTGATTTGTTCAAGAGTTGGACAGATCTGATAGATAGAGGAAGACTTGTACTAGACCAACTGACTGTGTTTGGTACAGGTTGCTGAGTTGCTGTGGACGTGATCATAGAAGGCAGAGGTCTCTTAGGCTAAGCATTGAGGACAGGAGATCTTCGATGGAAAGGAGCATGTGCTAGCAAGAGGTAGAGGCAGTTGATCTTTTGAGGGATTATTTCCAAAGCAGAGGGGAAGGTATCTCCTTTGAGCAGAGGCTCATAAATTTTGATTGGGGGAAGGTATCTCCTTTGAGCAGAGGCTCATAAATTCTGATTGGGGGAAGGTATCTCCTTTGGGCCGAGGCTCATAAACATTGTAATTGGGAAGGATTCCCAAATAACTTTGAGATAAATTTTAGAGAAAAGTTTTGTGGACGTAGGCCAACCATTCTGGGTGAACCACGTTAAAATTGGTGTCACTTTGTGGATGATATTTTGCATTGCTTTGATATTGCTTTGGGTATATTTCTTTACTATTTTGAAGTATAATGGAAAAAGTATAAAGAGGTCTTATACTGTTCACCCCCCTCTCGAGATAAGGTTGTGTTCTTCATGAGGTGGATATTGTTCTTGGATATCCTTGGTTGGAAACCTTGGGTACTATTAATATTAATGTGCAAAAGAAATTTATGAAGTTATGGTATAGAAAAAATAAGATACCATCGCAAGATATATCTTAGCTCAAGAAGTGATGAATAGGGAAAAACCAAGAAGATATTGCAAGGAAAATTTTGAGGAAGAAGCATCAAAGCTTGAAATAAAATCCAAGGAAGAAGTAACAACAATAGAATCCATGGAAGGAATAACAAAAAAGTTTATGAGTAGAACAATAGAAAGTACAAGAAATATATAAAAGAACACAATGACACATAAAATGAAGGGAACAAGAGAGAAAATCATGCAAAAGCATTTAAAACAAAGGAGCAAAATGCAGAGGAGACAAAGAATCTAAAACATGAGGTTAAGGTTCCAAAATATTGCCATCCACACCACTAGGAGTGGCAAAACTCTTGGAGACATGGCTTAAGGCAACAATATTATGGTTCTACATGGAATCATAAGGGCACCAAGTATGACAATGTTTATCAAACAAAGCATAAGAACTCTAGTTTTTATATTGGTGCAATATCATCAAGGAAAAAATTGACCCATAATTCAAGTTACCAAAGTAAAGCAACAAAAGTATGGAGCCAACAAATTAGTCTTGGATTGAGGCCAAAGAAAGAAAGTATGAATAAAAAATAGTGATATTTATTACCAGCCAAAAGATACCTCCAAATGATGGAACCAAAGGATTACTTCTAAATATTCAAATAGCAACATGGCATATCAACATCAATAAATACAATCCCCAATCAAAGTTTCATTAATATGAAAGGATGATTGTTATTGGTACTAGTTCACAAGAAGGCTCAAAAGATCATATTATTAATATCTTCTTATATTTCAAGGACAAAACACTTTGTAAGGGGATAGAATGTTAGGTACCTAAGATAGGAATTTTATATTATATGTAATTATCCCACATGTGTGGATAAGTGGTATCGTTAGGTAGTTGAGTATTACATAATATGGATAAAAGAATAATATAGGATACGAGGAGAATAATATTGTATTTTTGGGATATCATATTCAAATATATTAAGGAGTGGCTTGCTTCCAGTAAGGAGCATTGTATGGTGTTACCCTACCTCAACGATTTAAATTATAAATTGAACACATTGGAGTAATTTGCATTAATTTCATAAATTATATTGTGTGAAATTATGCATTGTAGCTATTTATTTAATATTTTTATAAATTTTTAATGATTTCTATGGACGCTAAAGGAGGTTCATAACACTAGATACAAATAAGATATGCAAAACTAGCTAATATGCAACAAGATTGAAGCTTGGAGATATGAAGAAAAGAAAGTGCCAAAGTCAAGGGGAAAGAGAACAATCCAAGATGCTAATATTTTTTTCCCTTGTTTGTGGAATACTGTTAGAAGCTTAGTAGTTTGCTTGTAGACACTTGGGAGCTTGAGCTTGGAAGCTTGGTGAATTGATCACTTGAAGGAGAGTTTGTATGCTTGGAGAAGAGCTTGATGCTTTAGACTTCCCTTAACAAGTTTGTGGAAAGATTTTAGCATAATATTTCCATGCATAAATCTAAATTCCTATGATTATATATGAAGTTTAGAGTTTTGCTACTTTGAAAACCATGATCAATTGGTCACCCTAAGGGCTAGTTTTATAGGAAACAATTTTTGGAAAATATTACATTATTTGGAAGCTTTATATCCCCTCCTCCTCTCTATTATAAAAGGGATGCTACAATGATAGATGGTTTCTTTCCTCAGGTCTAAAACTCTCTCCCTTCTTAGCCTATTCTTTTATCAAGCCTATTCATGTGGGAGGATTGGTATAATTTTGGTCCTGAAGACTCTATGCTATAGATATATCATTTTTCATGGATCCAAAATATATATAGCAGTAGTGGGGTCGGTGCATTGGAAAGAGAGGCAAGGGGTGGAATTTTTTAAAGAGGTTAGTGGAAATTTAATATAAAGAGATGCTACATGAAGTTTAAAATCAAGCTTTAACAAGCACTAAGTATTTTAACAACCCCAAATGCTAACAAAACCAAGAGAGATGTTTTTAATCTCTATAAATAGTTCTCAAGAGTATTCATTAAATACATAGGTTAACTAGATATAACCACATTTCAAGCCTAATATATTGTAAAAATCACTCGAGTGGATAGGAGAGGCCAAGCTTCCATAAGTAACTGGAATTTACCTTGTATACCTTCATGGCATAGAGGATGCCCTAAAAAGGTCTCTCCACTTTTTTGATATTCTCCAAGAATGTAAACCTTTTGACTTTAGCATTAGGATGATCACTTTTTAGTCTTTAGAGAAAGGGATGCCAATTTCTTCTTCCAGTTGTACTTTAATAGACACTTGATTCCTCACGTTTAATGTCATAGTCCAGTTTAACTAAGCCTTCACAATGATCTCTTAAACTTAATTATTTCTTACCCATATCCATGATGGGTTCTTAAGCAACAATAACTCTACATGATTGTTTTCTCATGGACTCTAAAGATAGGTGTTGTTACCCCACAACAATCTAAGTTATCTTAAAAGTGAGAACTTAAGTCAAGAGTACCTTTAGAAGATGCCCCAAAGAAACCCCTAACAACCCAAAGATAACTCTTTATCTCTCTATAAGAATTAAACCAAACATAAATAAAGATAAAAGCAAAACTAACCATCTAAAGTTTTCATAATAAATCTATCAAATCCTTTAGATAAAGCAAAAGCATGGATAAGAACCATAAAACCATTTAACAACATAGAAACATGTGGACATTATTTTAAAGGTTTAAATTACAAAATAATAGTCTTTACTTATATTACAATAAATCCTCTTTAACCAAGAGTGATCAACAACAATACTCTAGGAACAAAGTGGAGTTATCTTAGCATGACACTACACCATATTCCTTTGGCTTCCATGGTAATTGATAAGAATGTGGGGATCAAAACAACTTATATGTAGGTATGAATGCATTTATATAAGATTCAATGCACAACAAAAGTAGCCCTTACTACTTTCCTAAAATATTCTCCACAAATATTTTAGAACCCAAGCACTTGCATTTCTATAATTCAATTCAATATAGTAAACACAAGCAAAGAAGCCCATACTTCTTTTCAAGATATTTTATGTGAATATCAATTCCCATATTTTCACATAGCTAAATATTTATAGCAAACACACAAAATAAGCCCATACTCTTTTCCAAAATATTTTTCACAAATATCACATCTCTAACTTAGTATAGCAAAACACAAAAGAAGCCCATACTTCTTTCCAAGAAAATTTTCCACAAATATCAATTATTATATTTTCCACATAGCTAATTCATTATATAAAACACACAATAGAAGCCCATACTTCCTTTCAAAACATTCTCCACAAATGTTAAGTTCATTCATTTCAAAAACACAACTAATCCAATAAAGAAGCCCATACTTATTTTCAAAATATTCTCCACAAATGTTAAGACCAACCAAAACCATAACTACATCATTCTAACATTAGTTATAGTCTAGCCCTTAGAGTAAGTCTTGAAATTCATTTGCATGTCCAAATATTTCTATCTTTTGATCATTTTCTAATCTAATCTTTAAAGAAGATTGATAATAATTAATCCTTTGTATATTACTTGAAAAACAAATATCAAAATAATTAATCCATCGTTAGATTACCTACCAAATTAATTTTTCATTGGATCAATTTGAATCTAAAGATTAATAATTTAATCTGGCATTAGATTCATTTTCAACTAATGTATCGTTAAATTACTTTGAATCTAAAGATTAATAATTTAATCTTATATTAGATTCATTTCCAACTAATCTCATTGAATTAGTTTGAATCTAAAGATTAATAACTTAATCTAACATTAGATTCATTTCCAACTAATCTATCATTGAATTAGTTTGAATCTAAAGATTAATAACTTAATCTAACATTAGATTCATTTCCAACTAATCTATCATTTAATTAGTTTGAATCTAATATTAATAACTTAATATAACGTTAGATTCATTTCCAACTAATCTATCATTAAATTAGATTGAATCTAATATTAATAACTTAGTCTAACATTAGATTAATTTCCAACTAATCTATCATTGAATTATTTTAAATCTAATATTAATAACTTAATCCAACATTAGATTAGTTTAGTTATTCAATGCAAAGCATATCAAATCAATAATGCAAAACTTAGACTTTGATTATTTAATATTATAACCTAATCTAAAGTCCAATGCATTTATCAAACATAGATTCATGTAAACTTAGACTAAGATATAATAAACCCTAATCTAAAATTCAAATCAAACTCTACAATATTAGAATAAGACTCTTATTCTATACGAGCATTACTAGGCAACGCTTGGCAAGAGATCCTACTCTATGTACAATTGACAAGCTAGATATTGTTCAGGGCTCGGGAAAAAGAATACGTAGAAGGTGGCTCCACCCCTACCACCCAAGGCATTTGGTGCACTCACTAGCAAGGCAAATATGGCTACACAAACCACATACACACAAGATAAACAATAACGTATCCAAGAAAAACCAATAGTAAATTGATTAAACATAACATTAATTAATCCTTAATTAATACTAACATTAGATTAATCATTCCTTAGATTAATACTAGCATTATAGTCACACTAATATTTTTCATTAATATTAACATTAATTAGATTAAACCAATATTAATAATTCTTTTGATTAATATTAAATCTAACATCAATTCATGCTAATCTTAGATTAAACTAATTTTAATTAAGGTTAGGTTTAATCAAACAAAGGAGACAGAAATAATCCATTTAATCTATCAAGGAGATCCAAACAAAAACACTCTCTCGATGTTTTGTACCATAATTTTATCCCTAAATTATTGGCTCCTTATTTAAAATGGCCCAAGCTATCACCAACTCATGTTAAGGAGACTCATTACATGTAACTTTCCTAACCCGATGGTGCAAATATGATCATGCGCAAACAAAAATGCACCTACATGAATAAGTATATTCATTCATGTTATCCTAAGTTGTTTGATTACCAAGCCATCATCATTTTTTCCCCTCATAGTATGGTCTCTTGTTCTTTGTGGCCAATTCTCTTATCCACCCATGAGAGTATTTGATTCCTGCAACCAAGCAAAGCATCAATAGTACCATATCCTTATGCAAAAATAGACATAATATCAAAAGCATATATCCATTACAACTAAATACTAAGCATTAAACAAAATTCACAATACATATCCCAACTTAAGTAGTTAGTGTTGTCAAGGAGGGTCATGACATACTACCCCACTTGCACTAAACATAGTCTGATATGTTTTCTTGCAAATATTATATTTCATTATTATTCAAATAAATAAGGAAAATGTCTTTTCATCTCATCCACTTTTTCCAAGTGATATTTTTCTTGGAATATTTGTCCCATTGGATATTATACTCTTCTAGATTTTGTTTCGTCATCACTTTGGAAATAAACTCCAAAATCCTCATTTGCCTGACTTCAATGGTCAATGGATCTATCACCTATAATTTTGAAACATCCCATACATTATTATTATCAACAACATATTTACTAAATATGGATATGTGGAAAGAGCCATGGATCTTTGATAGGTTGGGTAGTAAGGCAAGTCTGTAAGCCACCAGATTGATTTTTTTAGTGATTTCAAAAGGCTCAACAAAAAGAGGATCCAACTTAGTATACTTGATGACACTCTTCATTGACTTAACTCTTAGAGGTAAAACCATGGATGGTGCCTATGTGTGGATTTTTGCACTCTCAACAAAATAATGATTAAAGACAAATTTCCTATTCCAGTCATTGATGAACTACTCAATGAACTAAATGGAGTTGCATATTTTTCTAATCTCGATTTACGATCAGGTTACCACCAAATTCGAGTTAAGGAAAGCGATATATCCAAAACTACTTTTCGCACCCACGAGGGACATTATGAATTCTTGGTGATGCCTTTTAGCCTCACCAATGCACCATCCACATTTCAAAGTCTTATGAATAAGGTATTTTCTCCCTTCTTTCAAAAATTTATTTTAGTTTTCTTTGACGATATTTTGATTTACAGCAAGACATGGGAAGAGCACTTAACACATATAGCGCAAGCACTCAAAATATTGGAATAAAATCAATTATATGCAAAGAGATCAAAGTGTTCCTTTGGTAAGCATGAAATTGAATATATTGGATATATTGTCTCCAAGGAAGGAGTTAAAGTAGACCCCTGAAAATTTGAAGATGTGGAAAATTGGAAAATTCCAAAAACTCTAAAAGGGTTGCGTGGGTTCTTAGGATTAACGGGATATTATCACAAATTTGTTAAATATTATGGGAAAATAGCAGCACCCTTAATAGCCCTACTTAAAAATAATACCTTCATATGGTCTCCAAAAGCGAATGAAGCTTTCATGACTTTGAAAAATGCCATGTGTACCACCCCCGTCCTAGCTATGCCGATTTTTCCCAACCATTCATTATTGAAAGTGATGCTTCCGGATTGGGAATGGGAGCGGTGCTCATGCAAAATGAGAAGCCCTTAGCCTTTACTAGTAAATAATTTTCTAAAATTAATTTAGCACGTTCCACTTATGAAAAAGAAATGTTAGCTATGGTCCATGCTATCAAACATTGGAGACCATTACTTATTGAAAAAAATTCATTATCCGCACCGACCACCATAGCCTAAAATACCTTCTTGACCAATGGATAACCACTCCATAACAGCAAAAGTTGGTAATAAAACTATTAGGCTATGATTATGAAATCATCTACAAAAAAGAGAAAGATAACATGGTTGCATATGCACTTTCCAAAAAGTTTGAAGAAACTTCACAATTACATGCTTTTTCCTACCCCATCCCTACATGGATCTAACAATTCAAGGATGAATGGTATGTGGACCATACTATACACACCATAATTCAATAGCTACAACAAAATCCCATGAGAAAACCCCACTACTCTTGGCAAGGTAACATGCTCCGTTACAAAGAACGTCTGGTCCTCTCACCTACATCGGTTTATCATCCAAAGATTCTACATGAGCTACACGCTACACCTACTGCAGGCCACTCTGGATTCCTAAAAACCTACAAAAGAGTGACTAAATAATTTTATTGGCGAGGGATGAAAAATGATATCAAGAACTTCATCAATGAATTTGAAACATGCCAAAGAAATAAAGGTGAAACAGTGGCAACACCGGGCCTTCTTCAACCTCTACGCATACCAACCAGGACATGGGAGGATATTTTAATGGATTTCATTGAAGGTCTTCCAAAATCCATAGGAAAAATGATGATCCTAGTGGTGGTAGATCGTTTATCTAAATACGCCCATTTTTTTCTAGTAGCTCACCCCTTTACCGCTAGTACTATTACTCAAATATTCCTTGATAATATTTTTAAATTACATGGCATGCCTTCTAGTATCGTTAGTGATCGTGATCTCACTTTCACTAGTAATTTTTGGAAGGAATTATTTAAACTCCAAGGTACGCAACTTCAGATGAGCTCCACTTACCACCCACAAACGGATGGTCAAACTGAAATTGTTAATAAGTGCTTAGAAACCTATCTCTGATGCTTTATTTCCACCAAACCCCTTCACTGGGTTAAATGGCTTCCACTATTTGAATGGTGGTATAATACCACATATCACACAACCATAAAAATGACCCCTTTCGAAGCATTATATGGCCGATCACCCCCATATCTAACCTCTTATCTTCTAGGAATTACGAAAGTACCAGTTGTAGATATGGAGCTGGTCACTCGAGATAATATCATTCACGCTCTGAAGGACAATCTACATATCTCTCAACATCACATGAAGAAACAAGCAAACCAACATCGAACTGAAAGGGTTTTTCAAGAAGGGGATATGGTATTTCTCCGCCTCCAACCATATCGTCAAAATTCATTGAAAATAAAAGGGTCATAAAAATTAGCACCAAAATTTTATGGCCCTTATAAAATTCTATAGTGTATTGGACCTATTGCATATAAACTTGAATTACTAGAATCTTCCAAAATCCATCCGGTATTTCATGTTTCTTGTCTTAAAGTTGTAATAGGCACTAACATCGTTATGCAAACTCAACTTCCAGAATTTTTAGATAATGGAGCTCTCATGGTTGAACCAAAAGCTATCCTAGACCGACGTATGCGCCACCTCCATAACCGCACCATCATCGAGGTATTTATTCAATGGAAATGTCTACCTCTAGAGGATGCTACATGGGAGACGCTCCACCAGATTCAACAACAATTTTTGCAATTCCAGCTTTGAGGACAAAGCTTTTTCAAAGGAGGGTGGCATGTTAGGACCCTCCTAACGTAACTCTTAATCATATTATATATTATATTATATTATAAAGGGACACATCCCTTCACCATTCACACCTTTTAGATAGATGTAAATAGGACAAGGAGGATGCTCCAAAGATCATCCAAGAACATTAATTTATTATATTGTGGGTTTTTGCCTTTCAATACAAACTGTGATTCTATTCAAACAACGATTCTTTTCTGCATTCAATTCATATTTCAAGTTGCAGGTTCATAAAAAATGGTCAATGGATCTATCACCTACAATTTTGAGACATCCCACACATGATTAGGGTCAACAAAATATTTACTAAGTAGGGATATATGGAAAGATCCATGGTTCTTTGATAGGTTGGGTGGTAAGGCAATTTTGTAAGCCACTAGACTAATTTTTTCAGTGATTTCAAAAGGCCCAACAAAATGAGGATCCAACTTAGTAGACTTGATGTCACTCTTCATTGGCTTGACTCTTAGAGGTAAAACCATGGAATGTTTCTTACTAATTATTTTTTAGTGAAATATTGTTGGTAATTAAAGACTAGTACTCACTTAGAAAACCTTTATGACTGGTGAAATTAACCATAAGCTATTAGGAAGCCAAATTTAGGGGCCCAATTTATTGCTAGGATTTCCAAATAAGTGTCATACAACCACTAATAATAACTTAAAAAATAGTCTTTACATAGTTTCCATAGCTTTAGCAAAGCAAACTATTGCAACTGAGTACTAAAATAACCAATCTATAGTTGGTAGCAATTTATCAAAAAAAACCATGTAGAGCAAGCCAGTATTAGTTTAAAAAATAACCTATAGAGGAAGCAATTATTATTTGCTAGTATGAGCATAAAAATACATAGTCCATAGTTGGTTAGTGCTCCATAAAAAAATAGTTTACTAAGCAAGCCATTATCATAAAAGAAAAATAAAATTTTACAAAGGAGATCGTTATTAGTTGCTAGTATGAGTGTAGAAATACCTAGTCTAGAGTGGTTAGTTTTTTACAAAAAATAAACAAATGTACTTCATAGAGAAGGTTGATATCAGTCGCTAGAATTTCATAGTCTATAAGCCATTAACAATTGTTAAGTTGAGTGCCAGAAAAGAGAGTTGTAGATCAGGCCATTATCAGTTGCCAAATGTACACAATCTACAAGCTATTAATAGTTGTTAAGTTGAGTGAAAAAATAAGAAAAACATCTACAAAGAAATATATCCTCAACTATTGAAAGTACACAATCTGCAATCCATTAACAATTGTTAATCTTAGTGAAAAAAATAAACAAAATGCGATAGAGTAGGTAATTATCAATTGTCGAAAGTACACAATTTACAAGCCACTAATTGTTGCTAGTTGAGTGCATATATCTACCAGTCAGGACAAAAAAATCAATTGTAGTCTATTTTATTTTGAAAAATATCTATAAATTTAATTGATTAATTGAAAGTAATAGAAGAGACTTGAGGAATTTTAGTTTTGAAAAATTCAAGCTTTAAGATTTCTGGGGTTTGAGGCCATGGAGTTGCCAATATTCTCTAGAAAATTGGATGTTGATATTTGAGAATGGTGGATGAAGTTTAGATATTTATATGTAGATGATGATTATTGGAAATCATATCTTGGCAAATTTTTAGACAAAGAAGCTCTTTCTTGGTGGATAAATTTTGTTAATAAAAATCAAAGTGACACTTGGAATAAAATTAAGCAAACATTTTTGAGTCAATGGGATCCATATAAAAAGATAACTAGTTTGAAGTTCAACATCAAAGTCTATGCAAAACAAATAAATAGATCTCAAAAAGAATAAAAGAAAATTAAGAAATAGTTAATTTGTAAGAAATTAGCAAAAGGAAAAGAGAAAGATGATAGTGTGCAAATATAAGGAAGCACAACTTGGATGTTAGATGAGTCAAATAGTATTAAAAAGGGTATATGTCCATCAAAATCCACAAAAGAAGTTAAAAAAATAAATAGGTAGACAAAAAAATGTGTAGAAGAAATAATCGAGCAAATGATTTGCAAAAAAATGATAAAATAAAAAAGAAGGATGATAGTTTACAAACTGAAGGACGCATAACTTAGATGTTAGATGAGTCAAACAATGTTCAAAAAGGTATGTGTATATCTAAATATTTTATTTTGTAAGTTTATAGTTGCATTCAAAGGTAAAAATTTATTGTCTCCATAAACCCTAGCAGCAAGCATAACTTCATTTTAAGGAATTTGGCTAACAATTTACAAGTTCTAGCAAAGAATGTCAAGGGTGCATATTTTTAAGGAGAGTTGTCAACTTTTTTAAGACTTAAAGCTTTCTATGGATAAGTACATTTTGTAAGCTAATTTTCATGTCATTGAGATGAATGAGGTGTTGGCAATTTTGGGTACTTTGGGTACATTGCCTTTGCTCAAGTGTATAAGTTGTCATTGATGTCAAGACGCTCTTGAAGGAATTTGATTTGATGTCAAATAACTTGTTTTGATGAAGGTTACAGCATGACAGTTTCAAAGGTCTTTTGTAAACCCCAAGTTGGCAGGTTTAAAGATTACAGATGGATGCATTAGTTTAATGCATTTGGGTCTAGGAGGAAGTATTTATTTAAATAATTAAAAACCTTGTTAAGGTTCCTTTTAATTATTTTTAAATAAATATATTTGTTTGCATTGGGTTCTTCTAACCCATGGTGCAAATATCTTAACTTTGATGGCGCTATGTTCTAAGATTGTGGGCGCTAGCCAAGACCTTCGTCGACTTGTTAAACTCCTCCGTCGACGTGTTAAACTCCTCGCCGACATCAAGAGTTTATGGGAAATATGCATATAAATCTCCCATGATGAAGATCAAAGATGATCCCATCCACATTTTCAAAAAGTGTTGCTCGCTGTGAATTCACGATCTGATGTTCGTTTTCTTCCTCGCTGTGATTTCGTGATCTCGTTGTTTGGATATCTTCTCGTTCATTTTTTGTATCCACCATAAGGTTTCGTCATCGTCGTTCACGTCAGAAGACAGGGAGGCTTGTTGTTTATTTTAGCTCTGGCACAGAAGGTACAAGGGAAACAGAGTGAGGTTTAAACCTCATCGGATGCCTTTGGCGCACCGGTAGCAGATAGGCTGTTGACGCGCTACCCGAATGGGAGGTTCTACGTTCGAATAACGTGAAAGGGTTTTTTCTTCGTTGAAGTGGACACAGCGGGTGGTGTTAGATTTCATGTGCAATTTCTCCATAGCGCGATTTTTGGTGTTGGCCAAGGTATTTTCGAAATTAATTTTTGCTAGTGTATTTTGCGGATGGAGGAAGTTTATTAGAGAGAAAAATAGCTTAGGAGTTATAAGGAGTTTGAAGCTTGCTTTATTTTGATAAAAGATTCTTTTGAAAGTGTTGGTTGCATTATCTTATTGCATTCTTATGAGAGATAAATTTTTTTGTTGATAAGACTATAAGGGAGAAATAAGGTGTATAAGGGATAAATATTTCTTGTAATGTTGAGAGTGCTTTTGGTTGTTTATGGAAATGAAAGCATGATGTTTTAAGGTTAGAATTGCTTCTTGTGTGAAGTTGTGAAACCTTAAGTGGGCAGCTTTGAGATTGACATTAGCTTTCATTAAATTGGTTATAATCAAGCTATTCTTTACTTGGTTAAAGTGTTGGGTTGTTGGGCTTACTTCTTTGTTGATGATTTGAAAAGTTATTTTGTGCTATTGAGATTTGAGTTGGTGGATGCTTTTTGTTCAAATAATGTTGGAGAGAAAAGGAGTTCTACTTGTTTCCTTTTCTGATGTTGATTGTGAAATGCTTCAAGGTTGTGTTTTGAGTTGAATGGTGTTGATCGAACCTTGTTTGATGAGCATTGTTGTTGAAGCCCTAATTGATGGTGAAAAGAACATGAGTATCATTGTTATATGATTATTTGCATAGTTGGCAATTGTTGGGGTTTCATGTTCTTGAAAGAAAGCATTCTATCCTATCCATTTCAGATATTGAGTTGAGTTTTCAGATTTGAGATTGAGATTGAGCTGAGTTGATTTGAGTTGAGTTTTGAGATTGGGAGTTGAGTATAGAACATATTGAGTCTCTAACAATTCTCTTTATGCTTCTATGAGTTTGACAAATCACATTGGGTCTCTAAAAATTCACTTTGTGATTTCCTACTAAGAAAGTTTTTCTTGGTGAGCTTGTTGAGTTTTGGACAGGTTCCGGTGGAGACTTGTGAGCATTTTTTGGACAAGTTCCGGTGGGGACTTGTGAGCAGTTTTTGGACAGGTTTCGATGGGGACTTGTGAGTAGTTTTGGACAGGTTTCGATGGGGACTTGTGAGCAGATTTGGATAGGTCCTAGCAGAGGACTTGTGAGCTAAGTTGGATAGTTCTATCAGATAACTTGAGGACAGAGGTGCACTGGTTCTATGAGAAGAACTTGGGGACAGATTTTGCAAGTCTTTGATAAGGCTTGTATGCAAAGGATTGATTTGTTCAAGAGTTGGACAGATCTGATAGATAGAGGAAGACTTGTACTAGACCAACTGACTGTGTTTGGTACAGAGTTGTCGAGTTGTCGTGGACGTGATCATAGAAGGCAGAGGTCTCTTAGGCTAAGCATTGAGGACAGGAGATCTTCGATGGAAAGGAGCATGTGCTAGCAAGAGGTAGAGGCAGTTGATCTTTTGAGGGATTATTTCCAAAGCGAGAGGGGAAGGTATCTCCTTTGAGCAGAGGCTCATAAATTTTGATTGGGGGAAGGTATCTCCTTTGAGCAGAGGCTCATAAATTCTGATTGGGGGAAGGTATCTCCTTTGGGCCGAGGCTCATAAACATTGTAATTGGGAAGGATTCCCAAATAACTTTGAGATAAATTTTAGAGAAAAGTTTTGTGGACGTAGGCCAACCATTCTGGGTGAACCACGTTAAAATTGGTGTCACTTTGTGGATGATATTTTGCATTGCTTTGATATTGCTTTGGGTATATTTCTTTACTATTTTGAAGTATAATGGAAAAAGTATAAAGAGGTCTTATACTGTTCACCCCCCCCTCTCAGTATAAGGTTGTGTTCTTCATGAGGTGGATATTGTTCTTAGATATCATTGGTTGGAAACCTTGGGTACTATTAATATTGATGTGCAAAAGAAATTTATGAAGTTATGGTATAGAAAAAATAAGATACCATCGCAAGATATATCTTAGCTCAAGAAGTGATGAATAGGGAAAAACCAAGAAGATATTGCAAGGAAAATTTTGAGGAAGAAGCATCAAAGCTTGAAATAAAATCCAAGGAAGAAGTAACAACAATAGAATCCATGGAAGGAATAACAAAAAAGTTTATGAGTAGAACAATAGAAAGTACAAGAAATATATAAAAGAACACAATGACACATAAAATGAAGGGAACAAGAGAGAAAATCATGCAAAAGCATTTAAAACAAAGGAGCAAAATGCAGAGGAGACAAAGAATCTAAAACATGAGGTTAAGGTTCCAAAATATTGCCATCCACACCACTAGGAGTGGCAAAACTCTTGGAGACATGGCTTAAGGCAACAATATTATGGTTCTACATGGAATCATAAGGGCACCAAGTATGACAATGTTTATCAAACAAAGCATAAGAACTCTAGTTTTTATATTGGTGCAATATCATCAAGGAAAAAATTGACCCATAATTCAAGTTACCAAAGTAAAGCAACAAAAGTATGGAGCCAACAAATTAGTCTTGGATTGAGGCCAAAGAAAGAAAGTATGAATAAAAAATAGTGATATTTATTACCAGCCAAAAGATACCTCCAAATGATGGAACCAAAGGATTACTTCTAAATATTCAAATAGCAACATGGCATATCAACATCAATAAATACAATCCCCAATCAAAGTTTCATTAATATGAAAGGATGATTGTTATTGGTACTAGTTCACAAGAAGGCTCAAAAGATCATATTATTAATATCTTCTTATATTTCAAGGACAAAACACTTTGTAAGGGGATAGAATGTTAGGTACCTAAGATAGGAATTTTATATTATATGTAATTATCCCACATGTGTGGATAAGTGGTATCGTTAGGTAGTTGAGTATTACATAATATGGATAAAAGAATAATATAGGATACGAGGAGAATAATATTGTATTTTTGGGATATCATATTCAAATATATTAAGGAGTGGCTTGCTTCCAGTAAGGAGCATTGTATGGTGTTACCCTACCTCAACGATTTAAATTATAAATTGAACACATTGGAGTAATTTGCATTAATTTCATAAATTATATTGTGTGAAATTATGCATTGTAGCTATTTATTTAATATTTTTATAAATTTTTAATGATTTCTATGGACGCTAAAGGAGGTTCATAACACTAGATACAAATAAGATATGCAAAACTAGCTAATATGCAACAAGATTGAAGCTTGGAGATATGAAGAAAAGAAAGTGCCAAAGTCAAGGGGAAAGAGAACAATCCAAGATGCTAATATTTTTTTCCCTTGTTTGTGGAATACTGTTAGAAGCTTAGTAGTTTGCTTGTAGACACTTGGGAGCTTGAGCTTGGAAGCTTGGTGAATTGATCACTTGAAGGAGAGTTTGTATGCTTGGAGAAGAGCTTGATGCTTTAGACTTCCCTTAACAAGTTTGTGGAAAGATTTTAGCATAATATTTCCATGCATAAATCTAAATTCCTATGATTATATATGAAGTTTAGAGTTTTGCTACTTTGAAAACCATGATCAATTGGTCACCCTAAGGGCTAGTTTTATAGGAAACAATTTTTGGAAAATATTACATTATTTGGAAGCTTTATATCCCCTCCTCCTCTCTATTATAAAAGGGATGCTACAATGATAGATGGTTTCTTTCCTCAGGTCTAAAACTCTCTCCCTTCTTAGCCTATTCTTTTATCAAGCCTATTCATGTGGGAGGATTGGTATAATTTTGGTCCTGAAGACTCTATGCTATAGATATATCATTTTTCATGGATCCAAAATATATATAGCAGTAGTGGGGTCGGTGCATTGGAAAGAGAGGCAAGGGGTGGAATTTTTTAAAGAGGTTAGTGGAAATTTAATATAAAGAGATGCTACATGAAGTTTAAAATCAAGCTTTAACAAGCACTAAGTATTTTAACAACCCCAAATGCTAACAAAACCAAGAGAGATGTTTTTAATCTCTATAAATAGTTCTCAAGAGTATTCATTAAATACATAGGTTAACTAGATATAACCACATTTCAAGCCTAATATATTGTAAAAATCACTCGAGTGGATAGGAGAGGCCAAGCTTCCATAAGTAACTGGAATTTACCTTGTATACCTTCATGGCATAGAGGATGCCCTAAAAAGGTCTCTCCACTTTTTTGATATTCTCCAAGAATGTAAACCTTTTGACTTTAGCATTAGGATGATCACTTTTTAGTCTTTAGAGAAAGGGATGCCAATTTCTTCTTCCAGTTGTACTTTAATAGACACTTGATTCCTCACGTTTAATGTCATAGTCCAGTTTAACTAAGCCTTCACAATGATCTCTTAAACTTAATTATTTCTTACCCATATCCATGATGGGTTCTTAAGCAACAATAACTCTACATGATTGTTTTCTCATGGACTCTAAAGATAGGTGTTGTTACCCCACAACAATCTAAGTTATCTTAAAAGTGAGAACTTAAGTCAAGAGTACCTTTAGAAGATGCCCCAAAGAAACCCCTAACAACCCAAAGATAACTCTTTATCTCTCTATAAGAATTAAACCAAACATAAATAAAGATAAAAGCAAAACTAACCATCTAAAGTTTTCATAATAAATCTATCAAATCCTTTAGATAAAGCAAAAGCATGGATAAGAACCATAAAACCATTTAACAACATAGAAACATGTGGACATTATTTTAAAGGTTTAAATTACAAAATAATAGTCTTTACTTATATTACAATAAATCCTCTTTAACCAAGAGTGATCAACAACAATACTCTAGGAACAAAGTGGAGTTATCTTAGCATGACACTACACCATATTCCTTTGGCTTCCATGGTAATTGATAAGAATGTGGGGATCAAAACAACTTATATGTAGGTATGAATGCATTTATATAAGATTCAATGCACAACAAAAGTAGCCCTTACTACTTTCCTAAAATATTCTCCACAAATATTTTAGAACCCAAGCACTTGCATTTCTATAATTCAATTCAATATAGTAAACACAAGCAAAGAAGCCCATACTTCTTTTCAAGATATTTTATGTGAATATCAATTCCCATATTTTCACATAGCTAAATATTTATAGCAAACACACAAAATAAGCCCATACTCTTTTCCAAAATATTTTTCACAAATATCACATCTCTAACTTAGTATAGCAAAACACAAAAGAAGCCCATACTTCTTTCCAAGAAAATTTTCCACAAATATCAATTCTTATATTTTCCACATAGCTAATTCATTATATAAAACACACAATAGAAGCCCATACTTCCTTTCAAAACATTCTCCACAAATGTTAAGTTCATTCATTTCAAAAACACAACTAATCCAATAAAGAAGCCCATACTTATTTTCAAAATATTCTCCACAAATTTTAAGACCAACCAAAACCATAACTACATCATTCTAACATTAGTTATAGTCTAGCCCTTAGAGTAAGTCTTGAAATTCATTTGCATGTCCAAATATTTCTATCTTTTGATCATTTTCTAATCTAATCTTTAAAGAAGATTGATAATAATTAATCCTTTGTATATTACTTGAAAAACAAATATCAAAATAATTAATCCATCGTTAGATTACCTACCAAATTAATTTTTCATTGGATCAATTTGAATCTAAAGATTAATAATTTAATCTGGCATTAGATTCATTTTCAACTAATGTATCGTTAAATTACTTTGAATCTAAAGATTAATAATTTAATCTTATATTAGATTCATTTCCAACTAATCTCATTGAATTAGTTTGAATCTAAAGATTAATAACTTAATCTAACATTAGATTCATTTCCAACTAATCTATCATTGAATTAGTTTGAATCTAAAGATTAATAACTTAATCTAACATTAGATTCATTTCCAACTAATCTATCATTGAATTAGTTTGAATCTAATATTAATAACTTAATATAACATTAGATTCATTTCCAACTAATCTATCATTAAATTAGATTGAATCTAATATTAATAACTTAGTCTAACATTAGATTAATTTCCAACTAATCTATCATTGAATTATTTTAAATCTAATATTAATAACTTAATCCAACATTAGATTAGTTTAGTTATTCAATGCAAAGCATATCAAATCAATAATGCAAAACTTAGACTTTGATTATTTAATATTATAACCTAATCTAAAGTCCAATGCATTTATCAAACATAGATTCATGTAAACTTAGACTAAGATATAATAAACCCTAATCTAAAATTCAAATCAAACTCTACAATATTAGAATAAGACTCTTATTCTATACGAGCATTACTAGGCAACGCTTGGCAAGAGATCCTACTCTATGTACAATTGACAAGCTAGATATTGTTCAGGGCTCGGGAAAAAGAATACGTAGAAGGTGGCTCCACCCCTACCACCCAAGGCATTTGGTGCACTCACTAGCAAGGCAAATATGGCTACACAAACCACATACACACAAGATAAACAATAACGTATCCAAGAAAAACCAATAGTAAATTGATTAAACATAACATTAATTAATCCTTAATTAATACTAACATTAGATTAATCATTCCTTAGATTAATACTAGCATTATAGTCACACTAATATTTTTCATTAATATTAACATTAATTAGATTAAACCAATATTAATAATTCTTTTGATTAATATTAAATCTAACATCAATTCATGCTAATCTTAGATTAAACTAATTTTAATTAAGGTTAGGTTTAATCAAACAAAGGAGACAGAAATAATCCATTTAATCTATCAAGGAGATCCAAACAAAAACACTCTCTCGATGTTTTGTACCATAATTTTATCCCTAAATTATTGGCTCCTTATTTAAAATGGCCCAAGCTATCACCAACTCATGTTAAGGAGACTCATTACATGTAACTTTCCTAACCCGATGGTGCAAATATGATCATGCGCAAACAAAAATGCACCTACATGAATAAGTATATTCATTCATGTTATCCTAAGTTGTTTGATTACCAAGCCATCATCATTTTTTCCCCTCATAGTATGGTCTCTTGTTCTTTGTGGCCAATTCTCTTATCTAGCCATGAGAGTACTTGATTCCTGTAACCAAGTGGATCATCAACTGTACCATATCCTTATGCAAAAATAGACATAATATCAAAAGCATATATCCATTACAACTAAATACTAAGCATTAAACAAAATTCACAATACATATCCCAACTTAAGTAGTTAGTGTTGTCAAGGAGGGTCATGACATACTACCCCACTTGCACTAAACATAGTCTGATATGTTTTCTTGCAAATATTATATTTCATTATTATTCAAATAAATAAGGAAAATGTCTTTTCATCTCATCCACTTTTTCCAAGTGATATTTTTCTTGGAATATTTGTCCCATTGGATATTATACTCTTCTAGATTTTGTTTCGTCATCACTTTGGAAATAAACTCCAAAATCCTCATTTGCCTGACTTCAATGGTCAATGGATCTATCACCTATAATTTTGAAACATCCCATACATTATTATTATCAACAACATATTTACTAAATATGGATATGTGGAAAGAGCCATGGATCTTTGATAGGTTGGGTAGTAAGGCAAGTCTGTAAGCCACCAGATTGATTTTTTTAGTGATTTCAAAAGGCTCAACAAAAAGAGGATCCAACTTAGTATACTTGATGACACTCTTCATTGACTTAACTCTTAGAGGTAAAACCATGGATTGTTTCTTAATAATTATTTTTTCATGAAATATTATTGGTAATAAAAGAGTAGTACTCACTTAGAAAACCTTCATGGATGATGAGATTTACTATAAGCCATTAGGAAGCCAAATTTTGGGGCTCATTTATTTGCTAGGATTTCCAAATAAGTGTCATACAACCAATAATAATAACTTCAACAATAGTCTTTGCATATTTTCCATAGTCTACAACAGTTCCATAGCTTTAGCAGAGCAAACTATTACAAGTGAGTACTAAAATAACCAGTCTATAGTTGGTAGCAATTTTCCAATAAATAGCATGTAGAGCAAGCCAATATCAGTTAAAAAAAAATAGCCTATAGAGAAAGCAGTTATTAGCTGCTAGTATGAGCATGAAAATACCTAGTCCATAGTTGGGTAGTGTTCCATAAAAAATAGTTTGTAGAGCAAGCCATTATCTTAAAAGAAAAAAAATTATACAAATGAGGTCATTATTAGTTGCTAGTCTGAGTGTAGAAATACTTAGTCTAGAGTGTTCATTGTTTTACAAATAATAAAAAAATGTAGTTCACAGAGCAGGTTGTTATCAATTGATAGCATTTAATAGTCTATAAGCCATTAACAATTGTTAAGTTGAGTTCCAAAAAAGAGAGTTGTAAAGTAGTCCATTATTAGTTGCCAAAAGGACACAATTTGCAAGTTGTTAATAGTTGTTAAGTTGAGAGAAAAAAAGAAAACATCTACAAAGAAATATATTATCAATTATTGAAAGTACACAATCTGTAATCCATTAAAAATTCTTAAGCTTAGTGAAAAAAGAAATAAAAGGTGATAGAGTAGGTCATTATCAATTGTCAAAAGTACCCAATTTACAAGCCACTAATTGTTGCTAGTTGAGAGCATATATCTACCAGTCAGGACAAACAAATAAATTGTAGTCTATTTTGTTAATATCTATAAATTTAATTGATTAATTGAAAGTAATAGAAGAGACTTGAGGAATTTTTTTTTTGAAAATTTCAAGTTTTAATATTTTTGGATTTTAAGGCCATGGAGTTTCCAATATTCTCTAGAAAAGATGATGTTGATATTTGAGAATGGTGGATGAAGTTTAGATCTCTATATGTAGATGATGATTATTGGAAATCCTATCTTGGTAAATTTTTAGACAAAGAAGCTCTTTCTTGGTGGATAAATTTTGTTAATAAAAATCAAAGTTACACTTGGAATAAAATGGAGCACTCATTTTTGAGTCAATGGATCCATATAAAAAGATAACTAGTTTGAAGCTCAATGTCAAAGGCTATGTAAAATAAATAAATAGCTCTCAAAAATACCAAAAGGAAATTAAGAAAGAGTTAATTTATAAGAAATTAGCAAAAGGAAAAGAGAAAGATGATAGTGTGTAGATAGAAGGAAGCACAACTTGGTTGTTAGATGAGTCAAACAGTATTCAAAAGGGTATATGTCCACCAAAATCCACAAAAGGAATAAAAAATATAAATAGGTAGACCAAAACATATGTAGAAGAAATAATCAAGCAAATGATTTGCAAGAAATTGACAAAAGAAAAAAATGAGAATGATAGTTTACAAACTAAAGGAAACAAAACTTGGATGTTAGATGAGTCAAACAATATTAAAAAAGGTTTGTGTATATCTAAAGATTTTATTTTGTAGGTTTATTTTTTCATTCAAAATTAAAACGTTATTATCTCCGTAAACCCTTGTTGCAAGCATAACTTCATTGAAAGGAATTTGGCTAACAATTTATAATTTCTAGCAAAGAATGTCAAGGGTGCATATTTTCAATGAGAGTTGTCAATTTTTTTAAGACTTGAAGCTTTCTATGGATAAGTACATTTTGCATGATAATTTTCATGTCATTGAGATGAATGAAGTGGATATTGTTCTTAGATATCCTTGGTTGGAAACCTTGGGTACTCTTAATATTAATGTGCAAAATAAATTTATGAATGTATGGTATAGAAAAAATAAGATACCATTGCAAGATATATCTTAACTCAAGAAGCAAGGAATAAGGGAAACCCAAGAAGATATTACAAGGAAAAAAATTAATGAAGAAGCATCAAAGCCTGAAATAAAATCCAAGGAAGAAGTAACAACAATAAAATCCATGGAAGAAATAACAACAAAGTTTGTGGGTAAAACAATAGCAAAGTACAAGAAAGACATAAAATAACACAATGAGACATAAAATGAAGGAAACAAGAGAGAACATCATGCAAAAGCATTTAAAACAAAGGAGAAAAATGCAGAGGAGATAAAGAATCTAAAACATTAGGTTAAGGTTGCAAAATATTGCCATCCACACCACTAGGAGTGTGAAAAATCTTGGAGACATGGCTTAAGGCAACAATATTATGGTTCTACATGGAATTAATAGGGCACCAAGTATGACAATATTTGGCAAATAAAGTATAGTAACTCTAGTTTTTATAGTGGTTCAACAACATCAAGGAATAAATTAACCCATAATTCAAGTTACCAAATTAAAGCAACAAAAGTGTGTAGCAAACAAAGCAGTCTTAGATTTTGGCCAAAGAAAACAAGTATGAATACAAAGAATGATATTTAGTACCAGCAGAAAGATACCTCCAAGTCATGGAACCAAAGGATTACTTCTAAATATTCAAATAGCAACATGGCATATCAACATAAACAAAGACAACAACCAATCATATTTTCATTAAGATGAATGGATTATTGTGATTGGTAATAGTTCACAAGAAGGCTCAAAAGATCAAATTATTTAATCTCTTCTTATATTTCAAAGAACAAACACTTTGTAAGGGAAATAGAATGTGAGATACCTAAGATAGGAATTTTATATTATATGTAATTATCCCACATGTGTGGATAAGTGGTAGAGTTAGGTAGTTGAGTATTATATATTATGGATAAAAGAATAATATGGGATATGAGGAGAATAATATTGTATTTTTGGGATATCATATTCAGATATATAAAGGAGTGGCTTCCTTCCAATAAGGAGAATTTTATAGTGTTACCCTACCTCAATAGTTTAAATTATAAATGAATATATTGGAGTAATTTGCATTAATTTCATAGATTATATTGTGTGAAATTATTCATTGTAGCTATTTATTTAATATTTTTATAAATTGGTAATGATTTCTATGGATGCCAAAGGAGGTTCATAACACTAGATAAAAATGTGATGTGCAAAACTAGCTAATATGCAACAAGATTGAAGCTTGGAGATATGAAGAAAAGAAAGTGACAAAGTCACGTAAGGGGAAATAGAAAAACCCAAGATGCTAATGTTTTTTCCCCTTGTTTGTTGAATACTTTTAGAAGCTTTCTAGTTTGTTTATGGATACTTGAGAGCTTGAGTTTGGATGCTTGAGTGTTTGATGCTTGGTGAATTTATCACTTGAAGGAGAGCTTGTATGCTTGGAGGAGAGCTTGATGCTTTAAAATGACCTTAACAAGTTTGTGGAAAATTTTGGCATAAGATTGCCATGCTTAAATATAAATTCCTATGATTCTAGATGAAGTTTAGAGTTTTTCTACTTTGAAAACCATGATCAATTGGTCACCCCAAGTGCTAGTTTTATAGGGAACAATTGTTGGAGAATATTACATTATTTGGAAGCTTTCTATCCTCTCCCCTCTCTATTCTAAAAGGGGTGCTACAATGACAGATGGGTTCTTTCCTCGGGCCCACAACTCTCTCCCTTCTCAATCCATCCTTTTATCAAGCCTATTCATGTGGGAGGAGTGGTATAGTTTTGGTCCATAAGACTCTATGCTATAGCGATAACACATTTTATGGATCCAATATATATAGTAGTTGTGGGGTCGGTGCATTGGAAAGAGAGGCAAGAGATGGGATTTTTTTTAAATATTTTAGTGGAACTTTAATTTAAAGAGATGCTACATGAAGAATTTTAAAATCGGGCTTTACCAAGCACTCAGTATTGTAACAACCCCAAATGCTAACAAACTTGAGAGAGATTTTTTTTAAATCTATATATATATTTCTCAAGAGTATCCTTAAAATACATATATTGACTAGACATGACAAAATTTTGAGTGTTATATGTTGTAAACATCACTCGAGTGGATAGGAAATGCCAAGTTCTCGTAGGTAACTAGGGTTTACCTCATATACATCCATGATATATAGTATACCCTAAAAATGTCTCCCCACTTTTTTGACATTATCTAAGAATGTAAATATTTTGACCATAGCATTAGGATTATCCCTTCTCAATATTTAGAGAAGGGGATGTCAATTCCTTCTTCCAACCATACTTCAATCTACATTAGATCCCTTAGGTGTAATTTCATAGTCTAGTTTAACTACACCTCCATGATGATATCTTAAACTTGATTCTTGCCTACCCATATCCGTGATGGATCCTTAAGCAACAATCACTATACATGAATGTTTTCTCATGGACTCTTAAGGTAGGTGTTGTTACCCACAACAAACCAAGTTATCTTAAAAGTGAGAGCTTAATTCAAGAGTACCTTTATAACCTATCCCAAAGAAACCCCTAAAAACCCAAAGATAACTCTTTCTCTCTTTCTCTCTTTGTAAGAATTAAACCAAGCATCAATTAAGATAAAAGAAAAACTAACCATCTAGATTTTGCATAATAAATATATCAAAGCCTTTAGATCAAGCAAAAGTATGGATAAGAACCATAAAACCATTTAACAACATAGCAACATGTAGTCATTCTTTTAAAGGTTTAAATTACAAAAGAATAGTCTTTTTCTTCTATGACAATAAATCCTATTTCACCAAGAATGATCAACAACAGTACTCTAGGAACAAGGTGGATTTATCTTAGCATGACCCTGCACCATATTCCTTTGGCCTCCATGGTATTTGATAATAATATGGGGATTAGAACAACTCACATGTAGGTATGAATGCATTTATATAAGATTCAATGCACAAAAAAAGTAGCTCTTACTACTTTCCTAAAATATTCTCCATAAATATTTTAGAACCCAAGCACTTGCATTTCTATAATTCAATTCAATATAGCAAACACAACCAAAGTGTTGGAATATATTACATTATTTGGTACATGCTAATGTACCATCTTGGGTACATCTCTAGATTAGGAGAGTGTCTTAGATTAGGGTGTGAGTATTTACTTTATGCAATGTAATAAATGCACAAGTATTATTAGAATGTGCAATGATGTAAATGTGCATGTTGTCCATGTGTACATGAGTCTATAGAATAGGAATATAGTGAGTCATAGGAAGATGGAAGGCCAAGAGTCATACTCCATTATATATTGGCCTTTGTAGTAGATAGAGAGAGGATGAGAGAGTGCAAGAGCACATTAGAGTAGAGTAGTGCTCAAGTTAGATACAATGTAGAGCATGAATGAAGAATGGAGCATTTGAGATCTCCACATTTTGTATGAAGATCCCATTTTTGTGAGCTTTCATTAATGGTAGTTTTATGAGTTATTATAGAAGTTTCTTATGATTTTTACATGCCTATTATATTGCCATTATCATATATTTAATATTACATGCTCATTTTATACCTTGTGGTTGTATTTCCTTAAATATATAGCATCAAAAGCTAACAGTGGTATCAGAGCACAAGGTAGATTGATAGGAAATAGAGAGAGCCACAAGAATATTGAGAGGAGATAGGGAGATTTCATTTTCAAAATTTTTAAAATTGCTATTTAGCTAGAGTCTTTCCACAGGGTTGCAGGAAAACTTGTGAAGACTAGGACTCAACATAGATCTCTTTCCACTAGATTGAAGGATAACTAGTGATGTTTATTTATTTATAGAGATCTAGAGAGTTGCATGGATTTTCTTACTACTATCTAAGTTTTTTACTGCAGAAAATTAGTTCTCAAAAGTTGAGAAGCTTCCTACAACGAATAGAGAAGAATTTTATCTTTGATTGCCTGAAAGTCTATGTGCTTTCCTCGTGTAGGGATTAGTTCTTTGTTGTATAAAAATAGATATTGAATATTGAGGAGAACCAAGAAGAAAGTCTCCATAGAATATTTCATATTGAAGATTGAGAAGAGAAGAAAGAGGTCAAAGGAGCCCTATTGAAGATTGAATATTGAGGAGACTTAAGAAGAAGGTTCCCATAGAATATTGAAGACTACAGATTACAGATTGAAGAAAGCAACTCTAGAAGGAGGAGACCCAAGAGAGAGGTCCCATTGAAGAAATTCCAGATTTGGAAGATAGAATATTGAAGATTGAAGATAAAGGAGGACTAGGAAAATTCCTATTGAAGATTTGAGAAGCTACAGAATTTGAAGACCCAAGAAAAGAGGTCTCAAGAAAAGTTGGAAGGATAAAGAAGAAGAAGGCTAGAGAAGCCCTATTGAAGAAAGTTGAAGAAGTGGCCATTGGAGAATATTTGAAGAAAGCTCAAGGTAGAAGATTGAAAGCAAGGTTAAGCTCTTGATAAAGAAGAATTTGGGATAATTATCACCATCCGACAACAAGACCAAAAGGAAAAAGGATTTGGCAAGAATTTTGCCAAATTTTAGAAAGGATTCTTGAAGATCTCAAGACATTTAGATTCTTGAGAAAGAGGCCAACTAAATAGGCCAAGTTTGAATTCAGAATTCGATAAGAGATAAGGAGGAGAAAGAAGGTAGAATAGGCCACAAATTTGAGAAATTTGAAGACTACCATTAAAAGCTTGAAGGTTGATTTACGAAGGAGAAGATCATTGATTTTCACAGTAGAAGTTGAAGAGTCACAGGACAACAAATTGGAGGTGATATAAAGCTGCATTTTTGGAGAAGAGAAGGGTAGATTTTGAAATGTCATTTAACAACAAATTGAAGGAGGAATTTGCAGCAAAAGAAGGCAATGATTTGAAGGAATTAATTGCTATTTTTGGACAACAAGATAAAGGTAAAGAAATTAGTTCTTGGAGTAGTATTAAGAGAAGATATTATAGTTGCATTTTGGAGAATTTTGGGATAATTTAGAAAGGTTTTTGGAAAAAGAAACAAAGAATAAATTGGATGTGTTAGAAGTTGCATAATAAAGAAGTTTTAGGCAAAAATTTGAAAAATCATAGAGCTGCAAATTGGAGGAGTTTTTTAAGTTGATTTGGACAACAAGAAGAACTGCAAGATTAAAAATTTTAGGGAAGGAAAGCAATAAGAATTGGAGCAGCAAATAGGTGAACCAAATCACCAAGAAATCTAGCTACAAAAGGAGACCAAAAGGTATGCAATATTGGTGCTATAAAATTTCATTATTTGAACATTCACATTAGCATTTTATTAAGTCTTTAAAAGCACCACATTTAAGTTTTTAAAGTAGCAAAAGGAAAGGTCTCAAGTTTATATCTTCAAGGTTGGAGAAGATAGCATTCCCAAGGGATTAAAACCTGCAACAAAGAAAGGAGAAGTTAGAAATAATATAAGGAAAGGAATCAAATCCTTACTATCTCTTGGAAAAGTAAATAAGTTATAGTAGAAAATAGAAGTATTATTCTATTTGAAAGACATAGATTTTAGCACAAATTAGAAGCTTGGAGTCACCAAAGAAGAAACCACCAAGCATAGAGATGAGGATGATTCATTATTGAAGAGTAGCCAACAAGGAGAAGCTATCATGGAAGAAAAACCACCATTACCAAGTCTTGGCAAAGAGAAGAGGTGCCACCATATTGGATAAGAAAGCCACCATTTCAAGAAAGCTAGTGTAATAGTTTAAGAAGGATTGAAAGTACAAGGGGGCAAGAAATAGCTAGTGTCTCTCTAGATCTATGTACAATAGTTGGCAATACGTTATAGTAAAGGAGCACAAAGTTCTATTGAAGATAAGCACCCAAAAGTAGTGCTATTTATGTAGCAAAGTGTCAAGCAAGCCAACTACCAAACAAAGAGGTAAGAGCACCACCAATAGAAATAAATCAATCGAAGCCAAGTTGAGCAACCACCAAAAGAAGTGGAAGAACCACCAGATCAATGTAGAGGAGCCACCACCATCATCAAAGAAGGTTATCTAGAGTGCCACCACCATTCAACCAAGAACATAGTTGAGGAAGAGATTCACCATCAAAGGAGCTTTGGTAAGGTTAAGTGAACACCATTAGGGTTGCACAAACTCAATACAAGGTCATTGAAAGGAGGAAAATGAAGAGCCAATCATCATTTGATATAACACTTGCTACATAATGCAAAAATAAGGTAAGACACTTGAGTTACAACCAACATAACATATACAAAAGAAAGAGTGATAGAATTGGTTGAAGATTGCTCATTAATGAGCGTTACATTGGAAGGAAAGGTATTGAAGAATCAAGCAATCATATGGTATGTAAGGTGAAGAGATAAGGTTACTATTTACCATTTGGCACATTAGACATAGAGCTCCAACCACCGTGAGGAGAGTTAAATCATAGTCTGAGCACCAAGGAAGTGAAACCATCATTGCAAAGGGAATAAACAAGTCAAGCATAGTGATAACTCAAACGTTACCAAGGAGGTAGGAATATGTAACGTTCATCAACAAGTGCTATAGGTGTAAAAGATACTTGTCACCCAGGATACGAAGTATCAACAACCAAGGAGTACTCAGGCACCCTAGAAGAAGCATCAACTTGAATGCCAAGTGTCTTGATGGAAGAGAAGCACCAATCATCACGTAAGTAATATCTTCTATATGCAATAAAGGTATAGGTCACAGTGAACACAAAGAACATAGTTAAGTGGAGAGAGTAAAGCATGAAATAATAGTGTATATGCGCTATGATAAAGGGAAGAGAAAGACATAATTTGGAGAGTCAAATATTTGGATTTTGAGCATTAGAGTACATTGAATGCATCACAGTGGAAGAAGAGCAACACATGTTGCAGTATAAAGTAAGCAAGACAAAGATTTGGAGCACTATATTAAAGGAGGTAAGAAATATTTAGTCTAATCTAAAACCTTTGCAAAAGATACAAGGCATAATATTGAAGTCAAGTTAATTAATTCATTATACTCAAGGTTTTTTAATAAAAGGAGAAATAAGGTATAGATTTACAACCTTAGAAGTATTATTGAATGCCTTAGAAGTTTTTTGGAGAAAGAAGTTTTTAGAAATGTTTTGAAATTACCTCATTCAAATTACATAGAAATATTTTGCAAATAGTTTAACTTGGAGGAATAAGGATTTCTACATTGAAATAGAAATATTATATTTGCAAATACCTTTGTTTCTAAATTTTCAACTAGGGAGTTATAAGGAGTTCAACACCAACATAGATTATTGAAATTTAGAAACTACACTATTGAAAATTGAAAGATACTAGAAGCAAAACATAGAGTTGCTAGAAAGTTGAAAAAACACATTGGAATTAGTCTCTTGCTCAAATTAATGAGACATAAGGAATCCAACTTAAAGGTCTTGAAAATAGAGAACCTCATCAAAATTGAAATTGCATCAAAAATTATCTTTAGCTTTCTATTCATAAATAGGGAGAAATAAGGTGAAGAATAGAAGTTGAACATTAGGGAGTAAAAAGGGATTCAACTCAAAATAAAGCTAAGCACTTTATCAAGACCATACTATATTCAAAATATTTGGGAGATACAAGGTATTCTACAAAACTCGAGAATTGAAAAGATATTATCAAATTTGATCACATACTTAAAACTAGGGAGTCATAAGGAAGTCAACCTCAAAGGTTTAGATATTTTAAAATTCTACCAAAATTGTTCTTTTTAAATCAAAGAGTTACAAGAAATATTACTTTAAAAGGAACTATGGAAAAGCTTATTAAGTATACAGGATTCAAGGAATCAAAATGGTTTAGAGACATACTTGATTCTAGAGATGATAATAGAAAAAATATAATTAAAAGAGAAGAGCCAATATGGCTTAGAAATATTTTTGAGAATTCACAAGCTGATAGTTTGGCAAAAGTAGATTCTATAGAGACATCTTCCAATGACATGATGAAAGAAATTAATGACAACTATATTAATGAAGATATTGAGAATAAAATCAAAAACCATACTCAAAATGTAGAAAAGAATATTGATCAGAAAGACATCCTACAAATCTATGAAAGAAGTAAAGGTAAAGTAGCTTCAGTTGTACACAAATGGTTTTACCATTTTATCAAGGAAATGGATGAACTTGAATTTCCAAAGACAAGTAACAAAGGAGTAGGAATATCTTCACAATGTACTTATTGCAACAAGATAGGTCATGAGAAAGCAAACTATTGGACTTTCCATCCATGTAAATATTGTGGAGGAAAATCTCACTCATCTTTTTTCTATTACTATAAAGATAAGTACTATAGAATATTTGAAGAGATATTGATATTCAGATTAGATTATCTTTTTCAAGTTCTTATTTTTGAAGCATCTACTAATAATGAGTTCAAGTTTGAATTTTTTGAAGAACAAGAAGAAAGATCATCCAACCAACAAAAGGAAATAAAATGGATCAATTCTGATCCACTTAGGACTTGCAAGATAATGAGATCTCTTGTTCATCAAAGATACTTGAATAAATTAAAAAATGAAGATCTCATCAACCACTTTGAAATACAAAGAAGTAGTGGAATGAAGAAGACAAGAAAAGACAACATGAGCTCCAAGAATAAAATGAAGATTGAACCAATAGAAGGATATGAACCAGATCAAGTTGAAGAACATCTAAAAGATGAAGATCCATATTGAAGACTAAAGTCTTCAATAACCAAATAATGTAATACAGGGGGTGTTGGAATATATTACATTATTTGGTACATGCTAATGTACCATCTTGGGTACATATCTAGATTAGGAGAGTGTCTTAGATTAGGGTTTGAGTATTTACTTTATGCAATGTAATAAATGCACAAGTATTATTAGAATGTGAAATGATGTAAATGTGCATGTTGTCCATGTGTACATGAGTCTATAGAATAGGAATATAGTGAGTCATAGGAATATGGAAGGCCAAGAGTCATACTCCATTATATATTGGCCTTTGTAGTAGAGATAAGAGAGAGAGAGTGCAAGAGCACATTAGAGTAGAGTAGTGCTCAAGTTAGATACAATGTAGAGCATGTATGAAGAATGGAGCATTTGAGATCTCCACATTTTGTATGAAGATCCCATTTTTGTGAGCTTTCATTAATGGCAGTTTTATGAGTTATTATATAAGTTTCTTATGATTTTTACATGCTTAGTATATTGCCATTATCATATATTTAATATTGCATGCTCATTTTATGCCTTGTGGTTGCATTTCCTTAAATATATAGCATCAAAAGCTAACACAAAGAAGCCCATACTTATTTCCAAGATATTTTCCACAAATATCAATCCTCATATTTTCACAAAGCTAAATCATTATAGCAAACACACAAAATAAACCCATATTTTTTTCCAAAATATTTTCCACAAATATCGCATCTCTAACTCAATATAGAAAACACAAAAGAAGCCCATACTTCTTTCCAAGAATATTTTCTACAAATATCAATTCTCATATTTTTCACATAGCTAATCCATTATATCAAACACACAATAGAAGTCCATACTCCCTTTCAAAATATTTTTCACAAATGTTAAGTTCATTCATTTAAAAAATACAACTAATCCAATAAAGAAGCCTATAATTCTTTTCAAAATATTATCCGCAAACATTAAGACTAGACAAAACCATAACTATATCATTCTGATGTTAGTTATAGTCTAACCCTTAGAGTAAGTCTTGGCATTCATTTGCAAGTCCAAAGATTAATCTATATTTTGATCATTTTCCTGTTAGAGTTAAAGTGCACTATGCCTTCACCTTGACACTTGTCAGTTTCTCTTGACAAGTGTCATGTGTTGAATATAGGCTTATGCCTATATATTGTAACCATTTTTATCAATAAGATTAATCCCTTCAGTTTCACTCCTAACATTTGGTATCAGAGCAGGCTTTCCCTGCCCTGTGAAACCTCTTGAGGGGGGATTTCCCTCATGGAAATCCTCCCTCCCCCAAATTTTTTTTTCCCACTATTTTTTTATTTTTTTTACCGAGGGAGTATGCTCTCCATAATTTGATGGATCAGAAACCAGATGGTAAGAATTTTAAAATTTGGGAAATTGTTTTTTTTAGTTTTCTAGGGTTTTGCAGATCCATGGAGGTAGCCACGCGGTGTGGGCATTTGATTGTCTAAATGGAGTTGACGGATCACCCTTCATCTCTGCACCATCAGTCTGAAATTCTGTATTTTTTTAATTTTTTTTCTTTGCCAAGCTGGTGGAGATCGTGTTGAATGGTGACCTCCAACGACGAATAGGCAAATATCTTGGCGACGCCTCCCCGTTTTAGTTCCTGTTCTTGAAGCTCTATGTTGCCATGGTGGCCACAGCCCTTGGGTTTAGTCGTCTGTGCATGAGATGCTACAGTAGCAGATGGGGTTGCCTGGACGGTTTTCTCATTTGCTACAGGGGGCATCGGCTCAAATCTTAGGGAGGTGAGAAGTATGGAAGGAAAAAGAAGGAATGGATGTGGTCGTTAAAGACTTTGCAGAACTTTGTTCAGCTATTGAAGAAGTGTAGAACTTTAGGCCCTGCATTAGCCCATGCCATTTCAGTCATGAAACGAGCCATAGCCAACGTGGCATCCTCCTCCATACTTGGCTCCCGCACGATCCATATTATTGAGTTTAAACCTGCTGTTCCTGAAGGCCAGCCCCATTTTTGGCAACCTCAGTCACCAGGTTTCGCAGTAATTGTGGACACGGGAGGTTCTTCTGTCGAAGCTTCCACGAAAACTTCGATCTCCATTACAAAAATGCATTGAGAACCCATGCTGGCTGATGTTGACTGTTTTATGGTGGATATCTAAAAAAGGTCTATTCTTGCTCTGAAAGGCATCCATACCACATTGATCTAATTTTTTTTATCGTACGCATCATTCCAAAAGTGACGATAGATGTTGCTGAGTTCTTCTATGACGTCGAAGAATGGAGTCACATGCTTTGTTATCCCGCTGTCACGTGACTTGAACCTGAGCAAGGGAGTTGTTTATTTACAAATATTTTCTCATGTTTTCCGCATCAATTTTATCTTTTGATCGACGACAGCCAAGAATTGGATTTCTGAAGGAGATTCTGATACGAAAGAGGTGTTGGAGTTCTACATTGGAAGATGTCTGTTTGACGAGAAAAATGGCCACTGGATGTTTACGCCAAGATGTTTGCCGAGGTTGAGATATGGTGGATATGCACCACCAGTAGATAATTGGAATGGAGCAGTAAATCTGGAGAGCAGATTGGATTTCCCTACAACACACTGCATTGTTTGCCATTTGGCGCACCATACTTGAATGATCCCTCCACCTGTACGCTGCAAGGAGTCCCACCTGTTTTTCGTTTATTGTAAGGTAGTGCGGTTCAAAAGAAGCTTGGGACGTGGTGGTTCAAAACAAACTTAATTTACTTATGAACTTCAGTTGATATTTTAATTCCAGTGAAAGAGGTTGTTTTTTTTTTACAGCACATATTATAGAAACTCCTAAGTCAAGCAAAATTTTGTAGAGCACAACTCGGATGGGTGACCATTTGGGAAGTCTCGGAGTTGCACATTTTTTCAAGGTCATTATGTTTTGCCTTTTTTGAAGCATCAAATTGTATCTGAATATAGGGGTATTTATAGTCATTGGAAATGTTTTTCCGTGACGAACACAATGGTGGTGTCATATTGTAATTTTGAGGTTGTTTCATTTTTTTTTTAGCCTCAAAGTTTTTTCCTTGGAGTGCACTCTCGATTGAACCCGACACTCCCAAGGTAATTTTATATGTGATCCTTGTATCTAGTGATCTTTTCTATACACTTGGCGAATGCAGCGGATGGTTACCCATGCATTTCGATGGGATGACATGGTCACCATAAGGGCACTTATACTAGGGACTATAGACAAAGACACCCTAGACTCTATCCGAGGTTTTTTTCGGATCTACTTCTGAAGACTATAGACGAAGACACTTCAGAAGATTCTCTTTTTTCTTCTTCTCTCCTCCTATTTTGATCTATGGCTCATTTTATTGTATTGAGTGCATTTTCGATAGAGACCGACACTCTTATATGGCTCATTTTTTCTTTGTATTAGGTGCATTTTCGGCAGAGACCGACACCTTCTAGATTGAGTTCACCATGAGAAGGAATTTCATACTCATGGTGAATCTAGTCAGTGACCTACGAGAGGCAACATCCTCTAAGGATGACCTACAGAGGCAACAGACCCAGAAGTGGCTGACCCTGAGGCACCCATGATGACCTCGAGGCACTTAGATGGCTGACCTAGTGGCAACAGACCCGTGGAAGTGGCTGACCCTGAGGCAACAAATCGAGATGTATACACAGTGAATCTAGCATTATTCACAGTTGGAGAGCCAAGAGCCAAGATCACGAGCCTAGACCAAATCAAAAATAAGCGAGGATGATAGGTTGTTTTAGAGAAGTCAACATTAAGGGGGAATGTTACCTAATGTTGACTTGTTTTTTTTCTTTAGTTAGGATAGTGCACTTTAAGGGGGAATGTTAGAGTTAAAGTGCACTATGCCTTCACCTTGACACTTGTCAGTTTCTCTTGACAAGTGTCATGTGTTGAATATAGGCTTATGCCTATATATTGTAACCATTTTTATCAATAAGATTAATCCCTTCAGTTTCACTCCTAACATTTCCAATCTAATATTTAAATAATATTGATAATAATTAATCCTTTGTTTGATTACTTGAAAAGCAAAGATCAAAAGAATTAATCCATCATTATATTTGCTACCAAACTAATTTATTATTGGATCAATTTGAATCTAAAGATTAATAATTTAATCTGGCATTAGATTCATTTTCAACTGATATTTCATTGAATTAGTTTAAATATAAAGGTTAATAACTTTATCTAACATTAGATTCATTTCCAAAAAATCTATCATTGAATTAGTTTGAATCTAAAGATTTAAAAAATTAATCTAATTCAGATTCATTTCCAATTAATATATCATTGAATTAGTTTTAATCTAAAAATTAATAACTTAATCTAACATTATATTCATTTCCAACTAATCTATCATTGAGTTAGTTTAAATCTAAGATTAATAACATAGTCTAACATTAGATTCATTTCCAATTAATCTATCATTGAATTAGTTTGAATCTAATATTAATAACTTAATATAAATTTAGATTTAATTCCAAATAATCTATCATTGAATTAGTTCAAATCTAATATTAATAACGTAATCTAACATTAGATTAGTTTAGTTATCCAATGCAAAGCATATCAAAGCAATAACGTAAAACTCGAACTTAGATTATTTAATATTATAACCTAATCTAAAGTCCAATGCATTAATCAAACATAGATTCATGCAACCTTAGACTAAGATATAATAAAACCTAATCTAAAATTCAAAGCAAACTCTACAATATTAGAATAAAAATCTTATTCTACGTGAGCATTACTAGGCAATGCTTAGCAAGAGACCCTACTCTACACACAACAAACAAGCGAGGGATCATTCAAGGCTTGAGCGAAAGAATATGTAGAAGGGAAGGAATAAATCCTAAGACCTCCAAGCACCCAATATATCCTGACATGAACTACAGTGACATCCTTAAACTAGTATGCATGCACCATGACCAACCAATGAGATCTTGGATGAGCAAAACCCGAAGACACCCTATGGATTCCAAATAAGGAAGTGTGTAACCAACCTTCCATGAGGGGGTCTAATTATCAAGGATCCAAGGATGCATAGCAACATTGCATACATATGAAAGGACATCCCAATGGAGCCATTTTTGAAAATACTCTTCACCACCAAGGAAAGACCTTCTAGGATAACACAGGAACATAGTCAATCCGAGCTCCACAAACCCACACCAGTAAATGAAACAACACAACATATAGAGCATAAAATATTAACAATGGTTAGATTGAAAATATAATGAAAGAATCATCCAAGCAAGGACCAAATTTTACCTAGCTCTCAATAGAAGCTTTGTGACATCCACTGCTTACTTCTCATATCCCAAAGCACTACTGCAACCACTGTCATTATTTCTCTTACTTTCTCAACCAAAAATCCCAAAGCACAATAACAAAAAGCCCTTAAATAGAATCTAGGTATAAGTAAGAGGAAGCATTGCATGCTAGGGTGGAGTGATAGTGCTGCAAGCATTTCCATAACACTAAAAATATCCCAATCGATGCCCCTCCTCAACATAGCACATGATGGATAATTAAAACCAAAAGTGTGTTAGCCAAAGGTGGCTCCACCCTCACCACCCAAGGCATTAATGGTGCACTCATCATCAAGGCAAATGTGGCTTCACCAATCGCATACATGCAGTACAAACAACGTGTTTAAGAAAAACCAATAATAAATTGATTAGACAACATTAATTAATCCTTTATTAATACTAACATTAGATTAATCATTCCTTAGATTAATACTAACATTAGAGTCACATTAATATTTTTCAATAATATTAAAATTAATTAGATTAAACCAACATTAATAATTCTTTTGATTAATATTAAATCTAACATCAATTAATGCTAATCTTATATTAAACTAACATTAATTAGGGTTAAGTTTAATCAAACAAAGGATATAGAAAGAATCCATCTAATCTATCAAGGAGATCCAAATAAAAAACTCTCTCAATGTCTTGTACCATCATTTTATCCCTAAATAAGTGGCTCTTTATTTAAGATAGACCTAAGCTATTGTTGAATCATGTTAAGGAGACTCGTTGCATGCAACTTTCCTAGTCTAATGGCACAAACATGAGCATGCACAAACCAAAATGCACCTACATGAAGAAGGGTATTCATTCATGTTACCCTAAGTTATTTGATGACCAAGTCATCATCATCATTTCCCCCTATAGTATGGTCTCTCATTCCTTATAGCCAATTCTCTTATCCACCCACGAGTGTACCTGATTCTTGAAACCAAGCAAAGCATCAATAATACCATATCCTTATGCAAAAATAGACATAATATCAAAAGCATATATCCATTACAACCATAGACTAAGCATTAAACATCATTCACAATACATAGTCCAACTTAAGTAGTTGGTGTTATCAAGGAGGGTCATGACAAGTATAGTACATCCTATAGGTAAAAAAATTCCGTCATGGTAAATCTTGATAAATCAAGCCAAGTTGATATTTTGCTAAAATATTGCTAAGATAGTTAGCTTAGAATTATGTAAGTGGCATATACAAGAGTATAAAGAATTAAATATATCAAAATTAGGTTATTCTTGAAGGTGTTTGGAGCATTTCAACAAATTTGATAGTCATGAGTAGTGCATAGTATAAATTTGGTTAAGTCTTGAAAAATTATGGCAATATGTATACCTGGGATTGTTCAACATTGGACTTAACACTAGCTAAAAGTCCTAGAAATGTACAAATATAGAATTATTTTCAAACCTTTATGAAGAATGATGTTAGTAGGAGATGCAATAAGTATGAAATCAAGCAAGCGAGAGTATTTTGGCTTTGAATTTGCAAAAAATTAGAGCAAAATAAATATGGGTCTTCCAAGTGACATAACCCATATATGCATGAATCTATAGGTGCAACAGAGTTAATAACTTGTAATTTCTTACATCAGTATGAGCATGAATGAATTCCCAACAATGATAAAAGGAATAAATTTAGATCTCCAAAGTGATGCATGGCATGAACAAAACTAGAAAAGCAAAATGGATTCAAATTCAAAATTTAACAAGTGATGACATCATCTAAACTTTAAAAAAATCTAAAGTTGATTCAAAGAAACCTAACAAGCAACTAAATTCCCAAAGCTACTAAAATAACCCAACTTTGATACACATTTACTTTGAATATTGTCATCTAAGCTATGCCTACTCTAGTGGTCATCAACTATTTAAGCCAAAGCAGTTATGACTTGAAAGTGGTATCTCTAACAAATAATTGTAGTGACAAAGCAATTGCAGAAGTCAAAGCTTGAAGATCAATATATCTACCAAAGGTACAATACAATTTAAGTAATATTAAGGACCTCAAACTCACCACGTCAACAAGAGCATCGTAAAGCATGAAAATCACATCCACTCATATGAGTGTTCGGGCCAAACTATTTTTTTAATAGACCTATAATAACCCTTGTAAATATTACACTATAAGGTTCATAAGTAGCCTATAAATAGTCTAGTGCACCTCATAATGAGGGGTTGGCTTTTTAGCATTTGCCTATATATGAGTTGTATAATCCTTGCTACTAATTAATAAAAAGAAAAAGTCATTTGGCATCCATTGCAATTGCTATTAAAGGTTATTATGAATGAATGTCATGTTTTAATTCATTTTGGTTACACTTCATGATTACTTTATTACGTTAAATCAAATTATACTATTTATATTGCTATTGGATTGCTTTTCATAAGTCTTTGAAATGATTGAAGTAAGTAGCTATAATTTAATGAACTTTTTGATAATCTAAAAATGGTTGGTCTATTAAGTTGCATTTGAAGTTATTTGTGTTAAGATTTTATGTGGTACATCTTCATTTTAGCTCCTATCCCTCTATAACCCTTTTTATTTTTTACTTTTATCTTAAATCCCTATTATAATTTTACAAGCATTTTAAGGAGTTGGCCTACTATGGAGGTTGAGCTTGGGATAAATCCCAATCATCTAATATTGGCTAAAGTCTATGGTGCACTTCACAAGCTTAGGCATATTTTAGACCAATATTTTTTTGGCATGCTTGATAGGATGAATTCTATTAATTCTCCCACCTACTTTATTGAGAAAAAACTTTCATGAAATTCTACTCTCAAAAATCATTCAATTATTCAACTACTGATTCCAATGAGATATAATTGGCTAATAGATACCCAATTTTTGTTCTATCCCAAATCTTGATATTTAGAAGGTTAGTAGCTAAAAGAGTTTGAAAACCTAGCACACTAGACTAATAGTTTTGGTATGAATTTAATTGAATTGTCTCAATTACCTAGAGGAATCAATATTTTTGTGAATATTCTTAACCTCTTGATTAGTAATAATATATTAACCTAGTGACTTCACTGATGTAAGGACCTAAAATATTTGTAGTCCCACTGGAGATAAAACCCATAATTCAGTAGTGATAAATTAGATAGACACTAAGGTTATCAAATCCAAAAATTTGCTACCCATCAAGCTATGGTTAAAATAATTTGTTTGGCTTGGAATAATATTGAACCTCTTAATGTTTAATATTCACATGAGATTCCCAAATTTGCTTTGAAATACTTACCCACCTACAATGGTAGTGGAAAAATAGCTTACAAGCACTGTCAAGATGTAGCTGCTTTAGCTACCACTTATAGCATTATTTTTTAAGATGTGATGGTGAGGCTTCTTGCTCACTCCTTTCAAGACAAAGTGTTTCTATGCTATCGCTCCTTAGAATACAAGAGAATTAAGATATGGTCTAAATTGGATGAACCCTTCATACTAGAGTTTGATGATCCCTAGAGACCCATTCCTACTACTCACCCAATTTTCTTTCATTCAAATATTTTCCCATGAGAGAATTATCGACTTTAATATTTGATTCAAAATAATTTGGAGAATAATTTTGAGAGAAATACAACCATCTCATACCCAAGCTTATATCTATTATATTCATGCTCTCACCACAAATCTAAGCCTTATGATCTAACAATCTAAATAAAAAATTTCCCACATATATTTTAAGTGGCCATTTTAACAAAATATATGCTCATATTTATGGGAAAAATCCCTCTAAAATGACCATGTGGGACACCTCACAAATCCATAAAGTGAATTCACCTATTCCTATTCCCACTTTATCTTCTCTACCACACAATAGGTTACCAAAATTATTTTCTTCACACCTATTCCTGGTAGAGAATGCAACCACCATACCCACCTTAAGATCTTAGAGAACACAAGAACTAATAGCTCTAATGCAATATTTGACTAATAAAATGGAAGGACAATATGCTAAGAAAAAACTTGACATATGGTATAGAAGTGGATATCTCCCTAAAATTTAGGTGATAAATAATATCCAATCCAATAGAGAAAGGTAGGGACGAGAGGAATCCACAACCTCGATGATGAGAAAAATTCCAATGTCTAAAAATTATCATAATGATAACAACTAATAGGTCCACCAATATGGATCCTACCCAAAGAAAACCTTGGGAATAAGAAATGTTATAGCTTTTGGGATGAAATCAAAGCAACAATCTGTATTGGAGACGTTTCCCATGGCTTCTTATACAAGTGTTAATGAAGATTTTGGTACTATTTCTTGGCTGGAATATGATAAAAAAATATAAATATAGAGGATATGAGGTAAGATATGGAGTAGAGTGAAGAAAAAGAGCTAGAACTAACTTCATGTTCATATGAAAAACAAAAATATAAGAGAAAACTAGAACCATATGTTGAAATGCTAAATTTGGATATATGTCAATTAAACCAACAAAGGATAGAAACATATCAAAATTTGTATTTCCTAGCCATAACTCAGAGACAGAGCATAGAAATAGCTAAACAATACCAGAAACTATTCAAGCAAATACCTAAGCCACTAAATGAAACTAGAGATGGTATTTTGACAAGTGCAAAAGAGCTAAAAGAAACTTTGTTGGTATTTGAACAAGTAGATCTAATCCAAATGACTCTAAAATAGATAAGGAGAGATATGGTTTTTTTCCAACATTGTAAACTTGCATATGAGCAACCATTGCTTGACATGGGTCAAAACAAACCTAGGCCCTTTTGTCTATCCCTATGCTTAGAAGGTTAGATACTACATAATTGTGTAATATTACAGAAGCCGCCATCAACCCCAAAACTTTTGTAGTGTTATGGGCTTGAATTATATTGAGTATAATTATGGAAAGATACATCTTAATGGGACATAAATTTGAGCAGTTGGATTCATAAAAGAAGTCCCAATGCTACTATATAGATGTCTAGACCTTGCAAAAGTACATAATATAACCTTTGTAGATATGCCTCCAATGTTTGGGATGTGCTTATTAGGCAGGTTTTTGGAATAATTAGGTGGACATTTGGCCCTAACCCACACTCACATAGTGATCCCATACACTTATAAGCTAGTCTAGATATACGGTAAAAATCTTAAATCATACCATATTGAAAGGTATGAAGAATAAGGGATGAGACTAGCAAGAGGATCTTTCAAAAGTACATATATGGAGATAGTAGATTGGCCAAAGGAAGAGAAGGATTTTACCTAGAACAAAATTCTTACAAGTGGCTATATTTTAGAGGTGGTAGCTTTGACAATTTTAAAAAATGACAAAACCCAAAAGTGGTATACAAGCTATTTTAGAGCTTAAAGAATCATGGATTACAACAAATGTGACCAAAAAATTAGGGGATGCTCATAGAGATATTATTTTTAGTATAAAAACATGGTGTGGTATGCCCAAGGATGAAGATAAATATACTCCTAGAAACTCTCCATATGCATATTATCAACCCAACACATAGATCATTGAACAATGGGAAGATACCTAGTGGCTCATGTCCTCTAGAGCAAAACAATAATTTTTTTTTATGCTTTCTGCCAAGCAACCCTTGGAATTGAAAGTCCCATAAAGTAGAATTAAAACCAATTCCTTGCAAAAATAAGTAATTCTCTTCAATAAGTGTGTTAGAGAGAGAAGCTTAGATTTGGCACTATATGGTTTGGTCATTGTAGATTCCGATGAAAAAGGTAAAACCCATTTTCCACTGGCATGAAGAGGTATGCCACAATTTTTTGTAAAGTATTTGGCATGTAAATAAATTCTAAAGTAATCATTAATAAATAATAATAAGGCTATTAGATAAAATAGGCATAGTGACACTACGAAAGTAGTGCTTTGAAAAGAAACTAGGTGATTCACGTGTGATTGTTTTTGAAGCAAGAGCAAATTGTATGGGATGTTGAGTTAGCTACATTTGTAATGAATTCTATGGAAAATAGGTGAATGAGAGGCCAAAGAAGGAAACTATGAACCCGATGATAGATTAGTGGGCCTCATCCAAATGATAATTTTATATAAGGTAATCCTCACTCACTTAGCCTACGATAAAGAATAGCATAAATAGTCCCAAATTAAGAGGAAGTTGTATTTGGTCAAGCCTGAGGAGCATTTAGAGCACATGCATTTAAATAATTTTATAATACATGTAGCTCTACACACTCTTTAAGCATGATTAGGTTAGAATTCCTTTGAACCCATGGAGCAAAAGGTGATATAGAGAGCCAATTCAAGGAGCTAATGAAGCTTATCAAAAGAAACAATTGTAGGTTGAAAGGAAATCTTTTTTGGCTAGGTCTAAGATTTGTTCATAGTTACATACTTTAAAGCATACTCTCAAGGCACATAACTATGAACACTCTATGAACTCAACCAAATCAAGATTTTTGAATTCGTGGAATGAGGAAAATTATCATTGTTCTTTATTATTGATTGGTCCTTTGTTACAATTTACATGGACTTAAACATGGGCCAAATGAAAATGAGGTAAGAAAGTAAATCTAAAATCAAAATATAAGCTTGAAGCAGGCCATAAACAAAGGCTACTATCCTCAAGTATCATGCCTTCCATATTTTATCCTTTTATACCCATAGCATTGTGTTCCCTATCACTACTACATTCCCCTCATACATCTCATTTTTCTTGCACTTTCCCTTTATTAATTACCCACTCTACACTATCCTTCATCCATTCTAACTTTGTAGCATAATGGATAAGATAGTTAGATCTAGAAAGTAGGAATACGGTACCTTGATGCCATGGGAAATGTATGCACAAGTGTAGGTGATGGTTTAAAAAGAATACCACATGGAACTTTAGATATTTGATTATAGAAGTAGACACAATATGATTGAATTAGAAGGATCCATTTGGTTATGGGCTATTGAATGAGCAAAAGAGAGAGAATGCAATTGAACCCCCTACACGACCTACAATTTTTTAATAAAAATACCAATTTAGAATATGATATCATATAATCATCGTGACACTTAGCTGGTACAGTTATCCACTCAACTTTATATAAGTTGATGTAGGGCAAAGCCACAATACAAATCTAAGTATATTATTCTTGAAATAGCCATGCATACCTCGAAAGCCTTGAGACACTGTGTAAATACTCATGACATTGAGGAGGAATTTTGTTGCAACTTCATGAAGAAAATAAAGGTACAAAGCAATGATAGGATCTAGCCCTCGAGTACCTAGAATATTTACCTAAGGTAGTTTTCCTGGGTCTAAAACAACTTTTAGTTCTGGTGGACTATGCTCATGTAAGTACCATTTTTTTAGGGGATGTCAACCTTTAGGTATATTTGTTTCCTTTCCATTCTTCTTCTTTCCATTTTTTCCTTTGTTCCACTTATATGCACCCTATCCACCTAAGTATCTCTTCATCATCTCTAGCCACTCCATTTTTTGATACCCCTATATTTCTCACTTCTTGTAGTCTTATTTGATGTATGTTCATACCAATGTTGACTCATATCATAATACTATAAACCGCATTGCCCTTTAATCCAACCATTTTTGTTAGCTTATCTACTAGCTCACTTTCCTCACAACTCCATACCTAATAAATAAGGCCATCTAGGTTCATATTTTTTTGCAAATATAAATCCCCAAGAGGCACCAATAATGTAGGTCAAAAATATGCCCTCATGGTAAATCCTAATAAATCAAGCCAAATTAATATTTTTCTAAAATATTGCTAAGATAGTTTGTCTAAGTGGCATATGCAAGATTATATAGACTTAAATGCATCAAAATCAAGCTATGCTCAAAGGCATTTGGAGAATTTTAGCAAATCTAAAAGTCATGAGTAGTGCATAGCATGAAATTAGTTATCTTGAAATTTATAAAAACATGCATACCTAGGATTATTCAATGCTAGACTTAACACCAACCAAAAGTCCTAGCAATTTACAAATATGAAATTGCTTGATTTTGGACCTTTGCAAAGAATTAAATCAATAGGATATGCAATAAGTCCAAAATCAAGCAAGTGGAACTAGTTTGATTCTAACTTTTTATAAAATAAAAGCAAAACAAAGATAGGTCTTCCAAGAAGCATAGCCAAAATATGCATGAACATAGAGCTGCAACAAACTAGACCTTACAAGTGTTTACATCAATATGAGCATGGATGAAGGCCCAAAAATGGGCAAAGGAACAAAGTCATATCTCCAAAGTGATGCATCACATGAAAAAAACTAAGAAAGTATATTGGACACAAATTCAAACTTTAACAAGTGATGACTTTTGCTAAATTTCCTAGAAGTCCTAATTTGATCCAAATAAAAATAGATAGCAACTAAAGTCCCAATGCTACTAATATAACTTGGTTTTAAAAAATATATGCTTGGAACATAATCATATAGGCTATAACCACTCTAGTGCTCACAAAGTATTCAAGCCAAAGCAATTAGGACTTGAAAATGACATTTATGATAAACAATTATGGTAGCCAGGCAATTGCAAAAGGTAATGGTTGAAGATCAATGGGTCTACCAAAATCACACTACAACTAAGCAATATGAATGACCTCGGGATCACCACATTATCAAGAGCATTGCAAAGCACAAAAATGATATTTACTTGTAAGAGCATTTTGATCAAACTATTTCTCTAATAAACCTATAAACCTTGTAAATCTTACATTGTAAGATTCACAAGCAACCTATTAATAGCCTAGTGCACCTCATAATGAGCAGTTCAATTTGTACAATTTGACTATATATGCTCTGTATAATCTCTATTGCTAATTAATGAAAAGTGAAATTTGATTGGCCTCCATTACAATGGCTATTAGAGGTTCTTATGAATGAATGTCATATTTTAATTAATTTCTATTACACTTCATGATTAGTTTATTCTATTAAAGTGAATTATGCTCATTGGATCGTTGTTGGATTGCTTTTCATAAGTCTTTGGAATGACTAAATCATGTAGTTGTAATTGAATGAACTCTATGATACATCTTAAAATGGTTTCTTTGTTAAGTTTTATTTGAATTTAATTATGTTAAGCTTTCATGTGGCACATATTCATTGTTGTTATGCTATATCTCATCCATTTTAGATCTTGTCCCTCTCTAACCCTTTTTCATTTATTTCTTTTATATTAAACCCTTGGTCTAATTTTACAAGTATTTTAAGGAGTAAAACTACTCCAAAGGTCAACATTTGCTAAAGTCTAGGGAAACTTCATAGGCTTAGGAAGATTTTAGAACAACAGGTCCCCCCTCCATTTTTGTGAGGATGTGCATAATTGTCCTAGATTAGGTCCTAGTGGGTGTTTGTGCACTCAATGCAAGAGTTAAAATATGTAATATGAGGATGTGCACAAGTTTCTTATATTATAAGTGCATGTAGAAGTGTAAGAGTCATGTAGATGTGTGTAAGTTTTGTAGAGTCAAGTGTCCATATAGTATGCAAATGGCAAGTTGATAAGCCAAGAGTCATGAGACTTGGCATATGGAGAGCAATAGTCAAGTACTTGAAGAGTCACATTACTATGGCTATATTATGGAGATAATACTCCATGAGAAAGAAATCCAAGAGAGGACAATTAAATTACAGAGTTGTAACAAGAAGGAAAGGAATAAAGCTTGTATATGAATTTTTGAACAATTAATATTTTAAGTTTACTTCAACCATAGTTCATGAATTATCCAGGCCATTTACATTCATATTTTAGTATATAAATTAATGTTATTTTATTTATTATACAATCCTTGATATACATATTAATTTTCTCATATTTTTCTACTCCTATTTGAAGATAAATAATACCTCAATAAACAAAATCTAGAAAAGCATTAAGTGCAGAATCAAAGGAAAAACAGAGAAGAAGAAACACATTACATAAGAATTTATCTTGGGAAACCCTTTCGGGAAAAAACCTAGCAAGAATATTTTCTTATTGTATAAACTTGATCATCTCCAATACAATAATATCCTTATCCATGTTTTACTTGATTTCTCTTGTGATTACATTGTTTACACATTTCACCTCTTTCAAAATACTCATTCAATTGTTTTTTATATACCAACAACACGAGAAGTGGAATTACAATACCATGGACACAAATCTATGGGTTGACTATACATTAACCCCAAACTGGCTATATGGGTCTAAAAAATAACTTAAATCCCCAAAAAAAATTCTTGGGGGCTACCACCCCCAGATCCCCGAATAGGGATTGCTTCTCCTATACTCCTACTCAGGGCCTAACTCGACCCTAAACCCCAGTGAGTATAGGGTCATAGTGTCAATTCCTCTTAGATTTAACCCCACCTAAATAACATGGAAAATATTCAACACAATTATAACATTCTCCCACTTGTTGAATACTTCCATAAGGGCTAAAAACTACCATTGTAAACTATCAAGGGCAACCATACCCATAGATATTCTACAACAAGAAAATTTTTAAGCAGGTACAACCTTTTTTAACGAATATTTTTCTCTGTATCAAATTTCTCCAACATCACCTTATTATCTTCAACCATCTCTCTCACAAAATGGTACTAGATATCAATATGTTTTGACTGATCATGAAAATGAGGATTGTTTACCAAAAATATTGCACTACTATCATTATCAATTCTTATAGCTTTTTGCTTAAGACCAACTATTTAACATAGCCTTTTTAGCCATGCTGCTTCTTTATAGGCATGAGTTTTTGTAATGTATTCTACTTCTATAGTGGACAAAGCAACCATTGATTGATTTTTACTCATCCAACTTACTGTCCCTCCAAACAGTCTAAACACATAAGAACTCGTGGATTTTCTCTTTTCAATATCTCTAACCCAATTTACATCTACAAAGCCTTGTAGATTTACAATATTATTATCTCTAGATTTTCCTTGGTAATAAATAGCATAATTTGTAGTTCCATATAGGCATTGAATATCCTCTTCACAATAGTCCAATGTTCATTTTCTAGATTGGACATATATCTACCAACTACTCCCACCACATGTGCAATATCAGATCTAATATAGCCCAATGCATACATTAGACTACCAACAATGTTGACATAAGGAACATGATGCATATCTTCAAATTTCTCATCTATTTTAGGACATTGTTCATCAGATAAATTTTGACCAACAAGATATGGAGTACATACTTATTTACAATCATGCATCCTAAACCTCTTTAGTATCAAATCAATATATTTTCTTTGATTTAACCACAACTTTCTATTTGCATGATCTGTTATTATTTCCATATCCAAAACAAATTTTGTAGCACCCAAATCCTTCATGTCAAATTTAGAAGATAATTTAGATTTTAGTAACTTTGTCATCTCCTTAATGTTACCAATTAACAACATCCCATCCACATACAAAACAATGATAAAAAAAATCACCTTCCCTTTTGAAATATACACGTGGATTTGCTTTGCTTTTTCCAAGCCAAAGTGTCAAACAAACCTGTCAAATTTTTTGTTCCACATTCTTGTAGATTGTTTAAATCCATAAAGATACTTCTTCAACCTGCATACCAAGTTCTCCTTACCTTTTACCTTGAAGCATTCTAGTTGTGATATATATATATATATATCACAACTGACAAATATATGCAAAGTCATTATATTTATTGAAGAAAAAATATAATTTAAATAGGCTTTGAATACCCAAATTTTTGCTAACCACTAATCTTACAATAGCATATGCACTAAATCCTCTAACCTAACAATAATATGCTTTGAAAATTTAATAATGCTAACAATAAGATTATAGAATCTACGTAGGGGTAATTCCAACATTCTCCCCCTTAAAGTTGAGAGGGCTGACAAGACAGTCTCTCAGCTTTATATATTGAGCTTTAGCAACTCCTTTGGTGAAGATGTCCGCTATGTTGTCCAAAGTGCTGCAATGTCGTAGCTCAACCACCTGTTTCTCCACCATGTCTCTAATGAAGTGATACTTCATGTCAAAGTGTTTGGACCTGCTGTGGTGGATAGGATTATGTGCCAATTGGATGGCACTCATATTGTCACAATACAATATGGTAGGACCACTTTGTCTCTCACCTATTTCTTCAAGAACTTTTCTCAACCATAAGGCTTGGGTACTAGCATTTGTGATTGCTATGTACTCAGCTTCAGTAGATGATAATGCTACAACAGTCTGCTTTTTGGAACTCCATGTAATTAGTCCTGACCCAAGACTAAAACAATTCCCTGAAGTAGATTTCCTATCATCTATATTGCTGCCCCAATCACTATCACTAAAGCCAACTAATTTTACAGAATTACATTTGTGGTAATGGATCCCATAATCCAATGTACCCTTTACATATCTCAAAATTCTTTTAGTTGCTTGTAGATGAAGTTCAGATGGATCAGCCATATACCTTGAAACTAGAGAAACAACATATTGAATATCCGGCCTTGTGTTGGTGAGGAACATTAGACTCCCAACCATGCTCCTGTAAGTGGTCATGTCAACTTTTGGTGCTCCATATTCTTTGCTTAATTGGATCCCATGACCTGTTGGAGTTGCAACAGACTTGCATTGCTCCATAGAAAATTTCTTTATCATATCTTGAGCATATTTGTGTTGACATATGAAGATCCCTTTTCCTGTTTGATGTACCTCCATTCCTAGGAAGTAATGCATCAAACCTAGATCCTTCATTTCAAATTCTTTCATCATGGAGTGTTTGAACTCCTCATTCATTTTATCACTACTACCCATGAATATTAGATCATCCACATATAAGCACACAATGAGAATATCTTTACCTTGTTTCATGTAGTAGAGAGTAGGTTCACTTTTGCTCCTAGTGAATCCATACTTTTGAAAGTAGCCATCAATGCGTGAGTACCATGCTCTTGGTGCTTGCTTTAGGCCATACAATGCTTTCTTCAATTTGTAGACAAGGTTCTCCTTACCTTGTTCTTCAAAGCCTTGAGGTTGTTGCACAAAAACCTCTTCATTCAAGTACCCATTGAGAAAGGCACTCTTAACATCCATGTGTTGAATTTTCCACCCTTTGTGGGCAGCCAAAGAAAGTACTAGTCTGATGGTCTCTTGTCTAGCAACAGGAGCAAAGGTCTCCTCATAGTCAATCCCATACTTTTGAGTAAACCCTTTTGCTACTAGCCTTGCCTTGTGTCTTTCAATGCTCCCATCAGCATTGAACTTGGTCTTGTAGACCCATTTACATCCAACACATTTCTTGCCTTTAGGAAGCTCCACTAGCTCCCAAGTATCATTCTTTTTTATAGAGGTCATTTCCTCTTTCATGGCCTGTTGCCATACATCATGAGTACATGCTTTTTCATAACTAGATGGCTCTAGCTCTACACTAGTCATTAAAGCATAGTTTACAACATCTCCCTTAGGCTCTTGGGAGTCATCATCACCATACATGTGCAAATTTTCAAGTCTTTTCAAAACTTCATTCATCTCACTAGCTTGACTTCTAGTGTATCTTTTTTGAAAATTCTTATCCAACATTTGGTAGGAGGGATGGTACTGAAGTGTTCTCTTACCTCTTGATGGTGAATCTATTTCCATTGGCATTGGAGAAGAACTTGCTGATCTTTGTGGAGAAAAACTTGGAGTAGCACTTGTTGCACTTGTTGGAGTAGAACTCTTCTTTGGAGGAGGATTTCCAGTGCTGATTTTATTAATGGGCTGCACTTGAGAGGAGCTTGCATCTTGAGATCCATCATCAACAAAAAGTTTTTGATGACCCCATACTCCCCCTTCATCAAAAATCACATCTCTGGAAATTACAACTTTGTGTGTTTTTGGATTGTAGAGTCTATATGCCTTTGAAGACTCACAATACCCAATGAAAATACATGCTTGACTTTTGGGATCAAGTTTCTTTCTTGTCTCATCAGGAATGTGTGCATATGCAAGACAACCAAAAACTTTGAAGTGTTTTACATTTGGCTTTTTGCCATACCATCCCTCATAGGGAGTGATCCCATCTAAACTAGAAGTAGGACTCCTATTCAAAATGTAAACACTTGTTCTAACAACATCAACCCAATACATGTTACTGAGTTTCTTTGTTTGAAGCATTGATCTAGCCATTTCTACAATAGTGTGGTTCTTTCTTTCAGCCACACCATTTTGTTGTGGGGTGTAGGCAGTAGTTAATTGCCTTTTGATCCCACAATATTTACAATATTTGAGAAATGCATTTGAACAAAACTCCCCTCCTCTATCAGTCCTTAATATCTTTACAACATACTCACTTTGATTCTCTACATTATTTTTGAAATCCTTGAAACATTCAAAAGCTTCATCTTTAGTTTTCAAAAAATAAATCCAACACATTCTAGAGAAATCATCAATGAAAGTGAGAAAGTAAGAATTGTTACCCAAGCTTTTGGTATTCATTGGACCACAAATGTCCGAATGTACCAATTGTAGTGGATGGCTTGCTCTCCATGCTTGTCCTCTTGGAAACTTTGTTCTTGAGTGCTTTCCCAAAACACATCCTTCACACACCTCCTTGTGCTCTTCAACTTTTGGTAATCCACACACCATAGCTTGTGAAGTCAACAACTTCAAGCTTGCAAAGTTAAGATGACCATATCTCAAGTGCCAAAGCACACTTGGATTTTCTATGGCCACACTAGCAAGTTGAGCACCTCCTTGTTCCCCAAACTTAAGAGGAAATAACCTATTCTTTGTCATAGGTACTTGTGTAACAACTCTATTACAATTGTTTTTGTCAAAAATTACACATTTTCCATCTTCAAAAACAAGCTTATAGTTCTTTTCCATGATTTGTCCAACACTAAGCAAATTATGTTGGAGTTTGGGGGTGTAATAGATGTTGTTTACCTTCTTTGTGCCTTCTTTTGTTGGAACCTCCATGGCTCCCATGCCTTCAACTTGTAGTGCCTTGTCATCTCCCAATTTGATCTTTGACTTGTAGGTGGAATCCATTGTAGCAAATAGCTCTTCTTTGCCACTCATATGATTTGAGCAACCAATATCCAAAATCCAAGTTTCATTAAGATTTTGATCTGATTTTCCATATGTGAGGAACAAATTTGAAGAAGCTCCTTCCTCTTCTCCATAGTTTCCATATTGACCTCTCCCTTCTTGAGAAGTCTTGGACCAACAATCTTTAGCAAAGTGACCAAGCTTACCACAATTGTAACAAGCTTTCTTTGATTTGTCACCTCCTCTTCCTCTTCCTTGGTTGCCACCTCTTGATCTACCTCTTCCTCTTCCTTTGCCTCTCCTTTGGCCTCTTCCTTGTCCTCTTCCTTGGCCTCTTCCTTGTCCTCTTCCATAAGCCTCACCTTCCTTGGATGAGAATGCTTTTTCATCACCTCCAAAGCTTGATGATGTAGAACCCTGTAGTCTCTCTTCATGAGACATCAAAGAACCAATTAGTGCATCAAAAGTTAGAGTAGATAAATATTTAGATTCCTCAATAATGATTGCAATATGATTCCACTTATGAAGAAGTGTTCTCAACACTTTCTTCACAACCACTTCAGTTTTGATGTCTTCTCCAAGGGTTTGCATTTTGTTTACAATGGCTTTCACTCTAACACAATAATCACCTACATTTTCATCATCTTGCATTTTGAGATTCTCAAAATCTCTCTTCAAGGTTTGAAGCCTCACTTGCTTCACTTGATTGCTCCCTTGATAGCTATCTTTCAAGGCTCCCCATGCATCTAGGGCTGATGAACAAGAAGCAATCCTTGGAAAGATGCTTTTCTCCAAAGCTGCTTGGAGATGGTAGAGGGCAAAAGAGTTCTTCTTTTGGGCATCCTTCTTGCTGGTTTTATCTGCTGCACTCAAGGTTGTCCAATCAGCAGGTTCGGTGTAGCCTTCTTCGACTATGTCCCATAGCCCTTTGCCAATGAGTAAGGTCTTCATCTTGATAGACCAATACTCATAATCTAGCCCATTAAATTCAGGAATGGGTAGATTGTTAGGTGCGTCCATGGCTCAATCAATAAGTTTTTGATAAAAAAAAACTACCTTTCTTTGGTGGGTTTGCATCAAACAACAACAGACTCTAAAAAATCAGCAATTTTTTCTATGAAATGAGCCTCTTTCAGTTCGCACCAGCAAACAGCAGCAAACTACAAAAGTTCAAATTTCAAAAAAACTTCGATATTTCAGATTTTCAACTATATATTAGCCATAAGGAAGGACAATTTTTTTTAAGAAACTCAACCAAATATCTAGCAATACAAACTCTGCTACTTAGGGATATTTTCCTTAATATGAATTCAGGCAGAAAGGCATTGAAACCTTTTCAGCATAGATCTGCTTGCCTTCGAGAAATACAATTTATTTGCCTTTTATGAACAGCTCTGCAGCTTTGAGGAATATCATTCATGTATCATGAATAGTGTTGTGCTAATAGTCTCTTCTCTTTGCTCCACAGACAATGCTACAATTATAGCTATTATTTTCATCGGTTCTTAAGCAACAGACTTCTGATTGCTTACAAAGAATATTATTTTACCAATGAGGATCAATCAAATCTACCAAACAATATAAAATGTTTTGTTTGTAGAGATTACCTCGTCAAGCTATGCACCTCCTCCATGATTCTCCACATAGTCAGGAGCTGAATTATGCAATTCTGTAATTCATACAGTTAGGATCTATCGTCATTTGGCTATGAATAGGTAAAACTTCCTCAAATTTATCCCAAAAATACAAAAGAGTTATTCAAAATAACCATAGAGTTATCCGCTCAAGCAAACTTCCACAGGTGAAGTGGTCGTTGGTTGTCTACAACTGTCAGAATTAAAAAATTTGTTTTTTTTTTTAAATACAACTCTACAAATTATTAAGTCCTTTAAGGTCTCCAATATCCAATCAAAGCACCACATCACATTCTTAAATTACCAATTACCATCACGTTTCAATTGCCAATTATCATCGTGGTCGTCACGTTTCAAGAGCAGCACAAATTAATTTTTCTCAACATGTTTTTTAAATGACGTAGATATCCCACATGCAGTGGGCCGAGGTAAATAAAGTATTCAAAAAAAAGCAAAGCTTACATTAAGCTTTGATTACATTATGGCAATCACACCTACCGTAAAACCTTTTGAAAAAAAATCATCCACCTCAAGCCTTGGATTTTTGTCCTCTTCTCGCATCAAAATCAGATCCAATCACGATCTCCCACATGCCTCCACGTCTGCTATGTTCCCACATGCCTCCACATCTGATGTGTCCAGTCATCCCTCAATCTTAGAGCCTTCAGTCAGCATGTGTCCGATCTCATAAGAGCCTCCACATCAACCTGCGTGTTCAGTCAATCCTTGGATCTCCTAGGTTATGTAGGGGTTGGCCACATCATGGAGTTTACATCTTAGGTTAGTCTAGGGGTCAGCCACATCATGAATTCTAGATCTTAGGCCATTCCATTATAGATCACCACTTCAGGCTTGTTCAGTCAATGATTAACCTCCTATGGGCTCCTCTTGGTCCACCTGTCCAACGTTGTGGGCTCCTCTCGGCCCACCTAGACTCTCGATATAGCTAACGCCAACTAGACCCCTCTAAGCTCTGATACCAAAATGATAAATAGATGCAAAGTTATTATATTTATCAAATAAATAATACAATTTAAATAGGCTTTAAATACCCAAATTCTTGCTAAATCCTCTAACCTAACAATAATATGCTTTGAAAATTTAATAATGCTAACAATAATATGCTTTGAAAATTTAATAATGCTAACAATAATATTATAGAGTCTACGTAGGGGTAATTCCAGGTAAAATGTAAGGAGGACTTGGTATGCAGGTTGAAGAAGTCTCTTTATTAATTTCACCATGTATAAAAGTTATCTTTACATCCATCTGTTCTATTTCAAAATCAAAAGCAACATAAATAGCCAACAAAACTCTAATTGATGTTAGTTTAGCCACAGGAGAAAAAATCTCACAAAATTCAATTCCCTCAACTTGAGAAAATCCTTTTGCTACCAGGCGAGCTTTGTACTTCTTCAACTTTACTTCTATATTATACTTTTTCTTGAATAACCACTTACAACCAATAGGCTTTATTGCAATGGGTAGTTTCACCAAGTCTTATGTCTTATTTTTATCCAAGGACTTCATTTCTTCCTTCATAGCCCTTTTCCAAGACTTATTCTCACTTGACTGAAATGCCTCCTTTATAGTCTTGGGTTCTTCATCAAAGACTAATAAATTAAATGTATAACAAAAATTTGAAGGGCTATACCTTTTTGGGAGTCTTCTCACTCGATCTAATCTCCTTAAAATTGGAGTTCTAGGTTTTGCATATTTAGCTTCCTCCTCACCTTCTTCCTCTAAATATTCCTCTTTAGAATCTCTCTATAATTCATATTCTTTTGTAGCATCATGTTCTACCACATGTATTTCGTCCTATTCCAATTTTACCTTAACTATTTTAGGTTCTTTGCTTGGTTGCATTTCCTATTTTGGAACCCCTTTTGTTTCTCTAAATATCACATTATGACTATAGGCAATCTTCTGTGTTTATGGGTTCCACAACTTATATCCTTTAACACCAATACTATAACCCATAAATATGAATTTTTTAGATTTATGGTCTAGCTTAGCCCTTTTCTCTTTTAAGACATACATATAAGCTTCACAACCAAAAACTCTTATATGACTGAGAGAGGGTTTCTTACCAATCCACAGTTCCTATGGATTTTTGTCCACCAAATCTGAGCTAGGAGATCTATTAATGAGGTAATAGTAGTTAACATGACTTCTGCCCAAAATTTCTTTTCTAACCTTCCACCGCTTAGCATACTTATGGCTTTATCCATAAATGTTATGTTCATCTATTCTACAACTCCATTTTATAATGGACTATATGAAGTTGCTCTCTACCTTTCTATTCCACAGTCCTTGCAAAATTGCTCAAATTCATTACAACAATACTCACCACCATTTTCATTTCTCAAAAAAAAAAAAAAAATTCTATCTAATTTTCTATAATAACCTTGAACTCTTTAAGTTTTATGAAACATCAGAGTTATACCGTAAAAAACATACCTATGTCTTTCTTGAGAAGTCATATATAAATGTAACAAAATAGATAGATTTATCGAATAATGGTACTTTTGTAGGTCCAAACACATCACTATGCACTATATGCAAAATTCCTTCAAATCTTGTAGCACTACTAGGAAACTCGACTCAGGTTTGCTTTCCAAAGACACAATGCTCACAAAAACCAAAATTTAATGAGCAATCAGAAATTGCTTCAACCATACCTTTAATTTTTAACGTTCAAAGTTCTTTCTCACCAATATGCCCCATGCGTTGATGCCACAACATTCCATTTGTTACAGGAATACTTGGAGCTTCTTCTACCATATTAATTTCCTCTACAACTAAAGATTTATTGCAATCAATACTTATAGTGCTAGCCTCAATTTTGAACAAATTTCCTATACGAACTCCCCTTGCCAACACTAAGCATCCACGAACCATCTTGTAGTTGTCATTATTGAATATTATAGTCACACCCACATCATTCATCTTACTAATACAATATCAGATTCTTTGCCAAACCTAGAATATGCAACACACCAGGAAGGGTTTTAATTCTTCCATATTTTATGTGTCAAATTGTCTCCCAAGAAGACTTCACCTCCATTTATATTTTTCTATTTATATAACCCTTCCTTATGAGGAGTCATATGAAAAGAAGCATCTGATTCAATCAACCATGAATCATGATGTTCACTTGAGCATGTTGTAGCTATGAATAGGTCCTTTGAATCTTCATTTTTGGTCTTCATTACTATAGATGTTCCTTCATCAGATGAATGACTATTATCAACCTTTTTAGATTTGTAGTCTATTTTATAATGTATTGTTTTACCACACTTCCAACATTTCCTTTTGTCTAGAACAACAAATTTTCCCCTAAATTTTGATTTCCTTTCTCCTGTTTTATTTTTCTTCTTTTTTGAGAACAACCTCTCACAACCAAGGCATCCTTCTAATGATAATCCTCAAAAGAAATTTGTCTCATTTCCTCATAAATTAATGTTTCTACTATATCCTTTAATTTCAATGTATAGGTAGTATTGGTGATAGTCATAACTACGTTATCCCATGAATCAGGTAATAAACAAAGTAAAGTAGTACACTTTTTATCTTCATCCATTTTTACATCTATACAGTTTAATTGACTTACCACAATGTTAAAAGCATTAAAATCATCCATATAGTCACCATCATTCATCCAAAGTGAATACAACTTCTTCCAAAGAAATATTTTATTTACCAGCAACTTTGATACAACGCTCCCAAATTTTCCCATAATAACTTTATTGTGGTCTTTGTCGATACATTTAGTATTACTGAATTAGATAAGCACAATTTTATAGAGCTCCTTTCATTTCTATCTATATTTAGCCACTATTCATCTATAATTCTTGTTGGTTTTACTCCTAAGATTGCAACTATCGATGTGAAAATAGACATCGAACGGGTTGGAGGCACACCCAGTGGTCCTTGACCAACATTGAATTATTAGTGAGCCTAGGAGAGGTGGGGCAGTCAATATTTAGAGAAGGTTGACTCCTTTAGTTCCAGCTACCTATGTCGCAAATTATAAAGGAAGAAAAGGGAACAAGATAGAATGTAAAGGGAGGTCGTAGCTAGAACTGACAAGGATGGGATATAGCTACATCAAGACACACACGTTTGACATCACCAGTGAAAATAGCAGCACACGTCTAACATATCAAATCATATCATCCTTACTTATTGTTCAATGTAGTAGGTAAGGGCAAATTCCAAAACTAGTAGGAGGGTGCATGAAATCTAGAGTGAAAAATTAGAGTGCTCCCACCCGATCAACTTTAGCATAAATAAAATCCTGACACCCAGAGGTGTATGGGAATTCTATAACCACTCAGCAAGACCCACAAAATCTAGATTGTAAAATTAATTGAACAAGCTTAAATGGCCATCGCAAAACTAAACACCCAGACTTAAATAAAAAATGAATGAAGACAAATTGAGAGATCAAACAGTGATATGCTTTATATTTACAAGGTAAGAATAATTACATATGAATTGTAATGGCCCCAAAGCTGCCCTTTGGAATGGCGAGAATTCCACTATTTATAGAATATTTTACAACAAATTAAAAATGCAACATTAATGGCATCGGGCAAGAATATCTTACTGAGATAGTCAAAATATCTACTACGATTTTGCTCTAGGAAGGAATGGCAGTTGTTCAGAGGAAGTATGTGCTTTAGCATATATTTGAGCTCTTGATCATTCTGATAGCCATATAAATTCCAATCTACTCTATCCTTTCATGTCATAGAAAGATCAAAAATTGGTTGCCTTTGAAGCTGTGCATTTCAAATTCCTTCCTCACACCCATTGTCTATTTATACCAAGTAGCTAAGATCATTAATGTTCACTTTCAGGTATCCTAAAAGCTTCCATCTTGATGTATGATGACCTCACCCTTGGATGGGTTTTTTAGTATACTTTCCTATTTTCAATCTTCCCAATTCTCCATCCTATGGATGGGTAATCGGGCTTGGCACTTTTTGCTGCTACCTTCCCATTCTTCCACCCTCCTTGAGCAGAGTTCCAAAACCCTAGTTTTTCCATCCAAGGTTGAGGTAGGGATTTAATATCCTCCTTGATCATTTATCCACTCGACATTACCCTTATCCACTTTGTATGCACTTGGGAGACCAAGACATCTTATCATCCTACCAACTTTCGTAGCTTCTAAATGGGATGAGCTTTTGGTCTTGCTCCTTTCTCCATGGTAGCTTATTCTTCCATCCATTCGCTTCGATCTTAAAATCTACCTGAACCATCAATGCCTTGGCTCAGCTTTAAAATTTAACCAGTCTTCAAAATATAATCATCATGCAAAAAAGGAGAGTGAGTGAAAGGATACAAAATTTTACCCACACTCTTTGCAACTCACAGGGACTTTGTCCTTATGAGAGAGGAGATCCTAGGATTTTGAAACACAAAAAATATACACAGGGAAATGGAGGAAGGAGGGGATAATGAGAGCATATAAACAAAAGTAGGAAAATAATATTGCAACACAATGGAGGAATATGAACAAAGGTGAATGAAAAATGAGGCAAGAGGAAATAGGAGGGATGAAAGAGAGGAGGACAACAAGTGGAAAAAATAAGAAAAACCAGGAAAAGAGAACAAGAGGATAAGGGAGAGAGGGAAATACTGAAAATTCTAGAAGTAAAAATATAACTACCACTAACCTTGTCGGTTAGTAGTAGCAAAGAACTGAGGAAAGAGAAGGAAGGGAAGAAAGCAAAAAGAAAAAGAAAAAATGAAGGCAATCCACGGGACACCCCCATAGATCATACTTTCATTAACATACCCCAACCAATACTAGGATCGATTCAAGAATATACAGAATATCGAGAGCATTTTTTGGTCCTAATGCAGCATCACTTTCTAACACAATCACATAAAAACTTTGCTTGTTCATCTCCACTCTTCTAGGGAATCTTCTATCGTAACCTCATTCTTGATTTTATGCTTCTCAACATATTCTATCTTTACCTTAGAAGGTACTATTTATAGATCAATCCTCCCATTAATTAAGGAGTGGGTACTACTTCCAATAATGTAATAGATATATCCTTTTGGATATTGCACGAAGTAATACGTAAATTTTGAGCCTTAATCCATTGGGAACAGGGTCACAACAAAACACAAAAGAGAATACAAAGAACAAAGAGAAGTTGTAAGGCTTCCCTTCTGTCTGCATGAATTATAATTAAATAATTGGATAATAATGGAAAATGAATCGTTGTAGTATGAATCGCAGTTTAATATTGAGATAGACTATTCAATAGTAAGTAAAATATATTCTTCAATGATGCCCTTATTACAATATTTGGATTGTATTAAATACCTATTCTAAGAGTTGTAAGAGTGAAGGTTTGTGACCCTTTGAATATAATTAATAAATATATACAAGTATTAGGACATGTTAGGAGGGTCCTAACATGCCACCCCTCTTAAAAGAGCTTTGTCCTCAAAGCTGGAAATTTGGAAATTATTGCTGGATATCATGAAGATTTTCCCACGTCGTGTCTTCTAAAGGTAGACCTTTCCAATGGATTAAAACTTTCATGATATCGTGAGTACGAAGGTGACAAGAGCGATGATCCAAGATAGCTTCTGGTTCGACTAGAATTACTCCATCATCAAAAAATTTAGGGAGAGTGGTTTGTATCGTGATATGGGCTCCAACTGCAAGCTTAAGGCAAGATACATGAAATATGGGGTGAATTTTGGAAGAGGGAGGAATATCAAGTTTGTAAGCAACGGTCCCAATACGTTGGAAAACTTTATACGGCCTATAAAATTTGGGTTCTAACTTTTGAGAACCTTTTTGTTTAAGAGAGTATTGATGGTAAGGTTGGAGACGTAAGAAAACCATATCACCCTCATGGAAACTACGTTCGCTTCTATGTTGATTGGCTTGCTGCTTCATGCAATGTTGGGCGGTGTGTAGGTTTTCTTTTAGGATCTATAGTATGTCATCTCGAGTAGCGAGTTTTGTTTCCACCGCATGGACTTTTGTAGTCCCTGGAATATAGGAAGTGAGGGATGGTGGTGTTTGGCCATATAATGCTTCATAAGGAGTCATTTTGATGGACATATGGTATGAAGTGTTATACCACCATTCCGCTAGTGAAAGCCACTTTACCCAATGGAGTGGTTGAGTAGAAACAAAACATCGAAGGTAGGTTTCCAAGCATTTATTTACAACTTCTATTTTGCCATCGGTTTGAGGATGGTAAGTGGAGCTCATACGAAGTTGAGTACCTTGTAATTTGAACAATTCCTTCCAAAAATTGCTAGCAAAAGTTGGGTCGCAGTCACTAATAATTGTTGAGGTCATACCATGTAATTTAAAGATGTTATCTAGGAAGAGGTGGGCTATAGTGCTAGAGGTATAAGGATGAGCCATGGGACAAAAATGGGCATATTTAGATAAGCGATCAACTACTACAAAAATGGTTGTTTTTCCTCCTGATTTTGGTAATCCTTCAATAAAGTCCATAGAAATATCTGCCCATGTTTTGGTGGGTATAGGAAGAGGTTGAAGTAATCCTGGAATAGCAAGGGTCTCCCCCTTTTGTCTTTTGCAAACTTCACATTCTTTTATAAAAAATTTGATGTAATTTTTCATTCCTACCCAATAGAAGGAGGTAGTGGCTCTTTTATAGGTTTTTAAGAAACCAGAGTGGCCTATAGTGGGTGAGGTATGTAACTCATGAAGAAGTTTTTCATGATAAGTTGAATTAAGGGTGAGGACCATCCTTCCTTTGTATCTTAATATATTATGCTTCCAAGTGTATGGAGGTTTGCTACTAGGATTATGTTGAAGTTGTTGAATTAAGGCATGGATAGTAGGATCATTTATCCATTCTTCATGCACCTCATCTACCCATTTAAGAATAAGGGAGGAAAGAGCATGGACTTGAGGCATATATTCAAATTTTATAGAAAGTGCATCGGCTGCCATGTTGTCCTTTCCCTTTTTATATGTAATTTCATAATCATAGCCAAGAAGTTTAGTAACCCACTTTTGTTGTTCTGGGGTATTAGTCTTTTTTTCCAAAAAATACTTCAAGCTATGATGGTCAATGCGTATAATGAAATGTTGGCCAATAGGGTAAGGCCTCCAATGTTGAATAGCATGGACAATCACCAACATCTCTTTTTCATATGTAGAGTGAGCTATATTCTTAAGAGAAAATGCTTTGCTTATAAAAGCTAGAGGCCTTTCATCCTACATGAGTATGGCTCCCATTCCTATTCTCAAAGCATCACTTTCAATGACGAATGGTTTAGAAAAGTTGGGCATGGCTAGAACAAGGGTGGTACACTACAATTTTCAAGGTGATAAAGTCCTCAAGATTTTATAAGCAAAGTATTTTCTCGGTTTGATGACCCGTTGTTGGTTGAATTTGAATGTGTTGTTGCCTGATTTTGATTGATAGCATCAATTTTAACATCCATTGCAAATATTTTCTCGAAGAGTTCTCTTGTGTTACGGGCATTCTCCTCTCTTTCCTATTTAACTTCTTCAACGAGCCTTTCGTGTTTCTCATGAATGGAATCCAATGATTGTCACCCCTCATCCATTGTGGTTGGTGTAGATAACAATCAATATAACTTGATACAAGGTGAGCAAGTGTAAATTTTGTTTTAACAACTTTATAAGTTGTTTTAGCAACTTTTACAAAAGTTGTCAAAATTTGGTGGGCAATGCCCTATCAACTTTTAAATTTGGTGCTCTTTGTTAATTGATAGTAGCTTTTATAGATTAATATTGAACTGACATAAAATACAAAGCATGGTACAGTAGAGGTGTCAGGGTCGAGAGTGCATGACAGGTGGGTAACAGCATAAGCGTTAGTACCGAGAGTGCACGATGGTCGATAAGTGGGAAACCCAAGGAGTAGGTAGACAAGGGCGATAGGCATGGAGGCATACTGACAGAGAATGACAGAGGCATAGGGGTGGCAGGCAAGAAAAATGAGGAGCAGGTGGACAAGGGCAATAGGCAGGGAGGCAGACTGACAGAGCATGACAGAGGTGCAGGGACAACAGGTGGGGAGGCAGACTAACAGAGCACAACATGGCAAGGGAGGGGCACAGTTGAGCAGCGAGTGACACGAGGGAGGAATGGAGGGTGGTTAAATACAAAGCACGCATGGAGGGTGTGTGCCTACCAAGCTAGGCACTAGAATATGTGCCTACCTTTAGTTTTAAACCCTTCTTTGTCTATTCCCTCGATAATGTGGGATAATAGTTTTCGAAAACTTTTTCCCTTCTACACCGTCGATGACGAAACTTAAAACGGTGATCAAAAATTTCCTCGAACCATAGTTAAAACTTTAATAATTTAATTTTTGCTATCGATTTTTCCTTGTTCCTTCGGAGACGTCGCCTGGAAGTGTTGTAGGGTTTTTTAATTTTGTTTGAACACTGATACTTGTTGCTGTTTGAGTGGCTTAATTGTTTTGATCTCAGCGGCCCTTCTCCTTCCGATTTAGCAATATATGAATTCCTTGTTGGTGCACCGATACGTTCGTAGCAGTTGATGTTTTTAGAGGGCTGATTGTTTGTTTGGGTAAATAGCTCCGTAGTTTGAATTCGTTGCCTGGGTGCCGAGATGCAAAGGGCAGCAGAGTATTCAGATAAAATAAAAAATAAAAAAAATATTTAGATAATGCTACCGATTGAAAAAAAATGGCTTTGTACCAGATGTAAGGCTTCCCTTCTATCTGCATGAATTATAATTAAATAATTGGATAATAATGGAAAATGAATCGTTGTAGTATGAATTGCAGTTTAATATTGAGATAGACTATTCAATAGTAAGTAAAATATATTCTTCAATGATGCCCTTATTACAATATTTGGATTGTATTAAATACCTATTCTAAGAGTTGTAAGAGTGAAGGGTTGTGACCCTTTGAATATAATTAATAAATAAATACAAGTATTAGGACATGTTAGGAGGGTCCTAACAGAAGTGCTTCAAAACCAACATACTTTTTAGAAATCCACTGTGGGTCACCATTGTACAGGATTATATCACTAGCCATGCGCTTACTGCACCTTTATTTAACTATCGATTTATGTACACAAAATTGTAGCACGAGTGACATGCCAAAAATATTGATTCATCTTGGAAATCATCCAATAAATATGTAATATCCATACCAAACTATACTGAATTTGAGATGCTTCTTGTAGTCTGATCGACTTTGCCCAAAAATATTCTAGGCTACAAAGGAGTTAAAACTTGATAGATGATCATGCATACTAGTACTTTTGCAATCAATGATCAATGTGGCAATATATTTTACAACGCGGGAGCCTTCCTTAGGTATTGATTCATCTCATGATAGGCTCCAATGTCACCACTCTTTGGGATCCACCTGCTATGAAATCCCTACTTTGTGCACCTCCAAATTCTTTGCACTTGTTTGCTAGCAAGACCCATTGAATGACAATCCTACCATCGAAATCTCCTTGGTACTAGCCTTCTGATTATTTGAATCCTCTAAGAGGAGGTCTAGTTTCTACTCAACGTTCTCTTGGATATAAAATGGATGTAAAACTGCATCCCTTTTGCAAGTGGAATTCCCCAATTGGTCCAGATTCTATTTTTTCTAGGAGGAGGTGTAAGAAACAAAATTATTCACTGTAGGAGTCATGCTTGCATCTCCTATGCATGAGCTCAAGAAAAGATACATCCTTTGTGTGCTACATAGTTGTGGCCCTAGCCTGTACACTACTTCAAATGACATCCATGGCGGATACTATGTGATTGGAATGGTAACAACAATAGATGAAAATGTGGATGGGAAGGCAGGATCTCTTGAAGATATCCTTCTTTCTTTTAGCAGGAGTCGCTCGACCTACAAAGCCTTCTTAAAGACTTATGGGAATCCCTTTTCCCCTAATTAATACAGTAGAAGGCTTACATCTAAGATAAAATATTTAATATAATATAGGTGATCTTGGGCTCGGTATTCAAAGGTGATCCTTTTACATATCTTTTTGAATCGTATATTGATGTCTATGATAGATTCAAAAGGAGCTCTCTTAATGAACGAGAGGTGCATCAAGATTTGGAAGGGATCCATGACACTATAAAATGTGTCAATAAGAGCCCCCACCAAGTTCATCCATGAGAAGATGGTTCTCCACCCAAGGGTATGGTACCATAATATCACTCTCCCTTCTAAAGACAAAACCAAGAGCTTGATCATGACATATTCATGTGATATGCCATGGAGGGGTGGTAGTGTAGCGATATCTTCAAGGTGCTCTCGAGTGATTCCTAAAGTGTCATAATATCTCGTTAGGTTCTTCAAGGCACTTTTCTAAATCTAATGCCAGCATTGAAGACTGATCAAACCAGGATCATTCCACTATGGATAGCATTGTTGAGCCATTAAGGCACTAGCCTTCAGAAGTACTGGTTCATGTATTGAAATTGAAGTCGCCAGATGAACATACTTTCTTCGCTCTTGAGTTCAAGGCTATTTATCAAACCTTGATTCCTCTATGATATAGAAGCCTTTTTAGCACATAAGATGCAATTGATCTTGAGGTTTGGTTCTATCACACAGAGAAGTCACCAAGTGATTAAACTAGATATGAGTAAACCAAAGTATCAAACCAGAGTATCACCTAACTCTAATTTCCTTAATCATGGAAACTCAATAAGTTCTCTAACAGAGTCACCAAAATCATTGGTGCAAAAATAGGTACTGAATAGGTGGGAGGCATACCCAACGGTCCTCAACCAACATTGAACTACCACTGAGCTTGAGAAAGGTGGGGCGGTCAATCTCCATAGAAGACCGACTTTTTTAGTTCCAACTACCTACATCGTAAAGTGTAAAGGGGGAAAAGGAAATGAGAGAAATTAAATGGAGGTCATATCTAGAAGTGACAAGGACAATATATGGCCACATCAAGACACACACATTTTATTATGCCAATAAAAATAGTAACACACCACCTAACATATTAGCTCATCTCATCCTCACTTATCGTTCAACACAGTGGGTAAGGGTGAATTCCAAAACCAGTGGGAGGGTGCATGAAATCCAGAGTGTAGAATTAGAGTGCTCCTACCTAACCAACTTTAGAAGAAATAAAACTTCAACACCCAGAGGTGGATGCAAATTCTAGAACCACTCAGTAAGACCCACGAAATCCATATTATAAAATTAAGTGAACAAGCTTAAATGACCATCGCAAAAATAAATACCCAAAATTAAACAAAAATGAGTGAAGACAAATTGAGAGACCAAACAAGGATATACTTTATATTTAGAAGGTGAGAAGAATTACATATGAATTGTAATAGCCCTAGATCCGCCCTTTGGAATGGTGAGTATTCCACTATTTATAGAATATTTTATAAATTCAAAATACAACATTGATGGCATCAAGCAAATAAATATTGTTGGGACGATTGAAATATCTATTGTGATTCTACTCCAGGAAGGAATGGTAGTTGTCTAGAGGAAGTTAGGCACTTTAGCATAGATCTGGTCCCTTGATCATTCTTATAGCCTCTTAAATTTTGATCTACTTTTCCCTTTCGTGTCGTAGAAAGATCAAAAATTGGTTGCCTATAAAGTTGTGCATTTCAAATTCCTTCTTTATGCCCATTGGCTATTTATACCAGGTAGCTGAGATAATTAATGTTTGCTTTTAGGGATCCTCAAAGCTTCCATCTTGATGTATGATTATCTCATTCTTGGATAGGTTTTTAGGTATACTTCCCTATTTGCCATCTTCCTAATTATTTTCCCTATGGAAGAGTAATCGGGCTAGGCACTTTTTTTTGTTGCCTTCTCATTCTTTCATCCTCCTTGAGCGGAGGTCCAAAATCCTATTTTTTCACCCAAGGTAAAGGTAGGGATTTGAGATCTTCCTTGATCATTTTTCCACTTGTTTATCCACCTGACCTTACCCTTAGCCAATTTAGATGTACTTGGGAGATAAATATGTCTTACCATCCTCCCTACTTTCGTAGCTTCTATATGGGGTGGGCTTTTGGGCCTACTCCTTTCTCCATGGTAGCCTATTTTTCCATCTGTCCGCTTTGATCTTGAAATATACCTCAACCATCAATGCCTTGGGTCAATTTCAAAATTTATCCAGTCTTCAAAAGAGCACCATCATGCAGAAAATAAGAGTGAGTGAAAGGACTCAAAATTTCATCCACAGCAACCCATTGATCCCTATCCACTAATAGATCCTCCATATTGAGTTTCCATAAATAAAAGTTTTATCCATTATATTTTTCAATCTCTACCTATGTGCTTCCCATTATTTTTCCTTCACCTAGATTATTTTGTGCACTACTCCCTCTCAAGAATTAATTTATCCTAGGAAACATATTGAGTCTCTAACCATTCTCTATATATTTTTGTAAGTCAAAAAATATTCTAAGTGAAACTCATTTTTGTGATTGAAGAGGTTTTCTATGAAATATTGAGTTGAGTTTTTATATGTGATGAGCAACAAATATTGGTGAAGTTCCAAATCTATGTCATGTAGGTTAATTTCAGGATCGCACCAACATATGAGAACATCCTACCAATGCCAGCACATACAACACATACATCTCAGTAATGCACCTGAAAGATGCCATGAATGATGAAAGAAATATTGTTTTTCCTCACTCCAGAAAACAAAGGAATGCAGTGTTGTTCCAATTATGCATGCAAAAGAAATAATTCAGAGGGGAGATCATTTTGGACGTACACGTGTCAGGTATAAATTTTAATATTCATCATGTAAATGCATTCGGAGAGAGATACATCAATGCGGGATTAAAATATTTTTTGTGCTATTGAGAAAAAACTGGGTATTTCAAAGTTTAGAGTCACCAGCTCAGTTGTTGCGGATTGACTCTGTTCTTTGATGCAAAGGATGAAAAAAAAAATCAAAAAAATAAAGAAAAAAAAATGGAGAGAGTTAAGATTTTTTCTGTTCATGGCAGAATAGATAAATATACATATAAATAAAATCTCCAGGAGCACCAACATGAAGACGTATCACACCACCAACATCATATATATCAAATTCTACGAAATTCACCCGGGTATGTACTGATTTTCTTGTTAATTATGTGTATAGTTATTTTAAAATCATTTCTATGCTAATACCAGTCGACACCTCCATAGTTTTTCAAAATTTCCCATTAGAATTCAAACACATAATGTGCCTTGAAAAAAAATATAATTGAAAAAAAAAGGAGAGGTTATGGCATCTATATGAATAAATTTGGCATCATTTTCATTGCCGCCTCCTAAAAATGGTAGTCATATTGAGCGAACACATATAAATGACGCTACTCTCTACCACAAAGGAGGTTCTGGAGATGCCAAATATGTTTCAGATGTGGGTAAAAGTAGTAGCTGGTGATTGCACTTGTTTTAAACAAATTTGGTCTCACCAAATCTGACTAATGTGCAACACTGGAAAATGCCAGCATTAGTGCAGTGGTAATTTGCCCTAACCAGTGTGGTCATGATTAAACTATTTATCTGCAATGATTAGTCAGGATGTGTTTCTGAATTCTATTGGTGCCGCATCGCTCTATGGATGAAGAATAGCAACACTCAATGAAAAAAACACAGTCCTGAATAAAAAAATAGTACTGAGAAAAAAAAATAGTAGTGCTGAATGGAAAAAAATAGCAACACTCAGCGGCAGAGAAACAGAGATGCTGAAGGGCATTAAAATATTAAAAAAAAAAAAGAGGAAAAATATATATATATATCCCAGGGGTTGTCATGAAGACATGACAAAAATTTTGGCATGGTTAGCCTACGATAGGGATAACTTCACCTTTTGGTGCCACGAGGGCGTGGCACATGTTAGGCATGGGGGGATGATGAGCACCAGAAATGCTCATTTTATATACATGGTTAAGGAGAATTATCACTGGTTCAATTAGCATATGAGATGTATTTTATATAACTTATGCATATGATTGATAGAAAATCTGGTATTATGCTTGATTGGTGTTTTTAGTGGGAAATGTGTATAAATACAGGTTTTATTACTAATATGGTGTTTTCCAGTCTACATCCACTTGGACCTAGCATACTCCTGCTTACATAGACTAAGGCAGGAGAGCAGGTGCCTTCCTCTTCAAGGAAGGTGCCCAACAGAAGTATGCGCCTTCCTCTTCAAGGAAGGTACCAAGCAGAAGTAGGTGCCTTCCTCTTCAAGGAAGGCGCCCAACAGAAGTAGGCGCCTTCCTTATAATGAAGGCACCCCCAACAGAAGTAGGTGCCTTCCTTATAAGGAAGGTGCCCCCAATAGAAGTAGGCGCCTTCCTTATAAGGAAGGCGCCCAACAAAAGTAGGCGCCTTCCTCATATGGAAGGTGCCTCCATGCCTTCATACTTTGCAAGATTTACCAAGTCAACTTTGACTGGTTGACCAAGGACTATGGAGGAGGTTGCACGTGAAGACAAAGGAGATCTATTTTAATCATGCATTTATTAAATAGAATAAACTATTTGTTATTATTATCAACCGATTGGCCGGTTGACCTTATAAAGCTCTTAAAGCATATTATTATTTTTAGGATGCATTAGTTTAGGATTTATTGTTACGTACACGTAAGGATGTTTATATTTATCCTTCTGGTGAACGAACATACTTTGAAATAGAAGAATAAAATATGTGTAGAATCAATTGTAACTAAATCACATCACGTGATTAAAATAGACTGATTTGTTCTTATAATGAGATCTGGCTGTGTTTTATCTAAAGACGCAGGCTAGATGAACAGAGGGAGATGAATGATTAATTTTACATAGAACTTATTTTATTTTATTGTTTAATTAATTAAGAGTGCAACTCCTCTTATTCGAGCAAGCTCTACGTAGCTAGTTGGGCGGACTATCTGCGGGAGCTTGGGCCCACTCCATGCAGTAGTCCTCCCCTATTTAATTTGTACATTTGCTTTATGTAGATTAGTTTACTGCTTTATTTAATTTCAGTTGTGTGTGTTTATTTCCACATTTTATTTCCAGCACTTTACTTTTTGTTTATAATTTATTTATTTCATTTCCCGCACTTAGTTTATTTGGTTTGTCTAGAATCCAATTACACAAACCTCCCCGTCAAACTAAATAAGGTACAACCAGATTTGTTCCCCAACACTGCAGGCATATACTGTGCATGACACTCATAAGTTTACGAACTTACCGGATTGATAATTTATGGAAGATAAATGAATGTTTTCAGAACGTAATTTCTGCTCACTAGTATGCAAGTTTGCAATTGATTTGAGCAAGCTTTTGTGAAAGCTTATGAGCTTATTTGAGTAAGTCCTAGAGGGGACTTAAGGACAGAGTTGTGAAAGCTTCTATGGAATATTAAGGCCATATTTATGTGAGATTTTGTAGAATCTTACAATCATATTTGAGGTAAGTCTTGGTGAAGACTTGTTGAGCAGATTGGACAAGTTCTAGAGAGAACTTGTTGAGCAGATTTGAAGCAAGTCTTGGTGAAGACTTGTTGAGTAGATTGGAAAAGTTCTAGTGAAGACTTGTTGAGCATATTTGAGGTAAGTCTTGGTGAATACTTTTGGACAAATTAGAGGTAATTCTTTGAGAATACTTGAGAGCAGATTGAGAAAATTCTTGAGAGGACTTGGGGATATATTTGAGGCAAGTCTTTAAGAAGAGTTGAGAGTAGATTGAGCAAGTTCTTGAGAGGACTTATGGACAAATTTGAGGTAAGTCTTTGAGAAGACTTGAGATCAGAGTTGATTGATTGATTTGTTCAAACCTTGAGTTAAGGTTTGGGGTAGATCTAGCATATTTGATTTATAATTGGATCAATCTTTGTGTTAAGGCTTGAGGATATATTTTCGTATATATTTGATGGTATATTTATGCCATACTAGAGATATATATTGAGTATATTTGTGCTATACTTAAGGATATTTTTTAGTACATATTTGAGATAAATATTGAACAAATTTGTGCTAGACTGAAGGATAGTGTTTAGTGCAGATTGGATACAGAGCTGAGAGTAATATTTGGAGGTGATATAATAGAGGACAATAGTCTCTAGTGGATAGAGATCCATTAGCCAAGGTAGTTAAGAGAGAGGTCTTCTGAGTGAGGACAAGAGTCTTCAGTGGAGAGAGATCCACAAGCCAGTGTAGTAGAGGCAGTAGTCTTCTATAGGATCACCATCTAGAGCAAAGGAGATGAAGTTCTCCTATGGATAGAGATCCATGAACTAGCTGAGGGTATTGGTGTCTCTAGTGTATAGATATCCATGAACTTGATTAGGGTATTGGTGTCTCCTTTGGATAGTGGTCCATAAACATTGTAATAGGGAAAAATTCCCAAGATATTTGTTGAGAAAATTTTAGTGGAATATTTTCTCCGTGGAGTAGCCCACATTGGGTGAACCACATTAAATTGGTGTCTCTATTGTGTGTGGTGATTTGTGCATTGCTTTTATTACTATTGTTGATATTACCATTGATATATTACATAATATTTTTTGGGAAAGAAAAGTAAAAAGTGGTCTTATACTGTTCACTCCCCTTCTTAGTATAAGCTTGTGTTCTTCAATTGGTATCAAAACGGATTCCTTTGGAAGAGTTCAATATATTGAAGGAAAAGCTTACAAAAACATAGATGGATTCTCAAAGTGGGTCTTTAGGGAATAAGACACCATTATTTTATGGGAATAATTATGCATTTTGAAGTGTAAGAATAAATATTTTTCTAATAGCACTATTAAATGATATATGGCAAGTAGTTGAGGATGGGTACATACCACCAGCTACTCCACATAAATATAAATATGGTAAGCTCCTACCGTAGACACTAAAATCTGGTCAATCCGATTAGGCAATCAAAAGCACTAGTTAATTGACACCATATGGCCCCCTTGGGCAACCCTCAGAGGTTTACTAGTGGTCCTAACCACTCTTGGGAGGCCCTACCCCACTTTTGGGAGCTTTTGGGCCACATAGGCATGACCGTCCCACCCCAGGATGGTCACAATTTGTGGTCGTCCCACCCTAGGATGGCCACAAACTGGTCATCCTGGGGTGGGACGACCACAACCTACCGGGGTGGGACGACCATAGGGTTTGACTCCCAAAAAGTCAAATATGGACAAATGGCACCCAAAAATTGCCATTTGCCCTACCTATTCGACCATGCAAGTCAGAGAACACAGCATCCTTATGACATGCTGCATGTAAGAGGCCAAATAGGGAGATTCTCTTCCCCCTCCAATGCATGCCACCCTGTTGGCCAAATGGCGCCTCTTGCCCTCGCATGCCTTTTTGCCCAAAGGCCTCCTTTGGCTATAAAGTGGATCAGTTTTCCACACAAGATATAGAGAGGAGTTTTTGAGACATAGCAATGGAGTGCTACCAAGATTTCCCCTCACCATTTTGTGCCCTTTTCCCTCGAAATCTCTACCTAGCGAAGGAGGTTTGCGAGTGAACTAGGAGGTGCAATTTGATTCCAAAACTAAACCATATGAGTGATTTTTACCACAAAATTTGATGAAAACACTATTTAGGAGGTCCCTAACCAATTCACAGAGGAATTGGTGATAAAATAAGTGCAAAATTGGTGGTCGTCCCACCCCAGGATGGTCCCTAGTTTGTGATAGTCCCAACCATCCCACCCCAGGATGGTGGCTTATATATGCATTATTTCTTTACTATTATTTTTTATTTATATTCTATATTATCATATGATGCTACTATCCAAATTTCATGCATTTTGGAGCTATATTGAGTGAGATATCACATTTTTAGTGTTTTGTAGGGTCTTATGCAGGTCTACGGAGGTCATCTGGAGAAGCACCTAAAACTGTTGTTTATTTTGCAAATATGACCATATGGGTTCTCTTAAAATCATATTTTATGTATACTTTCCAAGTTTCATTTGATTTGGATATGTTTTGGTTTAGAAATTGCTTGCTTTGGGTTTTGTAGGTTGGAGATAGGCACTACGAATACGACATGCCATCGGACACAATTTTGGCTCTATTTTTAGTGATATCTTCCCAAAACCTTCTATTTTACATCCCTCTACAATTTCAAGTCATTTGGAGTTGATTTGGTATAATATCCATGCATATTCTCATTACTAGTCTTTTGATGCCTATGGGGATTGCATGTTTTTCATCATACGCACTTGCTATTTGACATTTATGATTTCCTTGTGTGTAGGTGCAGGTTTCTACAGTGCATTAGGAAGGATCACAAGACCTCAAGATCAAATATACAAGTGGCAGCATATTAGCCCACCCACCTCGATTGTGGGTATGAGGAAAGACACTGGATGTGCACCCGAGTTACTTGAAGGATTTGATCCTTGGGCACCCAATTTGTAAAAATTGTATCATATTTGAGCCCTCAAGGGGACATCTATGTAACCTTGGATTTGATCCACCATATTAATAAGAAATAAACTCTCTTTTGCTTCATTTCTTGTTATTTGGTATCTCTTCCATTTTACTTGCATGCTTCCGATTTGATGCTCTTAAGACAGTAGGAGATAGATACATATTGTTCATCATAATTAGGTGCACCATTTTTCCCTAATTTAGTGGTGATCATGGTGGGACCCTATCCCTATTGCTTTTCTGAAGGTTTGACCTCATATTTTGCTTGTTTTCTGTTGTAGGTACTGGTCGTCCTGGCCTAAAATAGCCTTTGGACTACTCCTTAGCTCACCCTGGGATGGCCACACGACCATCCCACCCTAGGATGGCCATAGAAATGGTAGCCATCCCACCTTATAATGGCCATAAAATAGAGCCTTTTATGCTTAGATGCCAAAAACATCAAGTTTTTCAAGTGATAAGGTAAGTACCTGAACTCTCTGCTTTTTTTTACACATTTAGAATTAGCTGAAATTTGGTTTTTCTTGCATGATTTGTTTTCTAGAAAGGTAGAAAGATAGTTTCATTTTCTTATAAATGCAAAAATAACAAAAAAAATAAGAAAATAAAAAAAGTTAAGTTATGATGCCCTTGTATGGTTTGCTTGCATGTAGGCTACCTAATGGGTAGGCCATCATTTAGGGTTTGCATTTCATAGGTTTCCTTTTATCTAGATTCTCTGAAAAGTAAAATATACTTTTGCATGCATTTAGTGAATGATCATTGAATGCTTCATTGTTTACTTTCTTTGGATTAAAAGGAACCACACACACCATGATTCACTTAAATTCTAGTGAGGTGGATTTCATCACCATCCACTAGTAGAGTTCAATGAGGTGGCTTTCATCTCCACCCATTGTCTCAAATCCCATGAACCTTGTTCTTTGCCAAGGCTAGTTCCAAGATCCATCATAGCCCATGGGTTATAGCATGTATCTCTCTTTGGAGAGGTATATCGTAGACTATGGGTGAACTGGGTGAGGAACTAGTAGGACCTGTGCTCCCTGGCCATGTGTGGACTTCATCACCACACATTATAGGTGGGATAATGTGACCTGGAGTTCATCACCAGGTTGTCGAGCTATGAGTATATAGGTGAAATCCAATTAAACATAATATTATCATTCAACAAGATTTCAAACACGTGACACAAGGTCATCCTTTACAAACAACACATCTGAAACACACAAAATAGTTTAGGGATTCACATCTAAAACTTAAAAGAGATAATCATCTATCTTATTGAGTGTTTCCTTTTCTTGTGTGTTATTTCATTAAGAATTTGTAAAGGAGATAATCATCTAGGGTTTGGTAGAGAGTTACAATGGTGTGCACCCATAGCCAAGCCCAATCATGGGTAGAAGCTATGGAGAGTGGACTAGGAGACATGAGTCATCTCCGCTATAGCCCCAAGGACTTGGTCATACCTCCTTGGCGAGCCTCTACTCACCCCAGTCCTAGAATAGTGGGATGTGAACCACACCTACAAGGGAGCCCTATGCGGGACACCCCTATGGGTGATGGACCTTACCTGGGAGAGTGTTCTCGGTATTTAGACACATCACATGCCTTCTTTGATGAAAGGCAATAATGTATTGAGGTGCTAGTAGATAGAGTGGTGCCATGCATCCATGTACCTATTAGGTCTGACATACCTATTCATAGGCTAGAGCATGACTTCACACATTGGGTAGAGGAGGTTGATCCAACCTTACCTCTACATCACCCTGATAGGGTACAATAGCTTAGGCAACCTGATGGGTATGATACTCATCGCTCGAGGTGAGCTAACTCCACCCTTCCCTTCCTCATCCATGAAGGAAGGCATGAGGAAATCCTTGATTATCCTCAAGAGTAGTATACCATACATGCACGATGTGCCTCTACACCCATTGAGTATAATGAGCATATGCTCAGGCTCGAACCTCAAGTCAATGTGATGGCCCTCGATCGAGGGAAGCGTATGATAGATATCATAGATTATCTTGAATGAGGTCAGCCTCAGGGTGAGACTCCTAGGCCTCCTAGGCCTCACATAGTGGAATAGATCAATCAAGTAGTTGCAATATATATGGAATGCCAAGCTTAGTTCAAGCAGCTTTGATGAGACAAAGAGCAACTAGACCACTTGCATCAACTTGAGAAAGAAAGAATCGAATGGTAGACCAATGAGCTATTCTAAAAAATTTATGAGAGAGGGTTCCTACCCCTAAGACACATAGGTAGGAATTCCACCTAAGGCAACCCATACTCATTCGAGATAGGTCTCCTAGACCTTATCCAATGTTACCTCCATGACCTCCTAGGCTATATTGGGACTTGCCTCCCAGGCCAAACATAGGGTGCCCACAGTGGGTAGATACCCCTCTTTATAGATCGGCTTGAGAGATGCCCTATGGGGCTTACACTGAGCATGAGCTAGAGGTAGAGTATTTGGAAATGCCTTACCAAGGTAGGGGGTGACATGCCACCACCCCATAATAGGTTGGAGGATCCTCGACCTCCACCATAGGATAGGAGTAAGGATGAGGAGATTAAATCCTCAGATGCATATCAAGCATTGCTAGAGCACCTAGAGTTAGTAGAGAACAAGACCTCTAGGTCTGGATCTCAAAAGCCCACTTTGCACTAGTTACGTAGTCAGCCCCTTCATCCTTCGGTTCCTACCCCTCCCTATCTAGAGCAATTTAAGCTGCCTCAGTTGGCTACCTTTAAGGGAGAGGAAGATGCATAGGAACATGTCACCAAATTCTTGAGTCAATGCTTTGGCATTCAGGATAATGATGCTTTGATTTTGTGGATATTTATGACTACCCTCTCTGGCCCTACCATAGAGTGGTTTACCCAACTCTTAAAGCATAGCATCCATAATTTGGATCAACTTGTAGATGCATTCCTAGAACGCTTCACCTTCAACACCAAGAGGAAGGTGACGCTGGCTGATCTAGTTGGGTTGAAATAATATGATGATGAGTCAATAGAAAATTATGGCAATAGGTGGTGAGCCTTGCTCACCAAGCTACCTTATCTACTCCCCATGTCGGATTTGACTCAGATGTTTTCCAAGAGCTACCTAAAGCCGATCTCCTTGTTGTTGTAGCTACAACAATATCCGACTCTTGAAGATGCCCTAGCATAGGCTAGGACCATTGAAGACATCAAGATTCAAGAGGGAGAGATTGTGAAGCCTCGCAAGGAGTGGAACAAGAATGCTAAGAATACCCTAGCACAACCTAAGCTAACAGTAGTGAATCAGGTTGCCATTAGTGTCCCAAGGCCAATGCAAGCAATGCCACCTCAAAAGCCTAATTATCAGGCCACACCTAGGAACTATGCCAAGGACAACTAGAATAGTCAAGGGCAAAATCAATAGTGTCACCCCAAGTGATAGTTCACGCCCATTGCAGAGTCTATGGACTCATTGTTTGAGCACCTCTTAGCAGCTAATTCGATCAATCTACCTGAGAGTCGACCTATCAACCCAAATGCACCTAAGCCCAAAGGATATAGAGAAGACCTATATTGCAAGTTTCATAGGCAAAATGGGCATGATATGCAAATGTGCTATAAGTTCAAGCATTTGGTGCAAGACATGATCGATAGGAATGCCCTTCAGGTAGACAACCCTATCATACCAAACAACCAATATATGGAGGTCTTTAAAGACCCCTTGCCTACCCATGCAGAGTAGGCCAAGCCAGTGCCCTAGGTAAATGAGGTTCATCATGCACCCCCTCAGCAAGGGTATGTCGGCATGATCAACATTGTAATGAGGAATAGGTGGTACCCAAGTCCTAGTCACACCACCTATGGCTCAAGGTGATGTTCCTTCGATGTCATAGCCTTTACCACCTCTTGTGCCGAGCCTCCCACCTAGGCCTATGGTCACAATTAAGAGCAAGCTCACTCAGAGCCTAAGAATGACATCTACCCAACTCTCCATCTATGAGCTCATTCAACAATCACCACCTCATAGAGAAGCCTTGATGGAGATCCTTAAGGCAATAGAGCTTCAGCCCTAGGAGTCTAACTCCTTCAACAATTTTGTGGGGCATGTGCGACAATGCATAAAATCGGTGATTACCTTTCGAGAAGATGAACTTAAACTAGTTCCAAATGATATGGTGGATCCTCCCTTGCACATCATCGCATGTGTAAATGGGACACCATACAAGAGAGTGTTGATAGACATCGGGTCTTCTAGCAACATCATCACTACAATAACTCTCAAGCATTTGAAGCTCCCAATATCCCATATTGTTGCATCTACCTACACCCTTCGAGCATTTAATGATGCCATATGCTCAATAGTTGGCACAATAGTCCTACCCATCTAGGTAGGACAAAAGACCATACCAACATTGTGCCACATCTTGGAGGGTGATATGGCATACAATATCTTGTTAGGTAGACCTTGGATCAGGGACATGAAGTGTGTCCCTTCCATTGCTCACCAATGCCTCAAGTACACTCATGAAGGGCAAGTCCATGTCATCCCTATAGACCTAGAGCCTTTCAAGTATTACAATATGGTGCAGCAGCTCCCTGAGTCAACCTTGCCATCAACCCATCTAGATTTTCAACCGAATAAATCTAGCCAAGGTTTGACTCCATCACCATCACTTTCATTCAATCCATCATCATCTCATGCCATACCATCCTCATCTTCAACACTTCCAGATATGCCTTCATCATCGATGAATCCTCCATCGAGGGACATGAGGAAGAGGCCTATTGATGAGAGCCCTCCGATCATATCCACCATCTCCACTAGTGAGATCCCTAGCCCAATGGATGAGGAGCTACCTCATGAGGCAAATGATGAATCAATCCAAGTCTCACTCTCATCCCTTTTTTATCCATAGCCTCAGGTCATAGTACACCTAGCTTCTACCAGATTAGGAGAGTACATGGTTAGGAATGTTACAACTACCCCTGCTATAGAGTCGATGCAAGACATGGGTCGACCTCATCTTCCCATAGGCACTATCATGCCTCTCGGTCTTCCCCCTAATCAAATGAATTTTATCTATGGGGGCCTTGACTATGGCATCGAGCCTTACCAATAATAGGAGGAGGATGAAGAGCCCTTTTTTGAGGACATCAACTACATGTCCAACCTTGACTTTGCCATGAAGTACCTTCACCTCTATAATTGGTATGGTTATGGGTTGGGCCTGTATGAGCAAGGCACTAGAGTTCCTTATCAGCCATAGTATCAAATGCCTTATGACAAGTCTAGTTTGGGACACAACAAGCCTGTGCCCCTAGATGTCCTCATAGATAGCTTAGAGCGCATGACTCTAGACTTTAGGGATGAGCTTGCATGAGATCCTTTTACCAACCCCAATCATATCTACTCACTAGGGGACTACTTCCCTATGCCCTTGGGAGATGATGACCCACCTCATGATGTCATCCAATCTTATGAGAGAGGTGAAGGTTCATGCACTCTTCCCCATGATAGTGAGGAAGAGGATCCAGGGTCCCCTTATGAGTGGACATCCGATGATGAGTCAGATTATGGAGTCGTACCTATTGACTCTGATAGCTCTGATGGAGAGTACACATGAATCATCCCTCTGGATGATGAGGATGAGTTCTATTTGTACATGTTCCCATTACATGATCCCATCTAGTGACAACTTCTACCTCTAGAGGAGCAAGCTCACCCATAGCCACACCGACCACCTTCGATCATTCAACCTCCATCGCAACCACCTCCAGAAGTCTTGCGACATCCTGATGTCCATGAACACCACCCACCACATAGGGGAAATCATCCATCCATAAATATGATTTCCATAGATCTGTTCGAGCCCTTGCAAGATCTGAATAACCCATTGGAGCCATTGCACCTCGACTTGGGGGTAATTGACTTTGATCAGGGAGATTCACCCCCATCACCTTTCGAGTACTGGCCTTGCGATGAGATGCTACAACCATTTCATTTCTCTCCAAGGCCTACTCATGATGTCTTCCATGCTGAGGAGGAACCCGAGGTTCCAATTGCTGATCTAAACCCAGCTGATGACATCCACCTGATCCCTACTCCTCACCAGTTGGAGGAGGGATCACATATGTCAATCGAGCCTATGATTGACAAAGATATCAGCTCAGATCCTAAGAATCTATAGTATATCAAGTTAGGGGAAATCCTATCCCTCTAAAGAGCAAGCTGATTACATAGCCCTTCTCATAGAGAAGAAGGAAGCTTTTGCATGGTCCTACAAAGACATGCCAGGACTGGATCCAAATCTAGTCACCCATAATCTGACGCTTGACCCCAAGGCCAATCCCGTTAAGCAAAAGCTAAGAAATATGCATCCCATAGTAGCCCTAATGGTCAAATATGAGCTATAAAGTTGTTGGATGCTAGGTTTGTCATTTCTGTAGACTATCCACCATGGTTGTCCAACATGGTTCCCATCAAGAAGCTTGATGGGAGGATTCACATTTGCACCAATTTTTGAGACCTAAACAAAGTGAGTCCTAAGGATGATTTTCCTTTTTCGAGCATCGATGCCCTGGTAGATGCCATAGTGGGCCATGAAATGTTATCCCTCATGGATGGTTTCTCTGGGTACAATCAGATTCATATCAATCTAGAGGACCAACTCAAAATGACATTCACAATACCTTGGGGAACATTTTGCTATAAGGTCATGCCTTTTGGCCTTAAAAATATCGGTGCTACCTACCAGCATGCCATGACATACATCTTCCATGACTACATGCATAAGATTTTGGAAGATTACATGGATGACTTATTGGCTAAATATTTATTATGCCATGAGCATCTCGATGTCTTGCGCAAAGTCCTCGATCACCTTATTGAGCATAACGTGAGACTGAACCCCAAGAAGTGCATCTTTGGTATCACATCTAGAAAACTCTTGGGATTTATAGTTTCTAAATGAGGCATCGAAGTGGACCCCAACAAGGTCAAGGTAATCCTCGAGATGCCTCCCCCAACTACCATTAAGCAGCTCCAAAGCCTGCAGGGTAAGATCACATCCATCAAATACTTCATAGCGCAATTTTCGGACAAGTGTCGACCCATGAACAAATTATTGCACAAGGGGGTCGCATTCCATTGGGATGATGAGTGTCAGGATGCCTTTGATGCAATCAAATAATACCTGGCTTCACCACTAGTGTTGGCTCCACCTAGACCAGGAGTGTCATTCTGCTTATACATCTCAGCCACTGAGATTGCATTGGGTGCCATGTTAGCCCAGAATAATGAATTGCATAAGGAACATGCTACTTACTATCTTAGTCACACCCTGGTCAGCTATGAGATCAAGTATGCATACATTGAGAAGTTATGCCTAGTGATGGTCTTTGCCACCAAGAAGCTATGACATTACATGCTTAGCCATACCACGTATGTTGTATCTAAAGAGAATCCATTGTGATACATGATGAGTCATACTTATCACAATAGTCGCACGATGAAATGGATCATGTTGTTGATGGAGTTTGACCTAGAATTTATCGGATAAAAATCAATCAAGGGTTAGGTCATCATCGATCAACTCGTAGAGGCTCCTCTCTAGGATGATCAACCTCTTAGCATGGAGCTTCTCGATGATGGAGTCTTCCAAATATCAGAATCACTTGATTCTGATGAGCTTGAGTCATAGGTTGATATGACTCTGTTCTTCGATGGCTCCAAGTGCGAGCAAGGGGTGGTATAGGGATCATGTTTTTCACACCGCATGGGGCTCCCATACCCCTATCATTTAAACTCGATTTCCCATGCACCAACAACAATTTCGAGTACGAAGCCTTGCTCATAGGTCTTCAAATGACTATCACCATGAGAATAACCAAGCTCAACATTTTTGGTGACTCCTTGCTCATTTTCAACTAGGTCAAAGGGATTTACTAGTGCAAGTGTCCAGTTTTGCAAGCCTATAAAGCCCTTGTGGATAAACTCCTAGTAAAGTTTGAATGGTATGACATCGAGGCACTCCCTCGATCATCTAATAATTTTGTGGATACAATGGCCTCCCTAGGGTCCTTGATCCCATAGAACCCTACTGATGAGATGACAACCATTCAGGTCAAAATGCTATCACAATCTATGGTTGAGCATGAGAGCACTCAAGCCATGCTAGAGGTCCACTTGATTCAAATTGAACCTCATCAAGAGAGATTCTCGCACATTCACGAGCACTTGAATCATGCCACTTGGGGGACTTTGTTCCCTCAAACCCCTTTTGATAGCAGTACAATGCTATTCTTACAAGTTCTTTCCCAATCAGCATTCTCTCGGGAGGAACTTCAAGAGGGATAGGCAATTCATGCAATCGAGGCTTCCTCACAATAGGATTGGTCCACACAAATTAGGGAGTATCTAAAGCTTGGTAATCTCCCTCTTGGATTGTCGCATGCCACCAAAAGGACATTTAAATGGAAGGTGACAAAATATGTCTTGCTTGGAGATATTTTGTATCATCGAGGCTATGAAGGTATCCTCCTTCATTGCTTAGAGCATCAAGAGTCAGTTTGGGCAATGGCCCAAGCACACGATGGTACTTGTGGTGGCCATTTTAGTGGCATGGCCATCGCAAAGTACATTCTTCGCATGGGCTATTATTGGCCAACTTTAGAGCGAGATTGTTGTACATATGTTAAGAAGTGTATGAAGTGTCAACACCATGCTAACTTGACACACGTACCTTCTCAGGCCTTGCAACCGATCCAATCGGCTTGGCCATTCTCGTAATGGGGGTTGGATTTAATTGAGAAAATCTCACCTACCTCTTTGGGCCATCACACATTTATCATTATGGCTATCAAGTATTTTACAAAGTGGGTGGAAGAAATTCCCCTTACCACTATGATAGGACCTCGCATAGCGGAGTTCATATTACATAATATCATTTGTCATTTTGGTATTCCATCCAAGATCATTTTTGATAATGGGACATCATTCAAGAATAAATATGTGCATGCTTTGACAGCAAAGTATAATATCCAACATAACTTTTCGATGCCCTATTATCCTCAAGAAAATGGGCAAGCAGAGGCATCAAACAAAATATTGATTGCCATCCTAAAGAAAATAGTTAAAGAGAATCACACCGATTGGCACACACAAATACCCCTTGCTCTATGGGCCTATCACACTAGCATTTGGATGCCCACTAGGGCAACTCTATTTTCACTAGTGTATGGCACCGAGGTAGTCATACCTCTAGAGCTAGAAATCCCATCACTACGCATATCCATGCAGGAGTTCATCGATGATGACACCGCATGGTAGGCTCACCTAGATCAGCTTACGTTGCTTGATGAACATCGTGTTAATGCTCTTGAGCACCTACATGTTTATCAAGAGTGACTTAAGAGAGCCTACAATATGAAAGTCCATCTTAGAGACTTTCAGGTTGGTGACCTTATTCTGAAAGAGAACCAACAAAATTCTAATTTGTCACCCCATCTACGGGACAAGTTTATGGTAAACTGGTTAGGTCCCTTTGTCATCACTAGTCATATCGGACCTAAAACTTATCGCCTAGCCTCCCTTGAGGGAATCAAGGATCTTGAACCCTTGAACATCCTTCATTTGTGGCCTTTCCATGCCTAGAGTGTTGTGGCCCACCCCAAAATGCTCCAAGGGTGTCTACAAGCTTGGTCAACCCAAAATGCTCCTAGGTGGTCTATGACCATCTAGGTCACCCCAAAATGCTCCAAGGGTGTCTACAACCTGCTTGGTCAACCCAAAATGCTCCTAGGTGGTCTATGACCATCTAGGTCACCCAAAATGCTCCAAGGGTGTCTACAACCTACTTGGTCAACCCAAAATGCTCCTAGGTGGTCTATGACCATCTAGGTCACCCCAAAATGCTCCAAGGGTGTCTACAACTCTTGGTCAACCCAAAATGCTCCTGTTAAACCTTGGTCAACCCAAAATGCTCCTAGGTAGTCTATGACCATCTAGGTCACCCCAAAATGCTCCAAGGGTGTCTACAACCTACTTGGTCAACCCAAAATGCTCCTAGGTGGTCTATGACCATCTAGGTCACCCCAAAATGCTCCAAGGGTGTCTACAACCTGCTTGGTCAACCCAAAATGCTCCTAGGTGGTCTATGACCATCTAGGTCACCCCAAAATGCTCCAAGGGTGTCTACAACCTGCTTGGTCAACCCAAAATGCTCCTAGGTGGTCTATGACCATCTAGGTCACCCCAAAATGCTCCAAGGGTGTCTACAACCTACTTGGTCAACCCAAAATGCTCCTAGGTAGTCTATGACCATCTAGGTCACCCCAAAATGCTCCAAGGGTGTCTACAACCTGCTTGGTCAACCCAAAATGCTCCTAGGTAGGGTCTCCAACAATCTACACTCCTCCCTGACCTAGTCAAAAAGCCCAAAGGCATCCATAAGCCCTTTGGTCACCTAAAATGCCCCAATGGCATCTACTAAGCCCATTGGTCACATGTACATACATATATATCAATAAAAATTCAAAAACATTATCAAAATATCAAAAATACAAAAATATTGCATTTCATCAAATTGCATACCATTGCATTATATCATCAATTGCATTAGGCATACTCATCATTGCACTTTGCATTTTAGAGTTGCTCATACATGTCTAGCACTACGACTGTACACTAGTCATCATTCAAAATCTATGTTGTTCAAGTCATCATTCACATCATTTCATATTTCACATATCATTTCCACTTACATTTCCCACTTTTCATATTTGTGTCCATTCCCTTCACCTAGCCATTTGTTCTAGAATGTCATTAGGGTTTTCGGTCACTCAACCATCTCTAGTTTTCTTTTCAGATTTTGTAGAAAGCTATCATGATTTTTAGGAGGTAGAGTCTTGCTTAGATTGTACCTTGTATACATCAAAATCCCAACACATTTTCACATTAATAAATCCAAGTTTTGCACAAGGAAAGATGAAACCTACAAAGTGGTCTAGGTTACCTTAAGCGAAAAGTGTATCCTACTCATCCCCCTGTGTGAATGGTTCAAGAATGCTAAGAATTGGCAAAAGGACAAGCTCTTCCCTACCCAATTCCCTAAAATAAATAGTGGTTTTCACCACTATCAAAAATCAAAATTCCAAAGTCAAAATCCAAAAAAAAAAAAAATAAAAATAAAAATAAATAGTGGTTATCACCACTCCCCAAATCCCTTGCTCAAAGAAAACAAAATACAAAATAAATAGTGATTTTCATCACTACATATGAGCAAATATCCCTGAATTCAAATAAAAAAAAATAAGGGAGTATTGAACTTGAATCCCTAGAATTTTACAAAAAAAAAAAGACCCTCTCTTTTGGTGGGGGCCCCCCTGTAGGGGGTATCTATCCACATGATGATATGTCTGTAAGTCACATTAGCTTTTGTGTGTGTGTAGACCAATGTTTGCATGTGGATGAGCTAGCTTTTGGTAGCCTATACTACCTAGTGGTCTAATCCAACTAAGTACAAAACCTAGGATCGTGCTACTCATAGGGTGATATTTAGTACAAGTGGGTTGCGTAATCTCATTTGGCACTAGGGTAATCTTATGCTTATCACAAAATGAACTCACTTGCACACATAGGGATATTGAGTATCTTGGTCATCCTAGCAGATTCATACCTTGTCAAAAAGTCTTGCATGGTTAGTATATAACTTTTGACTAGTTGACTAGAGTGTTTGAGTCTCATGAAAACCTCATAGAAATCCTATAACATCCTATTATTCATTCCATTTTATCACATGTATGTCAGTTTACATTATTCATAAATCCATTACATAGTCTCATGACAACATTACACATGAATTGATGAATTCTATACAGTCTATGGTGCTAACATAGTATGTCATATAGTATATACATTTCATCATCTAGATCAATACATCATCCATCTCAATATGCATCCATGCATGTACAAGATCAAATCAAATCATATTACAACATATGCATACATGATAGACATCCATCATCATATCATAAAGCAAATAAATACATTGCATACATCTCATAAAGCAATAAAACACATGATGATAAACCACATAAAAGCTCATATATATATATATATGTATGGGGTAAAAAGATACATCATACTGCTTGTAGGCTACAATAAAGTGAGTCCTCAGACTTCACAATGCTAAAACATCCAAAAATCCAAAAAGAGCCATCAGAGTCTCAATGACCATGGTCATGTAGGACCGGTACTATGACTCACACTCCCACCTATAGTCAAAGTCTACTGTGAACTCCCATACCTGCTACCACCTACCCTATCAGCCCTTCATCTAGATCTAGGTGCCTCCATCCTAGATGAAGACTACCTATCCTACTCTATCGACTCTGGTGTGATCTACTCATAGTTGAATCATCTGGTAGGTGCCCTCTAAGGTGCACCACCTCATTCTCTAGCTCATCTATGTAGGTCTACCCCTATTGGTACCACACCTGGTAGGTCTCCACTATAGAATGGAGTCATGTCACCTCTTCCTATAGCCTAGCCACATCCTCACTATTGGATCCCTCTTGCCTAGGGCTTTGAGATCACAACTATGCTCGTAGAGCTACTATCTCTCCTTGAGCATCCTGTACCTATGTCTAAAGGAGATATCTCTCCTACCTAACCCTGATCAGCTCATCTTGTAGCTTAGTATCTGTGTCACCCTGTGCCACCTATTGTGCTTGCACCTCCTGATCCCTAGTATCATCATCCCCAAAGTCACCTTGATCTCCTAAGTCTAGGAGGTCTACCTACTCATCTACCATGTACCCATGCCCATGCCACTCACCTACCTCGACCTGGTCCTCATCAGGAGCCTCCTGATAAGCCTCCCCTATTATCCCTATTGCATCTCCTCCAGTGGCCCCTCTCCTCACCACTGGTGTATCACCCACTAGGAGTCATACTCCTCTATAGTCCTAACATCATCCACATCTAGAATGTCTACTATAGGATCCACATCCCTACTAACCACCTCCACCATCGGCCACCTCAATGTCCTCTCATCCCCATGATATTGGTAAACCACTAGCTCACTAGGAAACCCCTATTATAGCTTAAACTATCATATAACCTAAGCATATGGAAAGAACTCCCACTCTATCCCATGTCGACCAACTAGCCATCTCCCTCACCTCACTCGATGAAGCTGCACCTCAGCATCAGCCCATGTTGGGCAATCCTTGTAGGGTCTCTAGAACACATCAGCTACTCTGAGTCCTATAAAATACTGGGTATAATGACCCATATCACCTACCTAATATTGACTCTATCCTACCTCCTGGGCCCCCTACCATAGGATCCCATAGCCAATCTCTCGGTCCTCTAGCTCTACTCGTGTCATCCATGGTAGTCCCTATGGTCTATCCATCACTATATGCTACCATCCCCAAACCTATAGTAAAAAGCTACACCCCAAGCCCTTCCACCCTTGAGAGTGGATCTCGTACAACTCATCATATAGCTATGCTAGTAGTGTCATCCCCCATGCCATCACTAGTGGCCGCTCCATAGTGCACCCTACTAGAGTAAACACTAACTCCATAAGGTTCCAGGGAAACCTAGCACCCGATGAGTCTGGTAGAAGCATATTAGAGATCAGTGTCATCAATAGCATGTGCCTCACACCCAGTACCCTAGCCTCATACCAACGTACCACAAGTATACCTCCATTGGAAGATCCCCCTATCACCTCCTCCATGGCCCTACCAAAGTACCTCTCCATAACTACGTCTCTTCGGTCTCGGTGAGTAGACTCAATCGATCATCCCTCTATCAGAATGCATAATATCTAGTAGATATCCTCTAGTATCATCATCATCTCCCCTATCGGTATGTGGAAGGTGTTGGTGCGTGGGTCCCATAGGTCAATAAGCATCGTCAAGTAAGCATGGTCGCCCAACATAGGCTCTAACCGTGTCACCTACTTGAGGCCAATGGCATCAAGCCACTCCTAGTCTATATCATTCAATAACTCTCTCATGGTATCAAATAGATTTAGAACATGACATCGACTCTTCACCACCTAGCAGAGACAAGTCGATCAAAAATAGGCTCCAAATAGGCTTCAAAATGCCCCAAAAACACTCAAAAAAGATAAAAAGGGCCCTTTTTTAGGCTATTTTGTGGTCGTCCCACCCTAGGATGGCCCCCAAATTTGTGACCATCCCACCCTAGGATGGCCCCTAAATAGCTCAGGCTGGCCGTCCCACCCTAGGATGGCCCCCAAATTGGGCAAAATTGGGCCTTCTAGGCCCTCAAAAATAGGCAAATAATAGCAAATTAAAGCCCTAAAAAGCAATAAAATCACATAAAAACATAAAAAAAGCATAAAAAATTATAGGGTATCCCTAATAAGGTTTAATTACCAATAATTTAGTGTGCTCTATCAAAAAGCAAAAATAAGCCATAATTTCAATTTCAATTTCAAGCATAGTGTAGTAAGAAATCCAAATTCTTACCCGTCTTGCACCGGCTCCATCATTGGATGAGTCTGCATGCTGGCTCATGGTGACTATAGGATGATTTTGGTAGTGCTCCACTACTTAGAATATTTCTCCTCCTCCTCACCTCTCAAGCTACAAAGTTGCAAATGCACAAATGAGCCCAAATGACCCATTTTTGGCTTAAATAACCCTCCTAGGGCCCTGACCATCCTGGGGTGATATAGGTGGCTGATTGGCTGGATTTCCCACCCTAGGATGGTCATGAAATATGCCACCATCCCACCCTAGGATGGCCACAAAAAAATTTCACAAAAATAACTTAAAATGCACCAAAAAGGGTCCAAAACCCATCAAAAATAGCTCAAATTTGGTCAAAATTCACATGAGATCAAGAGGAATCTAAATTGATCATGGAGAAGTGGAAAATTATTTACTTCACACCCTAATAAGGCCATTGTGGCTGGACCACCCCATGGGAATGAATTTTTCAGCTCCTTTCTTCCATACAACATCAACAAAATCACCAAAATCCTCTCAAAAATGCTCCATTTTTCAATGAGTAAAATCGGAGGAAACCCTAACAAAGTCATATGTGTCAAGTGACTCATCACTTTTATCATTGGTCACTCCCTCATCGACTCATCACTTGAGGGGGTAGTCATATTAAGCACATTCATAATCACAATCAACAATCACACACTCAATCATGCAAATTGCATTCGTTCAACGAATCTTTGACAAAGATAATCACGCTCCTACTTGGGGCAGCAAACAAGCACAAATTAAATAAATGCTTGGCATTCTAGGATCATGAAGGATCATAGGCCTCTCCTCTTCATGACTGAACAATGTCCAAGATCAAGTCAACCTTAAAAGGTTGTACTTGAAGCAAGTTCCTTAGCTCGTCAGAAGCAAGGATTCAAGAATGCATGCTCTTTCCATGATTGGGGCATCTAAAGTTGGTTAGGTTATTGAATAACCCTAATAATTTAGAATTTTAGTCATCTATTTTTTCTCAGTATTATGTTGCACATAATGCATCTCAAAAAGGGGCATCTGTAGACACTAAAATCTGGTCAATCCGATTAGGCAATCATAAGCACTGGTTAATTGACACCATATGGCCCCCTTGGGCAACCCTCAGAGGTTTACTAGTGGTCCTAACCACTCTTGGGAGGCTCTACCCCACTTTTGGGAGCTTTTGGGCCATATAGGCATGACCATCCCACCCTAGGATGGTCATATTTATGGTCATCCCACCCTAGGATTGAAAAGTGGGAGGAAATATCTAGGGTGGGACGACCATAGGGTTTGACTCCCAAAAAGTCAAATTATGGATAAATGGCACCTATAAATTACCATTTGCCCTACCTATTCTCCCATGCAAGTCTGAGGATGCAGAATCCTTATGACATGCTGCATGTATGAGTCCAAATAGGGAGATTCTCTTCCCCCTCCAATGCATGCCACCTTGTTGGCCAATTGGCACCTCTTGCCCTGCATGCCCTCGCATGCCTTCTTGCCCAAAGGCCTCCTTTGGCTATAAAGTGGATTATTTTTCCACACAAGATATAGAGAGGAGTTTTTGAGACATAGCAATGGAGTGCTACCAAGATTTCCCCTCACCATTTTGTGCCCCTTTTCCCTCGAAATCTCTACCTAGCGAAGGAGGTTTGTGAGTGAACTAGGAGGTGCAATCTGATTCCAAAACTGAACCATATGAGTGATTTTTACCACCAAATTTGATGAAAACACTATTTAGGAGGTCCCTAACCAATTCATAGAGGAATTGGTGATAAAATAAGTGCAGAACTGGTGGTCATCCCACCCCAGGATGGTCCCTAGTTTGTGACAGTCCCAACCATCCCACCCCAGGATGGTGGCTTATCTATGCATGATTTCTTTACTATTATTTTTTAGTTAGATTCTATATTATCATATGATGCTACTATCCAAATTTCATGCATTTTGGAGCTATATTGAGCGAGATATCATATTTTTAGTGTTTTGCAGGGTCTTATGCAGGTCTACGGAGGTCATCTGGAGAAGCACCTAAAAATATTGTTGATTTTGCAAATATGACCATATGGGTTCTCTTAAAATCATGTTTTATGCATACTATCCAAGTTTCATTTGATTTGGATGTGTTTTGGTTCAGAAATTGCTTGCTTTGGGTTTTGTAGGTTGGAGACAGGCACTACGAATGCGACATGCCATCGGACACAATTTCGGTTCTATTTTTTAGTGATATCTTCCCAAAACCTTCTATTTTACATCCCTCTACAATTTCAAGTCATTTGGAGTTGATTTGGTATAATATCCATGCATATTCTCATTACTAGTCTTTTGATGCCTGTGGGGATTGCATGTTTTTCATCATACACACTTGCTATTTGACATTTCTGGTTTCCTTGTGTGTAGGTGCAGGTTTCTATAGTGCATTAGGAAGGAGCACAAGACCTCAAGATCAAAGATACAAGCGATGGCAGCATTGGCCCGCCCACCTCGATTGTGGGTACGAGGAAAGACATTGGATGTGCACCCGAGTTACTTGAAGGATTTTGATCCTTGGGCACCCAATTTGTAACAATTGTATCATATTTGAGCCCTCAAGGGGACATCTATGTAACCTTGGATTTGATCCACCATATTAATAAGAAATCAACTCTCTTTTGCTTCATTTCTTGCTATTTGGTATCTCTTCCATTTTACTTGCATGCTTCCGTTTGATGCTCTTAAGTAGTAGGAGATAGATACATATATTGTTCATCATCATTAGGTGCACCATTTTTCCCTACTTCACCTACAATTGAATAATTTAAAGGCAATGAATGTGATTTTAAATGGTTTACATAAAACATAGTTTGTAAAGTTATGCATTGCACATCAACAAAAGATATTTGGGATAAGTTGAAAGGTATATATGAGGGAGACAAAAAGGTCAAGATGGCAAAGTTTCTAAATCACCAAAATACATTTGAAGACCTAAAGATGAAGGATGATGAAAATATTACTGCATATCTACTTCATGTGGATGAGGTTGTCAACTCCATGCAAGGACTTGGATTTATATTTGAAGAAACAGATGTTTGTCACAAGATTTTAAGGTCACTCCCTAAGAGGTATAGTGAAAATATTTCAGCCATAGAAGAGTCAAAAGATATTGAATTTTTGACAAGGGATGAATTACATGGAATTATCACAGCTTTTGAAATGATAATAAAAGAGGAGGTTATTCCCTAGAAAGAAGCAGCCTTCAAAGTGACAAAGAAGACAACGGGTAAGAAGTCAAATTCAAGTAATGAGTCATCCAGTGATGAAGAAGTAAACTATGGTAGAAGTAACAAGGACACAAGAAAGCACAAAGGTACAAAATTAGTTAAGTGTTTCAAATGTGGTAAATATGGTCACTATGCATCTAATTATCTAGAAGCTAGAAATAGTAGTGGTGATGAGAAACAGGATCATAAGAACAAGGAAGCAGGAAAATACAGGTATCAAAAGAAAAGCAGGGATGGACAAGGCAAGCAAGGAAATAAGTTTTTTTAAAAGTATAAGAAGAGATTTTATATAGATAAGGCAGGTAAGAGTTCTAGTGATAGTGATGAAAGGTCCTTAGATAATGAATATGAATAAACTCTATTTTTGAAAGTAGAAAAATAAGATGTTAGAAAAAGGGCGCCAATAATTCTCAAGTGTTTAGGTGTGGTAACTTTGGTCATCTTGAAGATAGTTGTACAAGGAATGGTCTCAGTTTTAGTGAATATGAATATGAATATTCTCTTGAAGGTCCAGAAGAGAAAAATATTCTTATGGCAATAGAAGAAGAGGAAGTGTTTCTAGTGGAAATGAATCAGAAAAGAATGAAGATGATCTTGAAGACAAAAGAGTAGAGGAATAATAAAAAAATTGAGAGGAAAGATAAGTTGATCTTGAGGGTGATCTTATGTTTGCTCTTAAGAATTAATAAAGTTAAGAAATTAGAACTCAAAACTCAAGGTTCAATATCAAGAATGTGATAAATAGAAAGAAAAGCTTATAGAAGATATAACCAACTCAATAGCTAAGACAAGAATATTTAAAGAGAGGTTAGAGGCAAATATTTTAGAATGTGAAAGGTTAGAGCATGAAGTAGCCTTAATAAGGAAGGAAGTAAAAGATTCTAAATACAAGCTACACAGGTTTGGGAGAAGCTCAAATAACTTGGATAAGATTATCAAGGTACAAATATCTTCATCAAATAAGACATGACTTGGTTTTGAATAGGTACAAATAGAACAAGGAGAGGAGTCAATATCAATATCCAAATAAGAAAAATCTTTAGAAGAAGAGAGTGCAAGAGAAAGTGAGACATCTAAGTATAAGTTGGATAATAGAAAGTTCAACAAGAAAAGGAACAATGCACAAATGAGAAACAAATGGAACATGAAACAACATAGGGTAGAAGAGACTAAAATATCAATGGGGTCAAGACAAGGTTTTTTTAATGGACATTACTTCTCATGTCATAGGTTTTTTTAATGGGCACAAGGCTACATTGTGCATGACACATGAAATATAGGAATATGGAAACTTCAGAAACAGGCATCTCTTCCAAGGGTATTTCTACTCTTGTAATCATTTTGGTCATAAGGCAATTAATTACAGGGTTCATGAAAGGAATGGATATGTCTTCACTAGAAGAAACTTCAAGATATTTGCACCTTCAAGGAATCACAACATTAAGTGTTATAAGTGTAATAATTTTGGGCATATAGATAAGTGGTGTAGAGCAAAATTTCTAGATATAAGCAGGAACAAGAACATTCAGAGGAATCAAAAGGATCAGTTGAGGCAAAATATGGACAAAGGAAAAGATCAATGTATGCTGGGAGTAGAAATACTCCCACCCCAAAATTAATCATCTCAAGAGAGGAGGTGTAGGAGGGGCTAAGCTAAGAGTCTCATTCTTAGCCCCAAGCCCTAAAGGTGGCCCTTTGCCATTGATGTCAAAGGAGGAGAGATTTGTGTTAGGGGGAGAGCATCAGTCAAGGGGAGAAGTTTCTCAAGGGAGAATAACTGAAAAATGTAAAATAAATGGTTAAAGGAAAATGGTTAAAGGAAAATGGTTACCTTTAATGACAAAGGAGTATATTATTGGAAATATGAGCAAGTTTTGTTGTCATTGATGTCAAGAGGTTGATGTCTAGGTTTCATTGTCATTAATGTCATTAGGTGGTTTTTCCACAAGGAAAGGAAGAGGTTTAAAGGAATAGGATATAATATTTATTTTTAAATATTATATGCCTAAAAGGCCTAAACATATGAAAGACCCAAGGAAGGGAAGCAGGCTAAAAGGAAACCACAAGAAAAAAATAGTTTAAAAGGAAATAATAATATTATAATATTTAATATGACAATATTTCGGGGTACAGGATTGGTTGAAGAAAAAGAAGGCCAAGGAGTTATCAAATTTTAAATCCTCCAAAAAGACCCATTTGGCATATTTTGAAGACTATGGTTTAATTTGTTTAAATTTAAATATTTTAACCATAGGTTAAAATTTAAATTTAAATAATTAATTAAGGTACCAAAGTTTTAAATAATTAAATTTGAATTAAATCAAATTTCCAAAGACCGCCGACATGTTAGGAGTGCATAACTTATAATATAAAAGGAGGCAAGTTTATTTTATAAAAATTATCCATGCGATTTATGCCCAAAAGTCTAAGTGTTTCGTGCATCGAAGAGAAAGAAAATTTTGCATGTGTTAAAAGGTTTAGTGGGAAGACGAGGTGTCAAATCGAAGTGCAATACCAAAACTATCTCAAAGCGCTTGGTAGCACGAAGCACAATGCCAAAACTATCTCGAAGAGCTTGGTAGCATAGGTGGAATCTGAGGTCTGCGTTAAGGCATTAGGAAAGCACGAGGTCGCAGGTTCGATCCATGCAATTGACTTTTGCATAGAGGTAAGGCTTGTTTTGTTTACACCAAAAATGGAGGCATAAGGTCTAAATGGAAAAATGTGTGCCTTGTATTTTCGTGAGGGCACGTAGCCCAAGCGGTGGACGTGCTTTTTGCAAAGGTGCTTGGTGAGGCAAGGTTGGGTGTTCGAATCTCACCAAAGGTTTTTTTTGGGAAGAATAAAAGGTATGTGCTTCACATTTTAATTTGCCAAGGTTTTGATAAATCAGAAATTGCATAGTGTTGAAATTAAAAGGAGATTTATGATTTTTTGAGGGAGATATAAGGGATTATAAAATTTAAATATTTTATTTTGATTTTGGTGGTTAGAATTTTGAGATAGGAGTAGTAAGGTATGAAAGGAATATTGTATCTTGTATTTTTAAATAAAGCCATATTGTGTTAATTATTTTGAGAGGAGAAATAAGGTGCATAAAGGAATTTCATGTGGAAGTGAATTAATTGAATCTTTGCTAATTATTTTTAAAGTTTGGATATTATAAGGTGTACTTGAGATTTAATATTTCTGTATGTTGAAATAATTTTGAGGGAAAATTTGAGAAGGATTTTTGTTATCTAACCATTGAGACTGGTAAAGAGGTTGATTGTGATTGAGACAGGTTTTGAGGTCAAATATTCATCAAACAAAACATATGGGCATATCATCCTTGTGAGTGAGATATTGTTTTGTTTAATGTTGTGAAGTGTAAATTTAGAGTGAAAAGGATTGTTTGATAAGAATTGTTGAAAATATTTGAGTGAGCCTTCATGTGCATGATTAAGGTTTGTGGAAAGAACATGAGTATCATTGTTATGTGAAGTTGAGAACTATCTTGAGCTAGGATGAGTGAAATATCATGAGTATCATTGTTATGTGAAGTTGAGAACTATCGTAAGCTAGGGTTTGTGAAAGATCATGAGTATCATTGTTATGTAAATTTAGAATTATGTAAATTTAGAATCATATTGAGTCAAGGTTTGAGTTCCATAGTGTGAGTTTTTGGAAGCATTGTGAAACACTTGTTTAGATTTGGTAAGAAATTTGTGTTTCATTGAGTTATTGGATGAGTAAAGTTGGATAAGCATTATTGTTTGGATGCATTAAAGTGATATTTCAAGTTCTGTGAAACAAATTTTTCTTTATTCTAAATTGATTTGAAGGAGAGTTCAAAAGTGATTGAATATTTTATGAATGTGAAACATATTGAGTCTCTAACCATTCTCTATATGTTTCTATAAGTCAAACAAGATTCTGAGTGAAACTTGTTTGTGTGATTGAAGATGTGAAATATTGAGTTGAGTTTTTGTATGTAAGTTTGTAGTTGATTTGAGCAAGCTTTTGTGAAAGCTTGTGAGATAATTTGAGTAAGTCCTAGAGGGGACTGAAGGATAGAGTTTTGAAATATTCTATGTAAGCTTAAGGATAAATTTATGTGAGCTTTTGTGGAAGCTTACAATCATATTTGAGGTAATTCTTGGTGAAGACTTGTTGAGTAGATTGGACAAGTTCTAGAGAGAACTTGTTGACCAGATTTGAAGTAAGTACTAGTGAAGACTTGTTGAGCAGATTGGCCAAGTTCTAGTGAATACTTTTTGAGCATATTTGAGGTAAGTCTTGGTGAAAACTTATGGATAAATTAGAGGTAAGTCTTTGAGAAGACTTGATAGCAGATTAAGCAAGTTCTTGAGAGGACTTGTGGGCATATTTGAGGTAAGTCTTTAAGAAGACTTGAGAGCATATTGAGCAAGTTCTTGAGAGGACTTATGGATATATTTGAGGTAAGTCTTTGAGAAGACTTGAGAGAAGAGTTGATTGATTGATTTGTTCAAACCTTGAGTTAAGGTTTGGGGTAGATCTAGCAGAGTTGATTTGTGATTGGATCAAGCTTTGTGTTAAGGCTTGAGGATAGACTTGAGGATATAGTTTGGTATAGATTTGAGGGTATATTTATGCTAAACCAGAGACTGATATTGGGCATATTTATGCTAGACTGAAGGATAGTTTTTAGTACATATTTGAGACAAATATTAAGCATATTTGTGATAGATCAAAGGATAGTATTTAGTAAAAATTTGAAATAGAGTTGAGAGTAAGTTTTGGAGGTAATAGAGTAGAGGATAATAGTCTCCAGTGGATAGAGATCTGTAGCACCCTAAAATTGGCGCAGTAAAATTATAAAAATTATATTCACCTTAGTAAATAATTTCAAATTCAAATTTAACCTCCCAAACCGCCCGTTAACCGTCGGGTATTCCGTTTCCCCTTTTTTCGTGCCAATTTTAGAGGTTGTTTTGACCGTTTGACGATATCGTCGCCGATCAGACGATATCGCCCCATATTGGACGATTTCGTCTGGACTAGGACGTCCAGACGATCTTGTCGCAAAACTAAATTTGCAAAGTTGGAATCTGTTCCAACGGGTCTCCAATCTGGGTAGAAGCGTGTCTGCGCCATTGGGACCCTCCCCCCATTGGAGATCTCCCAAATTGGGATGATCTCCAACCTCCCAACAACTCCCCTAAGCCTATTTAATCTCTAGGATTTTCCCTCCCCAACCCCTGGCTGAAATTATCTATAAATTGACTCCCTCTGCGTTAAAACATCCTGATCTTGCATTTGCATTAGTCCCATACTAATTTTGTTGTAGGTACATCATTATTTTTCAACCGGAGCCAGCACCCATCGTCGTCGATGAACCTGTCCAGATCGGAGGCGATCCTGTCAAATTCGAGGCGATTTCGTATTGATGCGAGACGATCTCGACTGCAGTCCACATCGAGGCAATCAGTGCCTGAAGTTTGCTTTTCTCATCTTTTTCCCTGTCATTTTATGCTACAAATTAGATCATTTATTCGGTTTTTATATTATTTTGCATTTGGAGTTCACCCATTTAGCCTAGATTGCATACTAAGATCATATTTTGCCATTAAAGTACAGTAATTTGCTTGAATTTTTGTTCTTAAATATTGTTAAGTATTCGTACTACTATTTGGTATAATTTGCCTCTGTTTGCACAGTAGGACTTCTTGTATTTTGCATCTATTTTCTGTCTTGCAGGTCTCTGACGAATTCGTCGACGAATTCGTCGATTTCGATGATTCTGTCGATCGACGATTCTATCAGATTGCAGGCGATTCCGTCGAATTCCAGACGATCCAGACTGCTTCAAACGTCAAAATCTTCTTCAGACATCCGGATCAGGTATTCTTCATTTGCATCCTGTAAATTCTCTGTTTTCTGCTTTTAAATCTGTTTTCTGTATTCATTGAACTTGCATTTTCATATAGATTAATCTAGTTTCATTCGGCCAAACCTAGGATGAATGCTTAAGGTTAAAACGAACTCATCAAACACATTCCAAAACCTAGGCGTGGAAACTGCCGCTAAATGTTTCCTGGTGAACCCACCATCCGTCGAAAAATCATCAAAATGCACCTCCCTTGAGAGGCGGGACCTTCGCAAAGTCCTCTCAGTCCGAGGTACCGCGCCATCCTTTTCCCATCCTCCTTCCGGGCACGGATCCTATAGCCTGAAGGTAGGGATGCGAAAAATTTGGAGCGATACATTTTGGTGAACCCGACGTGAATGCATCATAACCTTTTGAAAACAAAAACAAAAAATATACAAGCCAAACAAAAGAAAAAAATCATCATTTCAAGTTTATATGTTTTAGATTCAATTCCAAATAGTAAATATTAAATATTACTTTTAGAAGTACTAAAGAAACCATGAGTTTTTACTCAAATCAATATGATCCTATCAGTAATGTTGGAAGAATTCCGCCAAATACATTTGTTGATTATGACCAACCTCATCCCTATTCAACATCACCTCCATCACACTCTTCTTATTTTTCATCCATAACCCAACAAAACAATCCCTTTTCCAATCCTCTTCATAATGATATTATCTATTCTCCCATATATCCATATTATGTCTATCAACCCACATATAATCCTCCTCCACCTTTTCAATACTCTTCTTTCAATACAACACATCCATTTCAACAAGAAAATACTTATTCTTCCAATTCTACCATACACTCACCTCCTACTTCGCAATCTTCCTATCATCATTCAACCCATAATAAAGAAAATAGAGGTGAGAAACCATTAGGCCCTTTTATGACGAAATTTCTAAGTCACATATCAAAAACCTCTCAAAAATATTCATCACGTAAATTTACTAAGCTCAATCAACCAATGGATATAATTCTCAAGTATTTACTTGACACAAATAAGATTGAACTCCCTTCCATAAGACAACCTGATACCACAACAGATTGGTTTAAACCTGAGCTACATTGTGAATATCATAGAGTAGATGGACATATGACACAAAATTGTAAAGATTTAAGATGTGCAATTCAAGATTTGATTGATAAGAATCTTTTTAATATCAAGGAATTACAATCTACAACTGATTATAAATCTCCAGTAAACAATCAAACTCCTACACAACAAATACTAATAATCAATCAAGACATGGGGATCTCCCAAGAACCCCTATTCAATTATCAACAACAAGAGACCAATCAAATATTGCATGTTAATGTGTCCCATCATGATGATATTATTAATATTGTAACAAAAACTACAAATGAGCAACCTCAAATTCAATCAACCCAATCTGATATTCAAGATATGGATTCCTCATTTGACCAACCTTCAAAACTATCTTTGGCTCTAGAGAATGATACAAAATGGAATGTAAACATAGAAAGCTCATCCTTAGAATTAAAATCTCAATCTGAAATCTACTTTGATAGCCAACAACAAGTGATTAATTCTCAAACAAAGATATCCCTTTTAGAAGTATTACAAATTTATCACAAGGAAATTTTGTTCAAAATACCTAGCCAACAATTTGTTCCTCATCATATTTTCTCTAAAATCATAACTAATGGTGTAAACCCTCTTGAGGTTAACCCTATTTCATTCTATGATGAGGATATTCCTTCCTCTACTCCACAAGAAGACTCCTATCTTTACATTATCAAATCTAGTAAAGAAACACTTGTTAGAACTATCATGGTAGATAATGACTCCTCTCTTAATTTATGCACTCATCAATTATTCCAAAAACTCAAATTAAAGGAAGAAGATATTAATAAATCAAATGTTCTTATAAAATCTTTTAACAATGAAATTCAAGAAGCTCAAGATACTATAATTCTTCCCTTTAATATTGGATCCAAGATCCTGGATATTTTATTATATGTAGGATATTGTCCTTCACCTTACAACCTATTTCTCCAGAGTCCTTGGATTCATACGATGAGGGTTTTCCCTTCCACTCTTCACCAATTTTTGAAGTTTGAACTTGCAAATAAAATTGTTACCATACATGGTGACCCAAAACCATTTGAAGAATATTTAACGATTGAAACATCAAGTTTTATACATTCTCTATTGTCACAATTATCTTCTATCCATCACTTTTCTTCATTCATATATGATCATCCTTGTTTACAAAATAACATTCATGCATATCTTTCACATATACTTTCTCCATCTTATCAAAACTTGGAATATAGTGATAAGAATGAAGAACTTTCTTATCCTTCTTACATTTTATTTTGTAACATGATCAATTTTACACATATAAAAGTCAAATCTTTTTCTACATTATTCTACATTATAACAAAGCTTTTGTTATCACTACCTTTTATTCATCACCTTCTATTCTTACCTTCACCTCAACCAGATTATCCTTCAAAACCTCCTTTGATTTTGAAGCAACCTTAGACATGCTATACTCAAATAACCTTGTATAGTGTATATAGATCATTTTGTATATACCACCAATTTCAATTCATAAATTAAAATCAAAATACAAAAAAAAAAAAAATCAAAATCTTCAAAAAAATACTAATGCAACTAAGGACCTTAAAGGTAAATTTGAGCCCAACTGGCTTGGACCATACATTATTACTGCTAAATTTGAATCAGGAGCATACAAATTATCTACCTTAGATGGTAAAGAACTTAAAGAACCCATGAATATTTTACATCTTAAACGTTACTATGCATAAAATGTGATTATTTCATTCTTGTACATACATATTTATTTTGCATATTTCAAAACCATTATCTTGTTTTCTTTTAAATTTATAAAATATAAAAATCCAAAAACATCAAAAACATTCATAATCACCAAAATTTTCAAAACTATTTGTTGCATTTATTTATGGCACTTGTTAGCTTTTGTTTTTCACAAACAAAAATCAAAACAAAAATAATGATAAAAACAGCAATATGCTTGACTCTTTCGAAACCCAAAACAAAATAATGAAGAAAGAGAGAGTCAAACATTCTCAAAAACTTCTCAAAAATTTCTTATATATTTTCTTACAATTATTGCAGTTATATGTTTCAAATTATTCTGGATAAATTAGCATTTATTTGGAATCCCTCACTTGCACACTCACAAAAATAAATATCTTGATTTTATTTGGCATGATTACTAATCTCTCTTATATCAAAGTCCACAAAATTCAAATTAAATAAAGTTTGAGCATAGAGAATTGATCTTGTTATTTACTTAAACCAAGCACATCTTTCACAATAAAATGATTATATTTGTAATTTCCATGTTTTGCTACATAGTAGAAGTGATTTCTTGAGTGAAAAGTTTCCCCTGCTATCCTATCATGCACATGGTCTAGAATCTTTGAGAATTGGCAAAAGGACAAGCTCACCCCTACCCAGAATAAAAATCCCTTGCTCTACAGCTAATCTGAGCAAGTATCCCTAGTATAGAACAAAAAAAAACAAAAGCAAAGTTCAAGAAAAAGAGAAAAATAAAAATGTTATTTTGAATCATCACAGCAATATTTCAAGCATTATCTCAAAAATCAAGAAAAAAATACAAAAAGAAAAAGAAGCAAAGTTCAGAAGAAAAGCAAAAGAAAGCAGAAAGCAAAAGCAATAAAATCCCTTTCCCTACCCTTTGAAAAGAAAAGAAGGGTTGATGAGCTTGAATCCCTGGAATTCTCAATTATTCGAAAACTGTGAGGTAAGCCCCATAACAGGTGGTTTGTGCCCAACCTGCTTGGCCTTGGGTAACTCCTAGCGTGGCGATATGTCCGTCACATTAGCGACCTTCTTTTGTACGGACCTATGTCTTGCTTATGGATTAGCTAGCTCTTGATAATCCGACCTACATAGTAGTCTAATATGGTTATATGCATCTACATCATGGTTAATGAACACTTATTTGGTTTCTTCAAATCACTTGTATCATAGTATCTTGCTCAAAACTGGTAAATGAACATAGCAATTGCACACACATTTGTATTTGAGAGATTTTGTGTATCATTATGATAAATCAAGATCGGAACCGAATTCACATATGCACATGGGATTCCTTATAAATCTAACTTTTGTCTTTAAAATAATTTGAAATATTATTTTTGCAACTTGTTTGGAATAAATCAAGTACAGCTTGTTTATCACAAAGACAACTATATAACAAAAAAATCAAAAATTTCTTTCAAACTATACAATCAAAACATATACATATATATCTGATTGACTTTCGCGACGATGGTATAGTTTCAAAACCAAAATTGGAATTGAATGCCTAGCGCAAGCCCTCCTTTTCATATTTTCTGTTCATCAAAAATCAACCTTGCAATAAAACTATCTTTTTTTGGATTTTCGCGATGATGGTATAAGTCTATACCTACATATTCTATGCCTAGCGCAAACCATTGTAACAATTTTTATTCCCCATTTATCAAAAAATCATAAAAACCATATGACTTCATTTTATGTTACACAAATTATGCCTTTTCAAAAGCAAACCCATTTTTTTTCACTATTTTCTGTCATTATGTCAACCTTCAACTTTGCAATGATGGTATAATTCCTAAGGAATTATTCAAAAATCTTATCACACTTAGGAATTTATGCCTAGTAAAAATCATTTTAAACATTATTTCATGCACAAATATTTTTCATGAAAATCTGAAAACAAACCAACCATCATCATCACCAGTTGCACTATTGCACCAAAGTCTTAAGACAGTCTCTTAAGCACTCTTTTACTTTTAACAATATTTCTATAAATGGGATTAGCTTGACGACCGAGTGAGCAGCGACTCCATGAAATGGTCTATAATAGCGACAATGTCCTTTGAAATTTTGTTAGAAGTCTCTTTTTATCTTTTATTTCATCTCATCACAAACAATCAATTTGTTACATCGGATTATTTCATTTAAAATTTTATAGCATGACATTCCAATTATAATATTTTTAACGACATAATTACATGAATTATCAAATCAATCAATCAAACATAAAAGCATCATAAACATACTCAAAACATAAGTCATATGATCAAAAATATCTCCTATATATATCACAAATATATGTACATCACATCAGCTAGACTGGTATGCCACAATCTATATCTTGGCATACTCAATCAAATACCCTCTGTGTAGTGTCTCGAGAGCCCCTCGAGCTCTCAGCCTCATCTCCTCCCCCCCTGAGGTGGAGGAGGTGGCCCCATCGCAGTCCGTGTGGTGCCGTGAGTCCGGGATGCAGATCGTGATGATGTCCTAGATGACCCCATCACGACGAGCTCTGCAATGTGTGTCGGTAATGGCACCCCTCTGCTCTCTGCGGTAGTATAGAGCCTGATAGAAAGTGATCTGGGTGATAGCACATGCTAAATCTCGAGTGCTCGCTCCTCCGCCCTGAGCTCTGAGCCGTGTAGCCTCCTCCTGTAGTGTCTGCACCTGAGCCCGCAAGCGGGCAACCTCAGCTCGAAGAGTCATTGTCTCGCTGCTCTCCCTAGTGTCCACGCCCTTGCCCTTATCGGGCGATGGTGGTCTCTCTCTCTATGGAGATGGGGGTCTCTCCTCCCTCCTCTCCCGTTGTCGCGGCCTCTCCTGTGCCTGTGGCCTCCTCTGCTCCCTCCCGTCGTGACCCTGGGCCGCCTCTATCGTTGCCTGGTATCGCCTCCCTATCCGATGCACAACCACATGGATCGGACCCTGATGCCCTCGTCATCCGAGGAGGGCGGATGCCTACGTACCAGGCATCGTAGCCATCGGCTACCCCTACGCGTCGTCCCCATCCACTGGCTGGATGGGGGCATCGTCCGCGTCCTGGCTCCAGAACCGCTGCATGTCGGGAGCCCCGCTAACCGTAGTGTTATCCCGGATAGTCCAGGAAAACTCGTAATCCCTCAGAGATGGGATCCCCTATTGTAGACCGAACTATCTCAAAACTCGGTCATAGCGGTGGAGCTCCACCTCTCCTCTCTCCATCCGTAGCCAGCAGACTCGCCTGATGCGAGCCAGCTCCTGTCCGTCCTCGGCCCACCCTGGGTGCCCTCTCCATGGTCTCCAGGTGATCTGATCTGGGACCAAGTCATCCAGTAGCCTCCGGGACATCGGTAGGTCGATCCACCGCTGTGACCCTCTCCGGAGCCACCAGTAGAAGACTCGGGGCCTCTCCCCGTCTATCCCGATCAGTGGAAGCCCTACCGGCCTCCGCACTGCAATGTGCTCCCAGCACCAAACCTGTAGGAGCGATGTCATCACCAGACATCGGCCGCCCTTGTACACGACCCCATACAGGATCCTGTACAATCGGCATAGCACAAAACTACCCCAACAAAACCTGTACCCATGATCCCGCATATCGTAGATCACATCTGCGAGCATCCATGGCACCCTGCACCCACTTTGGTGGCACAGCAGAAGTCCACCAACCACTCCAGCTAGCACCCGTGTGAGTCTAGATGCCCCAGGCATCTGGCGTAGTGCCTCGATATTAACTCTGCCCTTCTCCAGGGTGAAGCTCGGGTCACCGCACAGTCGTCCCATAGCGTGGCCCTGATTGGCCGTAGGAGTGATCATCCGCCCTTGTATGGGGATTCTCAGAATCCTCCATACATCCTCTAGTGTGGGAGCCATCTCCCCTGTCGGTAGCCAAAAATAGGAAGACCCCGGATACCATCTCTCTGCTAGGGCTGTTAGAAGCCCCATATCTGTGGACACTTGTGGCATCTCCGCCACATGCTGCAAGCCGGCCTGTGCCAACAGATCTCGCTCTGCCTGTGTCAGAGCGGCCAAGTCATCTCTTAATCCTCCATACTTCCATTCTCTGCTCTTTAGCAAACCTCTCTGCAACATAAACAACAAAACAATAAACAATCATTAATAACAATTCCAGTAATTAATAATGCAACTTAAAGATCAATTTCATGTAATTGATGATATCGCCCACTATTGGACGATATCGTCCCAAATTTGAGCATAATCGTCTCCGATTTCGCCTGCCGAAATCGTCTCTAAATTGACGAAATCGTCCCCCTTTCGTCGATTTCGCCCTTGGGCGAAATTGACAAAAATCGGGACGATTTCGTCCCGACGACGTCGACGGCCAAAAATGGCCGCGATGCTCAAAATTCACCTAAAAATCTACCTACAAAGCATGTAAATTCAAATTAAATCAGTCTAAGTTGAGTCTAGACCCTTACCCGTAGACCACGCCGGACCTCTGCTGATCTGTGCGTCGTCTCCACCATTTTTTTTGCTTCAGAGCTCTAAAAATAGTAAAAATGAACAGTAACAATGAATTAGGGTTTTACCCTATTTTTCTTAATTTTATTCAAAATAATTCAAAAATAATTTTGCTTTTCCGCGTTTTTACCTCAAACGTTCGATTTGGGTAAAAACACGGAGGGGGCACCATAGTAAGTCGTCGTACGATTCGACCAAGAATCGTCGCCTAAAAATGGGTATAATTTTTTGCTTTCTCGTAGATCGAGAAGAACTCATCTTTAACGCATTTTCTTCAGAAAATTCGCTAAAGAGGGGGCAAAATGTAGCACCCTAAAATTGGCGCAATAAAATTATAAAAATTATATTCACCTTAGTAAATAATTTCAAATTCAAATTTAACCTCCCAAACCGCCCGTTAACCGTCGGGTATTCTGTTTCCCCTTTTTCCGTGCCAATTTTAGAGGTTGTTTTGACCGTTTGACGATATCGTCGCCGATCAGACGATATCGCCCCATATTGGACGATTTCGTCTGGACTAGGACGTCCAGACGATCTTGTCGCAAAACTGAATTTGCAAAGTTGGAATCTGTTCCAACGGGTCTCCAATCTGGGCAGAAGCGTGTCTGCGCCGTTGGGACCCTCCCCCCGTTGGAGATCTCCCAAATTGGGATGATCTCCAACCTCCCAACAACTCCCCTAAGCCTATTTAATCTCTAGGATTTTCCCTCCCCAACCCCTGGCTGAAATTATCTGTAAATTGACTCCCTCTGCGTTAAAACATCCTGATCTTGCATTTGCATTAGTCCCATACTAATTTTGTTGTAGGTACATCATTATTTTTCAACCGGAGCCAGCACCCATCGTCGCCGACGAACTTGTCCAGATCGGAGGCGATCCTGTCAAATTCGAGGCGATTTCGTACTGATGCGAGACGATCTCGACTGCAGTCCACATCGAGGCAATCAGTGCCTGAAGTTTGCTTTTCTCATCTTTTTCCCTGTCATTTTATGCTACAAATTAGATCATTTATTCGGTTTTTATATTATTTTGCATTTGGAGTTCACCCATTTAGCCTAGATTGCATACTAAGATCATATTTTGCCATTAAAGTACAGTAATTTGCTTGAATTTTTGTTCTTAAATATTGTTCAGTATTCGTACTACTATTTGGTATAATTTGCCTCTGTTTGCACAGTAGGACTTCTTGTATTTTGCATCTATTTTCTGTCTTGCAGGTCTCTGACGAATTCGTCAGATTTCAGACGATTCTGTCAGTATCAGACGATTCTGTCAGATTGCAGGCGATTCCATCGAATTCCAGACGATCCAGACTGCTTCAAACGTCAGAATCTTCTTCAGACATCCGGATCAGGTATTCTTCATTTGCATCCTGTAAATTCTCTATTTTTTGCTTTTAAATCTGTTTTCTGTATTCATTGAACTTGCATTTTCATATAGATTAATCTAGTTTCATTCGGCCAAACCTAGGATGAATGCTTAAGGTTAAAACGAACTCATCAAACACATTCCAAAACCTAGGCGTGGAAACTGCCGCTAAATGTTTCCTGGTGAACCCACCATCCGTCGAAAAATCATCAAAATGCACCTCCCTTGAGAGGCGGGACCTTCGCAAAGTCCTCTCAGTCTGAGGTACCGCGCCATCCTTTTCCCATCCTCCTTCCGGGCACGGATCCTATAGCCTGAAGGTAGGGATGCAAAAAATTTGGAGCGATACAAGATCCATTAGCCAGGGTAGTGAGTACAGTGGTCTTATGAGTGAGTATAGGAGTCTTCAATGGAGAAATATCCGCAAGCCAGTGTAGTGGAGGTAGTAGTCTTCTAGAGGATCACCAGCCAAAGCAAATGAGAAGGAGTTCTCCTATGGATAGAGATCCATGAATCAACTTAGGGGATTGGTGTCTCCAGTGGATAGGTATCCATGAACTTTATTAGGGTATTGGTGTCTTCTTTGGATAGTGGTCCATAAATATTGTAATAGGGAAGGATTCCCAAGAGATTTGTTGATTAAATTTTAGTGGAATATTTTCTCTGTGGAGTAGCCCACATTGGGTGAAATTGGTGTCTCTATTGTTTTTGGTGATTTTTGTATTGATTTTATTACTACTTTTAATATTTCTATTGATATATTGCATAATATTATTTGGGAAAGAAAATTAAAAAGTGGTCTTATATTGTTCACACCCCCTCAGTATAAGCTTGTGTTCTTCAATTGGTATCAAACTGGGTTCCTTTGGAAGAGTTTAAAATATTGAAGGAAAATATTACAAGAACACAGATGGATTCTCAAAGTGGATCTTCAGGAAATAAGGCACCATTATTCTATGGGAATAATTATGCATTTTGGAGTGTAAGAATGAAGATTTTCCTAATGGCACTAGGAAATGATATATGTCAAGCAGTTGAGGATGGGTACATACTGCCAGCTACTCCACCTATAGATAAATATTGTAATATCCTACAACTGAATAATTCAAAGGAAATGAATGGAATTTTAAATGGTTTGCATGAAATAGATTTTGTAAAATTTATGCATTGCACATCAGCAAAAGATATTTGGGATAAGCTAAAAGGTATATATGAGGGAGACAAAAGGGTTAAGATGGTAAAGTTGCTAAATCACAAAAATACATTTAAAGACCTAAATATGAAGGATGAGGAAAACATTATTGCATATCTACTTTGTGTGGATGAGGTTATAAACTCCATGCAAGGACTTGGGTTTAGAGTTAAAGAAATAAATGTTTGTCATAAGATTTTAAGGTCCCTTCTATCATTTTTCGTTTCTCTTTCCTTTATTTTTCTATGCTTTGGATGTTCTAGGAACAATATTTGATTGGTTCACTTCTTCTTGTGTATTTTATTATATTTCCTTACACATCCTTCAATAAGGGCTAATGGTTGTAGGGATCCCATGGCCTATTTTGTTAGCCACATGCTTGGTTTTAAAAATTGTGCACAACCTATTATCTAAAAATGCTCACCATTGGTCCTCCCCACCCTACCATTGCAGAAAATAGTACTTGAATATAATATTGATGAACTTGTGGTGCTTTAGAGGGCTCTTACCACACCTTCCTTTCCATTCTATGTAAGGAGGAATGTAGAAAATAAGGCCAATCAATCCTAAGCTTAGGTTTTATAGCTTCATGTCTCAAATGGGTCAAAGGTTTCAAATGAAGCCAAACCACTAATGTAAATTGGCCATCACATGTGAAAAAATTCATGACCTAAAGGGCCACTACATCCTAGGGTCTTGGTAGGTTGGTTTGTTTAATACCCCTACATATACATTGGTGTTTACTTCATATTCAAGATCAAGGTTCCCTTCTACTATAAATTGTTTGAATATTTCTTATAGTGGGGATAGAGTGATAAATAATCTCTAACCTATGTAAGGGATATAAGATATTCTAATCAAAGCTTTAGTGATTACATTGATTATGGTTCCCTTGAGTGTTTCCTTGTTCTCCTAGAGATAGTTGGCAAACTCCTCAATAAGTATGTTATTGTATTCCTTAAACAAGAAAAGTAATTCCAACCATCCTATAGATTGGAATATGTTTTCCACTTATTTTTGTTGGAGAAAACCTATAATAGATCTAAGTTTTGAGGTTTTCTTCTATCCACCCATTTTATGAGAGAATAGTGCTAATATATTGATGCAGAAGCACAAGTATCAACTCAAACTTGATTTAAATGGTTTATAGGGTGTTTGCAAAGGTGCCAAAGGGGTTGAGAGTTTGTCATACACCTTTATATGCATGCATGCAAAGGTGGTTTAAAATTACTTTTTGTCCCCTAGGTTATTTGTAAACCTTTCACATACTCTTTAGGTGATAGATTATTCTATCGATTCCAAATCCATGATGGATAAGTTATGGGTTTGTCGCTATCAACTTCACTTCTTGCATGTTCTATTAATGCTAAGGTAACACTTCCAATCATGTTTATCTACGATTTATCATTTATCCTGTAAATGCAAAATTCAAACACCAAAATATATATGACAATATAAATTGAAATCAAGACTCAATATTGCACAAAAATATATGTTTTTATTAATATGGGGGGGAGCCTCAAATCTTCAATGTTACAATGAAAGAATTAATTTCTTCGATAAAAATGTTTACAATAACTAGGGTTCTCCAAAACCCTAGTGAAAAACACTAGTGGTTTCTTCAATCTTGCTTATGATCCCAACATGGATGAGTGGGCTTCTTGCTTATCCAATACGGGGCCACTTCAGCTTAAATAGCTATGCAATGCTTATGTATATCCAAAACCTACACACAAAAAATGACATAATAGGATCGGTAGTAACTGTGAGGGCTCCACTATGTGAGACCCTAAGTAATTAGTAAAAAAACTAAATTCCAAGTAACAGACTGCATACAAAATATGGAAATAATATAAATAGAATAACAATAAAAATGTTTACATTGTTGAACTTGCTATTTTTTGATCTGTGATGGTTGTTGTAGGAACTTGATGTGGCGATGCCCTAGCATCACCTGAGGGATTTTCTAGTATTTAGTAGTAGGTTCTGAGATGTCCGTGGGTGCTCGAAAGTAGCTAAAAACACCCATGGATGCTTGGGGATGGTGGGGAGATCCCAGAGGTGCTTGGTAGTGGAAGAAAATACCCAAAGGTATTCGATGGTGATAAGGAGCACCCGAAGGCATTCAAGAGTAGAGGTGAAGATCTATAGAAGCATATCAGGTTGAGAAAGAATGGTGGTGAAGGATGCGAAGGCAATATCGAGCGAGGATAGATAGCAAGGATGTTTGGATGAACTTAGACTACTTAGGGCCAAAGACTTTGGAAAACACTTAAGGAGTTCTAATGTGAATTTCTTATGGGTTCAGCCATCAAAATGGCCCCTATTAATAATTGACACTAGGGTATGTTAGGTTTTGAATGACACAAATTGCGTGGCTCAAATTAAAACACATCAAAGGGTGGATATTAATTTTGAGTGTGTGGCATGGATTGATGTAGGTGGATGGCTAGGATTAAGTCAAATCAAACGGTTGGGATTTATTTACATATATAATATCTATATTTATTAAATATATATATAATATAATATTAAGATATTAATATTAAACATATATTAACAAATATGCCTAAATATATAAATAAATGGGTAAAATGGTGGGAAGACCTAGATGGATGACAAGTAGCTAGGTTTTGGTGTAACACTTCCAATCATGTTTATCTATGATTTATTATATATCCTATGCATGTATTAATTATGTTTTAATGCACGCTAGGAGGCAACATTCTCAAGCCACGTGTCCTCTTCAATATGCCTTCTAGTCTATGCCTATCTTGTCCTAGGTATCATTTCCTATGCATGTGTTCTGCCATATCTCTACCTTACACATGACATGACCATGTTAGTCTTGTCATGTTCCACCATTTAATGTGAGTCATTTTTCCCTCATAGGTGCTATCCTATTCAATTTTTTCCACCTAGAAAGCATAACACTCATATCTATTGTGCCCATTTATCATGATCATGACATCACTCCTCCCACCCACTGAATATGGATGCATACCCTTAAGCATCCTAATGATGCTTTTATAGAAATGTTCTCAATGCCTTTTAGAAGCTTCTCCTAATGCTTTTTTGGAGCATTTTTTGAGCCAATTGTTCTATTATTCTTTCTAGAGCAGTATGCACTAGAAAAGGATTGTGATGCATTCTTAGGCACTAAAAAGCCTTGTTTGCTTGTTAGACTCAAGGTGGTGTGAAATAGGTGTAATTTAAACTTAATATCAAAAATAAATAATAGAAAGTAAAGAAAATGCACACCTTGTTTTGGGGGGTTAATTTTTTTATCCTTTGGTTAGCTTGAAATAATATCTAGTATAGGCCATTTTTTTAGGAAACTAAAATATGGAGAAGGAAAGGTAAGTATAATCATACACCAATTTTTTTTTAAATAGAAGAGGCCACCATCTCTAGTTTTTAACTATCTTCTTCCTTGGTTGTGTCTTGAAGGGATTTTTACAACCAAGTAATTATTTTCAATTCATGCATTTTGGAATCCTATTTTCATGCATGACTTGGCCTCGTAATACCTCAAAGATATTTTCATGACTAGGCTTTTTTTTAAGAGAACAATAGCTTAGTTGGTATCTAGGTTGGAAGAAGAAGCTTCCCCAACCAAGTGTAAATCTGATTATGACTTTATTTAAGTTATGAATTTGTCCTTGGTTACCAACTTTTTGTATACTCTCAATCTATGTCCATTCACCAAAATTCGTTGTCTAGAACCATCAATGGGTTGTAAATATATTGAAATATTAACAAATACTTATTCTATTTGGGATGGTCCCAACCATTGTATGCACAGTTTAACTTTGAAGTCATGGTAGCAAGAATCAAACAATAATTCCCAATCACCTAGTTGAAACGTATTGTTCCTAATATGGCGATCATACCTTTTTTTTCTAATATTGAATAGGTTCTATCATTTAGAGGGCCTCAAGTTGAATCTCATATATTTATTTCAATTGCTTTATGCTCTCAAGTTGTGCATGCATTAGATCAATTTTAACCTCAAAAGTTGTATGCAATGCTTGAAGCTAAAACTCAATTGGTATTAGCTTCTTACCGTAAACAAGTTTGTATGGAGTAAAACTTGTATATTTCCATGTATTTTTGTATCTCCATACAACTTCTATCACTTATTCATCCAATATCTTTGATGTGAATCCATCATCTTCATCAAGATGTTTTCCAACTCATGATTAGTAACTTCTACTTGCCCATTTGACTAAGGATGATATGGAGATGACTTTTTATTTTTTATTTGATATTCTTTTATGACTGCCTCAATTATCTTAGACATATATTATGGTCCTTGGTCTAATATAATCTCTCGACGATCGTTAAAGCTTTAAAAAATATTCATATAAAAAGTTAGCAACCTTCTCTTCATGAGCATGACTTAGAGCATAGACTTCTACCAATTTTTTAACATAATCAGTGCAAACCAAGATATATTCCTTCCCATTAGACTTTATATCAATGGGCTAATGAAATCAATCCTCCACTTCTCAAATAGTTCAAGCACCCTTTGAGTTTGTAGAGGTATTTTATCAAGAGCAGTTGGTCTTCCCATGCATTGACATTGATCACACTATTGGATGAACTTCCTCACATACCTATGGAGTGAGGGCCAATAGTATCCAGGACCAAGGACCTTATCGATGGTTCTTTTTTCTAAATAGTTCTCTTCAAAATATTCATCGTGACATGTCCAAATGATGTCAAACAATTTGTCTTTTCCTACACATTTGTGTAGTATAAAATTAGGTCCACATCTATAAAAAATTCCATTAGTCCATTTATAAGATAAATACTTTTGAATCAAATGATATTTTTTCTTAGGTGTAAATTTAAGAGTCATATTTCTTATTTTAAAGTAGTGAGTAATGTCAACAAACCAAGGAAAATGTGTAGATACTACAAAAATTATGCTCATAAAGAAATGTATCCTCCATTGGTTCACTATCTCCTACATTTTCTAATCTTAACAAATGGTCAACAACAATATTATCTTGTTTAGGTTTATCAATAATAGTAATATCAACTTCTTAGAGCAGTAGCAACCACTTAATTGCCCTACCTGATGTCAAAAATGTCACAATAGAAGCTGACAAATGCACATAGATGCAATGCAAATAATAAATAGATGTATTTTATTAAATAACAATATTGATATAGATACCACATGGTGTTAGCAACATCATAGCTGAAGTCAACCAACACACACAGATGTGATGCAAATAATAAATAGATGCTTTTTATTAAATAATAGCCTTGAAATTATAAGCATTCAAAGATGCAGTTACATATTCAAGGGGTACTTATACACCCACGCACTATATAGAGTGCTACAAACTTCCTCAAGAGGCAGATATGTCAATGCTACTTTGTAAGAATTCAAATATGTAGTTATAAATTCAAGGGGTACTTATACACCCATACACTATACAGAGTGCTACAAACTTCCTCAAGAGGCAAATATGTCAATGCCACTCTATAAGGATTCAAATATACAATTATAGATTCAAGGGATACTTATACACCCATGTACTATATAAAGTGCTATAGACTTTCATAAGAGGCAGATATGTCAATGCCACTACATAAGCATTCAAATATATTATTATAGATTCAAGTGGTACTTATACACCTATGCACTATACAAAGTGCTATAGAATTTATCAAGAGATGGATATGTTAATGCTGCTATGTTTTAGAACACCATAAAACTTGAATGTTAACAACAACCCCTAACCACCACGAGGTGGTATAGAGCTGACCACCGCCCCCTTAACTATTGATTGAATCAAGCATTTATAATATTTGAGAAATTTGACCAGTACAACATGATTGTTATAGAGAGAAATTTATTTGTTACAATATGATTGTTGTAGAGATAAATTCGATCATTCCAATCTGACCATTGTAGAGATAAGTATTACAAAAAAACTAATTGAAATAAAATATGATCATTAGGAATTTAATAAGAAGAGGGTTAGAATCCGATGCTCCTACATAAAACTCCCATGCTTTAAAATTTCATGAACTCCCACTCATGATATCTTTAATTGTTTTCCATGCTTGGAAATTTGAGTTGCACTCATCTAGGTGGTATCTTTTGGATTTTGGCCTTTCCATTGGACTAAGTATTCTTGAAATTCTTGTCCACATATTTTCTTGTTTATGCTCACATCAATGATGCATTTAATTTCTCTAGGTAGTGTGCATAATAACTAATCATTCCAATCCAACTTAGGTGCATTATCAAAATAATTTCAGGTTTGTAAATGTGCTATGACACTTACAATAATCCATGAAATGACAAGTTTCTATTTCATCATTTGTGCAGATCCTTAAGCAAGTTCTATTTTACACTTGTAGTAATCCATGAAACATTGAATATCTATTTCACCACTCGTGCAGATCCTTAAGAAAGTTCTATTTCACACTTGTGGTAGTCCATGAAACATAGAGTGTCTATTTCACCATTCGTGCAGATCCTTAGGTAAGTTCTATTTCACACTTGCAATAATCCATGAAAATTTGAATGTCTATTTCACCACTCATGCAAATCCTTAAGCAAGTTTGATTTCACACTTGTGGTAATCTATGAAATACTGAGTGTCTGTTTCACCACTCATGCAAGTCCTTAGGTAAGTTTTGTTTTACACTTATGGTAATCCATGAAATGCAGAGTGTCTATTTCACCACTTACACAGATCCTTGGGAAATTTATGTTTCACACTTGTTATAATCCATGTACACATTCTATTTCACATGTGTAACATATTTAATCAGTATACAAATGCACACACAACCCTGTAGGAAATATTCTGAGATCTGATACCACTTGATGGTAGTAGTGCTACAATAAAAGTCGACCAACACATATAGATGCGATGTAAATAATAAATAGATGTTTTTTTATTAAATAACAACCTTGATATAGATGCCACTTGGTTTCAACAGTGTCATAGTGAATGCTAACCAACACATGCAGATGCAACACAAATAATAAATAGATACTTTCTATTAAATAACAACCTTAAAATTACAAGCATATGATGATGCAATTACAAATTCAAGGGGTACTTATACACCCAAACACTATAAAGAGTGTTAAAAAATTCCTCAAAAGGTAGATATGTCAATATCACTTCATAAGGATTTGAAGATGCAGTTATAGATTTAAGGAGTACTTATACCCCCATGTACTATACATAGTGCTATAAACTTCCTCAAGAGGTAAATAAGTCAATGTCACTTTGTAAGCATTCGAAGATGTAGTTATAGATTTAAGGGATAATTATACACCCCACATACTATACAAAGTGCTATAGACTTCCTCAAGAGGTAGATATGCCAATCCTACTCTATAAACATTCGAAGATACAATTACATATTCAAGGGGTACTTATACACCCACACACTATACAAAGTGCTATAGACTTCCTCAAGAGGTAGATATGTCAATACCACTCTATTTTAGAACACCACAAAACTTGAATGTTAACAACAACCCTTAGATACTACGAGGTGGTACAAAGCTGACCACCATCCCCCTTAACTACTAATAGAATCAAGAAATTCTAGACTAGGAAATTTGACCATTACAAAATAACTATTATAGAGAAAAATTTATCTATTATAATATGATAGTTGTACAGAGAAATTCAACCATTACAATTTGAACGTTGTAGAGAGAACGATTACAAAAAACAAATTGAAAGAAAATATAACCATTAATAATTTAAGAGGGAGAGGGTTAGAATGTGATGCTCCTACATCAAACTCTCATGCTTTAAAATTGCATGAGCTCCCACTCATAATCTCTTTAATTATTTTTCCATGCTTGGAAACTTGAGCTACACTCATATAGGTTGCATCTTTTGGAGTTTGGTCTTTCCATTGGACTAAGTATTTTTGGTATTCATGTCCATGTGTTTTCTTGCTTACACTTGCATCAATAATGTAGTTAATTTCTTTAGGTAGTGTGCATGGTAACTATGCATTCCAATCCAACTTAGGTTTATTATCAAAATAATTTGAGGTTTATAAATGTGCCATGAAACTTGCGGTAATCCATGAAATGTCAAGTGTTTATTTCACCATTCGTGTAGATCCTTAACCAAGTTATGTTTTACACTTGTGATAATAAACAAAATGTTGAATGTTTATTTCACCACTCATACAGATCCTTAAGAAAGTCATGTTTTGCACTTGTGATAATCCATGAAACATCGAGTGTATGCTTCACCATTCGTACAGATCCTTAGGCAAGTTCAATTTCACACTTGTAGTAATCCATGAAATATCAAATGTTTATTTCACTAGTCATGCAGATCCTTAAGCAAGTTTTGTTTCACACTTGCAATAATCTACAAAACTAAGTATCTATTTCACCACTCGCACAGATCCTTAGGTAAGTTCTATTTCACACTTGTAGTAATCCATGAAATACCAAGTATATGTTTTACCACTCATGCAGATCCTTAGGCAAGTTCTATTTCACACTTGTTGTAATACATGTACACATTTTGTTTCACATGTGCAACATACTTAATCAGTAGGTAAATGTGCACACGACCCTATAGGAAACATTCTAAGCTCTGATACCACTTGATGTTAGTGGTGCCACAACAGAAGTTGACCAAAAAACATGGATGCAATGCAGATAATAAACATATTCTTTTTAGTAAATAACAACCTTGATATAGATACCACTTGGTGTTAGCCATATCATAGTCAAAGTTGACTAACACACATAGACACGATACTAATAATAAACATATGATTTTATTAAATAAAAACATCAAAATTACAAGCATACAATGATGCATTTATAGATTTAATATGTACTTGTAGGCCCAAAATGACCACATCCTTAGAAAAAATTTTGTAATATTTTCTACGTCATGAGCAAGGTTGTTCTACCCTACGACAATAGTGCAGTGCATGATGTTCTATCTTGTGATTAAATCAGTCAAAGTGATACATAACAAATTTTAATATTGTGGGTCACAACACAGCTGAAGCACAACGGTTCATAGCAATGCATCATCCCGCATGACACAAAAGGAGGTTCTAGCTCATAATCAACTTAGTCAACCTTGGCGTATCCACTTCACAAAATTATGGTTCACAACACTACTCCACCCCACACGGGTTATAATTTGTTCCATATCACATAGTTCAACACATTGCTCCAGCCCAGATCAAAGAGTTCAAAGTTCACGAAGGAGCTTTCCAAAGCACGGGCCAGTGCAAGGTTCTATATCGTGTGGTCTAGCGCAATGTTCTATCCCATGGTCAGTATCAGACAAACTTGCATACAAAAATTTCAAGGTGCAAGATATAACATGGCTAGGATGTTGTTCTACACTATCGTTCAAAACAAAAGGAAGATTACCCAAAGATTAAAATGTGTGGGTCAGTGCAATGCTTTATCCTATGTGGTTCAGAGCACATTATAAACTAAAGCACTTTTTGCTCCAGCCCGCAGTCAAAGTAGTCAACTTGTGTGAATAGAATTTTCAATGAGTGGACTACAACATGGTCCCATGTTGTTGAGCTAGCAAAGAAACACAAGCTACAACATTATTCTACACCATCAAGTTTATGATAAAGTGAATCACTAATCTCAACCGTCCATGAGAAGATCAACGATATGTTTGTTTTAATGCTTTCCAAGGCACATAAAATCAAGAGGTCTATAATATGACTTGATCGATCGAAGCAAATTGGAAGGCAAACCAGTGAACAAATCAAGAACCAAGAAGTGAAGATAGTTGGAAATCTATGGCTAGATATTCTCTACAATAACAGTGAACAGTTTAGATGATAATTTTGCATAGTCTGGAGCAAAAAACCATGAAATCCAAACAAGTTGCAGGGTCTAAGTTGTAGAGGAGTACAATATTACATGATTTCTTCTTTCATCCAAAACAAATAAGAGGCTACCACCTCAACACCAAGTTGATCTGGCATTTCAATTCCTTGTAATGTTCCATTTTCTTTCAATCTATCAAACATGTAAAACTATAAATAGAGGTCAAACCCTCATTTTTTAGGGTCGTCTCTAGAGTGTTTGCTTGCCCTACTATGTAAATATTTTTACAAATAAATAGAAGGAACATTACTTGGATGTTTTCCTCAGGCTGGTGTCGTCTGCATCTTTTATGATATTTTGAATTGTGAATAAATTTTTGCTATTGCTACTATGGTTAGTTTATTCTATTGATATTGAATTTTTGATTTAGAGCACCTTGAAATCTTTCATGGTTGAACATATGCTTGGAAGGAGTTCTTTTCTATTATTCTAGGTACTAATCTAATTCTATTGTTTGGATTATTAGTATCTTATATATTTCAAATTATTTCTTGAAGTATGTCTCTATTTATTTAATTTATGAAGATCACTTATTTTGAGTGTTGTTAATCGCAAGTGTGGGATACTAGAAATTGATTAGTAAGAGTTTTCCTATAGATGCATATGCTATTAGATTTATCCAGCCACTGTTTTATCATCACCTTTCTAACCCTAAATCCATTTCTATCCCTATATCTTAAACAATTATCTGAGCTTAAAGGATTCAACACCTTATCAATTGACAAGGTATACCAACCTACTCTAGAGGTTGAACTAGAGAAATCTTTAATCCATCCAATGTTGGGGTTTGGACTGTGATTAGTGGGTGCACACCTAATCAGAACACTAAAGATAATAGTCATATTTTTGACCTCTACTTGATGTCAATTCATATCACAACAGTTCTAGCACACCCGGTGGGACACTATTTACAAGAAATACTAGCTAACCCACACATTTTTATTTTTACCTTTCCTAGAGAAATCAAGATTTAGTGGATTGTATTGACCTTATAAAGAAATGAACATTAAATTCACTTGGTGACTCCCTAAATGCAAGAAATTATAAAAACCATTCCAATAGCCCATAATATTTCATGAATACTAGGTCATTTACAAAGAACAATCTATATCCTATTATCTCTTATGATCTCCCTATGAGAGGATCCAATATCATAATAAATTTATCCTTATATTTTTAGTCAAGAGAGGTTCCAGCTGAGCCAACCCTTGAAATACCTCCAAGACCACCTCCAGTAAGAATAGTACCTAGAAATATGGTTGGGCAGGTGAATGTGGTTCCAAACCAGCCTCTGTAGAAATACCCTAATTGGAATACAGCTGGTCCCCTAAGACTTACCCAAATGCATGATATCCCTCAAGCTATATCCAAATATATTCCTACTTATGATGGATCAGGTAAAACTACTTACGAGCATTGCCAAGATATCCTAAATCTAGCAGTAATTCATAACATCAAAAATGAAGATGTGATTGTCAAAATTCTAGCCCTGTCTTTTAGAGGAAAAATTCTACATTGGTTTAGGACCTTAGAGGATAATAGCATTACCTCCTAGGTAAAATTAGCTAAGCCCTTTGTAGAAGAATTCAATGAGTCTGTTGATCCTTTTCTCTCCTAAATTAGTTCACATCCATGCAAAAGCATCAGCAAGAGTCAATTTTAGATTTTAATCTAAGATTCAGTAGAACCTAGAAAAGGATTCCACCTGAAGCTAGGCCAGTTGCACCCCTTACTTTTATGTACTATATCAAAGTCCTTGGATCAAAATTAGGTTTACAAACTCAACAATCAGGAGTATACACCTTCCTCTAGGTCTACAATGCAGTTGTGCAGGTTGAGAATATCCTCATTAATGTAGGAAGGTTACCTCCAAAAACTATGATGCCCTACTATTTTGATATTCCTCATGTCCAAAGTCAGATGACTACATCTTCTTACATGGACCCCCCTCCTTTGTCATCCCCACTTCCTCATATGGCTCCAATTCCACCCCCTAAAATACCATCTACTTCAGTTCCATTTCCACCACTTCCATCTCAAACACCTTAGGAATCCACTGTGCTGCTTGATATTCAAAGTACTTTGAAAACACTCAATAACAAGATGAATGCAATGGAAAAAAGAGAGATAGAAAGGTCTCAAAAAAGAATATTTCCCTATGTCAATAGAGATCAAAATCCTAGTACTATCAATAGCATAGGAATCAAAGTTAATGCAAATCAAGAATATCAAGAATATTCTCCTAAAACTAGTCTTGTAAATGTATGGTGCCTTGTGTGCAATAATCCTCATGATTCAGAGTCCTATGTTATGTACCAATATCATGTGCAATAGGCCATGGAAAAGTTAGAGAGAAACCATAAAGTTAGAGTTAACATGTTATGGCAACCGAATCAAATCATGGTAGGGCAAGATCTTGATGAAGAAGAACCTATCTTTATCATGACAAGATCAGGTCAAAAGACATTATAGGTTGATCCCTAGAATATGGGTTAGTTCTAGGTCCCCTCTCAAAAGAAAAAATGCCCTCCCATACAAAGTAATGATCAATTTCCCATTCCCCAAGTAGCTAAAAAGAGGGACACAGTTCCTAAGAGCTAGGAGAGAGAAGTCAATTTTCCTAAGAGATATGAGAAAGAGAATGACAAAGAAGGGATGAGATCCAAAAATGAAGCACAAGAAAAGTTGAGATTTCCTTCTATCACAAAAAGACAAAGGATTGAAGCTACACAACAATATAAGAGAAAATATGGTGAGCCATAAAAGAAGTATGAGAGACCCCTTTCAAAAAAATCAGAATATAACATTGTGGAAGAAATGAAAAGAATCCCCTCTAAGGCTAGTCTCTATGATACTCTCTTCATCCTCGATCAAATAGATCTTATTAAGGCTTCTTTGAGTAAAAATTCCCAAGAAAAGTAGACTACCACCATCCTTAGCATACCTTCTAGTAAATAGAAGATGTCTCTTGCTACTATGAAGAACAAACCTCCTCCTTTTTATATATCCTTGAGAATGGAGGGTTGGATAGTTCACAACTGTATGATTGATTCAAGGGCCTCTACCATAGTCATGCCCAAAGTAGTCTGTGAAGAGATGGGTATGGAATATACCCGATCTTGTCCTAGAGTTCTATAGTTAGATGGGACACCAGTTAAGATAGTTGGAGTAATAAAATATGTACTAATGAGACTGCATAGAGCCCCAAAAGTGACCATTGTGCAAGAAATTATGGTGGTAGACCTAGAGCCTTATTTTGGCCTGTGCCTTTCCAGAGAGTTCACTACCAAGCTAGGAGGTTATATGTACTTAGATTACTCTGGCATGATAATCCCTTTCAAAGGAAAAATGATAAGGATAACACTTGAAAAGCCTGTGTCCTATCACATTGAGAAGATTGAAGAGGATATGTGCAACCTCACACCCCTAGATGAGTTTGAACTAGTAGAAATTTTTTAAGAATTAGAGGTAGAGGATGAATTGTCATTCAGAGAGGATTACAGCTAGTTTGGGATAGGAATGGGCACATACAACATTTCTTTAGAGGTAGAGAAAAATATCCCTGTTATATCCAATCATTCCCTAAGAGAGACAGATACTTAGACTATACATTTTGATGGTGCAAGATGTAGAAATAGAGCTGGTGTTGGTGTATTTTTGCATTCTCCATTAGAGGGTGTAAAAATTTTTGCATACAGACTGACATGGTCTTGTACTAACAATGCTACAGAATATGAAGCTTTATGCTTAGGTTTAATGCAATTTGAGAGCATGGGTATCAAAATACTGAACATATATGGTGACTCTAAGTTGATAGTCAATCAGGTAAGAGAGATGTGGAAGTAAGCACCATTACCTGAGAGCATACAGAAATAGGGTATGGGATTTGATGGAATCTTTCAATGCCCTAAACATTCATTTTATCCCCAGAAAATAGAACATGTTGGCTTACTCCTTGGCTGTTAGAGGTGCCAATTTTAGTCCTTCTTTAGATATGGGATCATCTAAAGATAGGAAATTCAAACTAGTTTTCAAACTTGTAGTACCAGACATAGATTTTTTGGTAGGTTTTTGAAAGTGATGACCAGATTATTGATTTTAGAGGCTTGCTTATCCAGTGTACAAGAGGAGCTTCCCCATGAGATATATCAGCAAGAAGTTATCCAATTAAAGAATAATCATATTCCTAGAGGTTTGGTCACCCTAGAAAGCCTCTTTGATAATGAAGATGGGAGAAAAGCTAGATCCATGGAGATCAATGAAAAAATTTATAAAGAGATCGAGATTGAGAAGGAAAAGAAGCTCAAAGTTGGTATCCATTGTTCTCTAGAAGAGGTAGAGGAGATCAAAACCTTGTGCTCTAAGTACCAAGACATCATGGCTTGGTCATATGAAGATCTAAAGGTATATGATAAAAAAGTTATCCAACACACTATTGAGCTAGAGCCTGATGCAAAGCCTTTCAGATAGAAATAGAGACCTATAAATCCTAGGATTGAATCCATAATGAGAGAAGAATTGCTCAAGTTGCTAAAGGCTAATATTATATACCCAATTAAGCACTCCACATGGGTGGCTAATTTGGTTCCTATCAAAAATAAGAATGGAGACATTCATCTATGTGTAGATTTTAAGAATCTCAACCAGGCATCATTGAAGGACCACTACCCTCTCCCTCAGATTGACCAAATTTTACAAATTTTTGCAAGAGCAAAAAGGTTCTCATTGTTAGATGGTTTCTCTAGATATAACCATATTTGGATAAAGGATGAGGATCAATTCAAGATAGCATTTACCACCAAATGGGGAAATTTTGCTTACCAAAGGATGCCTTTCGGTCTATCCAATGCAGGGGCCACCTTCTAGAGAGCTATGGATTATGCTTTTGGGGAGCTAATAAATAAGGTCATTCTCATCTACTTAGATGATATGACTGTGTTCTCTCATAAGAAACAAGCTCATTTGGAGCACCTAGAGCAAGTATTTGAGAAATGTAGAGAATTTGGTATCTCTCTCAACCCAAAGAAGTCATTTTTTGTAGTCCATGAAGGGAAAATATTAGGGCATGTGGTGTCTAAAGAAGGAATTTCTATAGACCCAGATAGAGTGAATTCAATTCTTGCTCTCCCCTTGCCTATGAATAATAAGGCCTTGCAATATTTCTTTGGGCAGATCAACTTTGTAAGGAAGTTCATCTCAGATTTTACCCAAATAGTAAAGCCTATCTCAGAGTTGCTAAAGAAGAACACAGATTTCAAGTGGATAGTGTAGCCCTAAATTGGTGTTCCTTGTAAGTTTTTTTTTTACCTCTTTTTTGCTTTTGTTTGTTTTGTTGTTGCGTTTCCCTGTTCCTTGTTGTCTTTAGCTTTCTCTCTCTGATCGTTTTTTACTTGGTTGTTCCTCTTTCGCTTGCGGTCTCTGTTTTTCTTTTTCCCCTTCTCTCCTTATGTCCATATAAATACCATTGTTATAGATAGCTTGATTCATCTGAAACCGGAAGAGAGAAAAAAAGAACACCAAACCCATTCTCAACCTAGCATGGCCCCCCCTCAAATTCACCCTTATACCCCTCCCCCAGAGGGCATGACCTTCAAAGGGCCTCTCCCGAGTGTCCCATCCTTCTCCTCCCCCTTCGCTGGGGAAAGTAAGGAAACAGACCTTTGAAGCCATTAAACAAGCTATCACCACTATCCCTAGTTTTGGTAAATCTTGATTTTTATAAGAATTTCAGTTTGTATGCTTATGGAGATGAAGAGAGCTATGCAGTTGTGCTTACTCAGAAGAATGATTATGGACAAGAACATCCCATATTTTTCTAGAGCCAAACCCTTCATGAGTATCAGATCAAATACAACTTTATTAAGAGATAAGTGTTTGTAGTAATGAAGTCATTAAAGAAGTTTAGACAATACTTGGCTCAAAGTAAAACCCTTGTTTATGTGGTCCACCCAGATGTAAGGAGCTTTATTTTACAAGGAGAACTAGGAGATAAAAGAGTTGGTTGGATTACCAAAATCTAGGAGTATGATGTGGAAATCCATCCCACTAAGCTAGTCAGAGGTAGAGCACTATGTCAAGGGTTAATAAAAAAGTAGTTGTAGAACAGATGCCAGCTTGTCAGCCATCAACAACAGATCAGGGTGAAGCATATTTGAGAAAATTAGAATTGGATCAAAATCAACATGGAAAAGAATCGGGAAAATTTGAGAATCGATAAAACATTAGGAGGAAAATCGGTAAAAAATCAACATTTTTCATTGAAAAAATCGAAGAAATACAAATTTTCATTGAAAAAAAAAGCTTTTTTATGCATATCAAAAAAAATTTAGAAAAAACGGTAAAAATCGACAAAAAATCAGCTAGCCTATGAATCGGGAAAAATCGAATCGAATTGAGATTTTTTGTAGATTCTCTTAACTATGGGGTGAAGAGTTGTCATCAGAAGGTTCGAATTGGGTTGATCAGATGATAAACTATTTTCAAATAGGAATCTATCCTCAAGGTCTTAACCCATCACAGAGGAGGAGATATAGGCTTCAAGCCTTGAAGTATGTCCTACTGCGAGAGGGATATATAGAAAAAAATTTATGGAGTCCTCCTAAAATACTTGAAAGATGATCAAAAACAAAATGTCATTAAGGAATTCCATGGAGGATTATCTGGAGGACATTTTTTAGGAAGGGTCATATCTATGAAAATTATCAGGGTAGGTTATTATTGGCCTACAATTTTTTTTGACACCTTCAAGGTAACAAAGACATGTGATGAATAACAAAGGTATGTGGGGAGGAATAGAAATGCATCATTCCTCCTCAAACCCATTCAAGTAGAAGAGCCTTTTCAATAGTGGGGACTGGACTTCATTGGAGTGATAAATATCAACTCTTCTGTAGGACATAAGTATATCCTAATTGCCACCGATTATCTTACCATATGGGTTTAATCCATTCCCACAAATAAATCATATCAGGAAGTGGTAATTGAATTCATGGAAATCTTGATCACAAGGTTTGGTATCCCTGAAGCTATAGTAAGTGACAATGGTCCAGATTTTATAGGAGCTAAATATATTGAGTTTGCAAGAAAATATGGTATAAGTTTAAAAAAATCCTCTAACTACTACCCTTAGGGGAATGGATTAGTTAAGTCAACTAACAAAAATATGCTTAGAATTCTGAAGAGATCATTAGAGGATAACAAAATAAGGAGGGAACTAGATTTAACAAAGGAGTTGGCATCTACTTTTAGAGCAAGCTCTATGGGCATACAGGATTACCATCAAGAAATCTATCAAGACTACCCCTTATGCGTTGGTGTATGGTAAAGAAGCAATACTTCCTATTCATCTGGAGATACTAGCTCTAAAGTTGGAAAACCTAGAAGAAGAGTCTAGTCAAAATCTAGTTGAAACCAGGCTGATGCATTTACTGCAATTGGAAGAAAAAATGACTCAAGCATATGAAGACTTCTAGAAGCACTTATTTGACACTAAAGGTTGGTTCGAAAAGAAAGCCAAATTCAAAAAGTTCAAAATGGGTGACTCTATTCTAAGGTGGAATGTAGAGAGAGCCAAACCAGGTCATCACCAAAATTTTGACTCTTTCTGGGATGGTCCTTTCAAAATAGTTGAGGTTAAAGAAAGCAATTCTTTTTAGCTCCAATATCTAGAAGGAAACATTCAGATGATTTCGATTAATGGATTCCATCTAAAACTCTACTTTGAGTAAGAGTTTCTTTTCATGTAATATATGTATATACTTGTATTATACTTTTATTTTCTTTTCTAATTTTTTCTATAAAAAAAAAAGAAAAGGTAGTACAACGGTTCACAACATGTCATTAAAACAAGAGTCAATATGGTCAAAGATAAGAACGTGCTCTCTCCCATGCCATGTTCTATGTCACACTCAAGAGAATAAGACTAAGGTGTCTACACACCATAACATGTGCTCCACGTTGTGCTCAAAGAATAATAATATAAAATTGGCTACAAGTTGTAATGTGTGCTACGTCGTGACCAATTAGAAAATCACACGATGTTTTCAGCACCAAGCCACTTATCTTTTGAATTGAGAAGCATGCAATGGGTAGTTTTCTATCGACCACATTAATGGTGGAAGGTGTGCATGCGAGATATTTAAACTCAAAATTCAATTACCATTCATTTTGCAAGCAGTGTCGAATTACCAGAGAGAGCTAAGGAAATAGTGAGACAAAGCTACCAAGTATAGAGAAGAGCAAATTTCTAATGATTTTTCTTAGAAAATGGCACCAAAGGTAGCTCAAGAAGTTGTCCAGTAGAAGACTATCGAGCTAGAACATTATATAGATAAACTAGAAGCAATGGTAGACACTAAGATGACATGGATGAGAAGGACTAAGCTCAGAAGAGAAATTGACTACAAGTACTTCAAAGGGCTACCAATTTCCTTTCAAGGTATTATCATTGTAAATTCCTTCCTATCATTTTATATCTGTGATTCAATTCATCATTACCCTAAATTAATTTCTACAATAGCAAAATACTATGATCCTGAAATAAAAGTAGTAAAAATGGCTAAGGGTAAAACCTTGTTCAACATAACCACTAAATCCTATCGAGATTTGTTTTCCATAGGCGTAGACCCCCTATGAGCCCTAAGCCCTTTGACCCATCAGCCCAAGGTAAGTATTACTCATTGCAGGGATGATCTCATGATGGTGAACCTTTTAGAAAGTGGGTTTACAACCAATTTAAAACCATCAAGTCTAGGAATACTTTGCCAAAAATCTCGATTGCTAATGAATAGTTTGCTTACCCAGAGCTTTCTACTATGTTGGCCTACCTAGAATGTCTAGATTCTGATTGGTATGTAAGGGTTTTGAAAATTGCCATTGTTTATTGTATATCCAATGAGAAAATGTATAAGGCTTAGGTAGAAGAAGAGGGTATCAAGCCAATTTATTTTGATTGGTCGGCCTACCTCTCTAAAAGAATGCATGAACAATTGGTTAGTATGAAAAGAGACTCAACAAACCCCTCCTTCCGACATTGCTCAAATCTGATATGGATGTTCTATAGTGTCATAAGGCACATGATGCCCTAGATTCCAATGGTAGATAAGAATGATAATGGAGACCCTATACCAGTCTACCACTGGACTAGTCATTTGAGGAACACAGAGTCATACTACAGATTCAATATGGAATTTTTAGGGCCAGCTCTAAATATTATGTATGGTCAATACCCTAGGCTACCACCTCTTGCTAAGGAGTTGTTGTGAGTAGAGAATGAAGAGGGATATTGGTATATCCTCACTGAAGGGACTATTATCAGACTCTACGGTTTCACTGGTAAACCTTTCTTGCTACCTCATTTTGTTATTGATAGACTGTTGGCTCTAGAATATTTGAGGCAAGCTGACTTTATCAATGTCAACTTTGGCACCGATAAGGGAAGGAAGGGGACTATGATTTATTCTTGCAATGTAGATGATATAACCATAACCAAAAGGGGTCAACATGAACAAATTACTCAATATTTGGAAAGACTCGGTCTTCTATACATTCCACAAATATGGAGATATGACCTTGATGACAAGTTCTTGCAAAATAATATTGCCCTAAATGGATAAAGGGCCCTCAAATTAAAGAAAACTTTGAGGTCTCATTTTGAAAAGGGTAGGAATAACAAGGAAAATGCTCCTCTGGAATGGAATGTCAATAAAATGGAACAACTACCTTCATGGAGAGATTTTTATGAGTAGTTAGTTGATTATGATCCTGAGAAAAAAAATAGGCCACCAATTGAAAGAATCCAAGATTAAATAAATGGATAATAAGCATTATTGGGAAAACAACAAATTTATGGAATGGTGGCAGAAGAGAGTTGAAACAGGTGCAAATAAGTTTAGCTTTGGCCGTCAAGCAGACACTAATTTTTTAGAACTATATGAAAAGCATATCAAAACATGGAAGGCCAAAAATGGTAGGAATTTGGTGTTAAGTTACAAGAAGTCAGGAGCGAAGGGAAAGAGGAAAAATCAAGTATCATCAGATTCCCCTTCTCCACATTCACAAGAAGAAGTACAAGAAGGCATGACAAATGCTCCATCAACAACCGAGGTAACCCAAACTACATTTGAACCCACATAAGAGAAATTACAACAATACTCTGTGGGTGCTCAAATCATGAAGAAAATGCATTATTTTGGTGGTGGTTTGGGTAAAGACGAAATGAGAAACATAGAAAATATCCAGGAAATAAAAATACCAGAGCATCTAGCCTTGGGTGGAGAACCTCCTCTAGGAGATACAGAGGGAAAGAAAAAGGATGATAGTTTTGTGTTCACCCTTATAAAATTCACCACTGCAGCTATAGTAAAGTCAACCCCTATTTCTAAAGTTGCATCATAAGAAGCACAACATGAGGAGAATACAAAGAAATATAAGCCTATTGTCCCTATTGTTTTCAATAGAAAGTTCAAATATTCAGTAGGGGAAGCTCAAAAGGGTATCTGCAAGAAGCAAAAGATGAACCAAAAGCAAACTGCTAAATAAACCCCTGTATCAGTTGCAGAGCAACAAGTTCAACAAACACAACATCAAAGTGTGAAGGACATTTTCCAATAAACTACTTCGATAGGTGAAGGTATGATTTCTATCCCTTCCTCTCCTTCTCTTTCCCCAAAAGGATCCCCCTCCCATTCTCAAGAAAATTTGGAATAGAAGGCACCCTCTCCCCCTCATAGTTCACCACCTACTTCATTAGTCATTACAAAGGGTCAAACTAATCCATCTCCTCCATATTCATCAAAAATTCCAGTAGCATCATCACCCATTCACTCACCTCCACCCTCAAAATCATCATCATTGGTAATATCAGAGGGACAACCTCCTCCATATCTCCCATATCATTCCATGGTTTTAACATCCACCACCATGTCCTTCCCAGCTATAACTTCTGCAATAAGCATAGACTCCATTATCCTCACAACCACTCCCCTTTCATAAATGTTTGAGTCATTTTTCCTTTCACTTATGGATACTTATACTCCTGCAAATTATCCCACAGTATCCTCTTTATAGAAAGGAAAGGAGGTTTCATAGAAAATCTAAGATTTTTGGGCTGAGAAATTGTCTAAGCCTTCAAAGTAGATGGCTAGATGAAGGAAAACTATGATCGTTGATCTAGTGACTAGGCAAAGGATAACTAGGTCCATCACTCCTCTTGTTAGAAAACTAGAAGAAGATATGACTGTAGAAGACTATCAATTGGAGGAGCATATAGAGGATATTGATCAATTGCCAATGGAGGATGAATTGGTTATAGCAAAGGCTCATATTGAAACCTTTTATGTCAAGACTAACATCTACAAGGAGCAATGTGGAAAACTAGAGGAAAAGATTGAGAAGCTAGAGAAAACTATTAGCAATCAGAAGAAGGTGGAGAAGGTTGTGAGAAACAAGATCAAGAGCTAGTAGAATAAATATCAAGAGGCCATGAAATTCAAAGACCAGGTTGAAGAACTAAAGAAAAATAATGAAGCTCAGGCCAAGGAGATACAATATTTGAGCCATCAGCTCTAGATTGAAAAAGCTAGAGTTGTAGGCTTCTCTAAAGAAGGGGTCAAATAGGTTAAGAAGTAGATATGGTCTAAAATCCTTGAGAAATGTTTAGAAATCCAACCTGTAATTGACTACATGGATGATGCTAGCCATTTACTACAAGCTACCAAGGAAGATCTAGATAACTTCACTAAGGAGCTACAACCCATGGTGATACCAGCAGAGAAAATATATAAACTATTTGAGAGCAGATTCAGTGAAGCTACCAAGCCTATTCCAAATAAGGCATGGAATACCTCTAGATTGGTCACTAGAATTGTGATTGACAAGAATAAGTTGCTCCAAAAGGGTTGGTTACTATCAGATAAAATTGAGGGTAAACTATAGGAAATTGTAGATATCCACCAAGAAATGATGCAGTATGGTTTTGGAGGACTCTGGGTTGAGAATAAGACTTTGTTAATAGAATAAGACATCCAAAATAATGTGACCTCAATCATCCAGGATGAGTCTAAAATAGATGCTTGGGAAGAGTTGATCAATCAAGAGTAGGTCTCTCAAATGATCAAAGACTTAACTAGGCTCAAGTATTTAATGGAGTACTTGGTGAATAGAGGTAATTCCATGTTTTATGAAGAGACCTCTAAATTGGAGTATGTACATAAGCAACTCAAAGAGATAACCAATCCTACTAAGTCATCTTGGATCCAAGCTTTACAAACCTTGAAATAGATGATCCAATTGTTTGGAATAGATCCAAAGCTAAAGATAAAGAAGAACCTTCACAAGATGAAGAAGAGACTGAAGAGGACCAAGAAGATGACAATGGAGAAGAAAAACAAGAAATAAATGAAGAGGAAACTCACCAAGACCAGGAAGATCAATCAAAGAAGGTCATAGAAGATACTGAAGAGGTACAAGATGAGCAACTCAAAGTGCAAGATCAGCAAGAGAAAGTGTAAAATGAGTGGTCTTGCAGCCAAGTGAGCTAAAGTATTTTTGTATCATAGGCTAGAAAATGGGGCTATATTTTTTTTATTTTTTTTATATAAGTCACTTTGACTCTGACATCGTCAGAGAACGGTCACAAAAACATGAATCTATAGCACAACATGAAAAGGCTATGGAGATATTTTGCAAGGAAAAGACTAATCTGGTTAAATTTATAAAAGGAACATAGTTTTATGTAGCCAGAGTGATATGTGCTCAAGAAAGGAGTTGTAGAGTTTATTGTTTCCTACATGATTTCCATATGAACCATTACTCTCTGAGTATCTTCACAAATATCTTAGAGAGTGATGGCCATATAGAAGTTATTCTATGAAATAGGGCTCTCTAAAGACATAGTCTATCCCTTTTTATTCCATATTTTTTTCTCTCCCACTACATGCACTCCTTTCCTCACTCCATACATATTCTCTTTTAAGAATTTTCTTCCATTCATATAGCTCACTCTGCTATTATTTCTCTTCATCAATTTTTGACTCCTGATGCCCAATGGATAAGATTCTGAGTTCTCAATATTTGCGAGAAAAACCCCCCAGGAGGCACTAGAATGTAGGCCCAAAATGACCACATCCTTAGAAAACTTTTTGTAAAATTTTCTAAGTCATGAGAAAGGTTGTTCTACCCCATGATAGTGGTGCAGCACATGATGTTCTACCCCACGGTCAAAGCAGTCAAAGTGATACTTAACAAAGTTTAAGATCATGGGTCACAACATAACCGAAGTACAAAATTTTGTAGCAATGCTCCATCTTGCATGGCACATAACATGGTTCTAGCTCATGGTCAACTCAGTCAACCTCGATGTATTTTCTCCCCAAAATCATGGTTCACAACAATGGTCCATCCTGCGCGGGTCATAATGTGTTCCATATCGTGTAGTTCAACATATTGCTCCATCCTGTGATCAAAGAGGTCAAAGTTCACGAAGGAGCTTTCCAAAGCATGGGCTAGTGCAAGGTTCTATATTGCATGGTCTAGTGCAATACTCTACCCCACAATCAGTATTAGTCAAACTTGCATGCAAAATTTTCAAGGTGCAGGATATAACATGAATAGGATGGTGTTCTACGTTGTGGTTCAAAACAAAAGAAAAATGATCCAAAGATTAAAAGGTGTGGGCCAGCGCAATGCTCTACCCTACGTGATTCAAAGCACATTTTAAAATCAAGCACTCTTTGCTCTAGCCCATGGTCAAAGTAGTCAACTTCTGTGAATAGAATTTTTAATGAGCGGGCTACAACATGTTCCCACACCATGGAGCTAGCAAAGAAGCATGGGCTACAACATGATTCTATGTGGCAAGGTTGATGATAAAGTGAATCACTAATCTCAACCATCCATGAGAAGATCAATGGTCTATTTGTTTTAATGCTCTCCAAGGCACATAAAAGCAAGAGGTCTATAATATGACTTGGTCGATCAAAGTGAACTAGAAGGTGAAGCAGTGAACAGATCAAGAACCAAGAAGTGAAGACAATTGCAGATCTATGGATAGATATTATCTACAAGAACAGTGAATGGTCTGGATGATAGTTTTGCACAATATGGAGCCAAACGCCATGAAATCCCAGCAAGTTTTAGGGGTTGAGTTGTAGAGGATTGTAAGATCATGCAATTTCTTCTTTCATCCAAAAAAAATAAGAGGCTACCACCTCAGCACATGGCTAATCTAGTGTTTCAATTCCTTGTAATTTTCCATTTTCTTTCAATCTATCAAAAATGTGAAACTATAAATAGAGGTCAAACCCTCATTTTTTAGGGTTGGCTCTAGAGTGTTTGCTTGCCTTGCTATAAAAATATTTTTACAAATCAATAGAAGGAACATTACTTGGATGTTTGCCTCAGGCTGGTGTCTTCTGCATATTTTGTGATATTTTGAATTGTGAATGCATTTTTGCTACTATTGCTATGGTTATTTTATTCCGTTGATATTGAATTACTGACTTAGAGCACCTTGAAATATTTCATGGTTGAACATATGCTTGGAAGGAGTTCTTTTCTATTAGTCTAGGTATTGATCTAATTTTGTTATTTGGATTATTAGTATCTTATATGTTTGAAATGATTTCTTGAAGTATGTCTCTGTTTCTTTAATTGATGAAGATCACTTGTTTTGAGTGTTGTTAATCGCAAGTGTGGGACATTGGAAATTGATTGGCAAGAGTTTTCTTGTAGATGCCTATGTTGTTAGCTTTATCCAACCATTATTTTATCATCACCTTTCTAACCCTAAACCCATTTCTATCCCTATATCTTAAACATTTAACTGAGCTTAAATGAGTCAACACCTTATTAGTTGATAAGGTATACCAGCCTACTCTAGAGGTTGGATTAGAGCAATATTTAATCCATCCAATTTTGGGGTTTAGACTATGATTAGCAGGTGCAGAATGCTGAAGATAATAGTCACAGTTTTAAGCTTTGCTTGATGTCAATTCAGATCCTAACAATACTTATACACCCACACGCTATACAGAGTGTTACAAATTTCATCAAGAGGAAGATATGTCAATGTTGCTCCATAAGCATTCAAAGATGCAGTTACAGATTCAAGGGGTACTTATACACCCACACACTATACAGAGTGCTAGAGACTTCCTCAAGAGGTAAATATATCAATACCACTTTTTAAGCATTTGAATATGCAATTACAGATTCAAGGGGTACTTATGCACCCACACACTATACATAGTGCTATAGACTTCCTCAAGAGGCAAATATGTCAATAACGCTCAAAAATATTCAAAGATACAGTTACATATAAGGGGTATTTATACACCCACACACTATAGAAAGTGCTATATACTTCCTCAAGAGGCAGATATGTCAATGCCACTCCATTTTAAAACACCTTAAAACTCGAATATTAACAACTCTCGATCGCCATGGGGTGGTACGAAGTTGACCACCACCCCCCTTAACTACTGATCGAATCGAGAATTTATAGGCTTTGAGAAATTTTACTATTACAACATGACCATTGTAGAGATAAATTTGAGTGTTACAATATGACCGTTTTAGAGATAAATTTAACTGTTGTAATCTTATCGTTGCAGAGAGAACAATTACAAAAAAACTAACCAAAATAAAATATGACCACTATGAATTTAAGAGGAAGAGGGTTAGAATGTGATGCTCCTACACCACTACCACTAACTATTTCTTTGTTCATCAAATATGTTTTGGTAGAATGGTCTGTATGAACAAATATTTGATAACCTGCAATATAGTGGTAAAACTTATTTATGACATAAACTATGGCCAAGAGTTCCTTTTCAATAGTTGTGTAATTTTTCTTGGATCCTAATAGTTTTTTGCTAGTGTAGTAGATCACATATTATTTTCCTTCTTCTTCTTGACCCAAAACTACATCTAACATAGTATATATGCATATATGTATGTGGAATGGGAGTGACTAGTTAAGGCCTCAAAGTACAAGTGTAAAAGTAAGTTTTTCTTTAATCACATCAAATGTAGTTTGGCATATGTATGTCTAGTTAAACTCAATTTTTTTTTTTAACAATGTAAATAAGGGAGCTACAATTTTATTAAATTCCTAGATGAAACTCCAATAATTGCCTACATGACCTAAAAAACTACATACATTTGTTATTGTTTTAAGTGTTGGAAGTTGTTTGATAATTTTGATTGTCAGTGTTGATGCCTTCTTGAGAAATATGATGTCCCAAAACTATTCCTTCATCCATCATCATAAGATATTTTTCACATCTTAGGGATCGATTATGAGCTTTGCATCATATAAGAACTTTGTCAATATTTTGTAGGGACTTGCCATAGGAGTATCTATAGATAGTGAACTTGTACATGTATATTTCCACACATTTGTTGGAAAGATCCAATATTGCATTTTGGAATGTGGTAGGAGAATTATAGAGGCCAAAAGGTAGAATTTTGTATGCAAAAATTCCCCAAGGGTACATAAAATTTGTATTTTATTTATCCTCAAGTGCTACCTAAATCTAATTAAAACCACTAAATCTATCTAGGAAATAAAAATATTTATTTCTAGTAATTATGTCCATAACTTGATCAATAAATGGTAGTAGAAAGTGATATTTATGTGTGGCCTTATTAAGGATATGTGATTGAAACACATATTCCAAGAGCCATTCTTTTTTATAACTATAACTAAAGGAGATACCCATCAACTACTAGCGATTGGGTATATAAATATATCAGCTAACAACTTTTTGATTTCATTTTTGACATATTTTAATGTAGGGTTTATTCTTCATTGAGGTTGGAAAAATTGTTTGGCATCATCTGTATAATTACAATTAGTAAAAACATTAGGTTGGATTCCTTTCAATTCACTATACTCCCATGCAAATGCATTGGCGTCTCTACTTAGTACACAAATAGTTTTACCTCTTCTTCATCGTAGAGCCAACTATTAATATTCAACATTTTACCAGGTTGTATTTCCACTTGCTTAGTACTGATATATATCTAGTTAAACCCAATGAATGAACTTACAAGTGAAACTAAAGGGCAATGATGGGGTAGTAAATCAAAAATTCTAGAATTTTCTTGAAAGGAAATTCCAGTAGGGATGATACTAATTAAGGGACACTTTTTGGATGTGAGAAGATGTCTTTTCCAATTATGTGTCATACTAAATGGGATATATTGTATGGATATAGACAATAAACATTTAATATCCTTGATTTTATCTTTCCCATGGAGTCAATGTGCCATAACTTGTTCATTCTCAGAACAAGATTCAAATGATGTTTTAATCAAAATTGTCTCATATTCAAAAAGGTTCTCTTTAAGAGTTCTAATTCCTTAATGTGTTATTTTATGGTAATTATGGAAAGGGATGATATATTCTCTTCATTTGACTCATCGATCCATATATTACCTCAAAAATTTATTGAGGGTTTGGCTAGAGGATATAATTAAATTATTTTCGCATCTATCCTATTCAAAATAGTCATTTTATCGATCAATAATCAATGAATGCAGTTTCCATAGAGATTCGTGGCCTTACTAAAATCAAATGGTAACCTCTAAATAAAGTGTGAAGTTGTAGAACCAAGAATTCAATGGAATATTCCCAAGAAGCAATTGTCACAGGAATATTTTCTATTATAGTCGTAGATTTTGTAGTTGATCAGTCTACTATATCTAATATAGTAACCATTGAACATAAGTCTATGAGATGTAGTATATAGACTATAAATTTTTTGATCACATTGATGCCTACCTCTAGGTCTATCAATACATTTATTATCTTAGTGGTACTAATCAATACTGTAATCACAAGACTACCAGGGTCATTGTATTTAGGTGGGACCAATATCCTAGCAAGAAGGTCAGCTAATTTTCCATCCACATGCATGGTTTGAGGATTTGTCTTGTTTTTTTTCTTATATTCTTAACATATAAGTATTTTATATTATTTTTAAATAAAGGAACTTCTTTCATATCTTGTAATTTTGGGATTGAAACATTGAGGTGTTTTAGTTATTTTATGGGATCGTGTTCTATCGTATGTTCTTCTTTGGGTGCTAAGTGTTCTAGGTATGGTGGTTCAAAACGATTATGAAAAGGTTGTTGAGGAATTTTTCTTCTTGGTGATCCCATTCTTTTGGCTATACCTCTTCATCATCTGGTTCTATAATGGTTGTTTCAACAAGATTATAAATTACCTTTCCTGATCATAATATTACATTGTCATAGTAAATGGCATTGAGTGTAATTATTTTTGTTGTTTCATTGGTGTGGACAAGAACTACCTATCTATTATTATTATGGTTGACCATAGGTTATGTGGGAATTAGAGGTTGTTCAACATATTATGGATAATTTACCTATGGAGGGTCAGTGGGGCTAGGCAACAAATCTTGTTGTTGGTTCTATAACTATCATTGTCCCTAGTATGGTTAATTATATCGAGGATGAGGTACCATTGTTATTATCGTGACAAAGGTCCCCATGGTGGGTTTGACCATTCTTGTGTTGGAGACCAATAATATTGGGTCCATGGTGGAGGGGGTGACATTGACCAAGGCATAGTCTAGGGATGGGTCATCCAATTCATATGAGATCATGGGGTGAATCGATAAGGATTGTTAAAGTTGTTTTTTTCCCAACAAAGTTGATCTTCTCAATGGTGTGTTTACTCATACTAACAATGTTATTGATTTATGGTAAGAGATGACATTGGTCTATAGAATGCCCCTTTTTACAAATACTACATCTAGCATTTTTTGTTTATGGGTATTCATGGATAACACATTTTCTTCTACATCTAGGACTATACACTATTAGATATTCACTAGCACTATTTCTTGCTTGCATTTCATCTAGCATAGTGTTAAGATGCACCAAGATGTCAGTCTTAAGGTTTTCCAATTATTCCATTATCTCTCTTATATCACTGCCATCTTTTGACCTCCTCTTGTAAGGATATTTACCTACCCTAGTATGTGAGTAATTCCTATAGATTTTGGTAATTTTTGGAAATTCAAGTTTATTTATGTCACCTCTCCCCATGAGATTCAAAGCATCACATGATTCATCTTGCAATCCCCTTAGAAATATAGTTTTACTTAGCTCTTAGTCAAGTCCATCTCCACATCATCTTTGAATGAATAAGAACCTATCAATATAGTCTTCTAGATTTTCCTCATCTTGCTTCATTCAGAAGAGTTCTTCTTTTTTTCTTTAGCTCTACAATATTCCTGGTACTTATATAGGAATGCTTTTTTCGTCTCGTTCCACATGTGTATTGAATCTAGGTTTAACCTCATGAACCATCACATGACCAAATATTTTAATGTGGAAGGGAATAGTTTGAGATTTAAATTATCTCATTTATAGTTGTATGTTTGGCATAAGATCTTAATTTGAATAGGAATTAATCATGGTCCTCAAAAGCAACCCTCCTAAATATTGGTAATACTGAGGGTGAAATATTTTCATCGGTGCTTCTTAATCAAGGTTTAATCTAATTGGAAATGTAAAGGTTCTATTTGTGTTGCTCCCTTGCCCCCCTATATCAGCAATTTGGTTTTCATATGAGTTACTTTATCTAACTACCATGTCAAGATCTCCTCAATAAACATTATAAATTTTCTTAAATTTTTTAGGAGATATAAATAAGTTTGGGGTATGTGGGGGACTAATAGATTATTATATAGAGTCTTAAAAAATCTTAAAAATCATTGAGTTGATGATAGTGGTCCATCAAAACTTCCTTCCCCTCACTTATATGTAATGAATGACTAGATATAATTGTTATGGGTATCTCACTAGTTGGTACAATGTTTGGGCATGGCAATCTATTCCCTGTGGCTTGTCAAAGGGTTTGACTAGTGAACCTCCCCCTTGAATCACTATTTTTATTCATGTAGTTGAATGAAAATATTATTTAACTAAAAATAAAACATAAACTATCACCCCCAAAAATATTATAGTTTCATTTTTCTTTCATGTTGTAAACTAGTACCTTGGTGATACCTCCCTAGGTTCCCTTTAACAATGTCGTATTCCTCGAAAACAATGCAAAAAAAATGGTGGGTGTCATTAATTTCTTTCACTTTAGTTTTTCAATTTGAGTTGGTGTCCAATGGCTATATGCACTAAATACTATAAGAAATATTCTTGGTGTTGGACTTCTAGGTTCTTTATAAAAAAACATGCAAAAACTAATTCATTGCAAAAATAGAATCACACGCATGAAGTAATTATTCTTGCAAGGAAATAAACACATATAATAATGGCTACTCTACCACAAAATTTTACCAATGATTAATTCATATCATACATCTAACAAGACTAAATTCTTAATACTAATAGCTACTTAGGAAAAGCATAGGAAACTTAATACCCATAGTTGGTCAGGTAAAGCATAGGAAAATATAGAAACTTAAAATAATGCTATAATGAAAAGCTAATCACTAGGTGTGTAGAAACATAAATAAAAACTCTTCTACCAAATAGAGACAGTGGACCCTTGCTCCTTTCTTAGTGAGAAGAATAATTAAATAAAAATCAACTAATTAATCACTCAAACATAAAAACCAGAAAGCATAATCTTATTGCAGTCACAACAATATTAACCTTACAGACTTCAGCAACTATAATCCAACAATTACTTACATTGATCGAACCCCCTAACTTTCATTAGGTACACATTTATAAATAATAGTTTATAATTGTTAGGCAACACTTCTCAATGGTAGGGTCATTGTTCTAAGAAACAAAATGCTAAAATTACTAAGCTTACATTGGCTCACTTAAAATTTTCTTATCGCACATAACCATTTCAAAGTGGTTTGACTCAATGCTAATCATTGTCATTCATCAATCAATTCCTATAAAATGATAATCAGCATAGGATCACAATGATAGATCTCATGATGGTGAAGGTAAATTGTTTGTGATCCTTGGTAATGATAGTTATATCCTTGGTAATCATTGAAGTGATTACCTATTAGGGAATTTGTTAACACGTCAATTATATTTTAGTAATCTTTCACCAATAGGTAAACTAGAATTTATGCACATTTGAACCACTTTTTCTCTCGATATAAATGCAATAGGTATCACACATTCAAATTTGTCCACTTTATTTAGCTCAATTCATTTTTATTAGCTTTTCTAATGCATAACTATGCTTATCATTATCCTTACTAGAGCATTGGAAATACTCCATAATGCACCTAGAAAATTGTAGTTTGAAATACTACAATACAATTCTAGATTGTTAGTCAAAACCAACCTTTGAAATACATAAAAAAAAATTCCAATAAACATAATAATACAATTCATCTTTCTTGATCTGTTTAATCAAAACATTATGATAACTTACATTAATATCCATGGTTAGGATATACATATTTACTAAGCAAAAAGGTAGCAATCAATAATACCATATAAATGAGGTAATCCTAGGCCTCATTAGGAGGAATTTCTTGTATTTAGAGGTATTTCAAAGCTTATGCTTGTAATAGTTTCCTTTGTATCTTTACAATGTTCCCTCTTATTGATTCCTTGGCTTGGAGTGATCAACTGATGCAATATTTCTTGTATAACAATTTGGATGGATCCAATTTTCTTGACCTATCATTTGTTTGGCTACTCTAGAGTTATACCAAATATTTTTGTGTTGTCTTGGTTTTGTTTGTGCAATGAACACATGTTCTTCTTCTTCTTGATTATTTTCTTCATCTATGTTTTCTTTGGTTACATTATTTTGTTGCACCTTTTTTTAGTTTTGATTTTGCTTTTCTAAAGATGTCATATCTTGTTGTTGGTTCATCTCTTGTGAAGGGAATTTATTTTTAATGGATTATGCCAAATTTCCTTCATAGTGTGTCCATTTTTACCATAATGTTCACACATCCTTTGTGTATAAAAATTATTTTTTTGAGAATTATTTTTCTAAGTTTGATATCCTTGATAATTATTTCTCTATTGGAAGTGTTTTGGAGATCTCATGCCTCTTCTGAATGTCTACTTTCTCATTTGATTTGTAAGAAGTAATTGTTCTTCTCCATCTATTGTATGTGAGGCCTCTATTTTCTAAAGTAGGTTCATCAACTTTTCAAAGCTTATTTTTTTAGTGATATTTAATGTTATCACAAAAATATTGTACTTTGATGGGAGAGATCTAAAAATAGTTGGAACAATAATTTCATTAGATGCCTTTTCTCCTAATACTTGTAGTGAAGCTCTTAGTTATGTAGTTCTCCTTATGAAAGACTCTAGTTTCTCTCCACTCTTCATCTTCAAACAATGAAGTTGACTCTAGAGAAATAGAATTTGATTTTGATTCTTTGCTTCAAAGACTGTTTTTAGCTTCTCCCATGTATGTTTGATCATTGTTGAATTTCAAATGTATGCTTAGACTTTGTCTACTACTCTAAACATGATGATTAATCTTGCCTTTCTATCTGCATTGTCAAACTTTTTTTTGTCTTCATTTGCTTCTATAGAACAAATAATTGTCTTTCTACTACTTGCTATACTTCCTCAAAGTTAAGCTACATTTTGAGTTTGGTTTTATAGGAAATATAGTTATTTCCCCTCAACAATTTGGAATCTAGAAACAATAACTTCAATGCTCCACTAGCTATAGTAAACTTTCACAAAATTTTAATATCTTCTTTTCACTAAATCGACCTAGAAAAATAATTTCTAACGAGCGTATATAAACCTATACTCAAAGTTTAATTGATGTTTCAAAACACGAGAACATTGTCTCGCCAAATAAAATAAATATGAAGGTGAAATTTTTTCCTTATTTTTTATTTGAAAATGAATAATCCTTTTTTAAAAAATAATATTTATTATTTTTATTAAGATTTCAATTAAAGCGGCTCTTCAATTTTATGTTCCTTTGTTTTTCTTCTTATACTATGAATGCAGGACTAAATACTCAAGTCTTCTTTAATATTGTTTCCTTGATATTTGGTGAAAATTAAATCAAACCCTTCTCCCCCTCCCCTGGTTCTTACCCAATCCCTAGGTCATCCCACTCTGGGAATGCTTTATAGCATATGATCTCCTTAGGGGAGATCCTTCTCCACTTTTTGTTCCTTTTCCAGTAGTTTCAAGGTTTCCCTGCCCGAGCCCGGGGTCTGGTGCATCCCAAGGGTCTCCTAGGGTTCCCTACATGCTTTAGGGATCCCTTCCCCGATCTCCCTTAGGATTCCCCCTAGGGTTTTTTGCAGGTTTTTTCTTGGATCTGGTTCCCAGGGCTTCCTCGATCGGTGGTGGTGGCAGGTTGGGTTTTTGACTGCTTCTTGGTGCATCCCGTGAGGTCCTCTCTGCTTCGAGGTTGGTCTAGGGGGGACCAGTTTCCTCTTCTACTAGTGACTCCTCTCTGGGATGCCCGTGGTTGCTGCTGGTCCCATCCCTTTGGGTAGGGCCCTTTTTGGTTTCCTGTTTGGAGGCTTCTTCTTGTTGGATCTACTTTTTGGTGGACACCCAGGGCATTGGTTGGCCATCGGGGTGGGCCTCTTCCTCTGCCTGGGTTGTTCCCAACCCTAGTCCCAGTTCCCTGAAGCTTCCATGAGCAAGGATGGGGGGATCTTGGTCCCTTCTTCTGGGGTTCCTAGGGTTTTTGTTGCATGTCTAGATCTTGGGGGGGCCATGATCAGTGCATGCAGACCCTGGTTCCACCAAGTTAGGCTTTCGATGATCCCATATTTGTGCATGTTGTCGCTCCCCACCTGGGATCCTGAGGTTTTTCATTTTAGTTCCTGCTCAGGGACTTCTGGTCCCAGTTCCCTAGATCTATTCGTGAGCAAGGATTATGGTTCCTGGGCCTTTCTTCTATAGTGGTGGGGGATCCCTTCTGTATTCTCTGGTCTGGGAGAGATCAGTGAGTTTGCATTTGTGGTCCCTCCTTCCTCCTTCAATTTTGGCTTTCGAGATCCTTTCTTTGCACCTATTATTGTTTTCCCTAGATCCTTCCGACTTCCTCATATTTCTCCTTGTTGTGCACAGGGATATTTTGGCCTGTAGATATCCCCAGTAGTGTTGTTCCTCTTTTCAGGCTCAAGCAAAGGCATATCATTATTTTTCTTTGAGGACCCTGATACCATTTCCCAGGCTATCCCGCTGCTAATCCCTGGCCTGTATCTCGGTGCTACTTGCTACTTTGCTTGCACGACTTCTTGCTACCCAACTACACCTCAGATTGCATCCCATGGCATCCCTGGACGAGGATCCTATCCAATTTTCTAAATTTCCTTGCTTCAAATTTTTGGGCAGGATTTATGGTTGCAGGCTATCCTTGGTCTTCCTACTCTCCCTATGCAAGTCTGGGTATATGTTCTGTTTCCACCCCTAGGAGGATCCCATACTGTTGTATCCACCCCCGGGTGGATCCCAAACTGTTGTATCCACCCCTGGGAGGATCCCAGTCTACCAACAATGGGAGGATGATACCTTGGCGAAGCGGGTCTCACTAATGGTTTCTAGAATCTGGTCTTTCTACTGGATCAAGGGTTGTTTCTGGCCCTTTCCCTTTCAATTTGTGTTTATTTTCATGTACTTAGGAATTGCTTTAAATCTTGGTGCTACGACCCTTTTTGTTATAAGGTTTTGGGATCCTCTTAAAAAATCCAATTTGTATATAAAATTCTAGTTACTTATCAAAATAAATAAATAAATCAAACCTTTAAATTTACACTCGTTATTTCTTTTGGAAATCATACCAACTATTTTTTGTGTGTTAATTCTTTGGAAATACTTTAGGCAAATCTTTAAATTATAAGTATTTATGAAATGATTTTGAGTCTTTGTGATTAATGAGAGTTAGATAGTCATCATCTTCCTTGAGCAATTTGTTCTCACAAAAACTCCTTCAAACATGTGCATGTAACATCCCTATTCTAACTATGAAAACTTTGTAAGACTTTGCTCTTCTTTCCTTCTATTGAATACCTTCATTTTACAACTTGATTTGAGTGCTTTGTTGTCTAGATGAGCTATTTGTTTTCAAGTGACTATGTTATAGTCCAAGCAAGTTTCTTCTATTATATCTTATTACATTATTTAGAATTATGAAATCATTTGATATTTGTAATTTTTTGGCATTTATAAATTATTCTCTCATATAAATTGAATAGACACATATCCCATAAGAATGTGAGGAGATGAAAAGATAACTGAAGGTGAAATACCAAGATCTATAGAATATTGAATAGTCTCTCGAATGTGAAGAGACTCCATGATGTATAAAATTATATGCATACAATAAATTATGCTAGTGAAGTGAGTCAAATTTTATGAATACTGTGTGATTTATATGATGAAAATATTTGTGATACATATTATACTAGCATAATAGTCTTATAAATTGTATTGCTTGTCTTCCCCCATATTTAACATGTGCTATCGAATCTATGGTGAGTTAGTGTGAAGAGAAAACATAAGAGGAGTTTGAGTGAAAAGGGATAACCATCACCATCTAATGATATACCCTTATGATTTGTCATGCATAGGTCTTAGTTGAAGAAAACATAATAGTAGCAACCCAGGATTAAAATGCTCTGCAGTATTTCCTAAAGATGAAGGTTGAGGAATCCATAGAACTCCAAAAGGAAAACCAAGAAGGAAAACATGTAGGAATGTGTAAAGAATTAACAAAAATAATGTTGCAAATTGTATTCTATACACTCTAAAGTGCTCAAGAGTTGAAGCTTTATCTATTCACTCCCATATAATAAATTTCATGATTCAAATGAAAGAATTTTTTTATAATGAGTGGAAATAAAAAAAATTAGACATTTCATTGTGCTACAATTGTTCTAGAGAAAATATACATGTCTAGTGTTGACAAAAAAATGGTTGTTCGAAGTTAGAATAGCTTATGGTTGGTGAGCATAACGAGGCTGCATAGCTTTCATCTTGGAGAATATAATGTAGAAGTATATTCCATTGTATAGAAGAGAATATTGCATACATTTCTTTAGGAGACATCTAAGTGGAAGGAAAGTTAAAATGACTAGTCAAATTGGTAGTTGTAATGTGTTGACTTAACATTACCCTAAGAAAGGATGTTTAAATACCTCTAATAGCCTAAATTATCACCGCACCATTTAAGAAAATCAACACCTAAGAGAAACCAATGAGCATAAGCAAGAGAGTTTGAACAAAAAGTGTTTGATAAGAAGAGAAATTCAATGCATGAGAAAAATTAAGGTGAATGTGTAAGAAAGAACACATGAGCATAGATAAAATACTTCTTTGCTTATTACTTTATTTTTTAGGCACTTTTTATTTTTATTTTCCTTGATGCTACTTTTTTAATAACATTTGCGTTGAAGCCTAAGAAACATTTGAAACAAAAATGCTCACAACAAATATTTGAGTCAAGGAAGTTCTAAAACCTACAAATAACACCCTTGTCAGTTGAGTGGAATAATTATGTGCCTCACAAAGGTTCTACTTCCACTCTAAATAATTATTATTTCCAAAGGATATGTAGGTATTCCATATTTCATTTAATTTATTCTTAATAAGCTTTTAATTCCTTTAAAAAATGAATGTTTCCTCAATATATCACCACCTACATAGTGGGATAGTTGATTTTTGAAACAAGGTTTAAAATTTTGAATAGTGGTTCATGGGTTGAATTCCTTTGGGTGTTCATTTAAAAGCTTTTAAATTACATGGTAGGGACCTTCTATTTGCAAGGGTAATTATTTTTTATAAAACGGAAAAGATGATAGGGGCATATTATAAAAACAAAGGCAATCTCTTTTACTTTTTTAAAGAAACAATTAAGGAGTCAAAAACAAATCATAGGCATTCTTAGAAAAGTAAAACAAAAAGATTATATTTAAATTAAAAAAGAGGATAAATTAGAAGAGCCAAGGGTGTTATGGGTAGTAATATTTCTTTAAGGGAGTTATAAGGTATTCAAGTGCTTTTTATTTATGTGGGAAAATTTTGAAGGAAAAAAGGTGGCATTTTAAAAATTGAAAAGGAAAGTTTGAGATATTTGAATTTTAGAGGTTCCATATTTTTTTAAGGGAGTTATATGGCATGCAAGTTCACTTTATTTACATGGGAAATTTTTGAAGGAAAAAAAGGTGGAATTTTGAAAATTAAAAAGGAAAGTTTGAGATCTTTGAATTTTAAAGATTCCACATTTTTTATTTTTATATTAAATTGCAAGGAAAATTTATAATTATTTGTAATAAGGTGCATTTTTTGTGGTGACTAACACCTTAATGTTTTTTTAATTGTGCATCAGAAATAAAATTTTGTATCAAAGAAATTAAAATTCAAAGGCTACAAATATAAGTGTTCACATCACTAAGACAACAAGTGAAAAGCAAAGAGAAAACAAACAAAAAAATGAGGTGATATTCAAAAGCGTGCATCATTAGAAGTTAGTATAGATAAATATAAGCAAACAGAAATTTAAATGTATGAGTCATCAAATACAAGTGAAAGAGAAGAGGAACAAGTTATATATCTCTATTTTTTAAACGTAAATGAAGAATTATTTGCACTGAGGTCCTATATACATTTCATTATCAAAAATGCTCAAAAGTGTGTATCAGTAGAATTAAAAGGATACTTACGAAGAATTCTCAAAGAAGCTGAAAATGGAGACTTCTCAACACTTAAGTACTTCTTAAGTATTAATCTTAAAAAAGTGAATGACTACTTTAAACATTTTATTACATTACCTATTGGTGTGGGTAAGATAATGTATATAGTATTATTCACCCTAATGTCTTTAAGATGAAGTACAAAAGACAAGAGAAAATAGTTGAAAGGTTGAAGGAGAAGCCCATGATGAAAAATGTATGTTGTGATACAAATGATCTTCTTCAAAGGATAGATGTCATTTGTGATACAAGAGATCTTTTCAAAAGGTGATAATAATCTTGTGACACCAATGATTTGTAGATTGTTTGAGACAATAAAGATGATGTTGAAGTTGTTTGTAGTGGACATGATAAAGACCATAGTGTCATAATGGTTTGTGATAGTTTAGAATATGTTGAAAGTTATTATGATAAATATATCTTTGAACATTTGAATATTATTAGTGAAAGTGACAAAAATCAGAGTAGAGATAAAAAAAATTAATGTTTGAACAACGGTGATAGAGTTCTAAGTAATGATGAAAATACTTGGTTTAATGGAAAATACCATAAATTAACTAATAAAAATGGGGGTTTAAACATCAAGTCTTGTGACAAGGGCCATAATGATGGTAATGAAGAATTTTGAAATTTTGAAAGGCATACAAAAGGTTTTGGTTCAAAATTGTTGAGAAAAATGAGATATGTGGGTATAGGTTTGGGAAGATATGGGAAAGGAGTGAAAGGGCCCATATTACTATATATAAGGCCAAATAATTAGGCCCTTGTATATACAAGACAAGCAAGTGATCATACGACTAAATTTATGAAAAGGGAATCCTTTATAAAAGAAAAAAATACAAGTCAAGAAGGAAGCAATGCCACAAAAATTGTGACAAGTGGAAAACATGCAAAATTTATAAGAAAAGACATCAATGAAGGGAATAAAGTCCCTAATAAGAGTTGTACACATTGTGGAAGAACATGACATGACATAAAAATGTTGGTATCCCCATTGTTGTGAAGTTTGTTGAAGAAAGAATCATTCCCAAAGAAATTACCAATATAAGGAGAGAAAAATAACAAAATAAAACTAATTTATGGATGGATAAGTATGTGTGAATGGGATAAGATAAAGGAAATGTTGTGTGGTTTCTACAAGAGGAGACCAAGTGTGATGAAACATCAAAGTTTGTTGAATATAAAGAATAATATGAGTTTTTCCATGGTGAAATGTGTTGGGAAACTTAAATTATTTTAGTATCAGAAGATGATCCAAGCACAACTTAGAAAATTACATGCAAAAGAATGCTTATGTGAAATATTCCAATGATATGTTTTAGTGGTGATTTCCCAAAGGTTATGACAGAATGCTTGTTCCAATGATGACCTAAAGGTATTGATGGTTGAGTAGCGACCTAGAGGTAATGATGGCCAAGATGTAACCTTGAGGTAGAAACCCAAAGGTATTGACCTAGAGGTAAACCCAAACAATTCATAGAGGTGGACCTAGTGGAGGTTACATAGATTTAGTTGAGCCCTTGCCAGAAGAGCCAGAGCTAGCAAAGTGAAAGTTAGCTAGCAAGTGACAATGAAAAATCCAAATAATATCTATAGTGTACCACTCCTAAATGCATGGGGATAATATTTTTTACCAAATAATGTCAGACGAAGAGGTGTTAGACCTTATTACATTATTTGAAATTATGTAATCATTTGATATTTGCAATTTTTAGGGGATAGATAAATTATTCTTCCATGTGGAGAATTAAAAAGACACATCTCCCGATGTAAGGAGATGAAAAGACATATAAAGGTGAAATACCAAGAGTTGTAGACTATTAAAGAGACTCCCAAATGTGAAGAGACTCCATGATGTATAAAAATATATGCATACAATAAATTATGCCTTGTGAAGTGAGGCAAAGTGTATGAATATTGTGTGAATAATATGATGAAAATATTTGTGATACATCTTTGTGTTTAATATTATTCTGGCACAATAGTCTTGTAAATTTCATTGCTTGTCTTTCCCCATATCTAACACTTTTGATGTTTAGGTGTCTGGACGATTGCTTTTGTTCTCTAGGTGAGTGCCTTTCGACATGCAACATGTGCTTCTTTGTTTGTGTGATTTGCTTCGTCATTCCAACACGTGCTTTTCATTTTTCTTCTACTCAAATATTTCCATTGGGTGTAAATATATATTTTTCAAATGTCATTATCTCATGACGTGCTTGAGAGATGATATTTTTTCATTTTGTATCACCTACTTTGAACACATGTTTGTGTTTTATACATGAATGCTTGGTCTTATTTGTCTTCTTCCTGAAGTGGTTCTAAAACTAATGGATGCTCTAATATTGTATGAAAATAAATGTTGTATTCATATCCTCATAAATAGGTGAAATGTGGTTCTAAAACCAATCAATGTTCTTATCTATGTAGAAACAAATTTTGTCTTCATATCCTCACGAACAGGTGAAATAATGTACCTATTTGATGTGCTTTGGACGTTTTATTTACACTTGGACACTATTCTAAGCTTGAATGTGTCGACTGCTCTTTCTTCCTTATCAAATGTATTTAGACTACTTTTCTTTTCTCATTCTTGTATCTTTCCTTCTTGGTGTATGTTTTCAGGGTAAAGCTTCTTTCCTTGGCAAACTCAACCAGATTCTTTTTAGAATTTTGGGAATCTTTTAAATGTTTCATGTCAAGATCTTTCCTGCTTGGTGGAACTTTTAGTTCCTCTCTTTTCTTTGAAAATTGTCCACTTGAATGTAGTGGTTGAATATTTTGCTAGAGGTTGTGGTTCTTGTATGGGCAAAATCCAAATCTTCAATGTTTTTTGTATTTGCTTTATGAAGATGTTTTTCTTCTCTTTTAAGGTTTATTGTAAACAATTTTCTCCTTGAAACTTCCTTTTTCAAATAAAGTGCTCTTTAGAGACTTTTCTTTGTCCAAGATAGAGTAAGATTAAAAGAATAATTTCAATGCTTGGATGTTTGTATTATGAAAGTAATAGGTATTTACATACATAGACTGCCTATTTCAAACATAACAACCTCTTAGCCAAACTTTATAAGACTCAATGTTATGATTATTGTATAATGAAAGTAATAGGTATTTAAATACATATGCTTCCTATTTAGGTATAACAACCTCTTAACCAAACTTGAAACTACTTTGGCTTATACTACATACCATGAAAGATGGTTATATCACTTACCTTTCAAGTAAACTATGATGTAATGACTCTTCATAATTCTTAAGAGTATGTATTCTGGACATTCTATACCCAATAGTTAACTAGCTAAATCATAGATTAATTTTGGCCTGATACATAGCTGGAAGTTTAGTTTTTTATTCCTAAATAAATATTAGGAACGCATAATTTAGGTCTCCGTTCATCATTTCCAAAACCTCGCCTTTTTATATATAATAAATAGTTGGGACTCCGAAACCTAGTGCTTTTTCTTTATTAAAGCAACGAAATAAATATCTATCATTATAGTTTCATAATGCAAACACAAATGCAGTTTATTGAGGTTTAATGGCACAGCTGTTTTTACCAATTTTCATAAGCTAGCTCTGCACCGTAGGGCTGTCTGTTTGCTGTGATAAGAGGGAAAGTGAAATACTGATCTTCACAATGAAGATCTATTCATGTTTCTGTTTATCAATATCATCCTTAAAATTTATTTTGAATTTCATTTTCACAATTCTTATTGTGATCTTAGATTTCTTTATGCATCCAAAAAATCATCTCTCAAGGTTGTGAAACATGTAACAATACTCTCTCTCAAAATCGTTACACCATTCCCATGTATATCTCGAATAAGGGCAAGCTACAACTAGGGGCCTCCCCATGCCATCGTCCTGTATTACCTTCCTGTAGAGAGGAGAATGATTTGAATGTCTGGTACTACAAGAGAACATAAAAGAAGGGTAGGAGAGAAGACGATCAAATCTACATTATGGTGCAGGCATTGGGGTTTTCGTCACTGAAAAGTGTTGTATACTTTTCATGGGAGCGGTTGGGAGTCGAAAGAGCATATTCCACGTTACGAACATAACCAGGAGGAGCCTTCTTGTCGTAAGCCTGGGGCGCATAAGGATAGTAAACTAGATTATACGGCACATATGGCCAAGGCTCCGCCTTTTTCCCTGTGCTTTGAACTCTTTTCAGTACCTTGTTTGCATCGACATATCCCGTTACCGTTAATTTGCTCTGGCTTTTGTTTACATCCACCGACTTAACTCCTGTAACCAAACCAGAAAAAAAAAATCACCAAAGATCATGCACACTATAACGCTATTCCATTCAAAAAAAAAAAAACCACATAAAATTTATTCAAAACGATAAAAAATGTAAATCTCACCATTCATGGACGACACCGAGTTCTTGACCTTTCTTACACAGCCTTCACAGTCCATCCGAACCTTTACCTCTACAGTCTGCATTCCAAATAATGAAAAACCAATGAATATATATATATATATACAAACCCCAGGTAATCAACATAACTTTAGAAAACGATAAACAGATAAATACAAGATAGATAAGTATTAATGTGAACAAAATTTTAATAATGAAATATGTTATTAGATATGAATCATCACATTAATCTATTAGAAAACAAAAAAATTAATATAGATGTTAAAGTGAATAAAATTTTAATAATGAAATATGCTATTAGACTTGAATCATCACATTAAACAAGAAGATCAATAGCCATATATGTTTAAACTGGAAGAAAAATTACCCTGAACTCTTTGCGTCTGCGGCGTGTGGAGGTGCCACCGAGCAATGCCGCTATGTAATAGATGGCTCCCATCACGAACCAGGGAGCTCCGCTCCTCCCTTTGCCGAGCGGGTGCCTATTCCAAAGGGCAGCAGGCTATTTAAACTGGGAGAGAAAAGGTACCGAATAAGAAAGCATGGAGTCAGTATGAGATGGCGTATTTCTATATTAAAATATTTGTGTGATTGTGTGCGCGTGAATGCATGCAATGCAGCCGCTTGTCAAAGAAGAGAAAGGGGAGGCTGAATAGATGCCAGTTCACTCAAGAAAAAGTGTCCCATCACAGGTGGGGGTGGGTTTCTCCCTCCCACACGCAATCGCAAAACCAGTGTCTTACATGTAAAAATGTATACTAGTTTTTAAGGCCACGTTGGATGATCTTTTCACTATGACAACTTATTTTAAGGCCAAATATTCGACTGCCGATTGGTGGATTGGTAAGTGTTAGTTTGGTTGTACATTTATCAAGAAGAGATCTAGCTTCAAACCTTGATTGTGTCGGTTAGCAAAGAAAATAGTATGATCTGAATCTTTTGAGTGCGCGGCTAGACCCACAATAGCGACTGGGCGGTTGCCAGGTTACCATCTCACAGATTAACGTTAAGGAGACGTTTTGGACGCTGTTTGATAGTAGAAAATGACTGTGGATGTAACCGATTCCCCTATGTTACTAAAAACAAACACTTGACTGTTACTTTCTTTGATTAGAGAAACAGTGTGTACATGAATGGGACAACCTGGTCTATAAGAGGAAGGAGATATGTAAGTATAGGTTCCTATTTCGTGTGAGGAAAGATTGAGAGAAGTTTTGGAATAAGGAACGATGAATTATTATTGCAAGCAAATGTCCATGTCGAGAGGGAGCGTTTGTCAAAGGGGGAAAGAAGCGGGAGAAGCGCCAATGATCCGGAAGTGTGATTGCTATTGTAGGTGGGTGAGGTCATACAATCAAACCTGAACGCAAATGGTTTACAGTGAATTCCAGCCATGGAAAGGAAAATTCAGGCTCAAATTGAAAGAAGGAAAGAAAGAAATCAATAAAAAAATAAGGCGTGCACGACAGGGTGGATGACGATTCAATGAGTTGTCTTGTCTCGTATGGAAAGAAAGCGAAGCAGCTCAACAAACCCAGTCGCTTCCTCAAGTTACCGCATATTCTCAGTCGATGTCCATCAATAGTGTTTTTTGTTTTTTTTCCTCAAATTTCAATAGAATAAGCAAAGCAGGGTGCCAACATTGGAATATGAGAGGGACATCATCGGACTTGTTGCATGACGACTGGTTTCAAATTTAGAGTACAATAATTAGAATTTTAATTATGTGCGGTGGGATCCGAGGTCTAACAAACCCTAGAAAACAACTCTGCTATTATATATCTTATTCCCTTGCATGATTGAGGTGAAAAACACTCATAGTCAATCATCATTGGGAAGACAAAGTTGTCCCCATCGAATTGATCGTCATCAATGTTTTTCAAGAATGGGGGTGATAGTGTGAGGACCTTTTACCTGGCGAATTTTTATAAACTTTAGTTTGTTGTATAAACTTTGGTTTGTTGGATTGAAACAGCACACCAATAAACATATGGTCCCTACCAACCTATATATTTTTTGGAATGAGGACCTTGATAATAAACTATTGTCCTATATCCTACCTTAAGAATTTAATCTGATTTAAGAAATAACTAGTATTCTATGATAACTTGAATCTTTTTAATAAAAACTTAAAATATATATTAATTCAATATTTCAACAAAAATAAATAAATATTTTAAATATTTTTAGATATTGTAAGATAAAATACAATTACAGGTTACAAATCAAAAGTTTATTTAAATCATTTGTAAACTTAAAACATATTAATTCAGAACAAATATTTTAAATAATATTAAATATATATAACATGCAAAAGAATATTGTTTTCCCAGGATGAAGTTCCATTTGCATATTAGAGTCCAAAGTTTGTTTTGTTGCAAAATTCTACACTGTACAAGATGGTTGCCCACCCACCTTAATAATATTATTTATTTTTTCCACTTCAACCCCTCATGATTAAGGCACATTGGCATTCCGTAGCAATGTTATGTACGACGAAAACCAACATTATTTGGAAGGTTGTGAAGTAGATATCTTCACAACCATCCATATGGGTCTAAATATGTTAAAAAATATATATATATATTATTAGAAATATAATAAGATTATTTATATTTACTTTGGTTTGAATTTAAATTGTTATAATAAGATTATTTATATCTACTTTGGTTTGAATTTAAATTGTTTATGAATATTAAAGAGATATTAAAATTAAATAGAAAATTTAATTAAAATAAATAATATTTCAATGGTTTTTCTTTCCTGCCTTGTAGTTTTAAAGATTTAAATATTTTAAATAAAAAATTTAAAATTTAATTTTAAAAATTAAAATATGTATTTATTAAATAACATAGCATAAATATATTTTTTTAAACTTATACTTAATGAATACATCAACTTTATATAACCTAAAATTCACAAACATTGTTAAGAATTTTTAAATGCAGTGTCATTTTTTTATACAACTAAAACTTCACATATATGAGATTATGCATAACAAATGATCCTCCATTATTGAAAGGGTTATGTTTATGGTTAGTTTTCTATCCTCAGTTTGGAGTGCTTATTAGTAGGCTGCCCATGGTTTGGTCAATATTTGTCGGTGGATTGTGGTTGGTTGAATTCTTTGGATGGTTGAAGAAATTATAAATATTCCCTAAAAAAAAATACAAATAATCTTCCATTTGCATCCACCTTAACTATAGGTCTTGCTCAAAATTCAAGATTAATATTTATTATTTTTAATTAAAAAAAAAATTACATTAAATATAATATTCATTAAAAGTAATATTTTTCATTAAATTGTTTTTTATTATATATCTTTTCAAAGGAAGTAATATTTTATGCCCTCTTTTAGTGATGATATTAATATACACGTCCTTCACAAATATTATCTCATATAACCTATCATTATCAAGTGATCTTGTGTTCAAAACCCCTTGAAGGTGGTCCTTCTCCTCAAAAAAAAAAAAAAAAAAATCTGATATAACCTATCATTATTAACCTTAAAGATACTAAATACTACTTTCCAATTTCCTTAGCTATAAAGATATTTTTTCACCAATTATTTTTTTATTAAGTAAAAAAATAACGTAATTTTATATTAATTAAATATAAAATTACATTCTACCGCTATATTTTAGCTAGGCTTAGAAATGGTTATTTATTCAATACTTCTCACTTTATATTTCGCCTAGGTTTGGATATGGTAATTTATCCAATGCTTCCCACTTTAAATATTTGGCAATTATGGAGGTTTGGATGATTAAAAATCTAAATTACTTGCAACTTAGTGACAAGTCATTTTGTAAAATATATAATAAATAATAAATAAGTTTTATATATTTATTTTTATTGATTTCTTAATTATTTAATATAATTTAAATTATAAATTAATTTAAATAGTATTTTTTTTATTTGGTTAGTGTGAGAAATTCTTACGACTAACGCATTGGGCAGTCTCTTCCCCACCATGACCTCTGTAAAGTTGAGAGCTATGCTTATCAATAGGAATTTAACATATAACCATCACAACCAGGGCAGTCTCCTCCCCACCATGACCCTTGTAAGGTTGAGAGCTATGCTTATCAATAGGGAATTTAACATACAACCATCACACCCACCCCCTCACACACTGGCCCATGCTCGCGGAATTTAAATAGTAATTTGAGTTGATTGTAATATTTATACTATGAATTACATTTTTAAGGTTATTGATATTCCATTTATTTGAAAAGTAAGGTATAGATCTTTGTTTATGGGGCATCATTCCCTTGGGTTAGGTGTAACTTTCTCATCCATGGTATCTTGTTATAAGTGAACATGGTTTACAATCAAAACCAAGTTATTGGTATCTCATCAAAAATATTCATTATAGACATGGAATTGTAGAGTTGAACCAAGAAGACATAATGAAAGTGATGCTATTCTAGAGTTCTATTTCTTGTCCATGATGCTTATTGTAGAGAAGTGGCATCCCAATACAAAGTATGGTTATAATATACAATGAACTAATGCCTTGAGGAATCCAATTAAGTTGTGTTCTATTGGCCCATTTTTGTATAGACTTAAATACTTTATGTTTTTGTTGTTTTCGGTCTTTGATTAATTAATAACAATTTGATTTACAAGGCTAAAAACCCTATAATTATATATGTTATATAGTTTAATGTAATATAAACTTTATTTATATTTATATAATTTTTAAATATATTGTATCATTTATTATTAATAAAAATATATTGCATCATTTATTATAAATTTAAGCCTTTTTTCAAAAAAACAAAATATATATATATAACAAATAAATAAGTAAATTAATTGTTAAAAAAAAAATTATAATTAAAAATAATAATAAATAATATAATATATAAGTAAAATATAAAATGGTATTATCTCAATCGTTTAAATTCCTTGACAAGGATGAGACCCATGTTTGAATCTTGTCAAGTTATACATAGATAATATTCAAGTTCATACAGATGAAACACGTTTTAATCCTCTAAGTATATATATATATATATATATATTCAAATTTTATTATTTTTAAAATGATAATAATATATTTTAAAATATATATTTAAAAAATAAAAATAATTCGTATTATTAACATCAAATCTAATTTATTATATTGAACATTTATTATATTGAACACATGACATTATTGTATAAATAATTAATCAATTAAGAGCTTAAATAAAAAAATTATTTGAATAGAAACACTATGTCATAAAAATTTAAAGAAGAAAATTAAATTTATGTATTTTTTAAATCGAGAGGCCCCAGGTTCAAATCTCTCCCCTCACATGTATTTTTTAATATTTTTTATATAAAATTGCAGGGACAACGCACGGGTTTGAGGTTTGGCTCTTCTTCAGTAGATCCAAGGTTCAAACTGTAGCATGGGTGAGTGTGTGAGGGGGTGGGTATGTGTTCATCGAAAAAAAATTGCAATGATTTTATTTATGTTACATCAATAATACATAGTGGTATCAAAATAACTTTATACATTTATTATTTGGCAACATTTGAACTTGTGTTTCCTCTTTAAAGTCAAAGAATTTAACTGGCAAGTTCATTTTTTTTTATAACTTGCACTTGTGTTACTTTATATAGATTATTATTTCACATTCATACAATGTGGTTTTCTACAAGTATATTAAACAATAAAATTATCTTCAAATAATTATTAATGATTATTAAGAGATTTAGATCCATCCCGCACCACTTGTATGAGTCACCAATAGTATGTAGGTCTTCGTGAAAATTTTAGATTATATTTAATGAAGTATGATTCAAGCATTTTAAACCTAATTATTAGGGTTAAATTTTATTAAAAAGAGTTGTGCATCTCTTGATCATATTTGATACTTTTGAAAGCATTTTATTGATTTGAAATAGACTAGATTAGAGCTATAATCATACAATTATGACTTCCATAGATGGATCTATCTAAATTGTCAAATAATCAACTAAAATATGATCAAACACACATTCTTGAGAAGCAAAGTCATCCATTGCATTCAAATCCAAACTTGATGAGAAAACTTCTACTTTATACTAATTATGTCACATGACTCTCTTTGATGAATGAATCATCTTGACTTGCCAATAAATAAAAGGTACTACTTTATTTTAGATGATCTTGGATCAATTATCCATTGTTTGATTTGTAATTTTTGGATTCATACATCCATGATCCAAATCTAAATATTTTGCATAAAAATGTGTTTAACAGAGGTAAAAGTAATAAAAAATCTAAATATTTTGCATAAAAATGTGTCTATCAAAGGTAAAAGGTATAAAAAATGTGCTATATTCAAGATTACGTGAAGTCTTGTATAGGGAGAAAGACCAATATCAAATATATTCTCTACCATCTACTTGATAATAGTGTGATATCTATTATAGAATGTTAACATATTATTATTATAAATTTTAGTCTTTCACAAATGTACAACTACACGTCTTTTTCCAATTTGCTTCTTTATTATCTTTCTTTCAAATGAGGTGAAAGTTCTATTGTTAATTGGATTCATGTGTTGAAACTTAAGCCATACTTATAGTAGATTGTAAACAATGGATTTGTGAGGAATATCTATTAATGCCATACATATGGTAAGTTCTTACCTCGTATGTATGGATGATTTGAGTTATGACTTCAAAGAAAATACACTCTCATTTAATTAATCACCTCAATATATCCATTAATTTTTAAACAAAATGAGATTGATTGATATGATTTAGCGTCCATCATGGACGAGAGGCTAAAAAATAAAACATATTCAAAATTTTAGTGTATTTAAAAAGTTTATTTTTATAATATGAGATAGACCCACACTATATCAAATAATATATTTACAATGTATTTTATTGATATATTTTTTTTATAGGGCATAATCGTTTTCATGTCTAATAAAAGAAATTCATGAAGTCCATGAAAACTAACTTTCTTGTTTATTAATTATCAACAAATATGTGAATGATGAATTACTGATTGGATTGCAATTGTACATGCCATGCATGACTTAGAACTTTTGGCAATCGCTCAAGTATATTTTTCTATTTCAAATATTTTTGCAAGACTGTCATAGTGTTTTATGGAACAAATAGTATGTTTATCATCTTTTATTTCTATATTTAAAAATATAAATGGGTCCAAGATGGAATAAAATTCAATCATGCATGCAATATTCACTAACATGTTTATCTATAAGTACTGAACTTGATATTTCTTTAAAAATTATAATCATTCTCATATAGACATGGCTAAGTGGAGATATCATGTCCATAAGATTCAAGTACATCTACCTTAATTTTAATGTAAATATATATTAAATAATAATACTTGTTATATTTTGTAAACTAAACAAAAGCATCTATAATTTAAAAAATAAAGCTTATTTTAATAATCATAACAAATTTTAGATTAGAGTGGTTACACATACTCACTCTCATAAAAATAAATTCAATACTCAATAAAACTTTGTTTTTCAATCATTTTAATCCTACTAGGCTATTTTCTAAATTTCACTTTTATTTTAGGGTTGACTAGAATGGCCTTAATCGGTTAATATTTTTTTAGGTAATTTTAAATACAAAATATGGGAATAAAACATCAAGATATGTCATTTGAATATCATACATACAAATCATAAATTTGTATCCCTCAATGAATTTTATCTCATAGTTGCAATCCTTCTTCTTTCACCTACTATCACTTAGAATCTTTTATAATCCTACTTGCCACTCCTGTATAATGACACTTAGAGGTATAATAAGTCTATCATTCAATTACCCTTCGCATCATGCCTCTTTTGCTAGTTAGTGTTCTTCCATTAGGATTCCCTCTTACCTCAAGATGAAGGTAGGGCTCATTGGCCAAAATCAAAGATCAAGGTGAATTATTAAGCATCATTAAAAGTAGTAAAGATCAAGCATGAAGTCAAGAATCACCTAAGAGATTAGTATATTTTATTTCTTTCATGTCTTTTAAATATATTTCACATTACTTATTTTATTTGTATTCCATTATTCAAATTTCATAGTATTTTTTAGAAACATTCAAAAATATAGCATTCACCACAAACCATTTGTAAAATAATAAATGATGAAATAAGAGACTAAATAGATGAAAGAAGAACTAATGAAATAAAAGAGGTGGTGCTTATAGATACTCCACGATGTATCACATTGATGTCACTCACTAAAAAGTATATTTATGGTTAGGGTATTTACAACAAATACCTAATCCCTAATAATAATTAACCTAAGCCAATATAAATAATTGCTTAGAGGCTCATTTTCAATTTTAATTACAACCTCATAAATTTAACCATAGTAGTGGTTTAATCAATGTTGCTAGGAATAAATACATTGAATCATACTCATAAACTTACATAAAGAGTGAGCAAGGTGCAGCAACAGGATTGTCATTGTTGTCAACACAATCAGTTAGATCATTTGATTCAGGGGACAGGAAGTTCAGATGCTCAGAAGCTATTCAGATTCAGTAAATAGGAAGTTCAGAGATCTCTCAGAATATGTACAGTGTTTTTCCAAAAAGACCTAAGTGGTCCTTATGCAAAAAATCAAAGAAAAAGACAAGTAAGAAAAGTGTCACGATATCGCGACATACTCAGAAAACAAGAAAACTGTCATGATTTCACGACATATTGGAGGAGAGAGAAAGTGCAAAGAAAAATGTCACGATTTCGTGACATATTTGAGGAGAGAGAAAGTGCAGGGAAAAATGTCGCGATATAGTGACATATTGGAAGAAAGAGAAGCAGCAGGTAAAAGTGTCACGATTTCGCGACATGTTGAAAGAGAAGAAGGCAAGTTGAAAAACTGTTGCGATTTCGTGACATGTTCGAAGCAAAGGCGCAAGCAGGAAAAACTGTCACAATTTCGTGACATGTTGAAAGAAAAAATGCAAGGAAGGAAAACAGTCACGATTTCATGACATGTTTGAAGAGAAAGTTCATTCAGGGAAAATTGTCACGATTTTGTGACATGTTCGGAGAGAAAGAGCCTGCAAGGAAAAGTGTCACGATTTCGCGACAATTTGCAGGAGAGATAGTACGAACGAAAAAGTGTCGTGATATCGCGACATGTCACATTTTCGCGACTCAAGTAGGAGAGAGAAAGTAAGTTTGAAAAGTGTCACGATTTCGCAACATGCTGCAGATGAAAGTGTTCGAAGTGAGAACTATCGCAATTTCGCGACATGCTACAGAGGAAACAATTCGAAGTGAGAACTGTCGCAATTTCGTGACAAGTTCAAGGAGAGAGAAAGTAAAGTGAAAAGTGTCACGATTTCATGACATGCTACAGATGAAAGTGTTCGAAGTGAGAACTGTCACGATTTTGCGACATGCTACAGAGGAAAGAGTTCGAAGTGAGAAGTGTCACGATTTTATGATAGGTTGAAGAGAAAGCATGCGGATGCAAAAAGTGTTGCAATTTCATGACAGGTTGTAGAGAAAGCGTACGGATGCAGAAAGTGTCACGATTTCATGACAGGTTAAAGAGAAAGCGTACGGATGCAGAAAGTGTCATGATTTCATGACAGATTGAAGAGAAAGCGTACAGATACATAAAGTGTTGTGATTTCATGACAGGCAGAAAAGAAAGCATGCGAATGCAGAAAGTGTCACGATTTTGCGACAAATTGATAGTGCAGCGTACAATTGTAGAAAGTGTCACAATTTCATGACAGAAATAGAGAACAGGACTTCAACAGCAGAAGTGTTGCAATTTTACAACAAAAGCAGAAAGGAAGTCGACGAAGGGAGAAGTGTCGCGATATTGCGACAACAGCAAAATTGATGGTGACGAAGGCAGAAGTGTCGCGATATCGCGACAAAAGCAAAGTTGAAGTTGACAAAGGCAGAAGTGTCACGATATCACGACAAATGCCAAAATGAAGTGTACGGAGGCAAAAGTGTCGCGATATCGTGACATGTTGTGGTTTCACGGCAACATGAACAAAAAGAAGCTATAGAGTCAGATAAGTTGAAGCCGACGAAGACCGATGACAACCGACTAAAATTAGGGTTTACAATTGATGAAATCTAGGGTTACAACAGACTAAGATTAGGGTTTTCACAGTCGACTAAGATTTTTTTTTCATCATGAGATTTCTACTATAAAAGGAGGGTTGTTTGGAGATTTGAAGGATCGATGAAGTGTGTGAAATCTGTCCGTAGTGCGCAGAGTGAGCGAGTCATGTCGAATCAAGCTAAGTGCGAAGTAAGAGCGCACAGAGAGTAAAGAGCGCAAAGGGTAGAGATGATAGTTCGACTGTAATGGCGTAGAGTGCGCAAAAGGTGAAGTTGATCACAGAGCTCGACTGCAGCAGTACAACAGATGCGAGTATCTTACGAACTATAAGCTCTAGACTAGTCAGGGTCTTGTGAAAGCAAAGGTATTTTTTTGTAACATTTATAGATTCAGAATTGTAGTCCAAGTTGCTACTTGGCATCTGGAGTTGGTGCTCCTTTCTGTTGGTGCAAATAAATCAAGGGTTGGTGCTCCTTCTAGTTGGTGTTGGTAAATCAGGGGTTGGTGCTCCATTCTGTTGGTGTAGATAAATCAGGGGTTGGTGCTCCTTCCAGTAGGTGCTGGTAAATTTATTGTAAAATTGATTGTTTTTCTAAGGCTGGATTTGGATGGGAGTCCAAGCAGTCAATTTTTGAGGAGTAGCCACATTGGTGAACCTCGTTAAAATCTTGTGTTGTGTGATGCTCTCTTGTTATAATTGGTGTATCTATTTTTAAGTCTGCATTACTTTAGCATTAAGAATTACAAATTTAAAATTTTAATAAGCTACACTGATTCACCCCCCCTCTCAGTGTCGTTGTAAGTTTAGCAACCTAATCCCTAATAATAATTAACCTAAGCCAATATAAATAATTGCTTAGAGGCTCATTTTCAATTTTAATTACAACCTCATAAATTTAACCATAGTAGTGGTTTAATCAATGTTGCTAGGAATAAATACATTGAATCATACTCATAAACTTACATAAATAGTACATCACATATGCTTATAGGCTTACATAAAGAGAGCTCCTAGTCTTACATCATCATTATTAGCCTTGATCAATAAGGTTATAGTACTAGTATTCCAAAATCCCATGGTCAAATTTATGACCAAGGAGAGTAGCCATTAGAGATGCTAACATCTTTCCCCTATAATTAATGTTAAAATAGACCAATGAATATTGGTATCTACTATGTTAAATTTTTGTAAACTAGATCAACCCTTTCGTTAATATAAATGTATCACTCAATCTACTAGGTCAAAGATGTTGAGCTTCCCATGAGAAGATCATCAATAAACAATATAATAATCACACTATATCTACCAAACTAAGTACATAAATTTCGTATGCAAATATTATTTTAAACATTTCCATGAAGAATATTACATAGATCCCTCTAAAGTATTTCCCACCCATAAGAAGTAATAAATAGAGAAAAAATATTAAACAATCCAAATAATAGGAATAACTCTTAGGATAATCAACCCCCATCATCTGAGAGGAACCCATAGGAATAAGGTGTACCTTGTGATGATCATTTGAAGTATACTCCTCTAGCAACCAATAATATACTGCTACATTATAATAAGTCCTTGAAAGGATTTCACCAATCGATAAATTTTGAAAAATCATATGATCTAAAAAAATGTGCTAGAATACTTTTCTATGTAAACTTTATGGACTTTACAATTTTGGGTCTATTACCAATAAACATAAAAATATTTAAAATCTTAAAACCTTCGAAGATAAAATTTCAAATCAAAGCCTTCCATATGTTGTATGTTTATAGGAAGTTCTTTGCCACTTGTTTATCATGTATGTATCAGGTGAATAGATGCCTTATCTTGATTTATTAGTAGATATTATATGTGTGTGTGATGAATAGTCATTTCAATACCACACAATTCAATATATGAATAGATTACAAGAAAAATTAATAAGTAATAGGATTTGAATAGGCAACATTAACATAGGGAATGAACTAGGCTAGCTAGGATTGCCAATAACCCTAAAATAGGCTTCAAACAAAAATATGTGCACATGACCCTTGGTGTTAGAGAAGGAATAATACATGCATGGTTCTCTTTCTTTTAAAGCAAAATTGACTTCACTATGATTCAAATTTTCTCTCCTAAATATGAATTTTCAACACATTTATGTTGGAAAATACACCCAATTGTTGAGTTGGGGTAAATATTCCATGGCTTGGTTAAGGTTAATTAGCTATGGTATGAGTGCATTCCAAAAAATACCATTGCTAGTGGAAATCAAACTAAATTCATTGAAAGGAAACTTACATTATCATATATTATCCAATAGAGTCTGTAGTGCTAGCAAGAATGATGAAGAACCTTACAAATAAAAATCTATGATTATAAATAACCATACAATTACATTCCATAATGATGGAAGAGACTTGAACCCATACCCATAGGTTTAAAAGTTCACCAAAAGGTATTTTTGTAACATATGGAAAGTAGAACATCAATTCCAAAACTAATGGAAATATGCAAAGTGCTCTCTATTATTAATTTCAAAAGGGGGGTTACATAATAGTTTCTCTTGAAAAAAAATTTCTCCCTTTTTCAATGTAAATGTTGATACTGTTGATGTTTTTCAGTGCCCTCAATGCACGTGGGATTCTTTGTATGTGTGACATCGGTTGGATGCTTGGAGATGTTTGAAATACATGTATAAACCTATAAAAATATGTTAATGTGTTTAAAGATCTGTCATGGATTAGACCCCTGTTCATACAGATAAAAATGACATGAAAATGACATAAAATGTGTTGAAAACTAGAGGAAAAGTTGTAAAAACCCTAAACATAGTATACCTACTTGATTTGGAGTTGTAGAGTTGTTGTAGACCTGGTTCACATGGTGGGGTGTGAACCTGTGCTTGGGTTTGCACGGCAAGGTGTGAACCTTACTATTGTTGACTAGTTGCTATAACTTTTTGTTCGAATATGATCTAGGTAATGTTTGTTGATGTTTTATGGATGCAAAAATAGCAAAAGGTGTTCTAGAGCAATTTTAGCAAAGTTTTGGTATTTTTAGCCAAAATATTGAGAGAGAGAATTATGAAGGAAATGACCCTCTATTTATATAGTGGTCCAAGGCTAGGGGGGAGTGAGGTATCCTTAGTGATGTGGCCTAGACTCTAATTTAGGATTTACCATGGTGAGGTTAGGGTGATGAAGTGGAGTGCTTAGTCATCCCTTCATGTGCCCTGAAGGAAATATCCTAGGTGCACACATGTGTGAGCAAAAATTAGGGTTAATATTGATAATCTAATCCCTAGGTTAGTTGGAGGTTAGGTTAGGTATCTTTGGAAATATCCTAACTAAGTGGGTGCACACATGTGTGAGGATAGAATTAGGGCTAATTTGGATTTAACCCTAATTAAACCTATTTAGGCAATAAAGTGCACTTAAGTGAAAAGTGACTTTCAAAATAGAATTGTAAATAGCATAATTAGGTGTTTGGAGGAAATGATCCCATGGGGGCCCTAATTAGGTGTATAAAAGGGCTTAGGTGGCCAAAATGGGCTTGTATGTGGCCCTTTCATGAATAGGAAGTGTTTTGGATGCAATTTATGTAGTTTTGTAGGTTTTGAGACTATGATTGCCTATGATTGCCTATGCTTGCCTACGCATAACTACATGTTTCTACGTATGCCTACAGGTGCCTATGAATGCCTACAAGTGATTATGAATACCTACAAGCAACCATAAATACCTATAAGAAACTATGGGTGGTCATGTGCAACTTTTATGTGTCTACATTTACCCATTTTTGTAGTATGTTGTATAAGACACAATTTAGTACAAAAACATGATAGAAGAAGGTGATGAGGTTATTGGGAAGATGACAAATCTATGGATGAATGAATGTGAATAAATGAACGTATATGAGTACAAAAGAAACATAATTATAGAATAGGTGATTTACCAATTTAGTACAACATTTTGCAATATCATACTAGGTGCTTTTTGGCATAAACTTAAGGCTACTTTGTTCTTGTGATCAACGCAAGATGATCCAATTATGAATAGAACATACGCCTATTCAAGTTTTTTCTTTTTATTGATTGATGAGCACATGATGACATTGTGTGTGAATAGGATGTGGTGCAGGAACATGTTGTACCATCGAAGGCTTGTTCCCCAAGTGAGAGCAAATATACATAATATGATGGGATCGTTGCTATGAAACTGATAATAGGTGAAGCAATAGTTATTGATGTGTTCTTGAGAGTCCTATTTACCTTTATATTTTTCAAACTTTGAAATATCAAAGTGGAAAAGGTAAGGAGGAATGGGAACTAATGGATGAATGGGTTCATTGCACAACTCATTATATGTGGTTTTATAGGGCCCATAACCAATTTTGTGAAGATTCAACATCTTGACCTATTTTCATAAGAGTTGAAGTTGAGGTGATGGTGGTGTAATAAATTGTGCTAAGGTAGTAGAAGATTAAGAATTGAGAGGGTATTGGAGCTATTGTTCCTCCCATTATGAAAGAGGAATATATTGAAGTTGTTCCTATGGATTTGGTTATGGAACAGTGTGAGACATGGAGGCCGATGTGAGGATCTACTATGGGGTTGGCATCTACTGTGAATGGTAATATTGTGGTTGTGGAGTCTGTACCTGCTACATAGGAATATACTGTGATGGTTGTATGGTTGGAGAGGACAACCAGGAAGGAAGTGTCATGAAGAATGTAGGTATGATAGAGTGTGGTGGAGGAAGCAATGTTTGGATAGAGGATGAATATGGTTTACAAGGTGATGTGCCAAATGATGGTAATTATGTTGGACTAGATGAACGATGAATGGAGAACTCAGGTTGGGTATAATAGCATGGGGGATTGGTAAGGTAAGATGGGTAAAGTAGATTATAGTAAAAGAGAGGAATGGAATGGGGAGCATTAAGCAAGCGAGGTGGAGGAAGGCAGAAGGTGGAAGCAGATGAAGACAGAAGTGGGGTGGAATATGGTATACCATACATCCCAAAAGAGGGAAAATTAGGTGGAGGAAATTATGAGGATGGAGTGTAGGTATCAAAATTAAATGCCTAAGAAGAGGACATGGTGAATGTGTCCACAAATATTTGTGAAGATAATATTTTTGATGTTTTTGGGGAAGGAATTATTGTGATTGAGATGGTGATTGTGAGGTGGTATTGTAAGATTAAAAATATGATTATTGGGAAGGTGGTTGTTGCAATGCTTGAGAAGCATATTGGTGTGATGATGTGAGTTTAGTATACTATTATTGTAGCAATGATTGTTGTGAGGATGATTGTGATAAAGGTACCTGAGAGCTTTAGGTGGAGGACTGGGCATTCAAAATCATCCCTACTATCAGGTAAGATGATGTAGCCTTAGGGTGAGGATGATTAAGTAAAAAATGTTCATCCCTGAGGAGGGAATGAGATGGATCCTAAATAAAAGGATGAGTGAAGGTAGGTGAGGTAGGTGAAGTCTTCTCATCAATGGTAAATAAGGAATATGGATCTCCTAGAGTTGTATAGATAACATGGTCGTAAAACATGGATGTTGTATTAGATGGGGGTGAACGAGAAAGGAGGGAATGATCTTCACCAAAATATGTGGTGATAATATTACTAGATATAGAGGTCTCACCATGTCACATGGTGTGTATGCAATATGGATCAAAACTAGAAATAAAATTGGGTGTGGGAGTGGATGCTTCCCTCGTGGAGATAGGGGGAGTAATAGACTAACTAGAGATGGTTTGATAAGACTCCCCCTCAAGATGCACTTGCTCGTGTGCTCGACTATGAGTAACAATAGGCATGGTGATGTGTGGTGTGATTAGTTGTTCAAACTATCCAAAAATATAAATATAAACCTGTGAGTGTGTTTTGTGAAAAAAAATTAGGCAAATCTATGAAATTTGGTGTGTTTCTGTACACTAGAACAAAGTTCAAATACTGCTATGTAAACCTATACTATAGAAATCTGGTTTTCATAGTGCTATGCAAACCTAATCTAGAAAGTGAATTTGATATACAATTGATAGTGATAGACTATGAATAGCTAGTAAGTGGGTGGATAACAAGTGAATGTATTGAAACCAATTTTTGTGAGAGTGCAAAATAAAGTGTAACTAGAATCAGTGCTAAACAAAGAAAAATAAATGTTTGGTTGTTTAATGTGTTTTAATGAGAGTACCAACTCTAAAACATGACACTAGAAGTGGAGTGAAACTCTAGAAATAATAGGAGTGTCATAGACATGAAACCACCTACAACACCCAAGGGTGCACAAAATAGAACAATGTCTCAATAGGCGAATGACGACTTGAATGGAAAGGTGCAATAAAATTATTTTCAAAATGAACGAACTCAAAATGCACTAATGAGTCCAAAATCCTCTCACAAGAAGAGGTTGGCACTGTCTAATACCTGCTACTAGCCCAGCAAGGTGGTCACTTCACTCTCGAGTGAGATTAGTCAAGAATGATAGTTACCAGTTCATAAATTATATGAGCCATGTGAACAAAGGCATCTAATACTATTCCACTCTGAAGGTCTCTTCTGGTGATGAAATTTGAAAAATAGTCTCAAGAGTAGGGGATCTTTTGGTGATGAAGTTTATAAAACCACTCCTAGGGGATACTATGGTGTCTAGGGGGCAAGTTGGTGGAAGGAGATGAATTCTAACATCACCATTATCAAGTGGAGATTGGTTATGAAGTCCAATATTACCACTATGTATGAAACATGAGTGTGTGGTAGTGAGTTTGCTATCGATGATGTGAAAGCAAAAACAACTAGCTAAATACCTTTTCAGAAAGGAAACTAAACCTAGATGCCTTTCAAAAAGATAAGTTAAACCTAGATGCTTTTTTGAAAAGAAATCTAAACCTAGATGCATTTCAGAAAATAAAATCTACTCTATGAAGCTTGAAAGTAATCTAATATGAGGTGCATGAAAAAGGAATTTGAAATCTATCTATGTGCGTTAGAAAGAAAATTGAAATCCTAATCTTATGACATGAAAGAAAATATGCAATTTACCCTAGAGATTGGTTAAAGAAATGGGAATTTCCAATCTAGAAGATGTAAAGAAATTTGGGAACCCTAATCTAATAACTAAAAAATAAATATGCAAGTTACATGGGGGATTTGTGAAAGAAATGGAATCTAGATGATGTAAATAAATTTGAAACCCTAATCTAATGACATGAAAGGAAATATGTAAGTTAGCTGGGGGATTTGTGAAATAAATGAGAAATTTCTAATCTAGATGTTGTAAAGAAATTTGAAACCCTAATCTAATGACATGAAGGGAAATATGCAAGTTACCTAGGGGATTTGTGAAAGAAATGGGAAATTATTAATCTATATGATGTAAAGAAATTTGAAACTCTAATCTAATTAAATGAAAGGAAATATGCAATTTACCCATGGGATTTTTGAAAGAAATGGAAATTTTCTAATCTAGATGATGTAAAGAAATTTGAAACCCTAATCTAATAACATGAAAGGAAATATGCAAGTTACCCAGGGGATTTGTGAAAGAAATGGGAAAATTATGATCTAGATGATGTAAAGAAATTTGGAAACCCTAGTTTAATGACTAAAAAATAAATATGCAAGTTACCCATGGTATTTGTGAAAGAAATGAAAAAATTATAATCTAGATGATGTAAGGAAATTTGAAACCCTAATCTAATGACATGAAAGGAAATATGCAAGTTACCCAAGGTATTTGTGAAAGAAATGGAAAATTTCTAATCTAGATGATGTAAAGAAATTTGAAACCCTAATCTAATGACATGAAAGGAAATATGCAAGTTACCTGGGGATTTGTGAAAGAAATTGAAAATTTCTAATCTAGATGATGTAAAGAAATTTGGAAACCCTGATCTAATGACTGAAAAAGAAATATGCAAGTTACTTGGGGGATTTGTGAAAGAAATAGAATTTTTTCTAGTATAGATGATGTAAAGAAATTTTAAACCCTAATCTAATGACATGAAAGGAAATATGCAAGTTACCCAGGGGATTTTTGATATAAATGGAAAATTTCTAATCTAGATGATGTAAAGAAATTTGAAACCTTGATCTAATGACATGAAATAAAATATGCAAGTTACCCAAGGGATTTGTGAAAGCAATGGGAAATTTCTAATCTAGATGATGTGAAGAAATTTAAAACCCTAATCCAATGACATGAAAGGAAGTATGCAAGTTACTCGGGGGATTTGTGAAAGAAATGAGAAATTTCTAATATAGATGATGTAAAGAAATTTAAAACTCTAATCTAATGATATGAAAGGAAATATGCAAGTTACCTAGGGGATTTGTGAAAGAAATGGGAAATTTCTAATCTAGATGATGTAAAGAAATTTGAAACCCTAATTTAATGACATGAAAGGAAATATGCAAGTTACCCAGGGGATTTGTGAAAGAAATGGAAAATTTCTAATCTAGATGATGTAAAGAGATTTGAAACCCTAATCTAATGACATGAAATAAAATTTGCAAGTTACCCAAGGGATTTGTGAAAGAAATGGAAATTTTATAATCTAGATGATGTCAAAAAAATTGGAAACCCTAATCTAATGATTGAAAAAGAAATATGCAAGTTACCCAAGGGATTTTTGAAAGAAATGGAAAATTTCTAATCTAGATGATTTAAAGAAATTTGGAAACCCTAATCTAATGACATGAAAGGAAATATACAAGTTACCCAAGGGATTTGTAAAATAAATTGGAAATCTAACCTAAATGATATGAACGAAAATCTAAAAAATTTGACCTAAATGAAATTTTGAAAGAGATTAAAAGTTTAATCTAGTGCTTTAAAATAAAATTTGAAAGTGATTTGAAATTTTGAAAGAAATTAAAATGTACTCTAATAATTTGGAAAGAGATTGAAATTTTAATCTAAAGACATGAAAGAGATTTGAAAAGATCTAACCTAAATGATTTTGAAAGGAACTAAAACCCTAACTGATGTGCTTTGGAAAGGAATTTTCAAAATAAGTTGATGCTTTTGAAAGAGAACATTCTTTGCAAAATAGTGATGAAAAATTATGAATCTGAGAAGAATACCTAACTCATGTGATATCATATGGTCTTTCTTCTCTCTTTGTTGTAGAGGCCTACAATTTAAAGTTATTCTAAAGCTTTTTGGTAGGGTTCACATGGCAATGTGTGAATCTATCTAGTGGTTTGCACGATGTTGTGCAAACTAGATTTAGAAGCCTGTAACTTCTGATCTAAAATCATGAGTTGTGTTTCAAGTCTCTAATAGGCTCTGTTTTATGTTTATAGTACATGTAACATAAAAATGAATCCATATATTGGATTAGATAGCAATAAGGCTAGCCTAGAGCAATTTTGTGGGGGTCCCACGAGCGTGCTAGAATGTAACACACAAAAAGTAGAACATAAATTCCAAAATTAATGGAAATGTGCAAAGTGATCTCTATTGTTAATTTCAAAAGGAGGGTTACATAATAGTTTCTCTTGAAATATATTTCCTCTATTTTTCAATGTAAATGTTGATGCACTACTGATGCTTTCTAGTACCCTCAATGCAAGTGGTTTTCTTTGTATGTGTGCCACCGGTTGGATGCTTGGATATGTTTGAAATACATGTATAAACCTATAAAAATATTTTAATGTGTTTGGGAATCTATTATGGATCAAACCCCATGTTCATACAGACAAACATGACATGAAAATGACATAAATGTGTTAAAAATTGAAGGAAATATTGTAAAAATCATAAATAGAGTATACCAACCTGATTTGGAGCTGTAGAGTTGTTGTAGACCTGGTTCGTATGGCAAGGTACAAATTTATGCTTAGGTTCACACAGTGGTGTGGGAACCTTGTTGATTTTGACTAGTTGTTGTAACTTTCTATCCAGATATAATCCAAGTAATGTTTGTTGATGTTTGATGGATGCAAAAATAGCAGAAGGTGTTCTAGGGAAATTTTAGCAGAGTTTTAGTATGTTAGCCAAAAGGGTAAGAGATAATTATGAAGGAAATGGTCCTCTATTTATAGAGTGGGCTAAGTCTAGGTGGAGTGATGTGTCCTTAGTGAGGTATCCTAGAATTTGAGTTAGGCTTTACCATGGTGAGGTTAGGGTGATGAAGTGGAGTGCTTAGTCATCCTTTCATGTGCCCTGAAGGAAACATCCTAGGCGCACACTTGTGTGACCAAGGATTAGGATTAACCTTGATTAGCTAATCCCTAGGTTAGTTGGATGTTAGGTTAGGTATATTTGTAAATATCCTAACTAAGTGGGTGCACACATGTGTGAGGATAGAATTAGGGCTAATTTGGATTTAACCCTAATTAAACCTATTTAGGTAATAAAGTGCACTTAAGTGAAAAGTGACTTTCAAAATAGAATTGTAATTAGCATAATTAGGGTTTTTTGATTAAATGATTCCATGGGGCCCTAATTAGGTGTAGAAAATGGCTTACGTATCCTAAAGGGGCTTGTAGGTGGCTCTTTTGTGGATAGGAAGTGTTTTGGATGCAATGTGCATAGTTTTGTAGGTTTTGATACTATGATTACCTACGATTGCCTACACTTGTCTATGCATGTCTACAGGTTTCTATGTATGCCTACAAGTGCCTATGAATACCTACAGGTGACTATGAATACATGCAAGTGACTATAAATACCTATAAGTGACTATGGGTGATCATGTGTGACTTTTAGGTGTCTATAATTTGTTAGCCATGAAAGTGTTAATCATAGTTGAGAGGAAGATGTTAAATCCATAACCAAAATATTAGATCACATGTATTGAGCTCAATAAACTATAACAAACATCTTTTTAAAAATTTACCTAATCAATATTGAACCTTATATGTTTGGTTTATAAAACTATGTTGTCACCACCATTTTATCTAATATTTATAGGAATAATGTGTCTAGCACCCATTAAAGCAAGACAATAATTCTCTAAGGAAGAGAAAAATAAGTACTACCTAGGATTCAATCCCACAACCATAGAAAAAAGGATCAAATAAAATATTATGGGTAATCCACCAATGTGTTATCTAGGTATATTATATTATGGGTTATCCATGGGAACATTACATCTAAAAGTACACAAAAATAATCGTCACCAAGGATAATTGAACCCTTGATGTCTTGGATGAGTACCTTATTTTATCATCCATTTTCCATCCAACCACTTGTGCTAGCAATAATTAGGAAGGAAAATATAAATATTTTTATAAGAATCCATAGTGACACACAACTAAAAGAAAAAAATCATGATGAGCTCGAACACATGACCTCATAGTAAATAATCCTAAAGACACATTAGACTAGCCAGTTACCCCAATTGAGCCTTTGGAATGAATAACATACCTCTCATACCTTGAGTTAAATTTGGTATGATCCCTAATCAAAAGAAAATTAAAGAGACCATAAATTGAACCTAAGCATTATGAGGGAAGAAGTCTTATTTCACACATGTTGTCCAAGGATGACACTAGAAATTGGTGAGAATAAAATTATTGACCTTTCATAATATAGTGATATTTTATCCTTGTTGGATTTCATAGTATTTTCTAAAAAAGTGGAATCAACACATTACCTATTATTGCTGAAAAAAAATACACAAAGCAATGCACATGATATAAGGGTTGTCCATGGATACCAAATAATCTAACTATAGAAAAATATATTACACTCTAACTAATAATTAAATTGTTGGTATGATGTCATATTTATACCCAAATACAAGTTACCCTTAGGTCAAGTTTAAATAACTAAACTTTAGGTTTAAAATAAAAAATATATTATAATAAAAAAACTTAAGATTTAAAAGGGCCTAAAGGGATTATACAAATAATACATTATAAACTTATTCATGGCCTCAAGTGAATCTTGTACACCATATATTTCAACATCTCTCCTTAATTTGAATGGGGAATTTAGATACAGACTCTTACTAGTGATTGCCTTTAAGGGACACTCTTCCACACCAAGTAGCTTCTACATACACACAAAGAAACCTTAGGCATAACCTTGGTCACCATATTTTTTACTTGCTCTACTCATAGCACAAATACATGATCAAGTATCCCACAAGCATAAATTCATCTCACATAAAGAATCTAAGTCTCAATGTACTTATTTCATTGATGAAACACTAGATTGCAAACAAGCTACATGATGCACTAATTTTCACAATAAAGAGTGACTAGGTAATTCTAAGGAATGTACACCTACTCTATAATCATGATCATCCATAAAAGGTGATTCATTACCTCATTAGAAGCATAATAATTATGAGCTATTACATCATAGACCATGTGATAAATCAAGTGGTATAACCACCCCTCACAAGGTACATGTATGTAATATAGCACAAGATAGTTGTAAGTTTATTTTAGGGTTTGTTATGCTTGAAATAGAAAACCTATATTCTTAAATTCCCTTCACTTCCATAATACAAGAAATGAAGAATTGAGTTCTAACATGTGGTATTAGAGAAAGTAGAAGAAAGAAATAATTCTCCTTTTGATCTTCCTCTAGATTTGACACAAAGATAGCCAAAAGAACACTCTATTTAAAGTAAATCTTTTAAAGTTTTAAAAATAAGTTTCAAGAGGAAAAATTACCCTATATAAATTTGTCATCATTAAGCAAAATTACACGGTAGAATAAAAATATATCAAGGTGAAAACCCCTTAAAAAAGACAAAATTATTCAAGCACCAAAAGGGTTTCAATCCCTTCTTCAAGACCAAAGGTCACAAAAGCCTACAAGAAACAACTAGACCAAGTTTAGTAAGAGGATATGAATTGCCATTTGAAAAGGCAAGAAAAATAATCTATTGAAATATCCATAGAAAAAAAAAATTAAGAAGCCATTAAAACTTTTAAAAAAAATTACAAGAAGTTTCTATCAAACATCAATAAACATATTATTTTGAAGTATTAGAAAGGTTGTTAAGAACCTTCCAAATTACAAAGATTTCTCAAAGGGAAAGAGAAGAAGAATTTACAAAAATCAAAGAAGCAAACTGTAAATAGAGTAAAAAAATAATTAAAGAATGTGAGAAGAATTAAAGAATGAAAGGTATCCAAGACATCCAATAAAAGGCATTATTAAAAGTTAGACTATAACATGAAGAAAACAAGGCAAGATGTAAACTAGTTACACCATCGAAACCAAAGAAGAGCCATATGTTCCAAAGTCACAAGGAAAAGACATCCATGAAATAGTTTAAATAGACCATAGTCTAGCAACCAAGCAAAGCTAACAATGAATAAATAATAACCTTGTCCTTAACAAAGCAAACAAATAAATAGTTCAAATTGTAGTTAAAAGAGTGCATGAAAAGAATGCTCATCCACATTTAGAAATTATCAAAAGAAGAAGATAGAATCAAATAGAACAAGATATTAATATAAGCTTTTTTGAAAAAAACAAAAAAAAAAGCTTTTTTTCAATATATATTAATTTTTAACAAATAAGTAAGTAAATTAATTGTTAAAAAAATTATATAATTAATAAATAATAATAAATGATATAATATGTAAGTAAAATATCAAATGGTATTATCTCAATCTTTTAAATTCCTTGGTATTTAAGGATGAGACCCATGTTTGAATCTTGTCAAGTTATACATAGATAATATTCAAGTTCATACAGATGAAATACATTTTAATCCTATATATATATAACCATTGTTTGGGCTTTGGCTCTTCTTCGGAAGGTCCAAGGTTCAAACCATGGTGTGGGCGAGTGTGTGAGAGGGTGGGTGTGTGTATGGTTGTGTTTGACCTCTATTGATAAGCTCACTCTCACCCTTATTAGAGGTCATGGTAGGATGGGAATGCCCAGCCCTGAGCATTTTGTAGGGGTTTCTCACACTAACCTCTATCATATATATATTCAAATTTTATTATTTTTAAAATGATAATAATATATTTATAAAAAATAAAAAAATAAAATGAATTAAGATTCATATTATTAACACCAAATCTAATTTTTTTTTAGTAGTTAAGATATATTATCATTAATACCAGGTTTTACAGGTTAACCCAAAACCTATTACAAAAATTAGCATTATGATGTTATGGATCAAATCCTTATTAGGGACAGTCTTTCCACCACTACTAGTAGCCTTCTTAGAACATACATCCGATGGAGCACACTACCCCTTACCAATATTTACATACAAAAGCCATTGATAGTAAAAACAAGCTAAATTGCATATCTCTCAGACCATATTCATAACAACAACATAGCTATTCAAGACCTATGCTCAAAAGGAAACCCCTTCCTAGTACATAGAAAAATAAAAATTGTCACCATATGGAGTAGAGCAAAGCTGACAGACTAGCATTGTCCTATACTGGGAGCCTCCAATGAGGACCCTATTCTTCTTTGTCTTTATCCTCGATTTTGTTTTGAATAATTTCATCCATGTCACTTGGGACCCCATTTTTCCAAGTGACAAGCCCATATGCTTCCACCCCTATATTGGCCAATCTGTCAGCTATTTTATTGGCTTCTCGAAACACATGCTAGGCTAACCGGTCATTCCTAGCCTAGAATAGGATCCTTACCTCTTCAATGACTATCTTAACCCTCCATGGAGGATTTTTCCCATTGTCAAGGAGATTTATGATATGCAGTCCTTCAATTATTAGTTTACCTTCAATCTCCTAAGCCATATGAATACCTCTCCATAATGCTCTTCCTTCTATCTCATTATTTGTCCTTATTCCCAAATTCTCATAAAATGCCATCACCAGGTTTCCTTCATGGTCTCTCACTATTCCTCTAGCCCATGCTCTACCAGGATTATCTTTAGTAGCCCCATCAAAGTTGAGCTTGAGCCATCCAACCAAGGACGGGATCCACCTAACACCTATTTTGGGATTGGCCTTAATAGATCCAGGATCCTCTACCAAGGTAATGTTTAAGGAATGAGTGATCTGATTTTCCATAGGGGAAGGATTCTGACTATCATGAGGGATAAGACTGAAGTTTTCATGGGTAAAGGCAATAATATTAGTGGTAATGGAGGTGACATCATGGCTCGACTCATGGAACACTGTGATTTATTTCTAGTTAGACCTGCCAAGAAATTTAGCCATTGGTGGAATAGGTCAATGATGGTGGTTGGACTGACCCAAGAGATGCTAAATGCTTGGAATACCTGATTGAGAATATTCAAGTAAAAAGGGCTTTCAAGCAAAATATGACAGGTAGACTCCCAATTTGCCCTGCACAAAAAACAATGGTTAGCAACTATCATACCTTTCCTTATCATGTTATCCTTCATAAGTATCCTTCCTTCGATTACCAGCCATGAGAACATTGCAACATTAGGAATTAGTTTTTTGACCCACACCAACTAAGTCTGAATTATGGGTCAACATTAGAGTGTCATCGACAAATTGTTGATGACTTATTGGGTTGGTGAGGGTGGTGTCTTTGATCCCTAAGATTAATCTTGCATTGCATGTTGCTTTTAAAGTTCTACCTAGAGCCTCCACCACTATAATGAATAGCATTGGGCTGATTGGATCTCCTTGCCTGAGTCCTTTGTGACTTTGAAAATACCCAGCTATCATGTTGTTGACCAGGATTGAGAACCAGGGATTGGATATGCACTCTTTTATCTATCTAACCCAATGAGGATGAAATCCAAATTTTAGAAGGACAACTAACAAAAATTCCCAGTTAATGTGGTCGAACACTTTGTTCATGTCAAGCTTTAGGGTAAAGACTGCCTTTTTGGTTTGCCTAGCGAAGTGCAGAGCTTCATGAACCATGATCACCCCATCCAAGATTGATCTCCCCTGAATCGAGCTCCCCTAACACTGGTAAATAATGAGGGGCAAGATTTCTTTCATCCTATTAGCAATGGCTTTTGTCAATATCTTGTAGGACACGTTACATAAACTGACAAGTCTAAAATCTGCCATTGTCTCAGGGGTTGGGCCCTTAGGAATCAGGGTAATAAAGGTGTATTTAAACCCTCTAGGGATATTTTTTGAAGCTTGAAACTCCTTTATGATTGAAATGACATCCCCTCCCACTATATCCTAAAAATTTTGATAGAACCGAGGGAACCCGTCAGTGATAGGAGCCTTATCGGGTTCCATGCTAAATAAAGCATTTCTGATTTCCTATCTATAAAAGGAGCAAGAAGACTACCATTAATGGCCTCATAAACAATATTCGAAATGAACTTAAGGAGAGATTCCTTAGCTTCCTCTTTACACTATGATTCTTCCCCGAGGAGGGAGTTGAAATAAGCAACCGCTTCTTCTCTAATATCAATCAGATCCTAGGTTTGGACCCGTCAGCTTTGGTTAACTCTTTAATCTTGTTATTGCTTTTGTTCCTCAATGTTGTGATGTGGAAGAACTTTGAATTCGAGTCACCAGAATTTAACGATAAAGCCCTAGATTTTTGTCTCTACTAAGTCTCTTCACAAGCCAAAATATTATGATATTATTAGAGTTTGATTTGCTCCTCCTTCTTGGTAGCTTTGTTATAGGTACCATTTTGAACCATGTTTTCAATGGCCTTCATAATATCCTCCACTTGTTTCTTGTTCTCAAACATGTTCCCAAAAACTTCCTTGTTCCATATTCTAAGGTTTTCCTTGACTAATTTCAATTTTTGAGCAAGTTTGAAAGCCGAACTTCCCTAAAAAGGTTGTTGCTACCATCTAGAGATGTTTTCCTTTAATTTCGGGTGCCTAATACACATTGACTGGAAGCAAAAAGGTTTTTTGAAGGAGTTTGATTTCAAGACCTCCAGAAGAATGGGATTGTGATCTGATGCAATTTTGGGAAGATTTTGCAGAATAGAATCTCCAAATTCCATAATAGCCTCCTTTGATAAGACAAACCTGTCAAGTCTTTCCTGGATAAGTTGATTTCCTATTTGCCCAGTACTCCAAGTGTAATTTGCTCCTCTTAGCCTCACATCCATTAATTGATTTGAGTTTATAAAATGATTAAACTCTTCCATACTTTTGGTTGGGAGCCCAGCTCCACCCATTTTGTCTGAGAGGTAAAATGGAGAGTTGAATTCACCTACCACCACCCATGGAATTTCATTGAAAGCATCACCAAATTTTCCTAGGTACTCCCACAAATACGCTCTCCCTTGAACTGAATTGGGGGCATAAACATTTGAGAAAATCCACAATCTATTGATGTCAATGTCATGGAAAAAAACACTCAACACCCTATCATCATCTTGGATAATGTTCCCTTCCACAACCCAGGGATCCCAAAGAACCATAAGCCCCCTGAAGCTCCTCTTGTCGATTTGCATACCATATACCATTGACTCCACATTTTTTTTGCTATTATTTTTTATTGAGCTTCATCTATTTTTGTTTCTTACAACATCAAAATTATTGGGTTATATTGTCTTATTATTGAACTAACCACCCTCTATTTGAATAGACCATTGAGGCCTCTCACATTCCATGAGAGAACCTTCATTTATATTTTTTAGAGTTTTTTGCTTTCCCCCTCCCTTGAGGAGGTTTCCCTGATTTGTTATCTTCCTGTCCTGGGATAACTTGTTGTATCAGTGTTTTCTATTTTTGCTAGAAATTTCATTGTTAGTCCTCATTTTGTTGTGTTCAGAATTTTGCATCCTCCACCTCTTTTTCTCACCATCATAGTCAGGCGACTTGGTAGTGCTCCTAGTCTACTTGGGGCTAAAATGTGGAGGAACGATTTGCTGAAGAACCAGACTAAAACATTCCTCAATCTCATTCATTTATACCACATCAATCCTTGATTCTAACTCCTCCATATTTTTCTTGTACTCTTCTGGTTTTTACACTGAGTCTTCTGGATGATTTGACGGGCTTCCGATTATGATGTTGGGAAGGACTATTTCCTTTGATTCTAACCCCTCCACATGTTTCCTATATTCTTTAGGGTTTTGATTTATGCCTACCTAGAATTTTGAGGAACTCTTGATTATGGGATTAGAAGGACCCAACTTCGATGGGGATTCTAGGGTTTTAGGTAGTTCGACTTGAAGGTTTCCTTCTTCTAAAACCTTAATCTCTCCTTCTACCTCTATATTAGCTAAAATTTTAAACTGATTTAAGTTCAGAATTTTAGGGCTTACCTAATTTTCCTGTCCATTGGTGATTTTTTGCTTACCTTTATTTTGAGGTTTCCCTTCACCCTCCTTTGATTTATCCTGATAGGCATAGTTATTTTTACCCAGCATGAACCCTCTTTTGCCAATTGGGCCCCCTCTCAGAGGGAAATTCCTAGGATAACCTTTATCATTTTGTCATTTACCTTTCGTCCTCTGGTTTTCTCCACTAGCTACTAGATTAGGGTACTGACTTCACATATGGCCTTGGGTTTTACATTCTGAGCAAAATGTTGGCCTATTTTCATACTCCACCACCTATTTTCTCAGGTAGTAATCGTACCCTAGTTAAAAAAAAATTGGCAACTCAGATTCTAAATTAGCGTTGACACATATTCTTGCATGCATCATCCTTGTCCTAGCCAAAGTTGCATGATCTATGGTTATCAGCTCCCCAATAGCTCTGGTTATACCTTTCAGCCAATACTCGTTGAAAAACTGACATGGTAGGTTAGGAAGGCGAACCCAAATAGGGGCTATATTGATATTCTATTTTTTAGGGTCGAAATCCTCCCCCCACTGTCTGAGGAAAAGGCTATGTTTTCCTAAAAACCAGGGTCCTCCAGTTAGAACGTGATTTGCATCCTCCTTGTTATTGAATCTTATAATGAATAAACCCCTGGATAGGGCAAAAACCTCCATACTCCCCATCGTTCTCCACTTAGATAGTGCCCAAGACCGTATGGTCTCTATATTTGGCCTTCCACCGAGGAACTTGCCCACTAACAAAAACTCTTCCATGGATAGGAAAGAACCCATAGAGTTTACAGGTGCCATTATCCTATTATTTACCGGTATGAGATGTGGGAGTGAAATAAATTCGCTCTTTCTACCCTTTAGGGTTTCCACAAAGGTTTGGCCTCTTCTAGGATCTATGTTGCCCTTCTATGACCTTTTATCGAGATATTTTTGAGGAGGATCGAGCCCTATTTAGACAGCCTCTCCTGTCACAGAAGGCCTGCCTTCCTCTGGTTCCTCACCTGAATCTTGCTCGAGGTTCCTGCCTGCATCCTGCGTACCTTCTCTACTGCCTTGACTGAGGTTCCCGTCCAAAGCTTTCAATTTTCCTCCATCACTTTGACCGCTTTCGCTGCTCCTCTCCTCCATCTCTCAACAGTTCTTCACTTTTTTCATATTTTTTAACACCAAATCTAATTTATTATATTGAACATGGTGAGATTATTGTATAAATAATTAATCAATTAAGAGCTTAAATAGAAATTTAATATGGACAGAAACTCTCTCCCATGAAAATTTAAGGAAGAAAGTTGAATTTATGTATTTTTTAAATCGAGAGGCCCTAGGTTCAAATCTCTCCCCTCACATGCTACGGATATGCTATGTACATAGAGGCTTACAAATCAAAATAAAATAAATAATTTTTATTTGTATGAAAATTTAAAATAAATACTAAATTTAAGTATGTATTTTTTAATATTCTTTATATAAAATTGCAATGATTGGCCCAGGGGACAATGCAGCGGTTTGAGATTTGGCTCTTCTTTGGGAGGTCCAAGGTTCAAATTGTGGTGTGGGTGAGTGTGTGAGGGGGTGGGTATGTGTTCATCAAAAAAAATTGCAATGATTTTATTTATGTTACATCAATAATACATAGTTGTATCAAAATAACTTTATACATTTATTATTTGGCAACATTTGAACTTGTGTTCCCTCTTTAAAGTCAAAGAATTTAACTGGCAAGTTCATGTTGTTTGATAACTTGTACATACTATTGTGTTACTTTATGTAGATTATTATTTCACATTCATACAATGTGGTTTTCTACAAGTATATTAAAAAAATAAAATTATCTTCAAAGGATTATTAATTATTATAAATATATTTAGATCCATCCCGCAACCACTTGTATGAGTCACCAATGGTATGTAGGTCTTGGTGGCAATTTAAGATTATATTTAATGAGGCATGATTCGAGCCTTTTAAACCAAATTATTGGGGTTAAATTTTATTAATAAGAGTTGTAACTTGTGCATCTCTTGATCATATTTGATACTTTTGAAAGCATTTTGTTGATTTGAAATAGACTGGATTAGAGCTACAATCATACAATTATGACTTCCATAGGTGGATCTATCTAAATTATCAAATCATCAACTAAAATATGATCAAACACATATTCTTGAGAATCAAAGACATCCATTGCGTTCAAATCCAAACTTTATGAGAAAACTTCTACTTTATACTAATTATGTCATATGACTCTCTTTGGTGAATGAATCATCTTGACTTGTCAACAAATAAAAGGTACTACTTTATTTTAGATGCTCTTGGATAGATTATCCATTGTTTGATTTGTAATTTGTGGATTCATACATCCATGATTCAAATCTAAATATTTTGCATAAAAATGTGTTTAATAGAGGTAAAAGTAATAAAAAATCTAAATATTTTGCATAAAAATATGTCTATCAGAGGTAAAGGTATAAAAAAATGTGCTATATTCAAGATTACGTGAAGTCTTATGTAGGGAGAAAGACCAATATCAAATATATTCTCTACCATCTACTTGATAATAGTATGATATCTATTATAGAATGTTGACATATTATTATTAGAACATTTACTCTTTCAAATGTACAACTACACGTATTTTCCCAATTTGTATTGGTATGACACATGATGCTTTTCATGTCTTTGAATATACTTGGTATTTATTCATTATACTATGCCATGAACTTGATGCTCAATTTATCAAATATATTCGATGAATTTGCTTATTTATTATATTTCTTTCAAATGAGGTGAAATTTCTATTGTTAATTGGATTCATGTGTTAAAACCTAAGCCACACTTATAATAGATTGTAAACAATGGATTTGTGAGGAATATCTATTAATGTCATATATATGGTAACTTCTTACCCAATATGTATGGATGATTTGAGTTATGACTTCAAATAAAATACACTCTCATTTAATTAATCACCTCAATATATCCATTAATTTTTAAACAAAATGATATTGATTGATATGATTTAGTGTCCATCATGGACGAGAGGCTAAAAAATAAAACAAAGTCAAAATTTTGGTGTCTTTATTTAAAATGGTTATTTTTATAATATGAGATAGACCTACACAATATCAAATAAAATATTTACAATGTATTTTATTGATATATTCTTTTTATAGGGCATAATCGTTTTCATGTCTAATAAAAAAATTTCATGAAGTCCATGGAAACTTTCTTGTTTATTAATTATCAACAAATATGTGAATGATGAATTATTGACTGGATTACAATTGTACATGCCATGCATGACTTAGAACTTTTGACAATCGCTCAAGTATATTTTCCTATTTCAAATATTTTTGCAAGACTATCATAGTGTTTTATAGAACAAATAGCATGGTTATCATCTTTTATTTCTATCTTTAAAAATATAAATGGGTCCAAGATGGAATAAAATTCAATCATGCATACAATATTCACTAACATGTTTATCTATAAGTAATGAACTTGATATTTCTTTAAAAATTATAATCATTCTCATATAGACATGGCTAAGTAGAGGTATCATGTCCATAAGATTCAAGTACACTTGCCTTAATTTTAATATAAATATATATTAAATAATAATACTTGTTATATTTTGTAAACTAAACAAAAGCATCTATCATTTAAAAAATAAAGCTTATTTTAATAATCATGACAACTTTTAGATTAGAGTGGTTACACATACTTACTCTCATAAAAATAAATTCAATACTCAATAAAACTTTGTTTTTCAATAATTTTAATCCTAATAGGTTATTTTCTAAATTTTACTTTTATTCTAGGATTGACTAGAATGGCCTTAGTCAGTCAATGTTTTTTTAGGTAATTTTAAATACAAAATATGGGAATAAAACATCAAGATATGTCATTTGAATATCATACATACAAATCATAAATTTGTATCCCTCAATGAATTTTATCTCATAGTTGCAATCCTTCTTCTTCCACCTACTATCACTTAGAATCTTTTATAACCCTACTTGCCACTCCTGTATAATGACACTTAGAGGTGTAATAAGTCTATCATTCAATTACCCTTTGCATCATGCCTCTTTTGCTAGTTAGTATTCTTCCATTAGGATTCCCTCTTACCTCAAGATGAAGGTAGGGCTCATTGGCCAAAATCAAAGATCAAGGTGGATTATTAAGCATCATTAAAAGTAGTAAAGATCAAGCATGAAGTCAAGAATCACCTAAGAGATTAGTATATTTTATTTCTTTCATCTCTTTTAAATATATTTCACATCACTTATTTTATTTGCATTCCATTATTTAAATTTCATAGTACTTTTTAGAAACATTCAAAAATATAGCATTCACCACAAACCATATGCAAAATAATAAATGATGAAATAAGAGACTAAATAGATGAAATAAGAACTAATGAAATAAAATAGGTGGTGCTTATAGATACTCCATGATGTATCACATTGATGTCACTCACTAACAAGTATATTGATGGTTAGGGTATTTACAACAAATACCTAATCCCCAATAATAATTAACCTAAGCCAATATAAATAATTGCTTAGAGGTTCATTTACAAGTTTAATTACAACCTCATAAATTTAACCATAGTAGTGGTTTAATCAATGTTGCTAGGAATAAATACATTGAATCATACCCATAAACTTACATAAAGAGTACATCACATATTCTTATAGGCTTACATCAAGAGAGCTCCTAGTATTACATCATCATTATTAGCCTTTATCAATAAGGTTATAGTACTAGTATTCCAAACCCATAGTCAAAGTTATGACCAAGGAGAGCCGCCATTAGAGATGATAACATCTTCCCCCCATAATGAATGTTAAAATAGACCAATGAATATTGGTATCTACTATGTTAAAGTTGTGTAGACTAGATCAACCCTTTCATTAATATAAATCTATCACTTAATCTACTATGTCAAATATGTTGAGCTTCCCATGAGAAGATTATCAATAAACAATCTAATAATCACATTATATACTAAGGAGTACATAAATGTCATATGCAAATATTATTCTAAATATTTCCATGAAGAATATTGCATACATCCCTCTAAAGTATTTACCATCCATAAGAAGTAATAAATAGAGAAAATATATTAAACAATCCAAATAATAGGAATAACTCTTAGGATAATCAACCCCCATCATCTAAGAGGAACCCATAGGAATAAGGTGTACCTTGTGATGATCATTTGAAGTATACTCCTCTTGCAATCTGTTAGGATCCTCCATCCTAACATTATTAGTTAGTATTATTAATCATTTAATTATTATATTATTAACTCATAAAGTGGACCATCACATCTCTTCATAACGTGAACCATCACGTATCTTCCTAACGTGAACCATCACATATCTTCACCAACGTAGATTTAGGGTAGATATATATATTAGGTTGGCCATTCACACAAATCATCCATGAATAAGAATATATATTTGATCAATTGATCCATTGGAAGGGTTTCTCTCTAGTGCAAATGTGATTCTATCCAAAATGTGATTCTATTAGTTTAGATCCAATTTCAATTATCGTTGATAGATCTGCTAGGAACTTGGGTTCCTACCATTTGGTATCAGAGCATCGATTTTGGACACAAGTGGGGAAGTTTGTTTAAAGACATCTCAAAATAAATCCTACAAGTAATGAATAAATGGCAAGATGATTTTGAAATAAAAATAGCAGAGTTAACCCTAAAAAAGAATGACCTTGCAAATAAAATTATTACAAAGGAGGATTTTTGCCAATGGAAGGAGCCAATTACAAAACCACTTGTATGGGAATCACAAAATACGTACACCACCCCAAAACTTACCCAACTCTTACCCATTAAACATATCAACCTTGCGAAAATGAAGGCACGACATGAAAAGGGTATTTGTTTTCATTGCGATGAGAAATTTATTCACAATCATCAATGTATTACACCTGCACTATATATTTCGGATGCAACTATTCCTTGTAGTTCTCCCAACGATGAAAATGTGATTGAGGTAGCCATAGTGATGGATACACTTGAAGATGACACTAAATATGGGGATGATGAGGAAGGTAAGGAAGATGAGGAAGCCACGAAAGATAAGAAAGAGGAAGAAGATGTAGAAAACAAGGACAATGAGCAAGAAATACCCCAAGCACCTGATCACAATGAGGAAGGCAATACAGTCGATATGCCAGAAGTGATCGATGCATCAGGAAGGATGAGGTAGACATTCCCAAAGTGACCCATTATGGCCAAACATGCACTCTACAAGAACTACACTCAATTTCCTCTCTAATAGTGAGTTATCACCATAGGGTCAAACCTATTCAAAAATAAGGCAGAAAGGTGACTACACACTCCTCCATTCCCTCTCCCAAGGAACAATAAGAGAATGTAGAAGTTTTACCACCTCTTTTTAAGCATCCTTCTAAAGTGTTTGAGGAACCCCAAGGGTTGCCCTCCCATCGTCATCACGATTCTCCTAAGGAAGATTCTACTATTTTTCTTGGCAACCCCCCACTAACACTCCGACCTTCAAGATATCCCTACCTTTGAAAAGTGACATTAAAATAGTACAAGAACTTGCAAAAATTTTGCTTGGAAAACAAAATACAAAGCTCCTCACTTTGATATTTGAGGACAAAGTTCTTTTTAAGGAGGGTGGCATGTTAGGATCCTCCATCCTAAAATTATTAGTTAGTATTATTAATCATTTAATTATTATATTATTAACTCATAAAGTGAACCATCACATCTCTTCATAACGTGAACCATCACATCTCTTCATAACATGAACCATCACGTCTCTTCCTAATGTGAACCATCACGTCTCTTCACCAACATAGCTTTAGGGTAGATATATATATTAGGTTGGCCATTCACACAAATCATCCATGAATAAGAATATATATTTGATCAATTGATCCATTGGAAGGGTTCCTCTCCAGTGCAAAGGTGATTCTATCCAAAATGTGATTCTATTAGTTTAGATCCAATTCTAATTATCGTTGATATATCTGCTAGGAACTTGGGTTCCTACTAGCAACCAATAATATACTGCTACATTATAACAAGTCCTTGAAAGTATTTCACCAATCGATAAATCTTGAAAATTTATATGATCTAAAAAAATGTGCTAGAATACTTTTCTATGTAAACTTTATGGGCTTTAAAATTTTGGGTCTATTACCAATCAAAATAAAAATATTTAAAATCTTAAAACCTTAGAAGATAAAATTTTCAATCAAAGCCTTCCATATGTTGTATGTTTATAGGAAGGTCTTTGCCACTTGTTTATCATGTATGTATCAGGTGAATAGAGGAATGATACATGTCTTATCTTGATTGATTAGTAGATATTATATGTGTGTGTGATGAATAGTCATTTCAATACCACATAATTCAATAGATGAATAGATTACAAGAAAAATTAAGAAGTAATAGGATTTGAATAGGCAACATCAACAGAGGGAATGAGCTAGGTTGGCTAGGATTGCCAATAACCCTCAAATAGGCTTCAAAACAAAATATGTGCACCTCACCCTTGGTGTTAGAGAAGGAATAATACATGCATGGTTATATTTCTTTTAAAGCAAATTTGACTTTACTGTGATTCAAATTTGCTCTCCTAAATATGAATTTTCAACACATTTGTGTTGGAAAATACACCCAATTGTTGAGTTGTGGTAAATATTCCATGGCTTGGTTAAGGTTAATTAGCTATGAGATGAGTGCATTCCAAAAAATACCATTTCTAGTGGAAATCAAACAAACTTAATTGAAAGAAAACTTACATTATCATCTATTATCCAAGAGAGTTAGAATGATGAAGAACCTTGCAAATTAAAATTTATGATTATAAAGAACCATACAATTGCATTCCATAATGATGGAAGAGACTTGAACCCATACCCATAGGTTTAAAATTTCACCAAAAGGTATTTGTGTAACACATGGAAAGTAGAACATCAATTCCAAAACTAATGGAAACGTGCAAAGTGCTCTCTATTATTAATTTCAAAAGGGGGATTACAGAATAGTTTCTCTTGAAATAAATTTTCTCCCTTTTTCAATGTAATGTTGATGCATTGTTGATTCTTTCTAGTGCCCTCAATGCAGGTGGGCTTATTTGTATGTGTGTCATCATTTGGATGCTTGGATATGTTTGAAATACCTGTATAAACCTGCAAAAATGTGTTAATGTGTTTGGAGACCTGTCATGTATCAGACCCCATGTTCATACAAACAAAAATGACATGAAAATAACATAAAATATGTAGAGGAAATGTTGTAAAAACCCTAAACATAATATACCTACTTTATTTGGAGTTTTAGAATTGTTGTAGACCTGGTTCACAAGGCAGGGTGCAAACCTGTGCTCGAGTTCACACGACAAGGTGTGAACCTTACTGTTGTTGACGGGTTGCTATAACTTTTTATTCGAATATGATCCAGGTAATGTTTTTTTATGTTTTATAGATGCAAAAATAGCATAAGGTGTGCTAGGGAAATTTTAGCAAAGTTTTGGTATTTTTAGCCAAAATGTTGAGAGAGAGAATTATGAAGGAAACGACCCTCTATTTATAGAGTGGGCCAAGGCTAAGGGGAGTGAGGTGTCCTTAGAGAGGTGGCCTAGACTCTGATTTAGGCTTTACCATGGTGAGGTTAGGGTGATGAAGTAGAGTGCTTAGTCATCCCTTCATGTGCCCTGAAGGAAATATCCTAGGTGCACACAAGTGTGAGCAAGGATTAAGGTTAACCTTGATAAGCTAATCCCTAGGTTAGTTGGAGGTTAGGTTAGGTATCATTGGAAATATCCTAACTAAGCGGGTGCACACATATGTGAGGATAAAACAAGGGCTAATTTGGATTTAACCCTAATTAAACCTATTTAGGTAATAAAGTGCACTTGAGTGAAAAGTGACTGTCAAAATAGAATTGTAAATAGCATAATTAGGGTTTTTGGAGGAAATGATCCCATGGGGGCTCTAATTAGGTGTATAAAAGGTCTTAGGTGGCCTAAAGGGGATTGTAGGTGGCCCTTTCATGAATAGGAAGTGTTTTGAATGCAATTTATGTAGTTTTATAGGTTTTGAGACTATGATTGCCTATGCTTGCCTATGCATACCTACATGTGTCTATGTATGCCTACAGGTGCCTATGAATACCTACAAGTGATTATGAATGCCTACAAGAAACCACAAATACCTATAAGCAACTATGGGTGATCATGTGCAACTTTTATGTGTCTACATTACCCCTTTTTGTAGTATGTTGTGTAAGATACAGTTTAGTACAAAAACATGATAGAAGAAGGTGATGAGGTGATTGAGAAGATGAGGAATCTATGGATGAATGAATGTGAATGAATGAATGAATGTAGATGAGTACAAAAAGAAACACAATTATAGAATAGGTGATTTGCCAATTTAGTACAACATTTTACAATATCATACTAGGTGCTTTTTGGGAGAAACTTAAGGTTGCTTCGTTCTTGTGATCAATGCAAGATGATCCAATTACGAATAGAACAGATGCCTTTTCAAATTTTTGTTTTTGATTGATTGATGAGCACATGATGACATTTTTCAAACCATTTGAGCTGAGTGGAATGGATATACTAGGTGAATCATTCAGTATGTGGTCAGGGTTGATATGCAGAATGAAATCAATATGTTTCCATTTGGTGCATGGCTCTCGTGATTTAGCAAATGTTTTATTGGGATGGGATTTATGTTGATATAATCTTTAGCAAAAAAAATCTTAGATATATATAATACCCGTGATTGGATGTGTGGTTGTTTGATCACGTGCAAAGTGGATGTTTATATGAATACCCCCTCAAGCGAGGAATTGTTAATAAAATGGATGAAATGTGGTGATGAGTTGATTGATAGAAGATGATGGTTACAATCAATATAAAATTGAAGAAAACAATGATGGAAGTTGAAGAGAAATCTACAAAAGCAAAAAAATTTGAAGATGAGGTGGCGAGGGTTGGTTCGCATAGCACTGTGCAAACCAGGTTTGCATGGTGGGGTGCAAACCAAGTTCACATGGCAGGGTGCGAACCTTGTTTTTTGCAAGAATAAAACCTTCTTTCATGCGTATAAATGTCATTTGTGTTGTGCGAATTTGGGAGGAGAGGAGTGAAAGAGATTCTATGAAGCAAATCATTGTTGAAATTATGAGCTGGAGTTGATATGGAGGGAGGATGTGTGAGCACGAGTGGTGGGAGCGGTACACCACCAATAAGTGCATGAAACTCAAATATTTTGAATTACGTAAATTTATAAAAATATAAAAATGTATGTTTGGATGTAAAGGAATGAGTGCATGTTGTGTTTGATTGAAATGTGTCCACAAAATATGAAAGTGGCCAAATGGGTACCCAAAAATGTTACTGGATTTCTGTTTTGACCATTGGATTGAAATGTTTGATTGTGTAGCATGTGGCGCATGTATAAGAGTTGACTTTGTTTTTTTGCATGAATGGTGTACTATTTTTAGAATATGAATGAATTTCAACCATGCAAGGTCAAAATGGATATCCAAGTGTTGTTTGTTTGTTTTTTTGTGATATTTTGGTAAGTGTTGTGAATGCGTGTCTCGAAGTGTGTGCCTGTGACGTTGACTGCATGTTTTGTATGCATTAAGTGTGTTGTTTTTGGATTGCAAGCAAAAAGTGACAATGAAAGGGCCTAATGGGTATCCAAAATGCTCTCCTTGTAAGGTTTGCATTGCAGGATACGAACGAGGTTCACATTATGGGGTGCAAACCAGGTTCGCATGGCAGGGTGCAAACCAGGTTTGCATGGCGGGGTGCAAACTAAAAAATATTTTTTTTGGAATGTGTGAAGCATGAGATATGATGAAATATGTGTGTATGTGATGAATATTTGTATGTAATAATGCTAATGATTTTAGATATATGTGAAACTAATGAATCATTTATGTGATGTGTTTGAATGGAAACAGGTGAAGAAGATTGAGTTGTGGTACTACGTGCAAACTTTGAGAGATACCCTGGGGGTAAATGGACAAAAGAATATGGGGAGTGGATGGGTAGAATGTGGATGAAGAGTGTGTGGGATATGCAAATCATTAATACCAACAGGGCGTATATAGCAGTGTTTTTTAAGAGGTGGAATCCAGATAGGAACACCTTTCATCTCCCAATAAGGGAGATGATGATTACGCTAGAGGACATATACAAGATCTATAAGTTGTTGATAGAAGACATTATAGTGAGAGTGCAATTAGATGGTACATGGACTAATATACCATAATGAACGTTTGGTGATAGGTGGCAAGAAGTGCAGTATGAGAAGGGAGTAGACTATGAGTATTATTGGAAGAACATGTTATCGAGTCGCCAGTGTATATCAATGCTTATGATATTGACTTATGCTCTACCAGATAGTTCAAGGATGAAATTCTCTTCGAATATGATTAGCGTACTATGTGATATGGTGGATCATGATGTGGTGTTTGCATGGTAACCTGCATTGTTAGTACAGGCCTACAAGGAGTTGTACGAGGTGGTGAGGGTAGGATGATCGAGCTTGAGTTTTAGCCCATTGTTGTAGGTGTGGGCATGGGAACACATCACAGTGAAGTGACCATCATTATTGCCTTATGAGGTGCATGCCCTGATGGGAGACTTCATACCATATGCCTTGAAATGGTGTACCTATATGGATAAGAGGATGAAGAGGGGACATGAGGGGGATGGCCTATTTTTAAGAGGGATGCTAGGCGATTTAGAGTCGACGTATATCTAGTGGAGGCCCTGGAAGGGTGAGGTCATTTGGGATAAGTATGATGAGTAGTTGGAGAATATCCATCGAGAGTGATGGGTAGTGGGATAGTATGAGAAATAAGTGGATTTTTTTCTGTTTAGTAGGATCATGCGTCAGTTCGGGTTACTATAGGGTTGACTAGATCCACCTATCATGATATGAAGGAGGAAGGGTGAGCTAGGAGTATGACCTATAGTGCCTCCCTTGGATGAGATGAGGGATCCATTAATAGTTATCCTAGACATGGATGATGTTGGAATGACTTGTGAGTATGATGTATGGTGGGCAGCACAGAGATGGCGGCTAGGAGTAGGGGTGATAGATGACTGGGTGCCTCTAGTAGCAAGGTTGCTTGTAGTGTGTAGACATGTACCTGGAGGGGTTGTAAATATACTTGATGTAGATTCAGAGGAGGATATAGAGGAGCCTCTATGATAATGGAGGTGACATCGAGATGATGGGGTGAGAGTTCTTGTTGTTGGGTCACCAAAGCGACAGGCTAGCAGTGGAGGCCAACCTTTAGATGAGGCTATGCCTATGGAGAAGGAGGGAGGTGTCCTAGTGGCTGATGATATAGTAGGATCTCCTCAGGGTGGGATACCAGAGTAGCATGAGGGTGGTGAGAGCCAACTAGTGGATGAGGGGATGGCGATGGAGGAGGATGATTATGGGGGTATGCCAGATGTACCATTCAATATTCAGGATATTATGGATGCCTATGATGATCTAGCGATATTGCAGGAGAGAGTAAGGGATTTATAGGGAAGTCTGAGTGAGATGGAGATAGACTAGGCTTTGGATAAGGGAGGTTGTTAGAGGAAAAGAAGAGAGTAGAGGAGATACTAGCAACAGATGATCATGTGAGCTACACCAAGAGGGTAGAGCTATAGAGGCAGTGTGAGGAGTTGCAAGGATAGCTCATAATGGAGCAAATGAGTAACATGGATTGTGTAGGCAAGCTACAACACCAGGTACTAGAGACAATGGCTATAGAGGAGAGAGTGAGGTTAGAGATTATAATATTGTAGGAGAGTGTGCAATGTACTAAGGTGGACACTCATGCATTGCATGGTACACATGAGGCAGAGCTAGCGCATCTACATGATGAGATAGAGAGACTTTAGTAGGTGTAGGAGGAGGTCGATCACACTAGGATAGCGAGTAAGCAGGCCCTGGTTAAGGTGCTATGCTTTAGGACTAAGGTGGAGCATTTATGATGAGTGAATACAAATCTATTTGATAGGTATTAGGGGGAGGCAATGATGAGGGTGAAGTGTGAGATTTCACTGGCATCGTATGATCATGTGTTTTTAGATTACTTGGTGAGGTCGAGGTCATGATAGCAAACACATACACACTCATAGCAGAGTTGACAAAGTGCTCCATCTGTGGTGCTGGGGGAGCCAATAATGGTGGCACCTATAGGAGGTGGGAGCTACCCCAGAGTTGGGTAGGGTGGTAGTGTCAGTTGCGATGTAGTTGGTGGAGTTTGCTCTAGATTTGAGTGGGGTGGTGGAGGCATGAAGGGTGGAGGTGGTGATGATGGCACAAGAGGAGAGTGATGAGACTCTTAGTGGATAGCAGGGTTGAGATGTCTATGTAGTGTTATTTAGTGAGGTGGTGGCTAGAGAGGCAAACCACAAATGTATGATATATGTACTCTATTTTTGTAGCCTAAGGGTATTTTGATCATAATATCTATATATATATGCTTATGTTTGCATATTTATTTACATGTGTTATGGTTTTGTCGAATGAATGCATAGCTTAGGATCGTGTGTATGTATAATGTAAGATATGGTAAATGAAATAACATGTAGGTATGTGGTAAAATGTATGAGAATGATATCATTGTAGATTAGATGTGATTAAAAATTATGTGATGTAGATGTGTGAATGTAATATAGATGCAATGATGCATGTATATGTATGATGAAATACGTAGAGGAAGCACTTGTATCATAGCAGACCTAAGAACCAACCCCTTTACTCAGCATCGCCTATGGCAAGAGAAGATGGACCACCATTCTAAGGATTCGTGGAAGAGATTTTATATTCATCAAATTGACATAACTTGACTTGAAGGTATAAAATCCTTTAACCAAGGTTAGTCATAGAGGTGGATTAACAATTTTTTCTAAGGGTAAATACATCAAAAGTGTCTATAGGCTTATATCAAGATGCCCTTAGGTTTATACATAGATGTTTGTAGGCTTGTATAGAATAATGTACATAGGATTATATATAAATATGCTCTAGGATTACATATAAAATATTTGTAGGCTTACATAGAGAATGCCCAAAGGCTTACATAGCAATTTGCTCATAGTCTATATCAAGAGCACTTGTATGTACTTCATCACTATCAACCTTGGCCTAATAAGGTTAAATTATAAATATTTCAACACCCATATAATATGAATCAAGGGGCCATGGAGAGAACACATTATAATAATACATCTCTCCCCCATGATGAATCTTCATCTAGGTCAATGGATATGGCTATGTTCTCTTTCCAAAGGTACATAAATTGGATCAACCTCTTCTCAAACATGAATCCATAACTCCACCTCCTAGATCAAGATGTTGAGCTTCCTGTGAGATCAACATGCAATATGGTGACCATGATTTATACTCCGATATCAAGAGAAAGTAATTGAATCATGAAGCAATAGGTATGTCTCTGAATAATCAACCCCAATGGCTAGAAATGCCCATAGGAACAAGGTGTACTTTGTGTTGACCATCCAAAACCTACTCCTATTGCATCCCAAAATATTACCAATCACCATGCCAATGGGTTTTTGGATTCAGAGAAAACACCCATTATGAGAGAAGAGAAGGATAAACACAAGGAATCGAAATCTCTCAAATATAGTATAGCTAACCAACCGCTACACCAAAGACCTTAGTTGGATTCAGATGTTTAGTACCCCATGAAGACATAAAACCTTGAGTGTTATAATAAAATAAATGAGAGAAAATGAGTTTTCAATTTGTGACTTTGTAAAAGGATTTTAGACCATACATATGTTGATGTAAGCAAATTTGCCAACCCTTGTATCAATGGACTATTGGAGTGAATATATCATTATATTTAAAGAGTAAAATGATAATTAGGTTTTTTTTGCATAGAAAAGTACCACAAGTAACAAGTCCTTGAAGATGTCACCAATTTGTAGAGCTTGAAAATTTATGCAATTTGAAAAAACAAGCCCAAAATACTTATGTATGCTAATGTTATGGCCTCTGAAAGTTTTGGCATATTAAAGCTAAAAAGATAAAATAAATGATATACCTTGAAAACAATTGACCACTTAGATATTGCCAGTCATCACCTCTAGGTGCCACCTTTACTGATGTATTCACTGATAGGACTACCAAATTAGACAACAAATGGTTAATTGGATTCCAACATTTAACTTAATGTGAGTGGTTAAAATTGTTTAAATAAAGAAAAAAATTATAATTGTGGCCACATTATCGTCCATGTCGATGTTGATTTAGCACCATAAAAGAAAATGTACAAGATTTGAACTTCAAACCTTTTGGGTCCCATGTTGCAAGAATTCTCCACTAACCAACTTGCCATTAGTGTGGATGTGTCTCAACAATTAAAATAATCAAAATAACATTAAAATATATTGTGAATGCATTGCAAACATAAAAGGGTACTAGTAGATACTATTAAGTTTCAAACTTAGGTCTTATGATGGGTAGCACACTAAGCTCACTACCTAGCCAAGTGCACCTACCAAAACTTTGATAACAAGAATAACTTTCATCAATTTGAAGAGAGTGTGTCATAGCGCTTTCAATACACAAAAAGAAAATAATAGATGGTGATTCAATTTAGAGATATTTTTTCCAACAAGCCCAAATACAAATCATTATGTTGTAGATGTAGATACTCTCAAAAGGAAGGGCACTTCCATTTAAGGTTCACTAGGGCACACTACAAAACCAAATGCACCACCAAGAATCAAAATGGCACCTCCAAATCATAAGGATGTGCCCAAACACAATGCCATAGCACCTCTCCAATGCACCTTCTATTATTTTTTAAACAAATATTGAGCCCCATGATGTGCTCCTATACTAAATTGAATCCATGCTAAAAAAGGAAGTCGTCAAGATTCAAACTTGGGGCCACCTTCGACCAAGGCATCCACCCTATCATTATGCCACCACATATAGTGATAAAAACATCTAAATCCAATATGTTTAAAAACATATACCAAATTGAGCTACCTAAGTACAAACTTTCCTTGTCTATCCTTTCTCATCATCAAAAGGAATATTCTAGATTTAAAAATTCAAGTTTCAAATTTTTGAGTAAAAATAGGCATTGTTTTTAGATGTAAAAACAAGTATTAAAATGATAAAATATCCAAAAGTGCTAAAATGAAACCCCTTCAAAAATTTCACAAGGAATCTAATGGAACTAATTATATATCCATATCTTCCATGGTTTGCCTTATATTTTTTTTTTTATTATTGAGTGAAGTTGCTCCATTTTAGCTCAAATACCACATTGTAATTCATAATACTTTCCATAAACATCTTGAAATATACATTCACCACAATCATATATAGAAAAAGGAAAAAGAAAAAAATAGGAGTGTATAGGTGGAAAAAAAAAAAAAGAGATAAACAACATGAATAAAGAGAACAAATAAGGGGTGGATGGTCATAGTCACCCCCACGATTGGTCTTGGCCTAATAAAATAAGATTACAAATATTTCAACATACTTTACTTTGGTCAACCATTAGAAGAAACAAGAAAGGATATAAGAGACGAGGAAGTATAAGTTCAAATTTATAAGGAATTAAAGGTGTGAAGGAATGTGAGGAGGAAAATTATAAGCAAAGGAAGCAAAAGAGATCACGTTTAATCTAAGTAAATCATCTTCATTTTCCTCAACTAGTCTAAAATCCTCTCCTTGCAATACAATTGAAAGTAATGTAGAGCTCATACCTTACACTTTAGGGTTTCAATAATAGCATAAAAAATAAATATGGAGGATATCCATGGAAATTTAGGGATTTTAAAGTAGTTGAAGAAAATAATTACTATGGAGGATCATCCTTGCACTTAAGGTTTGCAAGGGCAACACTTAGGGATTTTAGAGAAGCGTTAAAAAGTAATTACTATGGAGTATTATCCATGCACTTTGTGTTGGCTTTTAATCCAAACTATCTCAAATTATCTCAGGTCCCAAAGCAAGATACTTAACTCTATGACACTTGCACACTTCTACATGACTCTTGTTCTCCTACATGCACTCCTAAGCAAGACACTTGTCCTCACATTACATATTTGTACACTTACATACATTACACTTGTGCACATTCTCTCAATACACACTTTCACTCTAACTTACATGACACGTGCATATCCTACACATAGACACTTACATAAAGGGGAAATATAAATCACTCACCTAAACTATAGACTCAAACCCTAATCTATTACATATTTACATTTGTACCATAAAGGTACCATGGAGGTACATTTGCATATACCAAATAATATAATATTCTCCAACATCCCTTGTATTACATTATTTGTTTATTGAAGACTTTAGTCTTCAATCTTCATCTTTAATCAGATGTCATACATGATCTTCTACTTGATATCCATTAGGTTCTTGTTTTGACATTGCTTTTGATTTGTATCTCTTTTGGATATCTTCCTCTTAACTTTCCTTATCTTTTTCTTTTGCTTATTTATTCTATTCTTTTCAATTCTAGTCTTGATCTTGCCTTGTTGCATCTCTAAAGTCTTTTCTTTTGTATCCTTTTTTTCTATAGCATTTGCAATATTAGTATCTTTAGAAGAATTTTCAGGAATGTCTTCATTGATTAAAAATTTGACTGTAAGAGCTTTGAATTCATTTCCATCTAATGATTCTTCTAAATATTGAATTTCTTGAACTAAGTTCCCTTTTTTATTTTCTCCTCTAAATTGTAGTTGATGTTGTTAATAACCATATCGATACTAGGGCTGATATTGATGTTGATGTTGAGGTTGATATTGATGTTGTTGATGCTATGGCTAAAATTGATGTTGTTGTTGTTGATTATATCGATACTGAGGTTGCTATTGTTTTTGCTGAAAATTTTTATTTATTTGATTTCCTTGATTCATATTCATGTGATTTCCTTGATTATATCTACAAAAAATTGTACTATGACTTTTTTCTTACATAATATTGAATTCCATTGAGATCCATACGTGGATGTTGTAGCAATATTACTTGGTGTATTTTCTTTAGATACCAAGGCATCCAGTCATTTCATCTCTGACTAAGTTTTCAACTTCATATTCCTAAAGAATATTGACTAAATCATCAAATGTGGTTTCCTTATTTAGTACTTGTAAAGAAGTAACTAAATGTTTATAACTTTCTGGAAGTGCTCTCAATGTAACTTGAACAAGAAATTTATCTTCTACCTTTTCTCCTAGAGTCAAAAGTTTTGCCTTTATATTTGCTACTTTTCAAAGAAAGAGTTCTATAATTTCTCCACTAGTACCCTTTAAAGAATATAATTGAGATTGTAAATTCAAAATAGTAGTTTTGTTCTTTCTTTCAAATATTTTGCATAATGTATTACATGCATACATTATGCATAGTATTTTGCTCCACTTAAATGTGGTTGTATTGGTTGTATTTCATCAATTATTCCATACGTAATTAACATGAGTGCCTTTGCATCGCTTTCTTCATTTTTTTGTATTTTTCTTTCATCTTCACTAGGTTTTTTCTTTGTTCCATTTACTATTTCCCATAGTTTTTCTACAATAAGAATTGATTTCATTTTGTTCTTCCATGATGCAAAATTTGGTCCTTTCAAGAGTTGAGATTCAAAAAGGAAAATTTTATTGTTTGACATAATGGAACTCATTCAAAATTGCCAAAATTTTTGAAATCCTTTGAAGATCTCCTTACTTTATTAATTCTGCAAAATTTCAAAAATCTACTTTCAAAAAACTTAAAACTTCAAATCTTCAAATTTCTAATCTTAAATCTTAGAAACCAAATTTCAAATTTTTAAATCCTATTTAAAGGAGAAAGCCTTATCACTCCAAAATTAAAAATATTAAAAAACTTCAAATCAACAAATAATGAAATATCAAAAATATTTTCAAATATTTTAGAAATAAGGTTGAAATTCTTGTAACTCCCTCCTAATAATTAAAGTTCCTAAGTATTGTATTTCATTACCTTAGAACTTGAATAAATATCAAATATGTTGGCAACCTTTTAACTCCCTCTTAATTATTAAAGTTCAAAACTTGAAACAATACTTTATTTAGAACTTTAATTAACTTAAATAAAGGTAATGTTACTTACCTTTTCTCCTGGTGGAATCTTTCTAACGCACAAATCATGCTTCTAAAATGACAAATGTTGCAGGATTTGAGTGTTATGGTTGAGAAGTAACACTCGCTTCTGTGATAGCAATTGAGCAGGTAAGATGGTGTTGTTTGTGGGAAATATTTTCCCTTGGAATATGTTATTCAAAAACTGAAATACCTGAGAAATGATTCGTTTTTTCATTCCTTTAGACTGTTTAGATAGGTTTTAGCTTTGTTTAAACATTAGCTCAATTATGCTTAGCAAGATTTTTGTAGACGTTGCTTCACTTCAGCAGGTAGACGTCGGCTTCTGCTAGAATTTGGTTGGAATGTGCTTTCAGTCGGTTGTCATTGAAATGTGCCTTTAGCTTTGGCTACTATATTTGTACCATAAGTTTTAACTATGCTTTAACTTCAGTTAGACTGTGTACCTTCACTTTAGCTGGATCGTGCGCTTGTTGATCATGAATCTGCCTAAGTACAAAATGCTTGTGCACCCTAGACCCGGCCAACATTGAAATGCCGAAGGAGAGAGATGTCCTTCGGGCCAATCTCCAGAGAGGGTTGGTTCCCTTACTAATCTAATTCGGTTTAAAGCTTAGGGTAACATGAAAGAGATGGGAAATGACAGAAAGGAATGAGAAATATGGCTATGAGCCAAAGATGAATGGTGGGGATAAACTAGCAGCTAAACAACCACATCAAGTTTTAATCAGCATGTAATGGAAAGGAAAGCATAGGAACCATTCATAGATTGCAGGGATAATTTCCAATGAACATTTTAGCATTCAGTTCTCTACCATGAATTAAATTCAAAAATGCATAATTTAAATTTACCTAACAAAGATCATGAACTTAACAGAAATGAAAGGCAGAAAACAATTGCATACAACACTACTCCAGGAACCAGAGCCAAATATCCTTCTATTGATGCAGAGAACTCAAAATGTTTTTTGCAGTGTTCATCCTCCATTACACCAAAATGCTTAGTATTTATAGAGGATTTCGCCTATGAAATTAAATGTGTATTAAAACAAAATGTTGGCTTGTCAAAGACCAGCAAGAGTGATTCTCTCCTCATTAACAACAATGATCAAATCAAAACATTCTTCAGGAAGCAACGATCCCTCTTACATGGAGTGCGCTTGGGAAATCAGCAAAAATGAGCAATAAGAAAATCGTTCCAGACGTCGATGCATCGAAACTCAGCAATATCGCACGACAATCAGGAGCTCAAATATTAAATTTTGGTTACCATTTCATCATCTTGCACCTTGGAATTTTATCTTCGCCAGAGGAGTCCCAACAAAAATTAACTCTGTTTCGAAAAGGAGCGAAATCAGTGGAGGGTGCCTTGAAAATGAACAGGATCGCACCAAAATCCGGGGCGTAGCATTTAATCTTGGCATCTCTTTAGCAGGAATTTTGGAAATATCAATTTCATTGCTCCAAGAATTAAATTCCATCAGTATCTGATCTTTCTCGAAAAATATCAGCAATAGTGGCGCCTTCGAAAGAAAACTTTGCTGAAAGGAAGGGGCAAGAATTGATTTCGCCCAAACAATTTGGTGTTTTTGCCCATCAGTATGCTTTCGCTTTTAACCTAATTAATTTTGCCCGAAAAATAGAGAATTTTGCCAAAAAACGAAATGGAAATGAGTTCTGCGAAAAACTAGGTGAAAATGATTGATTTTGCCCTCACAAAGGGCGAAAATCACCCCTACTTGGGATGACTTTGACTTTGACCGGTGTATAAAGATGCTTTTTCAAGACTTTCGCTCTGAAACATCTTTATTTAAAAATTTGCCTTGAAGAAGGGCGAAAATGATTTTCGCCCCCCTTTTGGGGCAACTTTGACTTTGACCCGCACAACCTTCACCCGAACCACATCCACTCATCATTTGCGCTTCAAAAACATCTTCAACTTGCAATTTGCCCGCCAACACATGTTTTTTTGCCCACTAACGCCCGCCAACTGTTTTCATTATGAAATCATCCGAAAATAGCAAGTCGCCTAAAAGAGGGGCGAAATTGACTTTGACCATGAGAAATGCATGAGTTTGGGTGAAATCCTCTTTTCTTTTTTTTGTTTTCGCTGGTGAACTCCTCTTAGACCATTTTCGATGGCGCAACCCCTTTCTTATATTTTCGCCCATGAAAATTGTCCTAAACTATTGTCATTGTGCCTGGTACGAAACTGCTTGAAAAATAATTTCGTTGCTAAAAACTACCCGAAAATGATTTTTGGTGCTACAACTTCCCGGAGCCATAACGTTTGATCCATTGACCCGATTGTCTATTGTAATATATCGTTGGAAAGTTTGGGAAGAGATCTACAACGCCTCTAAGGTCTTCATATTGCATTTTTAAGTTGTGCTGGAGAAATTTCTTTGGACGAAAACTTTAATATCTCTCAAATCGTTCGGGATATTGGGGTGATTCTTTCACCATAAGTCTAATTTTTCAATTCCCCTCGGTAAATTTTCAAGTCCATAGGTGTCCATTTAGGCCGATTTCCTAAAAATGGTCGCTTCCCAATTTTTGCCTTTTTTGACTTTTGATTGTAGTGTGGAAAAAATGCCAACAGTGCTTCAGCTGGACCTTGTACCTTCACTATTGTTGAAATGTGGCCTTTGCCTTCCATGTTTACTTCAACTGGATTATGGCCTTTCACAAGAACAAAACAATGTCACAAGATGCTTGAATTTCCTATGTTTAGGTCATGGCTAAAAGAGTCAATCTTCAATGAAAGGGCAAGTGCAATTTCACTTTAGGCCAACTAATTCCTAATAAGAGGTAGGGACCCCTTGACCCAAAAATGTTTGGCATTTAATACATTGTCTTCCCACGGTATATGTTGTCATTTTCCTTTAAAGGATGCTTGAGAAATTTTGTGACAAAAGAGGACCTTCCAAGGTTCCCCCAATGTAGGGCCCTTTCCACTTATTTGACTTTTGGTGACTTGCTTTGAGTTAGAGGATCTAGGATACTCATGCCTCCTTTGGGTTTAGGAACAATGCATAGTTTCCCCAAAATACCAACCATTCCATTCAATTCGTCCCACTTACACCATAAATATCTGTGTTACTTTCGTTAATTTAAGGTAAGCATTGTATGATGCCAGCTACGCTTAGTAGTAAACATGAGATGTCATTAACACCTTACAATTTGAATTTTACCAACAAAAGATGAATTTGTTTGGCCATGCATCAATTTTTTTCCAAAATATGAGCTAATACCCATTCCCACATGTCCTAGTGTGAGATTGATGTCAAACAATATCCCAAGCTATCTAATAATTTGCCCTTTGCCTGAGGAGTAAAAGAACAAAATAAAACATTTGTTTTATGCTCACTAATTACTCATTTTGACACATCAATATGTTGCACAAGGGAAATTTCCTCTGCAAATTGTAAATTAAGCACAAAACTCCAATTAGGTAGTCTCAAACCAGATAACAACCTCCAGCATGAGCTCTTTTTATCAAATGATCTAAGGGTATCAATAGTTACAACATAAAGGAGAGAGGACTAAAGGACACCCTTGTCTTATTGAGCATTGCAATTGAATCCTTTTTATACAATGTACCATTAACATTGAAATAGTTGATGAAATGTTGGATTAATTGTTTTTAAGCTGAAGCATTATTTATTATGTAGATGATTAGTTTTTATCATTATTCGTTGGAATTTATAGCTTGAATGGAATAATAGAATTTTTCAAAATATATCTCAAAATCATGCCCAAGCAAGCACCGTGCTCATCATAAGAAGTCTCAAGTGTGGAAAAAAAGTAAGTGTTTTGGTTATAATATTTGATTATACATGGAAAGATGGGTCATCTACGATAATGGAGTTAACATAAAGGATTTCTTACGATCTATGAAAAAATGAAAATGTCCAAAAACTGGTGCTTTCAATTTTGTTAAAGTGCTTTCAAATCAAAATTAATTTTGATAGTGCTTCTAAAGGAAATCCAAGAAAAGTTTGTGGGGGTGATATTTTTCAAAATTATGAAGACAAAGTTCTCCTCCCTTGGAATCATATGGAACTTCAACTAACTATGCAAAGGCTACATGGATTAAAATTGTCATTGAAAAAAAAAAAGGAAATATGTTGCAATTGAGGGTTATTATCAACAAAAAAAAAATGCATTACTATAAATATTCATCAACTATTGTTCGAGGCAAACTCTTGGAAATGTAAGCATTGTTATAAAGAAGGAAACCATGATGTCAAGGAGATGATTACAAAATCCAATTTTAGAGGGCTATTGGTCAAGTGAGGTCTTTTCTCTTAATGAAAATGATGTCAAGGAGGTGATTGCAAAAACAGAACAATTTGGGAAATATTTTTGATAGAAAGAGAAATGAAGAGGATCTTTGATAAAATTGGATATGATTTAATTAACCTGATTAACAAATGTAATGTTTGTCATTTGTAATAAAAGTAGCCCCAAGGAACTTATTAAAGAGGGGAAAACACCAAATATTACTATTAAAAGATGTCCATACCCTTTAATATTGTTAAAATCTGTTTCGTAAAATTATCAAATGGCCAACGGTTAAATTCTTTAACTTTTAAGGAGAAGCCAGAGGTTCAAATCTTGACAAGCAATACATGCATAATTTTCAAACTATTGTAATACCACTAAGTGAAGTCCCATTCAATCCTATATAACCAATTTAAAAATAAAATAAAATAACATTTCTAAAACTTACTATCAGCTCTATGTCTTACCACTATGCTCTAGATACGTTGAGCTCAAAAGCTACTCCCTCATACAAGAATTATTCAATTTTATAATGATGGCATTAGTTTTAATCCTTAGGAATGGACAATCACATTTCAATTAAGCGCCATGGAAGTGGTTGCAACAAATGACAAAATAGTTATAGAAGTATAGAGTAAACATAGAAATGTAAGTATCAAATGGCACTAGCTCTACTGGTTTATATTCCTCAACTTTCAAGGAAGGTACCCATGTTCAAATCTTGTCAAGAGATGCATGTATAATTGCCAAGCTGTTGTTATACCACTATGTGGTCATGACATAATATAGGTGGAACCTCCATATAACCAATAAAAAAATTAAAAATGAAAATAAAACAATAAGTTAGTTTAATATGCGTCTATGAAGAAAAATCAAAGACTCCCTAAAAGTTCCTTCTTTAAAATTGAACGCTAAGTTTGGGTAAGTAATTAATTTTCCCTTAAGTCAAAACGTAAATTAACATATACTGCGCAATCATAATTGGTTAGACATATACAAGGCATCAACAGGATTCGCTTGACAAGATTTAGAAATGAACTATTTACTTTTAAAAAAATTGATGTTATTTTCTAAAATTTTGTAGATTTTTTCCAATTATTTGGAAAGAACTATTCATCCCCTTGTCATGTCCCCACAATTCTTTATCCCCTTGAAAAGGAAGTTGGTGGAACATAGCATAAAACACTCACGATATATATAGGAAAATGCCAAGGAAAAAAAAAAATCACAGTTGCAAAATTGAATGCCATCAAAATGTAATTACCATGCAGATGTAGATCCTTCAACATTTAAATAGGCAATATTTCAAACTGCTACTGCCTCTAGTAGACATTTAACAACTAGGAGATCTGCAATGGTAGTCCTATAATTAGGAACTGAACTATTTTTTGCCTATAAATCCATGGCAATTGCAGCAGTTGAGCATTATGAGAGTATTTTTTGCAAGCAATTGCTGAAAAAAGGTTCTAAACAAACCAAACTGGTTAGGTTTGGATTGAACTAAGTTCTATTAAACCTGGTAACTATGCTTGAGAGTGACGGAGACTCGGTGAATCTTCACAGACTAGCCAGTCTCAAGTCACTTCAGACTGGGCAACTTCAACATCGAGACTCTGATGTGTGCATATAAATATGAAAGAAAAAAAAAAACCCTCTGCTCTGTTCTCTCTCAATTTCCACAAGAGCATTTTCTTACACCAGAGGTATGATTTTGGAGGCTAAGTGTAACCGCCAACGTAGCACCAAACATCAAAAACTATTTTTGAGGGAAGAAATGAAATTTACAGCAACGATTTATTTTTTAATTTTGGAAGGCAGGAACTGAATTGGAATTTCCTTCCTTTCCCGGTCTCCACGTGTGGGCAAGGGTTTGGGAGACCACATTACAGTGATAAAGGCACTTTATTAGCCTACCCTTCATGCCTACTCTGTCCCACTTCCAGGTCAGTTGTCTTGTGGAATCCAAGTCACATTACCATGCTCTTATTTGTGTAAGCTAGATTCGCCTCTATTTTCTGCACCTATATCATCTTTTGCCATTTCCAAAGGTCTGGTACTCTAGCCATGTTTTATGTCAGTTGACCATAGTGAAGGGATAAAGTATTCAGGAAGTCCTGCATTGCAATAAGCTGTACTGACATGCCCATGGGCTTTCAAACAAGTGGTTGTACATGAGGAGTTTCACATTGTAAGCTAGAGTTCAAATCCCATGGGTGAACCCTAAAATCAAATGGCATGAGCTCAACCAATTCCTCAACTTCAAGGAGGAGACCCTGATTCGAATCTTGCCAAGGGATACATGCATAATTGCCAATCTGTTAAAATAGTACTATGTGGTCATGATGTAATATGGGTGCGGCCAGTCTCAATCCCATATAACCCAATTTTAAAAAATAAGCTATGCTGACATGAACACAAGAAGATAATTTTTAGATTTTCTTGTAGGATCATATCACCAATTTAAGATGTCTGAAATCCAATTGTACACATATCTAGAGGAAAACTTGCCAAGTAAAATAAAAGGGGCCTATAGTGTTGAACTCAGGAATCCAAGCCCAAGATTTGAAAGACAAGCTTCAGGATCAAGAGCACAGACATATATAAAAGAAATGATTCTCAAATGTGTAAGGCATTAAAGTCATGATATTTCCTCAGCAACAAGACTTGTAACAAAATGCCCAGAATTAGCGTCTCTTTAACCCTTCTTTTTTTTTAAACTCTACACAGGACCACATAGCACAAGAGAATATCACCCTAAAACCTAAACCTTCCCAAAAAAAAAAAGGACCACTCTAACCCCCAACTGAAATCTTCTCACACTTATACACATCCTATTTTTGTGATAGTTCCTGCAAAGATCAGCATCATTTATTTTGTCATCTGTCAGTCCCTGCAAATATTGGGTGAGAAAATAAGTCAAAAATATCCTCCGCTATGACCTTTAAATCATAGCACCATTCTATGAGACAAGGACATATAACATGTTTTGACCCACAAAAAACATCAATAGAAATGTTCAGAGTATAAGTGATGCCAAAGGAAACACTACTGCTGAGGATCCCCACTTCTATTACCCCATTGGACATTTGTATTTGGGTGCCAGATAATGAGCTTCCACTCTCAACTGCCATGTGGATAAAGCTCAGGCGCAACATTGTCCTGGAATTCACATCTACTTACTTTCGACCAGTATCATCTTTTGCCATTGCTAAAGGTCTCTGCTACACTAACAGTTGAAAAACTATCACTCTAGCCATGTTTTACATCATTTGACCATAGTGAAGGGATTAAAAAATTTAAGAAAATACTAGATCACATTAAGCTATACAATGAACAAACAGATATAAGTTTTAGATATTCTTGTAGTATTATACACAGACCTAGAGGAAAACTTGCCAAGTGAAATTAAATGGCACCATAATTGCTAAACTCAACAATACAAGCTCAAGATTTCGGAGACAAGCTTCGAGAGCAAAAGCACAGAAATATATAAAACAATTGATTCTCAATCGTGTAAGGGTTTTAAGGCATAATAATTATTTTCCTCAGCAGCACAACTTGAAACAGAATGCTGAGAATTAGTGTTTATTTTCTTTTTGTCTAAATAGCTCTGGGCAGGACCACATAGCACAGAGATTATCACCCTAAAACCTAAACTTTCCTTACAAAGGACCACTCTATCCCCCAACTAAAACCCCCTCACACTTGTACCCAACTACTATCCTGTTTTTATGACAGATACTGCAAAGAATAGAATCTTTTATTTTGTCATCTATCAGCTCCTGCAAGTAGCAGGTGAGAACATAACTAAGTCAAAAATGTCCTCTGCTATGACCTTCTAATTATAACAGCATTCTGTGAGACATTCCACTCAACATTTATGGTTTAACCCACAAAACATCAATAGAAATTTGCAGAGTAAAAGTGATGCCAAAGTAACCACTATTGTTGAGGATCCCCGCTTGTGTCACCCCATCGGACATTGTATTTGGCTGCCAAATAATGAGCTCCTACTGGGCCTCGACTGCCATATGGATAAAGCTCAGGTGCAATCTTCTTTGATTCTAATTCTTTCAACAATGGCGTGAATAAAGCCCATGCTGCATCAAGTTCGTCACTCCTGATGAATAAGCGTCGCTCCCCTTCAATCGCATCCAAAAGCAGTCGCTCATAAGCATCAGGAATTTCCCGAGAATATCTGACACAGTGAGTTATAAATTCCAGATTTAAATCAATAACTTAACTGTGTTGCTTTTCTATCCTTGTGGATATATCCATATATAACAAAGTGCATTTGTCCTACTATTCACAAGTGATTCATCATTCAGTCCTCACCTTGCCGCATAGTGCAGATTCAAATTACTCCGATCTAACCTCATCCCCAGACCTGGAATCTTATTGTTAATTTTCAGGTAGATAGCTTCATCAGGTTGGACACGAATGACAAGCTCATTGGTCGCACGGTCCAAGTCAGTTCCAAAATTTCTTTTGTATAAGTTCCCTGGCACATGTCTAAACTGCACCCTAATTTCTGCACTGTCAAGTTGCAAAAGAGAAAAACCAAGAGTTATTTAGAAAATGCTAGCCCATATATAGCAGAAGGAACACTAGTTCCTTTTCTTATTTTTTGTCCAATTCCAGATTGCAATCAATATTTGACATAACAAAGCAAGATGCCAAAAGGCAACAATCATACCGTCTATTATGTAAAGCCTTCCCTGCTTTCATAAGGAAAGGTACACCATCCCATCTCGCATTGTCAATGAAAAGAGCCGCTGCTGCAAATGTTGGAGTTAGACTGTTTTTGGGAACAGTCTTATCATCTGTATATCCGGGATATGTCACACCTCCCTTGACATGGCTCTTGTACTGGCCAATTATGACATTTTCAAGTTGCAATGGCCTCATTGAACGCAACACTTTCACCTGAAAATATAATACCCAAGTATGCAGATGAATAAATCATCTTGATTTTTCTGAATTAGAATGACAAGTGCATGGACCATGTCTGAAAGATACGAAACCTACAAAAGATTTATCTGAACAGGAAGTATATATAAACTGACAGATACATGAAAAAATAGTAAGCAAAGATTGAGACTATCCGGTTACATAGCTTATCTAAATCTACTTGTGCAGTAAACCGAGTTTCAACTTTCAGTCAACCTTTTCATTTCGTATGTCTTCTGCATCCAAACTGACAGGTGTTTCCATTGCAAAAAGGGCTAATATTTGAAGCAGGTGGTTCTGCATTATATCCCGGATAATACCGTAGCTATCAAAGTACCTATACATAATCATAAGAATCAAATGAGGTTCATAGACAGTCAACAAGAAGCTCAGCATCACCAAAACTTTGTTATAGCATTGCTAAAGATTGGGCATGCAAGACTGAAGCCTCACCCTCCTCGACCTTCAGTTCCAAAATCTTCTGAGAAATTCAGTTGTACATTCCTTATATATTGCCTTGACCACAGGGGTTCAAAAACAAGATTGGAAAACCTAAGAACCGAAAGATTTTCAACAAGTTCCTTTCCCAGATAATGATCAATCCTGTTTAACAAAATACAAAGATTAGCATATCAATGATATTTGAAAAAATTCCATTTAAAAGTAAACAAAGATGCATTCAAAAAGGAAGTTGAAAGTAAAACAATTAAAATATAAAAAATTCTAAGATAATGTGATTCGTGGAGTATAAAGGAAAGCCATGTACCGGTAGATCTGCTCTTCGGTTAGGTATTGTTTCAGACCTCTTGTAAGCTCAGCAGATGACTCGGAATCCCGACCAAAAGGCTTCTCAACAATTACCCGAGTCCATCCATTAGCAGAAGATGAAGAACGGCTAGCACATCTTGCCACATCCACAAAAACATTTGGAGGAATGGACAAGTAAAATAAACGATTTGCCACTTTCCCAGCCTGCCACATTAGTTCAATCCAGCCACATCAATTAAATCCTCAAAGATGTCAGCTTACAAGAAGGTTCTTGTCCAAGTCCCTTTCCACAGCCAAGTGTTTGTTAACACTGACGAAACATAACAGAAAATTACTACAGATGAAATCATTTGTCACATAAAGAACTGGGCATATAATCAATACTCAAAAAATTTGCAGCAGATTCTTGAAAACAATGATGAATGCCAAAAGAACTAAAGTGAACTCACAAAAATTGACAACCAAAGAGACCTCAGCAAAATATTTGCCACCGTTGCCAATGAGGACTTGGTTTAATGGTTGAGACATGTGGATGATGTAGCTCACACCAAGGTTCAAATCTCAGCGGCACCAAATAGGCTATATAGTTCGATGTGATTGATTAAGTTGATGTAAAAGGGAAAGAGCAACCCTTTCAAAACCCTACTTTTTTAATAAAAGAAAAAATATATATGTTTGCCACCATTTGACATCACTTCATGCAAATCCAAAACGAAGAAACAGAAATTTGTCCATATAATATTTCGAATCCAATTATATACAAACTATGAGAATGGTGATAATACAAATCAATCACTGTAGCAGTTGACTCCTACCATCGCTTCCAGAACGAGTTTTGTCATACCAGAGCTTCTCTTTCGAGTAGGATTGTAAAACACTCAAATTGCAAAATCAATAAAGAGTTGTGCGTGGCATTCATATTCGACTGTGTCTCTGACCTTTGCTTTATGAATGTGTGAAATCAATGGCTCTGCCCTCCTTTCCCTTGTTAGTCCTCCTCTTTGATTGTTGTTGCAGGTATTCGAAGATCTTACATGATGAAGTTATGTTTCTGCTGAAAGCGCCATCTGCACCAAATCTACACCTCACCATGGCTTCGGCCGTATTTTGCATTTTCTTTCTCTTGCACCCTTACTTCTCAAACAAAGTAGATTAGTTTTGTTTTCTGCATTTCTAGATCAGTTTGCTTATTCGTTTTCTGCATGTTTTAGAATAATTTCTTTCTTTATATTCAGAATTAGATAGAAGGTAAAAGGGAACCAGACCGAGATTCAGAGGCTGGGGAGAGTAGAAACCTCCCCATACACTTGTTGAACTGCAGTCATGGGCGTGAGGGCTGCAAATCACACTTGCCTATTTCTGTGTTCAACAATAACCCAACATCCATTGAAGAGACGGTATTAATCATAAAATACCTGCACTCAATGGATAGGACACATAGATTTGATCAACCAAGACTACCCTGTGGTGCATTAACAAGCAGAAAATCTAGCTAATGCATATCTAATGCCATTAAGTAGAAACCACCTTCATTCAAGACAACAAGAAAAATATAAGGTTAGTCAGATAAACACGTTATAGGAGGATCGGCATAGCTGTAAAGCAACAGTGTGAACTTATGCTTTGAGGATGAAGAATTTCATCTCCCTTGGAAGGATGAAAAAATTTTAATCAAATTCACAAATATGAATATGTCAAGGGTGTGCTGTGTAAATCAATCATATAGCTATATTTTGGCTTGTTCATGAGCATTTGTACTTATGACATGGTCCCATTTTAATACCTGCCCTGTAAAATAAAATTTCTAGATTGCAATATTCTATAGAAAGTTGTAACATGTGTTTCTTTTCCATCAGAGGAATCCATCAATCACCTTGGAGTTTTAAATGTTTTGCATCTTCCTCTCTCCTTGTATTCTTTAACCCTGGCATCCTAAATAGTACTTTCGCATACTGTCGCTGCTAAGACCTAGCTTAAGTTGTCAGTCCAAACTTCAATTATTTCATCACAAATTGAGATATTAAACAGATACTTTTATTGATTACATGATCTGGTTATTAATGCAGTTATTCAATATCGACAATCGTAACAGAAAATGTGTATTCCTCTCAAGGCCAGCAACGTAAATAATAAAAGGCCCTATGGATAAACCGTTGATAGATAGATAGTTTAGTTCCTTACCACTGTGTCTTTAAAGTTTTCTCCCATCTTGTGATGGCATTCCTATCCTACAGATTCAAAATTGAAAAAATACACTGTATGGCATGGTCCTTCCCATCAAGAAAATAAAATCCACTCAATAAGGATCTTGAAGCATGCATCATATCAACCACCTCAAGATTTTGTCAGCTTCTTTAAGAAAAGGAACAATATATGAAAATTTTAGCCTCTTCTATATTTACTACAGGATATTAGGATGGTATATACTATAAGCACACTAAGAGATTGCCATAACTGTTCATGCTGCATGCTTGTTTCTTATTTGCATTGTGTCTACAGTTTGAGTACAAAAGAGAAACAAGGAAGCTTCTAAAGTTCTAATAGAAGAAAGATATATATGTAAACTTCCTAAAGAGGTAAAAGGTAAAGGTTAAGTAGTTTTTAACATCCGTGAAGCCATAGGCCATATGAGACAATCCTCATGGAGGATGTTGTTTACCCAATATATGGTTATCCAACCATACTTCGGTTACCAAAGCATAGTGTACAACCCTACCCCCCACAAGATTCAAACCTTGGACCTCCTATTTAGAGTTCTCAAGTTTTCACCGTTAGGCCCAAAGCTTCTAGAGGATTTCGCTTGAGTTGGCAGTGGACCTTTGCAATCAAGTAAGTGGTCATTGATTTGGAATTAACTGCATTTTTGCAGAGACATCAAGAGGAGTCTTTACCTTTGCAATCAAGTAAGTGGTCATTGATTTGGAATTAACTGCATTTTTGCAGACATCAAGAGGAGTCTTTTAGTCCAAAGAAGGCTGCATATCTTAAATGTTGTCCTCTGTTCCTTCAAATGCAATGGTTCATAGACCTTACTGTTCACATTCACTACATCATATGGTTATCCAACAATTTGCAAAGCCATAGGCCATATGAGACGATCCTCATGGAGGATGTTGTTTACGCAATATATGGTTATCCAACAATTCTTTGGTTACCAAAGAATAGTGTACAACCCTGCCCTCCACAAGATTTGAACCTTGGACCTCCTATTTAGAGTTCTCAAGTCTTCACCATTAGGCCCAAAGCTTCTAGAGGATTTTGCTTGAGTTGGCAGTGAACCTTTGCAATCAAGTAAGTGGTCATTGATTTGGAACTAACTGCATTTTTGCAGACATCAAGAGGAGTCTTTTAATCCAAATAAGGCTGCATATCTTAAATGCTGTCCTCTGTTCCTTCAATTGCAATGGTTCATAGACCTTACTGTTCACATTCACAACATCATATGGTTATCCAACAATTCACAAAGCCATAGGCCATATGAGACGATCCTCATGGAGGATGTTGTTTACCCAATATATGGTTATCCAACAATTCTTCGGTTACCAAAGCATAGTGTACAACCCTGCCCTCCACAAGATTTGAACCTTGGACCTCCTATTTAGAGTTCTCAAGTCTTCGCCGTTAGGCCCAAAGCTTCTAGAGGATTTCGCTTGAGGTGGCAGTGGACCTTTGCAATCAAGTAAGTGATCATTGATTTGGAATTAACTGCGTTTTTGCAGACATCAAGAGGAGTCTTTTAAGCCAAAGAAGGCTGCATATCTTAAATGCTGTCCTCTGTTCCTTCAAATGCAGTGGTTCATAGACCTTATTGTTCACATTCACTACACAATGTGTACCATGATCAGAAAGAACATATAGCTGGAAAGCATTTTCTCTCCTACCTTATGACAGATCTGTATGCCCTTGTCTGTATAAAGGGTGGCTACTAAAGTTCCAGTTCTTACTTTTCTTGCATGTGGCAGGGCAGGAGTGCAGTTCTTCAGTGTCAGGTTTTGGCAACTCCTCACATACCAAGGAGTTGTAGACAGACACGGCTTACCAATTTCCTATCCTCTTCTATTGGTTCAACAGCCATGGATGCTAGAAGAGTCTTGAGGGGTCGAATTCCATGTCCTCCCAAGATTATCCAACCAGGCCCTCTTAATCCTGGCCATTCTCCTAGAAGCATCATTAGATCATGTGCTGGCCCTTTTGGGATCGCTGGTGATAATGACAACTTTGCTTCTACCTTACATCCCACTACAGATTAATGTTGGCCCTTGAATCCAGTGAAGCTCCTCTCTCTCTCTCTCTCTCTCTCTCTCTCTCTCTCTCTCTAAACTTGACTTTTGGTTCTCTCTTAATTATTACTTCTAGCATGTTAGGGTTTATCTATTTTGGGTAACCCTCAAGTCTGTAATTTGATGCCATACAGTTGTCCCACTTTAGTGTAATTTACACTATCTAGTTTAGCATCAGCTTATATAGCTTTATCTTATTTTTGTAATACTTTTTTGGCTACTACAGTGCATTATAACAACTCTTTTCAATGAGTCTCATTGGCCTACTTTGGCCATCTTATCTTATCTAAGCTGCGGAAAAATGGTGTAAGGCCCATACCAAAAATATATAAAATTAAGATGATGTTGAGATTTAAATCATTGTTCATCCAAGAAGAACCAAACTTTATCATCAACCTGGAAATGTAAAGGACCTACATGTTGATTATGAGTCTCTTCTTAGATGACTTAAATCTTCAATAATGTCTCATGACCTTGTGGTTGAACTTTAGCCAAATGTTGGACCAAAGAGGAAGCCACACAATACATCCCGTATACCAAGTTGAAAAAGAAGGTCCAGCAGAAAAGCATTTCTCCAAGCTGCCGTAAAATTGCATAAAGTCCATACCAAATCGACTTGAACTTGTGATGTTGCTGAGATACTAGGTACTATATTTACTTTACCTAAGTAGAGCAAGACTTTATCACCAACTTGAAAATGTAAAGAAGCTTGATTCAAATCATGAAGCTCTTTGTTTTTCAACAATGTATTCTAATATTGTGCATGGATTTTAGGCAAATGTTTGGAAAAAAAAAGGAAGTTTTATCTTTACTCTTTTTGTTAATGAGATACCCTTGAAGAGACATGGTTAGCTCTTCTCTCTCTCTTCATTGGGCTATATCTGGTTTAAATAATTTCCTTCTCTTACAAACTTCCTTAGTGAAACCATTGAGCTAGATCTGGTTTAAATATATTTTTCTTCTCTTACAAACATCCTTTTCTAGAAGCTTTCCTTGTATAGCCCACCCCACCTCCTTCCCTCCCTCCCTCCCTCCATATACACATATGTGTATAATGCTGCAAATGAATGTAGAGCATGTGTGTGCTCATATCATAAGACCACCATTGAGGTAGATCTGGTTTAAATATTTAAATTTCAATTTCCAAAATTCAATCCAGCAAGGACTAGACTTATTTGATTTGCTATTTTGTTAATTACAATTTATATCTGTACAAACTCATGAATCAATGGATCAGGATTGTCCTTGTAGAATCATGGCAAGAAGACTCAATTCTCCGATGAAATTCGGCAAATCTGGTACCTATGCCTCCTATCATTGTTAGTATTTGGAAGAATTACATAAAAGCAGTAAACAAATTACATTTGAATCTCGTCCTCAGATTTGCAAATTCTGAGAAAATGAGCTGTATGCTCTATCACATTAAAACTCACTTGATACCAGCATTGGACTGCAAATAGAGAACCATCAAGTTTTAATCATTCTCTCTATATAGAACATAGCAGAATATGGCTGTCCTCCACTCCCAAACAAAGTATGATCCAGGCCAACCAGCCAAGGCCAAGGTTTACAGGCAAAGCAGCCATTAAGAGAGCCGCAGCCAAACTCAAGGCCTTTACCTCAACAACAAGAACTATCTGGCAGAAATCTTGTTGGTGATGGAGGATAGCAAGTTGCTGTGCAGAAAATGCTCAGTTGAAAGTAAAATTCACAAACGTAGTCAGTAGTCAGTGCAAAGATAAGCCTCAAACTTCATGTATGTGTCACTTAATAGTACTTCCCTTCACCAAAACCCACAAAATCAGGAACCAAGTTTTGAGCATGGAGTAAAACTAAGAGGGTCTATCCCAGGGTCAAAAGTTTATCCCTCCCTCTTTGGAGGCCTATTAACCTTCCCAACCACCATGAGTGTTCTCACAGCAGTATCCTTTTCCTACTACCCTAGAGCTACAGATGGCAGACTTGATGTCCTTAAAGCTTTGAAATGCATATATCAGCACCACTGCAAGTTCATGGTTGAAAATGGCAAGACATCGTCAGGCAAATAATATACATGTTGCTGAAGATTCAAAAGAATACAAGAGACACAAAATTAAATTTTAAAATGTCTACCTACCTTTGCCTTGCTTAATGATCAAGGAGCTGATTCAGCAACAATTAGTAATGGATGTTATCATCATTCCATGGAGTCAGCATTCCAACCACCTCCAGCATCAAAGTTTACAAAAGACGGGAGTAAAACCTGTATACCAAATCATGGTAGCAGAAACAGAATGCAGAATAGCTGCAGCAGCGAGCACATGCGTGCATTAATGCCTACCTCCAGAACCTGCACCCATGTGTTTCTACCAAATGCCTGCAGGAGGTTTGGAACAATCAATGCAGCAGCACATGTATAGAATGGAAAACATCCTGACATGTTGTCTTCTTGATAGGGATGGTTATCCTTGCTAACAACTATAGATAAGCATGCAATCTCTGCCCAGCTGTTACACATTAGATCCAAATCCTTTTTGTTTCAATTTTGGTCCTTGGCTTCTGCCATAATTTTAAGTTCATCTCAGATGGGCAGAGACTGTTTTGATTACAGTCATAAAGAGTTATTGTTATATCAGCTGTTTACTATTGGTTTGCATGTTAAACTGTAACTTCTACCAGCCATAGGCTTCAGCAGACACTAAACTTGCAAAAAAAAACATTGTTCACTAACAAAAATATCCATTGCCTTCAATGATCAAAACAACATGTGTCTACACTCTAATCATAACAGCCATCATTCCAGGGAAGACATCACTTGAGTGAATACTCCAACTTCTTACAAAATCTGCTCTACTATGGTTAACTGGAATCTGTTGTGCTCTCTTGTCTGCTACAATCTCTTGCAGTTTGGTTTACTTCAATACTTAATTGCCCATACTGTTGCCACTGCAACATGTTTGGAGACCCAAGAAAAAAAACAATTAAAATGCAATTGCTAAGATATAGTAATTAACTGCCGTTAATAAAATGTCATCAGCTCAACCTATTAAATACCTCAACTTTCAAGGAGGAGACCCAGGTTTGAATCTTACCAGGCAATACATGCATAATTGCCAAAAATGTTGTTGTAATACCACTATGTGGTCATGATGTAATTTGGGTAGGGCCCCTTTCAATCACATATAACCAATTTTAAAAAATAAACTGTCGTTTATATGTGGTATATCTTGTAATGAAGTTGTGCATATGGTTCCACTCAAATGTTGACAATCAGCACCATCAGAGCATACTAAATTAATAATGATATTATATGTAGACCTCTTTGACATGAATGTGTCTATATATGTTACCAAAATTCTTATAAAAAAATAATTTGATCAGAGACAGACACAATCATTACAAGCTACAGTTGAATGTGTTTTATTAAACAAGGATCAAAAAATTGATATCATGGCCAGAAAGAAAATAAATCAAATGGGTGAACATAGGGTTACCTTGTCCAAGCAAGAATTATGCTACAGGTATAAAAAAAATCTACCTACGAAAATAGCAGTCACAGAAATAATATTTCCATGGTTGAGAAAATCTGCAAAAAATCCCAATTTTTGCCAATTCCTGCCCTTGCCGATAAAATCCCAATTTTTTGCCGAAAAAATCTGCCATGGCAGCATGGGTAGAGGAAACGGCATAAATAGCTTGTTTTTTTCATTTTGCCTCATTTTGCTTGTTCCAAACTGGAGAGAGAGGTCTGCCTACCTGCTACCACACCAAACAAAACACTAAAGCGCATTTTAACAGGGGATTTTTTGCAGTTTGAAGGAATCCAGGATTTTTTTCGCTTTTTTTTTTTGTCGAATTTTTATCCATTTTTTGCCGATTCACGATATTTTCCAATTCTGTTGCCTTGCTGATTTTTTGCCGATTCCGATTTTCTCAACTATGGGTGAACACAGGGTTACCTTGTCCAAGCAAGAATTATGCTTCAGGTATTAAAAAAAAATCTACCTACAAAAATAGCAGTGACAGAAATGATATTTAACATGCTCTAGACTCTACTAGCAGAAGGGATGACACTGAACACAAGATAAAATGACCTTGAAATGAAAATAACTTGGCTGTAATTTTGCTCGAAATAGGAAAATGCTGGTCAAGAATACAATAGACAAATCCAAGAGTTAAACGAAAAGGTGGTCAAACATATTTATTCTACCTCATGTTCCTTCAATTTTTTGTCTAGCTCTATGAAGTTGTCCTCCAAGTTGTACTGCCCTGAATGGTAAAAGCATCGCTGTAAAAACTCCTGCATTTTGTCTTCACAGTTTTCCCTGATCAGAAAGGGAAATATTTTCCAACATCACACTTCAATAAACCATTGCTAAAGTGCCTGTTGAAACACATTTCTAGTGAATTCATCTAGAAATTGGATTTTTTCTTCTATTAGGAATAAAATCACTAAATTTTAAAACAAAAGTCAAAAATTATATAAATTATGCCTTCAACAAAACAATTAGAAATTACCTCTTGTCAATCCTGCAGGTCAGTGTGCCACTAATAATTTTACGTAACTCTGCATCGGTCATCTTACTTCGTGCATAACCATATATGGTGAAATGCTGCAACAGTATCAAGCAAAACAAAAATAAGTTGCGAGATGGTGATTCCTTTTATAGTTTTGTAGCTGATTAAAGGCAGGCAATTGCTCTTTCTAAATGATACTTAGTTTCCATGTCAAAACTATTTTTTAAATAGATTTAAAAAAAGTTGTAAGTAGTTACATTCATTCTAAAGAGAAAAATTCAAAAAGCTTCAATCTATATCCAAACAACAAACTAGCACATAGATTAGAGTTACATTTGCTATGGAGGACACCAAGAAACAGACTAAATGAGCCTAAATTCAATTTAATCCTTTTTCTTAATGGTCCAACCTGAGTAGCCTAACGGTGGAGATTTTGGAACTCTGAATAGAGGTCCAAGGTTCGAATCCTGTAAGGGGTAGGGTTGTACACCATGCTTCGGTAACCGGAGTATGGTTGGATAACCATATATTGGGTAAACAACATCCTCCATGAGGGTCGTCTCATATGGCCTATGGCCTCACGGATGTTAAAAACTACTTTACCCTTTTTACCCTTTAAACACAAGAGCAAAGTTACTTATAATTTAACAATTTTACTTGTATCCAAACCAAAACAACCTGAGGGCATGAAGGCCGAAGAGAAGATTATCGACAAGAGAAGATTATCGACAAGAGGAGATTTACAGAAGCAAGATTACCAGCAACGAGAAGCAATTGGAAGATTACCAGAAAAGAGAAGTGATTTGACTTTCAGCTGCAATATCTTGTTTACCGGCAAAATAATTTTCCAGCATTGTCGCTGCCTCCATCGAGAAAAACTGCACCACCTTCGAAGCCGTCCACACTTCTTTGCAACAACAGCAACAGTCTACGCAACAGTGTTGAACCCTTTGGAGGAGAAGCTTGGTAATGGATTAATGCAAAGTCGTAATGGATAGTTGCATTCCTTTTTTATGTCAATTATTTTGCATTTAAATTGTTCTACCAATGATAACAAGGATTAGAGTTAAAAATAAAATAAAAATTAAATTATAAAAAAATAAAAAAAAGTGTGAGAAAAAAATTTGAAAAAACCTAGTTTTTTCCTTTCCAAAACCCTAGCTGCTTTTGAAATTTCTTTTGGGTTGAGATCATGGAGTTACCAATTTTCACTAGAAAGGATGATATTGATGCTTGAGAATGATGGATGAAGTTTAGATCTCTATATTCTAGTGACCATTTTTGGAATTGCAAACTTTTCTATCTTTTAAAAGAGGAAGCTCATGATTGGTGGAAAATTCTTACTAAGGAAAGGATTGCTAAGGAAATAATTTCAACCTAGGATGAAATGGAGCATGCATTCTTGAGTTAGTGGAACCCATATAAAAAGATAGCTAGTTTGAAGGTCACCATCAAAGGATATGAAGAAAAAATAAAAAGGCTTCAGAGGGAACTGAAAGAAATGAATAAATAGGATATAATAGAAGGAAAAAATACAAATGACAACATGCAAGTTCATGGTCACATTCAAAAGGAAAATCTTAAGAAGCAAGGATCCAAGGAGAAGCAAGAAGTAATTATGGTAAGGGAACAAGTTGAAGAACCATTAGAAAACTCAAAAGTTGAATTTACAATAGTAGCAGCAATAGAGTCCATAGAAGAAACAGCAACAAAGTCTAAGGAAGCCTTGTCAGAAGTGCACAAGGATGCACCAAAATAAAGGTATAAGAGAGAAGATTGTGAAGAAGAATTTAAAATAAAAAACAAATTGTTGAAGAATCAAAGGAAACAAAATGTCAGGTTAAAGTTGCAACATATTGGCACCCACACCACCCTGAACGGCAACAATCTTGGAGGCATGGCTTAAGGCATCAATATTTTAGATCTACATGGAGTCAGAAAGCCATCAAGTATGGCAATATTTGGCAGAAAAAGCATAATGTTTTTGAATGTCAAAGGGGCGCAGCAGCATCAGGGAACAATAGGACCAACTGTTCAAAATATCAAAGCAGAGCAGCAGAAGCATGGAACCAACAAAGCATTTATTGATATTCAAGTGGCACAATGGCAGCTTGGCATCATCAAAGACCAGCACTAATCAAGATTTCACTTAAACATTGAAACCTTACACTCATATTTCTTCAGAAATAATAAGACATTAAAGTAGATGAAGAGGGAGATGTGGAAATTGTTGCCTAATAACTATGTATGCAAGCCCATTTTTTCAACTATCAATGTTTAAATCTTTAAACCTGAAACACTAGTCTAGGGTTTAGGTTTTTTTTTTCCTCTTTTATGTATATATTGCTGCCTGATAACCATGTATGCAAGCCCATTTTTTTCATCTTTAAATGCGTAAAGTTTAAACCCTAAACCCTAGTCTAGGGTTTAGGAGGTATATTTAAAGTTTAAACCATAAACCCTAGTCTAGGGTTTAGGGTTTCTTTTTCCTCCTTTTAAGTAAAAATTGCTGCCTAATAACTATGTATGCAAGCCCACTTTTTTAGCTGTCAATGTTTAAAGTTTAGACCCTAAACCCTAGTCTAGGGATTAGGTTTTTTTTTTAAGTAATTGTTTGTAACTTTGTTCTTACATGTTTCTTTGTGAAGGCATAAAAAAATGTCAAAAAGAGATCCAACATTGAATTATGCAAGGAAGGGGAAAACAAAGGGAAAGTTTATTGCAACTTTTGTGGGTCTCTTATTCATGGAAACATTTACCACCTCAAATTCCATTTGGCAAAGAAAACTGGCAAGGATGTCAGGCCATGCACAAAGGTGCCAAACGAAGTAAGTAATGTTGTAGATGCCATCATCTCTAGCACACAGGAAAAAAAAATACCTCAAACGAAGACAAACCAAGGCCATCTCATTCACCCCTTCTCGAATTCACTATACCGACAACAATTTTAGCCAGTTTCACCATGAGAGTTCGAGTCCATCAGTTGCACACGCAAGGAGTGGGACAGATGAGTCCCATTTTGTAGAACATTCCACGCCAAGGGCACAACCCACGCTTGAGGGTATGGCCGCGTGGAACCAGGAGAGGCACAATGCAACGAGGACAGCCATTGCCACTTTTTGGTATTTTTCTAACCTTCCCTTCAATATGGCAAGGTCTCCATATTGGCAGCGCATGATAGATGTCGTCGCAAATTGCGAAGCAGGATTTAAGGCGCCAATTTTTGATGACCTTAGGGGCCTTCTCCTTTAACAATCTGTGGACAACATTCAAGTTGTGCTTAAATTTATACACATGCATAACTAAATTATGTTTTTAAAAAGCAAACTTCAAAATAATCGAAGGGGATTATTTTTATACACATAGCATGATTAAATTATGTTTTTATACTTAAGGTTGTGCTTGAAGACCAACGCAAGGTGTGGAGGATGAAGGGTTGACTAGACAGATGGGAAGGGAAGAACCTTAATTATTTTTTGGTTGTTTCTGCAGGAGGAATTGCATTCCTCAAGTCAATGGATGCATTGGCACAAGTTAAGAGTGATGAAATGTTTGCAAGGTTATTGGGGGAGGTTGTGTTGGAGGTCGGGGAAGATAATGTTGTCCAAGTCATCACGGACAACGCAGCAGCGTATAAAGCAGTTGGTAAGATTTTGCGGGAGAGATTCCCCACTATTTTTTGGACCCCATGTGCAGCCCATTGTTTCAATTTGCTCCTCAAAGACATTGGGAAATTACCTTGGGTGACAGAGGTTGTACAAAATTCAAGGACTACCACAAAATTCAACTACAACCATGCATGGGTCCTCCAGCTCATGAGGCAATTTACTGGTGGGAGTGAGCTAATGCGGGCTGGAGTTACACACTTCACCAAAAACATAGTGACATTGCAAAGCATCTATAATGCAAGAGGGTCACTGAAGCAAATGTTTGTGAGTGATAACTGGAATTCCGAACAAGTTGCTAGATACCGATTCTCCAGTGAGGGGCAAAATGTATATGCTTATTTGTTTGAGGAGACCCCCTTTTGGATAGTCATGGAAGAGGCCATCAAGTTACAAGACTAAGTTTATTAATTCATTTTATTATTAATTTTTTAAATTTAAAATATTTTTCCATTTGCGAATCTTGTGAATTTGTAATTTTTGTTGTAAAATATTTTTATTTAAATTATTTTTCCTTTTTTCAGGTGTCAAAGCCTTTGGTGAAGGTTCTCCGTCTTGTTGATGGAGAACAATCTACAATGGCATATGTATATGAGGTTATGGACAAGGCAAACAAGGCAATTGCCTCATTTTATGGATATGTCCGCAACAAATACGATCCCTTTTGGGAAATCATTGATAGACATCTGAGATCCATAGCCCTCTTCATGCAGCAAGGTACTAATTGAACCCCCCATTTTTTATTCTAATACATTTCATGCCAGTTATGAGGTGATGACAGGCCTTCGAGCTTCCCTTGACCACATGGTCCTTGATAGGGAAGTGCACAATAAGGTATGTGAAGAGATGCAGGCTTATAAGGAATGTCGAGGCCTCCTTTTCCCATCCGAGCAATGCATTTGAATGAGGTCAAATTTGAGGCTAGGTAACCCTCATTGAATTATTATTTATTTTGTCTTTTGATTTTGTTTTAAAAAATAATCTCGATTTACTATTTCAAATGTCAATTATTTTTTTTTTCTTCTAAGATTTATGGTAGGACTTTGGTGCATTTACGCCCAATCTGAAACGCTTGACCATTAGAATCTTATCTCAACCATGCAACGCTTCAAGTTGTGAGCGCAATTGAAGCATGTTTAAGCACATACACTCCAAGAAGCGCAATAGGCTTACAAAAAAAAGTTGAATTATCTTGCGTTTGTTCATTACAACCTTCGCCTCCACCATTAAAGAGTTACAGAAACAAGTATCGAGGGCATTGACCTAAGTGACACTGATACATCATCTAAAAGGCTCACAAATCCAGAGCAAGAGCAGCAGGAAGAGTCTCTCTTCTCCCTAGACGAATTACAAAACTTCAAAGAAATAGCGGAGATGACAACCAAGGCACAAGAAGAGGCACAAGCACAAGAAGAGGCAAGGGCACATCAACAAAGAAAGACTAAAGCTTCTGTTAGGGCAAAGGGCAATGGCATTCAAAGACATTGAGGCATTGTATTTGACAATTCTTTTTCCAGTCCAATTTTGAGCTGATTTCGATTTTCTCTACTATGGTTTAAACAATGAAATTCGCAGCATTTTGTTGTATATAAAGGAAGAAGTAAAGAAGATAAAGAGTAGTGTTCATCATTAAAAATTTAATTGTCAAAGCAGGTTGCAAAAACATGAACCTAAGAATAGTCAAAATGACAAATTTGAATGACATCAAATCTTTGTGAGACAAATGACCTCATCAACTAGTACTAATGTTCTTCATCCCACCATCAATAACAAACAAATTATAAGGAAATTCTCTAATATATGGGTTTATTCCCCAATCTCTAAAAGGTCAGATCAAAAAGAATTAGGAAGAGTGAGGACTCCAATATGTGCAACTACTATTTTGTTGCTATGCTTCCTGACCCTACAAACCAACTAGCTTTCTTCAATGTTGGAATGTGTTTAATAGGTAGCCGCAGTTCATATTCAATTTGTAGTAGCATTTTGATTTGAGCATTAACCTTTGGACAAACATTTTCAGTCATCTATAAATTTACATTTTGTATCAAAAAAATCAACTACCTTTGCTATAAAAAATACTTCCTAATAGAAGTGAAGGGATGAGGCAAATATATGGAAAAACATAACCCAGTCTCAACTCTCACCTGACCCAAAAGTAAAGAATATTTCTAAGATACCAGTTCTACTCTCTAGGACCCTCGAATCCTGGTATGGGCCATACCGGGTACGGAATCAGGTTCGGTACGCCTGTTAGTCCGTCTAGGGTTCTGCTTGGGGGATCCGGATACGCCCGGGTTCATCAGGAACCCCAAATCCTAGTACCGGCCATACCTAGTCCGATTTCGGGTCCGGCACGCCTGTGGGTCCGTCCAAGGTTCTACCTAAGGGATTCAAATACGTTCGGGTTCGTCCAAGTCTATCTGGATCCCCCAGGCAGAACCCAGGATGAATCCGGAGAAGCGTTTTTTTATTTTTTATTTTTAACTCGCTTTTGACTGGTCAAACATGACCAAAAAACAATAAAAAAACAATTGCAACCCTAAAACTAACCTAAACAACACTAACAAAACTAAAAACAACACACACAAATCATTTACCAAGCATTTGAAAGTTTTTTTTCCTCTCACAGCTTGCTGCCATTTTTAGCTGCCACTGCTTATTTCAGGTTCAAAGTTCATCAAGTAAAGGTGTAAACTCATTGTTATTGCATTCCTAAGCTAATACAAGTGCCAAAGGTGACTGAGAAGCTTGCAAAGGACAAATTTTAGACTTGCACTTGCAAATTATAAATTAGAATGGCAACAAGTGCAAGCTCTGTAGGCAAGTCCCAATTTAGAATTGATCCAAAAGCCCCACTGTGGAAATATGTCACTATGTTAGAGCAGATTCCAGGGGGTGGGGGCTACGTATGGGTTTGTAATACCTGCAATGTTCGATATAGCAGCTCATACAGCCGAGTGAAAGCTCATTTGTGTGCCATACCTGGCCAAGGCATCAGAGCTTGCCCAGGGTCAAAAGATGCACCAGTGCCAACATCTGTGATCATGCAATATATAAAAGAACAAGAAGACGCAGATGCTTTAGCTGCCTTACAATCAGGTCATCCTTTGGCAAAGAAAGGATCTCGATCGAAGAAGCCACCTACTGCCCCACCTCATGCTAGCAGCCCAGTTGTGGTTGCACCCCATCCATTTTCAGCCACACCTTCCACACGTGAAGAGGATTCTTCTCTTTCACGAAAAAGAACAAAAGGACCGTTGGAGAAGGCATTCCAAAATGAGTCTAGGGACATTGCAGATCAGATGATTGCGCGTTGTGTGTATGCCAACGACTTGTCTTTCAATGTGGTTAGATCACCATATTGGCAAGATATGGTGAAAGCCATTAATGAGGCTCCAAAAGGGTACCAAGGCCCAAGTTATGAGAAGGTGCGCACCACTTTGTTAACAAAAGAAAAAAAAATTGTAGAAGATTCATTGCAGCCCGTCAGAGATTCATGGGTTGAAACGGGGTTGTCCATCGTTTCTGATGGATGGAAAGATACAAAAAATCGTCCTTTGATAAATGTCATTGCAATAAGCCCCAAGGGGGCAATGTTTTTGAGAGCAGTTGATTGTGAAGGGCAAGTGAAAGATGCCCAATTCATTGCTAACATTTTGATTGAAGCAATCGAATCGGTGGGCTCTCAAAACGTTGTCCAAGTCATAACGGACAATGCCAAAAACTGTAAAGCAACGGGGATGTTGGTGGAGGCGAGGTACGAGCATATATTTTGGACACCTTGTGTTGTCCATTCACTCAACTTAATGCTGCAAAAGTTGGGGAATCAAATTGAATGGATAAAAGAAATTTATGTCGGGGCCGAAGACATTCAAATGTTTGTGACAAACCATCACATGTCGCAAGCTATCTTCAGGCAATTCTCAAACTTGGAGGTGTTAAAGGTAAGAATTTTGTATGATTATGTTTAGTTTGTTTTAAATTTTGAAAACATTTTTGTTTTGTTGTTTAATTTTTTTTTTTTTTACTAGGTTGTTGAGACTCGATTTGCCTCGCACACAATCGTCTTGAGGCGACTTGTGCAAGTGCGAGAGGCATTGCAAAATATGGTTATTAGTAACCTTTGGAGTATATGGCGGCAATCAAGCACTGAGAGGGCACAAAAAATAAAGATGTTGATCCTCAATGATGATTGGTGGGGTCGTGTTGATTACTTGCTCAGTTTCACTGAGCCTATCATAAGCATGATCTGATTCGTAGACATGGATCAACCATGTTTAGGAGAGGTATATGATGGGATCGACTCAATGATTGAGAAGATCAAAGCCATCATCAATGCAAAAGAGCAAGATCCCCGTGAGACATTTTTCAAACAAGTGCAGTCATTTCTAATTGAGCGGTGGAACAAAATGACAACTCCATTGCATCTCCTTGCCTTCGCATTGAGTCCCAGATTTTATAGCAGTGAAATCCTTTCTTTGCCCGGTAGAGTGGCACCATATAAAGATATTGAAGTTAGTGAAGGGTACAAGGCAGCATTCAGAAGGCTCTTTCCCGATCCTGAGATTGAGGACATAGTTTCAGCTGAGTTCGCGGACTTCATTTCCTCTACAGGACATAGCCTTAGCGCTTGTCGTGACAAATACAAGAAGGATGCCCATATGTGGTGGTATTTGCATGGGCAAACAACCCCAACCTTGCAATCTCTTGCAATCAAAATATTATCACAGGTCTGATTTTAAATTTTAAAATTAAAATTTATATTTTCTAAATTTTGAACTCTATTTTTATAGGTATAATTTCAATTTTTTATTTTGCATTGGTTTTGAAAAAATTTCACTTGTGATTTTCTTAATAGGTTGCGAGTTCGTCTTCATCCGAGCGGAATTGGAGTACATACTCCTTTATCCACTCGCAGAAGCGCAACAAGCTGGCAGCAAAGAAGGCTGAGGAGTTGGTCTACGTGCATTCCAACTTGCGCCTTTTATCACACATGCAATCAGACTACAAGGAAGGGCCAACAAAGCATTGGGATGTTAGGGCAGAAGATGTTGATTTAGATGCTTCCCACTCCCATCGTTTATTACTTGACATAGAGGCTTTGGCTTCGCCAAGCCAACCGAGTGGTGCTGGTGCTAGTGTCAGTGGGAGTGAGAGTGGGAATGGGAGTGGGAGTGGGAGTGGGAGTGCTAGTGTTACTGTTGTTGCTTGTGGTTCTAATGAACCACATGTTGATGTTGATGTTGCCGATGAAGACATTGAAGAGGAATATGATGATATTTAAGTTCAATTTGTAAATGTTGATTTAGTAATTAATATATGATTTTTATTAATTTTTGTACGGCCGAACCCAAAACGAACCCAAGACAAAAACCGACAAACCGGGTTCTTCGAACCCGAACCCGAACCCAAAATGAACCAGTAACTTTGTGCATAATATTGTTTATAAAAGCACCTTAACTAATCTAAATACAGCAAGCATCATGCAGTTTTGTTATCCTACCTTTAAGAATGAAGAGATGCAACACTTTTAACATGGTCAAAAAGCATCCTTTGTCGTGGTATAGCTTCAGACTCCCTTCCTTCTCATGGGAGGATAAGCTTTTTATACATCACCTCAAGAAGCTTCTGTTATGTTTGAAGTCACTAGCCAGACATCTTTAATCAGCAGGCAGCAGAGACGGTTGCTAGCCCGTCTAGGCCAGACGTCTAGGCCAAACGTCTAGGTTGCTAGATGTCTAGGCCAGACGTCTAGACAGCAGACATCTAGGCCAGACGTCTGGGCTGCTAGACGTCTAGGTCAGACGACAGCAGTTTGTGCCAAACAGATGGATACGAAAGACGAAGAGTTTCAAACGCTTTCCTCGGGAGTGGAAACGAACAGTTCAAGGTCTTCCTTTTCTGCTCTATAAAATGGAATTGATACCTTGCATATTAAGTAATATGAATGTAAAGTTTTGCTGAAAATAATAAAAAGGAGAAGTTGCCATTGCCCCGTGGTTTTCCTGCACATTGCAGGTTTCCACGTAAATCTCTGTGTTACTTGTGTTGCTGTTTTTGTTCTCTGTCATTGTGTTTTCTACTTGCAGGTATAAAATCATAAAGTTTTTACTAACATTTGGTATCAGAGCCTAAGGTTTTGTGCGAGTGGGAGCTGAAACAATGACAGGAGGTGTAACCAAGTTCGAGATTGAGAAATTTGATGGCAGGAACTTCGATCTATGGAAGATGAAGGTGGAGGATTTGTTGGTTCAGAATGACCAAGCTCTAGCCTTGAAAGGGGTCGCGAGTAAACCGAGCAACATGAAAGATGAGGAGTGGGCAACACTTGACAGGAAGGCGGTTTCTACAATCCGTCTTTGCCTAGCAGACTCTGTCTTGTTCAATGTAGTTGAAGAGAAGACCGCGGAAGCCCTTTGGCAAAAGCTTGAAAAGTTGTATGAAACAAAATCAGCAACAAATAAGGTTTTTTTGAAAAAGTAGCTTTATAGCTTGAGGATGAAGGAAAGTTCATCCGTGGTAGATCATTTGAATGAGTTTAATACTCTTATCAGTAAACTGGTTTCAGTTAATGTGAATATGGAGGATGAAGATAGAGCTATCACCCTACTTTGTTCCCTCCCGAACACTTGGGATCATATGGTGATGACCATCAGTAATTCATCATCAGGAACTCTAAAATTTGATGATGTGGTAGCCGCTTTGTTGGCAGAAGAGTTGAGGCGAAAAACGTCTCTGGAACCCTCAACCAATGAAGCCCTATCTGTGAGAGGTCGATCTTTCAAGAGGAGTAAACAAGGTAGAAAACAATCCAGATCTAAGTCTAAAGGACATAAGCAGAAAGGGAAGTGTTGGCATTGTGGGAAGCCAGGACACTCAAAGAAGGATTGTTGGCAATTAAAGAATGGTGAAAAGCAAAATCAGCCATCAGCTGAAGCCAATGCAGCAGATTCAGGAGAGACGACAACATGTGAAGCCTTTTGTATCAGTAATAACAGATCTGTTTTATATACCTGGGTTTTGGACTCAGGTGCATCTTTCCACATGTCTCCCCATAGAGACTGGTTTGACAAATATCAGCCATACTGTGGTGGAAAGGTCTATTTGGGTGATGATCACCCTTTAGAAATTGTGGGAAGAGGGGATATAAGGATCAGGCTGGACGATGGTAGAGAAAGGATGTTATGTGATGTACGACATGTGCCCGATTTGCGGAAGAATTTGCTCTCAATCAAGATGATGGATAAGCTAGGGTATTCTGTCACTTTCGGTAACAACTACTGCAAAATTACCAGAGGAGCTCTTGTAGTAGCAAAGGGAGAATCTTATGGGACCCTATATCGTTTATGCGGTGATACGGTGACAAACCATGCAACAGCAACAACTTCTGTTCAGGATGCAGTAATGCTATGGCATCAACGCCTAGGCCATATGAGTGAAAAAGGTCTGAAAATTCTGCATGACAGAGGTATGCTTTCTGGGATTAAGTCTTGCAATTTAGACTTGTGTGAGCACTGTATTTTTGGTAAACAAAAGAGGGTTCGGTTTAATGCAAGTCCTGGTAAGAGTTCTGATTTTTTGCAACTTATACATTCGGATATATTTGGACCAGTCCCCACTCAGTCCTTAAATGGTGCCATCTATTTTCTGACTTTTATAGATGATTATTCTAGGAGAGTGTGGGTTTATTTTCTGAAGAAGTCGGAAGCTTTGCAAAAATTTAAAGAGTTCAAAGCACGGGTAGAGAAGAGTTTGGGCAAGTCGATTTTATGTCTCAGGTCAGATAATGGGGGTGAATATTGCTCCAAGGAATTTGATAAATTTTGTATGCAAGGAAGGTATTAAGCACCAGAAGACTGTACCATATACTCCACAGAAAAATGGTGTGGTTGAGCGGATGAATCGCACAATCATGGAACGTGCAAGAAGCATGCTCAGCGCAGCCATGTTGGAGAAAAAGTTATGGGCAGAGGTTGTTAATATAGTTGTTTATCTTATTAACAGGTCACCTACAACTGCATTGGATGGACAAATTCCGGAGGAGGTTTGGTGTTGTAAGCCAGTTGATTACTCTCATTTGCGTACCTTTGGCTGTGATGCGTTTGCCCATGTACCCAAAGAAAAAAGGTCCAAACTTGACCCAAAGTCAAGCAAATGTGTTTTTCTCGGCTATGGAGATATAGTGAAGGGGTATAGACTGTGGGATCCTCCTACCCACAAGGTAATTATTAGCCGGGATGTAATTATTGATGAAAAATCCATGCAAAGGAAGGAGGTACAACAAACTCCTAATGTTGTACCAATTGAAGTAGAAATGAGTGAAGATGAATATGAAAATCAGCATGCTGAAGTTTTTGATCAGCATGCAGAACAGCAAGTAGAGCAGCCACAACGGTCACAAGACCAAGAGCCACAATCAACAGATCATTGGGTTAGAAGATCTACACGTCCACAAAAGTGTCCGGAAAGGTATTCTCATGTTTATTAGTCCTCTTTTTCTTTGTTAACTGATGATGGTGAACCTAGTTCATTTCAGGAAGCTAGAGAGTTTGAGAATGCAGAAAAGTGGAGGAAATCCATGGAGGAGGAAATCGAGGCACTTCGCAAGAATAAAACGTGGGAACTTGTGGATCTCCCACCTGGAAGAACGTGGGAACAAGTGGGTGTACAAAGTGAAGAAGAACAGCAATGGGTTGTTGGAACGCTATAAAGCTTGTTTGGTGGCAAAAGGCTATGTGCAAAAGTCAGGTATTGACTTTAATGAAATTTTCTCTCTAGTTGTGAAGATGACTATGTTAGGAGGTGAAGTCACTATGCAGTGTTTTAGCCAGCAGAGACTGCTGCTAGACATCTAGACGTCTAGGCAGCACTGCCAGACGTCTAGGCAGCAGTGCTAGATGTCTAGGCAGCAGTACTAGACGTCTAGGCAGCGCTGCTAGACGTCTAGGCAGCAAACGTCTGGGACAGACGTCTAAATGCGGAAGACGAACAGGTTCAGGCGCCTTCCTTGGGAGTGGAAACGAACAGTTTTTGGAGGCTTCCTTTGGGAGAGGAAACGAACAGTTTGGAGTCTTCCTTCTGCTCTATAAAAGGGACTTGATCCCTTGCATATGAAGTAATGTTGAAACGTTGAAAACGTGAATGTAAAGTTTTGCTGAAAATAATAAAAAGGAGAAGTTGCCATTGCCCGTGGTTTTCCTGCACATTGCAGGTTTCCACGTAAATCTCTGTGTTACTTGTGTTGCTGTTTTTGTTTTCTGTTATTGTGTTTCTACTTGCAGGTATAAAATCTGAAGTTTTCCTAACATCTGGTATCAGAGCTCAAGGTTTTGTGCGAGTGGGAGCTGCAACAATGACAGGAGGTGTAACCAAGTTCGAGATTGAGAAATTTGATGGCAGGAACTTCGCTCTATGGAAGATGAAGGTGGAGGATTTGTTGGTTCAGAATGACCAAGCTCAAGCCTTGAAAGGGGTCGCGAGTAAACCGAGCAGCATGAAAGATGAGGAGTGGGCAACGCTTGACAGGAAGGCGGTTTCTACAATCCGTCTCTGCCTAGCGGACTCTGTCTTGTTCAATGTAGCTGAAGAGAAGACCGCGGAAGCCCTTTGGCAAAAGCTTGAAAAGTTGTATGAAACAAAATCAGCAACAAATAAGGTTTTTCTGAAAAAGCAGCTTTATAGCTTGAGGATGAAGGAAAGTTCATCCGTGGTAGATCATTTGAATGAGTTTAATACTCTTATCAGTAAACTGGTTTCAGTTAATGTGAAGATGGAGGATGAAGATAGAGCTATCACCCTACTTTGTTCCCTCCCGGACACTTGGGATCATATGGTGATGACCATCAGTAATTCATCATCAGGAACTCTCAAATTTGATGATGTGGTAGCCGCTTTGTTGGCAGAAGAGTTGAGGCGAAAAACGTCTCTGGAACCCTCAACCAATGAAGCCCTATCCGTGAGAGGTCGATCTTTCGAGGGGAGTAAACAAGGTAGAAAACAGTCCAGATCTAAGTCTAAAGGACATAAGCAGAAAGGGAAGTGTTGGCATTGTGGGAAGCCAGGACACTCAAAGAAGGATTGTTGGCAATTAAAGAATGGTGAAAAGCAAAATCAGCCATCAGTTGAGGCCAATGCAGCAGATTCAGGAGAGACGGCAACATGTGAAGCCTTCTGTATCAGTAACAACAGATCTGTTTTATATACCTGGGTTTTGGACTCAGGTGCATCTTTCCACATGTCTCCCCACAGAGACTGGTTTGACAAATATCAGCCATATTGTGGTGGAAAGGTCTATTTGGGTGATGATCACCCTTTAGAAATTGTGGGAAGAGGGGATATAAGGATCAGGTTGGACGATGGTAGAGAAAGGATGTTATGTGATGTGCGACATGTGCCCGATTTGCGGAAGAATTTGCTCTCAATCAAAATGATGGATAAGCTAGGGTATTCTGTCACTTTCGGTAACAACTACTGCAAAATTACCAGAGGGGCTCTTGTAGTAGCTAAGGGAGAATCTTATGGGACCCTATATCGTTTATGCGGTGATACGGTGACAAACCATGCAACAACAACTTCTGTTCGAGGATGCAGTAATGCTATGGCATCAACGCCTAGGCCATATGAGTGAAAAAGGTCTGAAAATTCTGCATGACAGAGGTATGCTTTCTGGGATTAAGTCTTGTAATTTAGACTTATGTGAGCACTGTATTTTTGGTAAACAAAAGAGGGTTCGGTTTCTTGCAAGTCTTGGTAAGAGTTCTGATTTTCTGCAACTTATACATTCGGATATATTTGGACCAGTCCCCACTCGGTCCTTGAATGGCGCCATCTATTTTCTGACTTTTATAGATGATTATTCTAGGAGAGTGTGGGTTTATTTTCTGAAGAAGAAGTCGGAAGCTTTGCAGAAATTTAAAGAGTTCAAAGCACGGGTAGAGAAGAGTTTGGGCAAGTCGATTTTATGTCTCGGGTCAGATAATGGGGGTGAATATTGCTCCAAGGAATTTGATAAATTTTGTATGCAGGAAGGTATTAAGCACCAGAAGATTGTACCATATACTCCACAGCAAAATGGTGTGGTTGAGCGGATGAATCGCACAATCATGGAACGTGCAAGAAGCATGCTTAGCGCAGCCATGTTGGAGAAAAAGTTCTGGGCAGAGGTTGTTAATACAGTTGTTTATCTTATTAACAGGTCACCTACAGCTGCGTTGGATGGACAGATTCCGGAGGAGGTTTGGTGTTGTAAGCCAGTTGATTACTCTCATTTGCGTACCTTTGGTTGTGATGCGTTTGCCCATGTACCCAAAGAAAAAGGTCCAAGCTTGACCCGAAGTCAAGCAAATGTGTTTTTCTCGGCTATGGAGATATAGTGAAGGGGTATAGATTGTGGGATCCTACTGCCCACAAGGTAATTATTAGCCGGGATGTAATTGTTGATGAAAAATCCATGCAAAGGAAGGAGGTACAACAAACTCCTAATGTTGTACCGGTTGAAGTAGAAATGAGTGAAGATGAATATGAAAATCAGCATGCTGAAGTTTTTGATCAGCATGCAGAACAGCAAGTAGAACAACAAGTAGAGCAGCCACAACGGTCACAAGACCAAGAGCCACAATCAACGAATCATTGGGTTAGAAGATCTACACGTCCACAAAAGTGTCCGGAAAGGTATTCTCATGTTTATCAGTCCTCTTTTGCTTTGTTAACTGATGATGGTGAACCTAGTTCATTTCAGGAAGCTAGAGAGTCTGAGAATGCGAGAAAAGTGGAGGAAATCCATGGAGGAGGAAATCGAGGCACTTCGCAAGAATAAAACGTGGGAACTTGTGGATCTCCCACCTGGAAGAAAGACTGTTGGAAACAAGTGGGTGTACAAAGTGAAGAAGAACAGCGATGGGTTGTTGGAACGCTATAAAGCTCGCTTGGTGGCAAAAGGCTATGTGCAAAAGTCGGGTATTGACTTTAATGAAATTTTCTCTCGAGTTGTGAAGATGACTACTATTAGAGTTCTACTTGCACTTGTAGCTGCACAGGATTTAGAACTGGAGCAGCTTGATGTAAAGACTGCTTTCTTGCATGGTGATCTCGAGGAAGAGATTTATATGGATCAGCTTGAGGGCTATGAAGAAAGAGGCAAAGAGCATTTGGTTTGCAGATTGAAGAAATCACTGTACGGGTTGAAACAGGCGCCAAGGATGTGGTACAGGAAATTTGACACCTTCATGAAGAGCCAAGGTTTCAGCAGGAGTGAAGCTGACCATTGTGGATACTATAAGAGGTTTGATGATGGCAGTTTTATTATTTTGCTGTTGTATGTTGATGATATGCTGGTTGCAGGCCCCAACATGAAGAAAATCATTGAACTTAAGGCTCGGTTGGCTAGGACATTTGAAATGAAGGATTTAGGAGCAGCAAACCAAATTTTAGGGATGAAGATACACAGGGACAGAAAAGGAAGAAAGATCTGGTTAAGTCAAAAGTCATATATGGAAAAGATTCTGCAGCGCTTCAATATGCGAGAATGCAAAACCAGTTAGTACCCCACTTCTTCCACACTTAAAGTTGTCTTCCAACCAGTGTCCTAGAACAGAAGCAGAGAAGACAAGCATGTCTCGTGTACCGTATTCATCAGCAGTAGGAAGCCTCATGTATGCCATGGTGAGCACCAGACCGGATATTGCCCAAGCAGTGGGAGTAGTCAGCCGGTACATGGCAAATCCTGGTAAGGAGCATTGGAATGCGGTGAAGTGGATATTTAGATATTTAAGAGCCACTTCAGATGTTGCCATTTACTTTGGATCGACAGATTTGCAAGTTAAAGGTTTTGTGGATTCTGATTATGGTGGAGATAGAGATGGGAGAAAATCCACTACAGGATATACCTTCACTCTTGTTGGAGGAGCGGTGAGTTGGGCTTCTAAGTTGCAGTCTGTTGTGGCTTTATCAACCATTGAAGCAGAATATATTGCAGCAACTCATGCCAGCAAAGAGGCAATTTGGCTAGAGCGATTGTTGGGTGACTTCAAGGTAATGCAGGAGAAAATTACGTTGCATTGTGATAGCCAAAGTGCTATTCAGCTAGTGAAGAATCCAACATTCCATGATCGCACGAAACACATTGATGTCAAGTACCACTTTATAAGAAATGTGGTGGAAGAAGGTAGGATCCTGTTGCAGAAAATCGACACTGAAGTGAATCCTGCAGATATGCTTACAAAGTCGGTCAAGGTAGAGAAGTTTGAGTGGTGCAGAACTTCTCTGGGCTTGCTGAAAAAGTAACAAGGGCAGCATTGGGCAATTGGCACTGGATGAAAATATTTGGCAGAAGAATTCCTGAATACTGACTTCAAGTGGGAGAATGTTAGGAGGTGAAGTCACTATGCAGTGTTTTAGCCAGCAGAGAGTGCAGCTAGACGTCTAGGCAGCAGACGTCTAGGAGAGACTAGGGAGAGTCTAGGCAGAGTCTAGGTAGACGTCTAGGCAGCAGTACTAGACGTCTAGGCAGCAGACTAGACGTCTAGGCAGCGCTGCTAGACGTCTAGGCAGCAGACGTCTAAATGCGGAAGACGAACAGGTTCAGGCGCCTTCCTTGGGAGTGGAAACGAACAGTTTTTGGAGGCTTCCTTTGGGAGAGGAAACGAACAGTTTGGAGTCTTCCTTCTGCTCTATAAAAGGGACTTGATCCCTTGCATATCAAAGTAATGTTGAAACGTTGAAAACGTGAATGTAAAGTTTTGCTGAAAATAATAGAAAGGAGAAGTTGCCATTGCCCCGTGGTTTTCCTGCACATTGCAGGTTTCCACGTAAATCTCTGTGTTACTTGTGTTGCTGTTTTTGTTCTCTGTCATTGTGTTTCTACTTGCAGGTATAAAATCTGAAGTTTTTCCTAACATACAACTATCAGAGTTTTACTTGCACTTGTAGCAGCATAGGATTTAGAACTGGAGCAGCTTGATGTAAAGATTGCTTTCCTGCATGGTGATCTTGAGGAAGAGTTTTATATGGTTCAACCTGAGGGCTATGAAGAAAGAGGCAAAGAGCATTTCGTTTGCAGATTGAAGAAATCACTGTACGAGTTGAAACAGGCGCCAAGGATGTGGTACAGGAAATTTGACACCTTCATGAAGATCCAAGGTTTCAGCAGGAGTGAAGCTGACCATTGTGGATACTATAAGAGGTTTGATGATGGCAGATTTATTATTTTTCTGTTGTATGTTGATGATATGCAGGTTGCAGGCCCCAGCATGAAGAAAACCATTGAACTTAAGGCTCAGTTGGCTAGGACATTTGAAATGAAGGATTTAGGAGCAGCAAACCAAATTTTAGAGATGAAGATACACAGGGACTGAAAAGGAAGAAAGATCTGGTTAAGTCAAAAGTCATATGTGGAAATGATTTTGCAATGCTTCAATATGCAAAATGCAAAACTAGTTAGTACCCCACTTCTTTCACACTTAAAATTGTCTTCCAATCAGTGTCCTAGAACAAAAGCAAAGAAGACAAGCATGTCTCGTGTACTGTATTCATCAGCAGTAGGAAGCCTCATGTATGCCATGGTGAGCACCAAACCGGATATTGCCCAAGCAGTGGGAGTAGTCAGACGGTACATGGCAAATCCTGGTAAGGAGCATTGGAATGCGGTGAAGTGGATATTCAAATATTTAAGAGCCACTTCAAATGTTGCCATTTACTTTGGATCGACAGATTTGCAAGTTAAAGGTTTTGTGGATTCTGATTATGGTGGAGATAGAGATGGGAGAAAGTCCACTACAAGATATACCTTCATTCTTGCTGGTGGAGCGGTGAGTTGGGCTTCTAAGTTGTAGTTTGTGGTGGCTTTATCAACCACTGTAGCTGAATATATTGCAGCGACTCATGCAAGAAAAGAGGCAGTTTGGCTAGAGCGACTGTTGGGTGACTTCAAGGTAATGTTGTGATAGCCAAAGTAGCTAGTGAAGAACCCAACATTCCATGATCGCACGAAACACATTGATGTCAAGTACCACTTTATAAAAAATGTGGTGGAAGAAGGTAGGATCCTGTTGCAGAAAATCGACACTGACGTGAATCCTGCAGATATGCTTACAAAGTCGGTCAAGGAAGAGAAGTCTGAGTGGTGCAGAACTTCTTTGGGCTTGCTGAAAACGTAACAAGGGCAGCATTAAGCAATTGGCACTGGATGAAAAAAACCTTAGTAAAAGACTTTTGGTATACTGACTTCAAGTGGGAGAATGTTAGGTTTGAAGTCACTATCCAGACATCTTTAATCAACAGGCAGCAGAGACGGTTGCTAGACGTCTAGGCAGCAAATGTCTAGGCCAAACATCTGGGCTGCTAGACGTCTAGGCAGCAGACGTCTAGGCCAGACGGTAACAGACGTCTAGGCCAGACGGTAACAGACGTCTAGGTCAGACAATAACAGATGTCTAGGTCAGACGGAAGCAGTTTGTGCTAGACGGCTGGATACGGAAGACAAACAATTTCAAACATTTTCCTTGGGAGTGGAAACGAATAGTTTTTGGAGGCTTCATTTGGGAGAGGAAACGAACAGCAGCAGATGTCTACACTTTTCTGCTCTATAAAAGGGAATTGATCCCTTGCATATTAAGTAATGTGAATGTAAAGTTTTGCTGAAAATAATAAAAGGAGAAGTTGCCATTGCCCCGTGGTTTCCGTGCACATTTCAGGTTTCCGCGTAAATTCTCTGTGTTACTTATGTTGCTGTTTTTGTTCTCTGTCATTGTGCTTTCTAGTTGCAGGTATAAAATCAGAAATATAACAGCTTCTAGGACATTATTAAAAAAAATAATGAGCACTGAAGAATGAACCTTTTCCTGCATGCTGTTTGCTGACATGCATTTAGTTGGTCTCTAGTCAGAAAACAGAAAAACTAAGCTATTTGGAACAGTGTTCGCATAATCTCCAAGAATCAAGTATGGGATGCCAAAATTCCATGGCTGTCCAAAATCTGAGAAGCAAACAGTTCTTTCCTAATCTTCAACACGAAGACATGACAGTAACCTACATCTGTTGCATCACAACAAATAACAGACACGTGGAAGGAACAAAGGCGCTAGTATACCACTACAATGCTAACTATGTAGTAAAAAATTGTATATATCCATATTCAAGGCAGCTATTGTCTTAATAATTAGGGGTAAGCATAAAATATATCTGGATTACTATGGTAAACAATTTCTTTTCAGTCATCACAATTATAGTCTATGTCCTTACATCAGTCGTAGTTAAAGTCCAATATTTGTGAGTCGTAGTGAAAGTCCAATATTTGTGAAAGAAAGAGCAATTAATATTTCTATCATTTTGTCATGGTCCCAGTTAAAGTCCAAATGAATATAAAAAAGAAAAGGTAAAGGTCAATACTTGTATACAAAGAATTCTACAGTTCCAACAGACTTATCTGCTAGACATCCTCCGATGTACACAGATAAGTATGCCAACCAAAGGAAATGAAACAAACACAAAATATATCGAGATATAATAATCAAAACACAATGATAAAAATGATGAATACCTGTATCATGAGTAAAAAAATAATTACTTATATCCTTGCTCACATTTGATTGGCACTTTTAAATGTTATGGTATATAGAATATGTACCATATCTTATCCTTTTGAGAAGCAATGACCCAAAAGACATCATTAAAATATGTCTTCTCCCTTAAGAGATAGGGGATGAGATTAGGACCTGCTGAACTCTGCATCAAACCGTCATCTTTCCTATAACGCATCCAGAGACTATTTAATTTAAGGTGGTCTGTGATAATGTCTTACCCATAATTGCAAATTGCTCCAAACTTGATGAAAATTTGACCTCCTATAGTTTTCCATAAAATAATTGTTGTGCTTGTTGAGCATTGCCCTCCAAGATCATAAATTCATAATGATGCTCTTATCAATATTTGTTGTATTTTTAGTTGCAAGCTTACTGCAGTGGTAAGGGCTTTGAGCTCTCTTTGAGAGGTCTAAGGTTCAAACCCCACTCAGTATGAGGGGATGGGGAACCCTCATAAAAACCTGTGTAAACTCATTGAAAAAAATATTTGTTGTATTTTTCGGTTGACTTCTGCTTTAATAAGGATGCCAATGCGATGGAGTTGCTTATAAGGTCCAACATTTGCTACGAATATTCTTTAAAAACTTCGTTGTGTACAATAGTCCCCTTCTTTTTTTGCCATTCTAAGAAGATTCACAACCTCTTTTTTAATACCTCTAATTCTTTTTAAATTTTGTCAAGTTGGATTCTACATCCTCTACAATTATATTTCTTTGCATCATTTTTTTCCTTTTGTTTTTACAACCTAGTTTGCAATATCCAACAGTAATTTGCCTTGACCTTCTTGTAACTCTCATCATTCTTTTACTTTACTGATCAGGAGAGCAACTGAAAGGTCATCTACAGGAAGTGTGGAAGGAGCTCTAGGTAAAAAAAATCCTCGCTTCAAAGCAATCAACACTTGCTGGAATAGAGTATGGAGGACAAATGGAGTAAGGTCTGTGTTTTCAAATTCTAGGTAAAATCCATGGAAGTTAGGCGAATATGGATGGCTCCATGATGTGCATCTCAAAAAGAGCTTTTCGACGCCTTTTGAATCACTCGAAACGGACAACCGAGGCCAAAGTTATACCCAAAATACACCTACAGGCGTGTTACATACGAGTTTGCAAGTGGGTGAATAGTAACAGGGAAAAAGAATGAGTGGGTTATAAATACCAACACTCAAATAGGAAAAAGGGGCTTTTTGGACACACATTGTTAGGGTTTAATTGCTACATTTGCATTTGGAGAACCCTAGAGGCAGAGGAGGAGGAGGCAAGAGCAGAGATTGGGGAGAACAAGCTGAAGAATACAGCCAGTTGAATATCAATAAGGATTTGTATCAGTTTTGAATCCTAATAACAATCTGTCCAATTTATTTGGGTCGTGGTTTTACCCATTTTGGGGTTTCCACGTTAAAAAATCTTGTGTCCTCTTGCAATCTGTGATTGTGTGTGTGATTTCATTCCTGCAATTTCTGAGTTTAATTCTAGTTTGATAAGTAGATCAGATATCTGGAAATATACAACATAATTCATCTTAATCTAAAGCATAAAATCTAAGCAAGGATACATTTCATTAACCTAAGCTAAAGGATTAAGCAAGATTCCTAATCTGTTTGAGGAAAGAGTCAAGATTTGGCTCTTTACAGATCAAGTTTGGTATCAGAGCTGGTTTTTCTGAAGAACTGTGTATGCAAGGTAGAAGATCTCAAGGAAAGGACTTAACCCCATACAACCCAGATATTGGGAGAAGAAGGATCAGATCTGAGAAAATGGCAGAACAATCAGAACCTAACTCTCCAACAATGTCCAACAAGGAATTCAAGAGAAGATTTCTTGAAATGGAAAACACTCTCCAAAGCTTGATGGAGATGATGCTTTCTAAAGAAGAAAGGAAATCAAGGAAGGGAAGGAAGAAATTAGATTCAGAATCTAAGATTGAGTCTAGTGCTTCCAATGGTGAGAAAGAAGAGGAGGTTGAAGGATCCCACTCCAAACAGCCTGAGAATGTCTCATCACAACCCTTGACAGCAGATCCGTTTAAAATGGAGGTCAGAATTGATATTCCAGCCTATGAAGGGGAGTTAGATCCTAAAAAATTAGATGGGTGGCTGAAGAAATTGGAGGTTTACTTCAGTACTAAGTCTTATACAGAGGTACAATAGATCAGCTTTGCTAGATTGAGATTGGGTGGCCATGCTCTCACATGGTGGGAGGCATACTCAACTGGATTGGCAAGAAATCAACAACCAACTGTAGAAACATGGGCAGAATTTGTGAAGGCTATAAGAGCTCAGTTTTATCCTATTGGCTATCAAGAGAAGATGGAGGAGAGATGGTTGTTTCTGAGACAGAGGCAGGGCCAAACAGTCCAAGAATACACCACGGAATTTAGAAAACAAGCCATGTTAATGGGCGTTAATCTTCGAGATCCTCAAATTTTTAAGAAATATAAGTGTGGCTTGTCTTATCAGATCAGGATAGAACTGGCATTATTTGATGCCAAGGACATTGATGAGGCATGCATTAAAGCCACATACCTAGAAATGAGGGCCAAGAAGCCAATAAAGGATAATAAGGCATCAACTTCATCTAAACCCTCCAAGCCTGCAGAGAAAACCAAGGGTTCCAACAGTAAAGGCATGAAGAAATCAAGGGCTACAACCACCAAATCACAAAAGGGTGAAAAGCATTGCAAGGAATGTAATGTTGACACTCATTCAAGTGAGGACTGTTGGAAGCTACACCCTGAAAAGAGGCCAAAATGGTGGAACAAGGGAAAGAAGAAATCTGCTAATTCTGCCAAAAAGGTTGAGCAGGAGGAAGAAGGGTGTTTTGAGGAAGAGGATGAAGGAAAGGTAGTGTGTGCTGCCAAAATTAAGCCTTTAAGGTAGGAGCAGACCTCTAAGAAGGAGGAAAAAGCTTCAGAGGCCAAGAAAGAGGAGTTATTTTGGGTCTACATACAAGTGCAAAGGATGAAAGTTACAGCATTGTTTGACAATGGATCCCAAAGGAATTTAATTTCTGAGGATCTAGTGAAGCAGCTGGGATTGGAGGTTGTGGATCATCCACAACCATACCCATTGGGATGGGTGCAGAAGGACGTGGAGCTACAGGTAACCAAGCAATGTACTTTGCAGTTTTCTATCAAAAATAAATTCCATGATGCAATTACTTGTGATGTAGTACCTCTTGATATTTGCCAAGTAATTTTTGGTAGCCCATATTTATGGGAAAGAGAGGCTTTGTTTAAGCGGAGGTGCAATGTTTGGGAGTTGAAGAAAGGTGGAATCACATATGTGATTAATCCCAGCAGGTTGGAAAAGAAGTTCCAGCTTGTGACAGCGCAATAGGCCAAGCATTTGGTGAATGTAAGCAAGAGATTCGTGCTATTGATGATAAGAGACACGGATGGTAACATGCAGATCAGTAAGGAGGTGGAAGCAGCCAACTGTACTCCCCAACAAAAGAAGGAATTGGAGGGATTGTTGCAAACATTTAGCCAACTGATGCAAGAACCAAAAGGCTTACCACCAAAGAGAGAAGTGGAGCATGAAATTCAACTCTTACCTGATTCACCTCTGCCTAATATTGGGTTGTATAGGCAGTCTGTAATTGAGTCAGATGAGGTGAAGAAACAAGTTCAGGAGTTGCTGGATAAGGGTTTGATTCGTCCTAGTGCATCCCCAGTTGGGTCCCCAATTGTTTTAGTCCCTAAGAAGGATGGAACATGGAGGATGTGCATAGATTATAGGGCACTCAATAAGATAACTATTAAGAATCGATACCCGCTGCCACAAATTGATGATCTACTGGACCAAATGAAGCATGCAAAGTATTTTTCTAAGCTGGATCTAAAATCAGGTTATCATCAAATCCAGATGAAGACAGAGGAGATCTGAAAGACTGCATTCAAGACCAAGCAGGGTCAGTTTGAATGGTTGGTGATGCCATTCGGATTAACAAACGCCCCAGCTACCTTCATGAGGCTGATGAATGACATTTTGAGACCTTTCCTGGATAGGTATGTCATTGTATTTCTTGATGATATATTAGTTTTCAGTCCAACATGGGAAGAGCATATTCAGAATTTAAAATCAGTTTTTGAAGTGTCAGCAAGGGAAGATTTAAAATTGAATCTTAAAAAGTGTGAGTTTGGAAAGAAGTCTTTAGTTTATTTGGGTCATGTAATTGGGAATGGAGAACTCAAAATAGATCCTTCCAAGGTGGCTGCCATAAGGAATTGGCCAGCACCAAAGACCCAGACTGAACTGAGAAGTTTTATTGGGGCAGCCCAATACCTCAAAAAGTTTATTAAGGATTTCTCACATGTAGCAAGACCTCTGTTACAGCAACTGCAAAAGAACAGAAATATTATTTGGGGAAAAGAGGAGAACAAAGCCTTTGAGCTGATAAAGGATAAGGTATGCAACGCACCTGTGCTTGCTATGCCAGACATGAGGATGCCTTTTGAGATTGAGACGGATGCCTCAGGCCATGCTATGGGGGCAGTTTTGTTCCAGCAAGGTAAACTTGTATGTTATCATTCCGAATTGTTTTCAGGGGCTGTTCTTAACTATCCTACGTATGATAAAGAGTTGTTCGCACTTGTCCAAGCGGTGAAGAAATGGAGACATTATTTATTGGGCAAAGAAACCATTGTGCATACGGATCATGAGCCATTAAAGTACTTGCAAACTCAGAGCAAGTTACAACAGTCCAGGCATTTTAAATGGATGGGTTTCCTACAACAGTTTAATCTCCTAATCAAATATAAGAAGGGGAAGACAAACAAGTTAGTTGATATGTTGTCTCGTCCTCCCATAAAGGTTGCTTCAGTTGTAATGGAATTGGAGCCTTTTTCTTTTGAAGAGTACAAGGGGCAGTATGAAGAAGATGTTGAACTTGGGGAGAAGTACAAGGAGTTGAAAAATGGAGTGCAGGGCAAATCCAATGAGGATTTTCATTTGGGAAATGACTTTCTGTTCAAAGGGGAAAATTATGTGTGCCCAAGGGAGACAAACGCTTACAGCTGATAAGGGAAGCTCACACATCACTAGTTGCTGGTCATTTTGGCGTGCACAAAATAGTAGCTAACCTGCAACGATATGTCTACTAGCCCAATATGCAGAATGATGTGTCTAACTATATCCATGGATGTGCAAATTGCAGCACAAGCAAACCCAACAACCACAAATTGGGACTGTACACACCTTTACCAGTTCCTAATCGACCATGGGAGAGCATTTCAATGGACTTCTTGGGTGGATTGCCAACCACTCGGAGAGGTAATGATTATCTGTTTGTTATAGTGGATAGATTTAGTAAAATGGCAATTGTTGTGCCTTGTAAGAAAACTGTTACAGCAGAAGGTACAGCCAAACTATTTTTTGAACATATTTTTGTTCATTTTGGATTGCCTAAGAGTATCATTTTAGATAGAGATACTCACTTTCTCAGTAAATTTTGGCTTGCATTATGGGGAATGTTGGACACTAAGCTGAAGAGATCAACAACATTTCATCCACAAACGGATGGACAAACAGAGGTGGTCAACAGGACAATTGTGCACTTGCTGAGGAGCTATAATCAACGAAATCCAAAGACATGGGATGACAGTCTAGCATATGTCCAATACTGCTACAACCGGGCAATACATTCATCTACGGGATTATCACCATTTGAGGTGTGTTATGGGTTTCTACCTCATTCACCTTTTGATGGAGCCTTTGAGAGTGGGCAAGATCCAAGTAGCTCGGAACCGGAAGGAGAGAAAGCATTGAAGTTCATTCAACATATTTAACTGATACAACAGAAAATAGAGGAGAAACTGAAGCAAACTCAGCAGCACTATAAGGAACGCCATGACAAACACAGGGTAGCTCATGATTTCCAAGTGGGAGATCTTGTATGGTTGCATTTAAGCAAGGAACGAGCTGAAGGGAGAAGGTAAGAAATTGAAGCCTATCAGATATGGGCCATTTAAAATTTTAGGCCAGGTTGGGCCAAATGCCTTCCAACTCGAACTGCCAAGTTATATGTAAATGTACTCTGTTGTCAATGTGGAAAACCTGAAGTTGTTTGAGCCCTCTTTGTTGGATGAGAGAGAAGATGCTCCAATATTGCCTAAGTTGGATGATTTAGTCTCAGCTGAGTTTGAGGAGGCAGCAGAAGATTTAATTCTGGACAAGAAAATGCAGACAACACGCCAAGGATAGGAAGAATTATGGTTGGTATGTCCTAAGGGGAAAATGCTAAGCAAGGCAAAGTGGATCTCCAAGAAGCAAGCGGAGAAACAATATCCCCATTTGAGTAAAGACGATTTTGAGGGACCAAAATCCTCCAATGGGGGAGGTCTTGATCAAGAGAGCAACTGAAAGGTCATCTACAGGAAGTGTGGAAGGAGCTCCGGGTAAAAAAAATCCTCGCTTTGAAGCAATCAGCACTTGCTGGAACAAAGTATGGAGGACAAATGGAGTAAGGTCTGTGTTTTTAAATTCTGGGTGAAATCCATGGAAGTTGGGCGAATGTGGATGGCTCCATGATGTGCGTCTCGGAAAGAGCTTTCTGATGCCTTTTGAATCGCTCGAAACGGACAGCCGAGGCCAAAGTTATGCCTAAAATACACCTACAGGTATGTTACATACGAGTTTGCACGTGAGTGAACAGTAACAGGGGAACACTTTAAGAATGAGTGGGTTATAAATACCAACACTCAAATAAGAAAAAGGGGCTTTTTGGACACACATTGTTAGGGTTTAATTGCTACATTTGCATTTGGAGAACCCTAGAGGCAGAGGAGGAGGAGGCAAGAGCGGAGATTGGGGAGAACAAGCTGAAGAATATAGTTGGCTGAATATCAGTAAGGATTTGTATCAGTTTTGAATCCTAATAACAATCTGTCCAATTTATTTGGGCCATGGTTTTACCCATTTTGGGGTTTCCATGTAAAAAAATCTTGTGTCCTCTTGCAATTTGTGATTGTGTGTGTGATTTCATTCCTGCAATTTCTGAGTTTAATTCCAGTTTGATAAGTAGATCAGATATCTGGAAATATACAACATAATTCATCTTAATCTAAAGCATAAAAATCTAAGCAAGGATACATTTCATTAACCTAAGCTAAAGGATTAAGCAAGATCCCTGATCTGTTTGAGGAAAGAGTCAAGATTTGGCTCTTTACAGATCATTTACATTCATCCCTCTTCTGGCCGGTTTCTTCATCTACATTCTTTGAATCTTTTTGTTGTTAATGATCCTTTTCTTCCTTTACATACTTCACATGGAACAACACTGACCAATTATTATTTTCAAATCTCAAGATACTCTCACCCTTATTCTGCTAATTCTTCACTTTTTCAGTGTATATGTGAAAGCCTATTGGATTCTTTAGTGATTTTCTGCTTCAAGTTTTTCATATTTATCTCTTTTCCTTACTATATCAAATCAACCTCCTCATGCTCCTTTGATGTTTTTCCAAAATGAGTAGTATTACCCACATTTGGTAGAAAACTTTTGCCAAGCATGTACCAGTAATGTTTCTTCTTACGATTATAAGACATAATGTCTACCAGTAGTTAGCTTCACCTACAGAGCAACTCCCTATGAATTTAGCTGTAATATGATTGGGTGAATGAAAAAATTAAAGTGACTGCAATCTTAATGTCTGATTCCATAAGTACAATCACCCACACATTCCCTGATACCAATTGGGATATTTCTCAAATCAGTAACATACCAGATGAGCTTGCACAAGGGTAAAGCATAGATAATTTTATCTGTAGTTAACCTATGGAACTCACTAAAGTGCTGCATGAAAGGTTGAAGCATTCAATGATAGTGTTTGCACCCTGCTTCTTTGTAGGGGATCTCCAATGATGTACCATTTGTTCCAATTTAATATCTGCCCTTAACCTGTACTTGAACATGTCTAGGAGAAATTACTAAATGTTGTAGTATACTCGGTATATGTATCTCATCCATTGCCAAAGCTCCAGCTTAAATTATTGCATTGCAGTGTTTCAAAACACTACAAAGGCAGATAGATGCCAGGCTATGACGGAGGACATGAACCTTTATTAAATCAGTGCTACAAGCTAATTTGTTTCTAGGAATAACTTGCAGATGGCATTTATATCAATTCAAATAATGAGAAATCCAGGCCTTGAATTTATTTCAAATGGGTTTGAATTCAGTCAATGGAAGGCTAAGTTACCAGCGATAAAAATCAGAAATTTTGTTTTTAAGAAGATGAATTATAAAATTTACCATGAAGTTCGAAAAAATAAAGACAAATATTTTTATAAAGATAAATGATTATTAATCTTATGGTATTAGCTCAACAGATTAAATTCCTCAATTTTGAAATTCCTCAATTTTGAAGGAGGTGAATCCTATATAACCAATTTAAATAAAAAAATAAATATTTATTAAATATAAAAATATAAAATTTCACATGTCATGTTACTTGCACATGCCTCTATGTTTTAACTCTTTCTTGCTTGCATTGTTTTAAGCTTTAGTTTATGGATATAAGAAGAAGTCAAGTAAATGTAGGAATGAATTACAAAAACTATACAGGTTTTAGATTTATATTTTTAATTATGCAAACGAGACAAGTCATTTATGCTCGTTAAAAATTTGTTCGTGTAGGTAAAAAATCGACAAAATTAGGACATTTTTTAATCAAAAAGTAGTTGAATATGGTAACAGAGATGGAAGGTACATCTAGTTTAAACCAAGTGAATTGGGATTATTACGCATACCTTGGGCAGACAATCTTCATAATAGAGCGCAAAGAGTGCAGGGAAGATTTTCTTTTTGGCAAGGTCCCCCGAGGCACCCACCACAGTGATGCTCACTGTGGACTCCTGCCCGCCCTTGCCGAACGCATCCGCCCCCACGTTACCCGCTTCCTCCGCGGGTATAAAGGGCGCTATGGCCACATCCTTTCCCACAGCATTAGACCCCTTTTCTTGCGTGGGAGTCGCTGTTGCCGTCGCCGCCGCCGCCGCCGCCGCCGCCGCCACACCTGCATAAATCCCAAGGAGTAGGGTAAATATTTAGCGCAACACCAGTGCCTCCTCCCACAAAGACGAGAGTACAAAACTGTTTAATATGCATTATGCTCTTAGCTTTTCAGTCCACGGTCACATGCGAAATCCAAAGAAGAAAAGCATGCGAAAGGAAGGTATTGCATTACCATCCTGCATCAGGACTGCGGGGGGTCGCCACACATTTGAAGAGGAGTTGGCACGAAGCTTTTTGACGTGAAGGGATTTGGAAAATCCGCTGGAGAATAACCTGTCCGAACCATTCCGGGTGAATGTAAGCGTGTATCCATGGGAGAATGGTACTGCTTGTGGAGAGCATGGAGAATTGAGGAGGCATCTGCCAAGCGTGGTCTCCATGCGCCCACGATTCTTCTTCTTCTTCCAATTTCCTCTTCCTCTGCCCTCAACGAGGAAAATGAAAAGACTGACTCCACGTATGGGCGCTGAAATAGGAAGAGGGCTTTGACATGAACAGCATTATAAGCATCGTTCCTTCCCTGCCCCAAAGGGTTGTTATGTCCGTTTGAGCTAAGGAAAGGACAAAACTGCACGATACCATCAATTTAACAACCCACGGATCGACGAAAATTTTTATTTATACACATCAAAAGGCAAGGCTTGCCCACGAATCGACGAAAAATTTTATTTATACACACCAAAAGGCAAGGCTTGTGGATTGTTGTTATCTTTTAGGTATATGTTGAATGTTTGTTTGTAGGTTGTTTTTATTTTTAATTATATGGTAAAACATTAATAGTAATTGACTGTTTGTTTGTGGGTTGTTTTTATCTTTTATGATAAGACATCAATAGTGATCAAATGTTTGTTTGTGGATTGTTCTTATTTTTTTGGGTTTTGTTTATATTTGTTTTACCCTGCCGATTAAAATGTTGTTAACTTTATCTTTTATCCAAAGGATTAAAAATCATAAAAATATATATATTTTATACCCATAAAATATATTGTTAATTTTATCTTTTATTCAAAAGATTAAAAGTCACAAATATTTTGTTAACTTTATTTTTTATCTAAAAAATTAGAAATCACAAAAATATATATTATATGTCAAAGGAAATCGAGTTCTTAAACGCAGGACTCCACCCAAACTAAAACATTTATTATTAAAAAATATTTATAAATTTAAAATTTATAAAATTAAAATTAATTTTTTTTATTTTTTAATACAAAATATAATTTCAAATCGAACTGTGGCATGAGAAACTAAATCATATGAGGTTATAAACACCATTCGGAGGCTGGAAAAAGAAAACAACTAGCTCAAAGAGCAAGTGTCAAAGCTACAAAACCTTGCAAACATGGGTCAACGTGAATGGCATGTCCTCAAACAAGCCATCCATACCCCAATCAATGATGCAATAGAGGTGGAAAAAACAAATGCAAATCAAATAAAAGAGGTACAGAAAACACTCCAAAACATTGAAACAAGAGAAAATGAGCTACGAAATGAATTAGCAAAGACAAAGACATGGTCTCAAGTAGTAAAAGAACCAGTCAATCAACAAAAAGAGTTGATAGAGAAGCAAGTAAAAATTCAAATAACAGAAGAGAAAGAAAGACATGAGAAGTTAACAAATATAATCATCAAAGGGTTGAAAGATTATGGGGACAGGGAAGACACAAATCGTTTAACCAGGAACTTCTTGTCAGATCGATTACAATGGAAGGGTCAGATAAAAAAAGTAAGCAGAATTGGCAGGCTGAGAGAAGGAGGCAGAGATAGACATATTCGGGTCACATTGATGAGCTACGAGGATAAAATAAGGTTACTTAAAAACAGAGGCATGCCGAGAGGGTCACAATTTTATTTAGATGATGACCTAACATTTTTACAAAGAGGAAGAAAGAAATAAGGAATGGGAAAAGGTGAGGGAAGCAAGGAATGAAGGGAAACAGGCATATTTAAGAAATGGAAAGGCATACATCACATCTAAACAAATCCAAAATAAATAGGGAGTATGGCCCCCCCCGAGAACATCTTACAATGGTAAGTTGGAACTCGTAGAGGTTTCCCTTGGAGAAGAGGACCCGGGTTAGGGCCCATTGCTAGAGACAAAGATATAATCATATTGACATAAACACATGAACACGATGGATGTAGGACTCCAAAATTTGTGGGATACAAAAAAATAGCAATATGGAATAAAGCAAGCAGAAAATGGCAAAGGGCATGGGGGTATTATGGTTTTAATAAAAGAGGAATGGGATAGGGTCATTAAAATTGAAAAACAAGATGAAAACAAACAATACATTTGGATAAAGATCCTAGAAAATAAGTCGGTTATTAGCATAGCAAAGATGTTATTTTGCTCCCAAGAATTCTAAATTCTATAAGAAACATGACCTTAACAGAGAAGACCCATACTCCTCCCTAAAAAGAGACATTTCAATATACAGTAAGTTGGGGGATATTATATTAATTGGAGATTTCAATGCAAGGACAACAAATAAGCAAGCTAACATTCTAGAAGGTAACGAATATATTGAGATTAATCCTCTTTGGATGCCAGAAGAGGAAAATCAACAAGTGGACCAGGACTTCAGAAGATGAGCATGGGGCTATCACGCAATATGGAGAAGAGTTGTTAGGTCTTTGCAAAGATATACAATTTGATTATTTGCAATGGGATGAACAAATGGAAAAATTCAGGAAAGTATACATGCAAAACATATAAGGGACAAAGTGTAATAGACTATGTAATATGCTCACGTAATTACATACCAAAAATAGAGGAGCTAGAAGTGGAAGATTCTCCAGTGGAACTTAAGTCGATCACAACCCAATTGTTATGAAACTTCGAATGCATGGAGACAAACCAAGGGAAAAACACTTGCAAGGCAATCAAAATAAATATCCTCACAAGGGAAACATTCTCTTAACAGATGAAAATCGGCAAAATTTTAGAGCAGTATTAAATAATAAGTTACAGGAAAGGGAAGAACTACATCACAGTAGTAGAGATTACAGTAAGAGTGAATGGTTAATGCAAGTTATTCAAGAAGCTCTAAACAAATGCAAGAGAGCTAAACCTAAAAAGAAAGAAAGGAATAGCTTCCCAACCAACCCATGGTTCGATGAAGATTGCAAAAAAATGCGAAGATTACTAAAGGAACCAACGGGTAAAACAAGAGCAAACAAAAAAGCATATGAGAAACCGGTAAGGGCAAAAAAAGAAGAATACACTAAAACAAGGAGGGAAGAATTGATTTATTTAGGGAAGCATGAACCAAAGAAATTTTGGAAGGAACTAAGCGTGAAAAGGATGCAAACTGAAAATAACATAACAGTTAATCAATGGTTGGAGTATTCAAAACAACCGTATCGGCGTAGTAACCAAGCAGGAGACACCCCCTACTATCATTGTCAAGAAAGAACTTTTCACAATTGAAGACATTATTCAAGGGATAAAAAAGTTAGCAACTCGGAAAAGCCCGTGACATAGACAATCTTCAAGCAGAGCATATAAAATGGGGGGTAGATATCTTGGCACCGCAAATCAAAGAAATTTTCAATGAGGTCATACAAAATGGCTTCCCTACCGAGTGGACAACTAGCTTGACCATTCCTTTGTTTAAAAGTGGAGATGTAAATAATCCCTCAAACTATCGAACTATCATGATCAACCCTCTCTTTGCAAAGTTGTTTGGGAGTATGATAGAGCGTAGGATCAAGGATATGGGCGTAAGAAAAGGGAAAGAGAGCAAAGGGGCAAGCAGTGTTTTAGGCCCAAACACTCAACTATTGATCACCGTATCACGCTCGTACACATAGTGGAAAAAATATGGGACAAAAAAGAGGAGGCTTTTTGCCGTTTTGTAGACTTCAAAAAGGCATTTGACACAAGTGCCTAGGAAAAAATTATGGAGCAGTAATGGAAGAGCTAGAGGTTCCAATTCACTACAGGGCAGGAGTTCACAGACTATATGAGCATGTAAAAGCTAGAATCGTAACACAGGAAGGGTTATCTCGAATGTTTTGGTAGTGACATAGGTGTCAAACAAGGTTGCCCTCTATCTCCGACCTTATTTGGGCAGTACATTGACAAGTTAGAAGAATGGATAAACAAATTTGGGGGAGAGGGTGTGCATTTAGCCAAATATGTGGTAAAACTCCTCATGTATGCAGATGATGTAATTCTTGTGGCCAAAACAGACCAAAGATCTAGAAGATCACCTTCAAGCTCTAGAACTCTTTTGTAAAGAAGTTGGGATGCAGTGAACACGAGCAAAACAAAAATTATGATTTTTTCAAAGAAAAAGAAGAAGCAACAACTCAAATTTCAGCTTGCAGGAGAACCGCTTGATGTAGTAGTAGAATACAAATACCTGGGCATAGACTTTCATGACAAACTTAATTGGAATACATGTAGGATGAAAAGAACTCAAAGTGGCTGGAGAGCACTATATGCACTTCAAAACAGGTGTAGGAATGCCGAGTTGTGGGACCGGAAGACCACCAAGGTCTTATTTGGCCTACTTGTTACACCGGTTCTGTTGTATGGTTGCGAGGTGTGGGCTAGTGGCACAACAAATGCAAAATGGAGGCAAATAGAAAGGATTCAAAAATATCTAATCACAAACTTTCTCAAAATTAAGGCCACAACCCCTTATGAAATTATTCTAGCCGAAACTGGAATGTTCCCTTTAGAAGCAATTGCTATGACCAAGTCGTTATGTTACTTGAAAAAAATAGAAAACATGACAAATGATAGATGGCCTAGAGCAGCTTAGGGACGAAGAGTTGCATAGGCGAAAGAATACGTGGATGAAACAAAATCATAAATGGATGAAACGTTGGGAAATCAACATAAATGAATGCCCAAATGTCAACAAAGACATTAAAAATTATGTGAATGAAAAGTTCAGAAGTGGAATGTGGAAAAATGCAAGCAGGAAAAGACAATATTATATTGCAAATTTTAACCCAACGTATGACCACAAGGAAAAAGCGTATATAGGCGCTGAAATCAAGTGGAAGGAAAAAATACTCATTGCTCGGATAAGGACTAGCTCTCATAGGCTTAGATGTGAAACAGGGAGATGGACAACGCCCAAAGAACAATGGGAAGAAAGGATATGTACTCTATGCAAAGACAAAGGCAGTAGAGACAGAGGAACACTTCATCTATAAATGCCCGAGTTTTTCGGATATCCGTGACAAATACAAAGAAACACTTGGGAACGAGTTTATTACAGATTTATTTGAAGACAAGAAAATAAAAAAAGTTGGAGAATTGCTAACACAAATCAGCAGGAGAAGGAACAACCTTCTCAAAGATATTAAAGATCATATGATATGATTTGAGTAATTGTACTTCCATATTTGAGGTCCCATAGACCATATTTGGGTCTCGCGGACGTAATTAAAATCTTTCATTCATTCAATGGCTTGTTGAACGCTCACTAACTAAAACATTTATTTTAAAAAATATTTATAAATTTAAAACTTAAAAAATTAAAATTAAAATTTTTTATATTTTTACTAATAAAAAAATAACTCCAAATCAAACTCAACTGTGGCATTTATAACGGGTTGTTGAACGCTCACTAATACTCACTCTTTCCTTCGGTGGTTGAGGGAATCGAAGTGTTTTGTCTTTTTCTTTTTGGCCCACGCTCACCGTCTTTTTAAATCACATTAACATTTTTCTTTTTTCCTCCTCATTCTTTGCTCCGTTGGTAAGGTTCAAGATTTAAATTTAATGCTATAGTTACATAGGTACAAAAATTTAAATTTAATGGGTAGAAGGGAGTTTGGTTGATATTAAATAACATTTTGATGAGGGTTGTTTTATATTTATGATTTGACGAGGGATAATGTAATGGTTTGGGATTTGGTTTTTTCAAGAGATCTAAGGTTCGAATTGCGGTATGTGTGGTTGTGTGTTAATATTATATTGATAAGTTTAGCTTTCGATCTTATAAGGGATCATGGTTGGTGTGTTAATCTTTTATTGAAGGTCGGTTTTAAAAGTTTTCTCACCACTAATCAAATAAATAAATATATATTTATTTATTTATTAATTATATGGTGAAATTTGTAGCCATCACGATGATCTGAACATGTTGTCCATCTTTTATGGTTGTCACAGCATTTGTGCAGTTCGCCTTGGAAGCCATCACACGGTATTCGTGCAATCCGTCCCTATAATCACCATGCCGCAATCATTTTAAACCTTTTACACTACTAAAAGCACCAAAAAAGGGACAAGTGTTCACTTCGATAAAATCCGAGATTTGAACCCTAGATGTCCACCTCCCCTTGCACACCTCCCCTTGCAGGGTTTGGTCGAACCAATTGGTCTACACCTCAGACCTAAAAATACTTTATTTTTATCTTTCAATTTTTTTAATAAAATTTGTTATTCAATAAACATTTACAAAAATATAGAATCAAAGTAGTTAATGCATCAAACATCATTAATACAAGTTAATTTTGTCTATTTAATGGTCATGTGATACATCTACTTCCTCTAATTTTTTTAAAGTAAGCTATCAAAAGTTATTTGCCCGATAGACAAGTTGGTAGTGGCCAATGCTTGCTAGTGGGTTACCTCCGTTTGATTTCTTAGAGGGTTGGGGTCCCATTGACTTTGTCTTTTTTTTTACTAGGGATTATAAAGGTTCTTTACCAAAGAAAAAAATTATAGATAATTTATTAGGCGTGGGTTAAATTCTATAAATTAGATGTTTAAAAAATATAAGAAATAAGAAGTTGTATATCATCATCTAAGATTTTAATTTTATAGATGAATCTTAATATTTAATTAATTATAATTAGTTTAAATAATTAGAAAAGTAGTTACGGTGGAGATAGCGCAATGGTTTGGGGTTTGGCTCTTCTTCGGGAGGTCCAAGGTTCAAACCATAGTATTTGGTTGTGTGTTAATTCCTTATTGATAAGTGTAGCTCTTAGTTTTACGAGGGGTTATGGCTAAGAGGAGACTACTTAGCCCTATGCATCGGTTGTAGGGGTTTATTACACTATTCATTATAAAAATCTCGATGGGAACAATGCAATAGTTTAGGGTTTGGCTTTTCTTCGAGAGGTCTAAGGTTTAAACCGCAACGTTTGGGTGTTTTAATTCCCTATTGATAAGCGTAGCTCTCATCTTTATGAGGGGTCATGGTTGGGAAGAGACTGCTCAGCCTTATGTGTTGATCGTAGGGGTTTATCACACTACCCGAATAAATCTTTCACACTACCCAAATAAATTTTGTCCCAATGGGAGCAGTGCAATAATTTGGGGTTTGAATCTTCTTCGAGAGGTCCAAGGTTCAAGTCGTAGCATTTAAGTGTGTTAATTCTCTATTGATAAGTGTAGCTTTCAGTTTTACGAGGGGTCATGGGTGGGAGGAGACTACTCAACCCTATGCATCGATCGTAGGGTCTTATCACACCACCCAAATAAATTTTAAAAACCCCCAAGGGCTAGGTGGATTGGTAGTTGTTTGTCTAGACAATAACTTATCGAGAAGAGACATAGGTTCAAACATTGGGGACATGCATGTTTGCAAAGGTAGTAGTATGCTCTGAATCCTATAAGTGCACGCTAGATTGACAATAAGAGTACGAATCCCGAGCAACTGGTGGTCCTCTTCACGTTGAATAAAATAACGAGGTGGTATAGGCTTGTTGCAGGCAAACCCTGTGGTTTGAACCATGCACTTGGCAAATACTAAAAATAGTGTGGATGTAACCAACTCCCCTATGTATCCAGAAAAAAATTAGAAAAGTAGGTTAATTTTTGTTACACAATACATTATCTTTTTTTGGTAAAAAAGAATTTATATTATAAAATTCAAATAGAAGAGATACATCGCCTGTATTTCCATGTACATAGGCTTTTGATCCAGGATTTAGCAGATGATGTAGTGCTACATTCTCTATCAACTAATCTGCTATAGTAACCCATGTGTAATAGGAACAACCTAATACAGTGAATTACATAACTAAATACATCTAATGTTGCTACCATCAAGAGATAGGATAGAAAGAAGATCTTCCTAGTCCGTGTTGCCCACCATCTAGGGGGATAGCCATAACAAGTGAGGTTGCCTTTGTCTAGAGCCCAATTGGCCATCACATATGCAACTTTATTTTATTCTCTAGGGATGTGATTGTATTCCATAGATAGAAATCTTGCTTGTACCATCTGAATCTTCTCTATGATTCTCCTTAGTCTCCAATCAAGCTTCCTATTCTCCCTTGGATTCTTCAAATGGTTGATCATGACTTGTGAGTCGGATTCTATTTGGACCTTCTTCCAGCCTACCTTAACTACCTCCTAGAGCCCTCTAAGGATGCCACAACCCTCTGCTAGGTTGTTGGAAAGAATGCCAATATTCTCTACAAAGGTGAAAATTGGGGTCCCATTCAATTGTCTTCCTATCCCTCCCACACTAGCTCTTCCTGGATTCCCCTGTGATGCTCCATCCATGTTAAATTTTTCCCAATCCTCTAGGGGAGGCTGCCACTTTTCCTTTCTGACTACTTTTGGGTGCCTTATGGTTGCCATTTGTTGATTATCAACCTTAGGAATAATTTTTAGTCTACTCATGATCTGTTCCAATTGTTGGTGGGGTTCCTAGGGATACTTCAATGTATGTTGGATTGTCTCTGCTATGTTGGTTGTGGTCTTTTGCCAAATATAGTGGATGTCCATAGACTCTTGTTTGAAGATGTGGTTGTTCCTTTCCTTCCATATGTTCCAAAGTAGGAGAGTAGTTCCTACCCATACTATCTGCCTAACATACTGGTCTACTCCATCCTGTGTAGTCCATTCCCTCCACATATGCTCTAGGGTGGTAAAGCCAGACCAGTTAATACCAAGTAAGATAGCCATCATCTTCCACAACTTTGAGGCTACAAGACACTCAATAAATAAGTGGTAGAGTGTTTTGAGGTTCTCCCCACACATCTCACACCTGAAAGGACCATGGTAGCCTCTTTTCATAAGTTGTTCCCCTATTAGTACCCTTTTATGCAAAAGAAGCCAAATGAAGAATCTCACCTTAGGCCATAACTTTTGTGCCCATATTTGTTTGAATAAGTCTCAAAGTGGGTTAGGAGTACTTTGGCATAGAACTGCATATCCACTTGCTATTGTATACTCCCCTAACTCATGTTGCCCCATCCAAGGGAATCCTCCACTTGAGACCAAGAAAGTGATCTCATTTGTAGAGTTTGTTGGATATCGATCTTCTGCCTCTCTAGGATTTGAATTGGCCATTTGGCTGTGGGGACCTAGTTTCTCCCAACTTCTAAATTTCTAGTCTGGTACCTATAGTATTTTGCTACTTTTATCCAATTTGCTCTGTGTAGCTGCTCCATGAAAGGTCTCCACTCTAGAAATTGAGCCACCAAAGGTTGGTGCCCATCCCAAGAGTCTATCCAAAAGTTTACATGTTGACCATTGTGAATTATCCAAAAGAGCTCCTTCTTTATCAACTCCTCTCTTATCCTCAAAACTGCTAAGATGGGGGATCCTTTGCTAGGGAGTTGGTGGCGAATAATGTCTATCAGAATTTTATTTTTTGCATATTTAGCTCTCAAATTTTGGGCCCATAGCGCATTGGGGTTGTTCAACATCCTCTAATACAACTTAGCTACTAGTGCCTTGTTGTTCTTGACCGTCGATCTAAATCCTAGTCCCCCTTCATGTTTGTGAAGGCATAAAGTTTCCCAATGCACCAGTGCCCATTTCCTTTCCTCCTTAGTGCCCCTCTAGAGGAATCAATGATTTATTTGATCCAACTCTCTCAACACTACCTTGGGAATGTCCAAAACTATGGAGACATAAATAGGTATAGATTGAAGGACTGATTTAACCAGGGTTATTCTTCCCCCTAATGATAGCCATCGATTAGTCCATTTTTCTATTTTCCTTTTTACTCTATCCACTAGCCAGGCCCAATCCTCCTTTTGTCTCCCTATTTTAAGAGGAATGCCTAAGTAGGTGATGGGGAGGGAGGTCTTCTGGTATCATAGTTTATCAAGAACCATGATCTCCTGTCTGGGTGAGCAGTGGAAGAAAATGACTTTGGACTTTTCCTCATTGATTTGTTGCCTCATGGCTCTTGAGAAACAACTTATAATATGTTTGATTCTTGAGGCTTCCTTCATTGTTGCTTTCCCTAACAAAGTAAAGTCATCAACAAACTAGAGGTGAGTGATTGGTTTGGCTCCATTTGCAATAGTGATTCCTATTAATGTTTGGTTTCCCTACATTTGGCCATTGTCCTTCCCAGGCATTCAACCAGAATGATGAATAAATATGGGGAGAGGGGATCTCCCTACCTAATACCTCTGGATGCAATGAATAATTGTGAAGGGCAACCATTGATCAAAATTGAATAGGACACTGATGAAATACATCCCTTGATCCAATCTATCCATTCCTATGAGAAGCCAAATTGACCCATTACTTTGAGGAGGAAATGCCAGTCCACCCTATCATATGCTTTGGATAAGTCTAATCTGATGAACATGGATGGGGATTTTTGTGCTTCCATGGAGTGAATAGCCTCTTGAGCCAAAACTATCTCATCCACTATTTGTCTGCCTTCCACAAAACCACCTTGTTCTAGTGAGATAATCTTATGCAGAAGTGGTTTGAGCCTCTCTACCATTACCTTGGTGATTATTTTGAGCAAGATATTACATAAAGCTATTGGTCTAAACCCAATAATATGCTCTGCATCTTGTGCCTTTGGGATCAATGCTATATACATTTTGTTGATTTCCTTCAACACATATTTAGCTTTCCTAGCTTCCTCAACCACATCTAGAAGGTCCTCATGCAAGATATCCCAAAATTCTTGGTAGAATTCAATGGGGAATCCATCCGGCCTAGGAGTCTTGCCTTTTTACATTTTGAAAACCACCTATTGTAACTCTTTGGTAGTTACTAGTGTAGTCAAAACTAAATTGTCCTCCTCTATTATTAGTGCAGGTATCTCCTATAACACTTCCTGTTGGGCTTCCATATCCAGAGGTTCTGTTGTGAATAGACTTGCAAAATAGTTTACTACAATAGACCTCATACCTTCCCATGTGTGGATAGTATCTCCTACTTTTGTTCTCAAGGAGGGTATGAAGTTGTGTGATCTGTGGGCTAGAAGAGATTTGTGGAAGAATCTTGTGTTTCGGTCCCCCTCCTAGAGCCATTGGATTCTAGATTTTTGCTTCCATAATAGCTCTTCCCTTTTTTCCATTCCTCTAGCTAGGATGTAAGTCTGATCTCTGCCATACTCAGACCCTCCATGAGGCCATCCATGTGGATCTATTCATTCAAATATTTGAGTTGGGCTATCACTTCCAACTTTTTCTTCTTGACATCTCCAAACTCTTCCTAGTTCTAGGTCCTTATCTTGGATTTGATGTATTGAAGCCTCCTCACAAAGTAGTACATCTTGGTTCCATGTTGAGGTTTGCCTTCCTTCCACCATTGTTACACTCTAGGCCTAAAAGAGTTATCTCTAAACCACATTAGTTGGAATCTAAATGGTGAGTGTCTGGCCTTGGATTTCCATAGTTCTATCATGATTGACCAATGATCTAAGCCTGCATTGTTTAGGATCTTCACCCTAGGAATGTGTCCATGAATTAGAAAATTATCTAATAGTAAGAATCTATCTAATCTTTCTAAAATGCAGGTAGAGCCTTACCTCCTATTAGACCAGGTCATCAGACCATTGTCTAGCCTGACATCCATAAGATGGAGGTTTTTGATGTATTCCTTCATGAGGTTTGTGCTCTTATCTAAGCTACCATTTCCCCCAACTTCTCTTCCAAGGATAGGATGGTATTGAAATCTCCTCCTATCAAGGCCCATGCTTGAGGGAATTGGGTAATAATGTAGTTTATGTTCTTCCATTATCTCTATTTCTCCTCTAGGCTAGTAGGTGCATAAATATTCATGCAGAGCATAACTTGGTCTGATTGCCTACTTTGAGCTACTACCGCCAAGAGACCCCAACTACCCACCACTTGGTGGATAACTACCTCTTTAGGGTCCCAAAGGTATGCAATACCTCTTGATGCCCCTTGGGAGCTGAGGGATTCCACTCTTCTAATAGGCCACACTTTCTTTGCAATTGTCTCCATCTCTTCCACCGACACCTTCATCTCCTGAAGGAAGACAAGTTGTGGTCGATTTATCTGTATCATTCTTCTAATTTCATTCTATTTTGAGGGACTCCCCTTGAGTCCTCTAATGTTCTAAGAAATGATCTTCATCAATATTGGGGCTAAATATGTGAGTAAGGGCATTGACCTTACCTTCTACTATTAGCTTTTATCCTTCTTTTGCCATATGGTGTTGATTAGTTTTGCATCCTACCTTTTGATTAGTGTCCATTTTCATCTTCTTACTTGTCTCCTAGCTCACCCCTCCTAATTCTGGAATAACATCCAACCCTGGTATATGTGTGTACAACACTAAGGTATTGTTGGTAGATCTAATGAGGTCTTCCCTAGGCTCTAGGTTTTTTGTGGTTCCTACCTTTAATAGATTGTTACTCTTATTCTTATTTTCCCCTTTGTTTTTTATTGGTAGTTTATTGTTGGCTGGTTTACTACTTTGTTTGTTGCTCTGCATGGCTAGGGTGGTGTCAGGGGTGCTATTTACCTCTTCTAGCATAGATTCCTTCCTCCCACCATGGAACTGTGTCTCTAGGACTTTTATCTCCATTGTATCCTCCTCATCATCCAAAAGATCATCAATGGGAAGATTGCCAAACATATTGTTTGACACCATTGCTTGATTCCTCATTACCAATTTCTTTTGGATATTATTTTTTTGGGCACTTGGAACCCTTCAGGATTTTTTTCCTCTCTTCCTTGCTCTAGGATCTTATGTGTGTAGTCTCTTGCTAAATGGCCATATTCATGGCAGATTCTACAATGAAAAGGTATGTTCTCATAATCCACCTCCTGCTCCCATGTTTCCTCCCCAAACTATAGAGTGATATTTTTTGGGAGAGGTTTGTTAAAATCTATTAGGACACATATCTGAGCATAAATAATTTGCTCAAATTTATATGTACTATCAACAACCATCATGAGTGTTCCTAGGGTATTCCCAATTGCTGAAAATACTATCGAATTCCAAAATTCTACTGGCAAGCCAAACAGCCTCACCCAAATTGGTGCTATGGATGGCATCTCTTCCTCTACTTTGAATTTAGTATGCCAAGGTTTCATAAAGAGGCCTTCCCTTCCAAAAAACCATGGCCCCCCTTGGAATATTTGTTCCCTATCTTCTTCAAAAGCAAAAATAACAAGGAAATAACCATTGGGGTATGTAGAGATTTGGAACTCACCTTTTGTTTGCCATTGTTTAGCAACCCATAGTTTAAATGTTGAAAGGATCGATCTGAACCCCATAAATTGACATATCAACCCTCTCCTCTCCATGTCTTCTATTCCATTCTGAATGTCCTCCATATTCACCTTCACTATTAGGGAACCATCCATCACCTTTAAACACCCTATCACAGTTTTCCTAGGATCTATCTTAGGCATCCTCAAAGGTCTTTGTGGTGCCCTCAAGTTATTGATCACATTTGGTTGGGGTTGTTCCCCATGAAGGGCATCCCTAAAATTCATTTTTGGGGTAGCTCCCTTGACTCCTTCCCCATATTGGGTATTGGTATAATCGACCCCTTTTGGTAGTTTACCCTTAGAACAGTCTTGCTCATGTTCTGGACCATATCAAATTTTCCTTGCTTCAACTTCTCTAATCTGGTCTACACCATGAATTTTATTTCTAGTTCTCTTCAACCCTTGTCCTCATTTTCATGGTAGACTATGATCTCCCATCTCTTTTTGCACTGTAAATTAGAAGTGCTTGTTGCTTTTTCCTTCACTCTATGTGGCTTGTAAAAATTGGTTGTCTACTACATTTTGAATCCATTGCATTTCCTCGAACTATGCCTTTTCCTTACTGTAATCATCCTCATTGAAAAATTCCTATTGGCCACTAGGGCCAACAGGCCCTGTCCTCTGTATTTTCTCTACAATTTTATCTAAAACCCTCATCCCAGCTCTCTCGATTTTCTATCAACTATAGTTTTTCAAATTGTGTTTGATACAAAGAAAGCTTTGGTTATGATATTGTTACACAATACAATATCATAATGCAATTTACTAAAATATATTAATAAAATTGTAATGGTATCATGTAAGTAGCGTCATTTTGAACTTATATAACTAATTTAAAATAATTTAAAAGAACTACAAATAATGTGATAAAGCCTAGCAATTTTTTTTATTAGTTTATATGTAGCTAGCTAGATATATAGATAGATAGTATTTAAAATGAAACTATGATGTTGGATATAGGGGAAACAAAAGGAAGTCAAAGAATATAAAATAGAAACCATTAAAAGTGGAGATGGTCAAATTGAATTTTGATGGAGCATCTAAAGACAATTCACAACCAGGAGGAGGAGGAGTAATTAGAAATAATAGAGGTGAGATTTTATCACATTATGCTTTTGATAGTGGATTTAAGATAAATAATGAAGCTAAAGCTCGAGCGGCTTTGGAAGGGTTAAAATAACAAAGACAAATTAAATGGAACAAAGTATGGATGGAAGGTGATTCATTAATAGTAATAAATACAATTTTGAGGAAAGCAAAGGCTCCATGAAACATACAAAATATCATTGTGGAAATACAAGACCTTGCTATAGAGTTTGAAGAAATTAGGTTTACACATACATTAAGGGAAGGGAACAAATGTGCAGATAGGCTAGTCAATAGAGGGGTTTTAATGGAGGATCATAAAGTTGAATTCTATTTTTCATGGTTAGAGGAAGTAATAAGTTTAGCTTAAGTGGACAAGAAATTGTTGACTACCTTTAAGATTTACTTTAATGTTTTTCATTGGTATTATTTGTTGTACTTATAACATCAATTTGTTTTCATATAAACTATATATTACAATTCGTGTGTTTGCACTTGTGCTTCAAGATGGAAATTAACAAGTAAGATGTAATAAAGTGAACTATGATAACACAAAGTTTTGGAAATATTACTCTACTAAGGATGCAATGCATACAAAGTAGAGGTGGAGTTTTGGTATTATTGAAGGTTGTTGCAAATAAATGCTAAGAAGAATGTTGAATTTTGGAATATTTGTATTCACAAAGAAAAGTAAGGAAGATCCAAAAAATGAAAATCAAGAATTCAAAATTTTTATGAAAAAGATGTAGGTATCTGGCTATACCAACTTAATTGAGATAAGACTTGAATATGTTTGTAAACTTTCAAGACTTAAAAGAGAGAGTTGTGATTTGTAAGGGTGGGGGATCTAAGTACAACCCATTTTTTTCCAACAAATAAATAAATAAATAAATAAATAAATAAATAAATAAATATATATATATATATATATATATATATATATATAATACAATAATAAGATTGGTTTGCAAACGCCTTTATAAATTAGTTTTTTTAGAAATACTTAGTCATATTAAATCAATTTAAATGTTTTTCATTTTTCTCCAACCTTTAGTTTTTTATTTAAAAAGGGAATGAAGTGGATGTTAAGTAGAACTGACAAAGGTTTTAATTTTATTTTTTTTAAATCTTATTTACTATCGATTATTATTATTTTTTTCAATGAGTTAAACATATTTTTATGAGGGGTCCTGGTCCCCTCATATTGAGTGGGGTTTGAACCTTAGACCTCTCAAAGAGAGGCCAAAGCCCTTACCACTACAATAAGTACTATTGGTTATTATTTATTTTATATACTGATTAAATTTATTCATTTAAGAATACACTAGAAGGTTTTTAACATCCACAAGGCCAAAAGCAACCTATGAGATAATGAAATTACAAAGAACCATGGTTACTAATCATAAAAATTGATCTAATTATTTTTCTCTAATGTTAATCTTTTAATACTGATTTTGATGACGAATTCTACCTTCTATACTTTATTATTTTTGAACAAATCTTATATTGATTCTACTACAAGAGTATCAACATAGCTAGGTCGAATATCATTGTATGCCTCACATTCTAAAATAAAATGCTTCTTTGGCTTAACTATCTTTGATCTATAAGATATACATATCCTCTCCTCCCATTCCTTTTTTGTTTCTTCCATCTGCCTGTTGTATATCTAAGTTGGTGTAAGCTAGTTCTCAGTTGGGCCATGAGCATCTTTGCTCTCTAATTGATATTTTCTCCTATATAGGGCTTCTCATGGTGATGATATATAGGGGTAAATTCAATAAGATAATATTCTCCTTTTCTCTAACTTATTTTTCCATGTAATTTTTTTTAACAAATGTCTTTATGTCTTTGTTATTATTTAGTCATTCATTCATGTTAATATTCAATTTGGTCATCTAATTAATTTGTTTCATCCATCCATTCTTTCTCTTTTTTAGACATTCTTCTATGGCAACCTTAGTCCATCTATTTGTATTCACATATTCAATCCTTTTCATATAGATTACAAGAAAAACCATAGCACTTGAGTTAGAGTACTCTTTTTTGCTAGAAGAATCTCATATGAAATTGAAGCTTCTATTTTGAATTTATTTGTAATCAAATGCTTTTGGGTTTTTTCTATTAATCTTCATTTTAAGTTTGATATGCTATTAGCCTATATTTCAAATCCATGTAGGACCCCTTGTACCACTAAAGTCATAATTAAAACCTATGTATTTTTTAGTTCCATAATTCAACCTTTTTACTTTTATTTTACAATGCAAAAGAGTGCTCTCCATCCTCCTCAAATTCTCTGCCTTTTACATGTTTCTCAATTGAGTTTTTTTTTTTTTATTTGTGGAAAACATCCCAAAAGGGATGCCACTTTCGGGTAAGACCCAAGGAGGCAAGGGTATCCATTCCGCCAAAAATGCCCGGGACTCGGACCTGGCCTACCACCTTTGACATACTCAAGGAGCAAACAAACACACAAAACCAATTTAAAAATAAGTAAATAAATAAGTAAATAACAACAAAAATAATAAAATAAAATAAAAAACATGCTCCTTGAGTGTGTCAAAAACAAAAGCACAACCAAACACACACACAATAAGATAAAAGAAACCACAACACGAACCACATAGAAAAACACAAGAACCACATAACAAAACACAAACAAGACAAAAACAACAGAACACTACAAAGACATAACCCAAAAAAAACATGAAAAATAAACACAACCAAAACCTAAAATATTAAAAAAATAAAATAAAAATAAAAATAAAAAACAACCAACAAGAGACAATAAACAAAAACAAAAAACATAGAAAACACTCACACAAAAAAACACGAATTAACACAAACAAAGAGAAACACAAGAACAAGAACGACAAAAACACAAGAACAATAACAAAAAACATAAAAAAACAAAAACACAAGAACAACAAAAAACAACACAAAGAACACAAAAACAAAACAAAACAAAAGAACACACACACTTAAAAAACTAAACAAAAAAAAAAAAAAAAAAAAAAAAATTGAACATAACAATGACCTATCTAGACCAGAAGACTAATAAGGCAAGAAACAACAAAGGAAACAAAAGAAAGAAAAGAGTGAGCTAGGGAACTAAAAAAACTGAATGAACCAAAGAGAAGCAAAAAAAAGCAAGAAGAAACTAGGTACCTTCAGAACTGGAGCCATCCAAAGAAATGATAGAAAGAAGAGCTTCCCTAATTTGCGAAGCCCACCATCTAGGAGGGTGGCCATAACAAGTAAGATCACCTTTGTCCAAAGCCCAATTAGCTAAAGCATCAACACTCTTGTTTTGATCTCTGACCACATGATTGTAATCAACTTTCAAAAATCCCATCTGGATTAATTGAATCTTCTCAATAATTCTTTTTATTCTCCAATCAACCTTATGATTCTTGGAAGGAGTCTTCAAAAGATTAATCATAAGTTGAGAGTCGGACTCAACTAACACCTTTTCCCATCCAACCTTAGTAGCCTCCTGAAGGCCTCCGAGGATACCATACCCCTCAGCAAGGTTATTGGAAAGAATACCCAAATTCTCAGCAAAAGTAAAAACCAGGGAGCCATCTGAAAGTCTACCAATTCCTCCCACCTTGGCTTTTCCGGGGTTCCCTCTAGAGGCTCCATCGGTATTGACTTTTCCAAAATCCTTAGGAGGAGGTTGCCAATTTCTTGTCCTATCCATCTTACTAATACTCACATTCCCTTTAAGTTGGTTGCCCTTAGAAGATTTAATCTTCAATCTTTGCATCACTTGATCCCATCTTTGGTGGGAGTTTTGGGGGTGATTAAGGAGTTGATGGACTGATTCAACTAAGTTGGCTATGGTCTTTTGCCAAATATAGTGAATATCCTTCCTATCTTGATTAAAAATTTGGTTGTTCCTTTCAATCCAAATATTCCAAAGAAGAATGGTAGAACCCATCCAAACTAACTGCCTAATAAAATGATCAACACCCTCTTGATTAGGCCAATCCCTCCAAAGTTGTTCAAAAGTAAAAAAATTGGACCACTTTAAGCCAAGTAAAGTGGCCATTCTCCTCCATAGCTCGAGAGGCTAAAGTACACTCAATAAAAATATGGTTGAGAGTTTCTACATTCTCTTCACACATCTCACATCTAAAAGGGCCATGAAAACCACGCTTCATAAGTTGCTCACCGGTAAGCACCCTACGATGCAATAAAAGCCAATTAAAGAACCTCACCTTAGGCCAGAGCTTTTGAGCCCACAATTGAGAAAATATGTCAGAAGAATGGTTGGGATTATTATGGCATAAGGTCAAATAACCTTGAGCAATTGAATACTCACCCTTAGTAGTGTTGTTCCATCCAAAACAATCTTTTTCATGGGACCAAGAGAGAGATCTCATATGAAGGATGCCTTGGATATCTTGTCTTTGCCTTTATGGGATTTGAATAGGCCAGTCCTCAATAGGGATCCAATATCTACCAACCTTTGAATTACCAGTATGGTACCGACGAGTAATTGGCCACCTTTATCCAGTTAGCTCGGTGAAGCTCCTCCATCCAAGGCCTCCAATCGGGAAGCTGAGTTATCAAAGGCTTGTGACCATCCCAAGAATCTGTCCAAAAATTTGCTGTTGACCATTATGAATGATCCAAAATAATTTTTCTTTATCAAATCCTCACCAGTCTTAAGAGCTGCTAAAATGGGAGAACCTTTGGTAGGAAGTTGATAGCGAACAAGGTCTTCGGGACTTTTGTTCTCAACATATTTAGCATGGAGATTATTGGCCCAAAGAGCATTGGGGTTATGCAACATCCTCCAATATAATTTAGCAGCTAAAGCTTTGTTGTTATTAATAGAAGACCGGAATCCTAACCCCCTTTATTCTTAGGAAGACATAAAGTGTCCCATTTCACCAAGGCCCATTTTCTTTTCTCCTTAGTACCACTCCAAAGGAAACGATGACTGATTTGATCCAGTTCTCGAAGAACAACCTTTGGAATATTCAACACGGAAGATACATAAATAGGAATAGCTTGAAGGACTGATTTTACCAAGGTGATTCTACCCCTAGAAGAAAGCCACCTGTTGGTCCACTTTCCAATTTTCTTCTTGACTTTGTCCAACAACCAATTCCAATATTTATTTTTTGCCTTTGAATATTTATGGGAATACCTAAATAAGTGATTGGAAGGGAGGTCTTCTTATATCTTAATTTATCCAAGACCATGGATTCCTGTCTAGCAAAGCAGTGAAAGAAAATAACTTTAGATTTGTCTTCATTGATCAATTGCCTGATAGCCTTAGAAAAATAGCTAATGATTTGCTTAATATTAGAAGCTTCCTTAACTGTAGCTTTACCTAAAAGAGTAGAGTCATCCACAAATTGAAGATGAGAGATAGGTCTAGCTCCATGAGCAATGGTAACTCCCTCAAGGGTTTTGTTTTCCCTCTTTTTGGTTATAGTCCTACCCAAGCATTCAACAAGAATGATGAATAAATAAGGGGATAGCGGGTCACCTTGCCTAATACCTCTGGAAGCTAGGAACAACTGAGAAGGCCTGCCATTGATAAGAACTAAGTAGGAAACTGAAGAGATACATCCCATAATCCAATCCATCCAATCCTTAGAGAAACCAAATTGCCTCAAAACTTTGATAAGGAAGTGCCAATCCACTCTGTCATAAGCTTTGGATAAGTCTAACCGAATGAACATGGAAGGAGATTTTTGCATATCCATGGAATGGATGGCTTCCTGAGCAAGAACTATCTCATCTACTATTTGACGCCCTTCCACATAACCCCCTTGCTCTGGGAAATAATCTTATGCAAAAGAGGCTTCAACCTTTCTGCCATGATTTTAGTAATGATTTTGAGAAGAACATTACATAAAGCAATAGGTCTAAAAGCTGAGATATGATCAACCTCTTGAGCTTTTGGAACAAGAGTAATATAAGTTTTATTGATAACCTTCAAAATTTCTTTGGCTTTCCTGGCTTCTTCCACCACCTCTAATAAATCAACATGAAGGATATCCCAGAACTCTTGGTAGAACTCAATGGGAAAACCATCGGGACACAGGGTTTTCCCTTTTTGCATTTTAAAAACTACTGTTGAAGCTCATTGATAGTAACAGGAGCGGTCAAAATAGAGTTCTCCTCGGAAGTGATAAGAGAAGGGATTGCTTGAAGAACATTTTGTTGAGAAGTTGAGTCAAGAGGAGTAGCAACAAAAATATTGGAAAAGTAATCAACAACAATAGAGTTCATGCCATCCCAAGTATAAACAACATCTCCAGAATCTGATTTCAGGGAAGAAATAAAGTTGTGAGATCTTCGAGCTAGAAGAGATTTGTGGAAGAAATTTGTGTTTCGATCTCCTTCTTTGAGCCATTGAATTCTAGATTTTTGCTTCCATAAGATTTCTTCTCTTTTTCCCATTCCTCTAACTGAGTTGTGAGTTTAATTTCATCTGCACTTCTCTTCTCTGTGAGGCCATCTAAACGGATTTTCTTATTCAAATTTTCAAGATGAGCAATAACTTCATGTTTTTTATGAACATCCCCAAACTCTTTCCAGTTCCAAGTCTTGATTTTGGATTTAATGTATTGCAGTCTTTTGGCAAAACAGAACATCTTAGTCCCATGCCTAGGTTTACCTTCCTTCCACCATTGTTGCACACGAGGTCTAAAGGAAATGTCTCTAAGCCACATTAATTGAAAATGAAAAGGAGAGAAACTCACATTGGTTTTCCACATTTCCACCATGTGGCCAATGATCCGAACCAACATTATTAAGAGTCTTCACTTTAGGAATGTGACCATGGATTAAGAAATTTTCAGAGAGCAAAAACCTATCCAATCTCTCCATTATACAAGCTAAGCCTTGCCTTCTGTTAGACCAAGTCATAAGGCCATTATATGGTTGGATGTCCACAAGATGGAGGTTTGCAATATATTCGCTCATGAGGTCGGTGCTTTTGTCCAAATTTCTATTTCCCCCCTTTTCTCATCCAGAGAGAGGATGGTATTGAAATCTCCTCCGATCAAGATCCAAGCTTCAGGAAAATGAGAGATAATATGAGTTATATCCTTCCACTGTCTTCTTTTTTCCTCCAAATTAGTCGGAGCATAAACGGTAATGCAGAGCATAATTTGGTTGGAATGTCTACTTTGAATAGCTATAGCCAACAGACCCCAACTGCCAACCATATGGTGAATAACTACCTCTTTTGGGTCCCAAAGACAAGCAATGCCACCAGAAGTCATCTGGGAGCTGAGGGAAACCAATTTTTCAGTTGGCCAAATTTTCTTGGCAATTGAGTCCATATCCTCCATTGACATCTTTGTTTCTTGAAGGAAAACAAGATGTGGATGATTTATCTGAATCATTCTTCTAATTTCATTTTGTTTTGAAAGACTCCCTTTGAGTCCTCTAATATTCCAAGTGATGATCTTCATTAATACCGGGGCTAAAAAAGTTGGGAAGGGCATTAATCTTACCTTCCTCTACAAGCTTTTCACCTTCTTTTACCATATGATATTGATTGGTCTTGCGACCTGCTTTTTGATTAGAATCCATCTTCAGTTTTTTTCCCTGTTTCTTGACTTATTCCAATTGAATCTGAGATGGCTTCTAACCTTGAAGAATGCTCGTACACAGCCAAAATTTTACTAGAGGGTTCAACGGAGTCTATATTGGGACCTGTATTATTTGAAGTTTTGACATTTAAAAGATTGTTTTTCTTGTGTAAATTTTCTCCCTTTTTTTTATTGAAAACCTTTGATTTGTTGGTTTGTCTCCGAGTTCTTCCCTTCATATTTAAATTGTGTTTCTAAGATTTTTGTTTCCATTATTTCCTCTTCCTCACTTGGGACATCATTTGTGGAAAGGATTTCAAACATATTAGCAGATGACTTTGATTGATCCTTCATAACTAGTGTTCTTCTTCTTAGGCATTTGGAAACCTGTTGAGTTTATATCTTCTTTCTTTTGATCAGGAATTTTATTTGGGCAAGCATTGGCCAAATGACCATATTCATGGCAAATTCTACAACGAAAAGGAATGTTCTCATAGTCCACTACTTGCTCCCAAGTGTCTTCCCCAAATTGTAATGTGATATTTTTAGGTAGGGGTTTGTCAAAATCCATTAAAACACAAATCCGAGCATAAATAATATGTTCAAAATTTTGAGTACAATCAGTAGTCATCATAAAAGTTCCTAAAGAGTTTCCAATTGAAGAAAAAATAGTAGGATTCCAAAATTCAATAGGGAGGCCAAAGAGTCTAACCCACACGGGAGCTATAGAAGGCATCTCTTCTTCGACTTTAAATTTAGTATGCCGGGGCTTCATGAAAAGCCCTGCCCTTCCAAAAAACCAAGGACCCCCTTGAAAAGTTTTCTCTCTATCTTCATTATTAGCAAATAAAACAAGAAAATAACCATTTGGATAAATAGAGATTTGTAACTCACCTTTAGTTTTCCAGCTTTTTGCAGCCCAGACTTTGAAAGCGAGATAGGCTCGGACGAAAACCCACGAACCGACAAATTAGTCCTCTTTTTCCAAATCTTCAATGCCGGTCTGAATGTTACCCATATCAAGCTTAACAATAGGAGTTCCATCAGTGCTTTAAGACATCCTGACTCCGTTTTCTTGGGATCAATCTTAGGCATTCTTAGAGGTTTATGGGAAGCCCTAAGATTGATATTAGCATTGGGCTGAGGCTGTCCACCATGGAGGGCATCCCTAAAATTCATTTTTGGGGCTTGAGTTTTCGAAATTCTTACCCTTGACTAGGGGTTTTCACGGTAGAATTATTTTGTGGGTGCACCTTAGCACCAGATTCACTTGAGATATGAGCCATTTTTTGATCAACTGCTTGAAACTTGTTTCGTGATCTCTTTAATCCTTGCCCTAGACGTCGTGGAAAGGTATGGTTTTCACTTTTCTTTTGTGCAGACAAATTGGAAGCCGTTGTCACTCAAGTTCACGGTATGATCTATTGAAAGACAAATTTCTAACCCATCTTGGATCCCCTGCAACATTTCTTGCTAAAATATTGAGCATAAACCACAAAAATATTGGCCGCTAGGGCCCGAAGGCCCTAAAAACCAACCTCTGGAGCTGCTTGCACTCAACCCAGATGAAACCCTCGCATAGCCGCTTGCCAAAAATCTCGTTCACACATAGGGATGCGCTAGGATCTGTGTTGCTCCAAATGATATGAAAATTGGTGGAGACGTTCTAGGGTTTTTCAGGCATCTACCCTCAAAATTTCAGCTCAATCCGAGTCCGGATGAGTGAGATATGGCCGAAACAAGTTCGATAGTTTGGGCAGTCCTGCGAAAAACGTCCCTCCTCTAGAGCGAATTTTTTTTGTTAAACAAAGGTCCTCAGGAATTTCATCCTCAACTGAGCTTATTACTAAATTTTATCCCAAGATATTTGTAGTTTGTTACTTATTTTAAGAGACCCCCTTTAAAACGAAAAGTTATTTGATTCTTTTTCTTTTTATTTGAGAAAATCAAGATCTTTGTTTTGTTGGTATTTACTTATTTGAAGACATTGTAATCTAATATTATTGACTAAGTTTGACAAATAATTATGTAAGCCTACAAGCAACCTTGATGTATGCCTATAGAAACAGAGTAATATTGATGTATTTACCCCTTGTGGGATTGGTCAATCTACTTTTATGGATAACCTTAACCAAACCTTTATTAAAGGTCTAGTAACTTGACTTAACCTTAAGCCTCATGTGGCCTTAGTTAATGTAATTGTAATTTGGGGATTATGTATCTACTATAAATACCCCCAAAAATTGATCCATTGTATTATTTTATGAGTAAGTGATTTATTATATTGTGGGGTGCCTATGGGTACATATCCTATTCTTTTGTCTTCTTGATTTTTCTATTTTGCTTCTCTATTCTCTTGCAAATGACTTATCGTGAATATCACACTTCATATGATTTTTGGAAAGTATTATGAAATCCAATATGGTATAAATCAAGGAGGGAGCAACTTCACTGGGTAATGTGGAGAGACCATTTTTTAAGCAATTTTTGATAAAGATATTGTTCAACAATTTTTAGGGGTTTTCCTTAAAAACCTTAATGGGAACTTGGATTGTGAGGATATATTGTGTGGTAGTGGTCGATTGGCTCAAGAGAAATATTCATCAATAGGTTCATCATGTTTTCCCTGTTCGATATTCAATTTGTTTGTTTGATGAACTATTTTTTATGGATGATTCTAGTTATGCCTTGAAGATGTAATTTTTTTTTTAAGCAAAAAACCCCTTGCAGGATCACCTTGTTCTGAGAGACCATGAACAGGGGGTTCTACACCGTCAAAGTCACCCGGGAGTCGCACCCGACCCTGCCCGCACCAACATTATCAATTGGATTTTGGATACCCAATTTAGCTTTTTTGGTAGGGTGGAGATTTGAACCTGGGACCTCCCTTGGAGGATGGCCCTCTCCTCTCCAACTCACCTACAACACCTGGGTGCCTTGAAGATGTAATTTCTATTAGCTTTTGTGGATTGAATTATTTAGTGATTTTTTAAAACCCTATTTTTATTTTATGGATTTTGATTAAAAATAGTTTCATTCTCTACTTTGGATATTATTTTGGCATAAATGCAACAAAGATGCGAGGGTAGTTTGCATGGTTTTTGAATTTTAGAAGAAGAGTCTTAACATTTTATAAATCATCCTAGTTTTCTAATAAGCCTTAGGTAAGATTCAATGCATGGATAACACCTCCAAGCCACTTGTCAGGTTGTTTGAAAGGTCCACTAACCTTTTATGCTACTTTGGCAAGAGAGGATTGCTTGATAGGTTGTATTCTAGAAAAGAGTCGTATAGGAAAAATCATAACTAATATGGATGAACTATTAGATTTTTGTATTCTTTGCAAAATTCTAGGCAAGGTCCTAGTTTAACACTTTTTCCAAAAAATAAGATAGTTTCCCTCTAAAATTAAAATTTTTATTTTTTAAAAAATTGGAATATTTTGTTTGGCGATGGGAAAACTCAGATAAGTGCATGGTGAGTTTTTAGCATAAATGGGAAGGTCTACACAAGTTTGGTGCCTTAGGTGCATTTATGACTTCTTTCTCTACATGGTAGTTTATTCTTATGGCATGACTATAAGGCCATTGTGTGGTATGATAGAGGTCTTGAGTTCAAATCAAAGTGATGTTTCTTTTATTTTTTAAAGGTGCTTGAGAACATTCTATTTTTGATTGGCAAGCAATTATCATGTTTGTTGGCTAGTTCCAATGTAGTAGAGAGGTGGACAACTGGTAGTAAGGAGACCTCACATTCAAAATGTGACAATATGGTCTCATCACCTATTTTTGTAGGAAGTGCATTGAGCTTGATTAGGTGTCATGTAGGGTTATGAGGCTATTGAGTTAGATGGCTTGCATCCGACTAGATCTAAGTTCAAATCCTAGGAATATATTTTTTAAATTGATGTGAGTCATTCTTGGTATTATGTTTTTCACTTAGACAAGCAGTGGCAGCGATGCAACCCCACAAGATCACTTTATTGGGGGGATTTTATAGTGTGCACTTGTCATGGTGCATTGGTATTAAGATCTATTGTGAATACATTCATTGGATAGAGGTCCTAAGCTTGAGTCATTGAGGCCAAGAAATTATAGGAAGGACAAAGTATTGGTGGAAATGTTAATGCTTATAATTTTGTGATTATCAACACCCCATTAGGCCTGTGGACATGTTTCAACAATGTGGTGTGCAAAGGGGATATAACCATCTTGTGTTTATGATGTATTAAGCACTTTCAAATTAATACATAATTATGGCATGGAGACTAGCATAACCAATTTAAGGTGTTGTAGGCGGGTGGTCAAGTGTTCAAACCTTTGTCCCTCATTTTCAACTTGTGAAGTTTGCTTAAGAGACTTGCTACTTGGGTGATGCATGCCCTTTGTTGTGTACACACTACTAGTTAACTTTGAGGCTAACTCAATGTTCATCAAGGATTTTTTAGGAACCTTCGAATTAAAATAAACACGTTGACACAAATATTGCATTAAATAACAAAATTAGCGGAATTGAAAGTAGTCATATTGCAATACTAATGGAAATGCAACAACTTTATTGAACAAAATAGATTCACAATACAAAATCGTTAGTCTATTCGAGGGGGCAACCTGCTTAGAAGTAGATCTTCGATACAAAATGATAAGACTTGATACATTCCATTCATGCCCTTGCCTTCTTAGACTCCTACTAACCCTAACCCTAAAGTTCAAGGGTCGGTTTCACATGCAAGTGGGGACCCAAGCTAGAATATTCAACTAGAGAATCGGTTACATATTTTATAATGGTTATATTATATGGACCCATTTGTCTAGGTGCCCCAAGTGCTACATACACATTACAATGTATTACATAAAAATGTTCAGCTAGGGCATTACATAATATTGTTAGGATGGGGTCTTAACATGTCCTTCCCCTTCAAAAGAGCTTTGTCCTCACACCTTAAGATGAGGAAACTGTTGTTGTATTTGGTGAAGCGACTCCTATGTGGCATCTTCTGGTTGAAGTCCTACCATTGTACAAGAACATTGGTGATGGTATGATTACAAAGAGTGCAAGAACGTCGATCCAAAATATGTTCTGACTCCAAAATAATGGATCATTCTTCATCCAACTCAGGTAGTGTTGATTGAACCTTTACCTTGTTGTTAATGAGCTCCTTTAATGAAGAAACATGAAAGACTGTATGGATCTTGGAGGTGCGTGTTAGGTAAAGTTTGAAAGTGGCTGAACCAATCCATTGTAATACCTGGTAAGGACCATAGACTTTTGCTACGAGTTTTTGATGTCCACGAAGTTGTACTAAGGATTGTTTGTATGGTTGTAGACGAAGAAGAACCATTCCCCCTACAAGGAAACTACACTCAGAATGGTGTTGATCAACTTGTTGACGCATACGGTTTTGGGCCATCTCCAAATTCTCCTTGAGTTGTTGGAGAAGTATTGCATGTTGACAAAGAGTGGTATCTCCTGCATGAACTCTAGAGCTGCCTAGAATGTAGGAGGAAGGTGTCAGTGAGGGATGGCCATATACTGCTTCAAATGGTGTGATCTTGGTAGTTGTGTGATCCGAAGTGTTATACCACCATTCAGCAAGAGGAAGCCATTTAGCCCATTGTCTAGGACGTTTTGATGCAAAACAGTGGAAGTATGTTTCCAAGCATTTATTGACAATATTTGTTTGACCATCTGTTTGAGGATGGTACGTTGAACTCATTTTAAGGCGATTGCCCTATAATTTAAATGGTTCCTGCCAAAAGTGATTGGTAAAATTAGGGTCTTTGTTAAAAACAATAGATTTAGGCATACCATGTAGGCAAAATATGGAGTCCATGAAGATTTGGGCAACTACAGAGGTGGTATAGGGATGGGCTAAGGAACATAAATGAGCATACTTTGTGAGATAATCCACTACCACCAAAATGATTTATTTAACCCCATATTTTGGCAATCCTTCAATGAAATCCATAGATATACGAGTACACACCTATGCCGAAATTGGAAGAGGTTGAAGTGTACTTAGGGTGCAAACTGTTTCTCCCTTCCTTTGTTGGCATGTATCACATTCTACCACAAAGGTTTGAATGCCCTTTTTCATTCCCTTCCAAAAGAAAGTGTGTTTGGCCCTTTCATAGGTTTTAAGAAACCCTGAATGTCCTACGGTGGGTGACGCATACATTTCCTACAATATGAGTTCTCTAATTTGTGAATTTTCAGGAACGACAGGACGATCACAATACCTAAAATATTGTCCATCCCACACATATCTAGGGCATGAGTCAGAATAATCTTGGTTGTTGAATCATAGATTACAAACTAGAGTCCTTAGTTGTCTTTTCCTTGGGTTGATTGGCCCACTGAGGAAGTGGTGTTGATACGGCATAACACATGCTTTAATCTTAATACTGGCATGAAAGTACATCAGCCACTATATTCTCCTTTACTTTTTAATAATTGATTTCATAATAATACACCAACAATTTAGAGACCCACTTTTGTTGTTCTGGTGTGGCTACTTGCTACTCAAAGAAGTATGTGAGACTTTGGTTGTTTGTTTTGATTTAAAAGTGACGCCCAATGAGGTATGGATGCCAATGATTAACAACATGCAAAATGGCCAACATCTCCTTAGAAGTTGATTTTCCTAGATTTTTGCTTGATAGTCCCTTGCTAGTGAATGCCAATGGTCTTCCTTGCATCAAAACCACCCCAATTCCATTAACTGAAACATCACTCTCAATTTACAAAAGGTCTAGAAAAATCGGGCATAGCTAACATTGGTGTTGTTATCATGGCTTGTTTTAGATCTTGGAAAGCTAGTTCTATTGGTTTTAACCACATGAAAGAATTTTTCCTCAACATAGCTATTAATGGGGCTGCAATCTTCCCATAGTTTTGAACAAAATTTCAATAATACCCAGTGAGACCTAGGAAACCTCGAAGACCCTTGAGGGTTTGAGGCTTTGGCCATTCTTGTATAGCCTGGATTTTCTTTGGGTCTACTTTAACTCCTTCCTTTGATACAATGTGACCCAAGTACTCTACCTCTTGCATGCCAAAAGAACACTTTGACCTCTTTGCATAAAATTGATTCTTAGACAAAAGTTGTAAGGCTTGATCCAGATGTTTGAGATGCTCCTCCCAGGTACGACTATAAATCAAAATATCATCAAAGAAGACTAAAATGAATTTGCATAAGAAGGGCCAAAAGATTGCATTCATCAAACTCTAGAAGGTGGAAGGTGCATTGGTCAAACCAAAGGGCATGACCAAAAATTCGTAGTGTCCTTCATGAGTTCTAAAGGTAGTTTTAGGAATGTCTTCTTCCTTGATTCTAATATAATGGTAGCCTGAATGCAAATCCAACTTTGAGAAATATTGAGCACCATGCAACTCATCCAACAACTCATCAATTACAGGAATAGGAAATTTGTCCTTGATGGTTATTTTATTGAGTTCCTAAAAATCCACACACAACTACCATGACCCATCCTTCTTACGTACCAACAACATTGGAGAGGAATATGGACTAACATTGGGTCAAATAACCCCTGTTGCAAGCAATTCCTGCACCATTTTCTTGATCTCTGATTTTTGGACATATGGATACCTGTACGAGTGAACATTTGGTGGGAGACTACCTAGAACAAGTTGAATTGCATGATCATGAGTATGATGAGGTGGTAGTCCCTTAGGTTCCTCAAAAATAAATGCATGTTTTTCTAAAAGAAGTTGTAATTCCTCCTATGGCTCCTTTTTATTGCTAATTAGGGCTTGTATAGCAAAAAATTGTGCCACAACTCCATGAGATGATTTTTTAATAGCTTCTCCATCCTATGAGATGAAATAAGTTGAGTAGCACCTATTGTCATTCCCCATAGAGTATATTCAATTCCCTACTAGCTGAATTTCATCCATAGTTCAAAAAAATCCCACACTATTGGTCCCAATGTTTGAAGCCACTGTGTTCCCAATACAACATCACACCCTCCCAAGGGAAGGGCAAACATGTCAGCCTTAAGATTATATTCCCCTATTTGTACCTTGACATTTCTACATTTGTACCTTGACATCTCTACACTTGCCCTTACAAGGCAGAGTTCCTCCATTGGCGATCATGACCTCAAAGGAATTACATGTATTTATATAACAATTTGCTTGCTTCACCACTCTAGGATCAATAAAGTTGTGTGCTACCAAAGTCAATGAGAATTATTATTCATTGTCCTTTGAAATGCCCTATCACCTTCATAGTTTAGAGAGTAGCAATTGTGATTCATAAATATTGTGGGACATTATGAAGGTTGAAATACTACTCTACTTGAAACAACCATCCATCAAAATCCTTCCCATCAAATTTTAGAAAATCTAACTTAGGCAATTTGTATGTATTATTATTGGAATGTGTTGTGTATTCCCATTTCTAGGTTACTCGAAACTTCTCCCTTGTGTTATAATTCATTATGACCATATTGATTGTATGCATGAGTGCTACTTGATACACAACTTTATATTTTATCAAATCTTTCATTAATTCCATCTTTTATCACTTTTTGACCCCTATCAAAAAATTTATAGATTCATTCAATTTCTAGTAGTCACGTGCCATTTGAGCTTTGAAATGACCAATATCACTTCACAACTAGCTCATTGCCTCATTGATTTGTTGACCTAGTGACTTGGCTAGTTGATTGCCCATTTGATTCATTTTTTAGGTGATTTGTTGATCCATTTGTGTACCTCTAGCACCTGCAATAATGTGTTGGTGGTTTGGGCCTTTCAAAAATGCTTATTGGTGAAGTATACCAAAATGATCAACTTGAAAAGACAATAAAAATGTACTAATACCCTAAAATAAAAAACTTTGGACTCCAAAAAATCTTACGAGTGCTATATACCAAAATAATTAGTGTGATGAGATGATCACAATGAACTGGGTCTCAAAATGATATTTTTGGCATCTCAAATTTTTTTTTTTCAGTCGATTATTTTTTTGAAGTTTTCTCTACATAAAACAAGATGTTATTTGCATTTCCAATGTCTTGGTAGTTACATAAGGTACCTACTATATGTTTATTTTTGACAACTGCCCATTCTAACAACTTCTTTGTCTATTACTATCTCTATTTGACAACTGCCCTAGTTGTTATTGTCTCTGTTTGATAATTGCCCTATCTATTACTATCTTTGTCTCTATTCTTGACTATTATTAACACCTATTTTTATTCCCACTATTAAAAACTATTACCATTTTATCAATTCCTTGATAAGTGTTGTCTCCTTAGTATGCTCAAGTCTTTGTTGAGGGTTTTAAGTTTTGATAGACGACTGAAACAAGGTTACTCTAGGCCAAGGTGTGTTTGCTACTATGGGATCTCCAATATACTTCATTGGTCATGATAAGTGTTTGGACCAATATCTCAGAGCACTAAATATAGAGGGTTTCACCATACCCAATAGCTACACTATCCATTTTTTAGCATACCTTGAGAGTAACTTTCTAGTATGTTGTGTACTGATGCATCGCAAATGACAAATGATCAAAATACTTCCTAGGGCTAAAGGTCTCTCATAAATATAGGGGTCTTTCTATATACCTAAGGGTACGTGGGAGCTCGTCGTGGTATACAAGTGCTATCTAAGGCATGGGTATTAGATTCTAATCACCCCTCACTTCATTACATGCTTTATGGGTAATTTATCTTAACCAATAATGATAACTCCTCCATGATATTTAAAACTCCTGGCATAGGGTTTCTAACCTATTAATCTAAAACAAAAAAAGACTTATTTTTTGTAGGGTCTCCAAGAACAAAGGAAGAAAAAATATACCTAACAGGAACAAAATGGTAGGACAGGAGTTGTTGCAACAGCAACAAGACGTGGCCCTGAAAATGCTTTGATACCACTTGTTAAAAACCTTGCAATTAAAATAAGCATATCCACACAAATATTATAACAAATAATATAATTAGTAGGAATAAAAATAGCAATATTGCAATATGAATGGAAATGCAACAACTTTATTGAATAAAACAAAATCACAATGCAAAATCGTTGGCCTCTTCGAGGGGGAAACCTCCTTAGAAGAAGAACTTTGATACAATATGAAAATACTTGATACATTCCATCCATGCCCTTGCCTTTTTAAAGACTCCTATCATCCCTAACCCTAATGCTCAAGAGTCGATTTCACATGCAAGTGAGGACCTGAGCTAGAAACTTCTACTAAAGATTCAATTACATCTTTGATAACAGTTACATTATATGGGCCCATATGTCTAGGTTCCCCAAGTGCCACATACACATTACAATGTATTAGATTATAATATTAGAATGGGATAATTACATAATAATGTTAGGATGGGATCCTAACAGGCTTGGTGTATCAAAGGTTTGAGGTTCAAACCCACAAGCCTCCCTTTTGGCTTAACTTAGCACTTGATTGATGGTGGAGAACGATGACATGGTAGTTGAGGTGGTGCATAGGTGTTCATCCATTTCATCTTGTTGACTTTGTCCAATCTGATGTTGACAAGTGGTGATAGTCACTTGTTGCATGCCTAGTCACTGTCTTATTCAACAATAATAGTTATGGAGGACAAGTAGCATTATTATTCTATAACATATGGAACCTTTCAATTCATCCTAGGTATTTGTCTATTTTTTAAATTCAAATATTGGTGGATTTATTAGTGCATGAAGGGGTAAACATCTAAAGGCTATAAATTTTGGATATACAAGCATGTTTAGCCCTTTTATCAAATTGAACAAATGTTTTAGCTCTTTGGAGTGGTTGTAGTTTTGTTTAATTCTACCAGTAGAATTTGAGAACTTTGTAGGAGAATTATGGACTACATATGTTGTGTTTGTTAAAGGACATCTTATGATTCTCTAGAGGTTCTATTAGTGCAAGAGGAATAGGTTTTGGATGATCAATGCAAGTACACCTTGCTCCAATGAGTTCCTTTCTAACCATAGGGGTTAATTATTCGATAACCTACTTGTTCATTGATTATTCAACTATTTTATTTTGATATTAGAGGACATATTGTGGTCACCAAATTGCATGTTAAAAATATTCTCATAGGAATCTCAACATATTTTATTCTTGACACTTAAGAAGCTTACAAAACCAAGAATTGGAATGATTAAAACCTCTAGAGGATTAATTTTATAAAAAGGAGTCCAATGATGCAATTTTATCTAGAGGTGTGACTGGATCAACAAGATTGCATCACCATTTGACACAAGAGTTAGTTGCTACTATAGAAGGAGCAAATTGCTCATTACTGAAACAGGAGGAACAAGTGTATACAAAATACCAAAGATCTCTTAGATAGTGACTTTTTATCTATTTTATAGTATCATAACTCATTTAGAAAGCTTCTGAGTTACTTAGTGATGCACTCAGAGGATTGTAGCATTTAGGGGTGCATCATTTTTCTAAACATACCCTCAAATTAGTAGAATTACCAAAAATAGAAATTTCTCACCCCAAGAAAGCACTGGGTGAATTCTTCCTATAAATGAGATTTGTGGGCTCTATTGTAAATATTTTTTGGCCTTGATGAAATTAGAGCTACACTCTATAAGATCTATATTGTAATAGATTTAATTTTGGAATAATAAAGAGATTGTGCAATATTTTTTACTTTTCAATTGTGGCATTGCTCTTTTGTATTATGGAATGCATGGCGATTATGGAACTACCTTTTTGCTTTCTTGCCCTTCCTTGTTATTTTTTTTTCATATGTGAGGGGGCACACTCTTGTTATTTGATTTTATTATGAATTGATCGATCACATACTCTCCTTTATATAACTATGATTGTATTTTATTTTTATGCAATTTACTTGATTCTCTCACACCCTTACCTTCCAAGCATTTACTTTTATGCACTTAATATCTGCATTTAATTTTTGTACTTATATTAGATTAGTTTCAATTAGAAAGTATAATAGAGATTTGGTCTAAATCTAAAGGTTGAAAGGGGCATAATCTCCCTTCTTCCAAATCTACTGATGGATTTATAATGCACATAACAAGTTGGCCAATTATGCAATCAATAGATCCATTAGATGGAGATACAACTTCATGTCCGAGGAAGGGTTGATCTAGTTCATGTACCTTTGGCAAGAGACTATATTAGGACTCATGATAAATATTAATTTTCCTTAATTAGTGAGTAAACTTGACCGAGATCATTCCTAAAGTGCTAGAAGAGCAATTGTAGAAGTATATTGGATTTGATAGTATGTTCCTTATGGGAAATTGGAAGTATTATAGATGATGATGGAGGCTCACACTCTTTGTCATTGTGACAGTATTTTGATCCATGATGAAGGGTTATTACGTGATGATAACAATTTTTTAGATGATGTAAGAGGCTTAGTAGTTAAGATATTTTTTGACCTAATCAAGCATTCATTATGGGTGGAGATGATGGCATATATAATACATTATCTCCTTAACCCTAAGCTCAATTTATTGTGGTGTTGGAATATATGACAAACTAACCTTTTGATCAAGTTTTATAGATGATAATGTTAGACAACCTTAATGTAAGCCTACAAGTAATCTTGATGTCTTCACTCCTTGTGGGATTGGTTAATACACTTATATGGTTAATCTTAACTGAACCTTCATTAAAATTTTAGTAAATTGACTTAGCCTTTATTCTTATGTCAACCTTGGTTAATGTAATTGTAGTTATAATTTAGGTATTAGGTATCTACTACAAATACCCTTAACCACTATTTCATTATATTAATTTATAAGTGAGTGATTTATTATATTATAGGGTGTGTGTAGGCGTCCACCCCTATTATCTTATCTTCTTAATATTTATATTTTTATTATTTATTCTCTTGCACATGACTTGTGAATTCTATGTTTCATGTGATTCCTAGAAAGTATTATAAAATCTAACATTAATTGCATGCCTACCTCCTTGTAAAAGTTCTCTAGGGTCTTTTAATACTCTCTTAGACCCTATGTTGACCTTGTACTAAATAAAATATTGTTTGCATGCAAAAGATACCTCATTAGGCATATTATCCCAAATGAACACCATCCCCTCATCTCAAATTTAGCCATTCTTCTAATTTCTCAATGTATAAACCAAATAGGGTAGGAGATAATGGACATCTTTGTTTAACCCCTATGTCACTTCTAAAGCATTCCAAAGGCATGTTTAAGTTTTGACTTTAGCTCAAACCTCCCTATAAAGCTTATGAAAAATTAGTTTATATTGTTCTAGTATGTCTAGGGCCTCCATACTATTCAATAATTTACTTCTAGATACTCTATCAAAAGCTTTTAAAAAAAAACAACAATAGGCTTCTCCTTTTTTATTCCATGCTTTTCAATGATGTCTAAAAGTAATGCCATGGTCTATTGTTGAGTGTTTTGGTCTGAAATATGCTTATCCTTTTGACATCTTTCCTTGATCTTCTATCCACTTGTAAATTCTAATCTGAGCCATCCTTCCAAATAGAATATTGACCATAATGGTTTAGTAATTTGAAGGATTTTTTAGGTGTCCACTCTCAAAGAGAGGTATTGCTAGACTTATTGCTCAATCCCTTGGAAAGCCATGCTAGATGATATTGTTGGATACCTTCTTGATGTGTGGGGCTAAGTCCTCTATCCTCATTTTTAGTATTTTGCCTACATTATATTCACGCCACAAGTCTTACCTATTTCCAACTTCTTAATATCTTCCTTAACCTCCCTTAAGGTAAATAATTTTGTCACTGTGTTGATTGTGGAAGGGGCCTCTTCTTCTTGTTTATGTTCATACAACTACTTTGCGTATTCTAGCCATTGAATTATTTCTTATTTTTTCTATTAAAGTTCCTTCTAGAATAGCTTTAGATCATTCTTCCTTAAATAAATTAGTTCGTCTCATATTGCACTCACTTACACCTATTTTTTTGCTTTCACTATTTGTTTTTACGACATTTTATTTTCATCTTCTTTGCCCAATTCTCTCAAAACTCTCTTTAAGTAGAAAATTGTTAAAATTCAAATATTTTTTATAAAATTTATGGAATACAATAACAGTTTATATATGGTAATAAATCTCCTACTATCACCTCTTATTTACAAATTATAGCCAAGGGAAAACAAAAAGACCTTATCATTACGTTCAAAAGAGGAATCCTATCAACCCAAAGAAGAAGAATATCAATGCCACTCACCTAATGATCACTAAAAGTATTTAATTAGTCATTTCCCACTATAATAATGACTATGTTTGTGGAAATCCAACTAAATTAATGTTTTTGTATGCATAAGTTCAACAATATTTAACACACCATCATATGCAAAATGCACTCAAACACATGCCTAAATTTTAAATATCCTTTCTTTTCAATGGGTTGTATGGGATTAAAACGGTCCCACTTGTACTACATCATGACCATATAGTAGTATTAAAAGACTTAGCCATTATGCATGTATCGTTTGGTAATATTAAAACATTGGTCTCCTCATTAAAATCAAGAAATCTAATTGATTGAGGTAATGCCATTTGATATCACAATATCAAATTATAGCCCAAGGATGATGAAATTTTTTTCAAAAGCACTTCATGAATTATACATATGGATGATAGTCATTTTTTTGTTCATTTCATCTTATCAACTTTACCTCTATTATTTAACCATGCTTATCACTAGTTGTTTTTTCCTTATTCAAGTTATACTAATTATCTTGACAAACTTTCTTACTTTTTTGTTGTCAAATTATTAACATCTTATAAGACTAAAATTATGTTTTTAATCCTTCCTACTAAAACTAGTAGTTATTATTTATAAAACTATTAATCATACATGTTAAAATTATCAATTACAAGTTACAATTCTAGTTATAGGTAACTATTTTACTTGCTAGCTTAGTGGTTATACACACCAACTTTATGTCAAAAGATGAGAATAAAGATTAACTATCATTCAATTTTTATTACTTGTGTAATTTATTGATAATTTATCAACATAACCTTTTTTAATCCATCTAACTTTGTCTTTAGCACTTAATGAGGATGTATTTACAATAGTGTGGTATTAGGAGACAATTATAGCCTCATGATAGTTAAATTCATTTTTAATAGTCAAAAGTCATATATTATTAGTATTTCATCCAAATGTTATTGGAGAGCCCACTCTAGTCATTTTGCCTACTCATTATCCCTTTAAATTGATAATCACTTATGTGGTTAGTTTCTTTCTACATTTCAAATCATCTAATTAGACCTAAGTTATACTCAATCTTGTCCCTAATATAGAAGCCAATTTCCTTGATCGACCTTATAGAAAACCTCTAATTCTTCATAAATCTCCATTGTAGATATGAAATATGATAAGAACAATGACCAAGGGCAATGAATCAAAACATGGAGTATTCTGATTATGTAATGCTCCTATATCCATTTTTTTGTTCTTCTTAGACCAATTAGTAGGCTTTCTTTCATAAAATTAACATAAGATTTATTGTATGGTGATGTGTATTATGACATCTATTATATTGGTTGAAGTTTATGTATATGGCTCACATAATGATTTAAGAGGTGTGAGATAATTGATGATTGATGGGATCTTATCCACTTGATAATTGGTTAGTTATATTGTGATAAGTATGAAATCTACTAGTGCTTTGAGAAAATTTATGATGACTAATTTTAGTGTTAAAAAAATATTAGGATATTGAAAAATAATTTAAAATTACTAGTGGAGTTCTGAGAACATCATACATATATAAAAACATGTTATACTATTTGAAAAATACTAAGACTAAATCACTATACCTACTTTTAGTGGGTGATATAATGATTGTTCAAGTTTACTAACCAATCAAAATACAAAATTAACTTAACTAATTTAAATTTGTAAGGTTATATATTATTTGACCTATTGTTTTAATTAAATAAAGAAGAAGAGAGTTTATTAAATATTTGCAAACTTTATATTTATCATTAATATTAAATGCTAAGTAAAAATTATGTTTGTGTATGTGTTTGTTTGTTTATTATATCTATCTCCTAGAAGTAATATAATGATTATGCATGTCCACCATCTTTATATATCACATTGTTGACCAATCACAATTCAAATTGAAATTTATACAAAACAAAATTTTAAAGATAAAAACTAAATTTATTGATTATTTTGAGGCATAAATGATGCATTAAATATTTACAATATGCTATCCATATTTATTAAATAATGATAATAATCATGACAAAAATAACACAAGCAATGTGGCATATTTGTAGGATCCAAAATCTTACATAGAACTCTATATTATTTCCAATTGACCAACAATCATCTAATCACCTTCCATGGTTCTCAACATATACCCCTAGATTCCCCAAAGTGGAAAAAGGACTCTAACCTACTTACCATACTAATGCTTTCAATGTAAGTGTTTCTTATTTTATAAAATTTAGAAATTCAAGATTACTCAATACGAATACATTGAGAGCAAGCATGAAGACAAATATTTACTTGATAAGAATCCTTTGTAGGGCTTGATGCCAAACCTTACCAAAATTTAAGGTTCAATATGACTACAAATATTAACTATTAGACCTAATTTCAACTCTTCAATATATATTATGAGTTGTTAAATTTCACAATACTTTCCAGAAATGAATAGATTTGCAACATTACCTAGATAACCAAAAATAGCTCACAAAAAGAATACACATGATATAAAGGGGTATTTGTAGACACTAACATATCTTATTAGAGGAAATAGAATCACTCTAACTGATAATTAAATGGTTGGTAGGAAGGATAATTTATACCCAATTATATAAGACCTTTAGATCAAGGTTAAAGAATTAACCTTTACATTAATTGAATAAAATATTACAATAAAGTCACCTATATAAGGTGTACATAGGCCCAAAGGGCTATAAAAAGAATATAATACAAAATTTAGTCATGGCCTCAAGTGAAGCTTCACACCACATATTCTAAAATCTTCCTTTAAGTTGAATGGTGGACACAAAGAGAAACCTTATTAATCATCCCCCCTTAAGGGATACTCTCCTACTCCAAGATACTCTCATAGCTGCACAAAAGGTTCCTCAAGCATGACCTTGGTCAAGATATCCATTGGCACAAAAATAAGATAAAGCATTCCATTATGTAAAGCCATCATATACTGTATCCAATTCTCAATATGTTTGGTCCACTAATGAAACACTTGATTGCAAACAAGCTTAATGATGCTCTAATTGTCTCAATAAAGAGCGATTGTAAATGGAAAAGAAATTCCCGTTTTCTCCAAAATCATGAGCATCCAACGAAGGTACCTAGTGACCTCATTAGCATCATAGTATTAATCTTTCATAGAAGACTGAGAAATAGTAGAATGTCATCTACAACAACAAGAGACTAGGCTAGAATAGATATAGAAGAGAAACCCGATAGTGGAGCACCATTGGTATAAATCACCAAACCAATATACATATGAGAAGCCTATAAAAACAAAGGTTCTCTAATTGAGTATTGATACCCATATATGATGTACCTTTGATGTACCCAAGGATATTCTTGGCCACTCTCTAGTAACTCGATGAGGTGCCTACACATACTTGGAACAATAATTGACAACAAATACAATGTTTGGTTGAGTGTGAGTTAGGTATAGAAGATCCCTCATAAGAGACTAATATAAAGTACCATCCATCAAAGGAGTAGTGCAATATGCTCATAGCTTTAAGCTAGAAGCAAAGAGAGTCCAAATACATTTGTAGTCCTCCATTCTAAAATGTTGTAGAAGATCCAAGGCATACTTGGGATGAGAGATGAAAATCCTAAAAGAGGTATGGTTAATATAAACATGTAAAAATAATGCAAAGACCCCAAGTCTGTCATATCAAAAGTATCATAAACCCATTACTTCATCTCTTGAATCAAAGAGGGTGAGTTTTTGGTAATGAGTAAATCATCAACATATAACATAATCACTATTGTTTAACTATCTCGATGTTTAATGTAGACATAATTCTCTACCTCACATTGTCAAAACCAATAAATGAGAAAGAATAAAAGGATCTTCTCATACTAATCACGAGGTGTTTGATTAAGATCATACAAGGAGTTAGTTAGGTAATACACTAAGGGGGTCAATCCATAAATCTCAAAACCAAGTGGTTATTTTATATAGAACTCCTCCTAAAGCTCACCATAAAAAAAGGCACTCTTCACATCCATATTAGGGACCTTCCAACCATAGGAAGTAGTTATGGATGAAATCATATGAATAGAATCCATCCAATCAATTAAGACAAATGTCTTCGAGTAGTGAATTACCTCCTTCTAAGGGAAACTTAATAAGGCATTCCTTGTGCTTGTCCACCTGGACATAAAAATAATACTTGGTCTTGTAGAACCATTTACATGCAATAATATTTTTCTCTTCTAGAAGAGGAACAAGGTCCATGTATAATTCTTCATGAAAGACTCATACTTAATAAGCATGACATCTTCCCACTTTGGCCGACTCTTGGCCCAAGAATAGGTGATATGATCTCTAGAATTATTAACCTTTGAGAGTAAGGTCCAATAGGGAGACTCTTAATGATACTCCTAATAAAGAATGAGTTGTACATCTTGAAATAAGGTTTTTATCCATTTGGGTGTTAGATAGAACGTGGAAGATTATGGCACATCCTTGATTGGAGTAGCATAAAAAGTCAAAACTAAAGCACCTAAACCAAACTCACCATCTACCTCAACATCCATCATAGTTACATAGATATTGGGAGGATCAAGCTCATCTCCCCTAGAGTCCAAAACTGAAGGTGCTAAATATGGTGCTCTTGTAAGAAGAGTCAAATCTAGAGGCCTAACTATAGAGTCTTATTGGAGGGCGAATAAATAGGAACTAAAGTGTTGCTAATAAGAATATTTAAGGTAGCCAATAAGACCATCGAAGAGTCTAGGGGATATTTAGCCAATAGAATAAGAAGACAATTACTATAAGAACCTCATAAAAAAGCACATCTTATCAAATGAGGACATCCTACCTCTTGAGATTAAAAAGGAAATGACCCTTGGAGGTATCAAAACACCCCATAAAAATGCATCTATAATTCTTTGATGCCTCCTTAATTTGAATATCTTTGGGTATATGAGGGCATGTTCTAGATCTAAAGATACATAACTAAGACAAATAAAGCTTATTGCCTATTAACCTCTCAAGAAAAGTCATACCGTAAATAGCTCGAGTTGAAATCCAATTGATGATACGTGCTACATAAGTGACCAATTCATCCTAAAAATTAGGTTCCACTCCCTTGGAATGCAACATGCATTAAGTCATCTTCATAATCATCCTGTTCTTCCTCTCAAATTTTCTATTTTTCTCAGGGGTATAATGGATAGTCCTTTGAAAGGTAATACTATGAAGAGTCAAGAAATCTAAAAAAACATTACTCACATCCTTGTAGGTCAAATTCATAACCTCATTTGCAAGTCCCTTTTTTCCAATATATCCTATGCTTTAACCCAAAAATAAATCTCAAAGTGGTTAGGCACTTCCCCAAAAAAATGACTAAGTCCCAAAAGAAATTTTAAGATTGTGCAAAGATAGAATAGAATGATTCTGGACTATTTTTAGCGATGATATCAACATGGCATCTTAAAAGTCTAAAAATGCGCAAGTATGCATCAAGTTGAATGAATCCAAATTTTCAAGGATAAGGTAATGCATCTCCGGTATTGATCAAATAACGCACCCTCGACCTAAAATATGGAATGGAATGATCCTAGACATCTTTGGGTGATGACATCAACACTTCTACATCAAAGTCCAAAAATGCACAAAAGGTACTATAGTAAAACAAAATTGGAACTCCTAACACAGAGATGCCAATGAAGCCAAGAGTGCACAAAGCTAAGAAAATTGAAATACTAGCCAAAGATGAATGAAATTGGGACTTATCCAATAATGACATCATCAGACCATCCCAAAAGTTTGGATTTGATTCAAGAAGTTCTCCAAGCAATCAAGAAGCCCGATACTATCACAAGCCTAACTTTGATATGTATCATCCTAGAAGATCCCTTTCAGAGCTACAACTACCTTGGTGCCTTCCAACTATCCAAGCTAAGACTATTAAGCTTGAGAGTGATATCTCTGATATATATAGTTGTAGTGGCCCTATCCATTTGCAAAAGATAGTTGAAGATCCATGGAGCAAATTGTAGATACATTTGAATTCAAATGCAAGGCAAAATTTGAACCAACCACCTCAGCAACACAAATAATTGACCAAATGAAGATCTTTCTACCAGGCTAGTTTTCTCATAAAACTGTAATGACATTATAAATCTTATGCTACAAGATTCAAAAAGTAGCCTATAAATACCCTAGTGCACCTCTAAGTGAGGGTCAACTTTGTAGCAATTTGCCTAGGTGTATGTTATGTAATCTCTACCAATTAATGAAAAGTGAAAGTTGTTTGGCCTCCATTGCAATTGTGACTATAGGTTTTTATGAATGAATGTTTATGCTTTAACTCATTTATATTTATTTTGTTAAAGCAAATTATATCTTTGGATCGCTATTGGATTACTTTTCATTAAGTCTTTGGAATGATTAGAGCATATAATTATAGTTGAATAACTCTGTTTTGCATTTGATAATGGTTGGTCTATTAAGTTTTAGTTAAAGTTAGTTGTGTTAGGCTCTTGTGTAGTATGTATCCAATGCTGTTACACTATACCCCATCCATATTTTAGAAATTTCTCTAAACCCTTACTCCCTTCTAACCCTTCCATTTCTCACTTTTATCTTAAACCCCTATTTTGATTTTATAAGTTTTCCAAGGAGTCAACCTTCTCTAGAGGTTGAACTAAGAGAAATCTCAGTCATCCAATATTGGCTAAAGTCTAGGGCACTCTTCATAGACTTAGGTAGATTTTATGCCAATATTTTTTGGCATACCCGGTGGGATGAATTGTGTCAATTCACCCATCTATTTGATTGAGCAGAATCTTGGTGAAATTTTGCTCTCAAAGATCACTCAATTATTCACCTGGTGACTCTATTGCATTACAATTGGTTAATAAACACCCAGTTGCCACTTTATCCTATGTTTTTATGCTGACAAGGTCAACAACCAAGAAGCTTGAGAATCCATTACCATTTCTTGAATTGCTGACTTTTAGGTCAAGATAAACCAAGTCTTTACCTCCCGAGCCGCTATCAAAAAGTGTAGATTCCACATATTCTAGTCCTCAAGAATTCTCAAGAACATCTAGTTTTAAATCCATGGCTCAACAACAGCAACAAGTTCCTCAAAATTTCCTAGAATGGAACACTATCTAGACCACTTGGTTTGGCACATCTCAATGATATCCCTCAGGAAACACTCAAAGCCTTTCCTACCTATGATGATACAGGCAAAATGATATATGAACACTACCAATATATGATTTCATTGGCCATAATTCATAACATCCAAGAAGAAGACATTATGGTTAGACTCCTTGCCTTATCCTTTCAGAGGAAAGATACTACATTGGTATCATACTTTGGAATATGGAAGTATTCATTCATGGGATGATTTGGCTAGACCCTTTATCGAAGAATTTAATGAGTTAGTTGACCCTTTCTCATTACTTACTCAATTCACTATTATTCAGAGACATCCTCAAGAGGTCATCACTGATTTCAACATCAGGTTCAATCAGACTTGGAAAATAATTCCTCAAGATATTAGATCTCTTGGTCCCCTGGCATACATTTATTATATTAGAGCTTTAGGTCCTGATCTAGGACTCCAAACACAACAATCTAATGTGACAACCTTCCCTCATGTCTATCAAGCCATTATAACTGTAGAGAATACTTTAATTTTTATAGGAAGGTTACCCCCTAGGGTTGTGATGCCATATTTTCCAAAAATTGTCTAGCCCACTAAGTAGAAAGAAACCTCAATCATGATCATACATCTCCCTTCAATAGCTCCCATTCCTTCCCCCAAGGCATTACCCCTAGTACCAACCTTACCAACATTACCTACCCTAGAGCCAAAATAATCTCCAATAATGCAAGAGGTATTGACGACACTAAAGACTTTAAGCAACAAGGTGACAACTATTGAAATAAGAGAGACTGAAAGATACCAGCCCAAAATATTTTCCTATATTATCAAGGATCAAAATGTCTCTACTAGCAATACAACTAAAAATGACTAATAATATCTATAATGATCAAGAACCGAAACCATCAATCTCAACATCAAAAGGCAACCCCTGGTGCATAATATGTAGTGATCCTCATAATATTGATACTTGTGTAATGTACCAACATCAAGCTCAGTTAGCTACTATAAAGAAAGTTGAAAAGGCACAAAAGGATCAAGTAAATATGCTATGGGATCTAGAATAAGTTATGATCATGCAAGATCCTTTAGAAGAAGAATGCATATCAGTGTTGACCAGGTCTAAAAAGAAACCATTACAAATAGATCCATAAAATTTAGGGCCATTTCAAGTTCCAACCCAACCTCAAAAGTCAAAAGAACAAACGCCACTTGATTCTAAAAAGTATCTAGTTTGGCTAGAACCTAAAGAGACCCCACCTCTAACAGAGCTAGAAAAGGGGTGACCAAATCCAGAACAAGATGAAAAGGCAAAAGAGACTCCACTCGAGTCCAAGGAACAAGCCCAGGATAAATTGAGATATCCTTCTATAACCAAATGATAGAGGATAGAATCCACTCAAGAGTATAGAAAAAGGTTTGATGAACTAGAGAAGAAAGAAAATAAATAACCAAAATCATCAAGATTTAACATCATTGAAGAATTAAAGAAGACTCCCTCAAAAGTAAGCATGTATGATGCCCTAATGATTCTTGGATAGATTGACCTGCTTAGAGCTTCATTAAATATGACCAACTCTGGAGGTGCACCAAATTTAGAGTATAATCTAGCCCAAGACTTGTTGGCTCTCAAAATTAGAAAAAATAGGCCACCACCCTTCTACATGTCCTTACACATGGAGGGTTGGATTATACATAATTGCATGATTGATTTTAGAGCTACAACTACCATTATGCCTAAAGTAGTGTGTGAAGCTATGGGTATGGAATATACCTATTCATGCCCTAGATTTTTACAATTGGATGGTACCCCTATGAAGATAATTAGAGTAATCAAAGATATTCCTATGATACTACATAGAGCACCAAAAATCATTGTAATACAAGAAGTGGTGATCGTAGACCTTGAGCCATATTTTGGCCTCTACCTTTCCTAAGAATTTACAGCAAAATTAGGAGGCTATATGTATCTAGACTATTCTCATATGATAGTCCCACATAAGGGAAATAGATTAAAATCTACCTAGAGAAGCCAATATCATATCACATAGAGAAGATAGAGGAAGAATGTATCAATATGATCAGTGAAGAGGTAGACCCTCTAGAAGATATCCTTGAAGAATTACAAATAGAAGATGAGTTTTCTCTTAAATATTACAATGCCATGATCGAAACCAGAATTGGCACATATCGCATAATAGAACCAAAGCAACAAAAGGTCCCAACTATGATGAATCAAGAACTCTAAAAAATAGAGCTTTGGAAGCTTTACTTTGATGGAGCTAGATGCAAAAATGGGGCCAAAGCTAGAATAGTGTTAATATCTCCTTTAGAAGGGGATCAAAGAATTCTCCTATAGATTAACATGGAGCTGCACAAATAATGCAACTAAATATGAAGCTTTGTGTCTGGGCCTGATGTAGGTAGAGAAAATGGGGATTAAATTGCTATCCATCTTTGGTGACTCTGAGCTTATAGTCAATCAAGTAATAAAAATATGCAATAGTAAGCACCACTACTTGAAAGTATACCATAATAGGGTGTGGGACCTAATGGAAAGTTTCAAAGCCTTGAATATAAAAGCTATTCCTAGGGAACAAAATGAATTGGTTGATGCATTAGCTTCTCAAGGAGCAAATTTTATACCTACCACTAGCTATGGTGAGAAATAAAATAAGGTGAGGATGATATTTAGACCCATAATTCTAGACAAAGAAATATTTTGGCAAGTGTTTGAAGATGATCAATAAATTATCAATTTCTTAACAAGAGAAGTAATTTATGCAACACAATAAGAAGAGATGTTACAAGATGTTGACCAAGAAGAAGTCATTCAGCTAAAAAATAATCATATACCTAAGGGACTAATCACCTTAGAAAGCTTGTTTGACAACAATGACCGAGCAATTGGACAAAGGATGAAAATAGAGGAACATGCCTTCAAAGAGGTTCAAATTGAACCAAGCAAAAGTCTAAAAATTAGGGTATATTGCTCCACAGAAGAGGTAGACAAGTTTATGTTGCTATGTAAATAGTACCAAGATATAATAGCATGGAGCTATGATGACCTTCAGGTTTATGATAAAAGTGTTATCCAACATACTATAGAACTGATGCTTGATGCCAAGCCATTTAGGCAAAAGCAAAGGCTAGTCAATCCTAAAATAGAAGCAGTAATGAAGCAAGAACTTCTCAAACTACTAAATGCTAAGATCATATATCCAATCAAACACTCTACATGGGTAGCAAATTTAGTTCTAGTGAGGAAGAAGAACAGATATATCTACCTTTGCATTGATTTCCATAATCTAAACAAGGCATCATTGAAAGACCATTACCCCTTGTCATAGATTGATCAAATCTTGTAGGCCGTAGTAGGGGTAAAAATATTTTCACTCCTTGATGGTTTTTTAGGGTATAATCAGATATGGGTAAAAGATGAAGATCAACACAAAACAACCTTCACCACCAAATGGGGAATATTTGCATATCAAAGGATGCCATTCAGTCTATCTAATGCCAGAGCAACTTTCCAACGAGCAATGGACTTTGCTTTTGGTGAGTTGGTCAATAAAATAATCTTGATTTACTTAGATGACATGACAATTTTTTCTCATGATAAGCAAAAACATCTAGATCACCTAGAGATGGTTTTCTAGAAATATCATGAATTTGGAATATCATTGAATCCCAAGAAATCAATATTCATTGTGCATGAGGGAAAACTATTGGGACATGTTATCTCTAAATAAGGGCTAGCTATTGATCCAAAAATAATCCAAGCTATTCTGGCCTTACCACTTCCCCTTAGTAAGAAGGCTTTGCAATCATTTTTTGGGTAGATTAACTTTGTCTAAAAATTTATTTTTGACTTTGTGCAAATAGTCAAGCCTATGATAGAACTCTTGAAGAAGAATGTAGTATTTGCATGGACCCTAAAAAGGAGAAAAGCATTCGAATAGATCAAGCAAGCTATAATGCAAGCTCTAATCTTGGTCAACCTAGATTTCAATAGAGATTTCATCTTATATGTATATGGATCTGAAGATAGCTATGCTATGGTTTTGACTCAAAAATATGATAATCAAGAAGAACATCCAATATCTTTCTTAAGCTAGACATTGCATGATTATCAAAGGAACTACAACTTCATAGAGAAACAAGTATTTTCCATCATGAAGTCACTTAAGAAACTTAGACATTATGTGTCTCAAAGTAGAATAATAGTCTATGTAGTTCACTCAGATGTCAAAAATTTCATTCTTCAAGGAGAATTGGGAGAAAAGAGAGTTGGATGGATCACTAAAATACAAGAGTATGACATTGAGATACACCCTACTAAGCTAGTAAAAGGTAGAGCCTTATGTCAATAACTAGCCACTACATCAAAACAAGAATACAATATGTGCATAGAAGACAACATTAAAGCAGACTCTGGATATGAGCAATGCATAGGAAAGTCAGATTGGGTTGATAAATTAATAAATTACTTTCAAATAGGTAGATGCCCAAAAGAATTGAATGCTTCATAGAGACATAGATACAAATTATAAGCATTGAAATATGTCCTATTTCTAGAAGGACTATTTAGAAAATAATTTGATGGGGTCCTTCTTCGTTGCATAAAACTAGAGCAAGTTGAAAAAGTGTTGAATGAATTTCACTCAGGCCTATCTAAGGGGCATTATTCAGGATAAACTACTACTGCTAAAATTATTTGAGCTAGGTACTATTGGCCTACCATCTTTGTAGATGCTTTCAAGATAGCTAGAGCCTATGAGAAATGCCAATGGTTTGTTGGAAAGAACAAAAATCTTGCACTTCCTCTATAACCGATTATAGTAGAAGAACCTTTTTAGCAATGGGGACTAGACTTCATCAGAGTCATAAACCCAAACTCATCAGTAGGACATAAGTATATCCTAATGACAACAAACTACTTCACTAGGTGGATAGAAGCAATAGCCACAAAATCTACCAATCAAGATACAATAATTGAGTTTTTAGAAAATCTAATCACAAGGTTTGGCATCCTAGACACCTTAGTAACAGATAATGGATCTACTTTCATAGGGGTAAAAATCATTAATTTTACAAGTAAATATGGCATCTACTTAAAAGCATCTTCAAACTACTACCTATAGGGAAATAGTTGAGAATCCACCAACAAGAACTTGTTGAAGATCATCAAAAGGATAATTGAGAAAAATAAGAAGAGTTGGCATCTACTACTTGATCAAGCTTTATGGGAAGATCGGATAACAATGAAGAAGGCATTAAAAGCTTCATCATATTCTTTGGTATATGGAAAAGAATCCATCCTTCCCCTACACCTTGAACTGCTTGCTATGAAATTGATAGATCGTAGAGAATTTTCAGATGTTGAAGTTGTAGAGATCTAAATGATAGAGCTTCTACTCTTGGAGGAATAGAGAGAGAAGGCCTATAATAACTTTCAAAAGCATCAAGCTAGAATAAAGTGATGGTTCAACAAAAAGCTACATTTTGAGACTATCAAGTTGGTGACCTCATGCTCAAATGGGATGAAGATAGAACAAAATTAAGAAAACACTAGAAATTTTGATTCTTATTGGTCCTAACCTTACCACATCATCGCCAAACATGAACGTAATGCATATGAGCTATTAGACATCAATGACTAAATTTTGCCGATAATGGTAAATGGCCTGCATTTAAAGTACTTTGTTTAAAGTGCCACCACCTTTGTAATATATGTACATAGAAAAGTAAAAAATAAATAAGCCATGATAATTTTGAAAAGCTAAAATCCCATTGGCTAAAGCTAAAGCTAGTCAATGACGATTTTTAAAATTTTGCATGATGAACTTCCAAACAAGCATAGCAACCATAATTTGAATAACATGCAAATCTCCTACATATTTTCAAGAAATGTAAAAAGTTGATTCACAAAGAATGCAAAAGCATGCACCAACTACTACATTTATTACGCTAACAACTAGTTTTGCACTATTTTAAAGAATATCTTGATAAGAAATCCTTCCATAAATATCGTTAAGTACAAGAATCCCTAAGTTGATGAAGTGATTCAAGCAAGAATTATGCAACGATTAATAAGGATGACTAAGCCAAAAAGTGAGCAAAGAGGTATTGCAATTCGAATTTAGTAATAATGATAGACAATACAAAAGCTTATGCTAAATAGGCAATATGTGCTCAAAAGATGCAAAAGGAGAAGAAAGTACTACAAGATCACACTTGTAGAATCAGGGACACAAAGGTCACTCTATGGGCTAAGCACAAAAACCTTTGAGAAGCCATCAAGCAACAAGCGAAAGAGATGTCACCCAGTAGCCTAGGTTTCTTTGCATGACACTCATTCTTATCTTCTTATATCTATAAACCTGTGCATCCTTGCCCTAAACTAGTATTAGCAATTGCTCAATTTTATAATCCTCAGATGAGGATAGTCCAAAACCACAAAGGCTAGGTATTATTCCATCTTACGACTGACCTCCTCATTGATGCATTCACCTTAGGAGTTAAGCCTAGGACACCCCCCAAACCCTTTACCATTGAAGAGCAAAAAAAGTACTATGACCTCAGAAGGCACAAATATGGGGGTAAGTATTTCAAAAATTGGCTAGACTAGTAACTGTATCACCCTACACCTAGTAATGACCTCCTTGGAACCCCAATTCTAATTTTTGAATTCAAATTCTTGGACATGTTTTCTATGTTAGCCATCATATTTGGACTACCCATAGACAAAGAAGTCTATGACTATCAGATTGCCATGGCATACACCATCTCTAATCCCCATTATTATGATGAATCTTGCTCTGACTAGTCAAATAACCCTCTCTTCTTTGATTGGGATGGATTCTTGTGTGAAATAATGCATGAGCAACTCATGTAGTTGTAGATTATAAAATATGGGACCTTCTGGTACCCTTCACACTTGGCCTAGCTATTTTTGTATAGCATAATAGAAAGCATGCCATGGATAGGTGTGAATAGATAAAATGACCTAGGGAGAAAGATGGCAGTAGTGGATTGGACACTCCTAATCAAGGCTTTTGACTCCTACTATGATTTCAATAGAGAATTCTTAGGACCAACATTGAAGCTTATATATGGAAAAGTTCCCTGACTACCCCAAACAATAATTGAGAGATTATAGAGCCCTTAGTTAGAAGAAGGGGATTGGTACTTCCTAATAGAGGGAACCATGATAAGGTTGTATGGTTTTGTGGGAAAGCCTTTTATGCTACCATATTATGTCATCGACTAGGTGTTCACCATGGAATATTATCGGCAAGTAGATGAGATAAATATAGATTTTGGTGTGGGCATAAATAAAGTCAGCACATGTGAGTTCCCTTTTAGTTTCAAGCCGATTACACTAACAACGAAAGGGCAAGGAGAAATTCTGAAGACTAAGCTCAAAAAGCTAAAATTATGTGCAATACCACACAAATGGAAGTATGATCCAATTGATAAATTTAAAAATAGATTGGTAGACTTGAACAAAGGCAAGCCACCAACATTCAAGAAGGTCAGTCAACCTGATATTGAACAACTCTAGAATAATTCTGAAGAAAATGAGCTAAACTAGAATATAAGCAAGATGCAAAAGTTGCCTCCCTAGAGAGACTTCTACGAACTAGAGTGCGACTATGACCTAGAGAAATACAAAGAGCACATGTTGACTCAAGATAAAATAGATTCTATGATAAATAAAATAGGTTGGGAAGAAGGCAAAATCATGGAATGGTGGATTTTTAGGTGTGAGCATGGCACACAAAAGTCTAGATACCCATTGTCGATGGATAAAACCTTTTCATAGAAATACGATGCAAATGTAAAGACTTGGAAGCCTAGGGAGGAACAGGTTAAAGCTAGAGTTGTTAATAATGAAGGTAAATAAGTGCAAGAGGAAGAGCCCCCAACACAGGAAGAAAGAGGAGAAATAAGAAGTTGAACAGACAAGTCCCTAGAGAAGAACACATAGAAGATGTATCAATTCCAAAAGAAGGATAAGCTGATGATACTACTATAACAAATCCAGAAAGCCAAATGCCTACTAAAAAACTCTAGAATCATGTCACATAACTTTGATATTTTTCCCAACCAAGCTTCAACAAGAAATATATCCAAAAGGGTCTAAAATTATTAGCAAAATGGGATACACTGGAGGAGGCTTAGGAAAGGTAGCCATTGGATCACAAGAGCTTCCAAAAGTGTAGCAATGACCTCAAAATTTAGCTATGGGAGCTCCATTTCCTAAATCCCCTATTCCTAAAACAAAAGGGAAGAGGAGCAAGTGATCCATGCTTGAACCTCCACTAGTATCAACACCTAAGTTCGTATTAAGGCTACTAGAACATCAAATCTACCTAGAACAAGAAATACTAATGGAAATGATGGAGAACATAAATCAAACCATCAAATATAGTGAAGGAATTGATACAAGCATAAGGTCGTATTTGAAATAATTATGAGGAACACCACCATACAATCATTCTACCCCAATGAAAGAATATGGGAAAACTAAAAGGAATCCTAATCCTTTAAGGTAATTACAGGAAATGGCTAATAAGAAAAGAAAAACTCAAGGTCCTGTTGACACTTTTTGTCACATTATACAAGGGGTAGAAGAATGGTAGAATTTTGTATAATATTTCCTTGTTGATAGTTTTCCTTTTATTTTAAGTTACAAAAATTTTGATTCTCCCTATTCCCCTTTTTATAAAATGAAAAAGAAAGAGCTTCGGGCCCGAAGCACTTCAAATCACCACTTCGGGCGAAAACCTTGCGAAGTAATTTCATCGAAGAAAATACAATGATAACGCTTCGCACCCGAAGCATTTTCAACAGCCGCTTCGAGCGGAAGTTTTGCGAAGCAGCATCCAAGCGACTTCGCCGAAGGAGGAGAACATAGTCCAAATCCACTAAGGCAAGGAAACTACTTTGGGCTCGAAGTATTTTCGACACCTACTTCGACCAGTTTTCACCCGAAGCAGTGGCACCCGAAGCAAAATGACAATGTGTCGGGAATAGAGAAATGCTTCGGGAGGATATTCCCCGAACCATAGTTTTGAGAGAGAATCGGGCCGAAACATTTTCCAGCCAAAGCAGTTTTGCTAGCAAAGGACAAAGAGCCCCATTTCAAAGATGGAATCCGATCGGTAGTCAACATCCCCGAAGTATTTTCTGCGAAGCATTATTTTGCGAAGAACAAATCAAAAGGAATCTACTTCGGCCCAAGACTTCGACGAAGCGAATATGTAGCGAAGCGCTTTTCGGGCCCACGTTCCAAGGCGGGCAGCTTCCCAAGGTGATCGAAGGCCCCTTACAAGTACCCCCTTTCTTGCCCGATAAGTCCGTTGACCATTCCTGGAAAATGAAAGGGACGTAACAGTCCTCGAAGTAAAACCCGACGGGCATAGCGATCACTCAAGCACAACATCCAGAAGCCAGGGACACTCGGGCGGTGCATTAAATGAATGTTTCCACGGTTGACCCGGTCACAGTTGCCAGTTTCGACAACCGATTTGAAAACTCAGTTGCAGCAGCCGCGAGGAGCCGATTTCTCAGAGCCCGAGGGTGTACTCCGCCGTTTTGTAATAATGATTCAGAGGGTCGGGTCCTCTATAAAAACCCAGGCTTTGCAATGTAAAAAGGGGGGAACTTTTTGCTAGAAAGCTACTGTAACTTGATGTCCTACGTCTAATACTAAAGATTTTTGTACTCCATTTCTCTCTTTTATGCTGCCTTCTGTGCTTAATTCTTTTGTCTGTCTGCACTCGTATACTGAGACTCTGAATCCTGAATCCGATGTGCGATTGGGGACTGTACCCTGAAATTCGCCTTGAAGGATACATAGGAGAGGAAAAACGTCCCTGTTGCCTTTTTTATACTGCCTGGTGGATCGAGGTTTCTGTTATTCCCTCTTCTTAATCGCTGTTACTCGAACCCTGAATTCCAGCGAGAGAGAGAGGAGAACCCTGCGAACCCGTCTAGAGGATACATAGGAAGGTCGACACTGCGTTTCTTTCGCCTATTCTTGGTGTTCTTTGTTGCTATTCGAGTTATTAGTGAGTGATCGTGCTTCCTGTTCTTCCCCACCTTGAATCATCAATCTCTAACCCTTACCCCTTTTTATTTCTTTCTCTAACCCGAACTCCTTTTATCTCTTTCTTGCACTCTTATCTCAAACCCCAAAAGTAGATTAGTATAGGAGCCGGCCTTTCTCCGGAGATTGGCACGAGGGGCATCTCTTCCCTTCGGCCTTTCAATGTTGGTCATAGGTCCAGGGCGCGCAAACCCACCGAAAGTCCTTTCCTGTGTGGATTTGATGACCAACAATTTTTGGCACGCCGGTGGGACCCAAAGTCCCATATTTGAGAAAATTTCTAGCCCGTCTTCACCGGAGCCAGTAGTTCTAACAAAGTTCCCGGTGAGATCCGGTCAGTCTCATCTTCTGAGTAGTAGTGAGAATCGATGCCCTCATTACTGAAATACTCTTAGCATCTGGCGACTCTATTTCACCCGAAGAATCTCTAAAGTCATAAAGACCAATGCCTAAACCTGGTTTTCGTAACCAGGACTCCCCGTATCTTAAGAAGGTCCGAGTTCGGTGAATCTCTGGCCTGTCTTTATCCGATAAAATCACCTGGCGACTCAGTTGAGCTAAAGATCCAGATTTCTTGGTCGTAGGCGCCTTTCAAATCTGAAAGAAGATATCCCGGAGGAATCAAGGTTCGGTGAGCAACCTTGACCTCACAAGCGGAGAAAGAATGTTCATCTGGCGACTTCGATTTAGCGACGATAACCGTGATCTCTGCAGACCACTGCTATAATGGCAGGGATAAGTTTTCCCAGCTGGGATGACCGAGGCCCCTTGAATCTTCAAAGCTACCACAAGATCCCCGAGATCGCCTTGAAAGCATTGACAATATATGATGGCACCACGGGGATGGCCCGAGAACACCTTGAAGCTGTTGCTACTTTAGCGTTCCTCTACGACATAATCCACGAAGATGTCATGGTCCGACTTTTGGCTGCGTCTCTGGAAGGAAAGGCGCTGCGGTGGTATAGACTGCTCGGGTCTAAAAGCATCTGTTCATGGGATGACTTGGCGGGAGCACTATTCAAAACATTTGATGGCTCTCAGGATCCCTTCCAACTTCTGACGTACTTCTCCACCATCAAGAGAACACCCTTGGAGAGCGTCATGGACTTCAATGTTCGATTCTCCAAAACTTGGAAGAAAGTTCCAGGAGAGATTCAACCAACGCCCGCCCAAGCTCACCTCTACTATGTTCGAGCTTTTCACCCGGACATAGGCCTCCTCTTGCTGCGATCAGGCGAACAAAGATTCCCTCAGATTTTTGAGGAAGCAGTACGAGCGGAGCGGTTTCTATCGGGAAAGTGGCAATGGGGAGAAGCCCCATCACTTTCTTCGATAATTGCTTCTCCCGTCTGCCCAACGCAATTTTCTTCATGGCAGACTCCTCATACTGAGCAGAAGCCTGAGATGCAGTCATGTGGAGCTCGAGAGGCAGATCCCATCCAAGTCCAACCATGGCAATTTGTGAGCTTTGCCCCAAAGATGAACAATATGGGTGCTTGCGATCTCCGTCAGAGGACAGGCCAAGAAGAGAAACAAGCTCGAGTGATAACGCCTAAGAACGAAGAGGGAACGTTTTTGCACCCTTTTTGTATCCTAGAGCATGGCATGCAGGTGTTCAGCCAGAATCCATCAAGCTTACTTCAAGAGGCTGAAGTCGAAGAGATCATAGAAGTTTGCTCTTTGCCGAAAAAGCCCTATTACAGCATCAAAGAGGTGAAAGAACCTATACCCAGCCCATGGTTGCTAGACTCTTCGGTATTTTGGTTCCAGCCATTACTACAACCAGTACCCCAAGAGGGCCCGCATATGGCAAACTACTTCGCCACCTCCTGCATCAGCAGCGTGGGTACTGGTAAGAGCGGCGAACTATTGTATTGCTTTCGGTTCGCAGCATGGAGAACTTCGAAGAGGAGCCGTCCGGACTTCAAGGATCAACTAAAGTTCAATTTGATCTGGTCCGGGCATTGCAGATTCATCGGATAAACATCCGAAGCTGAGTTTGTGGTGGCGGCATGCCCATTATGCCGCAAAGCCTGTGTGAATATTGTAAAAAGTTTGGCTATTAAATAAAATGCTGCTCAGAAACTCACGTTGAGTTTTACCTCGGCAGCTATCCAAAAAAAAAATATATAAATATATCCCTAGGGAACTTGGCTTGCGAAGTAGTAGATGTGAAGTGGTTCGCAGCGAAGTGCGATCGGCCAAGCAAAAGGTATGAAAAGGTTCGCCATGAAGTATGTCAGCTCAAACTTCGGCTTCGCTGGCCCAAAGATGCACAAGGCCAAAGCATTTATTGCTCGCCTAGAGGAATGTGCATACAGTCACCTTCAAAAGCATCCAAAGCAAGCGAGTTAAATGAAAAGGCATCGGGTACATCCTCAGGGGATTCGGTTGAGAGAAAAGTTTGCCCCCAGGTACCAGGTGGTGGCCGACTGCTTTCCCAAAGTAGCCGTAATCGTCATAACACGTGGCCCTATGTACTACGCCATCGTGGGGCCAATCCGACGAACCGATGATCTCTCAGGTGAAAAGTGCAGGATTAATTGTGGCATAGGCCATAAATGCGGGTAGTTGTCTTTGGTGGCTATATAATGCAGACTTCAAGTAGCCAAGAGGATTACTCATTCAACGACTCATATAGACCCCACTGCCAACCTGCAAATTTTTTCCACTTCGCACTCTAAAGCTTTGATGCCAATTTTCTCCATACTACAAATTTCGTCGCCCTAAGTAGCAACGATGGAAAGTTCCAAGGAGAAGGGAAAAGGGCTAGAAGTAGTAGCCCCCGAGAAACCAAAGGTAAAAGGCCATGGAAAAGGGCCGAAGCCAAGGCCCGTTGATTCGGGCCTCTGCCCAGATAAGCGTGTCGTGGAGGAAAATGGGGATTCCGAAGATGAGCAACCCCTAGAACCACCAGTCGACAGGTGGGAAAGAATCAGGGATACGAAGTTGTCAAAGAGCGTAGCTGAGCTCAGAGCCACCATTGAGCTTATGATAAGCAACCTTCCGATGGAAAGTAGAAAAGCTATCGCGTACTACTCCCAGGTATACTGGTATCTGGTGCCCCCCACACACCATTGCCCGGAGCTGGTCAATGCCATTGCGTAGAATTACCAGCCCGCCACCAGACAGGTGTTGGACGCATCTAGCCAAAATTTATTCTCAATTTTGAAAGAAGACGTACAGGCAGCTTTTGCGCCACAACAGGGCCCACCCAAGGGATGTATAGTTCGCAACGTTGTTTTGAGCGAACAAACGGATAGGTTCACGTCTACTGGCTACATGATCAATTTTTTGTAGCAGAGCCTCAAAAGCGGGCTTCCTTCGGGCAGACTGCCCCAAATGCCCCTTCCCTTGGAAGCTTTTAACAATGCCGACCTCTTCTCCATCATTGCATGGGTGGCAGGCCTATCTATCGATGCTTCGGTATACCCATGGCAGGTGTCCCTGGCTGAATGCATTTCCAGAGGGGAGTTCAATGCCCCCGATAATTCGAGACCCGATTCCAATCCAGTCTTTGTAGACTGGGCAGAATGGGTGGCCAGGGGCTTGCACACGCAACTCACCAGCATGAAGAATGCTGGGACCAGCCAGCACTTCGCGCCCTGCTCCTTTCTTGTTTGGTTACTTTTCTTTCATGTACATAATAGTTTTCCTCATGTTGCCATTGCGGCAAGTGGCAAGGATGGAGGTCCTTTGCCCGTATATCAGTGGACTCCCCTACTGTTGAGATCAGAGTCCTACTATTCCTTCAATCAACAATTCTTGGGACCCGCCATGCGCATGTTAGCGGGATCCTCCCCGCGAGTCCCCCTCGGCTTGAGAAACAAAGTAGTCCGGGAGAAGAGGGGAGACATTTTTCGACTAACACAAGGGCTGGTGATTCGCATCTTCGACTTCATAGGGAAGCCCTTCCTACTGCCAGTTTACCCCTCTGAGTATCAATTCACGTTGGAAGTCGCTAGGCAGAGCGATGCAACCAATGCCATCTATGGCAAGGGTCGAAAATGGGCCCACACTTGTGACTTCCCTCTCAAGATAGGAGTTGTCGAAGTATTCGCCCTGAATCAGAATGTCTTCTTGGAAGAAAAGCTTGCCAAGTTTGGCCTACTCCAAATTCCCCAGCAATGGCTTTACGATCCTTTGGGAGTAATGAGGGACCATATACGGGTCAAGAGCTTCCATGTTTGCCCCTATCCAGGAATTGTGAAACAAAGAAATAATCCTCGGGGAAAGGATCTGGAATGGCACCTGGAGAGGATGGAAGCCTTACCTCCCTGGCACGAATTCTACCCAATGGAGGTCGCATATGACCCAAATCGGCATTCACTCCCGAGCCCCAACTCCACCTTCTGGAAGAAAGTGAAAGACGACTTGAAGGAGGGAGTAAAGGATTGGGACGTGGCTAAACTGAGAGAATGGTGGATAATGAGGGTCCACCGACAGAAAACGAACTCTTATGGACTCTTGGCAACGGACAAGGACTTCGCAAAAATTTATGAAGCCAACGCTGGAAAGTGGAAGTCTTCTTCCTTCGTCGCCCTCGTCCCTCCAGCTATCCCAGGCTCGGGTGAAAGTCCAGAAAGAGATGATACTACTGTGGGAAAGGAAAAGGCCCAAGCTACACCTCCAAGATCATCGTAGGGGCCCATAGGAGGCCACGACTCGAGCACTGAAGGGTCAGAACAACCATTGGTAAGGAGGAAAAGGAAGAAGCAAGAATAGACCCTGGCACCCCCAAAGCACCCAAAGCGACCTCGCATAGGACTTGTAAGCCCCTCCATTGGGCGACTGGTATCAGACCCATCCCAAGCAAGTGTCGAGGTCGCAGCCCTGCCAAGTGTCAAAACCAAGAAAGAACAAGATGCGGCTGCACCAAGAGTCACCACTGCCACAATGCCAGGAGGGCATGCAGGTATGCATTCTCCACCCCTTGCCCTAGCCTCATGCAGTTTTGCCGAAGCCCCAGCTGGAAGTTCTCGCCAGTCTTCCTTGCATAGCCCATCACCCCATCACACGTCACCCACCATCGGTCCGGCCTCATCCCATGATCATGACAAGGGTAAGACCATTGATCCCACTTCAACGTCAAGTCCCACCACGTCTGTCGTCGAGCCTTCTGGTGAGGCATCCCCCACACATTCTTTATATTTGTTTACTCCCTCGGCTGGAGATCTAGCCTTGTCTAAATCAGAGATGTCCTTAATTAAGGATCGCCCCCTTGCCGAGAAGCTATTCCAAGCACGGCAAAACACTGAGCAAATACTAAGGGAGGCAAGGAAAAGACGAGGACGCTCGACGGCATCAGTTGAAAAATGCGTCGTTTTTGATTTAGAGGCTAGAAAGGTGCATAAAATTAAGAAGGTCCCCAAGGTACAAAAGCCTCTGGATGAAATGACTCCAGCAGACTACGATTATCAAGAGACACCTAAGGACCTGGAACACCTGAATGTTGATAATGAATCGGCCTCCATGCATGTCCGAATTGAGACCTTTAGGGCTCATGCAATTATCGCCAACCAGTGCAGGGTTGAGGCCGAGGATGCCAATGTTAAGCTGGAGGAGGATTTGGCGAGGGTCCGCTTCAAGTTGGCAGAGGCCGAGGAGCAGTGCAAGGTAATGAAGAAGGAGACATTCGACCTAAAGCAGCAAGTTCAACAGCTCTAGTCTACAGCCGAAAGCCAACCATAGAAGCAAGCCGAGAGTGATCTAAAGGCCAAGAAGCTTGAGGACGAAATATTGCAGATGCAAGCTCCATTGCATGCAAAAGAAGATCTGACGCTGTTTGACAGGAGCAAAATTAAGGAGATTCACGCCCATTTGCTAAAAAATTTTAGGTCTCGATGTTCCAGTGCTCTCACGATATTGATCTTCATCACCGAAGCCCAACGCGCTATTGTCGAAGGAGGGCCAATCATTGACGAAGTCACACAGAAAGCCCGGAGCCGACTCAAGCTAGCGTTCGATGTTCAAAATGCCAGATATCAAGACCTGCAGGTCACTGCAATGACCCGGATAGCTAGGGACTGGTCCACAGCCCAGGCCACGGTTCGCACCTTTTTCTCCAAGGTGCGAAAGGCTCAGAAAGCCAGGAGCCTCCAGGACATTTTTGACAATGAGCAGCGCGCCTCAATGAATTATTTTTAGGACCTTTCTTCCTTGGGTTTCCCGAGTTTCACGGACGATGACGAAAATCTTCTCAGCAAGGATGACCTCAAACCAGTCTGGCTGTAGTTCGAGAACGATGTCTCGAAGATCGATGGCTAGGAAGAACCAATCATAGAAGGGCAGGTGATAGATTTCATCTTGAGATACTGTAAGATCAAGGCTTGCCTAGATGATCTGTTCACCAGGGCCAAACATGCCGACATCGGGCAAATTGATCGGTTTCGCGTTTTGGTAAAGGCATTACAGGACCAAGAACCATTTCAAAAGGGTGCCTAGACTCATGTCCGAAGAACAATGAAGCGCATCCATGAACGCCTCGAACCATCGCCGTAGCTAGAAGCCGAGGAAGAAGAAGAAGAAGAAAGAGAAGAAGAACAAGAAGAAGGACAGACCGCAGAAGCAGGGTCTGGGGAAGACCAGTGACTCCGCAGCCCAATGGATCAGGGCTAAAGGGTTCTTTCGTCGAGGCAAGCTCGTCACCCCGCGAGCCGCCAAGAATGTTGACACTTTTTGTCACATTATACAAGGGGTAGAAGAATGGTAGAATTTTGTATAATATTTCCTTGTTGATAGTTTTCCTTTTATTTTAAGTTACAAAAATTTTGATTCTCCCTATTCCCCTTTTTATAAAATGAAAAAGAAAGAGCTTCGGGCCCGAAGCACTTCAAATCATCACTTCGGGTGAAAACCTTGCGAAGTAATTTCATCGAAGAAAATACAATGATAACGCTTCGCACCCGAAGCATTTTCAGCAGTCGCTTCGGGCGAAAGTTTTGCGAAGCAGCATCCAAGCGACTTCGCCGAAGGAGGAGAACATAGTCCAAATCCACTAAGGCAAGGAAACTACTTTGGGCCCGAAGTATTTTCGACACCTACTTCGGCCAGTTTTCACCCGAAGCAGTGGCACCCAAAGCAAAATGACAATGTGTCGGGAACAGAGAAATGCTTCGGGAGGATATTCCCCGAACCGTAGTTTTGAGAGAGAATCGGGCCGAAACATTTTCCAGTCGAAGCAATTTCGCCAGCAAAGGACAAAGAGCCCCATTTCAAAGATGGAATCCGATCGGCAGTCAACATCCCCGAAGTATTTTTTGCGAAGCATTATTTTGTGAAGAACAAATCAAAAGGAATCTACTTCGGCCCAAGACTTCGACGAAGCGGATATGTAGCGAAGCGCTTTTCGGGCCCACGTTCCAAGGCGGGTAGCTTCCCAAGGTGATCGAAGGCCCCTTACAAGTACCCCCTTTCTTGCCCGATAAGTCCGCTGACCATTCCTGGAAAACGAAAGGGACGTAATAGTCCTCAAAGTAAAACCCGACGGGCATAGCGATCACTCAAGCACAACATCCAGAAGCCAGGGACACTCGGGCGGTGCATTAAATGAATGTTTCCACGGTTGACCCGATCACAGTTGCCAGTTTCGGCAACCGATTTGAAAACTCAGTTGCAGCAGCCGCGAGGAGCCGATTTCTCAGAGCCAGAGGGTGTACTCCGTCATTTTGTAATAATGATTCAGAGGGCCGGGTCCTCTATAAAAACCCAGGCTTTGCAATGTAAAAAGGGGGGAACTTTCTGCTAGAAAGTTGCTGTAACTTGATGTCCTGCATCTAATACTAAAGATTTTTGTACTCCATTTCTCTCTTTTATGCTGCCTTCTGTGCTTAATTCTTTTGTCTGTCTGCACTCGTATACTGAGACTCTGAATCCTGAATTCGGTGTGCAATTGGGGACTGTACCCTGAAATTCGCCCTGAAGGATACATAGGAGAGGAAAAACGTCCCTGTTGCCTTTTTTTATGCTGCCTGGTGGATCGAGGTTTTTGTTATTCCCTCTTCTTAATCGTTGTTACTCTGAACCCTGAATTCCAGTGAGAGAGAGAGGAGAACCCTGCGAACCCGTCTAGAGGATACATAGGAAGGTTGACACTGCGTTTCTTTCGCCTATTCTTGGTGTTCTTTGTTGCTATTCAAGTTATTAGTGAGTGATCGTGCTTCCTGTTCTTCCCCACCTTGAATCATCAATCTCTAACCCTTACCCCTTTTTATTTCTTTCTCTAACCCGAACTCCTTTTATCTCTTTCTTGCACTCTTATCTCAAACCCCAAAAGTAGATTAGTATAGGAGCCGGCCTTCTTCGGAGATTGGCACGAGGGGCATCTCTTCCCTTCGGCCTTTCAATGTTGGTCGCAGGTCCAGGGCGCGCAAACCCATCGAAAGTCCTTTCCTGTGCGGATTTGATGACCAACAGGTCCAACCCCAACAATCGAACTAGTAACCAAACTAGTGACTAGACTAGCCATGTAGCAACTACAAGCAACAAGAATAGGTATAGTTTCTCAAGTCCCTACGACTACTACTTCTACTCCTCTCATCCCCACTAATGTTCCCTTCCCTTCTCCTCCACTACAAAATCCTCCACCAATACCAAGCCTTCAAAATATGATATTGTTCGAACCTCCTCTTATCATATCCACTCCACAAACATAAATCCCCACAAGTACCATCATCTCAACCATTCAAAAAATTCCTCCATATCCATTTCCTATTCTCCAACCCATATTTACAACATTACCACCTCCCAATCATCCATTTGTAGTCACCATTAATAGGATCAAAGAGATGAGACAAAATGTATGAGACTGGTGGAAAGATAAGCCACCAAGGCAAGTAGAGAAGCAAGCACCTATTAGGCTAATGATTATGGTTGATCCAACTACTTATCAAAAAATGAGAGTCATGGCCACCCCAAAATTTAACAAGCCAAAATCTAAAATGATGCGAGATGATTACCGGATAGAAACACAAGCAATAGATATTGCTTTACTGCCATTAGAAGATTCTTTGTTCAACATGCAGACTCATGTTAGCACTATGTACCTTGAAGGTGATAGGCTGAGAGAGTAATGCAATAAGTTGGAAGATTAAATAAAGATCTTGGAAGTAATGGTAAAGAAAGGATAGAATATAAAAAAAACCTTAAAAAACAAGATTCAAAGGCTAAGAAAGATAATCATAAAGACTCTGAGTCTATAATAGTTGCAAGAGAAAGAAGAGATGGGTCAAGTATTGATAGAACAACTACAAAACACACAAAAAGAGCTAGAAAAAGGCTTAATCCTCTCACTTCTCCCAAGAAACACTGATACAACTAAAGAAGGAAAGTTGGAGAAAAATCCTTTAGAGTTCTCTCGAAGCCTACCTGATCGTTCACTATTTCCACTTCATCATAGGAGTCATAAAAACTACAAAGAAGGATCTATCACAAACCTAAGTTAAGCTAAAAGATAAAGTAGATCAAGCAAAAGCCTCAATCAACATAGCCAAAAGGAGGTTTGAACCAATAAAAAAAGCCATAACAAACATAGAATGGAGTGCAACAATGCATGTTTCTCAAAACATAATAAAAGGACATAAACTAATTCAACAAGGATGGGAAATGATAGATAGGCTACAGTTAAAAGTAAATAAAATGATGGACCTAACAAAAGAAGCCAAAGATTTTGTATTTCCTAGTTTTTGAGATGAACTTCATCTCTGTACCAAAGAATATTTCTAGGCCCAAATAGAATTAATAGCCAATTATGAAGGATAAATAAATCAATGGCAAGAATATATTGAAGAGACCCAAATACTCGGGTTCCTAAGCAATTTGTCTATGATACAAGCTAAAATTCAAGAAATTGCAAGAAGATATAAAGATCCTTCATATGAAAGGTCTACCAATTGAAATAAATCAATGAAGAGATTAGAAAACTCCAACAACCTTCCCTAGAGACTCGGATGATGGTCTGTCAAATACTTTAGAAAGCAAAGAGAATCCCGAATGATGAGGAAGAACAAGAGGATGGTTAGAAGACACTTGGTGTACACAATTAGGATGAGAACATAGTGGAACTATAACATGATGCCTCAACACCACAAGGATGAAATAATCACAAGGTGTCCAAATTAAGAAAGACATGCTGGCGAAATACCATTGGCTATCAAAAGAATAAGCATAAAAGAAGACCAATTGCACAAAGTGGATTTTTTTTTAAAAGAGCACTAGCTCAAAAAGAGGGACCTAGTCTCCAAGTGTTTGGAAAGTCTACCCGAGGTAATTTACTTCTCTTGTAAAAGGTGCATTCCATTTATATTTCACCTCTATGTTCACCTCATCAACAACCTATGCTCATTCCATAATCATTTATTTCCCAAGTCTACACCATTCACTATAACCCATCCATTACATTACTCACTTTTATAGTTTTCTTTACATCAACTCAAAAGTTTCTCACCATCAAAATTCAACTCCATACCCAATGAGATGAGGCTTTCTAGGTTCTTAATTATTCAAGCAAAAATCCCTAGGAGGTGCCAAGAATTAGGTCAAATTCATGCTCTCATTTACAAGTCCCTTTTTGTCAATATATCCCATGCTTCAACCGAAAAATAAATCTCAAAGTGGTTAGGCACTTCCTCAAAAAATCAGCTAAGTCCCAAAAATAAATTTTAGGATTTCACAAAGATAAAATAAAATAATTCCAGACTATTTTTGGCAATGATGTCAACATGGCATCTCAAAAGTCTAAAAATGCACAAGTATGCATCAAGTTGAATGAAGCCATATTTTCCAAGGACAAGGCAACACATATTTGGCATTGATCAAAGAACGCACCCTCGACCCAAAGACAAAATGGAATGATCTCTGACATCTCAACACTTCCCCATCAAAGTCTAAAAATGTGCAAAAATAACTATAGTGGAACAAAACTGGAACTCCTAACATAGAGATGCCAATGAAGTTCACAAAGCTGAGAAAATCGAAATACTAGATATAGATGAACAAAATCAAGACTTATCCAATGTTGATGTCATCAAACCATCCCAAAAGTCCATATTTGATTCAAGAAGTTCTCAAAGAAATCAAGAAGTTGGATACTGTCATGAGCCTAACTTCGATATGTATTACCCTAGAATATCCCTTTTAGAGTTACAACTACCTCAATGCCTTTCAATTATCCAAGCTAAGATCGTTAAGCTCGAGAGTGACATCTTTGATAGATAGTTGCAATGGCCCAACCATTTGCAGAAGATAGTTGAATATCCACAAAGCAAATCATAGACAAATTTGAATTCAAAAGCAAGGTAAAATTTGAACCGACCACCTCAACAACACAAGCTTCCAAGAAGGCTTTCTACGAAGTTGTTTGTCTCATAAAATTGTAACGACATTGCAAATATTACATTGCAATATTCAAGAGGTAGTCTATAAATACCCTAGTGCACCTCTAAGTGAGGGTCAACTTTGTAGCAATTTTCCTGGGTGTATGTTCTATAATTTTTGCTAATTAATGAAATTGAAATTTGTTTGGCTTTCATTGCAATTGTGACTACAGGTTTTTATGAATGAATGTTTATGATTTAAACCATTTTGTTACACTTATGATTAGTTTATTTTGTTAAAGTGAATTTTTCTTTTTGGATCACTATTGAATTGCTATTCATTAAGTCTTTGGAATGATTAGAGCATATTGTAATTGAATAACTTAGCTTTGCATTTGACAATGGCTAGTCTCTTGAGTTTTAGTTGAAGTTAGTTGTGTTAGGATCTTGTGCAGTATGTATCCAATGTTGTTACACTATACCCCATCCATATTTTAGCAATTTATCTAAACCTTTACTCCCTTATAACCTTTCCATCTCTCACTTTTATCTTAAACCCCTATTTTGATTTTATAAGTATTCCAAGGAGCCAATTATATTTGGAGGTTGAATTGAGAGAAATCTTAGTCATCTAACATTGGCTAAAGCCTAGGTCACTCTTTGTATACTTAGGTAGATTTTACCCCAAAAATAGTTACCTCTTTTATCTATCCTCAAGCTCTCGATCTTCTACTTGAATTGATTCACAACTAGTGCTTTAAAGTCCTTAAACTTCCCAAAAGCCTCATATTTGGTACACATAGTTAATAACCATACATATTATAAGAAATAACAAATGAAAGTAAGAAATTACCTATTCTTGGAGAGATATGGTGTACCTATGTGTCTACAAATATCATTATGAATAAGTTTAAAGGGGTTGTGTAACATACCCAACGATCCCTTTTGGGAAGGACTCTTGATGATGCTTCTGCAAAACACACTCCTCACAAACACCACTAGGGGATGAAATAGGAGGGAAATTGATAGCCAATTGATGATGACTCATGTACCTTAATGATCCATAACTAATATACCCAAGTCTGTGATGCCATTTCTAACTAACATCATCTTCCTTTGCCATCATAACCACAAAATATTTTCCAAGAAGAGGAAGAAAGAGTTAGTCAATCATCCGAATTGTACATCTAATATGACTCATTACAATATCCAGAGAAAATAACATTGAGACCATAATCAACATCCTTGATCACCCATTGTTCCAACCTAAACTCCACCTTATTCATATGGGTGGTGTGATATATAGACAAAAGATTAAGGTCCATAGTACATACATGAAGAATATCATCAAATAACATAGAACCATTACTGTGATGCCATTTATAACTAACATCATCTTCCTTTGCCATCATAACCACAAAATATTTTCCAATAAGAGGAAGAAAGAGTTAGTCAATTATCTAAATTGTACATCTAATATGAATCATTATAATACCCAGAGGAAATAACATTGAGACTATCATCAACATCCTTGATCACCCATTGTTCCAACCTAAACTCCACCTTATTCATATGGGTGGTGTGATAGATAGACAGAATATTAAGGTCTATAGTACATACATGAATCTCATCAAATAACATAGAATTATTACTTACCATAGCTATCTACACATAAAGAATAATCATCCCCAATGAAAATATGCTCTCCAAAATATTGTGTACTATAGTCATATAGAATCCCAAATATACATCAAATGGTTTTTGTTTGGTAGAGCTATGCATAGCTTAATTATACCTATGCTGAATGTAGGGAAGGATCTCATACCATGTGCATGGATGCTTAGAATTATACATTCAAAGAATATGTACAATCAATTAATTCACAACTTCTATGTAGCCATAAATATGAGGATGGAAGGCTATGGACATGGTTAACTTGGTGTCCACCATGATCCATAGGGTGGATCAAAAAATGCTCATAAATCTAGTATCCATGTTAGGTACAATGGACTTTGGCAAGCCAAAGTTGAGCCACACATGACCAAAATAAAGCTTAACAATCTTCTTAGTTGAAAATAATTTCTTATAAGGAGTAAAGATTACCATTTTTTAGAAATGGTCAACTACTACACAAACACAATCATTACCATGCTTAGATGTGGTAAACCTAAGAGCAAATCCATAGAGATAAATTCCTAAGGCTTGTATGGCACTAGCAATGGTATATATAGTCCCCACTTCTTGTTGGTTGGTTTGGAAACAACATAAGGGTATATGAATTGATGTACCTACTGACATTGTTCCTAATCTTAGGCCAATAGAAGTACTTTTGAAGTACTAACAATATTTTTTCCATCCCAAAATGACCTGCTACTTTGTAAAGTGTGCTTTCAAAACCATATTTAAATGCTTATTAGTTGGTACACAAATATGTCCCATCTGGCAAAGGAGGTTATCTTGCAAATACAAATTAGAAATATGCTTACCCACATTAAGAGCTTGATATACATTTACAAAATTAGAATCTACTTCATATAAGGTGAACCAATTGGAAGTATCATGCCTAGAGGAATCAAGAACAATGGTGAGTGTTATGATTGGAGGTTCAATCAAACAATCTACTACTTAGTTGGAACTCCCTTTCTTATGCTTGATGATCAAATGAAACTGTTGTAGATATGCAATATAATTTTTATGTCTTTCATTCCTTAGCTTACTCTATGTCTAAATGAATTATAAAGGTTTATGATCAATGTAGATTATGTGTTTCTTTTCCAATATGCAATGCTTCCAACGTTTACATGCTTGAACAATGACATAGAGATCTTTGTTGTAAGTGGGGTATTCTCAAACTGCTTCAGTATGGATTTCACTATGATAGTCAATTGGATGCCCATGTTGAATGAACATACTCTAATGCATCAATCATTACCTCTAAAGGTTGATGCATATTAGGTAGGAAAAGTGTAGAAGCTGAACACAATTGGTCCTTCAACCTCTCAAATTCCCTCTATTGTGTATCTCTTAAATGTAATTTGGATTTGACACATCCTTTGTCCACTTGGTGTAGTGGCCAAGCAATGTGAGAGACCCAATACAAATATTCGATAGAAATTCACAAGACCCAAAAAATCCTAAAGCTCTGTTAGAGTCTTTGGCATAGGCCAATCTATAATTACCCGAGTCTTCTCAAGATCAACATGGACTCCCTCTTTTTTCAACAATATATCTGAGGTATTGAATCTTTGTGATGCCAAATGAGCACTTCTCTAAATTAATATTAACTTATGTCTTTGAAGAGTCTAAAGTACATATTGAACATGTTGTAAATGTTCCATCTATATCTTACTATAGATCATAACATCATATATGTAGAATACCACAAATGAGCTAGTGTAGGGATGCATGATGCCATCCATCATCCTCATGAATGTGATATGTGCATTGGTAAAGCCAAAAGGCATAACCAAACACTTAAATAAACCCTTCTTAAATTTGAATGCAATCTTTCATATGGGTATTTTATGATAGCCATAATTGAAATCTATTTTGGTGAGGAGCTTTGCACAATAGAGTTGGTCCAACAAGTCATCTATCTAAGGGTGTAGACAATATTTCTTCATAGTGATTTATTCAAAGCTCTATAGTTAATAAAGAGTCTCCATGTGTCCATTTCTTCATAGTGATTTTATTCAAAGCTCTGTAGTTAATACAAAGTCTCCATGTTCATATTTCTTTGGTGCCAAGACAATTAGATTACCACATGGTGAAATACTTGGTTTTATGTGCCCCTTTTGAATTAATTATTAGATATACCTCTTGATTTCATCATTTCTAATAATTGATATGTAATAAATGAGTGCATTAGATAATGGAGAACCAAGAAATAAATCAACGGAATGCTTTACCTTACAATGATGTAGAACCTTAATTGGTGACTTGAGCAAGTCATCATATTATGCTACAATTTGGTTCATTTGCTTCTGCTATGCAAGGCCTACAATTAATGTAGTGATGATTCTCTTACTTTGTAGCTTGATCACCAATAAAATGAATTTTCTTATTTTAGCTGTCATATTTATGCATTGTTTAACATTGACCAAGGAAAAAAAAGGTATAGGATATACCCTATACCTTTGAATAGGAGAAGCATCCTTGCACTTTAGGGTTTCCAAGGAAACATAAAGAAGAAAGTGCTTTTAAGGTCATTCCTTGCACTTTAGATCCTTGAGGGAAACACAATCTTATAGATAATAAGTATCGCTATAAATAGTATAGAAAATCAAAAAGATTTATGAAGATGAGAGTGTTGGTGGCAACAAAAAAGAAGAGAAAGACCCAAGAAGAAAAACAAATAGAAAAAGAAACCTAGAGGGATATTGATATAGGAAAATAAAAGCAAATATCACAAGTGTTGACAAAAAGCAAGACTAAACTTACAAATAAAAACAAAAAGTGATAATGAAAATGATATCTTGGAATATTAGGGATATGAATAAAACTCTTAAGAAAAAACATCTTTAAAGAATTAACAATTGTTATAGCCAACATATATATAATGAAGGAAATTAGGAAGGAGATATTTTAGCCGTTGTGGTGTTGATCTTCATCTTAGTAAATTAAATATTTAGAAGGCAATCGGTCCAATGCGATTTTATCTCTTAATTAAAATGATATGAAAGAGTTAATTATGAAAACATGTCATATTAAAGAAGTTGAAAAATATCTTTAAAAAAAGAAGTAAATAAAGTACTTATAAAAAGACAAGTTGAGTTAATATGATAGAAATGCAATGATAATAACCTAATATTTTATTGTTTTGATGAAAGTGACATAATAAAAGCCATACATAACTTATTTAGCTATTTCATTATTATTTATTTATTTTTTTAAATCTATTGGATAATTTTTTTTTTGAGGAGAACGTCTACAAATTACATCAACAACGGCCCTCAAGGGGTTTTGAACACAAGACCACTTAAGAAACAACCACCATCTTAACCATAAATCTATTGTATAAAATTAAAACGAGTCCTACATTGTGACCCTATGATAATATTATAATTTAAAAGTCTTTTTATTAAAAATTTATTTAATTAAACCTTGCATAATTTAAATTACTTTCTAATTTTTATATACTCTATATATAATACATATTATAACCTTATAATATATCAAAATATTATTATATGATTCATTAAAATATCGTGGTCATAATGTAGCTTGAATAAATCTTTAAAGAAACATCACATTTGTCCAACACTTTCTATTATAAATGTTTTAGAAAGTACCATTAATTGAATATAATTTAAATCTTTAAATATAGTTTGAATGGAATTAATTAATTTGTTTGAGGTTATTTTTAAAAATAGTGAAATGTAGAAGGATAAAGTTGTTTTTAAACTTTATACTTTATAGGTTATATGAAAAGATTTTTATAGAGAATGTTTATCTATATAATCTAATTATACTCTAATTAATCTCCATGAATGTGGCCACTTACATTATCGGTTATATGACTTGGATTCAATCTTATGATAGATATATATAAGAAATATTACTCAATAAAAAAAATTTAAATTTTAAAATCTTTATTCAAAATTTCGTTAAAAAATAAATATAAATCCAAACATAATATATAACCTTACCAAACATAAAAAATAAAAAATAACCCTGCATCTGAAAAGATTTAAACCTTAAAAACTGTATTCAAAATTTCTAAGTTTCCTCAGGAGCAAGCATGAGAAAAGATAAGGACAAAGCAAGTTGACAGACCCCAACAAAAAGCCTCGCCTTTCTTTACGGCAGGTCCTTACGGACCACTCGGCTTTGCACATCCCTTTGATGCCTTTTTCAAAATGTGATTGGGCTTTGCGGATCTCGACTTCCCTACCTATCGTCTGTGGTTGCAGATATTTCGAAGGGCGATGGTCGTGTCTGGTGCCCCACTTCTCACTTCTTATCACATCGTCAATTTTTTATTTTATTTGGGCCCCTCCCCTCGGTTGGAACAGGATGCAACCGTTTTCAAATAACCGCTCGCAGAGGAGAGATAACAGGAAAGGAGGGTAACTTCCTCCATGTATGAATGCATGGAAGTCTTTTAGTTGAAGGGAAGTTAGTTGGGTAACGGGGATGAAGAGCTGAAGAGCAGAAGCCCTTCTGTTCCATCTCTCACTTTGCTTACCTTTTGTTTCCGAGGAGCTTGCCCGCTTAACAAATAAAAATACTCTCTGTGCTTCCAGGGGCAAGCTTCCACGATGCATGATAACAGTTGGTATTACTATTAATTGGTAAAGAATGGGTTTATCCGCATTTCCTTCGGAGAATCTGTCCATGGGGGAGACATCAATGGCGGACAGCCTAGCCATCAATCCCGTTCAGTTTCGCCCAGCAGGAGGGGGAGGCGCAGCAACTACGCTCCCTAATGTTTTTAATTCTAGCGGTGATAGGCAAGAAAGGTTCTGGAACACCATGGGTATGGATCAGAATGGGGTCGGCAGAGAGGCCCTGGGTCTAGGACTGGGTATGGCCATGGGGGGAATGCCATTGGCCGGAATGGGTGCCCTATCAATGCCCATGGCTATTCCCCTGGGAATGGGAATGCTGCAGCAGCACCAGCAGCAACATGGCCATACTGTGAATTATGGCGACAAGAGAGAATTATGGTCGATGCTAGAGGGTTCTGCAGGGGCCGTTGTGGGGGTAGAGAGCTTGGCAGTCAGAAACGAGCATTCTGGATTTTTCAGTACGTCTTTGGCGGCGCCGCCACAGAGTGCCTGTGTGCCGGAGGCCCAACAAAAGGTCGTCAAAAGTGAAACGGAAGGGGCCCAGATGGTGCCCGTGCCCCCACAGGACTCGGCTGACCGCTGGGATTTCGACCACCATGGTGAGATCCACCAAAACACACAGCAGCAGCATTACGCTCAGCAGCAACTGCAGATCGCCGCTGTCGCAGCAGCAGCAGATCAGAATGCTGATCCGCAGGGTAAGTTTTCTCCAATTGGCTAATTTTTCATCTGGTTTTCAAATTTCTTCTTCCCAATCGCAAAAATATTCAAATTGGAAACAGTCTTTATGATTTGAACTTTGTGTTGGTCAGTTCTTATTCAAGTATACTATTTTTTTTTATAATGTTTTCAAATTTCTTCTTCCCAATCGCAAAAATATTCAAATGTACTCCAAAAATAGTGAATTTCTTCTTCCCAATTGCAAAAATATTCAAATGTACTCCAAAAATAGTGAATTTCTTCTTCCCAATTGCAAAAATATTCAAATATACTCCAAAAATAGCGGGAGCAGTCTTTGTAATTTGAGCCCTGGGCTGGTTAGTTAGTATTCAAGTATACTAATTTTTCATAATGTTTTCAACTTTCTTCTTCCCAATCATTCAAATGTACTCCAAAAAGTAGTGAATTTCTTCTTCCCAATTGCAAAAATATTCAAATATACTCCAAAAATAGTGGGAGCAGTTTTTGTGATTTGAACCCTGCGCTGGTTAGTTAGTATTCAAGCATCCTCGCAAAAATAGTGGAAACAGTCCCTATGGTTTGAACCTTGCTGTAGCTAGTTAATAACTGTAAATAACTGGAAACAGTCCCTACGGTTTGAACCTTGCTGTAGCTAGTTAATAAGTCTAAACAACTCTCTTATGTAATTAAAAAAAATATACTAGTAAATATTAATGCTTTGGCCTGAGTTTATATATACTAAAGTGATTTTCTAAAAATAATAAATAGTTTTTATGGTTTAGATAGTTTTTTAATCATTTTTTGGTTTGAACTTTGAATTTGTTTGAATTTATTTCTTCAGTGATTTGAACTTACACCCATTTTTTGGTATCTATTTTTCGGTTTGAACTTTGAATTTATTTTGGTTTGAATTTATACTATTTTTAAATTTAAATTTATATTTATTTTTGGTTTAAATTTAAGATTTTTTTAATAAAAATTAAAAACATATAATTGGAGATTTTTTAAATTTGTTTGGTAAAAACTCAAAAACATATAATTCGATGTCCTGATATTCACATAGTTTTCAAATATATCTTATTCCTTACTATAGAAACCTTAGAGGTTGTATTAGGATATCCAATGGACTTGTACAAATATTCATATATTTAAATATTTACTTTGAAAAATTCCATGGCTGCAGATCAGTCATGTGGGCAGCAACAGTCACATGTGGAGGACTCAGAGGGGCAGTCGATTGAAGAAAGATGGAATACGTGGGAGGAGGAAAAGCAACAGGCGAAAGAGGCGTCCAGCAAGGACGACCAAGAGAATGGGAATGAGAATGAGAATGAGAATGAGGTGGTTTACTTCTACAGGGAATGCCAGAGAAACATGGCGGCGGAAAAGGGGTGCACGGTGCTGGACGGGTGTGGGGAATTCATGCCCTTGGCTGAGCAAGAAGAAGGCAAACCCAACCCCAATGCGGCCCTTGTTTGCAGCGCCTGCTCCTGCCACCGCAACTTCCACCGCCGTGTGCTTTGTAATAAAGACGGTTTCAAGGTAGAGAAGAAAGGGCGGGAGGAGGCTCTGAGGGCCACCCACGACTGCATCGCTTCCATCAAGAGCGTGGTGAATGAGGTAACCCTCAGCCTTAATCAGGCAATGTGTGCCATTCAGCAGGATTCAAGTCTATTTCAGCATTCTATATCTAATCAGATGGAACAGAGTTTCAATCCTGCTGTTTTTCTCAACAACTTGGACTGCCTGAGAAGAGCTGCAAAGTCTCTGCTTGTTAGTGCCGATTGCCTTACTACTCTGGAAAGTGTGAAGATGCAGAACAAAATGGGGACTGCAACCAAAGATGGTGGCAATTCTGACTCTTCTTCTTCACTTCTGAATCAGTTCAAGATTAATGGGAGCGGGAGACACCTGCTGACGGGGGTGAACAGCAACGGGTTGCCACTTCAGTTATCTGAAAATAATAATGCATTTAGTGAAAGGAAGGAGAAAAGGAAGAGGACGCGATTCAGCACAGAGCAGATCACCAAACTGAATGATTTTGCCATGGAGGTGGGCTGGACTTTGGCCGGATTGTCAAAAGAGGACATCGATGCGGTCTGTGAAAATGTGGGAATCGAACCCACCACTTTGAAATATTGGCTCTATAACACGAGGCAGAAGTCCAAGAAAAGACTTCAGGAGGATGAGATGTCTCAATCAGTTTCTTGAGAGTTTGCTTTGTTTTTTAAGACAAAATCATCAATCAAGTTATAAATTGTGGGGGGGGGAAGACGAGATTGTACCCAACATGATTTGGTTGCTTCTTTTCTGTTATGTCTAGTTGTCCGAGAACATGCAATCAAATCCTTCTGTGTGTGTTTCAAAGTAGTAGAGAATCTGTATGTATTGGATGTATACTCGGACGCTGTGAATATTAGGAAGTTGTTTTTCCGTAGTAGTTGCCGATAACATTTTTTCTGTTCAACAGCATACTGATAGTGGCGATGTAGCTTCTCTTCTCTATCCAGATTTACACACAGATCCATTGTTATGTGCGAAAACGACGTAAGATGAAAACCGAGAGGGCAAGAAATTCATAGATTTTGGATTCTGTATTGGCACCTTGAGATAAGGTTTCTGCAAATGGAAGAGAAACAAGTCTGCACTTGGAGGTCCTTGACTCTGTCATTTATATATATATATATATAAAAAAAAAATACTCGACAAGATGAAATCTCAAGTATTGGTTTCTTAATATAATTGACTTGGACGTTCTTTTCAAGCTACATATAATTTGAAATATAATTTGAAGAATATAGTACTGGTTTATGGTGATGCAATTACAAGTTAACCCAGTAATTTAAATTGATTTTTTAATATTATATTTAAACGCAAGTTCCAATTTTATAAATGAATTTTAAGATTTTGGGGTTGGGAGAAATTTGGAATTGATAACTACTTTTTTAACAATGGTCACAAGGTCAAGTCGCTTTGATGTTACCACTATAACCCTATGTAGTCGATGCTACCACTATAACCCTAACCCTATCTTGCATTGGTAAACATGACCTGGAGTGAGGGAGGCCGTGGAGGCATCAAGCCGACACACACTCAAATGGACTTAGGTCGAACTACTACCTTTTGCCCCAATTGGATATACCCTCGAGGTTTGAACCTAGGTCTCCTCTTGGTACGTGCTTACATTTCTTGTTTGTTTGCATCTCACAATCTATTATAACCTTTATATTTAAAGATTAAAGTTTCAATTGTATAGGTAAACCTTAATATTTGGTTGACAGGGTTTGGGGTAGGCATTTAAAAGTGAGGAGTTTCATATCCCAAACTAATATTCAAATCATACATTTTGTTAAGGTACATGGTGTACTTATATTTCTTTCGTTTAATAAATTGGCCAATTTGGTTGACGTTCAATTTTTTTTTAATCTAGAAATTCAAGTAAGTTGTTAGGGTTAACTTGGTATGTATTTTCCTATGAGGATTTTTATTTGTTCCATGGCCAGAATCTATCTCTCATGAGCAATTATGATATGGTACCATAAACCTCTGGCTTTATTTTCCATGATATTCATTAAGGTTTCTTGATTCATTTTGAGCCCCCTCCAATAGGGTAGTAAATGGATCAACTGAAAAATATTATAAGACTTATGATTGTAGTCTTGGTTATGATCTAATGTGTGGAAGACCTAGCCCCCGTGAAATAAGATAATCCATCCATTTACCTAGTTCATTAGAACATCACTTAATTGTTCATCTACACTTTAAAATAATATCACTTAATTGTTGCTACCTATTGATGTTGTTAGTTATCTTGGCTATGGACGGGCATTGCTCCTATCCACCTTATTAGTCCATCCATTTACCTAGTTCATCTACATTCTAGAACAACATCACTTAATTGCTCATCTACATTCTAGAACATCACTTAATTGTTGCTACCTATTGATGTTGTTAGTTGTCTTGGCTATGGACGGGCTTGCTTTCACCTACCTCATTGTAAAAAGTGTTGTTATTGTATTTCTTGCTCAAAAAGGTATCATTCAACAACCAATATTATCTCCATTGCTATTAAAAGTGTCTTCCTTCCTAGATCTAAAGTCTAAATGATTATTTTTAATGGATGATAATTTTCTATTATGTTTTGATAAACTTTTTAGTTGATTTAGGCATAGCTATAGGAGCAAAGAAATGCACAAGCCTTAAGAATTTTGCTACAAGATTTGGCCATCACACAACAAAATAGTGTAAATCTAAAATATGCAATAAGCAACAATATATTTGAATTAGTCTTCATCCATAACATAGTTTAAATCTAAAATATGCAATAAGAAACAATATATTTGAATTAGTCTTCATCCATAACATAGTTTTTTCATTTTATTCCAATTTGCACGAAGAGAATGATCAATTTAAGCTCTTTTTTCTAAATGTAGCATTAATAAGCATTTTTCTTTTTGTTTAATTTCTAGAACCATATATTATCTAAAATGTTGTATATGATTTGTTGCTAAAGGTCTCTTGGTTGCCCACATTAGCGATTTGTATGTACAAAAAATGGTGGGATAATTGTATTATTTATTATATTTATCTCGCTCCCATATAATTTTTAAAGTTAGATCATCTAGATATGTAAGAGTCAAAAGTAATGTTCCTTTAAAATTTAAAATTGGACTTACTCTTTAAGACTATTTATGTTATGACTTTGGTCATATTGTATTAGTGTCATTAATTTTAGTAGTTTTAAAAAATAGACTCATAGGCTTCCAATGATATATTACATGATTGATTTATCTAAATCCAAGTGGTAGACATTAATAATTGAAAATGAGGTAGCTATATAGAATTGTAATCTACAATAATATTTCCTACCCCAATTGTAGTTGTAAGCTTCATACAACTGTAACTTAGTTACATGGTGTCAACATTTTTTATATAACCACTTGTTTTAGACTTTATCCCCATTTCCAGACACATTACAAAGTCAAAAAAATGGTTTGAGACCGTTAGATATGATGCAAGGTAAGTTTGAAGAAATAATTATCAAATTAATCAACTAAACATTAGCATGAATACCAATGTTTAAATAAAACAAATAATAGACAAACTAACTAATTCCCCTCTAAACACACTAACAAACACATTAGGTTAGGTAGAGAGTTAGATTTAGGATTGACTACCCTAGGATATTTAGGCTAGTTACCATTAGATATTTAGGACAGTAAATATCTATATGGTAGAAAGTAAAATAGTAAATGTAGTAATAAATCCTAAGTAGTGTAATGCAATACACTAGCTTATTTTATCTAGTGGAGTAATTGGTAAGTATCCCAAGTAATGGAATATTACTCTAACATCCTCCCTTATTACATTATTTGGGTAATACATACATATCCCTCTATACAACAATATTTGGGTAAAGTATATAACTGCCCCAATACAATGAAGAAGATGTTGATCTGCTGGTTCTTTGCTCTGTCACAGTGCTCTGGCTGCTCCTAAGTAAAAAGTGGGTCATTCCTCACTTTGTCTTCACGCCAACGAATGTCCTTATGGTAATCACATCATCCAACCGAATTGCATGGGTAACCAGCCGCTACAATCGCTCGGTGTAGTAGAATAGATCACTTCATACAAGGTTCATTCATTTACAATATGAATTTGCAAAAGATAAGGTAGCTAAGGTGTCGATCGCTGCTGAAAATGCACCCTTATAAGTTCCCCCCTTCTCGTTGCAAAACATAGTGTAATTAATTTTTGAAGGAAGTGTGACTAAGGTGTCGGTCGAAGCCGAAAATGCACCCTTATAAGCCTTCTTCCTTATTACAAAAATCAGTGAAGAAAAGAAATGGATATCCCCCCTCAATTGCAAAAAGTGTGCAACGTAAGAGTGTTGTGAAGGATTTACAAATATTGCCTCCTAGACAATTTTACATCACAAAAAATTTGCTCCTCTTTGTTACAAGTACTTCAAACACCTAGAATTTGCTATTTATGAAGCCTAAAAGAGGTACAAGCACCCCTTATTGCAAGGTCTTCAAACAAAAAACTTATGCTATTTATGAAGCCTAAAAGAAGAGAGAGAGAAAGTGGTGCTTTTGCCCAAGGGACACATGTGTTTTCCCTTTACAAAACTGTTTTAGCAATTAGCACTCTATGTGCTTTCTCTGAACCAGAATCAGAATCTGTATTAGACATCTCATTTGCAACATTGCCTTGGTTTTTCTTTTGACCTTTCTCTTTGGGAGGCTTGTTCTTAAACCAACATCTCTTGGTTTGATGAGTGTCTTTATCACAGATTTTGCAATACTGCTTCTTCTTCTTAGTGTCTTGGCCTTGACCTTTGTTTTTGTTAGAAGAAGAGCCTTGTTGTTGATTCCAATTTTTCTTTCCTTGTTTATGTGAGAAAAATGCATTGTTGGATGCCTCATCTCTTTGGAATTGATTAGCTTCTTCAGTTTGAAGCATGTTCATCAACTCTACAAAAGTCACTGTCCTACCAGAGACTTGAAGGGATGTAATCAACATTTGATAAGAGTCAGGAAGAGCTCTCAAAATAATTGAGATTAAGACTTTGTCTTCCACAGTTTCTCCTAAGGTTTGCAATTTTGTTTTCAAATCGGCCACTCTGCAGAGGAAGATCTCTACTGTTTCTCCATATTTCATGTGAAGTGTATGAAGCTGTGTTTGAAGGTTAAGAATTGTGGATTGATTCTTTCCATCAAAGATGGTAGTTAAGGCATCCCATGCCTCCTTTCCAGTTTTAGCTTCACTTATATGAGGTTGGATATCATCAGTAATAGCTAGCAAGATCATTAAGGATAGTTTTTTATCCTTTTTTATCAAAGTCTCTTTGATCTGCTCCAGGTGATTGAGGTCTAGTGACACTTCCATCCACTATTGACCACAAATCCTCTGCAGTTAAGATAGATTTCATCTTAGTCTTCCAAGCTAAATAATTTGAACCTTTGAGCAGTTGGCTCTCAGTGAGATACTTGTGTATCATGGCCATCGTTTAGGTTTCAAATTTGATAAGACTAAGATGGTTGTATCTTGCACTATACCCTAAAAAGAGTATATAAAAGTTGTTTTCAATTTGCCTCTATAAGATATTTAATGGCACTTGCCTTAACACCCCTTCCAAGGGATGAAAAGTTGGAGGAATTTTAAGCCAAACAAAATAGAGCAAATGAAACAAGGGTAGGTTTATGTAAAAATTTTGATTTTGCCCTCTAGGATATTTAATGGCACCTGCTTTAACACCCTTGAAGAAGGATGAAAAATTTGAGGTTATTAAGCCAAACAAAGAGAGTGAATCAAGGTGATTTGTATTTTTGACCTTTTGATGGGGAGTAACAAAAAAAATAACTTGTTTTAACCTATGCAAAGTTTAGCATGGTTTTTGAGTGAAGTTTGGGTTGTGTGAAATGCTTCTTCTAATGTTGTATTTGACTGTTTAATTGCACACAAAAACATGAGTGTTAGTGCAATAATCAAAACATGAGAGCAACCCAAATTTTAATCACTCTAGGTGTCGAATGCAACCGAAAATGCACCTAGTACAAGCAATTTTTAAGAGTAGGTGTCGAGTTCAATCAAGAATGCACCTTTCTTACTCTGAAATATCCCCCATTTTTCTTGACAATTTTGTAAACTATAGAATAAAAAAAATGAATTCTATCCCCCCCTTAATGTTTAAAAAATGTAAAATTTAGAGCACTCCTTTCAAGACAAGTCGACACATGACCCGCGTTTGAAAGGCTTCCAGAACTAGTCGACACATGACTTAGTTTTTATGGACCCAAGGTTACAATTTCTTCTCTCAAGTTTGCAAGAAAAATGTGCAATTTTATGTCTTATATCTCCTTGGAGAAAACAAATGCACTCTTCAATTTTGACGTTTTGCAACAAAATTGTTTGTTTCTTTGTCTCTTTATCCCTAAGTGTGGAGAAAACAAAAGATATGGAATTGTTGTAGTTGCAAGTAAATTGGCTTTTAAAGTTTTCTAAGTTGAATGCTAAAAAAAAAAAAAATTTAAAGACTCTAATTTCTAATAATAAAACATCTTTTTTTTTTTACAAAAATAATCATTAATGATGATAAAAACTGATTATTTATATAAAAAATATGTAAAATTATTAAAAATTAGCTAAAAAATTATTTAATTTAAGCAAAAAAATAAAATGTACTATAGCCAACTTATCAAAAATTGCACCTTCAGTTCAAAAAATGGAGCACGCGAGGGTCGATCTAGCGACCTCACGCTCGTCAAGTTCAAGCTTGACCACTGCACTGCTGGGGCGGCTTTGAAAGCTAGCCCCGCATGCTAGTAATTGAAGAAAGGGCAGGTGACCTTTAAGTTTTGTGGGATTTTTATCCCACATTCATCCCGAAAGGGATGGATCGAGGATTTAAAAGCCTGGCCACGCTATTAAGCGCGTGATTTCCTGGTGGCAATCACGTAGGCCGCTTTGCTTCTCTCCCATTGCCACGTGTAACCTTCCCTCCTAACCAGATGTTGCCACGTGTCATGATGTTGCCCAACCTTTAGTCGCCCATGTGTAGCCTGTCTGCTCGTGCCAGGTGTCACCTCTCAGTTCTAGCCATGTGTCACCTCTCAGTTGTGTCCTCGAGATGCGAGTCAAGTTATGTTCCTATGTGTAGCTGAGTCGGATCCAGGTCTATGTGTAGTTTAGGTCTTAGATCGTCCCACGTGTCACCAATGTGAGGTTAGGTCTTCGTCAGCGCCTGGTGTGCTGGGCCAGGAGTGTGAGGGCGCTCCTGCCCTCAATGCACTCCTGGTTGGCTATGTCATGGGGGAGCGTGAGGGTGATCCTGCCCTCTAAGCTCTCCACTGGCGTAGCCATGGGGTTTGTGTCCCTATGGGTGGAAGCCTCGAGAAGGCCTCGTCCTCTTCACGCTTGCGCTCTTGTGGTCGTCGACAGACTGAGTCTTGCCTGGTCGATCAGCTGCGGTTGCCAGTGGATAGATTCCTATCTGGTTGATCACCTGCGGGCCCCAATGCCTGTGGAGGTGGGGTCGGGGAGGGCCTGGAAAAAAAATTCCAGATCGCCTGCCTCCTCTGCCTTCGGGCTTAGTAGGATTAATTAAATAAAAAAAAATCAATCATCAAACTATAGGAACTTAGGAATTGAGGGAGGAAGAAAATTAATTAAAGTCACCAATTGGTGCTTCCTCCTGCGCGATCAAGGTGTCCCGATGCGCTTCCTCCCTCCAGCTCCCTCCAGCTCTGATACTAATGATGCAAGGTAAGTCTGAAGAAATAATTATCAAATTAATCAACTAAACATTAGCATGAATACCAATGTTTAAATAAAACAAATAATAGACAAACTAACTAATTCCCCACTAACCACGCTAACAAACACGTTAGGTTAGGTAGAGAGTTAGATTTAGGATTGACTACCCTAGGATATTTAGGCTAGTTACCATTAGATATTTAGGACAGTAAATATCTATATGGTAGAAAGTAAAACAGTAAATGTAGTAATAAATCCTAAGTAGTGTAATGCAATACACTAGCTTATTTTATCTAGTGGAGTAATTGGTAAGTATCCCAAGTAATGGAATATTACTCTAACAAGATATTGATATCATTATGAACATCCCAAAAAATGACACTCCAATCATCATTCCCAAGGATGCAAAATTGACCACCTAAATTTTTATTCTTAGAAATCCTGTAGGAAGGACCTATTATATAGTTGTAGATTGTATCAAATCACTATGGGGATATATTTTGAACCTAAATACAATAAACACAAGTGACTCAATCAAGTAGGCAAAGCTCAAAGTTTTATCGACATGTCAATCTTTGATAACCTCAGGTTCCACCTTGAAAGCATAAGCACTTTGTAAGCAACTTGAAATATGTTTGATAAACTATTTGGTAAATAGAATGTCATCCAAGAGCATCAATTGGAGAACCAACTAATTAATCTTATGTAAAATATTTTCCTCATATTGAAGATTTCATTGTTAAAATCAAACAATTGCATCTCCAACTCAACTATTGGAAAATCAAAAGGATAAATGAGCATCTGATATATCTTATCCTCTATAAACTGAAAGATTCTTATTCTATTTTTTTGACTTTTTATTCTACTCGTGCGTTTTGTGATGCTTATAAAATGCCAACTGTTAATAGTTTTTAGGAGTAACTCTTTAACATGATAAGCTCTTGCACATCAATGCTCTTGAAAATCCAAGTTTATAGAACAAAGCCTTGATGAACAAGTAAGAAAAATGTGTGAAGCAACTCCCACTCAACATTCCAAGTATCAACATTAAGAATGATAATCCCATTAACTGCATAGGAAGAGATCAAGTTTTGGCTCATTCAGAGGGAAGAACTTTACTTGTCCTTATGACAATATTCTAGGTCATGATAAGTCATGTTGTCGTAAGAAGGTTGAAGCACTAGAAGCAACATTGAAGAAACACAACATCAAGTTGGATCCACCTTCTTCCTCTCAAGCAAGTAAAGTATATGTTTTTTAACCACTACTATATTTAAACCAACACCCATAAAAGCTTTAGGTGCTTCTCACCTTTTTAATCGTTTGGATTCATATCCTTGTATTTCTACAATGTCATTTTTTGAAAATCCAACATTTAAGGCTTAATGTACATGATGTAGCTTCATTTGATTATGATAATCTATCTTAGGTCTTTTTTATCTTAAGGACCAATGCTAAAATTGATTTATTTCAAAAATAAAAAATATGATTAGGATCAAAATTACTTCCATAAATGAATTATAATCATGGTAGTCTTGGAAAACATGGTCAAAACATTGTTACACTAATTCAATCTATATTTAATCCATCTTGAGTACGCATTAATTATGAAAATAAGACTTAATTACAACATGATTATTATACTTCCTTTCAATTTTTTATGCTACCAATTTCTCCTCCATCATCCAATATTTAAAGAGATAGAGAGCCTTTAGATGAACATCTATAATCTTCTAGGATTCAACAAATTTATTATTCATTGTGACGTATATTTTCACCTATTTAACATTAAAAGTAGAGGTGGAGATTAGCTAGTTCAAGTAGTCAAGATTTCCTATAGGTGTCTTGATCCATAATCATGGCAGTACTTATGACATACTTTGTATACATCTTACCTATATTTTGGGTCAATGACTAGTTTGATCAGATAATTAGTTTGTACCTTCTTCATATCTTCACTTATGTTTGTTTTCTATAGGAAGGAAGTCATAGTTAAGAGGATATGATGTGTAATTCCTCTTTCCATTCCATGCTTTGTAAATGATACTTTATCCTAAATTAAACTTAACGGGGGATGTTGATGTACTTGTATTTATTATTTGTTTGTACTTCTCATAATCTATTATAATCGCCATACTCAAAGGTTAATGAAATGACAAATTTGGTTGAAATAATTTTTTTATTTTATCTAGAAATTCAAGTAAGTTGTTGAGCACTTAGTATGAATCTTTCTATAAATTGAGGAGGATTCCTAGATTTTCCATGACCAAACCTTTTTATTGCCTACACCTGTTAGAGATAGTTTTATGTAAGTTATAATATGAACTATTATTAAAATTAAAAAAAGGTACATCGTTGTACCCAAATCATTATGTGGTGTTTGAGCTATTTTATTTGGTTGATCAGTTTTGAGCATATGTGATATATTACCAAACTCTCATAGGGGGTTTGGAACAAATAATTGAGAGTGAGGAGTTTTATGTTATTGCCAAAATATTATTTCATTGAATAAAAAATATTTTAACTCCAAATAGAACAAATATTAAGGAAGAATATATATGATCCATTTTTTTTATTAGGTTGAAAATTTGGGGGCATATAGGGGCCACCCTTCTTGTGAATTGAACTTGGGTCTCTATTAGGAAAGCCCAATACATTTTTCCATTTGGTGTCCCTGTCATAATTTCTTTTAAAATTAAGTTCACACGGGTTTTGATGAGGGGTCTCGGTCATAGTTGTAAGCTTACTACAGTGGTAAGGGCTTTGGCCTCTCTTTGAGAGGTCCAAGGTTCAAACCCTACTTAGTATGAGGGGACTGGAACCCCTCATAAAAACCTATGTAAAATCATTGAAAAAATAAGGGGTCTCAATCCTCTCTCACTGAGGTTTGAACTTGGGTCTCCTAGGTGAAAACGCAAGGACTTACCACTATGATATCCCTCACGGGTCTATAAAATCCAAAATTTAAAGTTTAGAGTTACGAATAATAAGAAATGATGTGTAAAAGAATAACAAGATGATATTATTATGGGAAAATAAGTCTAACACAAATAATATCTAAGAAAAGATGTGAGGATATAACATTGTACATGTGAATTCTTTTTTATTTCTAAGATTAGACAAAACTATAGGGAAAGAGGCTCATATTAAAAAATTCTTTAAACAAACTAGGACTCTAAGACCCTATGTCTCAAATGAGAAGAGAAACTTCTTATTTATAAGTTCTAGTTCAAATATTAATAATCTCTAGTTTAGAGTAAAGTTTAATATCTACCCACTAAAGATGATTACAAAAAAAATACAAAAAAAAAACAATTTCTAATATAGATGTTGTTGTTGTCCCTACCTTCCATATACTTCTTTTACTTCATCCAAGTAGCCCCTATGTATCCTCAAAAATAATGGAAGACAACTCTTGAGGTGTGGACACTTAACATATAGATCTTTGACTATTGTATGGACAAGGTACATGTAATATAACTACAACTAAATTCTTGGAAGTAGAGTAAGATATTTCTTTATTTATCATGTCATGTGATTGTAGGTCAAAACATGACCTCATTTGTAGTGCAAGAAGCCAATTTTTTTTCCTTTGAAAATTTGACTAAGTGTTTTAAAAGCTTGAGATGTTGCACAAATTCGTGGTGAACAAAGCTAGGTACTTTGTGATAGTGATGCTAGCATAAAATTGCAAAAGCCTAGGAATGCACAAGATGAAAAAATTGGGGTGCACAAAGCCAAAGTGTTCAAATCCTGAGAGCATAAATTTGAGCACTTTTTGGTGATGATGTTAGCATCTTTGAACCAAAGCTTGACATTGCATAAAAAAGGAATGTATATATAAAGCCGAGATGAACAAAGTCATGCACTCTGAACTAGTGACATCAACAAAAAGGAAGGAAAATCCAAAATCATGCAAGCAAAAGTTCTCAAGGTGGGATGCACAAAGGTGGGATGAATAAAGCCAAGCCACTTAAGCTAATGACATCAACATCCTAGCATTGAAACCCAAAATCATGCAATGGATATTGTAATTAAACAAGGCCGGAGTTGAATGATACTAAAGCATTAAATAAAATAAATGGTGCACAAATTCAGAGCTCATCCTAAGAGAACATCATCAAAACATTAGAAAGCCTTGATTTTATTCCAAGGAATTCTACAAGTGAAGAGATAAACCTAAATTCAAAATAAATGCTCATAAAACATCATTTTTAGACTTACAACCACCATAATGCCTTCCAACTATCCTAGCTAATGACATTGAAGCCTAAAAATGATAATCTAATAACTAAATTACAATAGTTTGATCACTTGTAGCAGGCAGTTGTAGGTCAATGGAGCTGATTACACAAAAATTTAAATTCAAACACAATAAAATTTAAAATGACCACCTCAACATCTTGAGTTTTCTTTGCCAAGCTATATTCATAACAAACCTATAACTAATTATAAGTCTTTTGCGATAAGTTTCAAAATACAACCTATAAATAAGGGGCTATACCTCTTGTTGAAGGGTCAAGTCTATAGTATTTGCATGGATGCTTGCTATATGATCTTGTTGCCAATTAATAAGAAGCGAGAGTTGTTTGGCCTCTATTGTAGTGTAATTATAGGGTTTTATGAATGTATCTTTTGGTTTAAGTCATTTCTATTACAATTTCATGATTATTTTATTCTGTGGAAGCCAATTCTACTATTTCGATCGTTGTTGGATTGCTATTCATTTGAGTCTTTAGAATGATTAAAGTATGTAATTAAAATTGAATAAATTTGTAATTACATCTGATAGTGGTTGGTATGTTAAGTATTATCTAAATTGATTATGTTAGCTTGTTATATGGTAGCATCCAATGTTATTACACTTTATCTCGTCCATATTTTGATCATTTCTTTAAACCCTTGCTTTCCCCTTACCATTTCATCTCTTTCCTTTTAGCTTAAATCCCTATTTTTTACTTCACAAACATTAAAAGGAGTTGACCTTCTCTAGAGGTTGAATTGAGAGAAATATCATTCATCCAAAAATTGTTGGCTAAAGTCTAGGACACATTCAAAATCCATAGACTAGGCAGATTTTACACCAACAATATATTTCTAGCATGCCTAGTGGGATGAATTGTGACAATTTTCTCACCTTCCTAATTTAAGAAAATTCTTGGTGGAATTCTGCCATCCAATATCATTCAATATTTTTCACATGACAACTTTTCTAATTTATAAGTAAAATTATCAAACCTAGTTGCTATTATATTTTAAATGCATATTGTGTTTTATATATTGACAAGATCCATAGCTAAAAAGCCAAAGAATCCACTACCATGTCTAGATTTGACTTCCTTTAAATCAAGATAAATTAAGCCTCTACCTCCAGAGTCTTTGTCAGAAAGTGTAGTTTCTACATTCTCTAGCTCTTCTAAACCCTTAGGAACAACTATTTCCAAAGTCATGGCTCACAATCAACAATAGGTCAATCACAATTTTCCTAAATGGAACACCACTAGACCATTAGGTCTGTCACATGTAAATGATATTCCTTAAGCAACGTTCAAATCCATGTTGACCTATGATGGTACATGCAAGATCACATACAAACATTACCAAAATTTGGTCTCATTGACTGTAATTCATGACATATGAGAGGAAGATATTATGGTTAGGCTTCTCACATTATATTTTAGAGAAAAGATACTACATTGGTATTGAACCTTAGAGGATGAAAGTATCCACTCATTGGATGGTTTGGCAAGACCTTTTATCAATGAATTCAAGGAGGTGGTAGATCCCTTTTCTCTCCTCACCTAGTTCATGGTCATTCAAAGACATCCCCAAAAAATCATTATAAATTTTAATATTAGATTTAGTAGAACTTGGAAAAGGTTTTCTCAAGATATTAGATCCCATGGTCCCTTGACATATATTTACTACACCAGAACATTATGTTTTGACCTAGGACTTCAAACTTAGTAGTCCAACATGACAACATTTCCCTAGGTCTATCAAGCCACTTCCACTACTAAACACACTCTAATATCTATGGGAAGGTTACCTCTTAGGGTTGTAATATCGTATTATGTAGATATAGTTTAGCCTACCCAACAAAATGAATCCCTTGTCATAATTACACATATTCCTTCAGTTACTCCTATTAATACTCCCAAGACATTGCCTTTGGTACCTAATCTACCAACCTTACCAACACATGAGCCAAATGAATCTTCAACAATGATAAATGTGTTGTCTACCTTGAAGACATTGAATAATAGGATGGCAACTATTGAAAAAAGAGAAGCAGAGAGATACCAACCAAGAAGATTTCCCTATGTTGTCAAAGACCATAAGGCTTCTACTAGTAATATTGTAAAAAGGTAAATAATAGTTACCATGATCATGAAATAGAATCAGTTGCATTAGAGTCGAAAGGTCATCCTTGGTGCATAGTGTGCAGTGATATCCCTAATGCTGGTACTTATGTAATGTATCAACATCAAGCTCAATTGGTCGCCATGGAGAAAGTTGAAAAGGCTAAAAAGGGTTAGATTAATATGTTGTGGGATAGAGCAGGTTATGATCACTCAAGATCCTTTGTAAGAAGAGTGTGTATTAGTATTGACTAAGTAAAAAAAATTCGCTACAAGTGGATCCATAGAAGTTAGGGCCATTCTGAGTCCTAGCTCAACCTCAAAAGCCCAAAGACCAAACATTACATGATATCAAAAAATATCTATTCTAGCTTGGGTCAAGAAAGGTTTTCCCCATGATAGAGCCTAAAAAGGAGTAATCAAAACCTAAACAAGCAGAAAAGGCAAAAGAGACTCCATCTAAGTCAAAAGAGCAAGCTCAAGATAAGATCAAATATCCTTCTATAATAAAGAGACAAAGGATAGAAGCCACTCAGGAATACAGAAGGATGTTCAATGAACTAGAAAGAAGAGAAGGGAAGAGATAGATTGAAACATCTAATTTCAACATTGTCAAAGAACTTAAGAAAATTCCTTTTAAAGTAAGTATGTATGATGCCCTTATGATACCTAGACATATTGATTTACTAAGGGCTTAATTAAAAATGATCAACTTGGGAGATAAGTCATAATATTGCTTATGATTTAATAATTCTTGGGGCCAAAAAGAATAGGTCATCTCCTTTTTACATGTCCTTGAGGATGGAAGGTTGGGTTGTACAAAATTGTATGATTGATTCCAGAGCTATGACTACTGTGATGCCTAAGGCAGTGTGTGAAGCTATGGGTATGGAATACACCTGTTCATGTCCCAAAGTTTTGCAATTGGATGGTACTCCTATCAAAACAACAAGAGTTATCAAATATATTCTAATGATGTTGCACAAAGTGCCATAGATTACTATGATTAAAGAAGTGGTAATTGTAGAACTAGAGCCATACTTTGATCTCTATATTTCCTGAGAATTTACAACAAAATTGGGAGGTTATATGTACCTAGATTATTATCATATGATAATCCCACATAATGGAAGACAAATTAAAATATTTTCTAAAAAACTGATAACTTATCATATAGAGTGGAAGATGAATGTATCAATACAATTATTGAAGAAAAAAACCCTTTAGAAAATATTCTTGAAGAGTTGCAAATCAAATATGAATTCTCTTTGAAAGACTATAATGCCTTGATCAAAACTGAAATTGGAACATATCACATCACAGATACAAAACATAAAGGAGTCCTAGCTATGACAAATCAAGAACTCCAAAAAACAAAGCTCTGGAAGCTTTACTTTGATAGAGCTAGATGCAAGAATGGAGTTTAAGCCGAGATAGTGCTAATATATCCTTTAGAAGGAACCAAAAGTTTCTCCTATAGTTTAACATGGAGCGACACTAATAATATCACCATATATGAAGCCTTGTGTCTTGGCTTAATGCAAGCAAAAAGAATGGATGTTAAGTTACTCTTAATTTATGGCGACTCTAAGCTCCTAGTCAACTAAGTGATAGAAAAATGTAACAATAAACATAATTACTTGAAAGCATACCATAATAAGGTATGCGACCTAATGGAAGGCTTTGAGGTATTGAATATAAAATACATTCCTAGGGGACAAAATGAGTTAGCTGACACGTTAACTTCTCAAGGAGTAAATTACATGCCTACTGCTGATTATGGCCAAAAGAGGAATAAAGTAAAGATGATATTTAGGACAACAATCCTAGATAAAGAAATATTTTGACAAGTATTTGAAGATAATCGATAGATTATCGACTTCTTGAAAAGAGAGGCAATCTACTCAAATCAACAAGAAGAATTGCTATAAGAAGTTGACGAAGAAGAAATTATTTAGTTAAAGAACAATCACATCCCAAAATGATTGATCACTTTAGAAATCTTATTTGACAACAATGACAAAAATACAAGGTATACAATAAAAAGAGAAGAGTTGGCTTACAAAGAAGTCCAAGTTGAACTAGGTAAAAGTCTAAAAATCAGAATCTACTGCTCCATAGAAGAAGTAGATCAATTCAAATTATTGTGCAAATAATACCAAGATATAATATCATGGAGTTATGATGACCTTTGGGTCTCTAAAAAGGATATAATTCAACATACTATTGAGCTAACACCTGAAGCTAATATATTTAGGTAAAAATAGAGTCTGCTTAATCCTAAAATAGAAGCAACAATGAAACATGATCTTCTTAAACTATTGAATGCCAAAATCATATATCTAATAAAGCATTCTATATGGGTGGCCAACTTAGTACCAATAAGGAAGAAGAACAAAGACATCTACCTTTGCATTGATTTTTGAAATTTAAACAAAACCTCATTGAAATATCATTATCCTTTACCATAGATTGATAAGATCTTGTAAAACATAGTGGAAGCAGAGAGATTTTCACTCTTGGATGGTTTCTCATGATATAATAAGATATGGATCAAAGATGAAGACCAACATAAAAAAACATTCTCCACTGAAGGCCCAAAATAGCCACATCCTTAGAAATCATTGAAAATTTTATTCTAAGGTATGAAGTTTCCATTTTACACATTTTCCAATGTATTTTGGAGTGGATCCACAACATGAGTTTCCTAATCCGCCCAACACTTAGTTCAATTTTTGCCTTGAGCAATTCTGATCAGTTTATAATATATTTTGGTATGAATTGGCGATGGGTCTCGATTTTGTAAAAGGTTTTGACGATGATGACGCCAGTGCAAAAAGAAGTACGAAATGGCGATCGAGAGTAGTTTTTTGCTCCGAGCGGCTAAGTGTCGGTAAGGCCAATTTCGTCGAGTCTCAAGAGTATTTTGGTGCATATTGGTGTCAAAGAGGCAAAAAGCACTACATCAGTTGCAAAGTGGCAACACAGAGTAATTTGCACCAATTTCAGAGCAGATTGGTGACAAAGTTAGTTTTACACTACAAAAGGTGTGGATTGACGACGAAGTGTTAATTGCACTAACTTCGGTGTGGATTGATGATTTCGCATTTTGACCAAGGTGATGTTGACATCACCATACTTTTTGTGCGAATTGTGTTCTGTTTGGAGCCAAAGGAAAAAGAAGGAAAGATAATAAGTGGATTGATAGCGGAACACATCTCACTCGCTCTTTAACATATTTTATGCTGGAATTTGATTCTGTAGAGTTGAAGCAACAAATGATGACATCAACAGTTAAAAAGTGTGGAATGGCATTATGGTTTTTTCCCTGCCAATTTGGAGAGCACTCTCAATGTTTTGATCACAGTCATTCACAATGAAGATCAACGATCGATATTTTACTAACAGTATCAAAGTATTTAAAAGCATTTTATTACCGAATCAAAGCGTAGTTAGTTGGAAGGTAGGAAGACGAAGCACCGCAAGGGTTTCAAGAACAAGAAACAGAGATAGTTGTAGATTGATGGCATAGCGAGCTTCCAAGAATGGTCTGCGGATCAGATGCGGTCTCTAACGACCTGAATGCCAACTGCCATCAACAAACCAACAAGTTGTAGAGAGCCAAGCTACCATGGCAATTTACTCATAGTGGATTTCTCGAAGGCCAAACCAGTAATATAATGCCAACAAAAACTCTCTACTAAGCTGTAAAAATATAATCTTTGTAATGTCTCCTCAATATTCTTTTCATTTACAAACTATAAATAGAGGTTGAACCCCCATTTTTTAGGGTGGGCTCTAGTGCGTTTTCTTGCCCTACTATAAATATTATCGTGAGATAATGGAAGGAGCATTACTCTAATATTTTGACTCAAATTTTTCATATTCATCATCTTGTGCAAGAGGTTCGAAGCCTTGAGTTGCATTTCTATTAATACTTGAATGGTTAGTTCATTCCAACTTATTGGATTACTAGTTGTGAGAGTAGTTGAAATATGTTCTTGGTTATATATGTATTGTTAGGAAGTTTATTTTTGTTAAATCTAACTATTGGTCTATTTTGCTATTTGGATTATCAATATTGGATGTTGGAATTGCTTTTTGCAATATATCTCTATTTATGCTTTAATGTGTGAAGGTTTCATTGATTTGGGTGATGTTAATCTTGAGTGATGAGACATTGGAAATAGCTTGTGGGAGTTTTTTGTTGTTGTAGTTGACTATGCTGTTAGCCTATCCAACCACTATTTTTTATAATACCTCTAACCCTATACCTTTTATAACCCTTATCTCAAAACCCTATTTGAGCTTTAATTGTGTCAACACCATTTTAAGTTGACAAGGAACCATCTTACTCTAGAGGTTGGATTGAAGTTGTCTTTGGTCCATCCAATTATTTAGTGCCGAGTTGTGACTATCAGGTGCATGCTTGGATAGAAAATTGGAAGATAGACAGTTATAGTGTCGAGTTAAACTTGATGTCAATTTGGTGCCCAATAGTTTTTGGCATGCCCGGTGGGACTAGTTCACAAGGAACACAAAAACCCATCACATGAGTTATTATTTTATCTCTACCCGGATGAATCAAGATTTGGTGAATTATCTTGACCTTGCTAAGCAGAGAGTAACAAATTCACCTGACGACTCCCTGGTATTCAAAACTAGAAAGGAATTACCCCTATAGATTAGTGTCCTTTCATGTATACCAGGTCTTTCAAAAGGAATAACCCTGATTCATATTTTTACTATGAGCTACCTTATAGAGGATCCATTGTTATAAGGAATTTAAACCAATATTTTCACTCAAAAGAAGAGCTTCCTAAGGAAAACCCTGCAGCAAATTCAACAACTCCTTTAGTAGGACCTACACCTGAAACAAATGGCTAGAAATGCAGTAGTAAATCAGGGAAATGTACCCCCAAATAAACCTTTACAAAAATACCCTAGCTGGAACATAGCTGTTCCCCTTAGATTAGCCAATATGAATGCCATTTCCCAGGTTGTGTCCAAGGCTATTATCACTTATGATGGATCTAAAAATATAGCATATGAGCACTATTGGGATATTTTGAATCTGGCAGAAATCCACAACATAAAGGATGAGGATGTTATTGTGATAATCCTAGCCCTGTCCTTTAGAGGGGAGATTTACACTGGTTTAGGACTCTTGAGGACAACACCATCACTTCATGGGAAGCATTGGCTGAGCCTTTTGTGGAAGAATTCAATGAATATGCTAACCCTTTCTCATTGCTCAATCAGTTCACATCCATGCAGAAACATCAATAAGAGACTATCTCAAATTTTAATTTGAGGTTTAGCAAAACATTAAAAATAATTACCTCTGTAGCTAGACCAGCTGCATGCCTTGCTTATATGTATTATATAAGAGCTCTTGGATCAGAGCTAGTCTTGCAAACCCAACAATCTAGGGTGGAAACCTTTCCACAAGTTTATAATGCAATAGTTCATGCAAAAAATGTGCTAATAAATGTGGGGAGATTACCTCCAAAATATGTACTACCTTACAATCTAAAAACCACAAATATCCAAAGCCAAGCTACTACTTCATCTTATATGGACCCCCTTTCCTTATCATCCCCATATCCACAAATGAATCCCATTCCTCAGCCAAAAGCACCTTCTATTGGAGTCCCTTTCCCTCCCCTTCCTTCTTAGACTCCTTAAGAGTTTTATGTCATTCTTGATATACAAAACACTTTGAAAAATCTGAGTAACATAATGAATTCAATGGAAAAGAGAGATATGGAGAGGTCTCAGCAAAGGAGATTTCCATATGTGAATTGATCTGTAAATATCTGTAAGTTATACTATTCGAGAGATCATCAAATACAGATTATGACATTTAAATTTCACAGGTCAATTCATCCACAAGAGGACCACTGGCAGCCTACAAGTTGCAGGCTTAGGACCGCTGGCGGTCTAACAGTAGTAATGTTTTGCCATGAAATAAAAAATAATTAAGTTCCTTACTACATGTATGTTAAGAATTCAAGTGCAAAAAACTGAAATAACTCATGCATACACACAAAACACATAATTTGTTATAGAGGTTCCCTTCAATGTGAAGGTACATCCCCTTTTGGTGTTTCTTCTGTCTTTATTAAGTACAATGAAGTATTACAACGACAAGAATATGCAGACACAGTCTCCTTCTCCCTCCTGCAACACCTCTGAACTCCATTACAGAATGACAATGGTGAATTCTAAGCCCATAGACTTCAAAACTCCTCTACCAATTTGTTCCCCCTGCAAATGAGGCAACAACCAGAAGTTATAGACCCGAAACAATCCTCTCCAGGCGCGGAATAACTGTACAACTTCCCAAACTAAAAAGCCAACCGACCATGCCCTTCCAACTTCCCAAAACTTGTGACCAGGAGATAGTTAGGCTTAATCAAATGAATAATTGCATTAACATAATCTTAGGAATAAAGCCTTCATTAAATAGATTACAAAATAGAGAAATAAACTAATCTTTCTATAACCACGCTAACTAACACGCTAATGTAGGTAGAGTGTTAGGTTTATAACTCTTAACCTAGGATATTTAGGATTTACAATTAGATATTTAAGACAGTAAATATCTACATGGTAGAAAGTAGAAAGTAGAAAGTAGAAAAGTAAATGTAATAATATACCTATGTAGTATATAATGCAATATACTACCTATTTTACCCTAACATCCCCCCTTTATTACATTACTTTGATATACAAAGTTTACTTCGAAACAACTCAAATTTGACACGTCCAAGTGCCTTGGTGAAGATGTCAGCAACCTATTCGTTGGTGGGAATGTATTGGAGCTTGATTATGTGTTTAGGAAATTCATCACAAATGAAATGACAATCTGTGTCAATATGGTTTGTGCGTTCATGATGGACTAGATTTTTGACCAAGTTCAAAACACCTAAGTTGTTGCAAAATATGTGAATAGGAAATTTCTTTGGTAGGCCCATGATAGCCAAGATGCGACTTAACCATATCGCTTCACACACAACTCCATGTGCAGCGTGATATTCTGCCTCAATTGAAGATAAAGCAACCACCTGTTGCTTTTTACTATGCCATGAGACAGGACCAGATCCAAGATGAAATACATATCCTGATGTTGATTTTCTGTCATCTAGGGATCCAGCATAGTCAGAGTCAATATAAATCTGTAATAAGAATGAGTTATTCTTCTTATACTCTAGACCATAATATACACTACCCTAAATGTAGTGAAGAACCCTCTTAGCTGCTTTCCAGTGAGAGACTTTTGGTTCCTGCATGAACCGAGAAAGATAGTTTATAGCATAAGTAATGTTTGGTCTAGTGTTGGTTAGATAGATGAGGCTTCCAATCATCTGTCGATATAGCGTGCCATCTACCTGTGGTGAGTCATCATACCATGATAACTGAAGCCCTAATTCCATCGGTGTTGCTTTGGGCTTACAATCAGTCATACGATATTTTTCTACTAAAGTCTTAGCATACTTTTTCTAAGTCACCCTAAGATGATTCTTCTTCTGTTCTATCTCAAGGCCAAGACAGTAGTGGAGAAGTCCTAGATCTGTCATATCAAATGATTCTTTCAAGTCATTTTTCATGGCTTTAATCAATTTATCTGAATTGCCAGTGATGATCAGATCATCTACATATAACACAAGAATCACTATTTCAAAACCTGTGTTCTTGATATAGAGATTTGCGTCATATGGACTTCTCTTAAATCCATGCTATAGTAGGTGACTATCCATTTTTATGTACCATGCTCTTGGGGCTTGTTTTAGCCCGTATAATGATTTGACCAATTTGCAAACTTGTTGCTCATGGCCTTCCTCAGCAAATCCAGGAGGTTGAGTCATGTACACTTCTTCTTTTAAGTCACCATTTAGAAAGGCGCTTTTTACATCCATATGATGTAATTTCCATCCGAACTGTGCTACCATAGCACAAAGAACTCGAATGGTGGTCATCCTTGCTGTAGGAGCAAAGGTTTCCTCATAGTCAAGGCCTTCCTTTTGAGCATAGCCCTTCACCACAAGACGGGCCTTATGCTTGTCTATGGTACCATCTGCCTTATATTTGACTTTGTAAACCCATTTTTAGCCTATGGGTTTCTTTCCTTTAGGTAAATCTACCAACTTCCATATTTTATTCTTGATGAGGGAGTTATATTCTACATCCATAGCTGCCTTCCACTGAGGCAGTCTAAGTGCTTCATCAACTGTAGAAGGTTCATTTTCATCAAATGATGATAAGTAAACCCTCTCCTCATCTATTTCCATATCATCTTCCCTTGCTAACTCTCTATCAATAGAAAGGTCTTGAAAATCTACACAAATATCATCAACTAAAGTGGATGCTTCAGTATTTTCTTGTTGAGTCATGCTTCGTGTCTTTGGACGATTGAGAGTAAGATCAGGTGGGGAAGTGAGTTTGGAATCTTTCATTGTGCTCGTATACCATTTGGGAGGATTTTTCTATTATGGAGAAGGAAGTGGTTGTTGCTCCTCATCATCTAGGTATACTGATGTAGTGTTGGGTGTGAAAGCTTCATCAAACACTACATCTCTGCTGACATGTATTTTCTTGGTAAATGAGTCTATCAATCGATAGCATTTTAAAAATTCATCATATCCAAGAAAAACACATGGGAGGGACTTCTCATCTAATTTCTTTCTTTTCTCCTTGGGTATATGCATAAAAGCCTTACACCCAAACACTCATAGATGAGATATGGAGGGTTTCCTTCCATTCCATGCTTCCTGAGGAGTCATACCTTCAAGAGCCCTTGTGGGTGCTCTATTTAGAAGATATACTGCAGTTTGAACAACTTCAACCTAGTAAATTTGCTCAAGATTTGCTCCCTTAAGCATACATCGAACCATTTCCATAATGGACCAATTTCTTCTCTCAGCAACTCCATTTGACTGAGGAGAATAGGCGGTGGTTAACTGTCTTTTTATCCCATGAGTTTGTAAAAAATAAGGAAAATTGCTTTGATGTGTATTCCCCCCTGATATGAACGGAGGGTATTGATGAAGCATCCTGATTCTTTCTCAACAAGATTTTTGAATTTTTGAAAATAGGAAAATGCTTCAAACTTCAATTGCAAGAAGAAGACCCACATCTTGCGTGAGTGATCATCAACAAACAATTGAAAATACCTTTTTCCTCCACAACTAGTAGACATGGGACCACACAAATATGTGTGAACCAACTCCAAAGGTACCTTAGCTCGAAAGGAGCTAGGTTCAAAGGGCACTCCGTGTTGCTTTCCTGTAAAGCAATCTGAGCATACTGGCAAAGTAGATGAAAGCGTAGACATTCCTTTCACCATTTTATATTTACTGAGTTCTAGTAAATATCTTGAACTTAAATGCCCAAATCTCTTATGCCATAGAGATGTGGCCTCTTTTGTGGTTACTGCCATTGTAGTATGTGTTGAGGTAATTGCATCTAAGACAAACAAACCATATTTGTATGAACCTGTTGCTATTTGTTTTCCTTTCTTGGTGATAAAGCAACATTTCTTTTCTTTGTCCACCTTGAAATTGTCATTAATGTGATTGTCCAAGATGTGGAACTGACAAGAGATTATTTTTCAATCCTGGTACATAAATAACTTTTTGAATTTTACATTCTCCATCTGGAAGGGAGACATAAACACTTCCTTCTCCCTGAACTCGATAGGTTTGATTATCAGCAATGGTGACCGGTCTACCTTCTCGAGTCTCAAATGTCTCAAACCAAGACTTATCGCTAGTCATATGCTTACTAGCACCTAAATCTATGTACCACACAGTGTCCTTATGAAGGGAATATGTATGTGTCATGAGCACCTTGTGTGCTCGTTTAGAGTCCGAACTAGAATCTTCAACTGCAATGTGTCCCTGTTGTTGTTTATTCTTGTTCTTTGGTTTGCCTTTGCCCTTTTTGTTTCCTTGTTCATTGGGCGGTTTGTTCTTAAACCAACATATTTTGGTTTCATGAGTGTCCTTGTCACAAATCTTACAATACTGCTTCTTCTTTTGAGTCTCTTTGCCTTTACCCTTGTCTGTATTAGAAGAAGAACCTTGTTGTTGATTCCACTTTTTCTTACCACCTTGTCTGTTTTAGAAAAGAGCATTGTTGGATGCCTCATATCTTTGGAGTTGATTAGATTCTTCTGTTTGAAGCATATTTACGAACTCGACAAAAGTCACTGTCCTTCCAGAGACTTGTAATGAAGTGATCAACATTCTGTAGGAGTCGGGAAGAGCCCTCAAAATGATAGAGGTCAAGACTTGGTCTTCCACTTTTTCTCCTAAGGATTGCAGTTTTGTTTCAATTCTGCCACTCTACAGAGGAATAGCTCTACTGTTTCACTTGATTTCATATGAAGAGTATGAAGCTGTGTTTAGAGGTGAAGAATTGTTGATTGATTCTTCCCCGCAAAGATGGTTGTTAAGGCATCCCATGCCTCCTTACCATTCTTAGATTCACTGATATGAGGTTGGATATCATCAGTAATAGCTAGCAAGATCATTAAGGATAATTTTATATCCTTTTTATCAAATGTTGTTTGATATGCTCCTGCTGATTGCGGTCTAGTTTCACTTCCATCCACTATAGACCATAGATCCTCTACAATTAAGATAGCTTTCATCTTAGTCTTCCATGCAGAATAGTTTGAAATTTGTAGTGAAATTTGTTTAACGTGTGCAAGATGTAGCACGATTTGTAGTGAAATTTGGATTTTTGAGTGTGAAGTGCTCTTCAATTTTTATGATTATTTAATTGCAAAATGATGTATAGTGCAATAAAAAAAAAAAAGAGCAATCCAAATTATTTATCACTATAGGTGTCGGATGCAACCGAAAATGCACCTAATGAAGCCAATTTTTGAAAAAGAAAAAGGTGTCGAGTACAATTGAGAATGCACCTTTATTAGTTTTAGAAAATCCCCCCTTTGTCTTTACAATTTTGCAAAAAATAGAAGCACAAATGTAACTTCTATCCCCCCTTAATGATTACAAAATTGAGAAAGAAAGCACTCCTTTCAAGACAAGTCGACACACGACCCGCGTTTGAAAGGCTTCCAGACCAGTCGACACACAACTTGGTTTTTGTTTTCAACACTCAAAAATAGGTGGTGCATTAGGATCAAAAGGCTTAGGAATCCACATGGGACCATAGCTTCTGTCCAACCCCTTCCATGGATCAGTATAGATAAGTGAGTGAGGAATGGATCTATGATATTCACGAAGCATACGACGAAAAAGTGATCGTGTTGTTTGCCTTCGTAATTCATTTCTCTTTTTGATGATTCTTTGTCTACGAAGAGCTTTCCTTACCCAAGATTTGATCTTCATGAAAACTTTGAAGAATGATGAAAAATATAGGAAATTTTGATGAAATTTAAGCAATAAAATGTGTCTTTGTTTCTTGTCTCTTTATCTCCACATGTGGAGAAAACTAAAGAACAACAATGGTATAGTTGCATAAGGATTTTGGCATTTCTATTGTAAATTTAAATGCTATAAAAAATAAAATTTTAAAGCTTTTTTTTTTTTAAAGAAAATTTAACATAAAATTTGAAATAAAAAACATCAATTTAATAGTTAAAAAAAATTGATATAATTTATTAAAAAATAATATGAGAAATTCTAATTTAAAAAACTAAAAAAGATTAAAGTTAAGCATAAAATTTTAAATAAAGCTTGACTTATGCCAAAAAAAATTAATTTGCATAAAAAAAAAATAAACTTGCTATATGGCGGGCGCGGGAGTCGAACCGTCGACTTCTGTTGGCCTAAGGCGCTAGCCTTGGCCAACTTATCAAGCCCGCGACTTGGTTCTCAGGCTAAGACGCTTGAGATTTAAAGAAGCCCGCGGGCTTCTTTTGGAACAAGTGGGATTTATCCCACATGCATCCTGAAAAGGATGCAGAGGCCTTTAAAGGCCTCGATGAGCAATTAAGCTCGTGATTGCCTTCGAGCAATCGAGTTCGGGCCCTCCTTTTTGTTGGCGACGTCCATGTGGCACGACAAGGGGGGTCCATGTGTCCTAATGTTTTCTAGTGTCTAGTCCACGTGTCCAGTCTATTCGGCATGTCAGGTCCACGTGTCTAGTCCAGTTAGTTTCGATCAGGTGCCAGGTGGTGCGTGGCCAGAGTGCCACATGTTGCCTAGCTATTGGTTGAGTCAGATTTGCATCACCTTGAGGTGCGTGCAGGTCCAAGTCAATACCGCCTCGGGGTGCATGTAGGTCTACGAGGAATGTGAGGGCGCTCCTTCCCTTGAAGCATTCCCTACCTCAGGATTCGTACCATGAGAAACGTGAGGGCGCTCCTGCCCTCTAGGCGTTACCGCTATGGTCTCGGTATGTGTGCCCAAGAGGGAAAGCTTAGAAAGATTTCCCTTGCCATGGGGAAAGGAGGGCCGCCTACCCTCGTACGCTCCTGTGGAAGGGACTGTGGACCCACAGGTCGAATTGCCGCCTTGATGAGCCAGTGGTCGTGATCTGCGTGGGGATGAAAAATTCTTCGTAGGTTACGATTACGACCAGGGTGAAAATGAACCTACGTCGAAATCTACATCTTGTGTTGGGATCTGTGCCCTACGTCGAGATCTGTGCCTTGCAATAATTAAAAATGCCTAACAAGAAAAATTGCCAAACTAAAAACTTAAACCTAGCTTAGGAGTATTAAAAATGGGCTTTAGGAAATAATTAAGGGTCACCAAAAAGAATGGTGTCGTATTTCCTCGCTCCAATAAAAACTCCTCGCTCCAACTCGGTACCAATGTGACTAGGAGATAGTTAGGCTTAATCAAATGAATAATTGCATTAACATAAGCTTAGGAATAAAGCCTTTATTAAATAGATTACAAAATAGAGAAATAAAATAATCTTTCTATAACCACCCTAACTAGTAATGTAGGTAGAGTGTTAGGTTTAGAACTCTTAACCTAGGATATTTAGGATTTACCATTAGATATTTAAGATAGTAAATATTTACATGGTAGAAAGTAGAAAGTAGAAAAGTAAATGTAATAATCTATCTATGTAGTATATAATGCAATATACTACCTATTTTACCCTAACAAAACCGACACGGGTTAGGACCGCTGGCAGTTTGGAAAATGTATAGGGAGGACCGCCGGTGGCCTTCTTCCTACACTGCCAAGTCACCAGATGAAGCTAGACATGACCAGAATCAAGCATGGATATGGGTGACAGCATTTTCCACTTATGAAACTGATCTCTGAGACTGATCCAATTCGGATCACACCTCCCCAATGAGGAGGCTTTTTTGTTCCCAAAAAGCTACTTAGGAATGAGATGGGGAAATAATTCCCCAGCCCTAGTACTGTTGTACCACTTGGCTTTGCTTGGCAACTGACCCTTCAATCCAATCAACCATAGCTCTTGTTCACCACTCCTTGTGGAACGAATTTTATTTTGCAAAATTGCATCTTCAAGTAAAGGATTCATGTGACTTGGAACTAAGTCCTCAATGGATGGCAAAACCTGATCACCTCCTTGTTCATCTTCAGTCAACATAGATGGCTCAAATAATCTCAAGTTCTCCACATTAACAACGGAATAAATATTCATGTAAGTAGGTAAATCAAGCTTGAAAGCATTGGTACTCACTTGTTCCACTATATCAAATGGACCATACCTGATTGGCTTCAATTTCTTGGCTGATCCTTGCATCCTTTCTTTACTAAGATACAACCATACCTTATCTCCCACTTGAAACTTGTGGTCAACTCTATGCTTCTCATGCCTTAGCTTGTACTTGGATTGACTTACCATAAGTTGCTCTTGCACTTTCAAATGAATTTGGCTTATTTTATCAATGAAATTTTCAGCTTGTTTTTCTTCTTTCACAACTGAAACTTCTTCATCCTCTTGTTGCCCAAACACACAATCAAAAGGTGAAGGTGGAAGGTACCCAAAACATGTCTCAAAAGGTGATTTATTTGTGGATGTGTGAATTGCCCTATTGTATGCATGTTGGATATAGACCAAGTGTTCATCCCAAGACTTAGAATGCCTACCACAATACCCTCTCAAGAGTTGCACAATAGTTCTATTTACCACTTCGGTTTGTCCATCCGTTTGGGGATGAAAAGCGGTACTCCTCTTCAACTTTGTGTCCATTCTCTCCCACAAACAAGTCCAAAACTTGCCCAAAAACCTTGAATCTCTATCTGAAATAATGGAGTTAGGCAATCTAAAATGAACCCATACATGAGTAAAGAAAAGAAATGCAACCTCTTGACCTGTGATAGTCTTTTTACATGGAATTAAAACACACATTTTACTGAATCTATCCACCACAACAAACAAATAATCATGTCCCCTTTTAGACAAAGGCAACCCACCAACAAAATCCATAGAAATGCTCTCCCAAGGATGATTTGGAACTGGAAGTGGCTGATATAAGCCCAATTTTCTATTGCTTGGCTTGCTTGTACAACACAAAACACAACCCCGAATGTACTTGGCAACTTGATCTTGCATTCTAGGCCAATACACATACCTTTGTAAGTGTGCCACAGTCTTCCCAACACCAAAATGACTAGCTACTTTAGACGTATGAGCTTCTCTGATTATCTGAACCCTTTCACTCTCAGGAACACACAACAAATTCAGTTTATACAGTTGGCCATCTTTAATGTGAAATTCATCCATACCTTCTTGATCATGCATAGTTGAACGTTTCAGCTTCTGATATACCTCACTGAAGTCTGAATCCTACAAATAAGCTTCCTGAAAGGCATCTTGGGCAAACGGGCAGAACCACAAAAGTGTCAGATTCACAAAATTTTGCTCAAAGAGGACCGCTGGCGGCCCTAACTCTGCAAATTTTAGACCGCTGGCGGTCTGTTTTTCTGCAGTAGGGGGCCTGGAAAGAAAGTCTGCAAGTCTGTTTTGGGCTCCTTTCTTGTATTTTAGCACCAAATGGAACTGTTGAAGAAACCCCATCCAACGGTAGTGTCTTGTTTGTTGCAACTTGGATTGAGTTTGCAAGTATTGCAAAGGCTGATGGTCAGTATGGACAATTGTTTCCTTGCCCATCAGATAGTGCTTCCATTTCTTCACCGCCTGAACTAGAGCATACAATTATTTATCATAAGTGGGATAATTCAAAACTGAACCACTAAATTTCTCACTATGATAACAAATAGGCTTCCTTCCTTGTAACAAAATCGCTCCCATAGCATACTCACTTGCATCAGTTTCAATTTCAAATGGTTGTTGCAAATTAGGGAGTGCTAAAATAGGTGCATTTACAATCTTGCTCTTAAGCAAATCAAATGAAGCTTGTTGTGACTTACCCCACGAAAATTTTTACCTCTTACCAACAATGTCATGCAATGGAGAAGCAATGTTGGAGAAATCAGCAATAAACTTCCTCAAATACTGAACAACTCCAAGAAAACTCCTTGCTTCCATCACACTAGTAGGTCTTGGCCAATCAACAATAGCCTTTACCTTTTCCGGATCAATCTTAAGTTGTCCACCACCAACAATGTGACCTAGATACACCAAAGACTCTTTTCCAAACTCACATTTGCTAAGCTTCAAATACAATTGTTCCTTACGCAAAGTTTGAAAAACTAGTCTAAGATGTGCAATATGTTCTTCCCAAGTTTTACTATATACAAGAATATCATCCAAATACACAACTACAAAATCATCAATGAAAGGTCTAAGAACTTCATTCATTACCCTCATGAAAGTAGCCGGTGCATTACACAAACCAAATGGCAAAACAAGCCACTCAAATAGGCCTTGTCTTGTTTTGAAGGCAATTTTCCAAATGTCCTCCTCCTTGATTCGTACTTGGTGATATCCACTCCTCAAGTCCAACTTGGTGAAGTATTTTTCCCCTTGCAACTGATCCATAAGATCATCTATCCGAGGCAATGGATAGCGATTTTTGATGGTGATTTTGTTCAAAGCCCTAAAATCAATGCACATCCTCCACGAACCATCCTTCTTTGGCACCAAAATGACCGGTGATCCACATGGGGAAGTACTTGGTCTGATCACACCCTGCTCAACCAGCTCCTGAATCTGATTTTTGATCTCCACTTGCTCCAAAACCGATTGACGATACAAGCCAATATTGGGCAAAGGAGAATCAGGTAACAACCGGATCTCATGCTGGATATCCCGAAGAGGTGGCAGTCCTGCAGGCTCTGAGAAGACATCCTGAAACTCTGTCAGCAATTTCTGCACCTGATCTGACTGAAAGAGGACCGCTGGCGGTCCTGATGTGCAGCAATGGACTGCTGGCGGTCCTAATGTCTCAGCATTTTCACCTGAAAATCTCACCATCAGCAGAACAAACTTCTTACTGACATTAATTAGCCTTTTTACCTGACTAGCTGTCACCAACGACATCCGTTTCTTGCTTTTATGGGCATTCACATTATAGGACTTTCCGTCTTTCACCAACCTATACTGATTTTTTCTCCTAAAATAAGTAGCATCTCTATCCCACAAATATGGATTTCCAAACACAACACCACATATGTCCAAGGGAACAACATCAACTACCACTTCATCAATAAAATTTGCACTAATACCAAATTTCAACTTACATTGCTTGGTCACTTGCAACTTGGCGTCATTGTGCACCCAACCAAGAGGATATGGATGAGGGTGATCATAGGTCTTCAATCCCAATTTCTCCACCAAACTAGTTGCAATCAAATTAGATTGTGAACCAGGATCAAATATGGAATCAATTCTCACCTTACAAGCTTGGATCTTGATATGGAAAAGTTGAGTCCTCTTCTCCTCAATGTCCTTGTCTTCTCCAACCGTTTGGACTGAAGTACAATTAATTTTATCATCAGGATCAGAATCATCATCAACCTCCTCATGACCTTCACTCCTAGTGATCATTGCATTCTTCTTTTCCAGATTCTTCTTCTTATAAGGGTACAATTCGGGATGAAGTTTCCAACACTTTGCATCTACATGTCCATCTTTGTCACAATGAGAGCAATGCCTAGTGTCACCTTCCTTATTCTCCTTCTTGGCGGTATTTGTGGTCTTCTTTTCTTGTTGCTTACCCTTATGCTTGCCTTTGCCTTGAGATGATTCTCCTTCTTGTGCCCCTTTTGAGTTCTTTTTGGAGTTGTCATATTGTTGCTTTTGTCTACCATCCTCTTCCAAATATTGAGCCTGAACACTCACTTGATCAAGATTAGTAGGATTAAACAACATAATAGTCTTTTGCAAATAACTATGCAAACCTCCAATGTACTTCATCAAAACTTGAGGGTCTTTGAGAGATATCCCAAGTAAAGTTGCATGCTTCCTAAATTCCGTGGTGTAATCTTGGACACTTTGTCCTCTTTGTTGTCTTAGAAATTGCCACTTCATGAGTTGCTTATTTTTATGGCCCAAAGGATAGAATTGATCTCTTAGAAGATCTTTGAAGTCATTCCAAGAGGATATAGGGGGTTCTAGATCTTGCCTTAATGATTCTACATGGATTTTCCACCAAATCAATGCATGACCTCCCATATTTAATCTAGCAAATGAAATTTTTTGAACATCATCAACAACATTCTGAATCTGAAAATATACCTCAAGTTGTTGCAACCATGTGTTGAGTTTTTCCGCATCTACCTCTCCTCCAAAAGTAGGGATATCAATTTTTGCCTCTACTTTGAATGGCAATGAAGAAGATGAAGCATGAGAAGCATTGCTACTTCCCGGTATACTCCCAACATTCAATGGTGGAGTGACTGGCTCCTCCCTAGATTGTCTTCCTTGAAGCAATTGCATGATGGTATTCATGTTCCTTTCCATAGCTAGAAATATCCTCTTGTAGTCTTCATTCGATATTTATTCTGTTGCTGGTTGTCCTTCCTGATCTGACATGATTGGTGCTCTTCTCTTCCTTCCAATATCAGGATCAATGGGGAACAACTCCATTCTTTGAGACCTTCTACCTTGCATTCACAAGCCCAAATACTTCTGCAACCGTGCTCTGATACCACGTGATCACTTCATGGGCAGCATTGGTTGAGCCTTTTGTGGAAGAATTCAATGAATCTGCTGACCCTTTCTCATTGCTCAATCAGTTCACGTCCATGCAGAAACATCAACAAGAGACTGTCTCAGATTTTAATTTGAGGTTTAGCAGAACATGGAAAATAATTCCCCCTATAGCTAGACCAGTTGCATGCCTTGCTTATATGTATTATATCAGAGCTCTTGGATCAGATCTAGGCTTGCAAACCCAATAATCTAGGGTGGAAACCTTTCCACAAGTTTATAATGCAATAGTTCATGCAGAAAATGTGCTAATCAATGTGGGGAGATTACCTCCCAAATATGTACTACCTTACAATCTAGAAACCACAAATATCCAAAGCCAAGCTACTACTTCATCTTATATGGACCCCCTTTCCTTATCATCCCCATCTCCACAAATGAATCCCATTCCTCAGCCAAAAACACCTTCTACTATAGTCCCTTTCCCTCCCCTTCCTTCTCAGACTCCTCAAGAGTTTTTTATCATTCTTGATATACAAAATACTTTGAAAACTCTGAGTAACAGAATGAATTCAATGGAAAAGAGAGATATGGAGAGGTCTCAACAAAGGAGATTTCCATATGTGAACAAAGATCAAAGACCTGGTCCTAGTAATAGTACTGGGTTAGAGTAAATGCAACATATGAAGAGCCTGAGTGTTCTTCAAAAACAAGTCTAGTGAATATCTGGTGTTTGGTATGTAATGATCCTCATGATTCACAATCTTGTGTCATGTACCAACACCATGTTCAACAAGCTATGGATCAAGCAGAAAGGAATCAAAAGGGAAGAGTAAATATGCTATGGCAACCTGACCAAATCATGGTTGGGAAAGAGCTTGATGAGGATGGCCCAATTGCTATTATGACAAGGTCAGGGAAGAAAACCTTGCAAGTAGATCCACAGAATATGGGACAATTCCAGGTTCCTTCTCAGAAAAAGAATGACCCACCTCCCCAAAGCAGTGATACTTTTCCTATTCCCCAGGCTAAAGGGAAAGAGAAGACAGACAATCTCCCCAAGATATTTGAGAAAGAAATCGAGGGAGACAGAATGAAGTCTAAGGATGAGGCTCAAGAGAGGCTTAGATTCCCTTCTATTACCAAAATATAAAGAATAGAAGCCACTCAACAATATAAAAGAAAATATGGTGAGCCAGAAAGAAGGCCTAAGAGGACCACTTTGGCTAAGTCTGAATACAACATTGTGGAAGAGATGAAGAGGATACCATCAAAAGCTAGTTTATATGATACTCTTTTCATTCCTGGCTAGATAGACTTGCTTAAAGCTTCTCTCAACAAGTATCCACAGGATAGGTAGGCCACCACAATCCTTAGTATACCCTCAGAAAATAAAGAAATATCCCCTATTATTTTGAATAATAAACCCCCTCCTTTCTATATCTCTTTAAGGATGGAAGGTTGGGTAGTCCAAAATTGTATGATAGATTCAGGAGCATCAACTACAGTTATGCCTAAAGCAGTCTGTGAAGAGATGGGTATGGAGTATACCCGATCTTGCCCTAGAGTACTGCAATTGGATGGAACACCTATAAAAATAGTGGGAGTAATAAAGGATGTTTTAATGAGGTTACATAGAGCCCCTGAGGTGACAATAGTACAAGAAATAGTAGTGGTTGATCTAGAGCCCTACTTTGGCTTATGCCTCTCAAGGGAGTTCACTACAAAATTAGGTGGATGCATGTATATGGATTATTCTAGCATGGTCATTCCCTTCAAAGGGAAGAGGATAAGGATAACACCTAAAAATCCTGTGTCTTATCACATAGAAAAAATTGAAGAAGACATGTGCAACCTCACTCCTCTTGAAGAGTTTGAAATTGTGGATAAATTTGAAGAACTGGAATTAGAAGATGAATTACCTTTTAGAGAGGATTACAGTCAATTTGGGATAGGCATGGGCACATATAGTATTTCTACAGAATCAGAGAAGAAAATTCTTGCTATATCTAATCAGTATCTGAGAGAGATAGAGGTATGGACCATGCACTTTGATGGTGCTAGATGCAAAAATGGAGTTGGTGCTGGTGTGGTACTACAGTCCCAATCAGAAGGGACAAAGAGTTTTACCTACAGATTAACATGGTCATGCACCAATAATGTTGTAGAGTATGAGGCCCTATGCCTTGGACTGATGCAAGAAAAAAATATGGGCATTAAGGTCCTAAACATATATGGTGACTCTGAGTTAATCATCCATCAGGTAAGAGAAAGGTGCAGTAGTAAGCACCATTACCTAAAAGCATACAAAAATAGGGTATGGGATCTGATGGAATCCTTTGATGCCCTAAATATAAATTTTATTCCCAGGAAAAAGGAATACTTTGGTAGACTCCTTAGCAGCAAGGGGAGCTAACTTCAACCCTTCTATAGACATTGGAGTCAAGAAAGACAAGGGAATCAAAATGATTTTCAGGCCTACAGTACTAGATAAGCAGATTTTTTGGCAGGTTTTTGAGAGTGATGAACAAATCATTGACTTTTTGGTAAGAGAAGCCTATCTCTCCACTATCCAAGAAGAAAATCTAGAGGAAATTGATCAACAGGATGTTATTCAACTTAGGAATAATCACATACCTAGAGGGTTGGTCACTCTAGAGAGCTTGTTTGACAATGAAGATAGGAAAAGAATCAGATCCATGGAAGTCAATGACAAAATATATAAAGAAGTTGAAATAGAAAAAGAAAAGAAGCTCAAGGTTAGAATCCGATGTTCACCAAAGGAAGAAGAGGATATTAAAGCTTTATGTATAAAGTACCAAGACATTGTGGCTTGGTCATATGAAGACCTCAAAGTATATGATAAAAGGATTATCCAACACACCATTGAGCTAGAGCCTGATGCAAAGCCTTTTAGGTAGAAGCAAAGGCCTGTAAATCCAAGGATCGAAGCCATAATGAGGGAGGAGCTCTTAAAGTTATTAAAGGCTAAGATCATATATCCAATTAAACATTCCACCTGGGTAGCCAACTTGGTACCTATGAGAAAAAAGAATGGTGATATTCGCTTGTGTGTGGATTTCAGAAATCTTAACCAAGCATCTCTTAAGGATCACTACCCCCTTCCATAGATTGATCAAATATTACAGATAGTGGTAGGGGAAGAAAGGTTCTCACTATTAGATGGCTTCTCTGGATATAACCAGATTTGGGTGAAGAATGAAGATCAGTATAAAACAACATTCACCACAAAATGGGGCACATTTGCCTACCAGAGAATACCTTTTGGGTTGTCCAATGCGGGAGCCACATTTTAGAGAGCCATGGATTATGCCTTTGGGGAACTTATCAATAAAGTCATTCTGATCTATTTGGATGACATGACTGTGTTCTCCCACAACAAGCATGACCACTTAGCACACCTTGAGCAAGTTTTTCAAAAGTGCAGAGAATTTGGCATTTCCCTTAATCCTAAGAAGTCATTTTTTGTAGTACATGAGGGAAAGTTGCTAGGTCATGTGGTCTCAAAAGAAGGTATGGCCATAGATCCAGATAGAATCCAATCCATTCTAGCTCTTCCACTACTTATAAACAAGAAAGCCTTGCAATCCTTCTTTGGCCAAATAAACTTTATCAGGAAATTCATTTCTGAACTTTGCATAAAAGGTCAGGCCTATATCTGAACTATTGAAGAAAGATGCAGAGTTCAAATGGACTGAAGTGAGGAAACAAGCCTTTGAGATAATCAAGCAGTCCATTGCCACCACTCTAGTGCTAGTAAATCCAGATTTTAGTAAGGATTTTATTCTTTACGCTTATGGAGCTGAAGAAAGTTATGCCTCAGTGCTTACTCAAAAGAATGATCAAGGTGAGGAGCACCCCATATTCTTCTAGAGTCAGACTCTCCATGATTACCAGGTTAAGTATAATTTTATTGAGAAACAAGTATTTGCTGTGATGAAGTCATTGAAGAAGTTTAGGCAGTATTTGGTTCAAAGCAAGACCCTGGTATATGTTGTTCACCCAGATGTAAGAAGATTTATTTTACAAGGTGAACTAGGAGATAAGAGAGCTGGATGGATCACTAAGATCCAGGAATATGATGTGGAGATACATCCCACCAAGTTGGTAAGAGGTAGGGCCTTATGCCAAGGTCTAATAGAGGTAACAATATCAACTAAAATAATAACTTGTCAGGCAATAGAAGATGATCAGATTGAAGGAGTACAACCAGGTGACTCTAATTGGGTAGACCAGATGATCAATTACTTTCAAACTAGAGTATGCCCTCCTGATATTAATGCATCACAAAGAAGAAGATATAGACTTCAAGATTTGAAGTATGTCTTATTACCAGAAGGGCTATACAAAAGGAACCTTGATGGAGTCCTCCTTAAGTGCTTAAAATATGATCAACAACAAAAGGTCATTGAGGAGTTCCATGGAGGGCCATCTGGAGGACATTTCTCAGGTAGAGTTACAACTTTGAAAATCATAAGAGTAGGCTATTATTAGCCTACTATATTTTTTGACACCTTCAAAGTCACTAGAGCCTGTGACAAATGTCAAAGGCATGTAGGGAGGACAAGAAATGCTTCATTCCCCCTCAAGCCAATACAAGTTGAAGAGCCTTTTCAACAATGGGGGCTAGAATTTATAGGGGTCATCAACCCTCATTCTTCAGTAGAGCACAAGTATATTCTAACTACCATAGACTACCTCACCAGATGGGTAGAGGCTATTCCTACCAAGAAATCAGATCAGGAAGTTGTGATCAATTTTATGGAAAGTTTGATTTCAAGGTTTGGAGTTCTGGAAGCCTTGGTGAGTGACAATGGGCCAGCATTTATAGGAGCCAAATATATTGAATTTTCTAGCAAGTATGGCATAACCATTAAGAATACTTCAAATTATTACCCTCAAGGGAATGGACTTGCAGAGTCTACCAACAAAAACCTATTAAGGATTTTGAGGAGATCACTAGAAGGGAATAAAAGAAGTTGGCACCTAATGCTGGAGCAAGCTTTGTGGGTAGACAAAATCACTATCAAGAAGTCCATCAAGAATTCTCCCTATGCTTTGGTATATGGCAAGGAGGTAGTGTTACCTATCCATTTGGAAATTCCAACACTCAAACTGATAAATACATAAGAAGAATCAGAGGAAAATCTAGTGGAAACAAGGCTGACACACCTACTGTAGTTGGAAGAGAAAAGAGCTCAGGCCTATGAGAACTTTTAGAAGCATTCTATGGACATCAAGGTATGGTTCGATAAAAAGGTAAGGTTCAAAAAATTCTAGGTTGGAGACTCAGTTCTCAGGTGGAATGTCGAAAGAGCAAAACCAGGACATCATCAGAAGTTTGACTCCTTCTGGGATGGCCCTTTCAAGATAGTAGAGGTCAAGGAGACCAATGTTTTCCAACTTGAAGATCTAGAGGGAAACATACAACCAATTCCAGTTAATGGTTTTCATCTTAAACTCTACTTTGATTGAAATATAAGCTCATTGTAATATATGTACATACATTGTATCATATTTCCTTTCTTTTTGCACTTTGTATCAAGTTTTGTTTTAATAACATGTTGTATAAAAAATAAAAATAAAAAAGAGAAAATTTTGCAAAATTGGCTAAGTGTTCCCAAAGGATGCAACAAGTTCCTATTCCACACTCAAATACACTAAGAGTGAAGTGGAATGACTAGCGGATTCCAATCCACACTCAAATGAACCACAATGCCAATGGAATGACTAGCGGATTCCAATCCATTAGGTTTCGAGACTTATGATGTGTAGAATGAGGAAGGTCCTAATCCACCAAAATCTAGAGTTATGTTGGGTGGAATAAAAGTTTGCAATCTGTCAATTTCAAGCTTATTTTTTAGCAGGGCAACAATTCCGTATCATACCACCTGGCAAAAGGAAAAGGGACATCTACAATAAATGCTAAAATCTCCCATAATTGAAAGGAGGAAAGAACAAAGCGATGCTACAAAGGTTGAAGCACATTTGAATTTCAACCAATCAAAGGTCAAAATGCCACCTCCAAGCCGCAAAAAGGAATGAGTGTTGATTTGAGAAGCGTGCCAATAGACAAGTCATGCAGCAGTCACATTAATGGTGGAAGACACGCATGCACCAAAAATTAAAAAGGGGCCGAGGCATAGGATGTTGCTCATTTGACAAAAATAGCGTTCACTGAGCGAAGGAGAGCGATAACAAAAGCTAAGTATAGTTTGTAATTTCCAAAGAAAATCTAAATCGTTGTTGATGAAAATGGCTTTCGAAGATACTCAAGGAGCTAGAACATTGATGAAAAATATAGTGGGCCATTATATCGACAAAGTAGAAGCTGTAGCAGATACGGAGTGGTCCTCACAGAGAGAATGAAGCTTAAGAGAAACATCAATAATAGATATAAGAAAGGAGTAGCCCTATCGATTGAAGGTAGATGTGCTATACTCTCTTCTTGTCTTTTTATATTTGTGATTTCGTTCATCCTTGTCCTGAGTTAATAGCTGCTATCATTAAATTTTATGACCCAATGGCAAAAGCAGTAAAAAATGCTAGAGGCAAAACCCTATTTAGATCACTATTACAAACTATCACAAGTTTTTTGCCCTAGGATCAGAGCCACCCGTAAGGCCAAAAGAGTTTAAAATAACCACCTAGGCTGGGTATTACTCTCTAGAGAAGTGAGCTAATGATGGTGAGTCATTCAGAAAATGGGTCTATAATCAACTCAAGGACACTAGGGCCAGGAAGGGATTACCCCAGGTCCCAATTTCCATTGAACGTTTGAACACCCAGAGCTATATTCTATGTTAGCTTGTATGGATGGTTTGGACTCTGATAAAATGGTGCATGGTTGGAAAATAGCCATTGCATATTGCATTTCCAATGAAAGGATGTATGAGGAAGGCACAGAGAAGAAGGGTATTAGGGTTATCTATTTTGATTGGTCAGCTTTCCTTGCTCAGAGAATGCATGAGCAATTAGTGAGAATGAAAAGAAGCTCTGATGCACCTTGTTTTAGACATTGCTCAAGCTTGGTCTGGATGTTTTTTGCTGCTGTAAGAGATATGATGCCCTGGATTCCAATCAAGGACAAGACTAGTGAAGGAGACCCCATTCTAGTTTATTACTGGACTACTCATCTGAGAAGTACTGAGTCTTTTTACAAATTTAACTTGGAATTCTTAGGGCCAACATTGAAAATAATGTATGGAGAATGCCCTAGGCTACCACCTCTGGCTAAGAAAATATTGAGAACAGAAGGTGCAGAGGAAGGAGATTGGTATCTCCTAATAGAGGGCATAATCATTAGACTGTATGGCTTTATGGGTAAGCCCTTTCTGCTGCCCCATGTTGTCACAGATAGGTTATTCACCTTAGAATACTTGAGGTAAGCAGAATTTATAGATTTGAACTATGGCTCTAGGAGAAAGAGGAGATCTATGTTGACCTACCGAAGTGTTGATGATATAACTATTACTAAGAAGTGGCAGGGTGAACAAATTGACCAATACCTGGATAGGTTGGGTCTATTTTACATTCCTCAGAGATGGAGTTATGATCCAGATGATATATTCTATAAAAGGAATATAGCCTTAAATGGAGAAAAGGCCTATAAATTTGAGAAGAGATCCAGGCCCCATTTTGAACAAGGCAGAAATAACAAAGAAACTACTCTTTTGGAGTGGAATGTTTCTAATATGGATCAACTTCCTCCATGGTTAGACTTTTATGAACAAATTATGGATTTTGACCCAGACAACAATGTAAAACATCGGTTGAAGGAGTCTACCATCAAAGATATTGAGGAAAAAATAGAAAATAAAGAGGACCCTCAGTCTCAAGAACCTACTGGTGAGGAAGCAGAGAAAAAGGGGAAATGGAACGAAGCTAAAATATCAGACTGGTGGAGGATGAGAATTGAGATTGGTAAAGAAAAATCTAGGTTTGGGATAAAAATTGATGGTGAATTTTCTAAAAGGTATGACAATAATGTCAAAACTTGGAAGCCCAAAGACCCAAGGAATATAGTGCTAATATAAAAAATGACATAAACTGGGTCTGATTCCCCATCCCCACCTTCAGAAGAAGAAGTTCAAGAAGAGGAACCTGATACTCCATTGACTATTGTTGAAGTCTTGAAGACTTTTCAGCCTTCAACTGAGCAAATAGAGAAATTTCTAAAAGGAGCACAATTGATGAGTAAAATGCACTATTCTGATGAGAGGGTTGTCAGTGCACCAGTCATAGAGATAGTAAATAGGCCTAAGCACCTAGCCCTGGGTGGATAGCCTCCAGATACAGATATAGACTAGAATGAAAAGGATGAGAACTTTAGGTTTACACCTCTGAGTTTCACCACTGCAACAATAGTGGAATTAAATCCTATTTCTGAATAGATATTACTAGAGGAAATAGTACAAGAAGGGTTATCTGAGGAAGAGATAGAAAGTGAGAAAGTTACCTTTCAAGTTTTTTAGAGAAAAGCCAAAAGGGCCCCAGAAAGAATTGAGAAAGAGATTTCAAAGAAGCAGAGGTTGGATAAAGAGGATATAGTTGAGAAAACAACTATTTCAGCTATGAAAGAATTGATACAACAAGAACAATAGCAGATCATAGAGATAACTCCACAACACCCTACATCAGTAGGTGAAGGTATGGTCTCTAATCCCTCTTCTCCTCTTCCTCCTCCAAATTCCCCAAGGAAATCTCCCTCCCTTTCTGAGCAAGAAGTTGTAACAAAGGTACCTTCTCCACCTCATAGTCCACCACCTATTTCTTCAGTCACTACTGAGGTACAAACCAACCCATCTCCTCCAAGGTCACCATAAATTCCACCTTCATCATCCAAAATTCCACCTTCATCATCTGAGAATCCCCTTTCATCATCTCCCATAGTTCCATCCTCACCATTACAACCACCACCCTCATCTGAGAAGCAAACTATTTCAAGTACACCCACTCACCCATCTGTGAGTCTCACTTCAGTTTCCATGAGTTTACCAATTGCAACAATGATAGTGGTCACAGATTCCACTATGGTCACATATTCTATTGTAACTACTTCTGCATAACTATTATCAACTATTGATTCTGTACTTGCATACCTTGTGTCTTCTTCTCCTCTTGCTACAAGTTACCCTACTCAGGCAATTTTGTAGAAAGAGTAGGAAGCTACATAGAAAATCAATGATTTCTAGGTAAAAAAGTTGTCTAAGCCTTCTAATAGGATGGCCACAAAGAGGAGAAGCATGTTTGTTGATCCAGTTTCAAGGTAAAGGACATCTAGATCCATGATTCCCCTTGTGAGTAAGCCTAAAACTGAGATGACTGCCCAAGATTATCGTATAGAAGAGTATACAGAAGATATTGAGAAGTTGCCTGATGAAGATGAATTGGTCATAGCCAAAGCCCACTTGGAAACTTTTTATGTAAAAAATGATATATTCAAAGAAAATGTGGGTAAGTTGGAAAAGCAAATTGAAAAGCTTCAAAAAACTATCAACAATCATAAAGAAGTGGAGAAATCTTTGAGAAAAGAAGCTAAGAGCTGGCAAGAGAAGTTTCAAGAAGCTAATAAGCTCAAGGAGTAGATTGAAGAGCACCAGAAAAAGAATGAGGAGCAGGCTAAGGAGATACAAAGTTTGAAGCAACAACTTCAGATTGAAAAGGCTAAATCTTCTAGTTTTTCCAAGGTTGGACTAAAGAAAGTAAGAAAGGAATTGCTCTCTAAAGTTCTAGAGAAATGCTCAGGGCTACAACTTATTATTGATTATTTAGATGATGCCAACCACCTACTCCAAAGCATTTAGAAGGATCTGGATAAAATCACTAGAGAACTACAACCTATGGTAATTCCAGCTGAGCAAATTCATAGGTTGGTGGATAGTAGACTCAGTGATTCTGCTAAGCCAATCCCTAATAAGGAGTGGAACATTGCTAGAGTTGCTACCAAAATTATAGTGAAGAAGCACAGAGCACTCCAAAAGGCTTAGCTATTGTATGAAAAGATTGAAGGAGTAATCAAGGATGTAGTGGATGTTAATAAGGAAATGATCCAAATTGGTTTCAGAGGGTTATGGATGGAAGATCATAACTTGCTGTCAGTTGAAGAAATTAAGAAAAGTATTGGTGAGAGCTTACAAGATGAGTCTAAAATTGATGCTCTAGAAGAACCAATTGACCAAGAGCAAGCTTCACAAATGATTATTGATTTTACCAGGCTTAGAGATCTCATGGAAGACTTGGTAAATAGAGGAAGTGCTGCTAACTATGAAGATATTGGTGAACTCCAGTACATTTATAAGCAGCTGAAGGAGACTTCCAACCCCTCTGAAGCAACATGGAAACAAGCCCTACAGATTTTGAAACTGATGGTGCAGTTGTTTGGTGATAATGTTGAAGAGGAAAATAAAGAGCAATCTTCTCCAGAGGAGGAAGCTGAGCAAGATGTAGAGGATAATGTTGAAGAAGAGGTCCAACAAGAGGAAGGGCCAGATAGAGTTGTGGACCCTGAAGGGGCACAAGCTTAGCAATTTTTGTTTTGTACATATGTAGTCATAAGTTTTGTATTTTTGTCTGATTCATTTTTACTCTGACATGGTCAAAAAGAAACAATAAAAGCATGAGTCTAGAGAGACACATAAAATAATAAGTTTTGTGTGAAGGTATTTTTATCATGTATTGTAAGAAGGCTTTATAAGGAGAACATAGTTGTGTTTTTGCTGGAGCAGTGAAACAGTTTTGCTAGAATGGCATAGATATTAATGTTTATGGCATAGTCTCCATGTGAACAGTTATCCTCTAGGATGTATGAAGCATGGTCTCGATATGAACGTTTATCCTCGAAGATGACCATAAAGTTTTCAGAGGGTAGTGTTCATATGGAAATTATTCTTTAAAGCATTTTTGAAGATAAGCATTTTTGACTCCTGATGCCCAATGGATAAGACTCTGAGTTCGATGGCTTTGCGAGAAAATCCACCCGAGAGGCGCCAGAATGTAGGCCCAAAATGGCCACATCCTTAGAAAGCATTGAAAATTTTATTCTAAGGTATGAAGTTTCCATTCCGCACATTTTCCAGTGTATTTTGGAGCGGATCCGCAACATGAGTTTCCTAATCCACCCAACACTTAGTGCAATTTTTGCCTTGAGCAATTCCGCTCAGTTTATAGTGTATTTGGAAGTGGATTGGTGATGGGTCCCGATTCTACAAAATTTTTTGGTGATGATGATGTCAACGTAAGAAGAAGTGTGGAATGGCGATCGAGTGTAATTTTTGCATGCTCCGAGCGGCTAAGTGTCGGTAAGGTCAATTCCATCGAGTCTCAAGAGTATTTTGGTGTGGATTGGTGATAAAGAGGCAGAAAACACTACATAAGGTGTGGAAATGGCGACAAAGAGTAATTTTACACCAACTTCAGAGCGGAATGGTGACAAAGTCGATTTTACACTACAAAGGGTGCGGATTGGCGATGAAGTCTTATTTACACTAACTTCGATGCGGATTGATGATTCCATATTTTGACCAAGGTGATGATGATATCACCATACTTTTTGTGTGGATTACGTTCTATTTGGAGCTAAAGGAAAAGAGAAGGAAATATAATAAGCAGATTGATAGTGGAATGCATCCCACTCACTCTATAACGCATTTTATTCTAGAATTTGATTTCGTAGAGTTGAAGCCACAGATGATGATGTCAATAGTTAAAAAGTGTGGAATGGCTTCTAGTTTTTCCCACCAATTTGTAGAGTATTCTCAGTGTTTTGATCATAGCCGTTCATGATGAAGATCGATGGTCGAGAGTTTGTCAACACTATCAAGGTATTTAAAAGCATTTTCTCATCGGATCAGAGTGTAGTTAGTTGGAGGGCAGGAAGATGAAGCGTCACAAGGGTTTCAAGAACAAGAACTAGAGGTAGTTGTATATCGATGATGGAGCGAGCTTCCAAGAATGGTCTATGGATCAGATGTGGTCTCTAATGGCTTGAATACCAACTGCCATCAACAAACCAACAAGTTGCAGAGAGCCAAGCTGCCATGGTGATTTACTCACAGTGGATTTCTCGGAGGCCGAACCAGTAAGATAATGCCAACAATAACTCTCTACTGAGCTGTAAAAATATAATATTTGTAATGTCTCCTCAATATTATTTTCATTTACAAACTATAAATAGAGGTCGAACCCTCATTTTTTAGGGTCGACTCTAGTGCGTTTGCTTGCCCTACTATAAATATTCTTGTGAGCTAATGGAAGGAGCATTACTCTGATATTTTGACTCAAATTTGTCATCTTCATCATCTTGTGCAAGAGGTTCGAAGCCTTGAGCTGCATTTCTGTTAATACTTGAATGGTTAGTTCATTCCAACTTATTGGATTACTAGTTGTGAGAGTAGTTGAAATCTGTTCTTGGTTAGATCTGTATTGTTAGAAAGTTTATTTCTGTTAAATCTAACTATTGGTCTATTCTGCTATTTGGATTATCAATATTGGATGTTGGAATTGCTTTCTGCAATATATCTCTGTTTATGCTTTAATGTGTGAAGGTTTCATTGATTTGGGTGATGTTAATCTTGAGTGATGGGACACTGGAAATAGCTTGTGGGAGCTTTTTTTTGTAGTTGCCTATGTTGTTAGCCTATCCGACCACTATTTTTTATAATACCTCTAACCCTAAACCTTTTCTAACCCTTATCTCAAAACCCTATTTGAGCTTTAATTGTGTCAACACCATTTTAAGTTGACAAGGAACCAACCTACTCTGGAGGTTGGATTGAAGTTGTCTTTGGTCCATCCAATGCTTGAGTGTCGAGCTGCGACTATCGGGTGCATGCCTGGACAGAAAATTGGAAGATAGACAGTTGCAGTGTTAAGTAAAACTTGATGTCAATTCGGTGCCCAAAATCCACCAAATACAGGATATTTGCATACCAAAGAAAGTTGTTTGGCATGTCTAATATCAAAGATACTTTCTAGTGCACACTTTGCTTTTGGTGAGCTGGTTAATAATATCATCCTAATTTACTTAGATGACATGATAATTTTCTCTCATGACAAGCAAAAGCACTTGGAGTATTTAGGGATGGTTTTTCAGAAGTGTCACGAATTTGAAATATCACTTAACCCAAAAAAATCAAATTTTGCCATGCACGAGGGGAAACTCTTGGGACATGTCTCTGAATAAGGAATAGCCATTTACCGAGAAAAATTTCAAGCTATCTTAGTTCTTCCACTCCCCCTTAATAAAAAAACTTTGCAATCATTTTTAGGGAAGATCAACTTTGTTCAAAAATTTATTTTCAACTTTACGTAGATAGTCAAATTTATGATAGAACTCCTAAATAAAGATGCAATATTGGAATGGACTCTTGAGAGAAATAGGTATTTTGAACAAATATAATAAAGGCTTTGGTCTTGATCAACCCAAATTTTAGCATGGATTTCATCTTATATGCATACGGGTCCGAAGGTAACTATGTTGTAGTTATGACTAAGAAAGATGATAAGAAGAGGAACATATGATGTTTTCTTAAGCCAAATATTTCATGAGTATCAAAAGAAATATAATTTCATAGCAAATAAGGTGTTAGCTATCATAAAATCACTAAAAATTTTTATGCATTACCTATCTCAGAGCAAAAGTGTAGTCTTTGTATTGCATTCACATGTTAGAAATTTCATCCTTCAAAGAGAATTGGGAGAAAAAAAGTTGGATGGGTCACTAAGATACAAGAATATGATAGTAAGATACACCCTACTAAATTGGTAAGATCCAAAGACTTATACCAACAATTGGCCACCACTTCAGAGCAATACAATATATGCATAGAAGATAGTGTTAGAGTAGATCCCAAAATTGGGAAACACTTGCATTAGCTTGATTGGGTGGATAAAATGATAAACTATTTTCAAAAAGGAGGGCATACCAAAGGTTTGAAAGCCTTAAAAAGGCATTGATATAGATTACAATCCTTGAATTCTATCTTTTTACCAGAATGATTATATAGAAAAACCTTGATGGAATTCTACTTCATTGCATAAAGCCAAAATATGTTGAGAAAGTGCTAACAGAGTTTCATGCAAGATTGTTTGGAGGATATTATTTAGGACAAACAATTACCACCAAAATAATTAAAGCTGGATATTATTTGTCCACCATATTTGCAGATTTGTTTAAAGTGGTTAGAGCTTGTGAAAAAGATCAATAATTTGTCAAGAGAAATAGAAATTCAATGCTACCGCTACAAAAAATTATAGTAGAGGAGCCTTTCCAATAGTGGGGACTAGATTTCATCAATTCATAAATCCAAACTTGTTAGCAGTCTACAAATATATTTTAACAGTAACAAATTACTTCACTTGATGGATGAAAGCAACAACCACAACATTGACCAATCAAAGATACAATGATCGCGTTTCTAGAGAAACTAATCACAAGGTTCAACATCCCAGGTGCTTTGCTGACTGACAATGGATTCACTTTTATAGGAGTAAAATTCATTAATTTTACTAGAAAATATAGTATCTATTTGAAAACATCATCAAATTATTACCCTTAGGGGAATGGGTTGGCTAAATCCACCAATAAAATATGTTAAAAATCATTAAAAGAACCATTGGTGAAAATAAGAAAAGTTACCACTTGTTAATTGACTAGGCAGGGTAGACAAAATAATAGTCAAAAGGGCAATAAAAGCTTCACCTTATTTGTTAGTCTATGGAAAGGAGGCTATTCTTCCATTACATATTGAGTTACATGCAATGAAATTAATGGATTGAGAAGAACTCTTTGATTTAGAGGCAATAGAGGATTAAATAACACAACTTCTACTGCTAGAAAAATAAAGAAAAATGGCCTATGATAATTTCCAAAAATATTCAACCGCGATGAAGCATTGGTTTGATAACAAAGCCACAATTCGTGATTACCAAATTGGTGACTTCATTCTCAAATATGATAAGGACATATAAAAACTATGGAATCATCAAAAAGTTGATTTATTTTTGTTTGGACCATACCGCATTGTCGCCAAATGAGAACATAATGCATATGAGCTATCAAATAACAATGGCCAAATTTTATCGATATCGATAAATGACCATCACTTAAAAGTTCTTCATTTAGGATGTTGTCACCCTTTATGCCATATGTACATAGAGACATAAAAATAAATAAGCCACGATGATTTTGAAAGTAATTGGCTGAAACTAAAATTAATTGACAACAATATTGTAACCTTGCACGCTTATTTGTTGAGGGGTAATAACAGAAAAAATCTGATTGACGTGCAAATTGCCTACACAACCTTAGAAAGCATGGAAGCTGATCATCAAGAAAAGCAAACATGGATTTCAACTGCCACAATAACTACACAACAACTAGTATAGTGTCTATAAAGTAGATACTTCAACAAAAACTTTTTCCCTCAAAATTTCTAAAGAAAAAAATTGTTGAGCTCACAAATTATCTTGAGCCAAAGCTACACAACCATTGACTAGTGTGATTTACAGAAGTGATAGATGAGGTAATACACAAGTGCAAATTGACTAACAATGGATGACAATACAAAAGCACCTACTAATTCTCAAAAGGCATAGAAGGAAAATAAGGTACTTCAAGACTGTACGTACAAAATTGGGGATACTGAAATCACCCTTATGTGAAAACAAAAGCAACTTTCAAAATTAGATGAACAACAAGCCAAATAAGTGTCACCTAGTAGCCCAAGTGAATTTGTGTGGCATTATTTTCTGTCATTTTACATGTATAAGCCTATTCATCCTTACCCAAAATTAGTGCTAGTAGTTACCTACTTCTATAATCCATAATTAAGAATGGTTCAAAATTATAGAGGAAAAGTATTATTTTAGCTCACCCCTAACCTTTCACTGAGGCCTTTGTCACAGGAGCCAAGACATGTTTTCAATGCTCGCTATAATTTTTGGTTTACCCATTGATAAGAAAATTCATGACTACTAGATTTCCCTAGCATACACCATCTCCAATCTACACTACTATGATGAGTCCCACTCAGACCAGTTTAACAATCCTCATTTTTTCTACTAGACTAATTTTTTATGCAAAATAATGCATGAGCAATTTATATAGCTGCAAATCTCAACATATGATACTTTCTAATATCCTTCACACATAGCTTGGCTCTTTTTGTATAACACCATAGATAGTATGTCATGGATAGGTGTGAATAGAGTAAATGACTAAGGATAAAAAAGAGCACTAGTAGATTGGATGACTCTAATTAGGGCTTTCGAGTCCTATTATCACTTCAACAAAGAATGTTTAGGACCAGCATTGAAGATCATTTATGAAGAGATACCCTGATTATCTCAAACAATAATTCTGATGTTGCAAAGTCCCTAGATGGTAGAGGGGGTTGATACTTTTTAATAGAAGGGATGATGGTGAGAATATATGGCTTTGTGGGGAAGCATTTTTTTGCCATATTACGTAACAGATCGAGTATTCACCATGGAATACTGTAAGCAAACAAACAACATAAATATAGTATTTTGCACACGTATTAATAAAGAAGCTACCTATGAACCACCCTTCACTTTTAAATCTATTATAGTAATGATGAAAGGACAAGGTGAAGTGTTATATAACAAACTTGAAAGATTGAGATTATGAAAAATATCACACAAATAGAAGTATGATCCCGAAGATAAATTTAAGGAGAGGATAACATACTTGAACAAAGGCAAGCCACCAACATTAAAAAAGGCTACCTGACATTGAGAAAATCTAAAACAATTTTGAGGATAATAAGCTCAATTGGAAAATTAGCAAGATGCAGGAGTTACCTCCTTGGAGAGATTTTTATGAGCCAAAGTACAAGGATCACAAGCTGACTAAAGATAAGATAGACACTATTACTAATAAAAATGATTAGGATGAATCCAAGATTATGGAATGGTGGATGTTTAGGTGTGAATGAGGCACTCAAAGATATAGGTACCCACTATCAATGGATAAAATATTTTCCTAAAAATATGATGAAAATATAGAAAAATAAAAGCCCCGAGAAAGGCAAATTAAAGCCATAGTTGTTAATAACCAAGGTGAAGAGGTACAAGAAGAAGAACCTACAACACTAGAAGAAGAAGTAGAAGTTGAACAAGTAGCTTCTAAAGAGGAACACATGACTAAAATTACACGAACATTGGAAGGGTGATATGCAAATAACAATGCTGTAATAGGCCCAAAGAAATAAGTGCCCACATGCGAGACCTTAGGTTCAAACCAATAGGCATCGACCTTTGTCCCAATAAATATACAATAAGAAATATATCCAAAGGGATCTCATATCATAGGTAAAATTAGATATACTAGAGGAGGTATAGGGAAAGCAACCACTAGGTCATAAGAGTTCATATAGGTAAAATAATAACCCTAAAATTTAGTTTTGGGAGAATCCTTTACTAGATCCCCTGCTCCAAAAATAAAAAGGAAAAGGAGTCAAATACACACATAAAATTCTTCACTTAGGCCAGAGCCCAAGTTTGTTCTAGGGTCAATAGAACATCAAATCCCCTAAGAATAATAAGTACCAATAGAGAGTGCGCAGGTACCAAACCAACCCACTAACAACAATGAGAGATTTGATGTGAGAATAAGGTCATACTTGCAACAGTTTCTAGGGATACCTCCTTCCAATAGCTCAAATCCTAAAAGAAAATAATTAGTAAGAAAAATAAAGGTCAATCCTATCAAGGAATTGTAGGAAAGAGCTTGTAAGAAACACAAGATCCAAGGGCCACCCCAACAACTGGATTAGTGGCCAAGCCAACAATAGAGTAGCTGCAAATGACAAAAATAGGTATGATTCCTCAAGACCCTACTACTACTTCTATTTCTCTAAAACCCATTTATGTTTCTTCTCTTTCTCCATCACCACATAATTCTCCATCGAGACCAATCACCCAAAATATTGCTATATGAAAAATCTCTCCAACCACATCCACTACACAATTACAAACCCCTATAGACACTACCACATAAACCATTTGCAGAATCCCTCCATATACCTTTTCCCTTTTTCAATTCATATTTCCAACATTACCACCATCTGACAACCCATCCACAACTACCATAAAAAAACTTAAGAAGATGAGCCAAAATGTGCAAGAATGGTGGAGAAAGAAACCTCCTAGGAAAGTAGAAGAACAAGTTACTCCTAGGCTAATGATCATAGTTGACCTAAAAAATTATTAGCAACTAAGAGTTGTTAGCTTTTGAGGTAGATTGCAATGGGAGATGGCAATCACAGGATGCAAAAATATAAGAGAAAGTAAATTTACGAGATTGCAAAAATATGCTATAAATAGAAATGATGGAAATGAATACAATATTGCTATGGAGGAAATGGACACTCCATGCAAGATGCTACAGGACTACATTGTACTCCATCACTAATGGAGTTACACAATAATACTACTACTACCTACTGTCTTGTCAATCTCTTACAATGAGGCCCTTTTATAATGGAAGATAGATTCCTTGGCCAACACTCTACCTAGTTGTACAAGGGACACCTTGCACATTTACAACTTGCACATTGACACTTGTGCATTTATTACATTGCATAAAGTAACTAGATAACTTCCCCCTAAAGTAATCTAATGTCCTAAGTATGTACCTAGGAAGGTACATTTACATGATCCAAATGATGTAATAGACTCTAACTCTAACACCCCCTGTATTACATTATTTGGGTACTGAAGACTTTAGTCTTCAATATGGATCTTCTTCCATTGGATAATGGAACTTGTATTCTCCTTCATTGCTTACTGTGATCAGATTCAACCAGTAGTTTGTTTCTTCAGTTGATGCAGAGTAAGCTGATGTTGTAGGTTCTTCTTTCAATTGAGTGTGCTCAATAGGTTCAATATTTGTAGTGTTGTGTTCCTTTTTGGCATACCTTTTCTTCTTCTTCCTTCTCTTTTTGCGATTCTGCATTGGAGCTAGTGGAATTTTTGCTTCATGGCAAATTAGTTGATCATCACAATAATATTGTTCCTTATTACTGACTTGCTTCTTGTGTTGAGTAAGTACAAACACAATCAATGATAGATAAATCATTAGACACTCTTCTTGTGAGAATATAATCAATTTTTGTGAGTTCCACCATGTTGTGAAGAGGATTTCATGAAGATAATTAATCAAGGCTGCAAAGTTACCTTCTCTAGATTCCTTAAGAAATAAGGAGAATTTTTCTTTATTGCTAGTTGATAGATACATGTACCCTTCAAGAGTATCTATTAAATTTTGAGAGTAAAATTCTACTTCTTGGAATAGCTCTTCATTATTGAAAGCTTTTCTTAGAATTTCATCCATGAGAAGTAGTATTTGAAAGAATGGATTTAATAGAATCTTAGTAGTATACCTTATAGCTCCCAATATTAAGGTATATGTAACCCTTAGAATATATAAGCTTGATTTGATAAAATCTCTTGTTAACTCTTAGGTTTTGTAGACTTCCTTTTATCTCCCTATTGATGAGAGTTCACAAACCTAATAAGTTTTTAGGTTTTGTAGCAAGCTTACATCTATCCAATGAATTTAGAACTTGATAATTTTTTATGGATGCTAATATTACCAAGTTTTGTAGAATGCCTTATGACTCCCTAGGATGTTTTGGATAGGATATATGATCAATATAGTGCTTTTTGTAAATTGTAGTTCAATTTTAAGTTGATTTTGTAAAATTTTGTAAACACCAAAAACAACTTTTCTATCTCCTTATTACTCCTATTGAACTAAGCACTATTTTCAATTCTTTGAAGAGGTTTTGAAGTTGGATTTATTTTTCCTCCTTTAAGTGTTTTGAGACAACACTATTATAAAAATCCCAACCTTTGAAAATTTTTAATAAACCTCTTTAAATACCCCTTTTGGTTGATTTTAATGTTTTCTAATTTCCAATTCCTAAATTTGATGTTGTATTCCTTATAACTCCCAAATTTGGAAAGATTAGAAAATAATATTTGCAAGTAATTTAAATTTCAATAATAACCCTTATTTCTCCTTGATAACCTTTTGCAAATATTAACAAATCTGAAATATGCTTGCTTAATAAATCTCTAATGTTGAATATTGCAATAGAAGATAAAATGTTCCCTTATAACTCCAAAAACCTTATATTAAAAGTAAGCTAAAAATCAACCTTTACCTTAATAGTCCTTCAATGTTGTACGTCGGTAGATTCGTAGCTATGTGTTGTGTAGCACTCATGGGTAGTCAAAGCCCTCTTTGACTGACATTGATTCACTCCTTGATTGGCGATCCTTCTCTTCTACAACTAACATCGAAAGATACCTTGAAATATGCTTTGTAGGGCTTCTCCAAATGCAAGCGTTGTTCATTGGTTTTATGACAACATCTTAAATATTTTTCTTACACCGTTGAATGGTGTATGGCTTGAAATAGTCATTTTATTTGAGTAAGCCTCAATGCTTTAACTCTGTTTGACTTCTCTCTTGCTTCGCTTTGCTGTGTTCTGCTTCACACTATTGTATTCTACTTTGTTCTCCAAGATCGACATCTTAAGTAAGATGGGCTTCGTGACAAGTGTCACATGAAGCATTACAAGGTAGGTGTCTTCAATGTACCTTCGATAATGATGAGGTTGGTGGTAACCTCCAAAGATTCTTAACTCCCTCCAAATGAATGTAACTCCCTTTAGGTGAGCGCTTGGGTCTTCATGAATGTTGGGAAGCTTAGAGAATTTGTGCCAAGTGGCACTCAAGGCTTGTGCATGCAAGCCTCCTTTCTAATGCTCCAAATATGAGCTTGCAACCCTAATTCTTCCTTTATCTTTGCACCCTACGTGAGCTTGCTATGTTTCTTGATATGCAAGCTTCCTTTTGCATGCTGGCTTGGTGAGGATGATGGATGGCTACAGCTAGATTGCTTCATGGTTCTATGGCACACTTTTGAGCTTTCCTTTTGGTGGACGTTCACTTCAATGGATGCCTTAGGTATAGCTCTTATCTCTGCACCTATTTGCAGGTTTTGTAGCTCATTTTTAATACCGATTTGTGCCCTTCTTCAGTGTTGGTTATAACAACCAATGAGTAGCCCTTTTGCTTTATATTTTATGTAGATAACCTATCACTGAATGCTACCCTTTTTTCTATGTAAGCATGAGTGATAATACCTTATTTCAATGGCTCCACTATTGTAGGTGGTGCACTGCTTATAGGGCTGGATTTGATGGAGGAAAATGATGTTTTTAAACACCTCAACTCTTGGACGTGTGAGCTCTTCGGTGGCTCCTTCCTTTGGCCACAAATCTGCTGTTCATGTGAGCTCTTTGATGGCTCCTTCCTTTGGCCACAAATCTACTGGATAAAGATATCCTTCTCCCCCTTGTAAATAGTAATACTTTTGTTCTTCCAAGGAACAAAAGAGGTGCCTTTTGTAATAAGTAAATCTTGCACCAAAATGAAGAATTTTTTTAATCCTTCTTGCTTCTTCTACTTTGGATGATAGTCAATCCAAGCTAATGAAATGTTGTTTTGAATAAGGATTCCTGCACTCTATGCTGAAAAAGAAACCCTTATATTCTCCTTGAATCTTGAGACTTCCAAGGTCTCGATTTGAGGCTTCCTTCAAGGACTTCAATGGTGGTTTTCTACTCCACCTTTTTGCTTGTAATGGTGGCTTCTTTTGGCCATGAAAGTGCTACAGATTTTTTTATAGTTTTTGTGCTTTTTAACAACACAAACTAATTGAGAGCAACTAGTTAAAAAATCAACTAGAATGGTGCTTAATAGATGCACTTTAAATGGTAACAATAATTTCACCTTATTGCTCCACTAATTTCTCAAAAATACTCTTAACAATTCCACTGCAACCTTTCAAGCATAATCTGGAATAAATTCTTGCAAATTTCACTACAAACACAATTGTAGGATCTAGTCTTCTTTTTCAAGATATAAGATAGGTAGTTGATTGTAACTTCTAAAATCTAATCAACTCCTAATTGTGCAAATGAACCTTAAAAGGAATTTTTCTCTTTTGCACTTTTGAAGACTGTAATTCAATTTTCCTCTTTGCAACTTCTGATCTAATATAAGGTGCTTTAACAAATCTGATAAGTAATCCAATTAATGAATTTACTTGCACCAATAGTTGCTTACCTTTTTTGACAACTTTTGTAGAGGATGTAGATCAAGCTTGTTGCTTTAGATTTTTGCAACTTTTGTTAGCTTTTCCAAAAAGCTCCTCCTTCACCAAAAAGAGATCTCAAACTTTCTTTCACGAGCCTGGGGTTTGGTGGTTTGTTCTTCTCTAGTAATATTCTCCTTTCTGCTATGGATTTAGAGGAATATTTATGCCTTCTTGAAAGGTAATCTTCAAATCTCTCGACTTTGACAAGCTTCTTTTATCTTCAAGTCTTCTTGTCGAATTTTGACTTCAAGCAGGATCTTCTTCTCAAGACTCTGAATGTCTTGAGGTCTTCTGTATCTTCTTTGGCACTCCTTGCCAATTCTTCTTCTCTTGATTGGGCTTGTTTTTGGATGGTGATAATTGTCCCAAATATTTCCCTTATCATAAAGTTTCTCCTTGATGGAGAATTTCTCCAATGAGTTCTTCTAGGAACTCTTTTGATGATCTTGCTTCAACAACAAGGCTCTCCAAGCCTTTTTCCTTGAGACCTCTCCTAGGTCTTCGATTCTATAGCTACTTTGGTCTTCCTTGAGACCTTCTTCTTCAAATTTTAGAATTGAGATCTCCTTCTTGGATCTCTTGATTCTACTACTTCTGGATTTGAATAAGACTCTCCTAGTCCTTCTCATCCTTCCAAGAATGGAAGTTTCTTCAATGAGATCTTCACCTGATCTCTTCACCTTCAAGTTTGCTTCAGGTGTTGGATTGATTCTAAAGAAAATACTCTTCCTAAATTTCTTGTAGGAAGTTTCCCAACTCATTGAATCTCCTTTCCCTACAACAAATGATTAGTACTAAAATCTGAATCTACTTCTGAATTAGGTACTCTCTTCTGGAGTCTTCTTTAGGATCAAGGCTTCTATGGCCTTTTTTTAGATCAAGGCTTTTATGGCATTTTCTTAGATCAAGGCTTCTATGGCCTTTTCTTAGAATCAAGGCTTCTATGGCCTTTTTTAGATCAAGGCTTCTATGGCCTTTTTAGGATCAAGGCTTCTATGGCATTTTTTACTGTGAAGTTGAATTTATCGATAGAGATCTTCAATCTCTAGACTTCACTATGACTCTTTCTCCTAGAGTCTCTTCTGTAGTATTCTTCTCTTGCAACAACTAATCTCTGCACTATGAAGGCACTCCGACCTTCGGGCAACGAAGTTGAAATCTCCTAGATTTCTATTGTAGGAGGTGCCCTAATCATCTGAGAGTTAGTTCCCTATAATAAAAGAAACTTCAGGTAATAGTAAACTTTTTAGATCTCTTAGATGAGCTTCACTAGTTGATTCATCAAACTAGTGGATCAAATGTTGAGTCCTTATCTTCACGAGTTTTTTGTAACTCTATGGGAAGACTCTAAGCCAAATGAATTTCACAATTTCTCTTTCTAGTCTGTTCTACCAGACAATCTTAAGGTAATAAAATTCACATGCAATGGGTTCAATGGAACATCCGATTTGCAAAAATTGAAGCTATGGTGACTGGCCCTATTTTAACAATAGTACTTTCTCGAAGCTCTCCCTACCACCTTGATTCTTCTGAATATTTTTGCAAGAGCCTGTGCACTATGGCGAATCAGGTTCACAAAAATTTAGGCTCAATAATAATGGTGGTTCTCCTCTCAATCTACAGTAGCTAGTTCTACTGTGACTAGATCTACCATGGCTCTGATACCACTATTAGCTTTTGAGGTAGATTGCAATGGGAGATGGCAATCATAGGATGCAAAAATATAAGAGAAAGTAAATTTATGAGATTGCAAAAATATGCTATAAATAGAAATGATGAAAATGAATACAATATTGCTATGGAGGAAATGGACACTCCATGCAAGATGCTACAGGACTACATTGTACTCCATCACTAATGGAGTCACACAGTAATACTACTACTACCTACTATCTTGTCAATCTCTTACAATGAGGCCCTTTTATAATGGAAGATAGATTCCTTGGCCAACACTCTACCTAGTTGTACAAGGGACACCTTGCACATTTACAACTTGCACATTGACACTTGTGCATTTATTACATTGCATAAAGTAACTAGATAACTTCCCCCTAAAGTAATCTAATGTCCTAAGTATGTACCTAGGAAGGTACATTTACATGATCCAAATGATGTAATAGACTCTCACTCTAAAAAGAGTCACAATTACACCGAGGGTTGATAAGATAGAGGTTAAAATGATACCAGATGATTTTCAAGTGCAAATACAAACAATAGATATCTCTTGGTTACCATTAGAAGACTCTCTATTCAGTGCATAGGCCCATGTCAACACCATTTATTTGCAAGGTGATAAAATGAGGGGAAAATATAAACAACTAGAGAAGATTGGAAACTTGGAGACAATGGAAAAAGAGGAGAAAAATGTTAAGAAATCCTTAAAAAATAAAAATAAAAATGAAAGAAAATGATTATGTAGCTCCCAAGTCGTCAGCAGATGCAAGAGAATGAGGAAATAAAAAAAGTGCTAATAGAATAAATTAGAATTTACAACAACTATAAAGAGAGAAAGAACGAGCAAGAGCCTTTCACTTCTCTAGGGAAACATTGAAGTAGTTAAAGAATAAAAACTAGAACACAATATTTCACTATGCCTTGGAAGATTACCTAGTTGTAGGCTATCTAAAATTTAGTACAAAAGCCATAGATGTAACAAAGAGAGACTTCACATAGGCTTAAAGCAATCTAGAAGATAAAATAAGATAAGCTTAAATCCTAATGAATTTGGATGGAAGAAGATTTGAATCGGCTATGAAAGTATACCAAACAACCAATGGAATGTAACAATAATTGTCTCTCAAATCATAATGAAAAGATACAAGTGGGTCCAACAAGGATGAGAGATGGTAGATAGATTATAGTTCAGGGAAGAAAGAATTATGGATCCAATGAAAGAAGCCAAAGAACTAGGATTCTAGGCTTCTAGGATAAAGAATCCTATCTTCATACTAAAGAATATCTCCAAGCCCAAATAGAATCAATAGCCAACAACAAAGGGAATATAAACCAATGTCAGGATCCTATTAATGAAGCCCACATACTCAAGTTCTTAAATAGGGTAGCTATAATACAAGCTAAAATTTGAGAGATGTCCATAAGATATCGAGATGCTTCCTATGATAAAGACTATCCGTTGGAGATAATACATGATAAAGTCATAAGACTCAAGAATCCTTCCTCATAGATCTAGACATTGGTCTATCAAGTCCTCTAGAGAGAAAATGTCTTAATCGACGAAGAGAATCAAGGGAATGAAGAAAGAGAAAGAGTGTAATGATCCACAAAATTAACCCAAGAGAGAGCTATTTTTTACAAGTATTAACTCACAAAGAAGACCCAATAATTTCATTAGTATTAAGGCATAACCACTTTTGAGTTCATTGTCGATGGAAATGACACTCAAGTGGATAGGAGTGGCCAACTTCTCATAACTTCTTAGGGTTAACATTTCTAATATTACCACCATTAGAAAATATGCCACCAGTGGTCCCCCCATTTCCATACACTCACTTCTATGAGACAACTTAACCATGACATAGGAATTACCCTTTAAGGCCCATAACACTTAAAGGTGATGTCTATTTCCTCATCCTACATACATCCATCTATGTAGGACTTATTATGGCATGATGCCTTAGTGATTAGTTAGTTTTATTTTCCCATGAACTAAGACCATTATCACTCACCTAATAATGATCATGGTCACACTTGCCCATACGCAAGGTACCCACACTATATTTCCCTATGAATGATCTGATGGATTGTCCCATACCAATCCACCTCACCTCATCGCCTAAGCCTCACTACTAGGGTTTATCATTCACAATTACCTTGTTGAGTTTTCAAATTACAACTCAGATAGGATAGGGTGCAACTCAACTCTAGGGTTAACTAATATAGCACTAATAACATGCCCAAAATAACCCCCTTACAATCCAAGGGTGTTGACCATATCTCCAAATGAAAATACAGTGCTATATTAAAACAAGATCAAATTCAACATAACATATTGCTAAAGAATAAGAATTTAAGTACTTCTTCAATCATAACACTAAAATTAGGCATGTCCTTTATTTACATGAAAGTATAAAATCAACATCTAGAAAAATCATAACCATAATCCATCATTTAAATTCTATCATTCTCTTCAATAACACATCTTTTCCATTTTGCAATTAATGATTTATTTTCAAAGAACTTAACATAAAAAAATATTAATTCATCTTTCATTCTTTGAACAAATCTCAAGATAATATAACAAGAATGTTTACAAGACATCTATTCCTTCATCATAATCATTGCATAGCATAACTTCCACACAAGATACTTTTCAAGTATTTCTTATCCCCAGATACAATATTATATTTCAACATATAAATACATAAGTGACCCCTAGTTTCATCTTCTTTCTCAAAGTATTCTACTTGATAGGTCTTCTCCAATGAACTTTGAATGAAAGTTTAGGGATCATGACAACTCTTGAATGTATGTGCAAGCCTAACATGCACTATGCAAGAGAAACATACAACAATGCAAAAGCATACATCATGTAAAACAAAATCATGCAAGAAATTGCTAGTTTGAGGGAATCCTATACTACCCTCAATTATGGATTCCTTTGCTACTCAAGCCTCATCCATCTCTTAAAAAAATCTTACTATTTCAAATAATATTTATCATTCCTTAAATTTTAGAATATTATTCAATACATCGTTCCACTTCTAAATTATACCATGGATTGTAAACCCATATATAATCCTTATATATTCATAAATTTAATATTGACTATTGCTTAATCAATATTAATAATACTAAAGTCTTCAATATTAATTAATAGTTTCATCCCATAATAAAACTACTAATTAACTGATAAATAAACAAACACATTATTTAATAAATATTAATAATACAAAGTCTTCAATATTAACTAATAGTTTTATCCCTAAAACTATTAATTAATTACATGATTAATTGATAAATAAACAAACACATTCTTCAATATTAACTAATAGTTTCATCCCTAAAACTATTAATTAATTACATAATTAATTGATAATAAATAAACACATTATTTAATTAAAAGAACAAAATTCATCAATATAATTATGTAATTAATTTATTATGTTGAAAGGTTTGCCCTACTCTTTTGGGCATTGGCTTCATCCTTTGCTTCAAGAATTTAACCTTAAGATGTGAAGTTTATTCATCCAAGTTTAGCTGATCGGTTAACTCTATGAAAAAGGAGATTACACTTAGTTTACATGATTCAAATTTAGGAAAAATCCAATACGTATAACCAACTTTAGACAATGATAATTCAATGAGAAGAGACATGAACGTTCGTCCTTTTGGTGAAGTAGGAAGTACTTAAATAGAAAGGATAATGACACACATCATAAGCATAAGTTAACAACCATCTAAGTCTAAAAAAAACAAAGACTCTAGAGGCAAAAGAAATATTAGAAAGTTTCAATGGAATCAAACTAACACAAAGCCTATTCATTTAATACCACCTAAGCAATCCAATGAAGTTTCATTAACTCTTTCAAAAATGAAGGCCATCATCAAGCAATATTTAATCTTATAAAATAAACTCTCCCAATAACGAAGACCAACATCAAGCAATATTTAATATAAATAAATTAAACTATTCCAATAACAAAGAACAATATTAAGCAATATTTAATCTAATAAATTAAATTCTTCTAGAAACGAAGATAAGAATTAAGCAATCAATTAAAAATTTCATTTAAATGAACTCCAACATCATTTCAGAACAAGACAATGTTAATGGCGTTGGACAAGGAGCATTCATCGACAATTCTATCTAGGTTACGAATTGATGAGAGGCTCCAAACTTTGACAATAAGCATAAAAAATTAATGAAGGCTGAACTACTCATAGAATATATACCTATTTTTCTAAAGCACTAGAAAATATTAAAGCACGATAGTTCTGGTGGAAGATAAAGTCATGTGCAAGCCCAAAATAAATTTTTTATCACAAGATGAAAATATTTAACTCAAGCTAAGGTCTATCTACATAATAGGATGAAAATGTCATCCAAAACTCCAAATTGAACAAACACCTACGATTCTAGGTGATGTTTGAAGGATATTGACATAGGTTGGATAAGGGTCCTTTAAAACCAAGACAACTCGCTTGCACTAGGTTTACCCATGGCCTTCAAGCATTGATGAGCGCATTTGAAGCATGCTCTTGTAGCACCATAGGAACAAAAATACTTACTCAAACAACTTAAGCACAAAATATTACATTGGAAAATATTGGAATGGGAAGAAGCTAATCAACCACGATGATGCATAAGGAAACGTAAACAAAAAAAACATAATAGTTTCTTACTATATTCAACAAGCAAGAATTTGAATTTAAGCAATATCAAGAGTTAAAATCCAACATATCAAGCATACAACTAGAAGGAAAATACCTTCATAGAAGCTCCAATATTTCCTCTTCCAGATCCTCCTTCCAACTAGCGATCTCCCTTTGCAGTCATAGAAAAATAAAACATAAATTGAGGAAAGAAGCAACCTAAGTTTGAGAGTGGGGGGGGGCATTCCTGCCACTTGCCTCTTCATCGAGCACTCCAACTGTTATGCAAAACCCATTACGCAAAATGCATTACCGTTCAAAAATTATTAATACCCCACAATGCTGACATTATTTTATGAGGTTGTGTTGAGGTTTCCTCTCTCCTAATAATGTTTATTTACTACATATGCCCTTTAAAAAAGTTAACTTATTAAAGTTAAATTTAACTTACTAGTACTCTTAAAGCAAAATTTAATAATTAAAATTTTCACTCATCTCATAGCATTAATTACTTTCTAATGCTAATGTTAATTACTAACATTAGTATAATATATTTTTATGTAAGGAAAAACAAGATAATAATAATTAAATTAATTACTCACTTTATAGGATTAATTTAATTAATACTGAATGTTAATATTAACCATTAACATGGATATTTAAAATTTTAAGTATTAATAATACTAACATTATTATTAATACCTTGATAAATTATTAAACAAACAATTTCCATGCTTTGAAACACATGCATAAATGCATCCTAATGATAAATTACAAGTCTAAGCAACACAAGGGCTCTTGCTAAAAGCTATCCTTGCCTAGACTAAGATGCACATAAAAATATCTACAAACAATATTTTTTCTTAAGCAGGTGGTATTATGATAACTACAAGGTTATCACCTACCTACGAAAGAATCCCCCTAAGCAGAGGGTAAGCGCTCTTTTGATTTTATAGCAACCTCCCTATATGATGATGCATTTTAATCAAACATATGTAAATGCATCTACGTGATGGTTTTACCCTTGTGGCTTTCAATGAAAATTCATCCATCATTTTCCTTTTCTCTCAACTCCAATGGTTGTCCCATACCAATCCAACTATGAGAGTACCTGGTCTTGCAATCACAAAATTCATTAGCAGTACCATATTTTAAAAATACTATAATCTAAATTTAAAACACATAACTATCAACTCATATTGATAGAACAAAATAGGATCATGCATTAATTATCAACTCATTAGTACATCATTCACACAACAAGGGTAGTCTTTCCAGGATGGGCCATTACAAAGAGCTACTACGGTGAAAATTCCCCCACGTGAAACTATTGGGGCATAAGATGGTCAAGGGACACTTGGCACACAAGAAGTGGTGCTAGACTGATGAATGACCAAAGTATGCCACCTTTGCACCATGAAAGTAAAGATAACGTGCAAGGTGTCCAAAAGAGGAGACACCACCTGGAAAGTTTAAAAAATATAGAGTTCATTTCTATTCCATCTCAACATCTATTTCACCAAATCATTTCATTCCATATTATAAGTCATCTATGTTTTCCCATTTCACATAAAATCATCTGCTCATCACATCTCTCAAATCTGGAAATATTTTCCATTATGCTAACTCCATTCACAATTTATTTCACAACCCTTTCGACTCCATACCCAATGGAATCAAGCTCTCTAAGTTCTTAATTTCCATAAGCAAAAATACCCTAGGAGGTGCCAAGAATATAGGTCAAATTCATGATCTCATTTATAGTACAAGAAGCCAAACTTATTTTCCTTTGAAAAATTGGTTGTGTTTTAAAGGCTTGAGATGCTATACAAAGCCATGGTGAAAAAATCCATGATTTTGCAATAATGATGTCAGTGTGGCATTACAAAATCTCAAGAATGTGCAAGATGAACAAAACCTGGGATGCACAAAGATGAAGCAACCAAAGCCCAAGAGCACATAGTTGGGCACTTTTTGGCAATGATGTCAGGATCTATAAACCAAAGCTCAATATCACACAAAAAGGGAATGTATGCACACATTCAGGATGAACAAAGTTAGACACTCTTAACAAGTGATGTTAGTGGAGAGGAAGGAAAACCCAAAATCATGCAAGCAAAATCTCTCAAGGCAGGATGCACAAAGCCGAGATGAACAAATCCAATCCATTTAAGCCAGTGATGTCATCATTCCAATGCCAAAACCTGAAATCATGCAATAAATATTGTAATTGAACAAGGCAAAAGATGAAAAATTCTAAAGCATTTAATAAACTAAAAGGTGCACAAAGCTAAAGCTCATCCCAAAAGAATGTTATTAAAATATTAGTAAGCCTCAATTTTGTTCCAAGGAGCTTTGAAAGCAAAGTGTCAAACCCAACTTCAGAATAAACACTCACATAATATCATTTTTAGACCTACAACCACCATAGTGTCTTCCAACTATCCCAACTAATGACATTGAAGCTTGAAAATGATAATTCTAATAAATCAGTTGTAGCAGTTCAACCACTTGTAGCAGGCAGTTGCAAATCAATGGAGTAGATTACACAAAAATTCAAGTTCAAATGCAAAATGAAATTAAAAAAGGCCACCTCAACATCTCGAGTTTTCTTTGCCATGCTATTTTTATAACATACCTATAACTGATTGTAATTCTTCTATTTTAAGTTTCAAAATACAACCTACAAATAAGCCATGACATCTCTAGTTGAAGAGTCGACTCTATAGTATTTGCCTGAACTATTGCTATGTAATATTTGTCATGACCCTCTCTTGGAAGACTTTTTTTGGTTGGATTTATGTTAGGATATGCATGATGGATATTTTATTATAGCTAGATACTTTTTCTAACCAAAGGAATGATTGACAAATTTATGTTCAATTTTTACAAACAAAGATTTTAAGGGTAAAATATGATGTTGTTAACAGATTGTCATTGATGCAAGATCAAGTTGTCTTATAAATGGGTATATTCTTTGGCAGAAGAGCAACCTGATATATGCTTTCTTTTCATATAAGTGACTTAGCATAATTTGCACATAAGAAATAGATCAAATTTTGCTTGCTTGGTTATGGACTACAAAACTTTAGTGGATATGATTTGAGTTATATTACGTTCTTAAAAAAATATAATCTCTTTCAAAGAAAGAGAATGAAGGAAAGTTTTGGTAAGCATAATTAATGAGGTGGACTTCATTATTTTCAATTAAAAGACAATATTTATTTGGAGTTGTCTTTTGGCCTAACGACTTTGCAAAAAGGTTTGCTATGGATATTTTGTTCTAAAAGACCCAGTAAGAATTTGAGCTAACACATTATTATTGTTGTTGCTAATTTTTTAGTTAAGAGTGATGCTAGTGGGAAAGTATTTTTATATACATGTGCAAATTATTGAGAGAGAAAGACAAGAGTTATGGCCTTCCTTTTTATTAAATTATTGTTTAATTAGAAGGATAATTGTTGTTAAGTATTTGCAAGGGTACCCAATCCTTGTGTAGATGTGAGAGCAAGGGGAGTGAACGTCATTGTATTCTCAGTTGAGAACCCACAATGAGGCTTCCAAAATAAGGGGTGATGGAGTAGTGGAGAAGTGAAGGCTCGATGGTTTTGTTCGGGATGGCCAAGAAAACTAGTAGGGAAAAGGAATTTGGAGTGCATTGGGGGGAGAATAGTTGCAGTCGCTCCGTGGAAGGAAGTTTTTAAGTGGTGACGTTAAGCAAAAGATCTAGTTCACTACAAAGCAACCATTGATTGTAGGTAGGCATACACTTAAAAACTATTGTCTTGAATTTACTTTTTAAAATGGTAGTAGAAGAGTTTCTAATGCTAAGTTAGGAGTATTATTCTTATACAACAATAATAGGAGTTCCTTTGTTGCATTCGCTATTTCGGAAATTGATGTGCACTTAACCTGTGAGCTAAATTATAATAGAAGAATTTGGAGTTGGCTTGGTCGAGCTAACAAGTTGATGTTATGAATTATTATTGACAATATTTTTCCTATGGTGTAGTAATCTATTAGGTTTGTTGAGTTGGATGTTAGAGATAAGTTGTTTATGAACTATCCAATCCTATTACCTTGCATGCATTATTCGTTGTGTATTACTGAGGAGCGGCAGATTGAGAATTCTAGGAACCCTTTTTACTTAGCTAGAGGATTAAAGAAATTCTCTTAGTTATAGCACCCGAACCTGGGATGATGTTCTTGTTATTGAAGAGATAGGAGTTCTTCTAGGGTTGTTGTTGAGTTCTTTGTTGTATGGAGGTGAGTCTAAGATAAGAAACCCTTTTGGAACAACCATTTTGCATGTGTCTTGTTGTTGTTCTTTTATGAGATGGGAGTATGTTACCGTCTTGAGCCTAAACAACTATAGTTGTTGTGAGATATGTTTGGAATGCCAGAATGACTCTCTTGAGAGCAATTTTGAAGACGAGTTGGTTGTTATTGTGTGTTCATCTAGGGATTTTGGTAGTATGGAGGTGGAGTTATCTACATGTTATGCAAGGTCTAAATTGAATTCATAAATTGCTTAGCATTGGAAGGAGTTTCCTTTGTATTGTCGAATGCTTTTAATTCTGTCACCAACTATCTTTGTAGAGTAATGCTTCTACCTTTACATTGACTGAGTCCATCATCTTTAAATTATAGAATTCATTGTCATATACTGAGGAAAGGAAGTTTGGTTTGTAATAGTGCATTTCTCGAGAAGCTAGGAATGTTGGGTAAAGATGTAGGATGGATTTAAATTCTGACGCTCCAATTTTTTTTATGCTTCGATAACATTAGTGAATTTATGATATGGATATGTATGTTCTAGTTTCTATTGTGCTTAGATATCATTAGTGAATTTATGAAATGGATGCGTGTTCCAATTTTTTTATGCTTAGATAGCATTAGTGAATTTATGAAATGGATATTTGTGTTCCACTTTCTATCATGCTTAGATAGCATTAGTGAATTTATGAAATGGATATGTGTGTTCCACTTTCTGGTATTCTTAGATAGCATTAGTGAATTTATGAAATGGATGTGTGTTCCAGTTTCTATTATGCTTAGATAACATTAGTGAATTTATAAAATGGATATGTGTGTTCCAGTTTCTATTATGCTTAGATGGCATTAATGAATTTATGAAATGGATGTGTGTTCCAGTTTCTATTATGCTTAAATAGCATTAGTGAATTTATCCTATGGGTGTTTCGGTTTGGAGAAGATTGATTGTGCTTGTAATAGCATAAGGTTACCAAAGTTGGCAGCACCCAATTTGTTTACTTGAAGGACAAGTTCCACTCTGGGTGTTGCAGCTGATGTACTCTTAAATAGATGACATGTTTTGGACCAAGTGATATTGCTAGGATGGGATGTTAGAATTTTATCGGACTGCCTATGGGGAGCTTGCTGAATGTTTTCTACATATTCCAACACTATTACGACAACAAGATTGAAGATATGGGAATAGGTTTCCAAGACGTAGATATAACAATGACTATATGTGATGAAGGACTATCTCATAAAGAGAAGCTAGAAAGAAATGTTAGGATTCTTTATTAAATATTTCAGACAATATGGGTTGTCCATATCCAATGTAAATATTAGCTTAATAAATAAAATAATGGTGGAATGATTTTGAGGTTGGGTTTCCCCATGAGGTTTCTCCTAGGATAAATTATGTGTTGATATGGTTTATTGTGTGGTTTATAATTATTCAAATGTTATTTTGTCTATTACAATAGATGTGTTTTCCATACAAACTTGTTAAGGTGTTGGTTAAAATATATAAAGGAAATAAAAATTAGAATTTTTTTTATTTCTTGGAAAAAGATAAACCATGAAAGTTTTAAGAATTCTCTATTCTAAGATTTAGTTGTATTAAAGATATAATTGTGTTTGGAAATCAATACCTTATATTGGTGTAGATAATTGTAGTAAATTAAGCTACTCAAAGGGATGTGGGAAAATTAATTTATGACCCTCTCAAAGAGAGAAATTATGGTAATGACAAATAAGTTTAGAGTTGAATAAACCTTGTGGCAACATGTATCAAATAGTAGTAAATGGAAGGGAAAACTAAGAAGTTTTAATACACATCATAAATGAGTTTGATGGGTTTATTTTGGAAAGAGAGTTGAGTATTCTCAATTAAAAGTTAAAGAATTATTCATATTCATCATAAAGGATTTTGATGAGTGAATTTAGATAGGAAGTTGAGTACCCACATTGACCCTTAGTAAATGGTATTGTTTAGTTCTAAATAAATCTAAGGTGTTTATATGAATAGAGAAATGATGAGGCAATTAAAGAATTGACTAGCTCATCTTGTAGATGAGAGGGATAGTCAAGTGTTATACGCTCTAACCCTACTCAGATAGACATGAGTAGTAAGTAGCATTTAGAGTGCTTCTTTCAATGGAATGAAAGGAAAGGTAAGTTAGCTTGCATGGCCAGCAAGAGAGATAACTTGTAAATTATAGCCTTGCACCTAGTACATCTATGTATCCGGATATACGCAATATGTAGGGATGGGTGTGCCTCAAGTGAGTTTTAAATAAGATAATAATGTGGGGTTACTTTGCAACTAAAAAATCCCAAAAAAAAAAGGTTAGGGAAATGGGTTATGACAATATTGTTGCTAATTAATGAGAAGTGATAGTTGTTTAGCCTTCTTTACTGTGTAATTCCAAGTTTATAAATGTATATTTTTATTTAAGTCATTTCCTATTACACTTTCATGATTAGTTTATTTTGTTGAAGCCAATTCTACTATATGGATTACTATTCATTTAAGTCTTTGGAATGATTAAAGTATGTAATTGAAATTTAATAAATTTATAATTGCATTTGATAATGGATGGTATATTTAGTATCATATGAATTAATTGTGTTAGCTTGTTATATGGTAGTGTTCAATTTTGTTACACTATATCCCATCCATATTTTGATCAAATTTTTAAACCCTTACTTTTTCCTTATCCTTTCATCCCTTTACTTTTCAAACCCCTATTTTTACTTCAAAAATATTAAAAGGAGCTGGCCTTCTCCAAAGGTTGAATTGAGAGAAATATCATTCATCCAAAAAACATTGGCTAAAGTCTAGGGCGCATTCAAAATCCATATACTAGGCAGAGTTTATGCCAATAGTGATGCCCAAGAATTAGTTGCACTCTATGTGATCTTTATCAAACTATGTGAAACCTAGGAATTAGGTGTGCAAAGACCCAAGCAAAAAATTTATAATCCCAATAAGGTGGTTAGATTGTATGCATGGATTAAAAGTTGTGCTCCTAATGAGATGGGTAGATTGGTCACATGCTTACATCAATTTGTAAAGTTATAATCTCAATAAGGTTGTTAGATTGGTCATATGCTTGGTTTAGAAGTGATTTATCATTATTAGTGAATTTATTTGTAGAAAATAATGATGTCAATCAATCCAACAAATTTTCTACCACATCAACATTGACTTACTTTAAAATAGGAATACCAAAATTCACTTGCACCTTAAAAGTTATTGGGCATTGAATAGTACTAGGAAAGTGAGAGGTTATGTGGAGGACGATGGAGAAATTATAGTATGGATATGTTGAAGAATATGAGGAAACTGATCTATAATCTCATTTATATATTTTATTATATATTCATTCAACATCTCTTTTAAAGGATTGATTGTCTCATTGTTGTCCATTCTAGTTTCCATTTGAGTTTGTGAAACAACAAGTAAGATACCAATGCCTAAGATTTCAATAACCTAATCTTATTTTTATGCATATGCCTCAAAATAATAGTTTTATTTTTGATATCATTAAGGGCTTAACTATGTTATTACAATTTAGGAATACAAGATAAAATATTACAAACATACCATTTTCAATGTTTATAAGGGCCCAAAGGGCTAATATGAACAATATAATGTAAAAGTTGATTGTGGCCTCAATAAATGCTTAACCACCACATATTCTAACATCTACCATTAAGCTAAATGGGGTACATGGAGAGATGCCCTTATTTATCATCTTCCTTTACAAACACTCCCACTCCAAGTAAGTCTTACATGGGCACAAAAGTGACCTTAGACATGATCTTGATCAGGATGTCCATTACCTTCTCTGATGAAGGTATAACAACTAGATCAAGCATCCTATGTGCATGAAGACATTTCATAAAGTGCATCCATATCTCTATGTGCATTATCTACTGATGAAACACTAGATTACAAACAAGCTAGATGGTGCTATGATTATTACATTGAAGAGTAAGTAGAAAACTACAAGAAATGCCAATCTCCTCCAAAATCATGAGCATCCATGAAGATGCTTATCTATCTCATTGGAAGCACAATGTTTATATTTTATAGAAGAATTAGATATAGTGGATTGAAATCTAGATTACCAAGAGATAGGGTCAAATACCATATAAAACACAAAACTTGTGATGGATTATTGCTCATTCAAACCACCAATCTAATCATCTACAATCTTGCTAAAATTGTAGGGCATCTAAGAAAGTAGTGAACACCCATCTAATAAGTCCCTTAGATGTATCTAAGAATAATCTCAACCATTGTCTAATGAATCTCTTAGGGTGTCTCCTTATACCTCAAATAATAAATGATAACAAAATCTATGTTAGATCAAGTGTGATTAAGAATGGAAGTCCACCCACAAGATAGAAATACAACATAAAATCCACCAAAGCAGTGGTAATTTACCCCTAATCTTCAAGTCTAAAGTGAAAGGAGTTTGAGTGGACTTGCAATTCTCCATATTGTAATGTTGAGTAATGTCCAAAGCATACTTAGGCTATGAAATGGTGATATTAGAATTTATCCAATCAATCAAAATCCCCAAAAAGTAATGTAGAAACCCCAAATATATCTTATTATAAGTGGAATAAATATGTGACTTCATATCCTAAATCAAAGTGGAAGATATTCCAATGATGAGAAGATCATAAACATACAAAATAATCACCAAAGTTTCCTCATCCTAATGTTTGACCTCACATTTCTAAAATCCACATCCAAGGAATTTTGAATGAATCTTCTCATACCATGCTTAGGGAACCTGCTTAAAGTGCATAAAAGGACCTAGTTAGATGATAAACCAAAGTAGTAGGGCCCTCAAGATCAAATATAGGGGATTATTGCATGTATATCTCTTATTGAATATTTCCATGTAGGAAGGCACTCTTTATATCCATCTGGTGAACCTTCCATCCATATGAGGTAGCAGTAGAGAGGATCATCTTGATTGAGTCCATCCTAACCATAGATACAAATGTATTTTAATAGTCAACTCCCTCTTATTGAGATAATACTTAAAAATTAAGGAATTCCTTGTGATTCTCTTCCTAACCATCCAAAGTATAATTGGTCTTGAAGACCTACTTGCAACCAACTACATTCTTCCCTTCTAGAAGTGGAACTAGCTTGCAAGTCATGTTCTTTAGAAAAATATCATATTATTCTAGCATATCATATTACCATTCTATATTACCCTTTGCTTGAGAACACTTAGAGAATCCTAAGAATGAGCAACCTCTAAAAGAAAATCTCAAGAAGGATCTTTTGATGTTGCTTTTGAGATAAAATTGATTATCTTTCGAAAGTGACTTAACCCACTTGGGTGTTGGATGAATTAAAGAGTCATGTGTACTCTATGACAAAGAAACGTTGGAAATAAAATCTAAAGAGTACAACTCAACATCACCACTCACCTCATCATGCAAATATAAAGCACTCTGATCTAATATGCCATGCTCAACATACCCTGAATCTAGAAAAGAATGTGCTACTGATGGTGCTACCCTTCACAGGTCAAATCAATGTGCAATGGACCTCCACTCAAAGATGAAGATGAATAACATACTCTAATGAGAATAGGGTCAAATACCATATAAAATACAAAGCTTGTTATGGATCATTGCTCATTAAAACCATCAACCTAATCATCTACAATCTTGCTAAAATTGTAGGGAACCTAAGAAAGTAGTGAACACCTATCTAATAAGTACCTCAAATGTATCTAAGAATCATCTTATCCATTATCTAATGAATCTCTTAGGGTATCTCCTTGTACATTGAATAATAAATGATAACAAAAGCTATATTATATCTAGTGTGATTAAGATATGGAAGACCCCCCACAAGATAGCAATACAGCATAACATCCACCAAAGGAGCGATACAATGATCCCTAAGCTTCAAGACTAAAGTAAAAGGATTTTGAGTGGACTTGCAATTATCCATCTTGTAATGTTGAAGAATATCCAAAGCATACTTAGGCTATGAAATGGTGATATTAGAATTCATCTAATCAATCTAAATCCTCAAAAAGTAATGTAGAAACCCCAAATATATCATCTTAAAAGTGGAATACAGATGTGACTTCATATACTAGATCAAAGTGGAAGAGCTTCCAGTGATGAGAAGATCATCAACATACAAAACAATCACCAAAGTTTCCTCATCGTAATATTTGAACTCACATTGCTAAAATCCACAACTAAGAAACATTGAATGAATCTTCTCATACCATGCTTAGGGGACCTGCTTAAAGTGCATCCAAGGATCTAGTTAGATGATAAACCAAAATATTTGGGCCCTTAAGATTAAATTTAGGGGGTTATTGTATGTATATCTCCTCTTGAAGATTTCCATGTAGGAAGGCACTCTTCACATCCATGTGGTGAACCTTCCATCCATATGAGGTAGCAGTAGAGAGGATCATCTTGATTGAGTCCATCCTAGCCATAGATACAAATGTCTTTTAATAGTCAAATCCCTCTTATTGATATAATACTTTAGCATTAAGGAATTCCTTGTGATTCTCTTCCTAACCATCCAAAGTATAATTGGTCTTGAATACCTACTTGCAACCAACTACATTCTTCCCTTCTGGAAGTGGAACTAGCTTGCAAGTCATGTTCTTTAGCAAAACCTCATATTATGCTAGCATATCATCTTCCCATTCTATATTACCCTTTACTTGAGAACACTTAAGAGGATCCTAAGAATGAGCAACCTATAAAAGAAAATCTCAAGAAGGATCTTTTAATGTTGCTTTTGAGACAAAATTGATTGAGTATCTTTCGAAAGTGACTTAACCCACTTGGGTGTTGGATGAATTAAAGAGTCATGTGTACTCTATAAAAAAGCAATGTTAGAAACAAAATATAAAGAGTACAACTCAACGTCACCACTCACCTCATCATGCAAAGATAAAACACTCTAATCTAATATGCCATGCTCAACATACCTTGAATCTAGAAAAGAATGTGCTACTGATGGTGCTACCCTTCACAGGTCAAATCAATGTGCAATGGACCTCCACTCAAAGATGAAGATGAATTACATACTCTAATGAGAGTAGGGTCAAATACCATATAAAACACAAAGCTTGTGATGGATCATTGATCATTCAAACCATCAACCTAATCATCTACAATATTGCTAAAATTGCAGGAAACCTAAGAAAGTCGTGAACACCTATCTAATAAGTCCCTCAGATGTATCTAAGAATCATCTTATCTATTATCTAATGAATATCTTAGGGTGTCTCCTTGTACCTTGAATAATAAATGATAACAAACACTATATTATATCTAGTGTGATTAAGATATGGAAGGCCCTCCAAAATATAGCAATACAACATAACATCCACCAAAGGAGCGGTACAATGATCCCTAAGCTTCAAGACTAAAGTGAAATGAGTTTGAGTGGACTTGCAATTATCCATATTGTAATGTTGAAGAATATCCAAAGCATACTTAGGCTATGAAATGGTGATATTAGAATTCATCTAATCAATATAAATTCCCAAAAGTAATGTAGAAATCCCAAATATATCATCTTAAAAGTGGAATAAAGATGTGACTTCATATACTAGATCAAAGTGGAAGAGATTCTAGTGATGAGAAGATCATCAACATACAAAACAATCACCAAAGTTTCCTCATCCTAATATTTGAACTCACATTGCTAAAATCCACAACTAAGAAATATTGAATGAATCTTCTCATACCATGCTCAGGGGACCCGCTTAAAGTGCATACAAGGATCTAGTTAGATGATAAACCAAAAGAGTTGGGCCCTCAAGCTTAAATCTAGGGGGTTATTGCATGTATATATCCTCTTGAATCTTTCCATGTAGGAAGGCACTATTCACATCCATGTGGTGAACCTTCCATCCATATGAGGTAGCAGTAGAGAGGATCATCTTGATTGAGTCCACCCTAGCCATAGATACAAATGTATTTGAATAGTTCACTCCCTATTATTGAGATAATAATTTAGCATTAAGGAATTCCTTATAATTTTCTTCCTAACCATATAAAGTATACTTGGTCTTGAAGACCTATTTGCAACCAACTATATTCTTCCCTTCTAGAAGTGGAACTAGCTTGCAAGTCATGTTCTTTAGAAGAACCTCATATTATTATAGTATTTCATCCTCCTATTCTAGATTACCCTTTGCTTTAGAACACTTAAGAGGATCATAAGAACGAGAAACCTATAAAATAAAATCTCAAGAAGGAAATTTTGATGTTTCTTTTGAGACAAAATTGATTGAGCATCTTTCAAAAGTGACTTAACCCACTTGGGTGCTGGATGAATTAAAGAGTCATGTGTACTCTATGAAAAAGCAATGTTAGAAACTAAATCTAAAGAGTACAACTCAACGTCACCACTCACCTCATCATGCAAAGATATGTTAGTCTTACAATGACACTGAGAGGGGGGGTGAATCAGTGTGGCACTTTAAGCTTAAATTCAGAGCACTTAAAACTGAAATAATGAAACCTTAAAACCAGATAAAGCAAGTATCACAAGAGAACATCACACAACGCAAGATTTAACGAGGTTCACCAATGTGGCTACTCCTCAAAAATGACTGCTTGGACTACCATCCAAATCCAGTCTTTGCAAAGAAATAACTTTACAAACAATTTACCAACACCTACTGGAAGGAGCACCTACCCCTGATTTATCTGCACCAACAAAAAGGAGCACCAACCCCTGATTTATCTGCACCAATAGAAAGGAGCACCAACCCCTGATTTACCAGCACCAACTGGAAGGAGCACCAACCCCTTCGCGTTCTCTGTGCACTCTGCTTTCTCTGCACAATCTGCTTTCTCTGCGCAATCACTTCGCACACTCTGCTTCGCTACAGTCGAACTTCACGATCGTCTTCTCCCTTTTGCGCACTCTGCTCTCTCTTCGAATTTCGCACTTAGCATCTTTCGATACGACTTGCTCTCTGTGCACTACGACCGAACTTCGCACACTTCGACACTCCTCAATTCTCAAAACAGCCCTCCTTTTATAACAGAATTCTTGTGATGAAAACCCTAATCTTAGTCGGTTGTAAACCCTAATCTTAGTCGGCTTTCATGACACCTGTAAACCCTAATTTTAGTCGGTTGTCATAGGTTCGTCGGCTTCAACTCAACCGCGAAGAAGCAACATGTCGCGATATCGTGACACTTTTGCTTACTCTCTCTTTCTCCTTGCTTTGGTCCCCGAAAATACATGTCACGATATCGCGACACTTTCGCCTCCTTGCTTCTTTTCTTGGCTTGTACCCGTGAAAACACAACATGTCACGATATCGTGACACTTTCGCCTCCTTACCTCTTTTCTTGGCTTGTACCCGTAAAAACATAACATGTCGCGATATCGCGACACTTTCGCCTCCTTGCCTCTTTTCTTGGCTTGTACCCATGAAAACACAGCATGTCACGAAATCGTGACACTTTCACCTCCGTACTTTCTCTCTCCTCATTTAGTCATGAAAATGTGACATGTCACGATATCGCGACACTTTCTCTCCTTTGCTCTTTCTCTTGCCTTCGGGTCATGAAAATGCGACATGTCATGAAATCGTGACACTTTTGCTTTTCCTTCCTGTCCTCTTCGAGTCGCAAAAATGCGACATGTCATGAAATCGTGACACTTCCGCTTTCGAAGTCTTGCTTTCTACTTTTTTCATGAAATCATGACACTTCTACTTCCGTACTTCACTTCTTTGCAATTGTCATGAAATCGTGACACTTCTGCCTTCGAAGTCTTGCTTTCTGCTTTTGTCATGAAATCGTGACAGTTCTACTTCCGTACGCTTCCTCTCTTTCTTTTGTCACGAAAATGCGACATGTCACGAAATCGCGACACTTTACCAACTTGCTTTCTCTCTCCTATTTTTAGTCATGAAAATGCGACATGTCACGAAATCGTGACACTTTTCTTACTTGTTCTTTTTTTTGGACTTGTCATGAAATCGCGACACTTCTTCCTGCTTTCTCTTTTTCTTCCAACATGTCACGAAATCGTGACCATTTTTCCACTTGCCTTTATTTCTTCCAACATGTCGTGAAATCATGATAGTTTTTCCACTTGCCTTTTTCTCTTCCAACATGTCGTGAAATCGCGATAGTTTTTCCACTTGCCTTTTTTCTTCCAACATGTCGCAAAATCATGACAGTTTTTCCACTTGCCTTTTTCTCTTCCAACATGTCATGAAATCGCGACAGTTTTTCCACTTGCCTTTTTCTTTTCCAACATGTCATGAAATCGTGACAGTTTATCCTGCTTTTTCTCTCTCTTCCAACATGTCACGAAATCATGACAGTTTTTCTTGCTTTTTCTCTCTCTTCCAACATGTCGTGAAATCGTGACAGTTTTTCTTTCCTGCTGTATATGTCGCGATATCGCGACACTTTTCTTACTTGTCTTTTTCTTTGATCTTTTGCATATGGGCCACTTCGGTTTTCTTGGACAATCACTGTACATACTCTGAGTAACCTTTGAACTCCTGTCTTTCTGCATCTGAAAGGCTTTTGAACTTCTTGTCCATCGCATCAATAGATCTAACTGATTGTGTTGACAACAATGACAATACTGTTTCTGCACCTTGCTCAACAATCTCCCCCTTTGGAATTGTTGGCAACACATGTGCAATTTCCTGTAACTCTTCTCCCCCTTTGACAATAATACCAAAGGGCTACTGTAGACTCCCCTTGAGTCCATGCACAACATTCTCAGACACAATTTATTACACTTAGCAAAAGTCATGAACATGAGCACAAAGATAATCAGATACTTAAATGCTCCCCCTGAGAATGTGATCCCTGTAGCTAGTCAATTCTTGGGAAGTGTGACCACTCCCAATTTATTGCGAAGGTACTCAAAAACTTCCTTGGGCAATGGTTTTGTGAAGATATCTGCTACTTGCTCTGTAGTTGGAACAAAATCCAATTTAACCTCACCTTCCGCAACTTTCTCCTTCAAAAAGTGATACTTGATAGCAATGTGTTTTGTGCGTGAATGCATAACCGGATTCTTGGAGATGTTAATAGCACTGGTGTTATCACACTTAACTGATATTGGCTCACTGAAACTAATACCAAGATCTTTCAGAGTTTGTTTCATCCACAATACCTGCGTACAACATGTTGTCGCTGCAATATATTCTGCCTCTGCTGTCGATAATGAAACTGATTCTTGTTTCTTACTGTGCCACGCGACCAATCTGTCTCCAAGATAGAATGCACCTCCACTGGTACTCTTTCTGTCATCTACACAGCCTACCCAATCTGCATCTGAATACGAAATAAGGGTGAAGTCTTTACCTTTCGGATACCATAAACCATATTCCATAGTACCCTTGAGGTACCGAAGGATCCTTTTCACTCTTTGTCACATGAGTCTCCTTGGGATTGGCCTGAAATCGTGCTACCATGCATACTGCCTGCAAAATATCTGGTCTGGTAGCTGTCAGGTATAGTAAGCTTCCAATCATAGATCTGTACATGGTTTGATCAATAGTTGGAGATTTGTCATCCTTGCTCAACTTGCAACCTCGTCGTCATGGGTGTGCTAACTGGCTTACAATCCTCCATTGTGAACTTTTTTAACATCTCTTTCACATATTTAACTTGAGAAATAAATATGCCCTTCTTATTTTGATTAACTTGCAACCCGAGGAAATACGAAAGTTCACCAATCATTGACATTTCAAATTCTTTCTGCATCTTTTTTGCTAAATATTTACACGACTCATCCTTGCTGCTGCCAAATATGATATCATCTACGTATACAACAAGAACAATAAGATGCCCATTTTTTATTTTGACATACAAATTACTATCCACCATGCCTTTCTTAAACCTTTGTTGAGTGAGATAGTTGTCTAGCCTTGCATACCATGCTCGGGGTGCCTATTTTAAGCCATATAATGCTTTCTTCAACTTGCAAACCAAGTTGGGATCATCACCAAGTTGGAAACCATCTGGTTGCTCAATATAAACTTCTTCTTCAAGTTTCCCATTCAAAAACGCTGATTTCACATCCATTTGATAAACTTTGAAATTCTTGTAGACTGCTAAAGCCAGAAACATTCTAATTGCCTCTAGTCTAGCTACTGGTGCAAACGTTTCCTCAAAGTCAATGCCTTCAACTTGTGCATACCCCTTGCATACCAATCTTGCTTTATTTCTGACTACCTGTCCGTCTTCATTCAATTTGTTTCGAAAGATCCATTTAGTCCCGATTATATTTTTGTTCGCAGGTCTAGGTACTAACTCCCAAGTTTTGTTTTTCTCGATCTGGTCTAATTCTTCATTTATTGCCTTCATCCAACTTTCATCTTTGCTTGCTTCAACAACATTTTTGGGCTCAATGCTGGATAATAGAGAGTAGTTACTTACTACTCTTCTTCTTGTTTGAACACCAACTTTGGGGTCTCCAATTATTTGATCTCTAGGATGATTTTTCTGCCAGCTGTCTGTTTTGAATTTCTTATTCTCTTCCACTTCTGAATCACAACTTACATCATCTGAGTCAATTTTTTGTATCTTTTCCATTTCGTTTTCCTCATCTCCTTCAATAACCTCTTCATAAATTGGGTAGTTCGTTTCATAGCTAATTACTCGTTCTTTACCTTCATCAAATTTAACATCGGCACTCGTCCACAATTTTCTTTAGCCTCTTGTTGTAGCATTTGTAAGCTTTGCTTTTTGATGAATAACCAACAAAAATACCTTCATCTGCTCTATCTTCAAACTTACCAAGATTATCTTCAGTTCTTTTGATATAGCACTTGCTGCCAAAGACTCTGAGGTATTTTGTTGTTGCCCTTTTACCGAACCATAATTCATAAGGAGTTTTGCTTTCATGTGTTCTGAGCATGTACCTATTTTGGATATACACCGTAGTATGGACTGCTTCTTTCCAAAATCTATCTGCTACTCTGCTTTCAGCCAACATAGTCCGTGCCATTTCCTGCACTGTCTTGTTCTTTCTTTCTACCACTCCATTTTGCTGAGGTGTCTTGGCTGCTGAGAACTGTCTCCTAATACCGTAATTTTCATAGTACTCTGCAAACTCCTCTGAAATGAATTCTCCTCCTCTATCTGATCTTAAACATTTGATCCTTTTTCCTGTTTCATTCTCAACCTGGTTTTTGAAAATCTTGAACATATCAAAAGCTTCTGATTTATGCTTCAAGAAAAATATCCATGTCATTCTGGAATAGTCATCAATGCACAACATAAAATATTTGTCACCATTTATGCTTTGAGTTCTCATGGGACCACATAAATCAAGTGTGTATGAGTTCCAAAGGTTTGCTTGTGTAGTATTCTTTTGTTTTGAATGTGACTCTAGTTTGTTTCCCCTTTTGGCATGAAGCACAAATGTTGTTTGCAGGTTTGTTGATGGTGGGAATATCTCTCACTGCCCTTTTTGAGATGATTTTTACCAGATTATCAAAACTGATATGCCCTAGTCTCTTGTGCCACAACCAGTTTTCTTCTTCCTGTCCAATAAAACAAGCTCCTTTTGAATTCTCTGAGAGCGTGTACAGGTTGCCAGATGTCCTTGATCCAGTTGCTATCAATTTTCCACTGTTTATTTTTCTGACTTCACAACCCTGCTTCATAAAAACTACTTCATGACCTTTATCACAAATCTGACTTACGCTCAACAAGTTATGTTTCAAACCATCCACAAACAAGACTTCTTCTGACTTAATTTTTTCATCACTAATTTTAACTGAACCTTTGCCAACTATCTTAGCTCCATCATTATTTCCAAATTTTATTGAACCTCCTTCATATTTCTGTAACTTCTCAAATTTTTGTTTGTCACCTGTCATATGACTGGAGCATCCACTATCAAGTATCCATGGTACATATTTATTCTGTGCTTTGAATGCAGTTTGTACGATTAAGGATTCCTTTTCTTCCTTCAGTCGCTCTTTTCCTTTCCACTCCATTTTGATAGTAGTTTTGGGCTCTTGTTTTGCCTTTCCCTTATCAGTAGTTTGAGCATGTTTTTCGAGAAGCTTTCTATTTTGTCTCATCCTGTATGGTTGAAATTTTCTTCCCTGAAACTGATTTGATGTAAATGTATTTCTACAGTTTCTTGCAATGTGCCCAAAATTATGACAGCTATAACATTCTACTGTATAATTCATCAGTGGAGAAAAAACATTTCTACTGGTGAAATTCCTTGGTCTTACATTATATTTGTAGTCTGAGATTTTATGTCCATAGCCATTGCATTTAAAATAGAAACCAAAAAAAGGATAATTGAACCTGGGTGATGGTCTTTGCCATGTTGTCGTAGGAGCCATAGGTCTTCTTCTTCTTTGATGTGTGACATTGGTGAATCCATCATTGTCAATTCTCCTTTCGTGCCTGGCATTAATGCTTTCTTTTGCATGAGACATTTTTCCTTGATCAACTTGTCTCTTAACTTCATTCTTTATGGATTCTGCATTTCTGGCCTTTGATCCACTTGATGATTCTCCTTCGATGAAACCCAGACCAAATTTGATGCCTGCAGGCCTTTGGTCATTTATGATCTTATCCAGCTTCATAGAACTTTCTTCACGTTTGTGATAACAACTAATTTTCTTATTCATCTCTTCTAGTTGCATTCTTAAACCAACAATCTCTTCTTCTAGCTTGCTGCAATAATCTATTTTCATTGTTATTTGCACTTCGAGATCTTCGAAGATTTTCTTAGATTCTTCTATCTGTACTTTCAAACTGGTTATGATTCCATTTGCATCCTCAAGCTTTCTTGAAAGTTTCTTATTCTTTTTCTTTTCTATCTTCCACTCTTCAAGTGCAGAGATCAACTCACCTTCTAGATCTACTTCAGCCTCAAGGTTTTCACCACAAACTTCAGAGGTCACTCCTTCTTCCTTTTCTGATTTAACTTCTTCAAATGCCATGAAAAGAGCTTCATATTTTTCTTCTTCAGACTCTTCACCGGAGCTATTTTTTGATGAACTGACATTCTTGGAGATGAAACTTTTCTTCTTGAAGTTGCCTTTTCTGAAATTCGTTTTCATCTTCCAGTCACTTCTTTCTTGGTGCGATCCTTCATCATTTTTGTTCTTCTCTTTAAGTGGACATTTAGTCACAAAATGCCCAATGCCTCCACAGTTGAAACATTTAAATGGTAGCTTCCCTCTGTATTTTCCTTTTCCCTTTTTCAGTTTTCTAACAAAGTTTGCTTCCATTTCATCTGATGTCTCTTCTTCCTCGGACTCTTGTTTTGTGTTTTTATTTTTAAGGGCTTTAAAAGCCACTTCTCTGTTCGTGGGTTTAGATCTTCCTATCCTCATCTCATATGCAGTCAAAGAACCATACATCTCATCTATACTAAAATAATTTAGATTTTTAGCTTCTTCTATCGCTGAGACTTTGGAATCAAACCTTTGAGGAAGAGATCTTAGTACCTTTTTCACGATGGTAGAGTCTCCAATATCCTCGTCGAGCCCTCTCGATCGCATTAATGATTCCATTAACTCTCAGCATATATGCCTCAATGTTTTCATCGTCGTTCATTTTCAATGCTTCGAACTGAGCTCGATGTGTCTGTAATTTGGCCTCCTTGATCTTATCGTCTCCTTCATGAATACTCCTCAGTTTGTCCCATATCTCTTTTGCCGTATTACAACTCATGATCTTTACTAGTTCACTGTCTGCTAATCCGCACATGATAGCATTCTTTGCTTTTGAGTTACTCTCAAATAGTTTCTTTTCGTCAACCTCTTTTGGAGGAGTGATGGGTATTGTGTATCCACTAACTACTGAATCCCAGATGTCATATCCCAAAGCACAGAGATATGTCTGCATCCCGATTCTCCAGAATGCGTAATTAGATCCGTCAAACAATGGTGCTTTGTTTGATGAGAAACCTTCACCACCTGCCATTGTGTTACTTCCAAGATCACCCTAGCCGATTAGGCTTGTACAGGAACTTAGCTCTGATACCAATTGTTAGTCTTACAATGACACTGAGAGGGGGGTGAATCAGTGTGGCACTTTAAGCTTAAATTCAGAGCACTTAAAACTGAAATAATGAAACCTTAAAACCAGATAAAGCAAGTATCACAAGAGAACATCACACAACGCAAGATTTAACGAGGTTCACCAATGTGGCTACTCCTCAAAAATGACTGCTTGGACTACCATCCAAATCCAGTCTTTGCAAAGAAATAACTTTACAAACAATTTACCAGCACCTACTGGAAGGAGCACCTACCCCTGATTTATCTGCACCAACAGAAAGGAGCACCAACCCCTGATTTATCTGCACCAACAGAAAGGAGCACCAACCCCTGATTTACCAGCACCAACTGGAAGGAGCACCAACCCCTTCGCGTTCTCTGCGCACTCTGCTTTCTCTGTGCAATCACTTCGCACACTCTGCTTCGCTACAGTCGAACTTCACGATCGTCTTCTCCCTTTTGCGCACTCTGCTCTCTCTTCAAATTTTGCACTTAGCATCTTTCGATACGACTTGCTCTCTGCGCACTACGACCGAACTTCGCACACTTCGACACCCTTCAATTCTCAAAACAGCCCTCCTTTTATAACAGAATTCTTGTGATGAAAACCCTAATCTTAGTCGGCTATAAACCCTAATCTTAGTCGGCTTTCATGACACCTGTAAACCCTAATTTTAGTCGGCTGTCATAGGTTCGTCGGCTTCAACTCAACCGCGAAAAAGCAACATGTCGCGATATCGTGACACTTTTGCTTACTCTCTCTTTCTCCTTGCTTTGGTCCTCGAAAATACATGTCGCGATATCATGACACTTTCGCCTCCTTTCTTCTCTTCTTGGACCCAGAAAACAACATGTCGCGATATCGCGACACTTTCGCCTCCTTGCCTCTTTTCTTGGCTTGTACCCATGAAAACACAACATGTCACGATATCGCGACACTTTCGCCTCCTTGCCTCTTTTCTTGGCTTGTACCCATGAAAACACAGCATGTCACGATATCGTGACACTTTCGCCTCCTTGCTCTCTTTCTTGGCTAGTCCACAAAAACGAGCATGTCGCGAAATCGTGACACTTTCGCCTTTCTCTCTCCTCATTTAGTCGCGAAAATGCGACATGTCGCGATATCGCGACACTTTCTCTCCTTTGCTCTTTCTCTTGCCTTCGGGTCACGAAAATGCGACATGTCACGAAATCGTGACACTTTTGCTTTTCTGCCTTCCTGTCCTCTTCGAGTCGCGAAAATGCGACATGTCACGAAATCGTGACACTTCCACTTTCGAAGTCTTGCTTTCTGCTTTTGTCATGAAATCGTGACACTTCTGCTTTCGTACTTCACTTCTTTGCAATTGTCATGAAATCGTGACACTTCTGCCTTCGAAGTCTTGCTTTCTGCTTTTGTCGTGAAATCGCGACAGTTCTGCTTCCGTACGCTTCCTCTCTTTCTTTTGTCGTGAAAATGCGACATGTCACGAAATCGTGACACTTTACCAACTTGCTTTCTCTCTCCTATTTTTAGTCGCGAAAATGCGACATGTCGCGAAATCGTGACACTTTTCTTACTTGTTCTTTTTTTTGGACTTGTCGCGAAATCGCGACACTTCTTCCTGCTTTCTCTTTTTCTTCCAACATGTCACGAAATCACGACCTTTTTCCACTTGCCTTTATTTCTTCCAACATGTCGCGAAATCGTGACAGTTTTTCCACTTGCCTTTTTCTCTTCCAACATGTCACGAAATCGTGACAGTTTTTCCACTTGCCTTTTTTCTTCCAACATGTCACGAAATCATGACAGTTTTTCCACTTGCCTTTTTCTCTTCCAACATGTCACGAAATCGTGATAGTTTTTCCACTTGCCTTTTTCTTTTCCAGCATGTCATGAAATCGTGACAGTTTATCCTACTTTTTCTCTCTCTTCCAACATGTCACGAAATCGTGACAGTTTTTCCTGCTTTTTCTCTCTCTTCCAACATGTCGCGAAATCACGACAATTTTTCTTGCCTACTATATATGTCGCGATATCGCGACACTTTTCTTACTTGTCTTTTTCTTTGATCTTTTGCATATGGGCCACTTCGGTTTTCTTGGACAATCACTGTACATACTCTGAGTAACCTTTGAACTCCTGTCTTTCTGCATCTGAAAGGCTTTTGAACTTCCTGTCCACTGCATCAATAGATCTAACTGACTGTGTTGACAACAATGACAATATTGTTGCTGCACCTTGCTCAACAAGATAAAGCACTATGATCTAATGTGCCATGCTCAATATGTCGGGAGTATGCTCTCTACCTCCTTGGTAGATCAGAAACCAAAAATCCTTAAGAGAGTACTAAGTCTTTAACTAAATGCATTTGGCCAATATGACGAAACTTAGAAGTATTAAGAGAAAGGGACAACTATCCTTCCAAAGATAGCTAGAGGAGCCTGGAGGAGGATCATATCTCGCAAAGGGCTATTGAAGGGTAATTCAAGGGATACTCAAAGGCTGAATGACCTCAGGTTAGCTCTTTCAACGTTAAGCATACCTCATTTGATTATGCTCCATCATACATTATTTATGCTTTGGTCGGTTAGGTTTCTTTTTCATAAATGTGTAGACCCATGTTCTTTTTAATTTAGTTTAACTAAATTTAAAGTAAGAACTGCACTACTGCTAGCCCGAATGTCACCGACCATTACAACTTTTTTAGAGGCCCAATATGTTTAATTTGACTTTTGCTATATTTGGACAGTGGAAATTTGTGATTCCAACATCAGGTTAGTTTGGATCGTATAGCCAAAGGATTATTTTTTTAATTATTGAGGTCAATTCTCATGACGAGGGTAAAAAGCTCTCAATATTTAGGATGGAAGTCATTGCCGCCACTACCACCGTCGATGGGGTCATTTGACCACCGTTTGATGGTTACTCATTCACTAACCCAAGGGTACCTATATAATATCCATCCCCTGTAATATCACCAATGTGGTAAATTTGTGGTAGGTGTTTTAGAGAATATGCGATGGAGGTATGGGTTTCCTGAGGTGGGCAACACTATTCTTTTGAGCGATGATAATGGTGGTAGAAATGATCGAATCCTGGATTTGAATTCCACCTAGTTTACCTTGATCCTTCTCTAGATAGGAAATATTATTGATTAATGGGATCACATCGTATGCGAGCTGTTATTCACCTTCGTTATAAAGATCTTCTCCTAAATTAATCTTTGAATCTAAATACAAGACTAAGGTGTGAGCCTTATGATTCATCCAATGATTTCTACAAACCATCCTTTTATTTGCAACGGGTCTCACAAAGACTTAATACTCCCAATCTCATCCCATGAAAATCCTACAGAGAAATGGATATTCTGGATATATGAATATTTGAACCCTATCTCTAAAGATGTTGCAAGCACCTTCCATTTTTTCTTTAAAAATACCTGTGATAGCCAAAGGAGGGAACACGTAGAAGACATCATCTGATTCCTTATCACACCCATGCAAAACAAGGGTTTAAGACTGTGATTATATGACATACCTATTTCTAATTTGACATGTGGCCTTCCTTACTCAATAATAAAAAATCTACCTTATGGCAAAAGTTTCAAAGATATTTGTTCCTTCCATAATTATGACATCTTACATTGATTATAAAACAAGGTGATCTTTCATTTCCCCTCAAAGAAATCATTACAACCCTGCAAAGAGTCATAATCAATCACAAATCATTTGCTATAAATGCATCTCTCTCATCCACAATCATCCATCATAAATTCTTCTACTTCTTCCAAATCAAACCATCAATGTGGTGTCATCAGTTTTTGTACTGCACCTTGTCTTCACACAATGTAGTACAAAAAGGGGTCAATGTAGATACCCAAAATTCACACATTACCACTTCTCCCATCATCATGGGCAATCAATTTGTAAAAATCATAAAATTTTCATAAATTAGCCTCAAGACACTATTCATTTATCAAAATCACTATTCATCTTCCTTAGCCTCCTTGGGCCACTTAAGCCCCTTCCTACGCTTAACTTTGGGTCCTCATACTGCCACCATCATGACTCAACCTTGGTTGAAACCTTTTACCTTGGTCAAAAGTCACTTTATGGTCAAAATTCACTTTATGGCTAAACACATGGTTAATTAACTTAATCATGATTAAGACTAAGCCTTCCACCTCACCTAGTCTACCCTTTGACTAGACTAGCCTTCCACCTCACCCCTCTGATATTTTCTCCATTTCATATCCTCATGTGCATTCAATAATAATTAAAGAATTTTGCACACACAAAAGCATTTTAAAATTAAAAGGCTTTCCACCTCAACATGTCATAAATGATATTTGGAGACTTTCCTCCACCCATGCATTTATGTGGGATGACTCATCCATACCCATTTATTGCATGTGGATGGGTGAGAGATTATCTCACCCAATTGCACTTATGAGGCATGGCATCCATGCCACCTCATGGGACACCTCAGCCCCTCCCCTAACCTTGGAAAACTCTATAAATAGAAGGTCAAATTCTCCATTTTAGATATATCCACTTTTGCTTAACAAAACTCTGCTGAAATTAGTCTATACTATCAACATCACTCAACATCATCCCCCATCACTCACCATCTATCCTACATAGGATTCAAAATGAAATCCATCAACATACCTTGCTATTTGATAGGTTGTTGATAAATATTATAGTTTCTAAAGATGACCCAGTGAACAAAAGAAGGAACTCTTGCACCAGAGGAAACTTTACATCAAAATCCACCAATTCTGGGGAAAACAGTCAGATTTTCATAAAAGTGTACGAATCCTGAGGTACATTTAGATTCACACACTAGTGTGTGAATCTCATTTTAAGCCATCAAGAGCTCACAAAACCAGGTAAGTATTTACTCTATATTGGTTTTGTTGAGTGGATATTTTTCCCTATAACAAAATGATCACACAACTAGAGTCTCTGACAGGAAACTCTCTCTTGCAAAGAAATTAGTTATTTCTCCAAGGTTCTTATGAACAAACATTCATATGCATAAATAATAATATTCAATTTAAATGCTTGGAACACCTTAGTGATTGCAAGTAACTGTAAACAAGGGGCAATGTTGATTTATTTCACCATGAAACTTTAGTTATTGTTCATTGCTTTTTTTTTAGATTTTGATATTTTTTAGATGTTTATAATTTTAACAATTGCAAATTAAAATAAAGTAACAACTTCTGGAAAAGTAAAGTGCAGAAAAATAAAAATAAAATGCCTTCAGTATGATGCTATCCTATTTCGACAAAACCGAAGATATGAGGTTTCCATGCATGCAACATAACCTATTGGACCCAAAAAACATGCACAATCCCGATAAGCTAAGTGCTTGGTTCCTAAGGATTTAAATAAGGTTTTTAGATTTAAGCATTCACCTGAAGCAACCAAGAAAGACTTGTATCAACTCCATTTACAAGCCTAAAATCTAAAAAGGGAAAAATAGACATTTAATCTTGCATGCGAGAAAATGACTCCTTCTTTCTTGCCCATAAGATGCAAATTTTTGAAATATCATCTACATTAAATATTTGTCATTTTACAATAGCAGACATCTGGTTCTCCAAAACCAAAAAAAGTGGAAGAAAAGCACTCCAAAGCAGGCCCAGAATGGCTTATCACCCTCAGCTCTGTAACCCTGCTCCCAATGGTTTTCGACCTCTTGTAATTGCCTTTGGCTTCTGCTTTTAAACCTTCTGGTATGGTTCTCTGTTTCGCCCTGTGACACTTTGCTTCATCTCCCAGGTCTCTTCGTTTCATCTTCCCGCCTCTTTGCATTATATCTAGCTTTTGTTCAAACGTCGAAACATTTGATCTTCTTTCTAACTATAACCGTTCTGTAATCCTTACACCTTTATGCCATGTGTTCAACGCTTCCTTGCATGTTCCATAATGGCCCCCTATAAATCGTGACCAAAAATAGCATGTCGCGATATCGCGACGTTTTTATGTATGCAACCTTGCTCCTCTACCTACTCCGCAAAAATGAGACATGTCGCGATATCGCGACATTTTTCTGTCAGCAGCCTTGTTCGTCATCACGCGTCGCGAAAATGAGACATGTCGCGATATCATGACATTTTTCTATTTCGGACCGAGCAAATGCAACTTGTTGCGAAATCACGACGTTTTCTCCTTCACTGTGTTTTGTTGCACTTAGCCGTGAAAATGCGACATGTTGCAAAATCGTGACACTTTTTCATTCTGTACCATCTTGCTACTTTCTATCACGAAATCATGATGCTTTTCTCTTTCGGGCTGTCTCGCTGCTTTCTGTCATGAAATCGTGACACTTTTATCTTTCAGGCTGTCTCACTACTTTCTGTCGCGAAATCGCGATGCCTTTCTCTTTTGGACTACTCTCGCTGTACTTGGCCGCAAAAACACGACATGTCATGAAATCGTGACATATTTTCCTTTCATACCATCTCGCTGCTTGGAGCCGCGAAAATGCGACCTGTCGTGATATCGCGACGTTTTTCCTCTACGTTCATTTTGGCTGCTTTAGGTCGCGAAAACGCGACATGTCGCGATATCGTGACAACTTCTACATTGACTCTTCTCTTGCTGCCTTCGACCGTGATTTCATGACAAGTCACGATATTGTGACATTTTTCATTTTGTCTTTCTCTTTCCTCTATGAATCACGATTTTACAACATGTCACGATATCACAACATTTTGAGTCTTCATGATGCATTCTACTGCTCTTAGCCGCGAAAATGCGACATGTCACGAAATCATGACAATTTTCCATTTCACTGCACTTCGCTTGTCTGAGCCGCGAAAACGCGACCTGTCGTGATATCACGACACTTTCTTTTTCTTAGCAGCAAAACGTCGCGAAATCGCGACAACTTTTCATTTCTAGCTGCGACGGAGCAACATGTCACGATATTGCGACAAATTTTCATTTCTAGCCACGACGGAGCAACATGTCGTGAAATCGTGACAACTTTTCATTTCTAGCCACGACGGAGCAACATGTCGCGAAATCGTGACAACTTTTCATTTCTAGCCGTGATGGAGCAACATGTCGCGATATCGCGACAACTTTTCATTTCTAGCCGCGACGGAGCAACATGTCGCGATATTGTGACAACTTTTCATTTCTAGCCGTGACGGAGCAACATGTCGCGATATCGCGACACTTCTCTTTTATAAAATTTTTCTTTTTTCCTTGATTTTTTTAGCATCTAGGTCACTGCGGTCTTCTTTGAAAACATGCAAAAAAGGTGGGTCCCCAATTTTGTTTGGGGTGTGTTGTGGATCAGCCATAACAAATGGCGACTCTACTGTCAAATGCTCCTGAGAATTTTGGTGAGAACCCAACCTGAAATATACAAGCTTAGATACAGGCGTCAGCACATAAAATATAAACCAATACCGATAGATCAGAAATACATGAAACATCAGAATCATTAAGTATCAGCTCGGTGTAGGCAATGTGTTTTCATTCCCTATCGCTTGAACTGGATCAACATTCCATTGTCAGTTTCAATTATGATTTGTATGCAAGGCTATGAATGATTTGTGTAGGATTTGATGCATGATGAAGATACTAGAGATATAACAACCTACTTTACAAAGGCTCAAACCTTCTAATATCATGAATAAATATATTAAAACTGTCAAACCCTCTTAAGACCAAATATATGTATACTGAATTAATTTACTAGACCCCAAAGTTGGTTATGTGTCACTACCATCTTGAACCCATGTGCAGGTGTAAGTGAGATCAGAGCTTTGGGGAATTGGATTCTCAACCTAAGCGAGATGGGAATTTAACCCTATCCTTACTACTCTAATCTAGAATTCATTACCTCATCTTGAACAAAATGATTTAACCTGTTATGGATGAAATTGTTAGGCTAGCCTATCTGTTTGAGCAATCAGTGGTCTTGCTTTTAGACAAGACATGTTGCCACGCATGAGCATACTTAACCCCATAATCCATGATTTGGTTTCATTCATTCTTTTTTTTTTTTTTTATTTATTTCTTGGACCTTTGGGATGACTACCCATCCTTGCTAGGGACATGTAGTACGATCCCTCCAATCCAATATTAAGATGAAATAGAAAATATTAATTTTATTTTTATTTCTTGGACCTTGGGGATGACTACCCATCCTTTGCAAAGGACATATAGTACGATCCTTCCAATCCAAGATGATAAAATGAAAGATGGAAAATATTAATTTTATTTTTGTTTCTTGGACTTTTGGGATGACTACCCATCCTTTGCAGAGGACATGTAGTACGATCCTTCCCATCCAAGTTTTATGATAAAATGAAAGATGAAAGCTTTGGGGAATCGGATTCTCAACCTAGGTGAGATGAGAATTATGCCCTATCCTTACTACTCCATGAAGGTCAAATCAGAGCTTTGGGGAATTGGATCCTCAACCTAAGTGAGATGAGGATTTAATCCTATCCTTACTACTCTGATTTTAGGATTTAAGCATTATGGGAGTGGTGGAAACCACTATTTTAAGGATTATGTTGCATGATAGGACATACATGAAATATTATTTCGCCTCACCTTTTCTTCCAAGTATGGTTTTGACCATTTTGCTCAAGATTCTCTTTAATATGCGTAGAACATGCTTAGTTCAAGATAGTTCGGGCATCAGTTCCCAACCTTAGGATCCTTTTAATATATGTTATGTAATAACCCTAAGAGGATTCAAAACCTTCTCAATGATTGCACATGAAATGAAAATGTAACTGAGATGACACGTATATGCAATGCGGAATGTGACATGAGATATGAATGCACTGCTTATTTTGAAATGTGGATGGAGTATTACCATAAAAAAATATAAAACTGACTACTTCATGCATCACAAGTTTCAAACGATATTATTAAACTATTTTTGTTTCTTGCGGAGCTTTCTACAACATAATTCCAATGTTTCATATTTTCCTGATCTTAGGCATGAGTTGACATCTCAATTTTTTATTCTTTTTTTTATTTTTAGACAAACCAAACATGTCCAGAGGACTAACACACAAAACTTAAAACCAAACCCAAAAAGCAACTTCAAAAACAAACTTGAAAACACAAACCAAAACCCAAAAACCAAAATCTATATACAAATGTACAATATAATACAAGATGATGCAAAGCTTGGACTATCACTTTCCTGGATCCCAAACATGATTAGAACACTTCAACAAAAATATAATGTGATATGCATGCCAAGTGTTGTAGGAATCTAACAAAAACAATATTAGACCACCCCACGCACCAAATTTTAACTTCCCTTGCTCACCCCACAAATTAGATTTAATTCCATTAGTACTCTCATAGGTGAGCGTTAAAATACTAAAATGATTAGACAATAAATGATATTCAATTTTATCTTGCCTATTCTTGAAAGTATCCATTTCATAGTTTGATTCATGATTTAGAAGTAGGCTCTCTTTATCCAAAATGAGACTTTGTAAGCAAGAGCCTATTTCTAAAAATTTTAAAGCCAAATCATTTTCCAAATTTGTAGGCCAATCAAATTTGTGTAACAGTTTGCAAGCATCTAGGATATTTACCAAATTGAGATCATTAGGAGTTTTTATCCTAGGTTCAAGAATTAATTGTTGATGAATTTGATTTAGCAATTTAAATGCATCAAGCTCCTTTTCATTCATTAAAGTAATGTTATCAAAGGTGTGGTTAGAAATTAATCCTTGTTCTACATTCACCTTCAATGGCATTTCATCATAATGCAACACTTGTTCTTTCTCCATGATTTGTTTATCAAAGGCACCAAACTTAGGTACCCAATTGAACACGTGTCCATCCCTTTCAAACCATAAGTCTTGTCTATCTAGGGGTGGGTTAACTAACATATTTCCATGATCAATCACTTGGGTTGTTTTGGATAACATGGGATTTTCAATTGGATCATCAATGATATCAAACCCAAATAATTTAGGTTTTGTAATTTTCTCATTTTGAAATGGCATAATCATTGTAGCACAAGTAAGTCGATCAAGAGTTTCAACTTCTTTTCCTTCAAAGGAATCTAAAGCAAGTGACTCTCTTTCTTGATTCATGATTGTAGAATCCTTATCATGCTCCAAAATTTGATGAGATTCGAATTTCTCTTCCAAAAATTTCTCAAATTGTACAGGATTTATAGGATCCTCATGTGAGGAAGCAATTGAGTTATCTTGCATATTAATTGACACAACAAGTTTGTTAGAAGATTTAGATTGATAATATTCTTCCCATTTCTTCCACAAATCATAGTAATCATCTTCCAAGTTCAAGTTGTGACATTCAAGTATTTCTTCTTCATCTTTTGATTCATCAACCTGTTTCTCATCCAATTCATCTTCACCTTCCTTAGATGGTCCCGTTATTTCCAAAAGTGGCTTATTTCTTGAATTCAAATTGGTAAAGCTATCATAATCCAAATTTGTAACCCATGATTCAATTTTATCACAATTTGGAAGGTGTGGATCCTCTTGGTCATCACTTTCGAGAGCATCATCCAAAGTGTCTTTCGGGAACAAGTGGTGAAATTCGATTGTCTTCAACTTCATTTGTTGATTTTATTTCAAATTCATTTTGTTACACACCAAACCTAGCCTTCGGCTAGGTATTCCAGGAGTAAAACATTTCATATATATAGTAGATAGATTATTCAAAATTAAATCATCGTGTTTTTATTTTTATTCTCTGCATTTCGCAAGTGCCTTCATGGCGGGGACGTGCCCTCCCTGAGTGGCGAACTATATCCAATTTGATTTATTTTATTTTAATTATTGTGGTTTCATATTACTTCATTATATTGCAATTGAGGAATTGATTGGAATTAAACATAAAAGAACGAGTTATATCGTTCTAAGTGGTATCAGATTCCAGGCGAGCGGGCGACGTAGGTTTCATTTCCCTTCACGCATTGCATCCGAATCACCTGTGTAGAGACGTTCCACCGTAGCGAGGAATAAATGTCGAATCATTGTCATGGTTCTGCATTGGCGAACACAGAGTGTTGTTTTTTTAAACACAGCGAAAGAACGCGGTGTCCAACTCACGACTAAAACACAACAATCAATTCGGAGCAGCATACACTATCGGTTGGGTTCACAGTCAACTTCCTCGTGGGCGTAGAAGGCATCCGAATCTCTGTCGAAAACTCGCGTATTATTCTACAGTCCATTCCAACCGAATCTCTACAGAAAACTCGCGCATTATTTACCGACGCCATCCGACCAATCGCAGGCGAGTATTATTTTCTAATCCTAAGTTGGCGAGGTCTAAATTAATTTTTTTTTTATCATTTTCGGGATATTTATCCCACATCCTTCGTGTGGGAGGTACCAATGGGTTTAAATTGAGTAGAGCACATCTTTGTGTTTGTGACTTCGGTCACATGAAGCTCTCCTAGCCTCGCGTAGCCTTGTTGAGTCGTTTCGTGCCAAGTGTCCTTCCTCGCAGGGTGTTATATTGTGGTTTATGTCAGTGGTTTAGTTCTTGCGTCAGTTGTTCCTGTCATGTTGTTCGCTTCGCATTCTCCGCTGCTGTCCATTTGTGGTTTATGTCAGTGGTTTAGTTCTTGTGTCAGTTGTTCCTGTCATGTTGTTCGCTTCGCATTCTCCGCTGCTATCCATTGTGTCCGCTTCGTGTCTCACGTTCGTGTCGTCTCGCGTTTTGTGTCTAACATCGCTTCTGTCAGTTTTGTCCGCTTCGCGTTCATGTCGTCTCGCGTTTTGTGTCCAACGTCACTTCTGTCTATTGTGTCTTATCGTGTCCTTGCTGTCTGTGCCTGTGTCATCGTTGTCCGTCGTCTTCAGGCGGTCTATGGTTAGTGGTCAGTCCAGTGTCGTGTCTTGTATATCATCAAGAAAAGTTGTCAAAAGTTGTCAAAAATTGCAGTCAAGAAGGAGCCCAAATCCAAATTCAAATCCGCGTCGCAGTTGGAGCGACAGTTGAAGCGAAATCCAAATTTTTGGCTAAATTCAACCAAATTTTGTAGCAGTCAAAGCTCAAAAGCTCCTAAGCAGGTTATGTTAACAAGTGCATGAGCAAAAGGTGGACCAAAGGATCTGATGGTCGACTATCAAGCTCGAAAATGACCAATAACAACGCACGAAGACCTCATCGAAGCCCGTGTACAAAAAATTCTCCTTCTCCTTTCAAAATTGGCGCTTATAATCCACATCATCCACTAGTAGACCCTATGGCTACTAACCCTCCCCCAACTCACGAAAACATCACACAAGGAGACTCAAGTAACTCGGCCATTTCCAACGATGAATCTCTTCGACTCTTAATAGATGGTATGCGCGAAATTAGTATCAACCTAAAAACCCTAGTGCGAGCACAAAACCAGCCTAATCCCAATACTAATCCCCAAAATCACTCCCATGCCCAAAGGAATGAAGAAAATGACGATCAAGATGACGATTGGGAACAACAAAGAGGCAATTCGGATAATTACAGGGATCGCTATCATAGACAGCGGTATAACCAAGATCAAGAAAGGGATATGGGTTATCACCAACCGAGAGGCCCTAATAATTTTCCACGCATTGATATGCCCACTTTTGAGGGTCATGATCCTCGTGGTTGGATAGCCAAAATGGAAGGCATTCTCGACTTATACCAAATTAAGGAATTTGATAAAGTCCCTTTCGCTGCATCAAAATTAGGCACTGAGGCCTACCAATGGTTCGTATGGCTTAAGCGAGAGAAAGGAGCTACTATTAACTGGAAAAAATTCACTACCTCTTTTTTAGAAAGATTTGATGAAGGAGCTACATCGTCATACACAGTAAGACTGTTATCTCTTAAACAAGAAGGATCGGTTAGCGAGTTCGTTTCGGAGTTCACCAGTTTACTACCATATACTTTAGACCTCAGTCCCGACACAGTGGTAGGAGCTTTTCGCAATGGATTGAAAGAAAATATTAGGGTGGAGGTAGACATTCAAAATCCAACCTCGCTGAACGATTGTATAAGAATAGCCAAGTCTGGCTGAGAAGAGAAATCAGTTGTATGCACGGCGTGAAACTTATAGTCGTCCTTCGTATCGCAACAATTCCTTTCGTAGAAATGATCAACCATCAAGATACTTTTGCTATAAATGTCGCACTCATCACCCCAGGGAACAAGCATGTGCCCAAAAACAAAACTTTCATATTGAATGCGATCAATATGAAGGAGAAGAGGAAGAAACTTACCACCAAGAAGAACCTATGCAAGAAGAACTACCAAGTACTTTAGAAGAGAAGGAAGAGGATACAATGGCGATCTCCGTGCATGCCCTCATGGGGTTAACCGCCCACCATACCATCAAGGTACCAGGATTTCTCCGCTAGAAAAAGGTGAATGTGCTAATTGATTCTGGCAGTACCCACAATTTTATCGACATCAAAACAACAAAAGCTTTGAATTTATTCATTAACTCTTCCAACAAAGACAAATTCCAGGTTCTAGTGGCCAACGGGGTGAACGCGCAATGTGTTGGTCGAACATCTCAAGTTTCCATAAAAATGGGAACTTATACCTGGTTTGGATCCCTTTTCGTCATGAATTTAGGGAACTCGATGTCATTTTGGGAGTTGAATGGTTGGAAACATTAGACACGGTTAGCTTCAATTTCAAAAAATTATTTGTGGAATGGAAGGAAAACGGACGAGTCATTCGCTTACAAGGCATTACTACTCCTCCATCACAAATGGTGAGCTCTCATAGTATGGAGAAGATGTTAAAAAAGGGTGGATATGGATTTATAGCTCAAATTAATTGTTTGGAAAAACAATCTCGAGCAAATTCGGATATTACTGCTCCAGAGTTACGAGACATCATAACACAATACGAAGAGGTTTTCCAAGAACCTAAAGGATTACCACCTAAACGATCTCATGATCATGCCATCCATTTGATTCCAGGGAGTGTCCCACCTAACAATCGTCCTTACCGCTATCCTCAACCACAAAAGACAGAAATCGAACAGATCATTCAGGATCTGCTAGATCATGGAGTCATTCGTCACAACACTAGCCCTTATTCCTCACCCGTAGTTCCGGCTCGAAGAAAAGATAACTCTTGGCGTATGTGTCCCGATTTTCGTTCTCTCAATAAACTCACTATCAAGGACAAATTTCCTATCCCCGTCATAGATGACCTACTTGATGAGCTGCATGGTGCAAAATTTTTTACAAAATTAGACCTTCGCTCAGGATTTCACCAAATCCGTGTCGAGAAGAAGATATTCCCAAAACCGCTTTTCGTACTCATGAAGGTCATTACGAATTTTTGGTCATGCCTTTTGGTCTCACCAATGCACCATCCACATTCCAAAGTCTCATGAACCAAGTGTTTCGTCCACTCCTCCGTAAGTTTGTGTTAGTTTTTTTTGATGATATTCTCATATACAACAAAACTTGGACGGACCATTTACATCATGTGGATAAAGCCCTTCACATTTTACACAGAGAAAAGCTATTTGTCAAACGTTCCAAATGTTCATTTGGTGTCCAAGAAGTCGAGTATCTTGGTCATATAGTTTCACACGAGGGTGTCAAAGTCGACCCCAATAAGATTAAGGCAATTCAAGAGTGGCCTTTACCTAAAACCATCAAGAAACTTCGTGGTTTTTTGGGTCTCACGGGCTACTATCGCAAGTTTGTACGAAATTATGGTAAGATTGCAGCACCTCTCATAGCACTCACAAAGAAGGATGCTTTTCGTTGGTCGGAAGAAGCCACTCAAGCCTTCGAAGCTCTTAAGAAGGCCATGTGTACAACTCCAGTATTAGCAACTCCCAATTTTCACAAACCATTTATTATCGAATGTGATGCATCAGGAACAGGAATTGGGGCTATATTAATGCAAGAAGGTCATCCGTTGGCATTTGAAAGTAAACAGCTCTCCGGGAAAAATTTGGGAAGATCAACATATGAAAAAGAAATGTTGGCTATTCTTCACGCAGTAGAAAAATGGAGACACTACCTAATCAGGAGCCGCTTCATTATAAAAATAGATCATAGTAGTCTCAAACATTTTCTTGAGCAAAGGTTTTCATATCCGAAACAAAATAAGTGGTTAACCAAACTATTGGGCTATGATTTTGTTATCGAATACAAGAAAGGGAAGGAAAATATAGCCACCGATGCGCTGTCCAGGAAATATGAAGACGAAGTAGTCATTAACGCTATTTCAGGTCCTTGCTCCCAATGGGTGAATCAATTACAAGATGAATGGTTGTCCAATAGCGAAACTACTCAGATACTTCAAGAGTTATCTATAGGGTCCTCTAAACACCCTTTGTTCTCTTATGAAGATAAAATCCTCCGAAAGAAGAACCGCATTTACATTCCACACAATTCAGAACTCAAATCAAAGATCCTCGACGAATCGCACGCTTCTCCATCAGCAAGACATTCAAGATTTTTGAAAACATATTTAAGGGTCAAACAATCATTTTGTTGGAAAGGATTAAAAGCAGAAGTCAAACAATGGGTAGCAGAATGCGAAGTTTGCCAGCGCAATAAAGGAGAAACAATCAAATCACCAGGGTTGTTACAACCATTACCCATCCCTGAACGACAGTGGGAACATATATCCATGGATTTTATTGAAGGTCTTCCAAAATCGAAGGCGAGACAGTAATCTTCGTAGTCGTAGACCGGTTATCCAAATACGCTCACTTTCATGCTTTACAACATCCATTTTCCGCAAGCAAGGTGGCAAAGGTATTTATGGATTCAATTTTCAAATTACATGGTATGCCAAAAAATATTGTAAGTGATAGAGACCCCATCTTCACTAGTAACTTTTGGCGGGAATTATTTTGACTTAGTGGTACCAAATTGAACATGTCCTCAGCTACCATCCACGGACGGATGGTCAAACAGAAGTAGTTAACAAATGTTTGGGTACGTACTTAAGATGTTTCGCTCAAGATAAACAATACCAATGGAGCCAGTGGTTAGCATTGGCAGAATGGTGGTACAACACTTCTTACCATTACTCAATTAAGATGTCTCCATTTGAAGCATTGTATGGCACCAAGCCTCCAACCGTCGCAGATTACGTACAAGGATCATCCAAAGTAGCCAAAGTGGATGATTGGTTCCAACAAAGGCAGCCTACACTCACCATCCTCAAAGAGAATTTAGTCCAAGCACAAAATCGTATGAAACAACAACAAGACTTGCACCGATCAGAGAGAACTTTTAATATAGGTGATTGGGTTTTCCTAAGGTTGCAACCTTACAAACAATCATCGTTAAGGATAAAGTCCAGCCAAAAGTTGGCTCCACGATTCTATGGTCCTTACAAAATTGTGCGCCGCATTGGAGAAGTAGCCTATCAATTAGAGCTACCTACATCATCACGAATACACCCGGTATTTCATGTTTCATGTCTCAAAAAAGTAATTGGTCAGAAAGTGCAAAGTCAATCCGAATTACCAGTGCTCGATGAGGAAGGACGCATACATCTCCAACCTGAAGATATACTACAACACGGAATACGAAGACTGAGATCACATCAAATTCAAGAATTTCTCATCAAATGGCAAGATTTACCGAGAGGAGGATGCCACATGGGAACCTGAAAGTATTTTCCAGACATTTCCAGCTTTGAGGACAAAGCTTTCCGAGGAGGGGAGTCATGTTACACACCAAACCTAGCCGTCGGCTAGGTATTCCAGGAGTAAAACATTTCATATATATAGTAGATAGATTATTCAAAATTAAATCATCGTGTTTTATTTTTATTCTCTGCATTTCGCAATTGCCTTCACGGCGGGGACGTGCCCTCCCTGAGTGGCGAACTATTTTCCATTTGATTTAATTTATTTTATGCTGTGGTTTCATATTGCTTCATCATATTGCATTTGAGGAATTTGATCAGAATTAAATATAAACGAACGAAGTTAAATCGTTCCACATTTTCAGCCACTTGTGATGACTTAGGAGCTTCTACAATGGGATCAATTTTTGAATTTCGTGTCATATAGTTGCTCCAATCCTTTGCAAGTACATCTGCCCAAATCATATCCACATAAGTTTGTTCATCCAAATACTCCTTTTTGGGTAATGATTCTGGATATTTATTTTCCAAAACAAGATGGTGATTATTTGATTCCAACTTCTTGTTACCCATCCATAGAATTTCTTCTCCAAAATCTTCATGCTCTTCAAGACATTTCGAATAGGTATTCACTTCAACGTGAGTCACCTCAAAATTTCTTGTATCATTTGAAGAAGCATAACATGAAATATCATTAAAATCGACATTATGAATTTTCTTCCTAGGATTATTTGGATGTATACATTGATGTGCTCGTTTTTGTGGTGGAACATGCCTACATACCTTCTTAACCACTTTATTTTGCTCTTTTACTTCCAATACGAACTCTTTGGGTTGAGTGGTAGAAGTAGTAGGATTAGTTGGATTGATATCCACGGACAATGCTTGAACATTTTTTGCAATGGTTCCATGAGTGACCACATGATTCTCTAACTGAGGCATAGTTGGATGGATGGAAGCACTTGTATAAGCACACGTGGGAGCATAAGTTGGTCTGGTAGGATAAAGTTGATTGTAGAGAAAAACATTTGATATCAATTTTTTTTGTGTCCACACTTGATTTACCATCGAGGTTTGATTGCAAGCCCCTAGTTGTCCTACCATAGTTGATTGTTCCATTCCATAGCCTTGTGGCCTCAATTGTTGATCTACAATCATAGCTTCCATGTAGGTCGATGCAAGATCAGTAACCAAGGGATTCATCCTGACAAATATGGCAAACAATGGATCCAATGCTCGAAAGTATATTTGAAGAGCACCACTTTCCTCAATAGTATAGGGAGAAATTAATCTCGCATAAAGCTTTCGAAAGCTCACGTTGAAACTTCTCACTGGCTCATTAGGTTCTCTTTTGCAAGAAGTAAATTATTAAAATATCGTGAGAGGATCAATGAACAACCTAAATTGATTGATAAATTCATCTTCAATTGAGTCCAAGATGTAATAGAACCAGTGGGTAAGTTGATGTACCAATCATATGCCACCTCATCTAGGGTTCCAGGAAACATTCTACATGCCACATCCTCATGTTCGACATTCCATCTAACTAGGATATCCACATAGGCTTGAATATGCTCCTTGGCTAATGTTGGATCATTGTGTTTAAACTTGGGCAAATGCTTTTCTACGTTCTTGTTTAAATCATGAAAATCTCCACTAATTTTCAAAGGATTAGCATGTATCCCATACCACGTTCTTGCAGTTGTAGCCATTAATGAAATTTAGAGAATAATTTCAAAACCAATTTGTTAGTCATGAATAAAAGAAGGAACCATGACAAAGCAATATTCTAAAAATGTAAATTAGTTTCTGATTCACCAGATCACATATGCGCAGGTGAAGAGCATACTCCTAGTGTTGTAGGCTTTTTGATTCACAAGATCGCATTACACGCAAGTGAAGAGCATAATACCGACAACCAATACATTTTAGACAAAATAATTCCTTACAAGTGAGCATGAAATGACTAGCAAATATCAAACCTGTAACGTGTTAATAATCAAGTTAGCATCAACGAAGCAATGTATCCATTAAAATCAAATGAAAGTAATTGCATGGAGACAACCTTGTTAGTCAAGAAATATATATATATTTTTAAATCCAATCAAGACACATTATTCCTGTATGAACAATCAAAAAATGTTAGAACAATGCATAGAAATTCATGTCCTCCTTTTAACAGTACAATGTTGTATTGTTAAAAGAGGGCTAAATATGGGTTTTGATGGCCAAGATGACAGCGGGCGAGAAAGCTTTTGTGGGAGAGCATGGGAATGCCAACAGACTGAACCAAAGGCACAAAGAGGGCAAAGGGAGGGCAGTCAGAGATCGGGGGCGCTAAGGAGTCCTCTCCAACCGAAGAGGATGTAGGTCATGACAAGGATCCACCAGACAAATGGGGAGGTGGACCTCAGAAGTCGTACGCTCAGGCAGCGGCTTCAGAAACCCTTAGCGGTATGCTCTCCAAGGAGTTGTTTCCTGTTGGGGATGAGTTGGACATACCGGCAGAAATTCTTTCAAGCTTTGTGGAATTCGAAAAATTTACCCTCATCGGTAAGTTTATTGGTGGCCGTCCCGACATGGAGACCATTCGCAAGTGGGCGGCAGGTAAATGGCGAACCTCTGGTCACATGGAGTTGGCGGCCTTATCCCGGGGTTTTTTCGCGATTAGACTGAATAACAAGGAGGACTACTGTAAAATCCTGGCTGGTGGTCCCTGGTTCCTAGGTCGCAGAAGTCTCTTTCTAAGGAAGTGGGGTATGGACTTCAACCCCGAGACCCAAAATATCAACATTGCTCCAATATGGGTTAGACTCCCGAGTCTCCCCCTCTTCTGTTGGCATGAAAATGTAATCAGAGGAATTGCACGCTCCATTGGTGAGTTGGTTACCATTGACCCTCCCACCAAAGCTCAAACCAAATTTGTTCAAGCTCGGTTCTGCATTCTGGCAGATTTGGAGGCTGACCTTCCATCATCCATCACTCTCCGATCTGGAGATATCATTCTTCACAAGCAAGCCATTGTGTATGAGAACAGACCGGCTTTCTGCCCCCTGTGTAGTTCTCAAGGGCACCTCCAGTCCAACTGTCCTCTTCAAAATCCAGGGATGAAGAAACGGGATTCCAGCAACCCCTTGGAACACGGTGAAGGTCAGACAAAGCTCCTTGCTGCAAAAGGGCATGATTCTCCAGGCCCGTCTAGGGACCATCCCGAATCCTCCCACCCGGTGGAAGCAGTCTCCCCCCAAACGGTCTCTGAGCCGTGTGGTACAAGCCCTCACCTTGGACCACAAGAGGAGAAGGACCAGTCCCTTCCACCAATCACCGCACAGGCAGATTCACCCAAAATCCTGGACCATAACCACCCCGAGTCCCAAAATGTGCTGGAAGATTACCTACTAGGAAGAAGGGGTGAGCAGTCTGGTAATATCAGCCCTCATAATACGAGAAGCCGAAAGCAAGGTGTTGATTTTGGTAGCGAAAGGAAGCAAGGTCGTCCCCCCAACAAAGACAAAGGGACAAGGAGACGGCGACAGATGTTGCAAATGGTACTCAACGACTGCTTTTTCAGGATGATTCTGATTCCCAGATGGGTGACTCGTCTGTCCCAAAACCTCCCCTCAAGCAAGGAAAGGGAGGTAAGAAGAATATCAAACTGTTGAGATGAAAGTCCTCTCATGGAATGTGAGAGGGCTTAATGCAGTCGCCAAACGAAGATTGGTGGTCGATCTCGTAAAGAGGACGAATCCGTCCATCCTAATTTTGCAAGAGACTAAGACCGATGCTATCTCTTCTGCCAAAGCTGCTAAGGTCATTTGGGCTAAGGCAAAATTCCTCTCCAGTCCTGTGGTGGGAACGGTAGGCGGTCTCCTGATTCTTTGGGATCCAGAGATTTTTGAGGGTAGCCTTCTCTCAACTTCCAGCAGGATTATCAATGTTTTGTTTCATTCCAAAGCCATTAACTTTTCTTGGATCCTATCTAATGTGTATGCCCCAAAATCTATCTCGGAGAGAGCAGAAATGTGGAAGGATATTTCCCAGATGAGGGAAACGTTCTGTAATTTCCCTTGGGTTCTAGGGGGAGATTTCAACTGTCCTCTTCACCCATCTGAAAAGAAAGGAGGATCGGACCACTCTAGCCATAGTCTGGAAGACTTTCGAGATTTTGTTTCTACCAATAACTTGCTTGACATTGACCTCAAGGGGGCATCCTTCACTTGGAGCAACAGGAGGATTGGGAGAAATCTTATTCAAGTCAAGCTTGACAGATTCTTCATATCCCAAGAGGCTATTCCCATACTCGGTGCGACAACTCTCTCGGCCTTACCAAGGATTGGGTCTGATCACAATCCTATTGTCCTGGAGACGGTTGATGGGCCTGTTTTTAAAACCCCCTTCGTATTTGAGTCCATGTGGATTTCTCACAAGGACTTTAGAGGGTTGGTTACAGACCGTGGTGGCGAGAAGGTAGCGAGTGTTCCGCTTCCAAGAGAGTGGCCTTAAAACTCAAGTTAATCAAAAGGAATTTGAAAACATGGAACAAGGAGGTGTTCGGCAACATTTTTGAGTCCAAAAGGTCCATTTCCGTGAACCTAAAATTGGTGGAGGAGAGAATGGAGCTCGAAGGTTACACCGATTGCCTTAGGGAGGAGGAAAGGAGGCTCTTGGTGGATTATCATTCTATTCTTGCAAGGGAAGAAACTTTCTGGCGCCATAAATCTAGGGACCTCTGGTTGAGAAATGGAGACTCCAATACGAAGTTTTTTCATGCGTCAACTTTGCGGCACGGAGGGGCTAACAAAATCAGGGAAGTGGTGTGCAAGGATGGACGCGTTACCAAGGATTTTGAGGAAATCCGAAGTGAAGCGGTTGACTTCTTCCAAGATCTGCTCGGTGTTCCTCCCGACAGTGATCTCCAAGTTCAGAAATCTCTGTTGGATAACTTCCCAGTCAAAGTTCCTCCCGAGGTAAGCTCTAAGCTTCTGGAGCCTTTTTCTATGTCTGAGATTAAAGAAGCTTTGTTCTCCATGCAACCAGACAAGGCCCCTGGGCCTGACGATTTTCCCCCCCATTTTTTTCAAGTTATGTGGGATGTTGTGGGTTCGGATGTATGTGAAGCAATTCAGGAGATTCAAGCCTCCAGATCCATCCATCCAAAACTAAATTCTACCTTTCTTGCTCTCATCCCTAAGTCTTCTGCCTGCAAAAGTTTCTCTGATTATCGTCCCATTAGCCTGTGCAATGTTTTTTATAAAATCTTAACCAAGTCCATAGCCAATCGTCTGAGGTCCCTTCTTCCCTCCTTGGTTGGTCCTTCTCAGGGAAGCACCGTGAAAGGCAGAAACATTCTCGATGGTGTCATCACCATCCATGAAACCCTCCATTCTGCTCATCGCTCCAAAAATGTTGCTCTTTTCCTCAAGCTGGACATGAATAAAGCTTTTGACAGAGTTGACAGGAGGTTCCTCTATGCTGTCCTCTTCAAGTTCGATTTTCACCCTCAATGGATTGACCTTGTCAGTAGTTGCATATCCACTCCCTCCTTTTCTGTTCTAATTAACGGATCCCCTGCTGGGTATTTCCAAAGTGCCAGAGGCCTCAGACAAGGTGACCCTCTGTCTCCTATTCTATTCATCCTTCTGGATGAGGTTTTGAGTTGGTCTTTGAAAGAGGCTCTTCGTCAGAATAAGATCTCTGGCATTTTTCCCACCTCCAGAGTCGATCCTGTCTCTCATCAGCAATTTGTGGATGACACCCTCATCTCCACCGGGCGTCCGTCACTCAAGCCAAATCCATCAAGCGAATCCTCTCCCGTTATGAAAAGGCTGCCGGATAGAAATTCAATTACATCAAAAGCAAAATTTATTTTATTAACACTCCTATGCGAAGGCAGCTCCGCATAGCCAGAATTTTGGAATGCACTATTGATTCCCTGCCTGCGTCTTATCTGGGTTTGCCTCTGGCTTGTAATGGCCGGGCCAATGGAAGCTTGTGGGACATGATCCTGGAACGTCTTCACAAAAAGCTGAGCACTTGGAAAGGCAAATTCCTGTCGCAAGTCGGGAAAGCCACCCTTACCAAAGCTTGTCTCCAAGGAATCCCAACTTAATTCATGTCTGTGTTCATGCTGCCTGTTTTTGTCCATTCCAAGATTGAAAAGATTCAGAGGACCTTTCTGTGGTCTGGAAATGAAGAAAAATCCAGAATTCCTCTTGTGGCCTGGGATAAGGTTTGCTTGCGAAAGGACCAAGGTGGCATGGGAATGAGGAGATCAAGACTCATGAACATTGCTTTGATCGCTAAGCACGCTTGGAAGATCCTGACTAATGACCCAGCAGAGTGGGTCAAGCTGGTTAAGAGGAAGTATCTTGGATCGAGTTCTCTTTTTGATGTTGGGATTCCTCCTGAAGCGTCTGCCTTTTGGAAATATGTGCTTCAAGCCCGCTCTCTGATCAACTCTGGTGCTCGCTGGATTTTGGGTGATGGCAACTCCATTCTCTTCTGGAAGGACAGGTGGGTTACTGATGAAGCTCTCGAGTTGAGAGCGGACCTTGCTGGCCTGAAAGCCCAGGTGGATCCAAATTCCCAACTCAAGGTTGCAGACTTCATTGATCGGAGCTCTCTTCCCCCTCGGTGGAATTTGCCAGTCCTGGACGGCTTTAACAATGAAATGACTTTTTTGTCTAATATTCTTCGATCTGTTTTAATTCCATCTGTTAGAAGAGATGACAGAATCATCTAGCGTGGTACAGAGGATGGTCTGTTCTTTGTCAAGACCGCCTATGACCTTCTTACTTGCGAGATTGCCATGGATCACCGGTGGAAAGTGATTTGGAGGAAGGGTATTATTCCTAAAGTTAATTACTTTGCATGGATTGCCTTTCATAATAAAGCCTTAACCATTGACAACCTCCATAAGAGGGGTTTTGCTATTCCCAACAAGTGCTTCTTGTGCTTTGCTAATTGTGAGACGACAGACCACTTATTTTTGCACTGTCCTTTTTCCCATTCTGTCCTCGGACCGTCCTTGTCTTCCTTTCAAATCCTTTGGTGCACTCCCCGCTCCCTCAAAGATGCCTTCCACCAATGGCCCAATCCTTTCAAGAATCCTAAACTTCGCTTCCTTCTTGAGGCCTCTTTCCACCACTCCATTTGGCAGATTTGGCTAGAGAGAAATTCCAGAGTCTTCGGCAAGGTCCCTAGAGTACCTCCCTGTGTCGCTCAGAGAGCCTTATCCTTCGCCATTGAGAATTCTAAAGTTGTTCCTAGTTCCCGTCCCCGCATTCCTGGTGAAGCAACGATCTTCCAAAGTTTGGGCCTTTTCCCTATTCTTGATGGTGTTTCTAAGTCTCAGCGTGGGGATGTTATTTGGACCAAGCCCCCTGTGGGCTGGATTAAATTAAACTTTGACGGTGCGGCCAAATGCAATCCTGGCCCTGATGGTTTTGGTGGTGTGGTTAGAGATCATAACGGGAATCTCGTGCTGGCTTATTGTGAATATTTGGGTGCCCAGACTAATCACTATGCTGAAGCCAGAAGTGTTTTGAAAGGTATCCAGATCCTCTCCGAGGATCCTCGACCTTTGATAGTCGAAGGTGATTCGCTCAATATAGTCAACTATCTGCTAGGCTCTAAAGACACGTATTGGAGGGTCTACAACATCATTCTTGAGGCTAGGATGCTCCTCTCTCAACGTAACGGTGGAAGGCATGCCATATTTTCAGGGAAGGAAATCGCGTGGCAGACCACATGGCCAACAAAGGGCTTGTGACCACGTGTCCTGTTGTGTGGCGCTCATGCTTCCCATCTGAGGTGGTGAGTTTGGCCAATGCGGATATCCTCTCATGATGTTCTCCTCGCTTCAGAAGGTCATTCGTTTGGTTTGGCTGTTTTTGCTTTCGATGGTCAAATTTCTCCAGCTAGTATTTTTGTTTTCCTTGGTAAAATGTGGTTTGTTTCCAGGATATTCAGACATAAGGGCCCTACTTACAGCCTTCGGGCAATTAGCAGTTTTTGGTTTCTGTCATCAGGTTTATTCCTCCAGCCACAAGGCATGATGCACATTCCAGCCAGGCTGATTTTGTACATAAGGTTTTGGGATCCTCTATAAAAACCCACTGTTAATCTATTAAAATAATTACCAAAAAAAAAAAAATATGGCTAAAGATAATAACCAATAGGGCATGAAATATTCAAAATTTAAATCCCTATAGCATTTAAATCACACTGAAATAAACCCATTCAGGCCCTCCTTTAGCGCAAAAATGTTGAGTGGATATTTTGCCCTATAACAAAATGATCACGCAACTAGAGTCTCTGACAAGAAACTCTCTCTTGCAAAGAAATTAGTTATTTCTCCAAGGTTCTTATGAACAAACATTCATATGCATAAATAATAATATTCAATTTAAATGCTTGGAACACCTTAGTGATTGCAAGTAATTGTAAACAAGGGGCAATGTTGATTTATTTCACCATGAAACTTTAGTGATTGTTCATTGTTTTTTTTTTTAGATTTTGATATTTTTTAGATGTTTATAATTTTAACGATTGCAAATTAAAATAAAGTAACAACTTCTGCAAAAGTAAAGTGCAGAAAAATAAAAATAAAATGCCTTCAGTATGATGCTATCCTATTTCGACAAAACCGAAGATATGAGGTTTCCATGCATGCAACCTAACCTATTGGACCTGCAAAACATACACAATCCCGATAAGCTAAGTGCTGGTTCCTAAGGATTTGAATGAGGTTTTCAGATTTAAGCATTCGCATGCAACAACCAAGAAAAACTTGTATCAACTACATTTACAAGCCTAAAATATGAAAAGGGAAAATAGACATTTAATCTTGCATGCAGAAAATGACTCCTTTCTTGCCCATAAGATGCAAATTTATGAAATATCATCTGCATTAAATATTTGTCATTTTACAATAGCAGACATCTGGTTCTCCAAAACCAAAAAAAGTAGAAGAAAAGCACTCCAAAGTAGGCCCAGAATGGCTTATCACCCTCAGCTCTGCAACCCTGCTCCCAGTGGTTTCCGACCTCTTGTAACTGCCTTTGGCTTCTGCTTTTAAACCTTCTGGTACGGTTCTCTGTTTCACCCTGTGATGCTTCGCTTCATCTCCCAGGTCTCTTCGTTTCATCTTTCCGCCTCTTTGCATTATTTTTGGCTTTTGTTCAAACATCGAAACGTTTGATCTTCTTGCTAACTGTAACCGTTCTGTAACCCTTACACCTTTATGCCATGTGTTCAGTGCTTCCCTGCATGTTCCATAATGGCCCCTTGTAAATCGTGACCAAAAATAGCATGTCGTGATATCGCGACGTTTTTATGTATGCAGCCTTGCTCCTCTACCTACTCCACGAAAATGAGACATGTCGCGATATCGTGACATTTTTTTGTCAGCAGCCTTGTTCGTCATCACGCATTGCAAAAATGAGACATGTGATATCACGACATTTTTCTATTCCAGACCGAGCAAATGCAACCTGTCGCGAAATCGCGACACTTTTTCATTCTGTACCATCTTGCTGCTTTCTATCGTGAAATCGTGATGCTTTTCTCTTTCGGGATGTCTCGCTGCTTTCTGTCGTGAAATCACGACGCTTTTCTCTTTCGGGCTGTCTCGTTGCTTTCTGTCATGAAATCGCGACGCTTTTCTCTTTCGGACTGCTCTCGCTGTACTTGGCCGCGAAAACATGACATGTCACAAAATCATGACATATTTTCCTTCCGTACCATCTCGCTGCTTGGAGCCGTGAAAACGTGACCTGTCGCGATATCACGACGTTTTTCCTCTACGTTCATTTTGGCTGCTTTAGGTCATGAAAACGTGACATGTCGCGATATCACGACAACTTCTGCATTGACTCTTCTCTTGCTGCCTTTGATCGCGATTTCATGACAAGTTGTGATATCACGACATTTTTCATTTTTTCTTTCTCTTTCCTCTATGAACCGCGATTTCACGACATGTCGCGATATCGCGACATTTTGAGTCTTCATGATGCATTCAGCTGCTCTTAGCCACGAAAACGCGACGTCATGAAATCGCAACAATTTTCCATTTCACTGCACTTCGCTTGTTTGAGCTGCGAAAACGCGACCTGTCGCGATATCGCGACACTTTTTTTTTCTTAGTAGCAACACGTCGTGAAATCGTGACAACTTTTCATTTCTAGCCGCGACAGAGCAACATGTCGCAAAATCACGACAAATTTTCATTTCTATCCGCGACAGAGCAACATGTCATGATATTGCGACAAATTTTCATTTCTAGCCGCGACGGAGCAACATGTCACAAAATCGCGACAACTTTTCATTTCTAGCCGCGAAGGAGCAACATGTCGCAATATCGCGACAAATTTTCATTTCTAGCTGTGATGGAGCAACATGTCGCGATATCGCGACAACTTTTCATTTCTAGTCGCGACGGAGCAACATGTCGCGATATCACGACAACTTTTCATTTCTAGCCGCGACGGAGCAACATGTCATGATATCGCGATAAATTTTCATTTCTAGCCGCAATGAAGCAACATGTCGAGATATCGCGACAACTTTTCATTTCTAGCCGCGACGGAGCAACATGTCGCGATATCGCGACACTTCTCTTTTGTGAAATTTTGCTTTTTTCCTTGATTTTTTTAGCATCTGGGTCACTGTGGTCTTCTTTGAAAACATGCAAAAAAGGTGGGTCCCCAATTTTGTTTGGGGTGTGTTGTGGATCAGCCACAATAGGTTTTTAATCAATTTGTATAGTTTTGATTATATTTTGAGCACAATTTAGAAGTCTTTTATCTTAAAACACGAGGGGTCTAATCAAGATAGGCTACCAAATATTCTAACCAAATTTGTAGGTCTCACAAACCCCAAGGATAAATTCAACCACCAGTGGTACACCAGTAAAAATCCCACTTGCATCGAAGAAGACAAGGAGACAACCAACAACTATTTACCATTTCTACCAAAAGAGGGCTTCTCTTGTGGAAGATCCCATTTTGTGGCCCTCAAGGACACTTTTATGAAAGGAGAATTTTTGTATCCCCTTTCTAAACATCTATTACAAAAAAATCAATTTACCTATGTTTCACATATAGTTTATAAGCATTGGTACCTTTTACCTTGTCAATTTGATAAGATCCACTGCATATGCATCAAAATTCTCATGCTTACTTAACTTCACTTTGTCTCCATTCCATTTAAGCATAAGGACATCTTCTTTAAATTCCACATCCATCACTCTCTTATTGAATCACTTCTTAAAAATTTGATCTATTTCTTCTTCTAATGACATCAAGGCATTTAATATAAGCTCTCATTAAAGAAACACATGTATTTTATAGCTTTAACATTTGTGAAATTTGGAGCGAAGGGAACTCAAGATTCACAGCAATATTGCTTCCTTATCAAAAACAAGTTTGTAGGGCAAGGTATTAATGAAACCTTTGGGGAAACTTTATCCACAAAGAAGGCCATTTTTAGTTTGATGTGCTAATCTCTTTGGGATTCAATAATCATCCTCATTAATATGATGACAATATTCTTATTTTTATACTTAGAAAACCATTTCCCTAATGGGTTGTACTTAGAGAAATTTTTTAGAATAGAATTATATTCGAGTGTATATTTTATTAACTTAGACCTAGCGAACACTATCACATTGTTTATAATTATTTTCAAAACGGTCCCATAGTTGATAATAATCTTTTTAAGTATTTAGATAATTATTTCTTGTTTTTGTAACTTTATTAGGATTGCCTTAGTCCATTTAGTGGAGAAGTTTTGTAGATAAGATCCAACTATACCCTACACTGGATAATGACTAATATTTTTATGAAGTCCAAAACCCATTGTCAAAATGATATCCTCACCACTATAGTATTCAATAGCATGTGTGTTTTTCTTCTTTGACCAACAAACATGTAACAAGCTTTATATTCTTTCACCCGTTTGGAAGAGTTTGAAAATATGGTGGGTTAGTAGTATCCTATCCTTAGAATATTGTGTTGTTTGGCCCAAATAGTGACCATATTCATTATGATACTTTCATAACATGTCTTTAATTCTGCCTTTTTCAACACATTAGATAATTACATCATCATATCCTTTGAAGAAAAGAATTTCATCAAGCAAAATATCATGAATGGTCTTATGCCTAAAACATTCCCCTTCTTTAGGCATTATATTTTCTATCACCACTTATTTTCTAATGTTGTTCATCCAAACCAACTTTATCTACAAGTGTTACTTATTCACTAGCATGACTCAATTATGAATACCTCCTTTGACACCACATGCCTTAGTAAATTTCCTTCTTAGAAAAATAAAAGAGACTTCTTAGGATTTAAAGATATACCACACTTCCTACACCTTTTTGAAAGTATATTATATGTGTTCAGTATGATTTATTCTATATTTGGAAAGCATAGTTAGGTCATCCAAGTAAATGAGAATGATTTTATCAATAACCATTTCTCTCTAAAAGGTGGCCCCTACAATGGACAATTTGAATGACATTCTTTGGTAAGTAAGTGTACCTCATTTAGTTATGAGAATCATCTTATGTTGATTGCCATTCTTAACCAAAATCTAGTTATACCTTGAAAATTTGTCACACAATGATAACATTTGTGGCCCTGCTACCTTTCATAGTATTTGTTCCACTGATGATAATGGGAAATGACCTTTTAAAGATGATTTTTTCAAATATTTAAATCTAAAATCTAGTAGATACTTTCCATTATTTTGTGCATAGGGACCAAATTAGCTACCCATTCTAAGTGCTTAATGGGAAATATGACTTGTGCTTATAACAATTTAAGGAGGTCATTATTCATTAAACCCTTATCTTTAGATTGATAAATATTTATTTTTGACAAAATAGCTCAACCTTATGATCAATGTTAATTGTGTTCCATTATAATTTTTTTTTGGTAAGTTAAGTTGAATTAAAAGTGGGTTTTTATCAAGGATCCCAAAACCTGATTACATCAAACTTCAAGAGGAAACGTCCAAGGATGGACAATAGGAAAGGCTTGAGAAAAGCCTTGAGGAACACCTTCAGGAAAGCATTCAGGAAGGTAGTGAGGAAAACTATGCGGAATAAAATTTGAAAAGCCCGCCAGACGAGAAAAGAGAAGGCGGTAGAAGAGAACAGAAAAACCTGCCTAAAATCAAATTTGAAACTTCCCAAAGGCAGGAAAGGAAACAGGTGCCTTAATTAAATTTGAAACATCCCAAGGGCGGTAAAAGGAGATAAGTGCAAAACCACCCATTGGAAACCAAAAACGAAGAGAGAAACAACTTTGCACGTAGGGGAACCAGTTAATTGCAGAAAAACCACTCTACACCAAAGAGTGGAGCAAAGAAACTAAAATTACAACATATCCCACTAAAACGAGGATAGGAAGCAACCAGGGATGCCATAGGATCACTAAACTTGAGAAAAAATCAAATCCCTTGCGAGCCTAAAAGGTGGAACAACAATCTAAGGATTTCCTCAGGCCATGAAATCCTCATGCAATGGATCACTAGCCTGTAAAGTGGGTCAATTTCGAAGGAACTCCATAGGCCACAAAGTCCTCATGCAGTGAAGAAGGAAGCCTTCAAAGATGCTAGCCCAGTAGAGGAAGTAGCAGAAGCAGAACAACACACCGTAGGAATACGGTAAAGTTCTAGAGGAACCCAAGAGGAAGGAGTCACGAGGAAGTCCAGATACAGATGATAGAGCCCAGATAGAAAGGATGCAACTAAAAATCCCATACAACCTTCAACACTACCAACGAATAGCTTTAGGGAAACATATGAGAAAGTCCTACAAGGACACAACAACAAGGAAACTAGAGGCCCTCCTAGGTAGGCCACAAAAGAAACTGAAATCCCGCTAGACCCACAACATTGATCCCAAAGAGCAGAGTCATAGAAGAAAGCACATGGTCCTCCCCAAGACCAAAAGGATGTTGTGCAAAACTGCTCATGAAGCCACTTTCCCACAGCCCAAGCATTCCACAACTAAAGATCCTCCAAGGGCAAATGTTAAGAAGACACCTAAAAAAGCCTAAAAAAACTAGGAAATCTAAGGAAAAAACCCTAAACAACCCAAAAAACCCAGGGAAAGTCCTAGGGAAGAACCCAAAACCATCCTAGGACCCAGGCACCAAAGGAAAACCCCACCATAGGGCAAGGAAAGGGGTAGAACATTGGATCAGTGATCTCCCTCCCCAAAGAGATCATCTGCAACACCATCCTACCAAGGAGGAAGGGTTAAGGAAGTGCCAAGGAAGTTGGGATAGGATCAGGGACCTGGGACAGGGCCAGGGAAGGGATGCAGGGAAGTGGAACAGGACTTCCATAGAAAGTCACCTACAGAGCCCATCCACCGTGTCCCATTATAATTTTATCATAAAACTTGAGATCTTCATATCCCTAGTTACAACATAGCCATATCTTGTGCATAACTCCTTGACTAGTAACTTTTTCTTATGTATATTCCTTTCTTATCAACAAGTTTTTACCTTCAACAACTTCAATGGGCTAGTAGAATGAACATTTTACTTAATAAGTATATTCTTGGTGCTATAATCAAGATTAAATAGACTCTCCAAAGTGATTAAAAACCTATGAAGTGGTTTAATTTGTAACTAAATAATCATGCCCTTGATATCATCCCCATATTCATTTTTTGCCTGAACATGTTGGGCTTCTCTAGTAAAATAAATAAATGATCTATTCATTATTATTAAGTAATTTCCAATGATTAGATCCATCAGGGAAATTAAGTCTAACAACCACTTTTAGTTATTTTGGATTATCTCATACATTTTTAGTTGGATCAAATCTTACAGCAAGGGAAGCTAACTCATTTGCTTTTACATTATATTCTCTAGGCACTAATATAGTTTTGTATGTGTTGAGGATTTAGAACATATCCCATATTATATATTTATTTGATTTTAAATGTTTATTCTTAGTAGCACAAACTAAGTTGACCTAACTAACCACAAGTTTTGAGTCACCAAATATTTTTAGATTCTTGAATCCTAATTTTTCTACTTTCCTTAGTCTAAAGCATAGTGCTTCATATTTTATTATTATTTTTATCCACTTGAATAATAACATACAAGTATAATTCATTTATATACCTTGTGAGTCTGTGAGTTGTATGTGAACACCAACTCCATTCCTAGTTCTAGCCCCATCAAAGTGTACTCTCCATATTTATTTTGATCCTTGATTTTGTTTGCTTATTAAATATATAATTTTACTTGATTCTTTTATTATTATATAGTTATCTAGCTCAGTCTCTTCAAATGTGCCCCCTAGGTTATCACCATCCTCCTACTATAGGACCCCAATGATCATGTCTAGATTAGAGATGAGCTTTCCTTCACTCAATTCTTTGTCCATAAATTTGGTAAGCTTATTCTAATTGATAGTTCTATAATCATCTAGTTTATGCAAGATATAGTTATAAGGAGACTCATTTTCAATTTTTATGTTTTTTCTATCTTTAGAAATATTCATATGGATATAATCCATTGCCAAACACCCATGTCCTAATAATTTCTTTCTCCATTTCCTTGACAACAACATTCCAAAATAAGGAGGAAAATCTACTACAATCACCTCTTGGATGATTATAAATTTTGGATGTTTAGTTATTATTATTAGATCTTATTAAAATCCAATAGCATTTAAAATCATCCCATCTATCTAAACAACCCCCTTGGCTATTTCTACATAAAGTAAACCCATTTTCTCACACACTACTTTTGGCATAACAATTACAACAATATTAAAGCTACTATGTAGTTGCATAGAAAGTAAATTTTTATCTTCAAAGTGATGTAAAATGGTAATGGTTTTATCATTTTATGTTTTGGAGAATTCAATATATATGTTGTATTCACCTAGATGCCATATGGATCCTCACCTATCAAATTATATTGTTCTGTTGGATTTGGATATACATGTTGCTATGTAACTAGCTTTGTTTTGGTGTAACGTTTCTCCTACTTTTTAAGGGATTTTGACAATAAGTCCCTCTATCTAGGTAAGTCTAACACCACTAACAATTTATTTTTATAGGCATATTTCTTAATTATTTAGCAATTTTAAATTTTGATTCAATTGTGTTACTTACATTGCATAGGACAAATTTCTTGAGCTACTATATAGTAACAACTTGACCCTCATTGGTTAGAGATGGATACTTCCAATTCTTTTTAGCTTCTTCTAGCAAACTTTATCTTTTATCCTTATTATTTGACTTTGTTATATCCTTCTCAAAAGTAGACCCATTTTTTTGAGAAATGTTGGTTTGTAGAACCTAAATTGGTGCACTTTATTGAATATTCTCTATGTAGCAAGTTGGTTTGGAACCACTAGTTCTTTATCTTTAAGGTGTAATGGTGGTTGTCCCCTCCTTAGAATAGTAATACTTGTACATATATTAGTTTTTTTTGTAATATTGTTTGGGTGTTTATTGACTAGGGTTGTTCATTTGTTTTCTTTCTCTTACTCCTCATTACAACTCCTTGTTGAAGATTGACCAACACTATATGTTTCTCAAAATTAAAATCCTTGTCATCTTTAGGAATTTCAAAATTGATATATGTTTCATCGTTTGGATTAGGTATGGTCAAAACTAATTATGTATCAATCCAGATTAGTCCAACATAACAATTTTTTAAGTCATAGGTTGATTCACTATGGGTGTTTGGACTGTCAATGATTGACTTGTTATTGTTTCCTATCATGACTTGCATTTTTTATTGCATACCATAGTTTGGGCATTTCAAATTTCCACAACACATTTTGCCAGGTTATGTCAATTTTTTTAGGTAAAACATCATAGGGTTTTTATTTCTAAATTTACCCTAAATATATTATTTTATAGTTGATAAATTATTTGGTTTCCAAACTGATGAGGAACTTGACCTTTTGTGAGGTAAAGAGTGTTTTTTTTATTGTCGATTTCCCATTTTCTACCATCCACTACTTTATTTCCTATCTATTGTGAACTGATTTTCCAAATTCTATATTGTATCTCTTATTTCATTTAATTAACTCTCTAATCTAGCATTTTGATTTTTGAGGTTGATGAGCAGTATCTATGTTGGATGGTTTAGGCAAGGATGGTAGCGGTAAAAGTTATAGTTGGAATGTAGCACTTAACACATTTTTTAATTGGAAAGGTTAACATGTATGAAGTGTTTATTTGTAGATAAACAAGTGTAGTAGGTGATATCTAGGTAATTTAAGGGGTAGTAGATGGATTAGATCTGTAAGTTTGGTCGGGTTGGTATTGAGCATTAGGAATGGAAGATATGAGGATATTGTATTTATGGAATTTGTGGTTAGCCTACATGTGTAGCATAGGCAATGGGCAAAGTAGGTGGTAGTTTTCCTAGTTGGATAAGCATACCTTCAACATGAGTTGCTTCCTCAAATTTCCTAGACAACTTAATATGATTCACATTTTGAAACCATCAAGGTCAAGTCTAAATGTAATCCTCTTATATAATATTGTAATGACTGCTCATCTAAGGGTCTAATATTTAGAGGTATAAGACATAAAGTTTTGATAAACCTCATGGTATAATCATGAATGTTCTCTTGGGGATGTCTTTGAACCACATTTAACTAGAAGAGCATCGATTAATCATTTGAGATTGCCAATATCTTCATGAAAAGTTCAATAATAGAAGCCCAATTGATGACTTAGTTGTCAACAAGCTCTTAGACCTAATAAATATATCAATAAGCATGCCATAATGTATTCCTTTTGAATTTAGTCTATGGATTTTAATGTTGATAACTCATTGAGGTGGTATATTATAATTTTGTTACCATTTCCATCAAAGGTTAGAAAGGATTTATGTGTGATCATAGGGATCAAATAATAAATCATTAGATTAGAGGATCTTGGCATGTCCAATCAAGTAGTTGATTTTATAACCTCATTTAATTTACATCTAGAAACACTAAGGTCCTTTCCCATATTGGATTTGTGGGATATATTACATTTAGTATTGAAGAGGTCCTCTATATGCTTGTTGTTGTGGGGCATGTTGGACCATATTTTGGTTTAGTGTTACCTAGGATTTTTGAGGAGCCATCGACTATTAATGAGAAAATAGATGATTTAGATTTTATATCAATTTATTTTGGGGTTATGGAAAATATTTCAAAACTTATTTATCTTATGAATTTGTTGTAGATTTTGTAGAGGTTGGCCACTAGGAGGTAAAGGTTGATTTTAGGTAGTGCCATGAAATATTGGAACACTCAATGATCCAGGTGGGACTTGATATTTTTGCATAATATTCTAGCTTGGATTGGGATTTAGTGGGATTAATTGACATTGTGGAGTACTTTTAATTTGGTTTATTTTATTGTATTTGAGCCACTACTTGAATTGGTGTATTGTTTTTGGTAGATTAGATATATTTCATTAGCATTCAGGTTTTAAGGATCCCAAAACCTATATACAGAGAACAACAAGATCTGTTGAAGGATAACAAAAATACCAACAGAGGAAGCATCCCAAGCCCAACATTTGTAAAAACTAAAAGGGGATGCAACCCCACACAACAAGCAAGATGTAAAGACAAACTACTTGAATTGGTGTATTAGATAGGCCTTGTATCCCTAATTGATTTTGTATGGGTTGTGAATTTGGGACATTCATTTATTGATGTAGTCCAAGTTATGATTGGATCATGCTAACAAGTGTATTAAACCTAACTTGGATGGGTAGTAGGGTTAGGATATTTGTTGGTTGATTAGTCAACATTTTTAATTATTGATTTTTAGATTGGATAGACATAGGTCATGACAAAGTAAGTCCCATCAACATGGGTTGTGTAATGATGATATTTGGTTGGGTTTGCATTATACATGGTATATAATACAAGGTATTCATGATGATAGTCTATACAAATGAATTGGTTATGGTCCAATTTTGGCTAGCTTGAATAATAATTGGTAAGACTAGCCATTAGGTTGACCTACGTGCATTAAAATGATGAGAGATACTAGCAATGGGGATGAATGATAAAACTATAAGTTTATATTAGTTTTTATCAAATTCACCATTGATTATTTTTCTTTTGAAGGAGTTTGTATTGGCTCTTCCAGTACTTGTATCCAAACAGTTGTAGGTTTATTTCCCTTAGTGAATTTTCTTTAATAGCTAATTAGTTTAACTGGTTCATTTTGTTTGCTCAATTCATGAGATTTTGATCTTGTATTTATAAGAGATTGATTTTGATATCTTATTCATAAGAGATTGAAGTCTCTTAGTTTTTTGATATCCAACAGTGTTTACTATACCTACAAAAGAGAAAATTAGACTAAAATTCAAGTCCTAAAAATCAAGAATTTAGGAATGAAAAGCTGCTAGTGAATCATTGAATTACATGCAAATTACAAGCATTCTTAGTGAATCATTGGTTTAGGTATTGGGAGCTTTTGGAGTCTTACTTATGCTTCTTATTTATCAAATTAGGGACTTTGATGGTTTGGCATAGGAAAATCAATGTTTTGGGTACTTAATAAAGAATTGTAGATTGCTCTAAAGCATGGAAAACATGAGGTAATTTGTCCACTAATTTTTGCAAATGAATCAATCCTTTGTTAGTGAACTATTAACTTTCTAGGATTTTAGAAAACTGGAGTATCTTTAGGTTATACAATGCAACTAAATTTCCAAATAGGCAAGCAAATCACAATTATAGAATCTCAGAGAAATAAAAAAAAAATCCTTCAATTCCTTGGGAAAATTCCTACATAACCTATAATATTATAGACCAAAGGTTAGAAATAGTATATTTCCTTAATTTAGGTCAAAATTCTTAGGTTTGAAAAAATGGTACATTTTCTTAATTTAGGTAGAACTTCCAAGGTTTGATCATCAATAGAGTTTCCATCGTGCCAATTTTATGCAAGTTTTAAACTTGGGATCTAGATGTAAAATCATACATCCAAGCAAAACATATAGAGACCAGATCCAAAATTTCTAGGATTTAATAGATTTGGTGATTTGGACAAATCCTTTTGTAGACTTGAAGAAATTTGAAGTAAATTTTTGTAGATCTAAAAATGAGATGCAAATGGGTAGACTTGATTTCAAGCAAAAATCATGCTTATGGATCCCACCCAATATGTCAAAAAATGGTGAACTTAGGTAAAGGTATGCACCTATGAGGTCGTGTTAAAATAATTGGAAGTAAATGATGTATTATTTTTACCTTTGGTTTTAGGCTAGCTCCCCACTAATCTAGCTAAACTAAACTACTCAAATGCATGCGAAGTAAATTTGGGAGGCAAAGGGTGCAAGCATTTTAGTAAACACAATAAAAGCAAATCTGGCCATGACCATAGGAAGATTAATGTTAATCAATCAACATCTAGAAGTGATTGATAACATCAACATATTGAATCTACACATAACATGGAATAATGATAGAAATTACTGAAAAGAAAGTGGGAGAGATATCTATAAGCATTATTCATCCATGAATCAAAAGGTCAAATGACATAGTTGGTCTATAATCCCATGCATAGTCTTTCCATTAATTGTAATTGTAGACATATTAAAATATCACATTTATCCTTGTGTAATGCTAATGACAAATTAATTTACAAAACCCACAAAAATTGCATAATTTCCAAAAAAATCACTATTCATCCCACTTAAGGCCTCTTGGCCACTTAAGCCCTTTTCTATGCTTAGCCCTGTAGGTCCAAAATGGCCACATCCTTAGTAAAATTTTTGAAAATATTTTCTAAGGCATGAAGATGCTCCCAGCCACTCAAGACATAGTGTATTTCAGAGCGGCCTAGCACAAGATGCTCTCATCCGCTCAACACTTAGTATTTTTTCATAGCAACATAAGCAAGGTGTTCCACGTCGCTCAATGTTTAGTGCATTTTGCAGTGGCCCAACATGGATGTTCTACATCACTGTCAAACCAAGTCAAAGATGACATTAGCATCCTCCAAAGAGCAGATTTGTGCATGTTATCTCATTCCATGCACTAAAGTGACTAAGTTTCAAAGATGTTCCTGTCGTCGAGTTCCACATCTATTCTAGAGCAGCCTGGCGACATGCTCTATGCCACTTGTCAAAGAGGATAAAATGCCCAAAGAGAAGTATAAGGGAGAAGCATAGAGCAAAGTGGTATTTTACACTATTTCTTGAGAGGATTAGTGATGTGCTCTATTTCGTGGTCAACTTGGATCAAAGCTCAATGAGCGGATATCGAGGAGCATATTACAACATATGCTCTATGCCGCAAATGCAAAAAGAAATAAAGCAGTTTGAAGAACTAAGAGAGCAACCTAGCAACATGCTACATTCTGCTCAATACTTAGTGTATTTTCGTAGATGCTCCACGCCACTGGCCAAAGCAGTCCAAGTTGACATCAACATTCTTTTTAGAGGGCATTGACAACATGTTCTATGTTGCTCATATGCAGAGCTTTGCTAAGGATTAATCATAGTCGTTCATAAGCACATCAACGATCGAGATCATGCTGACATTTTATTGAGTATACAAAAGTGGATTCTTGGCAAACGATAACCAGTTGGTTTGAGCGGGTAGATGAAGCATTCATGGAGCCAAGAACCAAGAACCAAGAACCAAGAACCTGAGAAGTTGCAGATCTATGTCAGGATGAAGTTCTCAAGAAATATGAATGGTTTAGATCTTGTTTTTAACTACTTGGAGTCTAACTGTCATTACAAAACCAACAAGTTGTAGAGCCAATCTGCCATGGCGTGCGACATCGAGCAGATTTATCAAACCTTGCAAGTGAATGAAATGATGCCACCGTAGCATTCTACTGATCTGGCATGGTCTAATCCTTGTAATGCTTCACATTTTTCTTTCATTGTAAAAACTATATATAGAGGTTGAACCCTTGATTTTTAGGGTCGGCTCTAGAGTGTTTGCTTGCCCTACTGTGTAACATCTTTTTCAAATTAATGGAAGGAGCATTACTCAGATTTTTTACTCAAGAAATGTCATATTTGATATTTGTATTGAGATTTTGAGCTGTGAATCACATTTTTGCTAATGCTATTATGGTTAGTTCATTCCACTGATATTGGATTACTAGTTGTAAAGCAATTGAAATATTTTCATAGTTAGATCTATGCTTGTAGGAGGTTTATTTATGTTAAATTTAGATACTAATCTATTCTGCTAAATTGGATTGTTAGTATTATGGATGTTGAAATTACTTCTTGGGGTATATCTCTGCTTTGTGTTTATTGTATGAAGATCACTCTGTTTTGGGTGTTGCTAATCTTGAGTGTGGGACACTGGAAATAATTTGTTGAAATGTTTTCCCTTGGATTCCTATGTTGTTAGCTCTATCCGACCATAGTTTTACTCATAACTTATTAACCCTAAACCCTTTTCTAAACCTATATTTTAAAACCATTATTGAGCTTAATTGAGTCAACACTCTATCAGTTGACAAAGAACCAACCTACTCTAGAGGTTGGGCTAGAGCAATATTTAGTCTATCCAATGTTGAGTTCTGAGTTGTGATAGCAGGTGTAAGACTAGTCAAAAATTTAGAAGATAGACAGTTGCAGTATCAAGTTTACTTGATGTCAATTCGGATCCCAATAATTTTGGCATGCCCGATGGGACCTATTTACAAGAAACACTAGAACCCATATTATTCTTTATTGTTTGTATATTTCTTGGAAGGAATCAATATTTGGTGAATTATCTTGACCTTGTTAAGCAATGAACAACAAATTCACCTGGTGACTCCCTGGTTTGTAAAACCAAAAAATTATCCCTGTAGATTGTAGTTTTTGAAGAACACAAGCTTATACTGAGAGGGGGGTGAACAAAATAAGACCACTTTTTCTTTTTCTTTCCTAATCAATATTATGCAATGTATCAATAACAATATCAACATCGTAATCAAGCAATGCACAAATCACCACACACATAGAGACACCATTTCTTTCACCCATGTGGCTTCGAGAATATTTCACTAAATTTTCTCAACAAATCTCTTGGAACCTTTCCCTATTACAATTTTATACTCTATCCAAAGGAGCACCATACCCTATTAGTTCATGGATATCTATCCACAAGAGACATAAATATCCTCAATTTCATGGATCTCTATCCACAAGAGAACTCCTTTCTCCTCTCTCATTGATATTCTAGAAGATTTTCCTCCACTACCCTAATGGATATCTATCCACTAAGACTCTTCCTCACTCAAAAGACCTATCCTCATCCTAGCTAATGGACCTCTATCCACCGAGCTGTCATCCTCTATACTCTATCACCTCCAACTTGCTCTCCCGTATCAAATATATACTAAACATGGTTCTTTGATCTAGCACAAATATGCTCAATATCTCTCTTCACAAACCTATCCTCAATATGCCCCAACTTTTCCTCATCTACTAAACACTCCTTCGATCTAAAAAATTGCTCAATCTCTATCTCTCCACAAACCTATCCTCAAATATGCACTAAAATTTATCCTCAAATCTCACTAAACATAGTCCTTTGGTCTAGCATAAATCTACTCAATCTTTGTCCTCAAGCCTTAACACAAAGCTTGACTCAATCACAAATCAACTATGCTATATCTGCCTCAAACCTTAACCCAAGGTTTGAAAAAATCAATCAATCAACTTTGCTCACAAGTCTTCTCAAAAGACTTACCTCAAATCTATCCACAAGTCCTCTCAAGGACTTATCCAATCTGCTCTTAATCTTTATCTTCAAATTTGTATTGTAAGATTCCATAAAATCTCACACCAATCTATCCACAAGTCTTCTCCAAGACTTACCTCAAATCTGCTCAAGTCATCACTAGAACTTGTCCAATCTGCTCAACAAGTCTTCTCCGAATTACCTCATTTGTCCAGTCCTCAATAGAACTTTCCATTGCTCCTCTTCTCTTTCCTCCGTTTCTCTCAACAATCCTCACTAGAACTTGTCCAATCTGATCAACTCTATCATAGCAAACCTCTTCAATCACATAAAAAATTTTCACATCTTTTTAACTCATAGAAATATATATATTTTGAGACTCATATCTTCACACTCACAAATAATCATCACTTCCAATCTCTTTTCAAATCAATTTAATATAAAAATTTTTTCCTACTAACTATCACTTAAACACTTCCACTTGACTAGGCTCAATCAACTCCACTCAACCAATCACTCAATGAAACACTCCTTGCTTACAAACCCTAGTCCAAACATATGAAACTTCACTCAATTATTTTCAACAATTCTCACATAACAATGATACTCATGATCTTGCACAAACCCTAGTTCAAGATAGTTCTCAACTTCACATAACAATGATACTCATGTTATTTCACAAACCCTAGTTCGTAGTTTTCACTTCCTCTGTCTGTTTTTTATCTTTGAATTATTCATATTTCAAATGTTATCAAAAAGGTTTTTATCACAACTCTTTTAAACCTTTAACAATAAACTAACAATGCTTTCAAACAGGTTTTTATCATCAACTCTTACTAAATTTAAATCAAACTCAACAATGCTTATCAAACAACCTCTTTTCTCCCATTAGCATTCACAACATTCAACAATCACTCACAAGGAAGATGTGCCCATACCTTTTGTTTGATGAAGAATTGTACTTAAAAACCTATCTCAATTATAACCACTCTCTTTGCCAATCACATCACAAGGGTTATATGTCACAAATACACCTTATCACTCTTTCTAGATCTTAATGCATTTCTAAAAGAAAAATAATTACCACTTCAAAATATTCTAAGGCATTGACAAGTTTTTTCTTGATTTTTAATCAAATTATTTTATCTCCCTTTTATAAAGCAAGATCACAATAAAATTTCTTTTTCACATTTTAACTCCACTCTCTAATTCATTTCCAAGGCATCAAAGAATTAAAATAAACTATTTTAATCCTTATATCTCCCTACTTTAAACACTAGCCTCTTAATAATACATATGCCTTAAAACACCCTTTATTATAACATAGGCCTTGCAAAAATTAAATTAATTTTTCATACCTTAGGTTTGGCACAAAAATGTTTGTGCACCACAAAACTATCGCTACATGAATTTGAACCTGAAACCTCACTGCTAGCGCTGCACCCTAACGAATGTTAGGCTTGCTGCATGGGCTACACACCCACTTGAAACAAAGAGCACATGATGTCTGTTTTATCCTTGTCTTCCACGCTAAACACGTCGAATGCAAAACCCTTTCTCTCTTCCTTGCAAAATGCGATTGTGCGATTTGAACCCATGACCTGGCCTCCATGAAAGTATTATTGCTTCCTTGCCTATCGTCTATGCTACCCAGTGCATCGTGTAGGATCTTTGCACCCACTCTTACTTCAACGTCCACTTATTTCTCTTATCCGAATTGCATGAAAACTTTTCCCTCGAAGCGCTCGAAATAATATTTGTCTTCACTTAGGCTTTGATAGCATAATCGACTTTGGGGAAATAAATTTACCCCCTCTTTATATGCAATGTGATGAATATGAATGTGTCGGCCCTCATTTCGATTTTGCCACCATTTTTCAAAAATAACGTTGCATTTCGAAAATAATATTTTAATTATAATTATTTTAAATTCAAAATAAATTTAAATATTATAATTAAATATTTAAATGTCTTTTGGGCCTTTTTTAATAAAATAAAATATAATCTTCCTTAGTTTTTTATGAAAACATTTTGCCATTTTTACCTTAGAAAAATAGCCTTATCATTTTCTTTCAACCACCATGGAACGGAGATATCTTTTCAACCCTTTTCTTTTGCCCAAATATTATAATATTGTTATCCTTCTTGCTTCTCTTTTGGGGTCTCTAGGCATATAATATTTAAATTAAATATTATATCCTTTCCTCTTAGAAAATCAACCATGAACCATTTGCTTAACCTTATTTTGACATTTGCTTCATATTCCTTTGACATCAATGACAACAAATTCTGCTCATGTTTCCAATAGTTTTTTCATGAATACTAGGTCATCCGCAAGGAATAACCTAGGATCCTTTTTCTACTATGAGCTCCCTTTTAGAGGGTCTACTGTCATAAGAGATTTAAATCAAGATTTTCATTTAGATGAAACTCCTCTTGAGGTACATCCTGTAGTACCCCCAAGGCCACCTCCAATAGGAACTACACCTGGAAACATGGCCCAAAATCAAAATCAAAATGCAGCTCCAAATCAGCCCTTACAAAAGTATCCTAGCTGGAATACAATTGGTCCCCTTAGACTGGCCCATATGCATGATATCCCTTAGGCTGTGTCTAAGGCCATTCCCACCTATGATGGATCTGGTAAAACTGCATATGAACATTGCCAAGATATTCTAAATCTGGCAGTGATCCACAACATAAAGAATGAGGATGTTATTGTCAGAATCCTAGCCCTATCCTTTAGAGGAAAAATTCTACATTGGTTCAGGACCCTAGAAGACAATACCATTACCTCATGGGCAGCATTAGCAGAACCCTTTGTGGAAGAGTTCAATGAGTCTGCTGATCCTTTTTCCCTCCTCAATCAATTCACATCCATACAAAAGCATCAACAAGAAACCATTTCAGACTTCAACTTGAGGTTTAGTAGGACTTGGAAGAGGATTCCTCCTGAAGCTAGACCTACTTCAACCCTCACTTTCATGTATTATATCAGAGCCCTTGGATCAGAGTTAGGTCTACAAACCCAACAAGCTGGAGTATATACCTTTCCACAGGTCTACAATGCAACTGTCCATGCTAAAAATATCCTCATCAATGTGGGAAGATTACCCCCTAAAGTTGTGTTGCCCTACAATTTGGAAACTCCCAATGTCCAAGGTCAGATAACTACATCATCTTATATGGACCCTCCTCCTTTGTCATCTCCACTTCCATATATGACCCCCATTCCTCACTCAAAAGTATCACCTACTGTAGTTCCTTTCCCACCACTTCCTTCTCAGATACCCCAAGAATCCTCTATGCTCCTTGATATTCAGAATACTTTGAAAACTCTCAGCAACAAGATGAACTCAATGGAGAAAAGAGATATAGAGATATCTCAACAAAGAATATTTCCTTATGTCAACAAAGATCAAAGACCTGGTCCCAACAATAGCATTGGGGTCAGAGTAAATGTGATGCAAGAAGATCCAGAGTGTTCTTCTAAAACAAGTCTGGTGAATGTATGGTGTCTGGTGTGCAATGATCCCCATGACTCAGAATCATGTGTTATGTACCAACACCATGTACAATAGGCTATGGAGAAGGTAGAGAGAAATTAGAAAGGAAGAGTGAATATGCTCTGGCAACTAGATCAGATCATGGTTGGAAAAGATCTTGATGAGGATGGACCCATTTCTATCATGACAAGGTCAGGCAAGAAAACACTGTAGGTTGATCCACAAAATATGGGTCAATTTCAGGTCCCCTCTCAAAAGAAGAAGGATCCACCTACTCAAAGTAGTGATACATTTCCTATCCCCCAGGCCAATGAAAAGAGGGACATGGTCCCTAAAGGCCAAGAAAAGGAGGTCAATTTTCCCAAGAGGTTTGACAAAGAAAATGAGGGAGATAGAATGAGATCCAAGAATGAAGCTCAAGAGAGGCTTAGATTTCCCTCCATAACCAAGAGGTAGAGAATTGAGGCCACACAATAGTATAAGAGAAAGTATGGTGAGCTAGAGAGAAGGTCTGAGAGACCCACCTCTGCCAAGTCAGAGTATAACATTATGGAGGAAATGAAAAGAATACCCTCCAAGGCTAGCCTATATGATACTCTCTTTATTCCTGGCCAAATAGACCTATTGAAAGCTTCTCTAAATAAATATCCATAAGAAAAGTAGGCCACTACAATCCTCAGCATGCCCTCTAGGAAAGACAAGATGTCTCCTACTACTTTAAAGAACAAGCCCCCTCCCTTTTACATTTCTCTGAGGATGGAGGGGTGGATTATCTACAACTGCATGATCGACTCAGGGGCTTCCACCATAGTTATGCCCAAAGCAGTCTACGAGGAGATGGGAATGGAATATACCAGATCCTACCCTAGAGTTCTATAGTTAGATGGGACACTAGTGAAGATAGTGGGAGTAATAAAATATGTTCTTATGAGGCTACATAGAGCTCCAGAGGTAACCATCATGCAAGAAATAGTGGTGGTGGATCTAGAGCCTTATTTTGGCTTATGCCTTTCAAGAGAATTCACTACCAAATTGGGAGGATGCATGTACATGGATTATTCTAGCATGGTGATCCCCTTCAAAGGGAAGAGGATAAGAATAACACCAGAGAAGCCTGTGTCTTATCATATTGAAAAAATTGAAGAAGACATGTGTAATCTCACTCCTCTAGATGAATTTGAACTAGTGGATAGTTTTGAAGAGCTAGAGATTGAAGATGAGCTACCTTTCAGAGAGGATTATAGTCAATTTGGGATAGGTATGGGTACATATAGCATTTCCACAGAAATAGAGAAAATAATCCCTGCTATATCTAATCAGTCCCTGAGAGAAATAGAAACCTGGACCATGCACTTTGATGGTGCAAGATGCAAAAATGGTGTTGGTGTTGGTGTACTATTGCAGTCCCAATCAGAAGGGACAAAGAGTTTCACGTATAGGCTAACATGGTCATGCACTAACAATGCTATAGAATATGAGGCTTTATACCTTGGGCTAATGCAGGCTGAGAGCATGGGCATCAAGATATTGAATATATATGGTGATTCTGAATTGATTGTCAATCAGGTAAGAGAGAGGTGCAGTAGTAAGCACCATTACTTGAAGGTATATAGGAATAGGGTATGGGATTTGATGGAATCCTTTGATGCCCTAAATATTAATTTTATTCCTAGAAGATAGAACACCTTGGCTGATTCCTTGGTAGTGAGGGGAGCTAATTTCAACCCTTCTGCAGATATAGGAGTTACAAAAGACAAAGGGATCAAAATGATTTTTAGGCCTGCAATACCAAACAAGCAAATTTTTTGGTAGGTGTTTGAAAGTGATGAACATATCATTGATTTCCTGGTAAGAGAAGCCTGTCTATCTACCATTCAAGAGGAAAATCTAGAAGAGATAGACCAACAAGATGTCATCCAGCTAAAGAACAATCATATACCTAGAGGGTTGGTCACTCTAGAAAGCTTGTTTGACAATGAAGATAGGAAAAGGATCAAATCCATGGAAATCAATGAAAATATCTACAAGGAAATTGAGATTGAAAAGGAAAAGAAGCTCAAAGTTGGAGTCCGATGTTCTCTAGAAGAAGAGGAGGATATCAAAGCTCTATGCCTAAAATACCAAGACATTGTAGCTTGGTCATATGAAGATCTTAAAGTATATGACAAGAAGGTCATCCAACATACAATTGAGCTAGAACCAAATGCAAAACCCTTCAGGAAGAAATAGAGGCCTATGAATCCCAGAATCGAAGCCATAATGAGGGAAGAACTATTGAAGTTATTGAAGGCTAAGATCATATATCCAATCAAGCATTCAACCTGGGTAGCTAACTTAGTCCCAGTAAGGAAGAAGAATGGTGACATCCGCTTGTGTGTAGATTTTAGAAACCTCAATCAAGCATCATTAAAGGACCACTATCCCCTCCCTCAGATCGATCAAATATTGTAGATTGTAGTGGGAGTAGAGAGGTTCTCACTATTAGATGACTTCTCTAGCTACAACCAAATTTGGGTGAAAGATGAAGATCAGTTTAAAACAACATTCACCACCAAATGGGGCACTTTTGCCTATCATAGAATACCTTTTGGTCTATCCAATGTAGGAGCCACATTCCAAAGAGCAATGGATTATGCCTTTGGAGAGCTGATCAACAAAGTCATTCTAATATACTTGGATGACATGACTGTATTCTCCCATGATAAGCAAGACCACCTGGCACATCTAGAGCAAGTATTTTAGAAGTGCAGGGAATTTGGCATCTCTCTTAATCCTAAGAAGTCATTTTTTGTAGTTCATGAGGGAAAGTTGTTAGGCCATGTGGTCTCTAAAGAAGGTATGGCCATTGATCTAGATAGAATCAAATCCATTCTTGCTCTTCCATTACCCATGAACAAGAAAGCTTTGCAGTCCTTCTTTGGTCAGATAAATTTTATCAAAAAATTCATCTCTGATTTTGCTCAGAAGGTGAAACCTATCTCAGAACTACTGAAGAAGAATGCAGATTTCAAATGGACTGAAGTGAGAAAGCAAGATTTTGAAATCATCAAGCAATCCATTGCTATAACTCTAGTTCTAGTGAATCCTAACTTCAACAAATATTTCATTCTGTATGCTTATGGAGCTGAAGAGAGTTATGCATCAGTGCTCACCCAGAAGAATGATGAAGGAGAAGAACACCCCATATTATTTTGGAGCTAGACTCTCCATGAATATCAGGTCAAGTATAATTTTATTGAGAAACAAGTATTTGTAGTGATGAAGTCATTGAAAAAATTTAGGCAATACTTGGTTCAAAGTAAAACCCTGGTTTATGTGGTTCACCCAGATGTTAGAAGTTTCATTTTACAAGGTGAACTAGGAGATAAAAGAGCTGGTTGGATTACTAAAATCTAAGAATATGATGTAGAAATTCATCCTACCAAGTTGGTTAGAGGTAGAGCATTATGCCAAGGTTTGATAGAAGTAGCAGTTATAGCAGAAGTGATAGCCTATCAGTCAATAATAGAAGATCAGACTAAAGAACTATAGTTAGGAGAATCAGACTGGGTTGATCAGATGACCAAATATTTTTAGACTGGAGTGTGTCCTTCTAATATTAATCCATCATAGAGAAGAAGATATAGGCTTCAAGATTTGAAATATGTCCTATTACCAGAAGGTCTATACAAGAGAAACCTTGATGGAGTCCTCTTAAGATGCTTAAGAGATGATCAAAAATAAAAGGTCATAGAGGAGTTCCATGGAGGATTATCTGGAGGACATTTCTCAGGAAGGGTTACAACTTTAAAGATAATTAGGGTAGGTTATTACTGGCCTACCATTTTTTCTGACACCTTCAAAGTTACAAGAGCTTGTGATGAATGCCAATGGTATGTGGGAAGAACTAGGAATGCATCATTCCCCCTCAAGCCAATTCAAGTTGAAGAACCTTTTTAGCAATGGGGGTTAGACTTCATAGGGGTTATTAATCCAAATTCCTCAATAGGGCACAAGTACATTCTGACTACCATAGACTACCTCACCAGATGGGTAGAGGCCATCCCCACAAAGAAATCAGACCAAGAGGTGGTAATAGACTTCATGGAAAGCTTAATCACAAGGTTTGGTGTCCCAGAAGCTTTAGTGAGTGATAATGGACCAACATTCATAGGAGCTAAATACATTGAGTTTACCAACAAGTATGGCATCACTATAAAAAATACCTCTAACTACTACCCCTAAGGGAATGGATTAGCAGAATCAACTAACAAAAATCTGCTAAGAATCTTGAGAAGATCATTAGAGGGTAACAAGAGAAGTTGGCACCTATTGTTAGAACAAGCTCTATGGGTAGATAGGATCACCATAAAAAAATCCATTAAGACCTCTCCTTATGCCTTGGTATATGGTAAAGAAGTAGTATTACCTATTCACTTGGAAATTCTAGCCCTCAAGTTGATAGATATAGAGGATGAGTCTAAGCAAAATCTAGTTGAAACCAGGTTGACACATTTGTTGTAGCTAGAAGAGAAAAGGACTCAGGCATATGAGGATTTCCAAAAGCACTCATTTGATATCAAGGTATGGTTTGACAAGAAATCCAGGTTTAGAGAATTCAAAGTTGGAGATTCTATCCTCAGGTGGAATGTGGAAAGAGCCAAGCTAGGGCACCATCAGAAGTTTGATTCCTTCTGGGATGGTCCTTTCAAAATAGTAGAGGTTAAGGAGACCAATGTTTTCTAGCTTGAAGATCTTGAAGGAAACATGCAACCGATCTCGATCAATGGTTTTCATCTTAAAATCTACTTTGATTGAGATATAAGTTCATTGTAACATATGTACATATTTTTGTATTATAATATTCTTTTCCTTTATTCAAAGTTTTCATTTTTGTAAAGTGTTATAAAAAAAAAGAGAAAATTTTACTTCAAAAGTTACAAGTTGCAAAATAAACTAAGGGTGGTAGTGGAATACAACATGTGTTCCATGCCACTCTCCAATAAGCTAAAATAAAGGTGGCAATGAAAAACATGTGTTCCATACCACTCAAGTTCATGACCATTCTAGAGTGGAAATCGAACACTTGCGCTACGTTGCTCTTCGATGAATGAAAGACCTATGAGTTGTGATATGAGTTTCCTGCATTCGCTCCAAGAGAAAGAAATATGATGAAAGGTATCATAGGTTTAGTGAAGTGCTTCATGCTATAACCAATCAGTGATTGACATAATGTCTCCAACCACCAAGATGCATACGTTTGAATTGAAAAGCATGCAAATAGATAGTTTCTCATGATCGCATTAATGGTGGAAGGTATACATGCGGTAATATTTAAAAGTGGTTCAAAGTGTGAAGCTCATTCATTTAGTAAAAGTGACATTTACCTAGTAGAAAGAGCAAGGGAGTAGTAAAGCATTGTTCACAAATACCAGAGAGGAAGAATGCTCTAAGAATTTTCACAAAAAATGGCCTTCAAAGAGACCCAGGAAATAGAGCCATCAGAAAATGAAGAGTTGGGTAATTACATTGACAAAGTAGAAGTAGTGGCTGACACTAGACTAGTTCTCATAGAGAGAACTAAGCTCAGGAAGAGCATCAATGATAAATATCGAAGAGGTAAAACCTTGATAGTCCAAGGTACTTGTGTTGTTCACTCTTTCTTATCTTTTTATATCTGTGATTCGGTTCATCCTTGTCCTGAGTTAATATTGGCCATTGTTAAGTTTTATGACCCTAGGGCAAAAGTGGTAAAAACAGCTAATGGTAAAATCTTGTTTAACATCACTACCAAAGCTTGTCATGACCTTTTCGCTCTAGGAGTAGAACCACCTGTAAGACCTAAAATTTTTTGTGTATCTGAGCAAGCTAGATATTATTCCTTACAAAAGCATGCCCATGAGGGGGAACCTTTTAAGAAGTGGGTTTATAGCCAATTCAAAACCATTAAACCTAGGAGAGGATTTCCCAATACCCCAATTCCAATTGAATAGTTCACCAACCCAGAGCTTTTCTCTATGTTAGCTTGTTTAGAGGGTTTGGATTCTGACCAATTTGTAAGGGATTGGAAAATAGCTACTATGTACTACATTTCAAATGAGAGAATGTATAAACCTAGAGTAGAGAAGGAAGGTATCAAGGTCATTTACTTTGATTGGCCAACTTTTCTTGCCAAATGAATGCATGAGCAGTTGGTAAGGATGAAAAGGGATTCAGAAGCTCCCTCTTTTCGACACTATTCAAATTTGGTCTGGATGTTCTATGCCATTGTAAGGCACATGATGCCCTAGATTCTAGTGAAAGAGAAGAATGACAAGGGAGACCCTATCCCTGTGTATTATTGGACCGCTCATTTGAGGAGCACAAAGTCTTTTTATAGGTTTAATCTAGAATTCCTAGGGCCAGCTTTGAAAATTATGTACGGGAAATGCCCTAGGTTACCATCTCTGACCAAAGAATTGTTAAGAGTACTAGGCATCAAATAAGGGGACTGGTATATTCTCATAGAGGGCACTATTATCAGACTTTATGGCTTCATTGGTAAGCCTTTTCTGCTACCTCATTTTATGACTAATAGATTGTTGGCCCTAGAATATTTGAGGTAAGCAGATTTCATTAACATGAATTATGGCTCTGGTAAGAAGAGAAAATGTTTGTTGACTTACTCCCATAATGTCGATGATATAACTATTGTTAGAAAGGGTCAGGGTGAACAAATCACTCAATATTTGGATAGGTTGGGCCTATTTTACATCCCATAGAGGTGGAGATATGACCTCGATGATAAATTCCTAAAGAGGAACATTGCCCTTAATGGAGAGAAAGCCCACAAGTTTGAAAAGACTTCAAGGCCTCATTTTGAATAAGGGAGGAATAACAAAGAAAATGCCCCATTGGATTGGAATGTTGCTAAAATGGAACAACTTCCCCCATGGCTAGACTTCTATGAGCAGATAGTTGATTTTGATTCTACTAACAATGAAAGCCATCAGTTGAAGGAGTCTAATATTAAGGAGCTTGAAAATAAGAAGAAGTGGGATGAAGGCAAAATCATAGATTGGTGGAGAATGAGAGTAGAAACTGGCACAGATAAATCTAGATTTGGTCGAGTAATAGATGATGAGTTTTTTGAGAGATATGACAAGAATATTAAAACCTGGAAAGCTAAGGACCCTAAGAATCTGGTACTGATTTATAAGAAGACTCAAGTAGGAATAAATTCTCCTTCCCCACCTTCACAAGAGGAAGCTCAGGAGGTAGGGACTAACACTCAATTAGTTACTACTGAAGCTCCTAAAATATTTGAGCCCTCAATGGAACAACTAGAGAAATATCTTGTAGGGGCCCAACTAATGAGTAAAATGTATTATTATGATGATAGGGTAGTAAACACAGAAGTCATTCAGATAGTTAGTAGGCCCAAGCACCTAGCCCTGGGTGGAGAGCCTCCTGAGGCTGATATAGATTGGAATAAAAAGGATGAAGACTTTGTGTTCACACCTATGAGTTTCACTACCGTAGCTATAGTTGAACCAAACCCTATTACTGAAGATGTATTGTAGGAGGGGCCATCCGAGGAGGATACAAAGAGTGATAAGTTGATAGTATTTCGAGTTTTTAAGAGAAAAGCTAAATATGCATTGAAAGGGACCTAGAAGGAGGTTTGTAAGAAATTAAAAGTGGATAAGGGGAAGAGTGTTGAAAAGACCCCTATTTTAGTTGTAGAGAAGTTGGTACAACAAATGCAACACCAAAGTGTAGAGGTGATTCTAGAACATCCTACATCTGTAGGTGAAGGTACGATTACTATCCCTTCTTCTCCTTCTCCTCCTCTTTCCCTAGAGAAATCTCCTTCCCCTTCTCAAGAAAATATTGAAATAAAGGTGCCCTCTCCCCCTCATAATTCACCACCTATCTCATTAGCTAATATAGAGGGCTAAACCAATCCATCTCCTCCACATTCATCTAAAATTCTAGTCACATCATCCTCGGTCATTCCACCTTTGCCATCACAACCCCCAATATCATCTAAAACATAGATTGTTTCATCCACACCTACTCATCCTTCCTTGAGTTTTATTTTAGTTCCCATGTCTTTCCCTATTGCAACCACAACAATAACCATAGATTCAACTATGGTCACTACTACTCCGCTACCATCAGCTTCTGAGTCTACCCTTCCATATCTCATAGCTTCTCCTCCTCCTACAAGTTATCCCACATTGGCTTCCTTGCAAAAGGAAAAGGATGTTTCTCAGAAGATTCAGGATTTTTGGGTAGAGAAGTTGTCCAAGCCTTCAAAAATAATGGCTATGAAGAGGAGCACAATGTCTGTTGATCCAGTCACAAGGCAGAGAGCATCCAGATCTATTATCCCTTTGGTGAGTAAGCCTGAAGTAGAGATGACTGTACAAGATTATCATCTAGAGGAGTATACTGAAGATATTGAGCAACTACCAGTTGAAGATGAGTTGGTCATAGCAAAATCTCACCTAGAGACTTTCTATGTCAAGATTGATATCTACAAGGAGAAAGTTGGAAAGTTAGAGCAAAAAATAGAGAAGTTGGAGAAGACTATCAACAACCAAAAATAGGTAGAAAAGGTTGTCAGGAATGAAGTTAAAAGTTGGCAAAGCAAATATCAAGAGGCCATTAAGCTCAAAGACCAAGTTGAGGAGCAGAAAAAGAAAAATGAAGAACATGCCAAGGAAATACAAGACTTGAAGCATCAACTTCAGATTGAGAAGGCCAAGTCCTCAGGCTTCTCAAAAGTAGGAGTGAAGAAGGTAAGAAAAGAGCTTTGGTCCAAAGTCTTGGAGAAATGCTCTGAACTACAACCCATAATAGATTATATGGATGATGCTAGCCATTTTCTCTAGAATACTCAAGAAGACCTGGATAAGTTCACTCAAGAGTTGCAGCCCATGGTCATTCTAGTAGAACAAATCTATAAATTGTTTGATAGTAGGCTTAATGAGGTTGCTAAACCGATCCCCAACAAGGAATGGAACATTTCTAGATTGGCTACTAGAGTTGTAGTGAAGAAGAATAGATTGCTTCAGAAGGCTTGGTTGTTATATGATAAAGTGGAAAACACAATTTGAGATGTGGTAGATATCAACCAAGAAATGACTCAATATGGCTTTGGAGGACTCTAGCTTGAGAATAATACTCTATTATTAGAAGAGGAGATCAAGAAGAGTGTAGCTTCAAGCATCCAAGATGAATCTGAGGTTGATGCCTAGAAGGAGCCAATTGATCAAGAACAAGTCTCCAAGATGATAATTGATTTAACCAGACTTAGAGATTTGATGGAGGACTTGGTGAACAAGGGAAGCTCCACAAATTATGAGGATACTACTGAATTGGAGTTTATTCATAAACAGCTTAAGGAGACTTCTAACCCTTCTGAAGTAGTTTGGAGCCAAGCCTTGTAGACTCTTAAACTGATGATTCAATTGTTTGGGACCGATGTTGAGAAAAAGGATAAGGAGCAAGACTCACCAGAAGAAGAAGAGGCTGACCAAGAGTAGGAAGGCAATGGTGAGGAAGAAGCTCATCAGGAAGGGGAAGAACCAGATAGAGTTGTTGAAGACCCTCAAGAGGCACAAGTGTAAAGTTTTTCCATTTTCAACATTTTTGTATTCATGTAAAAGTGTTGTATATTTGTTTTTTATCCTGACATTATTAGAGGACAATAATAAAAGCATGAGGCCAAAGAGTAGAGAATGAAGGTTTCATGAAGATATTTTGATCATTTTTATTGGGCTTATAAGGGAGAGCATTGCTCTATTTTTCTTGACATAGAGCAGTTTTGAAGGAGTGGTGAATATCATTGTTTCTAGTATGATCTCCATATGAACCATTATCCTCTGGGTGGCTTCACAAAGTTTCTAGAGGGTAATGGTCATATAGAAATTATTCTATGAAGCATTGCTCAAAGATTTGTATTTTTTGACTCTTGATGCCCAATGGATAAGACTCTGAGTTCATTGGCTTTGCAAGAAAATCCACCTAAGAGGCACCAGAATGTAGGCCCAAAATGGCCACATCCTTAGTAAAATTTTTGAAAATATTTTCTAAGGCATGAAGATGCTCCTAACCGCTCAGAACATAGTGTATTTTAAAGTGGCCCAGCGCAAGATGCTCTCATCCGCTCAACACTTAGTATTTTTTATAGCAACATAAGCAAGGTGTTCCACGCCACTCAGTACTTAGTGCATTTTGTAGCGGCCAATGTAGATGTTCCACGCCACTATCAAACCAAGTCAAAGCTGACATCAGCATCCTCCAAAGAGTGGATTAGCGCACATTGTCCCATCCCATGCACTAAAGTGACTAAGTTTTGAAGATGTTCCACATCGCTGAGTTCCACATTTATTTTAGAGTGGATTAGTGACATGCTCTATGCCACTGGTCAAAGAGGTCAAAATGCCCAAAGAGAAGTACAAGGGAGTGGCACAACGCAAAGCAATATTTTACACTATTTCTTGAGCGGCTTGGCGACGTGCTCTATTCCATGGTCAACTTGGGTCAAAACTTGAGGAGCAGATATCAAGGAGCGGATTACAACATATGCTCTATGCCATGGATGTGAAAGGAAATAAAGTAGTTTGAAGAACTAAGTGAGCGGCTTGGCGACATGCTCCATTCCGCTCAATACTTAGTGTATTTTCATAGATGTGCTCCATGCCATTGGCCAAAGCAGTCAAAGCTGACGTGATAAGTATTTTAAGAGTGGATCTGGTGACATGTTCTACGTCGCTCATCTATAGAGCTTTGCTAAGGTTTAATCGTAGCCATTCATGAGTGCATCAATGGTTGAGATCATGCTGACATTTTCTCGAGTATACAAAAGCGGATTCTTGGCAAATGAGAACCAGTTGGTTTGAGTGGGTAGACGAAGCATCCATGGAGCCAAGAACCAAGAACCTGGGTAGTTGCAGATCTATGGTAGGATGAAGTCCCCAAGAAAGGTATGAATGGCTTAGATCTTGTTTCTAACGACCTGGAGTCTAACTACCATTACAGAACAAGCAAGTTGTAGAGCCGAGCTACCATGGCATGCGATATCGAGCGGATTTCCTGGACCTTGAAGGTGAATGAAATGATGCCACCATAGCATTCTACTGATCTAGCATGGTCTAATCCTTGTAATGTTCCACCTTTTTTTTCATTGTAAAAACTATATATAGAGGTCGAACCCTCGATTTTTAGGGTCGGCTCTAGAGTGTTTGCTTGCCCTACTGTGTAACATCTTTTGCAAATTAATGGAAGGAGCATTACTTGGATTTTTGACTCAAGAACTATCATCTTCGATATCTTTATTGAGAGTTATGATAGCCTATATTGAACTATTTTATTACATTATTTTAGCGCTTATGTTCCTAAGTGCATGTAGGTGGTTCTATAGGTGGTTCGGGTAGTTATTTGGGTTGGTTCATTAACCTTCCAAGACTTGTTATTTATATTTAAACTTTATTGAATTCAATGGTTACTGTTTGCTTCTCTATTATGGTATTAGAGTCATGATCATATTTTTGGACAATGTGCTTTGTTTATGGGTAATGTGGTTTTGTTTTTCGAGGCACCACTCCATATTCTACCAAATGTGAGTAGATCAAGCACTCTAGGACTGAGATAGATGGTGCATGGGACCTTGAGGTACATTTTTGAGGCTGACGTAGATCCAAAAACCTGTAGCATCTGATAGAGGTGGCATGTGGGACTCCTAGTTTGAGGCAACATGCGGAACCCCTGGTTTGAGGCACGTAGATTAAGGATAGGCTGATGTGGACCCCTGTAGATAAACACCTGGTGAATGACACGTAGATCAAAGATAGATTGACGTGGTGTGTGATTGGACATTAATGTGGCATGTGATTGGGCGCTGATGTGGCATCTTTCTATTGGTTGGTGTGGGTAGCAAAAGGGCGATTCTTTGTTCTTGATTGCCTACAGAAAAACAAACCAAAGAGGGGGCATTCACATTTTTAAACGAGGGCACGTGCATTGGACAGGATGCATGTGGGACTAAAGTCCCAAAAAAAAATTCGCTCTCTGGTAGACCTCAATACCATATACAACCACGTGAAATTTTGTTCACGTCCAGCCAAGTAGCTGGGTTGGTCAGAGGCTTACGACAAAGTCTTTCCCCACGAGGTCGGGGGTTCAAATCTCTATGGCGCAGCGGAGCATATTTTTTTTAAAAAATTGACGAATTTCCAACTACAAATATTTGGGCCCTTATTTTAGTTTTGTCGTCACCCATAGCTGAGTCGGTTGGGCGACAAGCGCTAAGGCGCTTGGAAGCACGTCGGCGGTTCAACCCTCCCACAGGTATTTTTACCACAAATACCTCTCATTTATTTTTTAAAAACAACATTCCTAGAAACAAAGAGGTCCTATTTTGCACTCAATTTTTTTTTTTTTTTGCAAAGAAGGCAACAAGCAAACTTTAGTTCATTTTTTTTGTCATGGAGGGATAAAAAAGTCATTTTTCACTTAGTTTCCTTTAGATTTTGAGAGGTTCAAACTCCTTGTTTATTTTGCATCAAAAGGGGGGATAAGATAGAAGCATTATTATTTTCTCTTGCAAAATCCTAAGACAAAAGGGGGGGAAGAAAACTTGGATTTGAATATCATTTTTTTGCAAACCAAAACTTCATATATTTTGCAAAAATCATTGTAACAAAGGTGCATTTTCGATGGAAATCAACACCTAAGTGTTTAAATTTGTGGATACTTGTGGTTTTTTGCATTTAAATTTCTTTTTTTTGTGCATTTCAATCATAAGTTAAAATATACGAAGCAAAGAAAAGACCCCAAAATTTACACCTATTTATGCAATTTATTGCACCGTAGTGTTCGGTATATATGGTACCTCTAGCCCACACTTACAGGTAATGTTGTCATGCTTTAGGCTACTGTATCTAACGCCTAACATAGTTGCAAATGACGTCTGAGCTATTGTTCTCTATAAATCATTGGGGAGAAATAAGGAAAGCCAGATTTGATATTCACTATATTTTTTTACCCTAGTTAATTCTGATTGTTTGGCTTAAACTCCTCCAACTCATCATCCTTTTTCGTAAGGGTGAGGTAGGTGCCATCAATTTGATTGAATTCCCTTTCACATACTCTTTGTAAGTATAAATAAAGGGGGACCATTTGGTGTTATAAGGAACCTTCACAATGACCACTATTCACAAATATTTGTTAGATTCACAATTTCTCAAAGGTTCTAATTTTGCACCATGGAAGACAAAGATGAGAGCTATCATTTAGGTTAAATATTTGTGGGATGTAGTGACTGGCACTGATGAGGCAGAACATTGCCTCATACAAAGACTGCTTTTGATAACTTTTAAAACTATTTGGAACCACTTATGATATGATTTTGTACTAATTTTAGTGATACTATGCATTATATGATGATGTTTGCATATTGGAATGATAAAGTGCATATGACCTATTTTGACTGTTTATCTTTGTTTTATAATCTGTTTCAGTTATATTATTTAGTATATTTTGCATTAATTTAATGTTGTAATATTAAGGTGCTGATTTCTATTTGGTTTTGTGCTTCTTTCATAAGCTTTCCCCACCGTTTAACCATTTTAAATAACCAAAAGGTGCCAAAACTTTGTCAACGAGTTTGATCGTGCGAGAAAACATGAACTTTTCCATACAAATTCCAGCCAGTTGTACATATACAGCATGGATTGGAATTTTTCCACTCTAGCTCATGCAAAAAATGGAATTAGTCTTCTGGGCACTTATGGAGACTATTTTCACTGTCACAACTGTTCTCATGCACTTCTGGAGTATGAATTAAGATAAAATCTGTTCTATTGCCTGATATTCCAGAGCAGCTCCGAAATAAACGTAGAAGACATAAATTTGGTCAAATGCATATTTAATTGCAATAAAAGGGAGGTAAATGGTGGTTGCAACTATTCTAGGGACATCCCTATCCTTTCCAACATCTGTCCCTCACCAGATAAAGCCAGCAGCTGGAATGGATAAGGTTTAATGGATCAGATCCTTGCATTTTTGGGAAACATAGTCCTGTATTGAAGCACCAAACCTTATCACTATTGTACCTTGCTTGTATAAATAAAATGCTCCCGTTTGGTTGAGCATATAGGAGAATATAGGATAAAAGGATATAGGTACTAGGAGATAGAGCAGTCCAAGTGTTGTAATTGTGTACTACAACAGATCAGTAGTCCGCAGAACTTCCCCTGCACTAGCGATATGCGATAATGAAATAAAAGTGCAATATTTGTCATTCATGTTTGCTTCTGAGTTCAGTGTGAATATTTTATAGTGTAGAACAAGTACTCTTCCCCTCTTTTGGTTTAGGAAGCAAGGGCCACTTCCAGGTCCAGAAGAGGGATTATTCCTGCCAGAGTTCTGCTAATTTCTTATTACAGCAGGTCAACAGGAATCTAATAGCTTTTTGCATAGTTAATATTGAATTAAACTTCATCTAGCATGTGGCACATGAATGCATTATAGTTAAGTCATCTAGAATAGATTTTATAGCATAACATTTTTTGTTTCAGCTTCAGCATTTCCAGTCTGTATTTCTAGTTTGCATCAGAGAATTTTTGGTTAATTCAGTTTGCTACAGATTTGCAATATTTGCTTACCAACCTTTGAATTTCATCATTGTCTTAGGTTTCATTTTTTGCAGGTGTGAAGTTTCAATTCTAAAAAGTTTTATTGTTGTTATAGTTAATTCTATGATTTCAATTTTTTTATTTCAAATTCTGTGAATTAAATTATGTCATTTTCAATTATGCAATAGTTCAGATTTGCTTTTCCTGCAACTGTGTGAATTTCAATTATGCAAGGATAAGTAGGCACTCAGTTTTAGTTTCTAGGAGATTAAAAGGGACACTTGACACCCCAAAAACACTAACTATTCCATGAATAAGGCCATGATCTAGATGAACTAAAAATTAGTCTGTTAACCCCTACTTTCATATATAGCCTTGGACACCGCCCTATATTGACACATAATGATTAAATGATGAAGAGTTGACGACACTCATCATTTTTGACGTTGTTTTCGGGGACACTTAGGTGTTGTTAGGAGAGGTCTAGCAGTCCAAAAACTATCCTGTTTCAGGAAACAATTTTTGGAAACCTGAGGTTTAGTTTATTTAGTAAATATGCATGAATGCATAGGCCAAGAGACGAAAGAGGAAGGTTTATCAGAACTGGATATTTTCCACCAAGGTGTTCTTCATGATCAGGTGAAGATCTATCTGTGTATGAACTTCCTGAAAGACTTCAAAGAGAATCATCTTCTTCATCAACTAAAATTGCAGGATCTTTGCAAGAAGAGCTCTTAGAGGCACTTGCTTCTAGACATACCCATAGGGCTGATCCATATGAACCAGTTGAACAAATTAAAGCTGAGGAAGCACCTATGGTAGAATAAGGAGAACATGATAGGGATATTGTTGGTCATGATGCTAACAATCCTCCTATTAGAACTTTTGAATACCCTATTCTAAATCCTACTTAGAATGCTCCTATGAAAACAATTTCACCCTCAGTATTACCAATATTTAGGGGAGTTGTTTCTGAAGAGTCTGATCAATTTATGTTTGAATTCAAGGTTTTGTGTCAGACTTATGACTATGTCAATGATAACCAGAAACTGAAGTTATTTCCCTCTACACTTAAATATGCAGCCTTATGGTGGTTTATGAGCCTTGAATCAAATTCAATCCGCGCTTGGGATCAAATGGAAACTGCATCTTTGGATAAGTATCAGGAGTATTGTAGAGTGATAAATAAGAAGGATGAGTTGTTTCAGATAAGACAAGAAGAGGATGAAAACTTAGAGGATTATCTTGATAGATTTGCCTTTATCCAAAAGAAATGTGGTCCTATGGAAACTGACTTATTAAAAACTATATTTTTGAGAGGTTTGCAGGATGATTCTAGAGAGGTATTAGACTTAATGGGAAAAGGAGATATAAACCAACTTGATATTAATGATATTGTAGAGTTGTGCAGAAATTATTGTTGCACTAGGCAAAGAAGGAAAAGGAATCCTGGTAATACTGATATAAAATATTTGATGGAGGAAATGGCTAATATGAAAACTGATATACTTGTTCAACTAAACATTGCTTTAGGAGAAATGAATACAAGAGCCAATTCTTCACCACCACTGTCTATCTATTGTCCTAGGTGCATAAATAAGCATGCTCTACAAGATTGTCCTTTGGACAAGACTTCAATTTCAAAAATTTGTGGCATTTGCTCAAAGGAGCATAAAACTGATAAATGTCACCTTTTGCCCCATCTTCAGAGTGTTTTAGAAACCCAAGTTGAAGAACTTCATGCTATTGGGCAAAGGCCAGGAGCAACTTCATACAAAACCAAAATGCCCCTTGCTTTTCTTCAAATTGGGGACATAATCCTTGGAATATGCCATGGGCGTATACCGAACCTCCTCCCCAAACTTGGAATCAATATTGGATAGCTCCTCAAGATTGGTCACATTCTGGTTGGAATCAGCCATGGCATTTAGTTAATCCATCTTAGGTACCAAATCAGTTAGGGCAAAGTTAGGGGGCCACAATACCCATCCTATCAAGGGCAGCAGATGTATCAATCACCCAATCAACACTTGATGCCAGCCCCTAATCAAAAATTTCAGGGAAGAATTCAACCACAACAAACATAACCAGCTAAGCAACCTCCACTTCTAGCTTAGCCTATGGCTAACCCCAATAACAACAGACAAGCAGCCCCTGTTTATGGAGCTGAGTCTGAAGAGACTATTGCAGTCCATGTCCTTGACTGTAGAAACATCCAATTACGTTCAGGGAAGGTTTTACCTGACCCTGCACCACCCACTATTGAAGAAATTGATGGAAAGCAATAATTTTCAAGTTCATAAAAACCACAAATAGAGCAAAAAGAGGAAAAATAGAAAGTTTACAAGGAAAAATTAAACCTGCCTCGACAGACCTATCGTATCTTGAAAGGTTTGACCACACTATCACTGCTCCTAAATCAGAATTAATCATAGAATTGAGGAAAATGTCTATCTCACTCCCTTTGTTGTAGGCAATAAAGGATGTACCTTTGATTAGAAAAACCATTCATGAGCTGTGTATTAGGAAACCTGACAGGAAGAAGAAAGCCTTTCCTAATACTATACAAGTAGAATGTAAGTTGGCTGACCTGCTTTATGGAAAACTAGTACCCCCTAAATATGGTGATCCAGGGAGTCCAGTAGTTACAATTACTGTTGGGTTAGTTCAAATTCCAAATGTACTTATCGATTTAGGAGCTGCAATCAACGTGATGACTAAGGAAACCATGCAAAAATTGCAGCTCAATAACCTTAGTCCTACTACCACAGTTTTAGAAATGGTAGATAGGTCAGTGGCTAAACCGAAAGGAATTCTAGAGGATGTTGTCATTGAAGTTGTTGGCAATTTTGGGTTTGAGATCCTAGCTCCTTGTCTATGAGTTGTCATTGATGTCAAAAGGAAATGGCATTAATGTTAAGAGGATGTGTTGGCTTCAAAGGTGAAAGATTCCAAGAGAATCTTCTTAAGAGAATCCGGAGAGATTCCATTGGATAAGGTTTTTGGATAGGGTTTTTATTAAAACCAAGTTAAATGGTTTTTATTAAAACCAATGGAGGTTCTCTTTATTATTTAATTATTATTTAAAACCCTTCAAGGTTTTAATTAATTAATTATTTAATTAATTAAGGGAGAAATTATTTTTAATTTATTAAAAATATTTAAAGGTTTTTAAACCTTTTTTATTCTTAATTTATTAAAATTAATTAAGGGTTTTTAAACCCTTTAGAAAGCAATTTCGATTAAATTCGAAATTACGTTTCTCTGTCGTCGACGTGTTCTAAAGTCCACGATTGGACTATAAATATGGGAAGGATCCTAAGGTTTAACTCCTCTTGAGAATTTTGAATGCATTAATTTTTGGCTGCGATCGATGCTCTGTTGACGCCGCGGAAGAAGAGAGCTCGCGTTTGAAAAACTTACGAAGTGCTTGTTCGTTGAAGTGGTAGGAAGTCTGTCTTAGACTTCGTTAGCCCCTTGTGGGCTAGTGGCAGCATAGGCTGCGTTTGGGCTTTGCGTAGGCGGAGGTCTGCGTTTCGATTCCCGCGGAGGGAGTTGTGCATGGATTAAGTCACGTTTTTGTTAAAACGTATTTTGTGCCACGTTTTTCGGATTCGTCAAAGGCAGCCATTCCGCGATTTTCGGATTCGTCAAGGGCAGCCATTCCGCGATTTTCGGATTCTTCAAGGGCAGCCATTCTAAGGTGTGATTAATTTCTTGATATAATTTTTGGCATTGTTTAGCATTGTTTAAAAGACATAGGAGAAATAAGGGGATATTTCTTTGGTTGTATTTTTGAGATTAGTCTTTTGCTATGCTAAAGTTTAAAATGGAGATATAAGGTGTAAGTTTTGGTTGTTGTGTTTTTGACTTCTTTGGTGGTTGTTTTCAAAAGAAGAGAAGCTAAAAGGTGTACTAAGGAAAGTTTTTATATGCTCATTTATCTTGGTTCTAACCCTAACTTGGTTGGAAGTTTGAGGGTTGTGTGTGGTGACAGCTTTAAGGGTCAAGTTTCTTCTACTCCAATAAGGTATGGGCACATTCTTCTTATGAGTATGATTGGTGTATGTTTTCTGAAATAAGGTTGGAGTGAAAAGGTTTTCAACTAGGTTTTCTTTGATTGGGTGTAAATCCTATTTTCTGGTTTGTTGAAGACTACTTATGCATTGTTATCCTTAAGGAGAGTTTTTTGATGAATGCATAATTTTTGGTTTGAGATAGTGGAAGCTTTGTGCACTAGGGTTTGTATTTGTGAGTCAAGCTACTTGCATTGAGTTGGTGGAACCCTTGGTTGGCTGTTTTGAGTTTGATGGTTGAGTTGCTTCCATAGAGGTTGTTTGATCAAGTTATTGCTTTACTTGATTCATGATATTGGGCTTACTCCATTGAGTTGATTTGAGCAAGTTATTCTTTGCATTTGGTGATATTGTGTTGGTGGTTGTTTTGTTCAAATATCTTTGGAGGGAAAAGGATTTCTACTTGTTTCCTTTTCTTGTGATGATTGGTTGAATGCTTCAAGGTTAATGTTGAGTTGAATGATGTTGGTTAAACCTTGTCTATAAGCATTGTTGTTAAAGCCCTAATTGGTTGAGAAAAGATATTGGTTGTGGAAAGAACATGAGTAGCATTGTTATATGAGATATTGCATGTTTGGCAATTGTTGGGTTGTGTTTCATGTTCTTGAGAAAAGCATACTACATCTATCTTATTCTTTTGAGATTGAGATTGAGTTGAGATTGATATTGGGAGTTAAGTATAGATCATATTGAGTCTCTAACAATTCTCTTTATGTTTCTATGAGATTTGAGATTGAGATTGGGAGTTAAGTATAGAACATATTGAGTCTCTAACAATTCTCTTTATGCTTCTATGAGGTTGATGAATCACATTGGGTCTCTAACAATTCTCTTTGTGGGTTCATGCTAAGCAAGTTTTTTCTTGGTGAACTTGTGAGCTGTTTTGGACAGGTTTCGTTGGGGACTTGTGAGCAGGTTTTGAACAGGTTCTGTTGGGGACTTGTGAGCAAGTTTTGGACAGGTTTCGGTGGGGACTTGTGAGCAGATTTGGACAGGTCCTAGCAGAGGACTTGTGAGCTGAGATTGATAGTTCTATCGAGAGAACTTGAGGACAGAGGTACATTGGTTCTATCAGAGAACCTGAGGACAGATTTGGCAAGTCTTTGAGAAGGCTTGTGGATAGAGGATTGATTTGTTCAAGAGTTGGACAGATTCGACAGATAGAGGAAGACTTGTACTAGACCAACTGACTATGTTTGGTACAGGTTGTTGAGCTGCTTGTGGACGTGATCATAGAAGGCAGAGGTCTCTTAGGCTAAGCATTGAGGATAGGAGGTCTTCGGTGGAAAGGAGTTCCACATGCTTGGCAAGAGGTAGAGACAGTTGATCTTCTAAGGGATCATATCCAGAGCAGAGGGGAAGGTATCTCCTTTGAGCAGAGGCTCATAAATTTAGATTGGGGGAAGGTTTCTCCTTTGGGTAGAGGCTCATAAATTTAGATTGGGGGAAGGTATCTCCTTTGAGCAGAGGCTCATAAATTCAGATTGGGGGAAGGTATCTCCTTTGAGCCGAGGCTCATAAACATTGTAATTGGGAAGGTTTCCCAAAGAACTTTGAGATAACTTTTAGAGAAAAGTTTTGTGGACGTAGCCCAACCATTCTAGGTGAACCACGTTAAAATTGGTGTCACTTTGTGGATGATTTTGTGCATTGCTTTGATATTGCTTTGGGTATATTGCTTTACTATTTTGAAGTATAAAGGAAAAAGTAAAAAGAGGTCTTATCTTGTTCACCCCCCTCTCAGTATAAGCTTGTGTTCTTCAATTGGTATCAGAGCGGGTGCCTTCGAAAAGTTTAACAGCTTGAAGGAAAAGCTAGTAAAGAACACAATGGATCATTCAAGTGGCAATGCAACACCTATTCTTGATGGGTCAGATTTTGGTCTTTGGAGTGCAAGGATGAAGGTTCATCTAATGGCACTTGGGAATGAGGTATGGGAAGTGATTGAAGATGAGTACACTATTCCTGTACATGGTCCTAATACTAAAGAAGAAAGGCTCCTACATCACAACAATTCAAAAGCAATGAATGCAACCTTGAAAGGCTTACAGAAAGCGAGATCTCACCAAAGTGATTCACTGCAAGACAGCTAGTGAAATGTGGAAATCAGTTGAAGGTGGTTCATACAGGTGATACAAATGTCAGAAAGGCCAAGTTGAGACACTTCAAAGGTATGTTTGAACAACTCAAGATGAATGATGATGAAAATATTAGTGACTACATGCTTCGTATGGATGAGGTTGTTAACTCCATGAAAGACTTAGGTCTTGAGCTTGCTGAAAATGATGTTTGTGATAAGATTTTAAGATCTCTTCCTAATAGATTTAGTGAAAATATTTCTGCTATTGAGGAAGCTAAAGATTTGGATAAATTGAAAAAGGATGAGCTCCATAGTATACTTGCAGCATTTGAGTTAAGAACTCAAGTGAAGGTTGATGTCAAGAAAGAGGCGGCTTTCAAGGCTACAAAAGAATCCAAGGGTAAACAACTTCAAGATAGTGATGAGTCTTCTAGTGATGAAGAGGCATATTACAACAAGAAAGGCAAGTTCTCTAGAAAGCACAAAAGTATGAAAAATGTAAGATGTTTCAATTGTGGAAAGTTTGGTCATTATGCTACTGACTGTACTGTTTCCAAGAATGAAAGTGATGAAGATAAACAGGATTCTAAGAGCAAGGATTCTGAAAGGTACAAGCATCACAGGAAAAACAAAGATGAGCACAACAATCAAGGAAAGAGGTATTCTCACAAGCACAAGAAGAGTTTCTACCTAGACAAAGCAAGTAAGTGTTCTAGTAGTGATAGTGAAAGTTCTTCAAGTGATAATGAAAATGAGATGTTGTTCATATCAGAAAAAGAGGAAGAACCGAAACATAGATTCATTATCATGAAATGTCTTAGATGTGGAAATTTTGGTCACCTTGAGGATGATTGCACAAATAATGATTTGGTTTCTAGTATGTATGAGGATGCTTCAGAAAACTATAAGGAAGATGCATGTATGGTTTTTGAAAAGGGTAGCACCTCTAGTGATAAGAAATCTGAAAAATGGCTTTGATGATTCAAAAGGAAATCAAATAAAGGATCTTGAGAGTGAACTTATTAGTGCTCTTAGTGCTTTGAAAAAGGAAAGAAAGAAGAATGCTAGACTCAAGGATAAGTTAGATGAATGTTGTATGGAGAGAGATGATCTTATTGAAAATCTTGATTTCTCTATAGCTAAGACACAAGAACTCAAGGATGAGTTAGAGTCTAAGGTTCTTGAGTATAGTGAGTTAGAACAGAAAATGGCTTCTTTGAAAGAGGAAACTAAAGAGTACAAGGATAAGCTTTACGAGGTTTCAAGATAGCTCCAAAAAGGTTAAGTCACTCATCAAAGGTCAAAGAAAGACAACAGATAAAACAGGCCTTGGTTTTGTTAAGTCACACAAGGAACAAGTTGGAGAGTCTAGTAAGAGACTCCAAAAGGAAGAGAGTTCTGATGAGGAAAGTATTTCAGATCATGAGTCCTTGAATGATAGATGCACAGAAACAGAAAACAGAATTCAGAATGAGAAGAAGAAGAAGTTTTTAGGACCCAAGAGGTCAAATAAAGGAAAGTTTCAAGGCAGATGTTTTGCTTGTCACGGGTTTGGTCACATGGCTTCACATTGCATGGCTCAAGTGAAGAAGGTAAATGACAGTTTCAGAAGTGCTAGTTACTTTCAAGGGTATTGCTACTCTTGTCAACAGTTTGGGCACAAGGCAGTTTATTGCAAGGCAAATAACGGGAACATATTTGGTCAGAACAGGTTTGGCGAACGAGTTGGTCGAACGGGGTTGGCCAAAACAGGTTTGGTCGAAGCTGGTGGATTCAAAGATCAGGTTTACCACAGAGAAATAACATTGTTACTTGTTATAAGTGCAACAATAAAGGTCACATAGCTAGACAGTGTAGAGCTGAAATTCCAGAATACAGGAACAGGAACAGTGGCATGATCAGGTCCAAGGATCAAGGCATGGACAAGAACAGGGATGAGAACAAGAACAAGAACAGTGACAAGAACAGGAATATGGACAAAGAGTTCAAGAGAAGGCCCGACAAGGAAGTTATAGACGCTGATGATGATCGGTGCCTAATGGGAGTTTTACTCCCACCCCAGAATTAATCACCTCATCGGGAGGTGGGGGAGGGACTAAGCTAAGAGGCTCATTCTTAGTCCCGAGCCCCAAAGGTGACCCTTTGCCATTGATGACAAAGGGGGAGAGATTTGAGTAAGGGGGAGAGCCTCAAGACAGGGGGAGCTGTTTATGTTGAGTTTTTTGTTGTTGAGAAGCATGGTTTGCCATCAATGACAAAGGGGGAGATTGTTGGCAATTTTGGGTTTGAGATCCTAGCTCCTTGTCTATGAGTTGTCATTGATGTCAAAAGGAAATGGCATTAATGTTAAGAGGATGTGTTGGCTTCAAAGGTGAAAGATTCCAAGAGAATATTCTTAAGAGAATCCGGAGAGATTCCATTGGATAAGGTTTTTGGATAGGGTTTTTATTAAAACCAAGTTAAATGGTTTTTATTAAAACCAATGGAGGTTCTCTTTATTATTTAATTATTATTTAAAACCCTTCAAGGTTTTAATTAATTAATTATTTAATTAATTAAGGGAGAAATTATTTTTAATTTATTAAAAATACTTAAAGGTTTTTAAACCTTTTTTATTCTTAATTTATTAAAATTAATTAAGGGTTTTTAAACCCTTTAGAAAGCAATTTCGATTAAATTCGAAATTACGTTTCTCTGTCGTCGACGTGTTCTAAAGTCCACGATTGGACTATAAATATGGGAAGGATCCTAAGGTTTAACTCCTCTTGAGAATTTTGAATGCATTAATTTTTGGCTGCGATCGATGCTCTGTTGACGTCGCGGAAGAAGAGAGCTCGCGTTTGAAAAACTTACGAAGTGCTTGTTCGTTGAAGTGGTAGGAAGTCTGTCTTAGACTTCGTTAGCCCCTTGTGGGCTAGTGGCAGCATAGGCTACGTTTGGGCTTTGCGTAGGCGGAGGTCTGCGTTTCGATTCCCGCGGAGGGAGTTGTGCATGGATTAAGTCACGTTTTTGTTAAAACGTATTTTGTGCCGCGTTTTTCGGATTCGTCAAAGGCAGCCATTCCGCGATTTTCGGATTCGTCAAGGGCAGCCATTCCGCGATTTTTGGATTCTTCAAGGGCAGCCATTCTAAGGTGTGATTAATTTCTTGATATAATTTTTGGCATTGTTTAGCATTGTTTAAAAGACATAGGAGAAATAAGGGGATATTTCTTTGGTTGTATTTTTGAGATTAGTCTTTTGCTATGCTAAAGTTTAAAATGGAGATATAAGGTGTAAGTTTTGGTTGTTGTGTTTTTGACTTCTTTGGTGGTTGTTTTCAAAAGAAGAGAAGCTAAAAGGTGTACTAAGGAAAGTTTTTATATGCTCATTTATCTTGGTTCTAACCCTAACTTGGTTGGAAGTTTGAGGGTTGTGTGTGGTGACAGACTTTAAGGGTCAAGTTTCTTCTACTCCAATAAGGTATGGGCACATTCTTCTTATGAGTATGATTGGTGTATGTTTTCTGAAATAAGGTTGGAGTGAAAAGGTTTTCAACTAGGTTTTCTTTGATTGGGTGTAAATCCTATTTTCTGGTTTGTTGAAGACTACTTATGCATTGTTATCCTTAAGGAGAGTTTTTTGATGAATGCATAATTTTTGGTTTGAGATAGTGGAAGCTTTGTGCACTAGGGTTTGTATTTGTGAGTCAAGCTACTTGCATTGAGTTGGTGGAACCCTTGGTTGGCTGTTTTGAGTTTGATGGTTGAGTTGCTTCCATAGAGGTTGTTTGATCAAGTTATTGCTTTACTTGATTCATGATATTGGGCTTACTCCATTGAGTTGATTTGAGCAAGTTATTCTTTGCATTTGGTGATATTGTGTTGGTGGCTGTTTTGTTCAAATATCTTTGGAGGGAAAAGGATTTCTACTTGTTTCCTTTTCTTGTGATGATTGGTTGAATGCTTCAAGGTTAATGTTGAGTTGAATGATGTTGGTTAAACCTTGTCTATAAGCATTGTTGTTAAAGCCCTAATTGGTTGAGAAAAGATATTGGTTGTGGAAAGAACATGAGTAGCATTGTTATATGAGATATTGCATGTTTGGCAATTGTTGGGTTGTGTTTCATGTTCTTGAGAAAAGCATACTACATCTATCTTATTCTTTTGAGATTGAGATTGAGTTGAGATTGATATTGGGAGTTAAGTATAGATCATATTGAGTCTCTAACAATTCTCTTTATGTTTCTATGAGATTTGAGATTGAGATTGGGAGTTAAGTATAGAACATATTGAGTCTCTAACAATTCTCTTTATGCTTCTATGAGGTTGATGAATCACATTGGGTCTCTAACAATTCTCTTTGTGGGTTCATGCTAAGCAAGTTTTTCTTGGTGAACTTGTGAGCTGTTTTGGACAGGTTCTGTTGGGGACTTGTGAGCAGGTTTTGAACAGGTTCGTTGGGGACTTGTGAGCAGGTTTTGGACAGGTTTCGGTGGGGACTTGTGAGCAGATTTGGACAGGTCCTAGCAGAGGACTTGTGAGTTGAGATTGATAGTTCTATCAGAGAACTTGAGGATAGAGGTACATTGGTTCTATCAGAGAACTTGAGGACAGATTTGGCAAGTCTTTGAGAAGGCTTGTGGATAGAGGATTGATTTGTTCAAGAGTTGGACAGATCTGAATAGACAGAGGAAGACTTGTACTAGACCGACTGACTGTGTTTGGTATAGGTTGTTGAGCTACTGTGGACGTGATCATAGAAGGCAGAGGTCTCTTAGGCTAAGCATTGAGGATAGGAGGTCTTCGGTGGAAAGGAGTTCCACATGCTGGCAAGAGGTAGAGACAGTTGATCTTCTGAGGGATCATATCCAGAGCAGAGGGGAAGGTATCTCCTTTGAGCAGAGGCTCATAAATTCAGATTGGGGGAAGGTTTCTCCTTTGGGCAGAGGCTCATAAATTCAGATTGGGGGAAGGTTTCTCCTTTGGGCAGAGGCTCATAAATTCATATTGGGGGAAGGTATCTCCTTTGAGCAGAGGCTCATAAATTCAGATTGGGGGAAGGTATCTCCTTTGAGCCGAGGCTCATAAACATTGTAATTGGGAAGGTTTCCCAAAGAACTTTGAGATAACTTTTAGAGAAAAGTTTTGTGGACGTAGCCCGGCCATTGCGGGTGAACCACGTTAAAATTGGTGTCACTTTGTGGATGATTTTGTGCATTGCTTTGATATTGCTTTGGGTATATTGCTTTACTAGTTTTGAAGTATAAAGGAAAAAGTAAAAAGAGGTCTTATACTGTTCACCCCCCCCTCTCAGTATAAGCTTGTGTTCTTCAGAAGTGTCTTCTTGGAAATACTCTGTAGATTTCTTAGTGTTGCAGCCTATAAACTCAGCTAATGGCTACCCTATTATTCTAGGACGACCTTGGATTGCCACTGTAGCTGCATTTATAGATTGCAGGTCAGATGAGATGACCATTTCAAATGGTGTAGAACTGAAAAATATTTCCTTGTATCCACTAGCCCAACCTTTAGCCAAATTTTTTGGATGAGATATGGTATCCTGAGTCTGATGAAGAACAGGAAACTATTGTCACCTTGGCCACCGTTGTAGTAAAAGAACATATTGAAGAACTTAATTCACCAGAAAGAGAAATCTTTGAACATGAAACAATTTTGGTGAAAACATTGCAAGAAGGCCTTAGGGATGATCAAATTCTTGTCCATCATTTGTTATGGAAATATGAAGAACAAACTGCTGAACATATGTCATCTATTCCACTACAAGAAAGCTCCTTCACATTGCCACATGGATGGCATCATCATATTTTGACTTCTTTCATCTGTCCTATGCAAATGATCCCATCAGGTATCACATTTACACCAGAATCAAGAGTATTTCATACTCTGCAGCCACATCATTGTCCCTTAAATGATTTAATCAGTAAATATGAGGTTGTCAACTCTGTTTATCCAGGGATTAAGCAGATTGAGATACAACCAAGAATTTTTTTGAAAATTAATAGTTGGTTGACTAATGAGCAAGAAGCCAAATTATTTGTTGTTTTATAGAGACATGTTCAAGTTTTTGCTTGGATTTATAAGGACATGACTGGAATTCACATTGATGTGTGTACACAGGATATATACTGAAGATGTCAAACCAGTAAGACAACCACAAAGGCATCTGAATCCCGCTCCAAAGGATATTGTTAAGGAAGAAATCAAAAAACTATTGGATGTAGGATTCATTTATCCAATTTCAGACAATAGGTGGGTTTCACCATTGGTCATTGTTCCAAATAAAAATGGGAAGATGAGAGTATGTGTGGACTACAGGGAATTGAATAAGGTCACACATAAAGATCACTTTCCATAACCATTTATAGACCAAGTGTTGGACACCCCTGCTCGTAAGAAATTTTTCTGTTTCCTTGATGGTTTTAGTGGTTATAATTAGATCCAGGTTGCACAAGAAGACCAGAAAAAGACAAATTTCACATGTCCTTGGGGAACATTTTATTACAGACTATTACCCTACGGTTTGTGCAATGCACCAGCAACATTTCGGAGAGTTGTTTTGGCTATCGTTTTTGATCTAACAAATGAAAGTGTAGAGATTTATATGGATGACTTCACAGTGTTTGGAGATACATTTGTATATTCTTTAGAACAACTTGAAAATTTTTTAATACGCTATGAAACATATCATTTGTCTTTGAATCCTAATAAATGTTTCTTGATGATGGAAGAAGGAATTGTTCTTGAACAACATATTTTTGCTTACGGAATTAAAGTTGATCCTAAAAAGGTAGAGGTCATCAAGAACATTCCTCCAAAAACTCAAACTAATGTTCGTAGTTTCTTAGGACATATTGGCTTTTATCGTAGATTTATTGCTAATTTCAGTACCATTGCTAATCCAATGTTCGCATTGTTAACAAAGGATTATGAATTTGTTTGGTCTGTTGGGTGTCAACAATCCTTTGAAGTTTTAAAGGAAAAGTTAACTTCGCCTATATTGAGAGGTCCTAATTTGGAGTTACCCTTCCGTATTCAAATTGATGCTTCCAATACTGCTATTGGAGCTGCATTAGGGCAGCTTGAAGATGGACAACACTATGCCATATACTACATTAGTAAAAATTTGACTGGAGCTGAAAAAAATTATACCATAACCGAGAAGGAATTTTTAGCTATGGTGTATGCTATTAAAAAATTCCGACACTATATCACAGGACATCCCGTATTCATCCACACAGACCATGCTGCTATAAAGTATTTTATGAATAAACCCTTGGTTAGTGCACGAATTATTCGCTGGTTAATACTATTGCAAGAATTTGATATTACTATAGTCAATAAACCAGGGAAGTCTAATGTAGTGGTAGATTTCTTGTCAAGATTGTCAAATGCAAATACGAAGGAATTGGTTGAGGATGCGTTTCCTAATGAGAAATTGTTTGTTGTTTCTGTACAATCTCCATGGTTTGCAAATATAGCTAATTATTTAGCTACAGGGAAGATTCCTATTCACTTTACTCCTAAACAAAAGAAACAGTTGATCAAGAAAAGTTTTTCTTTTGAATGGATAGGAGGTTTATTGTTTAAATGTAGTCCTGACCATGTTTTGCGCAGGTGTGTTCGCAAGGACGAGGTATATGACATCCTGTGAGCATGTCATGATGAACCATCAGGAGGGCATTATTCAGTGAAAAGTACCATTTGAAATATTTTGGGTACTGGTTACTACTGGCCATCCTTGCACAAAGATGTCAAAAGGTATGTCAGAAATTATGATGCATGCCAAAGGATGGGTAAGCCTACTTTACTAGTGAAATGCCTTTACAACATCAATTAGGTACAAAACCATTTGAAATGCGAGGGCTAGATTTTGTAGGACCCATTGATCCACCTTCCCAAGGGAAAGTGCATATCTTGGTATGTAATGATTATGTAACCAAGTTGGTAGAATCCCGTGCTTTTAAGCATGCCCGAGAAGAGAAAGTTGTTGATTTCCTGTATTCACAAATCTTTCTACGATTTGGAGCCCCACATTCTATCACCACTGATCAGGGACCTCGGTTTACCTCAAAAGTTGTTGAAGCCTTTACAAAGTTGTATGAAATCAAACATCGAAAATCCTCACCTTACCATCTGCAAGCCAATGGCCAAGTTGAAGTGACAAATAGGGAATTAGAGAGGATCTTAACCAAAGCTGTAGCAGCCCATAGGAGGAATTGGGTGGAGAAGTTACCTGAAGCAATTTGCGCTTATAACACCACTTGGAAATCCACTACTGGATTTACTCCCTATGAATTGGTTTATGGCAAAAAGCCTCTTTTGCCTATTGAGTTTGAATTACTAACTTTTCGAACTGCTTTAGAAGTTGGTATTGATTTGTCACAGGCACAAATGGACCGAATTCTACAGCTCAATGCATTGGATGAGCTATAGAGGGATGCATTGCACCAAACAGAGCTGATCCAAGCACAACGAAAATTGTGGCATGATAGTCACATTCAGCAAAGGAAGTTTCAGCAAGGCGACTAGGCTTTGTTGTTTGACTCACATTATGAAGACTATCCTGGAAAATTGCAGACTAGGTGGCTTGGACCATATCATATTGAGGAAGTGTTTGCAAATGGAGTTGTACGTCTTTCACCAATAGATGATTCCTAGTTAGTATAGATATCCCTAGTTAGTATAAAGCTTACATAAGGTCTGGTTCTAGGAAGTTATCAAGGTAGTATAAGGCAGAAAATGCTCTTCAAATGCTCTTGAAAGGTACTGCTTTGGAACAAACCTGCTGCTCATAACAAGTTTTTGAATGAAGAAGATTTAGAATTAGTTTCAGAATGAAAAGGGTATATGCTCTAGAATGGACTATGCAATAAAACCGATTGGAATGAATTAACAAAAAGGTTAATTCATTAATATCTGGAATCACGTGGATAAAAAGTCAAATAAATTAAATTTTTTGAAGGTTTTGCGCTAATTGGGTTGGAAATATTATTTGGAACGCAGGTTTCAAATTCAAGTTCCAAAGAAAATATTTGAGGGGGCATGGAGTTTCAAAAATTGCAACATGTGACCAATATGGCACACAACTCAAAGCCTGTTGAAAAGGACTCTCATAAAAATTTAATTATCTCATATCACTCTCGGCAGCTGCAATTATACGATGACACGCAGTAACATCTAGTTGATGGTAACTTTTGCATGCAATGAATTGCCACCACGTGCCAAGTTCACATTACCTAGCACGTTTGGAAGTTATTCTGGTGCTGCACTCATTTACTCTTCACCCTCGAGCATTACTCTTTACAGACTCAAGTATTCCAAAGCTGAGAAACACCTGCAGTAAAATTTTTAGACCTAAGATACGTAGAACCCCAATCATTGATAATGGGAGGACAAAAGAATAAAATTGAGCCAGATAACATAGAATATTTGTAGAAAGATGGGGAATGCATGCAAATTTTTACTGAAGGGGGATTTCTGCCCTTCTTGCGCAAGTTCGATGGGTATTCAAAAGGGTTGGCTGTTGAGTTCACACGTACCTTCCGCAACAACCAAATTCATATCAACGACATGACCATCCAGGTAAGCCCTGAAATTCTCAACCAGGTTATTGAATTACCGTTGCATGGGGTTCAAATTGGAAAATTAGGGAAAAATACTTTAGTTGAACTTGTAAATCAGTTCAAGAGAAATGAGGATAGGCCCATTGAGTTTGTATTAAGTAATAATATCTATAAGGGGGTCAAAAGAACAAGTTTACAGCCTCCTTGGGATGAAGTTGCAGTATGGGTCATTAGGTTTTTGACCTACGATGGGCAATTCCCTATCCTCTCAGGACATTATATGCGAATTTTAACCCATCTTCGTCACGACCGCTTAAACCCTAAACTGAAGGTAAATATGCCTCCTTACCTATACCAGGAGCTGGTAAATATGGCCAAAAAGTACCAAGTAAAGGGTCTCCCAAACACCATGGCCTAATCAATATGATATGCAGACATCACTTAAGGGGAAACCCTAGAAGCTTTGATAGGTTTTTTCGTGCATGGAATGAGTTGATTGAGGAAGAGGCAGTTGAAAGCCCTGGATCTAAAGAAGAGGTAGAGGTTGAAGAACCTGAATCTGAAGCATAAATAGAAATTGAAAATTCTGAACATGAAATTGAAACTGAATCCTCTCAAAAAGAAATTCCTTCCTCACCACAGGGACCTCCATCCTCTAGGACAAGGAAGCAAAGAGAGAAACAGTCTAAGATTGATCCTGTAGGAAAGAGGAGGAAGGTTACATTTTTTGAAAATGTAACTATTTTTCCCACTCAGTCCACTGAGCAATTTGGAAGTTCAAGCAGGGAAGGGCAGATGGAGAAGGGAACACCTGAAGCAGACCCTACCCTAGGATTGACAAGCTCCATTTCACAATATAAAAAGAAACAAAAGCAATCAACTTCGGGATTGAGAAGGTCTTCAAGACTTAAGAAATCCACCAACATAGGTGATGCGGAAAAGAAAGAAGGAACTGCACATGTTGATACCCTGCATGTGGAAGAAACTATAAGTGCCAAGGGCACAGATAGTGCAAAAGATATGGCTATGCCTACAATGTCCCTCAATTACTCATCAGACTCAGAAGATAGAACCATAACGGAGGAAGTAGGGGGACACACCACTATTGCAGAAATGCCTACACCACTTGTAGATTATCCTGATTTTGAGGAAGAATTTGTAGCAGCTGAGGAAGGGGAGGATGATTTAAGCACCGAAGAGGAGAATGAAATGGATATAAAAACTCAGTTGCATGCAACCAAGAGTGTAATTAAAACACATACAGGATGGATTGAACAAAGTGAAGCTTCTTTGAAGGAAAAAGATGATATTATTGCTAAGTTATGACAAGAGATAGAGGTTGTAAAGGCTAGACTCACACTTCTGGAGTAACATCCTCTTCAGTTTGACTCTGGAGACGAATTAGCCAATATTCTGTTGAACTTGGCTGGTGATGCAACCTTATCTGAGAGGAACTCACCAATTAGGGCAACAATTGAAGAGGAAGAAGTTGCACAAGCACCACAACAAGTTGAAGACAGAACAAAGGATGAGCATCCAGGGACACAACAGATAACCGAATCAATAACACCTACAAAGGGAGAAATAACAGTACAAGAAGAGGTAATTCCACAGTCTCCTCAAAATCTTGTTAATTTGAATGCACCTAAGATTGAACTAGTAGAAATTGAAACAAAAACAGAGCCCCTTGTAATTGAAAAGGTGGATGTAGGCATCCAAGTTAATGTCATTCCACAAATGCAACCAATAGTTAGGTCACCAGAAATAGTTACATTAGCAAAATATAATGAAGATGTGGCATATTGGATGGCAAGATGTCATCAATTAGAAGGAAAGGTCTCATCATTACAAACCTTAACAAAAGAGCTAGAACAAAAAAATTCAAAAATTGAAAAATTGAAGGAACAAGTGCAGGATGTATGCCAGATTGCAGAGTGTATGGTTTAGTGTCGGAGGCCAGCCAAATTCTACAACTTAATGTTGAAAGAAAAATACCTCCATTGGCAAACAATGAGGATCACCTCTGGCCTCTCTCAGAAATTGGAAACACCTAATGATTTTCTAGAAGTTTTTTGGCAAAGTTCTGCAGAACACCAAAATTTGCTATGTGAATTGTTCCTGCATAATTTATTTTTACCAAACGAAGTTATATTCCTTCCCCATGTCTTCACTGGTGATCTTCAGCTTAGGGCTTTTCAGTCTACACTCCAAAATCAAATATATTGGGAGTAGGAAAAGAAAACCAGTAAGGCCATGGAATTACAGGCAATTTTGCTCATTAGGCCTGTTCACTTGAACCATAGGACCTCCACCAGTGAGCACTATACTCTAATGAGGGATGACAGAGTAAGAAGAATGTATCTGGGGAACTTGCAGAAATGCATAGGTGTTTTTCAAACCTTATGTGCAGCATATTTTGTTGATGCTTTATCAGATTGCAAAAACAGGTGGGGAGAGTTACCTATATCATTGCAGAAGAGAGAACCCATCTCACCAAATAACCTGATGTGGTCTAGAAGAAGGGCATAATGTATAATCCAGACCATATTTGAGGTAAAGGAGCAGTGGATAGGTCTTAGGTATAGGAATCCAATAATTATCATCCCTGTTCCATATTTCTTTGATAATAACCCTCAATCAGACGATCAATTCTAGGAGTGGCTTAGGGAAATCAGAGAGCACAAAGTATATTACAAAGTTGGAAGCAGACTATGGAAATATGTTGAACGCTATCTTGACATAGATATTTGTGTTGCTATAGCAGAACAGAATGCATGAGGACATGCATTACAATAGGTTGGGGGGAAATGATGAGGCAGAACATTGCCTCATACAAATATTGCTTTTGATAACTTTTAAAACTATTTGGAACCACTTATGATATTATTTTGTACTAATTTTAGTGATACTATGCATTATATGATGATGTTTGCATATTGGAATGATAAAGTGCATATGACTTGTTTTGACTATTTATCTATGTTTTATAATCTATTTCAGTTGTATTATTTAGTATATTTTGCATTAATTTAATGTTGTAATATTAAGGTGCTGCTATCTATTTGGTTTTGTGCTTCTTTCATAAGCTTTCCCCACCATTTAACCATTTTAAATAACCAAAAGGCACCAAAACTTTGTCAACAGTTTGACTATGCAAAAAATAGGAACTTTTCCATACAAATTCCAGCCAGTTGTACATATATAGCATGGATTGGAATTTGTCCACTCCAGCTCATGCAAAATATGGAATCAGTCTTTTGGGCACTTATGGAGACTATTTCCGCCGTCACAACTGTTCTCATGCGCTTCTGGAGCATGAATTAATATAAACTATGTTCTACTGCCTGATATTTTGGAGCAGCTTTGAAATAAACACAGAAGACAAAAATTTAGTCAAATGCATCTTTAATTGCAATAAAAGGGAGGTAAATGATGGTTGTAACTATTCTAGGGACATCCCTATCCTTTCCAACACCTGTACCTCACCAGATAAAGCCAGCAGCTGGAATGGATAAGGTTTAATGGATCAGATCCCTACATTTTTGGGAAACATGGTCCTGCAACAGTTGTAACAGTCCTGTATTGAAGCACCAAACCTGATCACTGTTGTACATTGCTTGTATAAATAAAATTCTCCCGTTTGGTTGAGCATATAGGAGAATATAGGATAAGAGGATATAGGTACTAGGAGATAGAGCAGTCCAAGTGTTGTAATTGTGTACTACAGCAGATCAATAGTCTGCAGAACTTCCCCTGCACTGCTGATATGCTGATAATGAAATAAAAGTGCAATATTTGTCATTCATGTTTGCTTCTGAGTTCAGTGTGAAGATTTGATAGTGTAGAACAAGTACTCTTCCCCTATTTTGGTTCAGGAAGCAAGGGCCACTTCCAGGCCCAGAAGAGGGATTATTCTTGCTAGAGTTCTACTAATTTCTTGCTGCAGTAGGTCAACAGGAATCTGATAGCTTTTTGCATAGTTAATATTGAATTAAACTTCATCTAGCATGTGGCACATGAATGCATTCTAATTATGTCATCTAGAATAGATTTTATAGCATAACATTTTCTATTTCAGCTTCAGCATTTCTAGTCTGTATTTACAGTTTGCATCAAAGAATTTATGGTTAATTCAATTTGCTACAGATTTGCAATATTTGCTTACCAACCTTTGAATTTCATCATTGTCTTAGGTTTCATTTTCTGCAGGTGTGAAGTTTCAATTCTGAAAAGTTTCATTGTTGTTATAGTTAATTCTGTGATTTCAATTTTGTTATTTTAAATTCTATCAATTAAATTCTGTCATTTTCAATTCTGCAATAGTTCAGATTTGTTTTTCCTACAACTATGTGAATTTCAATTATGCAAGGATAAGTAGGCACTCAGTTTTAGTTTCTAGGAGATTAAAAGGGACACCTGAAACCCCCAAAACACTAACTATTCCATGAATAATGCCATGATCTAGATGAACTAAAAATCAGTCTATTAACCCCTACTTTTGTATATAGCCTTGGACACCACCCTGGATTGACACATAATGATTAAATGATGAAGAGTTGACGACACTCATCGGGCACTACAAAATGTCCTTCAACAGTAGGGCCAAATCAAGAGGCATTTGATAAGAAGGATAAAAAGTGTCTCATGTTTATTCTGCTTGCTACAACAGATGAGGTCCAACCTCATATTTGTGATGCAAAATATGGCAAAGAAGCATGGGATGCTTTGATTACCATTTATGAAGGGAAGAATCAATCCACAATTCTTAACCTTCAATATTAACTACATACATCGAGTATGAAATCTGGTGAGATAGTTGAACTTTTCCTATGCAGAGTAGTAGAATTTAAAGCCAAATTGAATGCTATGGCAGAGACAGTCATAGATACTCTCTTGACCTTAGTCATCTTAAGAGATTTACCAGAATTCTTCAAGGTGTTGATCACATCTCTACAAGTGTCTGGTAGACAAGTTACCTTTGTGGAATCAGTAAATTTTCTCCAAACTGAGGAGGCAAATCAATTTCAAAGAGATGAAGTGTAGATAATGCACTTTACTTCAAACAAGGGGGAAGGAAACAAGGTAAATTTCAAAAGGGAGGATCTTCATCAAAAGGAAAAGGGAAACAACCTCAACAGAAAGAAAAGAAATATTGCAAAATCTATGATATGAATAACCATGACACCAATAGGTGTTGGTTTAAGAAGAAACAACCCAATGACCAAGATCACAAGAAAAAGAGAAAAGGGAAATAAAAACCACAGAAGAATAATAAGCAACCCAAGGGAAATGTTGCTTATGAGGAATCAGACTCATAATCTGAGAGAGCACACAAGGTGCTCATGACCCACACATCTTCTTAGTAGAAGGATCCTGTGTGGTATATTGATTTCGATGCCAGTAAACACATGACTGGTGATAGATCGTAGTTTGAGATATTTGACGAAAAGGAAGGCAAACCAGTGATAATCATTGATGATAAAACCTACCGAGTCTAGGGTGAAGAAGATGTTTCTATTACTCTTCCAGATGGAAAATATCAGATTGAGAAGGTTCTCTATGTTCCTATATTGATAAACATTTTGTTGTCCATCCCCCAGATATTGGATAGAAACATGGATGTTGTTTTCAGTGTTGAGGATGGTAGAAAGATATGTTTCATCACCAGAAAGGGAAAACATGTAGCAACAGTTTCATACAAGCATGGCTTGTTTATCTTAGATGTCATTTCTACGCCTCGCCATGGCAGAAAACACAAAGGAGGCTACTTATCTTTGGCACAAGAGACATGGGCATCTGAGTTTAGGATATTTTCTTGAGTTGAGAAAATATGAGATGGTGAAAGACCTTACCACCCTTTCATCCACATTTCTAGTTTGCTCGGATTGCTTAGCAGGGAAGCAATACCAGGTACCTTTTGAGGTCATCCCTTCATGAGCTAAGAAACCTTTGGATTTGGTATACACTGATCTGTGTGGTCCTATGTCAAACAATTATGGTGGCAAGAGGTATTTTCAATTGTTTTTTGATGATTACAATTGAAATTTGATGCACTTCTATACTTAACCAGTTCAAGAAGAGTGTTGAGAAAGAGTCTATATGTTCCATCAAGATCCTCTACTCATATCAAGGGGGGGAATATACCTCCAAATATTTTTCATTATTTTTAAATGCACATGGGATTAAGAGAAAGCTGACAATAGCCTATACTCCACAGAAAAATGGAGTTGCTGAGAGGAGGAACTGTTCCATCATAGAAATGGTTTGTTGTATGCTTAAGGGAACACATCTTGAGTAGCAGTATTGGGCAAAAGCAGTGAATACAACAATGTACCTCCTGAATAGAGCATCCACAAGAGCTCTACAGGGTATGACTCCCCAAGCAACATGAAGTGGTAGGAAACCCTTAATTTCTCATCTAAGGGTTTTTGGATGTAAGGCATTCATGCACATTCCAAAACAAAAGAGGAAGAAGTTAGATGAGAAAACCTTGTAGTGTACTTTTCTTGGTTATGATGAGCATTCAAAGGGATATCGGTTGATAGATCCCAAGACCAATAAAACACACACCAGTAGAGATGTGGTATTTGATGAAGCTTTCACATCTGATAACACATCTACATCTGTATACTTGGATGAATAGGAGCCTATGAAAGAGACTCCACCCCATAGAGCAAGGTTTCAAAATGATATACTAGCACATTGAGAGATTCAAAGTTGACTTCACTTCCAGATCTATCTCTAGATCGGCCTTGTACTTGCAGCATGACTCAGTAGCTGAGAGTAGACGCATCTAATTTAGAGGTTGATGAGCTTTGCCAACAATTTGATGAATTATCTGTAGATGTAGAGGAAGAAAAAGAAGCAGATATGGATGATGAAAGGGTTTATATGTTTGCATTTGGTGAGAATGAACCCACTACAGTTCAAGATGCACTTAGTGAGCCTCAGTGGAAGGTTGCTATGGATGCTGAACATACATCTCTCATGAAAAATAATACATGGATGCTAGTTAATTTACCTTTAGGAAAGAAGCCCATAGGTTGCAAATGGGTGTTCAAAGTGAAGTATCAGGCAGATGGAACTATTGATAAGCATAAGACCCATCTTGTTGCAAAGAGCTATGCTAAAAAAGAAGGCATAGATTATGAAGAGACTTTTGCATCCACGATAAAAATGACTACCATTCATGTACTTTGTGCTATGGCATCTCAGTTCGGATGGAAGTTACATCAGATGGATATCAAAAGTGCCTTATTGAATGGTGACCTGCAAGAAGAAGTGTACATGACCCAACCAAAAGGATTTTTGGTTGAACGCCAAGAACAAAAAGTTTGCAAGTTGATCAAATCCTTGTATGGGTTAAAACAAGCTCCACGAGCTTGGTACATCAAAATAGACAATCACCTATTGTAGCATGGATTCAAAAGAAGTCCTTTAGATGCTAATATCTATATCAAGAACAATGGTTTTGACATAGTGATTTTGGTACTCTATGTGGATGATCTGATCATCTCTGGCAGTTCAGAGAACATGATTGATGCAGTGAAATATGATTTGAAATAATCTTTTGACATGACAAATGTAGGACTTCTTCACTATTGTCTTGGTCTAGAAGTGGCTCAAAAAAAGAATCATATCAAAGTGATACAAAAAAAATATCGCATGACTGATTGCAAGCCTAAAGCAACTCCAATGGAGCCAGGGCTTAAGTTATTACGATATGATAAATCTCCATAGGTAGATGGTACTCTCTATCATCAGCTAATTGGGAGTCTCATATATCTGACAAACACCAGGTCAGATATTAGTTTTGTTGTGGGTTATATTTCAAGGTTCATGCAGGAACCTAAGGTGAGTCATTGGAAAGTAGCAAAACGAGTTCTCCATTATGTTCGTGGTAGTACCGAATATGGCTTAGAGTACAAGAAGAATGACAATTTCTTCTTACAAGGATACACAAACTCAGATTATGTCGGATCCATTGATGATCGAAAATCCACTTATGGATATATTTTGCATCATTTTGCAATAATCAAGGTGTTTTGAATCTTTTCAAGAATCCAGTATTTCATGAGCATACCAAACACATTGACTCTTGTTGTAATTTCATTCAAGATGAAGTTCCAAAGCACCACATACAACTCGAGTACATTCCCACTGATGAGCAGGTTGCAGATATTTTTACTAAGGCACTTGCACATGTCAAATTTGAATTATTTCACAATGCTCTTTGTATTTCCAAATAATGTAATAAGGGGGGATATTAGCCTATACTGAACTATGTTATTATATTATTCTAGCACTTATGTTCTTAAGCGTATGTAGGTGGTTCGGGTAGTTATTTGAGTTGGTTCATTAACCTCCCAAGACTTGTTCTTTATATTCAAACTTTATTGAATGCAATGGTAATCGTTTGCTTCTCTATTAAGTTTAAGATGTGAATCGCATTTCTTCTAATGCTATTATGGTTAGTTCATTCCACTAATATTGGATTACTAGTTGTAAAGCAATTGAAATATTTTCATAGTTAGATCTATGCTTGTAGGAGGTTTATTTATGTTAAATCTAGATACTAATATATTTTTCTAAATTGGATTGTTAGTATTGTGGATGTTGAAATTAATTCTTGGGTATATCTCTGCTTTGTGTTTATTGTATGAAGATCACTCTATTTTGGGTGCTACTAATATTGAGTGTAGGACACTGGAAATAATTTTCTGAAAGGTTTTCCCTTGGATGCCTATGTTGTTAGCTCTATCCGACCACTGTTTTACTCATAACTTCTTAACCCTAAACCCTTTTCTAACCCAATATCTTAAAACCATTACTGAGCTTAATTGAGTCAACACTCTATCATTTGACAAGGAACCAGTCTACTCTGGAGGTTGGGCTAGAGCAATCTTTAGTCCATCCAATATTGAGTTATGAGTTGTGACTAGCGGGAGCCTAATCAGAAAGCTGGAAGATAGACGGTTGCAGTATCAAGTTTACTTGATGTCAATTCGGATCTCAACAATCCCCTAGTCGCCTTTTGACCACCCCTTAATCCTAAGTCTAAGGCCACCTCACCCTAGTCTACCCTTTGACTAGCCTAGCTTCCACATAAGCCTAGTCTACTCTAGCCTAACCCATGGTCAACCCTACCCTAGCCTAGCTTCCACCTAAGCCTAGCCTCCACCTCACCATTGGTCAACCCTAAACCCAAGGTCAACCTAACCATGGTTAACATTAACCCTTGCTCCCCACATATTCCCATGTGCATTCAATTCCATAAATGACTTGAAGACTTTTGCATTTAAGGTATGGATGAGTCATCCTCCACCATGCCATAATGGGGAGAATACTTTCATGTCCCATGCATTTATGAGGTATGGCTCACCCATGCCCATTTAATGCATGTGTATGGGTGAGGACTTCTCTCACCCAAACCCATTTATGAGGTATGGCACACCATGCCACCTCAAGGGACACCTCACATGATACCTCAGCCCCCCTAACCTTGGCCAAGTCTATAAATAGAAGGCCATTTTCACCATTTTTAAGATATAACACATTTACATACCTAGACTCTACAAAAATCACCTTAGACTTTAGTGTACTCAACACTCACTTTCCATCAACCACCATGGATTCCCACACATCTATCTTACCACTCCCTTTTGAATGATAAATTATCCTTAGTTACAAGTACAAAAGATCACTCAACATGGATATAAGCTTTAGCAACACAACTAGGACCTTTGCAGCATAACAACCTTATATCTAGATAATACAAAACCAATCATATAAATAAGTATGATCATCAGGATCACACACAGGGGTATGATCCCCTCCAAGGACCTGTTTCATTCCAAAACCCTATAGAACACTACCATGCCAAGTAAGAAACACCATTTTCTATCATTTTTAGAACTTTTCATCATGCATTAAGTTAGTTTCATTTAGTCTTTTTATCTTTTGTCACAAGGGGTCTGATTGAGACAGGCCCCCAAATGTTCTTAACCATTTTTATTGGGTTGTGCAAGATTAGAGGACTTCTACAACCAATAGTGGCCCACGTGCAATAAGCCCACTCATTTTGAGGACCCCACTAAAGATATTTGGTGACACTAATAATTACTTGAGAAGGGTTTCTTCATGAAAATACCCTATTTGTAACCTAATGGGCAAGATTTGTAAAAAGGACTAAATTTGTAAAACTTTCTTTTACCATTAATAAAACATGTTTCCCTGAGCTAAAAAATATATTTTTTGATCATTCATTATTAAACATATCACATCCCAACTACACACCGTGTATTTAAAGTTATCAATATACGACCTCTTGCAACAATCACAACCTCAGAGTGAGACCCTAAACAACATTCTATGGTCCATAGATCTGGAAACTAGTTACACTAATGATTTTTCTAATTTTTTTAGTAGTGTGCAGACATGCATGCAACCTTCAATTATTTTCTATGATCATGAAATAACAACTCTTGAAGGAGTATGGGTTGATCTCCCTATGAATATCATAGCATGTGTTGATGGAATAATATTCAAGCATGTCTTAATTAACACCAATTTGTCCATCAATATCATCTATTATTGTCCTTCAACATCTACGCATCCCACCTAGCCTTCTTGCCACCCCATCCCTTGATTTGTGAGATTTCGATGGCTCTTTGTGGTCCATGGTAGGTACAATCATCCTACCTCTTCAAGTAAGCATCAAAATAATATATACATTATGCCATGTCATCTAAGGGGAGATGCAACACAATCTTCTCCTAGTAAGACCATGGATTAGGTACATGCAATGTGTCCCTTATATGCTTCATCGCTGCTTGAAACATCTTCATGATGAACAAGTGGAGTTTTTGCAATCGTGCTTGTAAAGTTCATTGTATATGCCATTATGTTAAAATTTATTTTCTAATATTTTTTTTTGTGCTAAGTTTCTCTCCTTTCGTATACCAGTGTACTGCTATGATTTACCTTTTCATTTCTTCACCTTAAAAGCATTGCATTCGCATAGCTTTTTCCAAGTTTCCTCAACCCATATTACTTCCCCTAACACTTTTAACAATGAGCTCAATGAAAACATTGATGCTCTCTCACTTACATCTACTAGATCTAAAGATGTCTCTTCCTACATTCTCCCCTTCCCCATCAATCTACACAATTATCTCTTGCATTTCATTACACCTTGTTGACCTTTGCATCACCCACGTTCTCCTCTAGTCATTTTGTAACCATTCCTAAACTAACCGTTTCCCTCATCAACATTGAATACTTCCTCTAGAAACTTCTCATTTCATTCAAATCCTTCAATGAATATGATCTCAATCAATCTATTCACCCCACTCTACTATGTTGCCCATCATAATAGAATTATCAGCATCGATCCAAACTACATCAACTTTGATCACCTTCTTATTAATCCTATCCCATGCAACTTTCTTCCATCTGAACCCATGTTATAGTGATCTAACGCTTACCTCCCCTTGCCATTTTAAACTTCTTGTATCAACCATGACAATTTTGCTCATAATGATGAGGTCATTATTGAGAATGCATCGATGAACTACATCTCATCCCTATCCCTAACCAACTCAAATATGGCTTCTACATGTTTTTGGAGAACACCATCAACGTTGACATCATTGATAACCCCACTGATCCCCATATCATTAAACTTGGACAAGATTTATCCATTGAAGAGCAAGAAAAATTTACTGTACTCAAGCAATACAAGAAAGTCTTTGTTTGGTCCTACATCAATATGTCCAGTCTTGACCCATCTTAAGTGGTCCACAACCTCACATTGGATAATAGCGCAAAATTAGTTAAACAAAAACTCAAGAAGATGCACCCCACAATCACTTTTATGGTCAAATAAGAATTACAAAGACTCTTAGATGTGGGATTTGTTCAACTGATTGACTACCCTGAATGGGTATCAAATATGGTACCTATTGGAAATCCAAAGGGAGGGATACATGTATGCACTGAATTTTGAGATCTCAACAAAGCATGTCCCAAGGACAATTTCCCTTTGCCTAACATCGATACACTAGTCAATTCCACCATCGATCATGAAATGTTATCCCTCATGGATGGATTTTTAGGTTACAACCAAATTTGGGTTAACCCTGATGATCAACATAAAACATCCTTCACCACTCCTTGGGGGACTTTCTGCTACAAGGTCATGCCATTTGGCCTTAAAAATATAGGTGCTACATATCAACATGCCATGACCTACATATTTCATGATTACATGCACAAAATCATGGAAGACTATGTGGATGACCTACTGGCTAAATCCAAAAAGTGCCATCAACACATCGATGTTCTACGCCAAATATTTGATCGCCTCTTAGAGCATAATGTGTGATTGAATCCAAAAAATGTGTCTTTGGCATAACCTCAAGAAAACTTCTAGGCTTCATCATCTCTCAATGAGGCATTGAAGTGGACCCACAAAAGGTCAAAGCCATCATAGAAATGCCTCCCCCTATGAATTTAAAACAATTGCACAGCTTGCAAGGGAAGATTCAAGTGATTCATCACTTTATAGCCCAACTATCAAATAAATGCAAGTTATTTAATCATTTATTACAAAATGGGGTCACATTTGAATGGGACCAAGAATGTCAAACCACCTTCCAAGAAATCAAGACATACCTTGCCTCACCACCAGTTTTATCCCCACCTCGACTGGGATTTCCTTTCCACCTGTATATATCAACCACCAATTTTGCTTTAGGTACTATGCTAGCTCAAAAGAATGAGGCTAGTTGAGAGCAAGCTATATACTATATCAATCACACCTTAGTAAGTTATGAAACATGATATACATATATGGAGAATTTATGCTTGATGGTAGTTTTTACCACCAAGAAGCTTTGACATTATATGCTTAACCATACCACCTATGTCATCACTCAAGAGAACCCACTCTGATACATGATGGGTAGATCCTACAAAATAACAGAACCACCAAATGGATCATGCTATTAACAAAATTTGACCTAGAATTCATTAGTTAAAAATCCATTAAGGGTCAAGTCATTGCAAATCAACTTGTAGAAGCTCCACTCGAAGATGACAAACCACTTCTTATCAAGCTTCCTGATGACTCAGTCTTCAACACCACTAAAATTGAATAATATGTTGAGCCTAAGACCAATGCTGACCTGACACTCTTCTTTGATGGTTCTAAGTGTGAACAAGGGGGAGGTGCTAGAATAGTTTTCTTTACACCACAAGGGGCTCCACTCCCCTTTTCATTCAAACTAGACTTCCCCTGCACAAACAACAATGTCGAATACGAAGCACTTATTCTTGGCCTTAAAATTACACTTGTAATGTGCATCAAACGACTACAAATATTTGGTGATTCCCTTCTTATTGTTAACCAAGTGAAAGGAATCTATCAATGTTGATGCCCAATTCTCAAACAATACAAACAAGTTGTAGAGCAATTATTGTCCCAATTTGAGTGGTATGACATAGAAGCTTCTCCAAGGTCAACAAACCGATTCATAGATACTATGGCCTCTCTTGGCTCCCTCATTCCATAAAACCCACATGATAAGATAACCCACATCTATGTACAAACCCTCCACAAGTCTTCTATTTCTCTAAAGACCTCCTCTAATGATGTGGACGTCAATTTTGTCCAAGCAAAGCCTTGTGATCCTTGGTTTTCCCAAATCAAGGACTACATCAAGTTGGGTATCCTTCCCATAGATTTTCCTAATGCCAACAAATGCACCTTCAAGCAAAAATTTGCTAGATATACCCTACTCGAGGATATACTCTACAAATGTAGTTATGATGGAATCCTCCTTCATTGCCTAGAGCCACATGAGGCCAATCATGTCATCTTTGTAGTTCATGATGGTACTTGTGGTGGTCACTTTAGTGGAATGGCCATCACTAAGTGCATTTTGTGCATGGGTTACTATTGGCCCACCATGGAACATGATTGTTGCACCTATGTCAAGAAATGCATCAAATGTCAGCAACACACCAACCTAACCCACCTACCATCCCAAGCATTACAACCAATTCAATCAATGTGGCCATTTTCCCAATGGGGTCTAGATATTATAGGTAAAATCACCCCCACTTCATCAAGAAAACACAAATTCATCATTACCACCATGGAATACTTCACAAAATGGGTTGAAGCCATCCCTCTTATCCAAATGATAGGACCCAAAATTATTGATTTCATCACACAACATATCATATGTCATTTTGGCATTCCTTCTCGAATCATTTTTGATAATGACACACCATTCAAAAATAAGGATGTTCGAGCAATGTGCAACAAATATAATATCCAGCATAGCTTCTCAACTCCCTATTACCCTCAAGGCAATGGCCAAGCTAAGGCAACCAACAAAACCATTTGTACCATCCTTCGCAAAATCATTACAGAATCCCATCATGATTGGCATAACCAAATTCCTTTGGCACTTTGGGCATATTGAACAAGTATTAGAACACCTACTAGGGAAACCCCATTCTCCTTAGTTTATGGTATTGAGGCCATCATGCCCTTAGAGTTGGAAATCCCTTCTTTGAGAATTTTGCTACAAGAATTCATAGACGACGACACTGCTCGCCAAGCTCATTTAGACCAACTTACACTTCTTGATGAATGTCACATAAATGCCATTGAGCATATTTGTATTTACCAAGATCATGTTCAGCGTGCATACAATAACAAAGTTCATCAACATGAATTTCAAATTGGAGATCTTGTGCTAAAGGAAAACCAATAGAACCCAAATCAACCATACCACTTACATGATAAATTTACTCCAAATTGGTTGGGCCCATACATTATCAAACAAAAATTTGGTTATGGAGCCTATCGACTTGCCAATATTGAAGGAATAGAGGAACCTAAACCCCTCAACATCATCCATATCCATGCATTCTATGTCTGATACTATCAACCAAGGCTCTCACATTCTTGCACATTCAATATAAAAAAAAACAACAAAAATACAAAATAATAACAACAATAATAAAAATAAAAACAATAAAAATACATTCAACAACAATGCTCCATTTCATTCATTCATTTTCTCAATTCTTTATTCATCCACTTAACGCAAGTGACTCAAGAATTCAACAATTCAATTCATTCATTTTTCATTTTTATTCTATCTTCCTCCAACTTTCTCCCTTCCCTTTTCTTCTCTCATTCCTTCTATCAGATTTATGTCGATGTTGTATGGTCATGCACAAGCGGCTACATACCTTTGACTAGTTTTATTTTTCTTCTCTTTCCTCCCCTTTTATTCTTCCCCTCCTTTTCCACTTTCCTCTCCTTTCCCTCTATTTTCCTTCTCAGGTCACCTATCAATGTTGTATGGTCACACATGAGTGGCTACATACCTTTGGTTGGTTCCTTTCTCCTCTTTATTTCTCTCTTTCTCTCTTCTTCCCTCTTTTCATCCTTCTTCCTTCATTCTACTTTCTTTTATCTCTAAATGCTTCTTTCGCAAACATTCATGCTTCTAATTCATTATTTATTCATGTTGATACTACCAAACATTGGCATTCAATTCATTCATTCTATTCATACACAAATCAAATAAATGCTCCTACTATGCTAATTTGGTCAATATTTTGGATGCATGCATATGCATTAACCTATCACACTTGGTTTACTTAATCAATGACACGTTGGTCACATATGTTGGTTCATGTCCATGTGTATTTTGTCATGTCACATCATCATGCATATCATTACACTACATTGCTCTTTGTCACATTATCATGTCAATTAGCTTGTACATATGCACCCATCATCTTGCATACAAAAACAACAAAAAAAAATCCCAAAACCAAAAAGAGAAGAGATAAACATACACTAGTTAGTGCAACTATAGTGATGTCCAATCCTATTCTTAGGTTGTTTGGTAAATAGAAATATTTTCTATTATTCAACCATTTTTAGTTGATCCAATCAACCTTTATTGAACGTTGTCAAATTCTAAAGCACTTAAAGCCTTCCCCTAGCTGACTTGAGTTCTTTCATGGACCAATCACACATCAAACACTAAGAAAATTTTGAGCATAGGGAAGACAACACCTTGCATAGCCTTACCATAAAGTGAATGGTTTCCCCTGCTCATCCTATCATTTGCATGATCCAAGCCTAAGGATCCAAAAAAGGACAAGCTATAAAAAAAAGTAAAGCAAAAATAACATCAAAGAATAAAACACAAAAGAACAAAAATAGAACTACCAAACAACTTGTTCTCGATATCCTCAGGTATTTTAGATGACTCCACTAGGGCTATAGATGCATGGTTGATAGTGGAGCAATGTTGATAGATTATGGGGATAACCTCCATCGGGGCTATAGACGCCTATCTAGCAATGGAGTATGCCTTACGAGTGGCAACATGTCTATCACATTAGTGACCTTTTGTATAGACCACTGTGCACTTATGGATGAGCTAGCTTATACTAGCTAAGTTTACAATTGGTTAGTCCAACCTCACTCAAAATAGATAAATGAACATCATTGCACACACACTGGTCCATGATAGGCTTAATCTTAGTCAAGATAGTCAAGATTTTTATAGAACATTGGTTGACAAATAGATGAGTTTGATTGTTCAAACTATGGTGTTTGAATTTCTAGAAATTCTTCTAGCATCCAAAATCACTTGGAAGAAGGAACGAACAACATCACAACTAGTTCCACCAAACAACAATGTTCTCTTCACATCACTAGTACATTGTACAATTAATATGTTATTAGGATCATTATGCATAGCCATTTAGTTCTTACTCAAACCATCATTTGCATCACTTACCTACGTCTCTTGTTAGCTTTGCACTCATCATACACATTGCATGTTTGTTTGCATCATATTAGGTCAATATGTGTGACTCTCAATTTATCATTGATTAATCAAAACCATTTGTGATTATCAAATTTGAATACATACATCCACAAATATGACTACACGAGTACATATCAAGTGTAAATATGATATATTTTTCAAAAACATACATTTTTATTCCTAAACATCAATAAATAACAAAGGAATGCTACATCTTAGATACCATATATCAAACCACATACCTCACTACATGATCACATATATTAAACATATACAACCATACATCATACACAATAAATACAAATCAAAACATCATCATCATATATCATATATCAAAATGGTATGTACATAATCAAAAATTTCTCGTAGGCTACATCACCTACCACACTCTACATCCTCATCCTCATCTCATATATGTACAATAAAAATATACAAAATCAGTGGTATATCTACCATGCCAAAAACAACATTAACCCTACTGACCATTAGGAGTCTCCCCACTCCCCTCATGCACCCTGGGAATATCATCTTTGCTTCTTTGTGGCCTTTCTACACCCTATATTTGGGTTGATCCCCCTTCCTTTGATGTTGCAGGCTCAACAACTTGATGCACTACCGAAACCACTAATTGTGTGCTCCAACTACATCATGATTCAGATTGAGACCTTAAATATGAAGGAATTGACAAACTTTGTCTAACCATATCTATTTCCAACACAAATATTATATTCCTCTTTCATAAATAAAGAGCCTTGACATCATCCTACACTCACTGTAGGTCCCCAATCCTATCACCCTATGCCCTTAGCTATCCTACCTCCTCTAGAATCTTGGCCATCTCTGCTTCCATGGCATCTTGCTTACTCTGCAAGCTTTGCACCTCTGATGTGGCCCTCTCTAGTATCACAATCATTGCATATTTCTCCTACTACAACCTCTACCTATTCACCAAAGTTACATCTATCTTCGTTGTTATCCCTATCCTATACAAGGTCCAAGAAACCTCTCTATCAACCATTTGTGCCTCTACTTGCCTCACCCTCTCTCATAGCATATCTTCCTCCTATGTAGCCTCCATAAACTCCTCCACATCTATATCCAAGAGGAAATCAACATTACCCTACCATAATCCCTCAACAAATACACCCTCAGTTGTCTCCCTAGGTGCCTATTGTGGTGCATCTCCCACCCCTCCCTCTACTACTACACCTGAAGGGCCAACTCCACTATCCATATGATGACACACTCACCACCTACAAGATGAATTCTCTATGTCCTCATCCTCATCAACATAAACATCAATCATAGTATTTGGGTCACCTGTTTATGTCCCTAAACTACCTACTCTTGCCTTGATATCATCTACAACCCACTCTAACCCACTAGCTATAATTGTCCCTGCATCTCCAGCATCATCCACTACTCTTGTCCTAGGATCTCGCCTCTAGGTCATCCAATAGGCATCATACTTTGGCATGGTCCCTACATCGTTTACATCGGGTGTCACTATATCCTCATCCAATATGATATCCAAAAGGTCCACCTATGGTTGCATCCCATAATCTCCCTTGATCCTCCAAATCACCACTAGTAGATCAGGCAACCTCTATCACAAACCAAACTACCTTAACACATAAAAATAGAACAAAATCAATCTAGATTTGATAGCAACCAACCACCCATCTACCCCACTTAACTCAAATCAACTCCTCCCCATCCTTCATCCACATTGGTGCTCCTCTCCATGGATACCAAGTGATATATTGGGACATCAAGCTCCCAAACTCACCTCAATAATATAGAGCATACCCTCATGTAGCCTCTTCACCCACTCCTCCATATCCATTCACCATCTCAAAGAATATGACACATCCTCCCCCATAAGGCTATGTTCTTGATATGGCAATCTCATAGGTCTCATCATGAATATATGCTCCCATACCCATAGTTGTACCAACAAACTATGACTCAACCCTATCCATTAAGTCATCCTCACTCTATGCAACTCCCTATAGGTCTAAGCCAAAAACATTGGTACCCATGCAAAATGTACCTCCATCTCCACCATATCATATATGATACCAATTATGTTTCAAGGGAATCTCACCCTTAAAGAGTTTGGAAGCACATAACTGACAATCAAGACCATCACTAGAGTGTGTCTCAATGACAATACCTAAAACTTTCAATAATACTCATACAAGTCACCCCCACCACCATACTCTATTGCTTGCCTCCCAAGACCAAAGACCCTATGCAATGTAGCATCTCTATATTGGCTCCCCCTCACAACTATTATAGTTACTCCCTCCATGTGAACCCTTTAAATCCTATATCTATCCTCTAGAGTAATAGTCATTTCCCCATTGATAAATGGAAGGTGTTCCTATCTAGATCCCAACACTCACATAATACCGATAGATAAGAATGGTCGCAATGGATGGTCGTCATATGCACCACTCTATAAAAACTATCTTATGCAATCAATATCAGTCCTATATCATCCACTCCCTCCTCAAATCATCCAAAAATGGTTGAAATCGATATCTCGGTCACACATCCTTGACCTACCATCATTCACTACTATTACATTTCATACTTAACACAAAAAAGCAAAATAAAAAACAAACAACACACATAAAAGAATGCAAGCCCCAAACCTATGCATCCCTTACCCCACACACCCTCAACTAGCCTAACATGTTTCTACGGTTTCATTTTATTCCCAAACCCCAAAAAATTAGGGGTAAAAATCCACTTATTGGCACTACACACCCTTCAACACTAGCTCTAGCCGCACCCTTGACCATCTTTTTTATTCATGTTCTTTATTTGGTAGCGTTCTATATCATAAATTCAACCTCATTGCTACTCTCCTCCCTCGCATGACAAAAATGAGAAGCATACCCTATGATCACACCTTTATAGGTGCATGTCGTTGGATTGTAAAGACATGTGTGTTCTTATCCAATTGCACCCCTCTATATGATCATGTAAATTTTCTCAAAATTTTGCTACAAACCACAAAATTTTGATCCTTATCAATTATTCATTTCCTTTTCCACACTTTTCATCCAATGACCAATTTATCAAACAATTCATTGTTATTTTTTGCTTCCTCACCCATAAACTCATCGCTTGAGGGGGTAGACATCATATACCAAAGCTACCTTGTGCATGATCAATTTCCTAAACACTCCATCTTGGAATTTGCATTCATCCAAGAACCTTTGCTCGAGACTATCACAAGCCCTCATTTTTTGGGGTAAACAAAAGTAGGATTTATCTTCTCAATCAAAACTTCAATTCAAAATAAACATTTGGCATGTTGTATATCGATAATTGCAGGCTTACTCATGTGTGTACACTTCATCAAGGTGGCCAATCGAGCCCACTTATGTAATTGATCAAAGCAATCATGAGTATACCTACATATGGCTAACCAGTCTACCAACCCAAATGATCTCATCAATCTATCAAAGGTAAAGTTTCAAGGATACTTGTCCCTTCCATAATTGGGACATCTTACATTGATCATGAAACAAGACAATCTTGTATCTACTCCCTCAACAATCATTACGACACAACAAAGGTCATAATCAATCATAATCAATTACACCATCACCACAATCACCCATCATTAATTCACTTCTCCCACAATAAGCCATCAATCCGGTGTCATAAGTTTTTACATTGCATCATGTTTTCACACAATGCAATACAAAAAGGGGTAAATGTAGACACCTAAAAATATCACATTTATCCTTGTGCAATGCTAATGATGGATTAATTTGCAAAACCCACAAAATTTGCATAATTTCCCAAAAATCACTATTCATCCCACTTAAGCCCCCTTGGCCACTTAAGCCCTTTCCTATGCTTAGCCCCTAGTCACCATGCGACCACCCCTTAAGCCTAAGTCTAAGGCCACCTCACCCTAGTCTACCTTTTGACTAGTCTAGCTTCATCATAAGCCTAGTCTACTCTAGCCTAACCCATGGTAAACCCTCACCCTAGTCTAGCTTCCACCTAAGCCTAGCCTCCATCTCACCATTGGTCAACCCTAAACCCATGGTCAACATTAACCCTTGCTCCCCACATATTCCCATGTGCATTCAATTCCATAAATAACTTTTGAAGACTTTTGCATTCAAGGCATTCAAGGTATTGAAAGCATGGATGAGTCATCCTCCACCATGCCATAATGGGGAGAAGACTTTCATGTCCCATGCATTTATGAGGGATGGCTCACCCATGCCCATTTAATGCATGTGGATGGGTGAGGACTTCTCTCATCCAAACCCATTTATGAGGCATGGCACACCATGCCACCTCAAGGGACACCTCAACCCCCTTGACCTTGGCCAAGTCTATAAATAGAAGGCCATTTTCACCATTTGTAAGATATAACACATTTACATACCCAAACTCTATAAAAATCACCTTAGACTTTAGTGCACTCAAACCTCACTTACCATCAACAACCATGGATGCCCACACATCTCTCTTACCACTCTGTTTTGAATGGTAAATTATCCTTAATTATAGGTACAAAGATCACTCGACATAGACAAAAGCTCCAAAAACACTAAAAGGAACACTACAACATAACAACCTTATGTCTAGATAATACAAAACCAATCGTACATACATGTATGATCATCAAGATCGCACCCAGAGGTACGATCCCCTCTAGGGACCCATTTCAATCCAAAACCCTGCAATAGACCAACAAGCCAAGTAAGCAACACTGTTATCATTGTTTTCTATCATTTTCAGCATTTTTTCATCACGCATTAAGTTAGTTTCATTGTCTTTTTATCTTCTATCACAAGGGGTCTAATTGAGACAGGCCCTCAAACATTATTAACTATTTTTATTAGGTTGTGCAGGTTTAGAGGACTTCTATAACCAACAGTGGCCCACAAGCAATAAGTCCACTCATTTTGAGGATCCCATGGAAGATCTTTGGTGCTATTAATCATTACTTGATAAGGGTTTCTTCATAAAAATACCCTATGTGTAGCCTAATGGGCAAGATTTATAAAAAGGACCAGATTTGTAACACTTCCTTTTACCATTCATGAAACATATTTTCCCTGAGTTTAGTAATATGATCTCAAAAGTACAAATCACAACATTAAAGTGTAGCTTTAATATTACAAATGGTCACAAGATCCATGCAAATAAGCTCTTACCTCTTATCTATAGTAATATTTGTATCCTTCTTCTAACCCTTGGTTAGCTCAGTTAACCCTTAATTGCATCAATTTAACCATAAAAAGACAAAACATCATTAACAATTAGTTATCTTGTGATTTGTACTTGAAAACATGTCCACTTCATTTGATTTTCCTACCACTTTAATGAATTGATTGATTTCCAATTTTTTTCTACCTTGTTGATGGTTTTTTGTATCATGGGTGATTCATTAGCACATGTTGATAGATTGTCAAATTCTAGACAGACAATTTTCCATATTTTTTATTTTAGTCTTCAACCTTCCATTCAAAATTGGCTTTGACCATTGGTTCAAATGTACCTAAAATTTGACTCTAGTCTTTGTTATTGAGTACTACCTTCCATACCATTATGTATCCTCTACTTGTGTTTCTAATTCCTAAATTTTAAAGCAAATGTAGTAACTTGGTACTATAGGATCAAAAGAAGTGATGGACGATGTTACTAAATTGACAACCTAGTTTTCCACTCTAGGCACATGTTCGATGGAAAAGGGATAAAAAAATATCTTCCCAAATCTAATGGTAGTTTTTGAGACCCTCACTCTTGACTCGATATTCACCTTTGAATTGCTTGACAATTAGTTGTGAATCTCCAATTGCATGGACATGTTTTCCACCTAATCTTTTTGTTGCTAAGAGTCCTAACATAAGGCCTTCATATTCAGTACCCTTATTTTTGCAATCAAATTTTAGTCAAATAGAAAGTGTAATAGTGATACCAAGGAAACCCCAATATATCACATTTTATTTACACTTATAATACAAATGGATTCTCATTGAGGGGTATTTATAGTGATACTAAATCCCTAATGAGAGGTTAACCTCATTCAACATTAACTTAACCTTGAGGTTAACCTTACAATAAAATAATAATAAATTACCCTTTAAGTGAGGTTATCCATAAAGGTGGATTAACCAATACCACTAAGGGTGAAATATGAAAGGGACCCATAGGATTACATGAACATGCCCGTAGGATTACATAAATAAGGAATGCGTGTAGGCTTACATAATAAAATTTCCATGGGCTACGTAAATGACACTCGTTAGCATGATATCACACATTTGAACTTTGATCTAAACAAGATTACATTACAAAAAATTTAACAATCAGATGTCCATTGGAAAATTGCAATACTTCCTCAACTTCCACCCCAATTTGATTTTTAGCCAGATCAAAATTAAGAATTCATGTCTCAAGATAATTTCCTCTTAGGGTTCCTCTAACTCACTCATATTTGGAATATTCAGGCTCTTTAGGTTTACTCTTTGAAGGTTTAGGATTTTCCATCTTCCAAATTTATTTTGATTTCACTAATATATAAGATTTAATCATCTAGAAAGGCTTTGGGGAGAGGAGAGGAGTAGGGTTATGGGGGTATGGTAGCTAATTGATCAACTTTGACTTGAACCTTGATTTATTTAGAACCTGTTAATGTTAAGTCATATTCTTGAAGGTGTTGGACCCATTTAAATATTCGTCTCAATACATAAGTATTTTAAAGATAATAAGGCAAAGGATTGGACTTAATGACCACATAAGTTGTTTGATAAAGTTTGTAGTGTCTTAGCTTTTTAGATGTAAAGTAAATGGTAAGATAATCACACACAATTGACATATATCTAGTTCTTGTATTTAAGAGTTTTTTACTATAGTAGTAAATGGCATATTGCACCCCCATTGTCATCTTCTTGGACCAAAACTACACCCAAAGCAACATGTGTGGCACAAGTATAGAGAAACAAAGATATATCTAATAGAAGATGCTTGAGGATGGGAGGCTTAAGTAATAGTCTCTCAAGTTTATAAAAGGCATTTTGATGCTCCCTAGTCCATAATTTTTCCGTCTTTTTTAAGCATCTTATTGATAGTGTAAGCCTTGTGAGAAAATTGGGTATGAATCTACTTATGGAATTAAGTTATCCAAGAAAATATCTAATTTTCTTAATTATACTAGGGGATGGCATGTTGATTATAGCTATGATGTTTGAAGGATCAACATCGATGTCATTTTTGAAAACTTGATAACTTGGAAGTTTGCCTCTTGTGACACCAAAACACACTATGGATTACATCAAACATTGTATTTGTCAAGTCATATAAATATGCCTTCTAAGTATTTTGGGTGATTCTTTTTTGTGGCTCGTCTTGAAGGTCATCTATGTAGGACTCAACATTCTTGTGAATCACGTCATGAAAGATAAATCCCATAGCTTGTTGGTAAGTTGCCTTAGCATTTTTTAGGCAAAAAGACATGATTATATAGCAATAGATTCCTTCACCCCCAATGATGAAAGTTGTCTTATGTTGATATTCTAGAGGAATCCTAATTTGATTATAGCCAAAAATTCATCCATGAGGGAAAATCTTTCAAAGCCCATAACATAATCAAGAATTTAGTTAGTAGAAGGCAATGAAAGTTATAATTAGTACAATATTTGTTCACATCTCTAAAGTCAATACATGCTTGTATGGTGTTTTTCTCTTTTTCTTAATGAGAACATTTGAAATTCAATTAGTGTAATCAATAGGCTTGATTAAATCAACTTTCAATAGCTTTTTTACCTCCTCCTGGATTAGCTTTACTAACTATAGAAAATATTTTTGAGTTTGTTGTTACATAGATTTAGCACCCAAATAAGTCAAAATTTGTACATGATGATTCTAGGATCAATTTTGGGCATATCCTCATAGCTCCAAGCTACAATGTGCTCATGTTTGGTAATGGCCTTAGTGTATTCTTCATTTTTTGAGTCAATTCTTTGGCTAATTTTATTATTATAGGCTCATCTTAAGTTTTGATATTGATCTAGATAGTTTCATCAACTAGCATATTTTTCCATCTTGAAAGTGATAACATCCATCAAGTAGATTTTTTTTATTTCATTATCATATATGAATAAATATTAACTATCGTACTTCTTAGAGGTGGCCAAGATTGTGATGTAGTATAAGTCTTTCTTCTCTTGCCCTAAGAAATTCTAGAATAACATCTTTATTTATAATTTGATAGGTTGGTGAGAGTTCCTTAAGCTTGGGCACTTGATTAGTTGTCACTTCATTGGTATAGATCTCAAGTGAAGGAGAATATTGGGCTAATCCAATAACCATATCAACACAATTGTTAATTGTAATGTCATTTGTGGCAATAATTATCCCATTAGAGATGAGATTTGTGTCTACTAATGGGGGATGAAAAATACTAATATTAGAAGTCTTAGAAGGTTCTCTTTGATTTTTGTCAAAGAAATCCTTATAGACATAGACTCTTTGGTTCATGTATTCAATATATGAAAGGTCAATGAGATCAATTTTAATTGAATGCTTCTTTTAAAATCTTATTTTGTTAAACTTCTAAGAGATAATAGGTTCGATCTCATAGAGTTTGTCTAACTCGTATCAATCAACTTGTTGAGCTTGAACATTTTGTTGTTTGGATTTGTTGATGGAAGCTACTTGTCTCAAGTATTAATCATATTCTTTCAGCAATGTGAGAGCTTCCATTGGTATAGGACATATTTTTTGATGTGCTTCCATAATTGATGGGTGTTGAAGATCACATGTGTTCACTTGGCTTATATCATCATCAAAATCATATTCATTAATAGTGTTCCAAGTAAGCTTAAGGTGAGGTTGAGTGTGATATAGCTAAATGATAAGTGTATATACTTCTTCCCGATATTTAAGAATACTAGTATTAAGTAATGGCATGTATGAGGAAGCACCCCTTAATCTAGTGATAGACCCCCAAGAATCGGGGTATCCTTGAATGGTGATTATATGGCTTTGGTAAGAAAATTTGGTCACTTGACGTGTCAAAAAAGTGACATCTCTTATTCTAGTTATCCAAGGATGTCCTAAAAAAACATTTTATGAAGCTTCCATATGTGATAGGTAACCATATGCAACCAATAGAACAAGAGTGTGATGAATTCTAACCATGGAAACTAGCTTTAGTGGGCTTGAGGTCCTTTTCACAATACCAAAGTTCTTGAATGAGAGAGAATGGGAAACACATGTGGCTTCCTCCTCGTCTACTAGGCATCCTTTGACTTCATGATGAGCAATCTTTAATTCAAGAAAGAGTAGAGTGTCTCCACTTTAGCACAAGCAGTGAGTAGGTACTATGTCTTTGATTGGAAAGGAAAATACAATCTATTGATTGGTGAATTGATCAATCTCAATGATTTGAATAGTATAGGCCTCCTCTCGTTCTTCAAAAGAAACAAAAATCATTAGTACTTTTTCATGAGATAGATAGGATGGGAGTCTCGTTGTCCATTAATGTTAGTAATTGTGGTATTATGAAGTTGGTAGGAATTTTGTCCCTTGTGACTTGTTGAATTTGTAATTTGATTCATGGCCAAGAGCCAACATTGTGCAATGTATTGGATAGGCCTAAGGGCATTTCATTATGTAATGCATTTATTATTTTGTAATATTTTATTATGTAAACCCAATGGGCCATGGTTAACCTTGTTATGGTTAAACCTCATTTAATATTTGTAATTAACCTAAATTTCACTTGCTATGTCAACTTAGGTTAAACTTTATAATGTAATTTAGGGTTTTGGTATTGCTATAAAAACCACTCACACTCCTAATTTCTTATTGGAGTGTTGTGCAATATTATCCATGGATAGTGATTATTTATGTTGCCTACAAGCACCTACCACATCTTTCTCTTTTTCATCCTTTGTACACTTTATGTTTAAGATTTGAGTGGAAGGATTGTTTTTGTTCATTTCTCAAAAACATTGTGATTTCTAACATAGTATCAAAGTGGGTATGAAACGACATTACTTGGTCATGCAAAGAGAAGTTTTGGAGCCTTTGATTCTTCTTCCAAATCATAGGGAAAATTAATCCTCAAAGCTTCAAAATCCAAGAGGAAAACTTCTATCCTTCGATTTTTTTGGAAAGTCTAAATTTGTTTTACTAGATTGCTCCCTTGATTTCAAGTTTTAAATTCTTTGATAGTCTCTCTTGCTTTGGTAAAAAAAAAAATGGAAAATGCATCAAAAATTGAATTTGAATTCAACACAAATTTCTACATGCAAACTCAGATTGTGCCTACATGGCCAGGGTTCACATGCATCCTTGACTGCTTTTGATTATGCTAGTATGACTAACTTCTTCACAAAGAAGACATGACCCTGTTTCAATGCATAGGACATGACAAGGTGTTTATGCAGAGGGCATTAAGGAGTTCACCTTAGGTGGGTCATGGATTCAAATTCATGTTCAAACATTATTTCTCCTTGTAAATCCAAATAGGTACATGTTTTTTAATGCCTAGCCATGCACGTGGTACAATTGACAACATGGCAAGCTATTGGGTATAGGACAATAGAGGTATTTTGTTCAACTCCTAGTGGCAATGTTATGTGATCATAGGGGATGGGTCAATAGGTGTCTTTTATAGAGCCATTGTCAAAACCATCATCATTTTTTCCTTCGATCAGTTGGTTATGTGTGAGCATGTGGAGTGTTTGGAGGTAGGTTAGCACGTGTTTGAGTCTCAATATGCTTATTTTTGAAGAGGCATCATTGGAGATGGGGGATGTCATTGAATTCATGCCCCCAACCCTCCAAAGGGCATCTTAGCAACTTGGTTAAACCAAAGTGCTTAGGCAGAAAGAGGCATGGGGTTGAACCTCATAGAGTGATCTTTTGATGCATTCAAAATTTCCACAATCCTTGGTTGGCTTGGGGTTGATGTGGCTGACTTTAGGGCCACATATACAATTTTTCATATAAATATATGCCTTGGACCAATCAATGGAAAGCAAGTGGCAATGCTTCAACAACTTAGAAGAGCTAAGGTGGCAAAAGTGAATTGAAGTGCTCTAACGAATCAAGGATTGCCAAGTGGTAGGTCAAGATTGGTTGCTACTTTTTTAAAGTTAGAGGTTTTAATTTTTTATTCTTTGGGGGTCCATTAGGGAAAATATTTTGGAGGCCATAAGTTTTGCATACAAAAGCTTTTTGATCCCTTTTTTTAAAATTGCATGATTTTGAGCTTTATGTACTAGTGACATCGGTTCATAGACTCGTTGTGGTGTCAGGGGTCATATTATGTAAGATCAATCACAAAGTCCTAGTTACTCGTCTTAATGCATAAAATTTAATATTTGGTCAAGTCAAATGATTGACCTGCTACAAAGTAAGAACCTGTGGAGGATAAAACAATTGTTATTAAGATGAAGCTTAGCACCAAAGTGAAGAAGAGGCTCTAGGTTTGATGATTGAACCAGAGTTGTTTTTCCATATCAAAGAAGAGAGTGACCCTATCAAGGTATAGTCAAAGCTGCATGAATGTTTTGGAAACATTAACACTATCAAAGTAACTTCGATAGAGTTTTCTTCTCTTAAGCTAGTTGAGTTTGATAATGTTGAAGACTATATTGCAAGATTCAAGGCTTTAAGGGAAGATATTGCATCTTCTAGACGAAAAAATAAATATGATGCATAATGCTTTAAGATTGCCCTTGTTGATCTCTACCTCTTCTTTCATATGTTGAACCTGGTGGTTCATATGATTCCTATGTTGTTGGAATCCCAAAATACTCTTACTCTTAATTAGCTTTTTTCACTCATAATTCACTTTTAGGTTGCAGTGTAGAATTGTGATGGTGGATCTCCTCCAATACAAGCTCATGCAAAGGAATTCTAATCTAAGGAGGCTAATACTGAAGGGCCTAATACTGAAGGGCCCATGGGTAAGGCTGTCTTCAAAAAAATCAAAGACCACTTGCGGATACTATAAAAGGAAGGGACATCCTATGGAGAGTTGCTTATTGAAGTTGTAGAATATTGAAGCTGAGTTATTGAAGCAAGTTGGATGTCTTTCAGATGATGAGGGAGATTCATATGGATCTACCTCAACTACAGAGACCCACTAGAGCATCCACTATGGGTGGAAGATATTATCATCACTTATGTCTTCTCTCCTTGGCCCCTCAATTCAAATTATGGTGGGTGTTGAATTTATAATTTGATGGTCAAGATTCAACATTATGTGATGTATTGGATAGACCTAAGGGCATTTTGTTCTGTAATGTAATTATTATTTTGTAATATTTTCATATGTAATCCCAATGGGCCATGGTTAACCTTGTTATGGTTTTACTTTATTTAATACTTATAATTAACCTAAAGCCCACTTATTATGTCAGCTTAGGTTAAACTTTATAATATAATTTGGGGTTTTGGTAGTGTTGTAAATACCCCTCTTACACTCTTTATTTCTAATCAGAGTGTTGTGCAATATTATCCATGGATAGTGATTATTTATGGTGCCTACAAGCACCCACCATATCTTTCTCTCTTTTGTTTTTTTTAATGTTTTCTCTATAAGATTTGAGTGGATGGATTGCTTCTGTTTGTTTTTATAAAATATTGTAAATTCCAACATGACTTTCCTATTAGGATTTTTGGCTTTAATGACTCATTTTGATGCTATTTAATTTTCTTCAAGGTGTCCCAATATTGTAGCATGAGCAACATATTCAAGTTAAGTTGTAATTTGATACCATTTTGGATAGATGGCAAAAGAGCTTTGGTAAACATTTTTTTGAGAGAATTGTCATCAGCATTATGCTTAGCTTTGTCATCTAGGTATTTCCATTATCTAATAAAGGCATTCACTATTCTCATTGTCTCTTTGTTTGGTAGTAACAAATTGGCATAAAGGATCATTATGGCTTTTGGTATCACCAAACTAAGCCAAATAATTGGTGAAATGAGGTGATGGAACCTTCACATAGAGTAGTAAACCATTGTAGGGAAGGCCCCTTAAAGGATGTTGCTAAATTTTTAGTCATGCCAATAGGATTGAGTTGAATCCAATATTTGTACATATTGCACAAGGATATCATGCATTCTTCAACATCTTGGTTTAAAGTGTGTTTTGGGAAGTATGTTGGCTTTTCGACGATTGGATCATTCACTTGCCCTCGAAATAGGGGTTGTGAGGATGGTGGTGAAGGAATTATGGATGGTTGGCGAAAGCAATAGGTCATACGATTCATTTGCATTGGGGTTAGTTGAGCTTTAAGAATTCTTAAGCCATATTTTCCAACATCTTTTTAAAGGGATCAACTTCCAATGAGGGAAGGGTAGGAGGAGGAGCACTTTAAGATTGTTTTGACTTAGAATGTCACTCTTACATTTGATTGATGCTTTATTCTACTTGGTTGATGTCACTCTACAAGAAATTATATTTATTTCTTGCAATTAGAGCATCAACCAATTAGAAGTAAAATTCAAAATCACCAACTCTATTGAAGGACATTTACAAGCATGGTGCTTGTCATAGGCAATCTCAAGTTTGAAAAGAAATGTGTTGGAAATTTCATGATAGATGCAAGTGTGATCTATAACAATGGAGTTAATAGTACGGATCTACATTGACTCATATGTCCAAAAGTTGGGTTCATCAAACTTAACTTTGATAATGCTTCCAAAGAAAACCCTAGAAAAGTTGGTAGTGGTGATTTTTATGGGGGGATAATAAAGGCAAAATTCTTCTTACCTACTCAAAATCATATGGAACTTCAACAAACAACTATGCAAAGGCTAGGACACTTCTTACAAGGAACATGATGACCATGGAAACATGATGGAGATATATTTCGATTGAGAGGAATTCACAAATATTTTGTATGTAAAAACAAAATTGGAAATATTATATCCACAAACATTATGTTATTTCCTTCCATTACCAATGGAGGCATTATCTTGGAATTGCCAACATTTATAAAGAAAGGGAAATAAAGTAGCAAACAATTTAGCTAATCATTGGGTTGACCTTTGTAAAATTCAAGTAGCAGACAATTTAGTTAATTATTGAATTGACCTTTGCCCAAGAAAAATTCAAAGTTTATAGGCATCTAGCAAAGGGATATCTTTTGGCTTAATGAAAATGATATTAAAATTTTGAAAGATAAAAATTAGTTGTTTGAGAGAGAGCAAATATTTTTATAGAAAGGAAAGCTAAACATATTCTAATCAACCTAATAGCAAATGAAATGTTTTGTTTTCAAGGGAATGGCCCCTTAATAAAAGCCACATATAGCTTATTAATAATAATAAACATACACATCAAATGGCATGAATCTAAGTGGTTAAATACCTAGACTTTCAAGGGGAAGACCAAGGTTCAAATTATGTTAAATATATGTATATTATAAAAAATGTTGTTGTAATACTATGTAGTTTGTTGAAATACCATGGTAATTGTTGGTGTCTTTTTTTTTCAAGTTATGTACCAAAATAGATTCATGATCAATTTTGGTTGTCTTTACATAATTAGTTCCAACCAATTCTGTTGTGTATCAATCCAAGGATGACAAGGAATTTATTAAACTCGACAAATTCTATTATGCACTTTGTTATACAAGTTATGTACCAAAATAGATTCATAATCAATTTTGGTTGTCTTTACAGAATTAGTTCCAACCAATTATGTTGTGTATCAATCCAAGGATGACAAGGAATTTATTAAACTCGGCAAATTCTATTATGCACTTTGTTATATAAGTGCATAGATTATTTTCGGTATTCATTCCAGAGCTTACAATGTATTAGCATCCCAAGGAATTAAAATTCAGTGTTTCTATTACATACAATTTCAATTTGCAATTATGGAATTCTTGGGTATAAAATCCTGGAAGTTTGCAAGTTTATCCAAAATTATTCCAGAAGGTATCAGAGTCGAATACCTGATACTAGTTTCATTTCAAAGGAGCCAATCAACTTAAAACTTGTTGAGTTTTAAGTTGAGAGGTGCCATGAGAGCATGTCATCCATTTTGTTTCAAAGTGGTGATCATTCTAAAGCAAGAGTAATTTTTTTTTTAAGATAGCACATCACAAGTTTTGTTCCATGAACTGGACGTGGTCTCAGAGAAGTATTCTCAGATGGATTGTGATATTCAGTCCATCTTATCAAATTTGTGGGGTGCATTTTAGGCTTGTGCTGGATGCTCGACTGCAAAAAACAATAGACACTGATCTTTTCAAAATCTGAATGATGGTTAGAGGAATGCTTATCCCATTGCTTGGTAGGCTGTTAGATTCGTGAAGCTCTCTTCTACCGTGTTGCCAGCATAGCAACATGTTTCAGTTTTTTTTCCTTTAAAATGCATTTGTTGCACATTTAACAGATAAATATGTTTTCTCCATGCTAGCTGGGATGGGTCCAACCGAATTTCCTACATGCCATATAACAGTTTGCTTCGAGACTATTTTTTTAAACAACATCTAAATCTGCCAAATTTGCCTCCATTTGACAATCATGTAATCTGTATTGCACCAGCTACTAGCCTGGAATAGATACGTGAGCAAGTTCATGTGTTTCATGACCAAAGAAAAGCGACAACATGAAATAGTTCATTCAAGAGCATTGCGTACATGCAGAGAACATATGGATTCTGATTATGTGCCCCATCCAGTGAGCAGATCTGACTGTATTTTCTTATGCATGGTGAAGTTAGTAGTTATAGCCGTTGTTTACAGTGTTCAAAGAACTTTGAAGCCCTGTCCCTATGGGTCACAACACCCATTTCTAAAAGCTCCTTTAAGAATGGTCCTAATGATACCTTCTATCATTCAACGAGCTCATACTCTACACCACCAGTACTGTAGATGGTTGTAGCCCAAATTGCCTTCAAAGGAACCATTTTTCATATCCAAAAGATCTCATTGACAATGATACTTTATATTCATTGGTGATATGCTCGGTCTGTAATAATATTCCAAAAGACCTTCGCGAATAAAGCGTAGCAGGAAAATTTGGTGTCTCCTGTTTTGGGTTATATACCAGAATTTTTCTGGTTATAACGTTACAGAATTGGTTTCAATAAATTATGTTGTGTGCCAATCCAAAGAATTTGTTGAGCTTGACTATGCATTATTTTATGCAAGTGCATAGATTACCAATCATATTGTGTGCCAATCCAAGGAAATTTTTAAGCTTAACTATTATGCACTTTGTTATGTAAGTGAATAGATTATTCTTGGTCTTCATCTTAGAGCTTACAATGTATTATCACCCGGAGGAATTAAGATTCAGCGTTTCTAATACAGTCTCTTTTAATTTGAAATTGTGCACTAGAATTCTTAGGTATAAGATCCTATAATTCTACAAGTTTATCCAATCTTATAGGACTTGACAACAATGAAGTCGCGATGTAATACAACAGAGGCCCATTTCAATCGTACATAACCAAATAATAAATTATAATAATATTAGCAAGGTTACCAGGTGCGGGAGTGCGAGTGCGACGGGAATCGCAGGTGCGGGTGCGGCACTCTGTTAATATATATATATATATATATATATATATATATATATATATATATATAATCAAAAAAAATTAAAAAATAAAATAAATATGTACATTGTGAAATAATTAAATAAATGATAAATTATATACATTGTGAAATAAAATAAATCATTCATACACACTACAAAATAATAAATATTTAAATATGACATCATAAAAACATATTGATACATGATATTTCATATTCATGTAAACAAATGGTAGGATGTCAAGTCATAAAGAGTCAAGAGATAACAATATACTATATAGTAGTGGACATGTACAAAGATAACATCAAATAGTTGATATTTGACTCACATTCGTCATATTCCTCATCATCATCTTCTAGGCCCTCCTCCTGTGGATCTGGTGGTGGTAGATCTGAAAAGCCATCACACCTACTATCATCTCTAGTGTCATCAAGAACTGCATCCCAACGTGCAAAAGGCCCCTCTATATAACCCTTGTCCCTACGAGACATGAGTCGAAGAGTACTATGGACATACACGAGGTTCTCTACCCTACTCGCCTCTAATCAACCTCTCCTCGCTGAATGGATAAATCCACATGTACTCCAATTCCTCTCACAAGTTGAGGAACTAGCCACCTGAGACAACAAACGACATGCTAGTCGCTGCAACTATGGTGTCCCATGTTCATGCAATGTCCACCAAAATATGGGGTTCTTCAAACTCCTGTCATATAAGGCCTCAATAGACTAGAATGTACCCCATGCCCAAACAAAAGATGCAAACTGCTCTCTAATCTTTGTTGCCTCCTGTCCAATGCCATATATGTCCTTGACTGCCTGTAGAAACCCTACAACCACCTCTGGATCCTAATTTGGTGCCCTCTTCCTTGTTTTTTCTACATCATACCACTTCGGGTTAAGAGCATAAGTTGCCATGTGAAGTGGTGAGTTGAGGGCATTCCACCTTCGCTAAATGATGGTCTGTAATTTTTTTTAGCCCGTATGGGCAGGGTGTGGTCGAGCCCACTTTAAAAATAATAATAATGAAAAAAAACGTTTTTTTTTCTTATGTTAATGCCCAAACTGGGTTGCGTTCGGCTGGGTGAACCCTGACTGACCACATGGTTCGGCTTTGCTGAACCCTAACTAACAGGGTTCGATCAAAGCTAAACCCTGAACGACAGGGTTCGGCCCAGTCATACCCGATCATGAACTTGTGAACCCGGTGCAGGTTCGCGAACCCAACCAAGTGGGTGCGAGAACCCGGTTACATTGAATATTAGTAAACCTACAAAAACAATTCAGTATCTTATTAGTAAGATAGGTTATCTAACTCATTGATTCATTAAAGCTAAAAAAATATTTTGCTACCTATACCTTCCTTTGATAAAGTACACATTCATACACCACGACACTAGAATTTGAATATATGTCTTCATCATTCAACGTTAGCTTCAACTTAAACCACTTCAACATAGAGTTGCTAATTTCCAAGTGCTGCATCAAATATCTAGTTTATTAAATGTCAAATGAGGTCATTTGTTTCTTAATGTTTTACATATTATATTTTATGCACCAGACTATTACCTTTTTCTTATACCCATATTCTCCTCTTAATAACTTTTAAACCATTTTTACCCCTTATTGAGTAGACTTGATTTTTATGTATTTGATGGGCATGGTTTGGAAATGTTCAAGTGGTTAGATACTTCTAAATATGTGTTAGGTCAATATATTTGTACATTCAAATTTGACATGAAAGGCGATAATAAAGTTTATAGAAATCATATTGTTTTCTCTTCGTATATTTACTGATGTTTGTTAATGAAAACCAAATGTAATCCTAAATTTAAACATGTATTTTGCCTTTTTGTTATGCCTGTTTCAATTACAATAATATAACAGATTGGTATTTAACTTCATTTCCATGGGAAACTGTTAGGAATATGAATAATGCTTTAGCTACCAATTAAAGTAGTTGACAAAAGTTAAACTGTGCACGTAATCGTTCAGGTGCAAGGCAAAGTTCCAGCCACAACTTCATGGCTACCAACTTTTAGTAGTATTAGCTATAATATATAATGCAACTTGCAAAAGTTATATGGACTTGTCCTTTCTTGAGAGACTTTTCTTCTAGTGCTTTGCTTCTATGGTAATGTGCCGGGGTTAGACCTTAAGACCAATAGTTGAACCCTTCTGACTCTTCAAATCCTTCTTTTTGCACCGGACTCTGTTTAGCCCTTTGGACCTCTCCTTGGACCCCAATATAATGTTCGGGGTTGAATTGGTAACAAGTTAGTAACCTTAGTAGAATAATATTACATATCAACTCACTTGTCTACTTTTAATTTTTTTTTTCTTCCTTTTGTCTTGTCTCCTCTCTTTTAGACAACCACTAACATTAATGGACATTACACTTCAGTTTTGAAAAGATAGTCACTTTCTGTTCTGTCAACTTCTCCATCAAATGGAGCTCCAAGCTCCATGTAAATGTTCATTCATAGCAAAGTAAGCTGAAGTCTAACATGTTCACAACGTGGCAGCAAACCATGGTTTGTGCCCTGATTTCTTAAAGGAAGCAAATATGAATGCCATGAGTTTCAGTATTTGCATTTCAATGTTCCAAAGAGCCAGATTGTTTACTAGAACAAATGAAACTGTTGTGTTAATAACTGATTAAAATGAAGGAAAAAGTTGAATACAACCTTCATGACAGTTTCACAATTCTCAAAATTTGTGACCATTGACCTAAATAGGTGATCGGAAAACCAACAATTACCTCTTTTTCAATGATGTGGAAGGACCACATATGGATTGCTCATGACAAAGGAATTTATTGAGTACTCTCTTATTGTGTACGCCACTCATAAAGTCTGTGTGTTGGTGAAAGGCTTCAATAAAGAATGCCAATGTAATGGTTTAACCAGCAAGACTAGCACATATGGTTTTTGCAATGCCTTCAAGTACAATCTACAAATAAAAACCGATGCAAAATTTTCAACAGCATTTTAGCTTGCAAAAAATTTTGATGTTCAGCAACCAGGTTGAATTCAACCCCACAAAAAACAATTACATGGAATTTATCGTACTGATGGATGAATGAAATCTAGAACATTATACATCAGTTGAATGACAAGATTATAAGTGGTTGTCTATCAGTGTTTGATCAAACTAACCAATTACATTTAATGGTCAATTTTGGACACACAGATTCTTTAACATTTTACATGTACTGGATTTATTTCTGCAGAAGATTATCTATTATTATGTTTTCCAGCTCTTAAATTTTAGGTGATCCAAACATTTTGTTGATTTCCCTTCTAATTTTTATGATTTCTCCTATTTTTATTGCTCTTGCCAATTCTATGACCAATCAAGAATTTAGTGGAATTTGTCTAGGCTACCATAATGTATTTGAGAAAACGCAACACTGCAAATGAGGTCCTTTTGCCAACCAAAAAGCAGAGTTTGTAGATGTGCAGACCAACTGTATTTACTTTTCCGTAATGGAAATTTGAGCTGGGACTTGCATGTGTAAATATGTAATCTCTATATTTTATGATGAAAAATTCATACAACATTGACATTAGCTCAATGGTAGGATGATACAACTTCAGGATTTGTGCAAATGCAATTTAAGCCAAGAAACTGATATATCACCATTTACTGGTGCTAACAAGAACCTGGTCTGAGTCAGGTTGTAATTTCGGTAGAATACCAGTGTCGTGCTCATAACACAGGAACACCAGCTGCATATCTACTGATCCACAGACATAAATTTGATGCCCATCTTTGTCATTCAGAATATCATAGCTTTGCATGAAAATTATGGATATCTTACATGCTGACTACTTAAAGCTCCATGATGAATGTCTTGCAAATTGCATTCACAAAAAAGAGCTTCAATACAGGCTGCACATAATGGACTTTTCTAGATCACGAATCCATTTCGTATTCCACACGATAATAGATTGGTCATCCATTTTGAAGTTGTTTCTCGACTGTTAACATCTGGAGCAATTTCTGAAGGCTTCAATCTCCGTCCTCTTCATCGTCAACACTCAATGTAGTGCCCATCATTTTGATCAAAAACGCAAGCTCCAACGCTGTTTCCTTACACAGGATATATCGGTTTTCCTCTACAATATCCATGCTTACATTCAGCAGTACTGGCCGTGATGGAACTTTGTTTGTATACTCTCGAACTTTAGCAACCCATTTCGCAGCTTCCCAAATTCCAAACCTGAAATTCAAATCCCTACTGCAGATTAGCACAATAACTGACAATTCTCAGAAGTCTTCAAAAAAGGTCAAGAATATGCAATCTGTGACTTAACTCCTTTTATATGCTTTGCATTCTATGACATAACCTAAAAAGAATGAATTAGTACCAATCTCTAATTACAAAAGGTAAGCATCTCAAACTTGTAGAAGGAATTCACAGGCCACACCAATGACTTGTATCCAAAACAGTTTATAAAACTCCTCACAAACTTCATGTTAGCAGCATATTTTTCTACTAGCCGCCATTAAAGACTAAACTGGATACAATCCCGAGATTATTCCTAAAATTTATAATATTTTCTCTACCAAGCAGTTGAGACATTATATTTGCAACTTAATCATAAGTTGGATAATAACGAAGCCAAATATCTTCATCACCAACTAGCTGCCAGATATAGTAGAGATAAACCTCAATTGTTTGCTCTAGCACGATAAACAAGACTCTCCACCATCTTGAGCATACTTTGATTATCACAATGAGTGGAGTTGGTGTTCTTTAATATATGTGCAGATCATACACTACACACGGCAATCAAACTGCACTGCACCCTGCACTAATAATTGCCCTGTATTCTGCCTTAGTAGATGACAAGGAAATTGTGTTGTAGCTTGTTCTGCCAAGAAATGACTCCTAAACATTTAGAGCAAACACATTCCCAGTAGTAGATTTATGGTTTTAAATTAATCTAGACTGGTCTAAATCAGTGTCTAGTCAATAGAAAGTCAACAGATTGTTCACACATAGTACCAAACGTGAGGGTTCCTTTGATTAGTTTCATATGTTTCTGATTCTAGTTTGACTTTACTACCTGAACTTATTCCAGAATTATCAATAGTTCTAAAATGTATAAAAATGCAAATGGGTTTACCATCATTTGAGAAGAAAGGTGCCTTCTCATGAAATATAACATATCTAATAAGCTTGTTAGCAGAGACATCAAGTAACCTGTATGCTTTAGATTGATTATTGTATCCAACAAAAAATATAATTTTTTGTTTTTTCCATATAATTTACTTCTCTTATTTTGAAAAATTAATGCAAAAGCAACACAACCAAAAACAGGAAAATTACTTACTGATGGTTTCCTGACAGGCCAAGCTTCTTAAGGGATGACATTTTTAACAGCGAACACTCACTATGAATGTAGACAACTGTATTTACTGCTTCTACCTAGTGACGAAATGATATGTTCCAGATGTGCACCATGCACCATGCACCATGCACCTCGGCATTTCCATGATTGTCATGTCTCTCCTTTCCACCACTCCGATTTGTTGTGGTGCGGACATGTTGTCCTTTCTACAATATTGTGTATATTTTGCTGTCCATTGTTTCTATGCACTTATCATGCAGGGCGCACATCTTTCGGAAGGCGAGAGTAGCTTGCTTCGTCCCCAGGCACGAGTTAAGACGGAAGAGTAAGAAGAGCGCAGGCCAGTTTCAAACCAGAACACAGCAAACCCCAAGCGCAAGTTCCTTTCCTGGCCAGGCTAAGTCAAAGCGCAGCAACAGCTAGCGCAATGCCTTTACGCTCTGCCTGAGCAGCGCAAGACATATTGACTAGTCAAAGCGCAGCAACAGCCAGCGCAATGCCTTTGCGCTCTGCCTAAGGAGCGCACAACATGTTGACCAGTCAACGCGCGGCACCAAGTTTCAATGCAAAATGGCTAAGTGTTGCTAGAGGCGCTTGCGCTCAGTTTTCCAAGCGCAAAGTTGTTGCGCTCCCGTTCATAGCGCTTCCTGCTTTGACTTTTCAAAGCGCAGCACAACTCCCAAGGAGAAGACCTCAGGACGTTGCGCTCAATTCTCCAAGCGCCAAGCAAATTCACACCAAGGTTGAGCGCAATACCTTTTGACTTGTCAAAACCCAGCACAATTTTCGAGGCAACAAGATGTTGCGTTCCATTTCTCGAGCACAGGGCAAATGCACAGTAAGTGTAGGCGCTTCAGCTGTTGACTTTTCAACGCTGATGCGCTTCCCAATGCCCCAGACACTTGCGCTCTACTTTTCTAGCACAAGGCAATTGCGCTTCATTCTTGTGCGCTTTGGCATTTGACTTTTTCAATGCTACCACTACTTCCTATGCGCCAAGTACTTGCGCTCCATTTTCGAGCGCCGAACAGATTCAAGATGAGGCAGCTGCGTTTCGCCTCTGGACTTCTCAACTCTGACGTTGGTTCCAAGGTAGCAAGCGCCTGTTCTTTTCCACCCCCCTTGCTAGAATTTCTTAGGAGCACTTCCCATCGGCAAGTCAAGGTGCATCCCTATCCATCCAAGCTCAGTTAGTCTAAGAAGTTTCTAGACTGGACGTTTCAGGATTCCGGGATCCTATCTTTCACGGAGGCGGTTCCAACAAATGAGGAGGCAACGCCAGCGAGTCGAGCCTGTCAAAGCATTGAAGGGGGTTCAACTGCATTTCAAGGAGTCATCAGTCCCAGCCATGCCTAATTACTATTTCATGATTGTAATTCCTTGTAAATCTTATCTTGGCTGCCACCGCCACATTTTGTAGGTGCACATTAAATATTTCAAGCGGCATAATTCTCTATATAAGCCTGCTATTTTATTGTAAAACGATGGACGTTTGCTAGAAGCTTGATGTAACTCGAATTCTGCTATCAATACAACTAATGTCTGGCTCTAACTCTGGACTTCTACTTTGTGTGTATGTCTTCTATTGCTTATCTTCTATTAAATTCTTTGTTCAATCTGTATGCTTGAATTCTAATATCTGGATTTAGCTTCTGATAAAACGTGAACCCTGGAGTAGCCCTAGAGATTGCGCATGTTAGATGCCTAGTTTTAATTTCTATTAGTTGTCTGTATTGAGTGCTATTTGATTCGACGTACAGTAGAGTTATCGTGTTGTTAATTCATCACCCCTGTTCTATCTGGCCTGTGGCGATATTTCCCATTCCTTTCAGTCATTTAATCTCTTTCCTGTTCTCTATCCTCAAATCCCCTCAGTTAGAATAGCAAGCGAACCAACCCATCTCTAGAGATTGGCACGGGAGGCATCTCTTCCTCTTGGCTTTTCAATGTTGGTCGGGTCTAGGGCGCATGAATAGACCATTTCATACCTAAGGCAGATCTCTGACCAACAAAAGCTGTATAATGTGTATACCTTCATGCTTGTAGAAATTCTAAACTCATTTTGAGGCAAACTTACTTCCATTGCCCAATTGCAAGGTCTTGATGTTCTTAACAGTTTGTTTCTCCACCAAGGTTTGAATCCTACAAATTGTGAAAAGCATTCAAACTTGTACTTTAGGAAGTACACCCACATCTTCTGGGAACAATCATCTAGCAACGGCAGAAATCAGTTGGCAAAATAAATTGAAGGCATGTTCATTGGATTGCATAAATCAGAATGTACTAGTTCCAAGACACATTGTACACACCAATCCTACTTGACACTTGAAACATGCATTTTCTTGTTCCTCAGTATGTGGAACTCCTTGAACCATGTCAAACTTATTAAGAACTAACAAATATTTAAAATATAAGTGTCCACGCCTACCTCTTGGCCAAAGTACAATATTGTTCAGTTCGGCTGCTAGTGCATACAAACTTGCTGATTCCAGATCAACTAATCTGTGCAATGTCTTCTCACCACTCCCAAGAGCAATTGCCTTGTTATTATGGACATTTGTTATCTCACATCTATCACCATGAAATTTTATTGCAAGTTCAGGATTCTTAGTAATTTCACTAACAAACAAAATATTTTTCTTCTTATTAGGGACATGTCTTACAATTTGAAGACAAAGGTTATGTCATTATTTAATGTGATCGTGACTTCACTAAGGCCTTCAACAAAATGTCCTACCATCTCATAAGGAAACAAATTCTGTAGACAGCAATTCCAAAAAGAAATAAAAGTGTTTGACAAAATGTCTACATTGTACATTGTATTTACGTAGGAATGGCATGCAAATAGTCAATTTGGTCAACAACAATGTCATTTAGCGATTAGTAATGAGAAATACAATGTAATCAGACGCATGAGATTAAGCAATGTTAATAAAGTGAAACAAATGTAATCAGTCGTCATGTGTAATGAGTTAACTGCTGTTAATTGTGTTGTTAAGGCTGAAACACAAAGCAGTTTTGGTAGTTGGGGCCTGGTTGGTTACAGTAACCACTAAAGCCACACTATATATAGACCCCCCTTTCATTTTGTAAATCATCCATGATCTATCATCCATTAGTTGTCCATTGCATAGGAGAGCAGCCAGGAGGAAGTGTTGTGCGTAAGATAGTTGCAGTCACAGGACTGAATGTAACCATCTTCATGATAATGCAAGGATACGATTTGGTGCCAACTTTGTCTCTATGAATGTTTGTATGTGTTAGATCTATGTTGTGTTACAATGTTGCAGGGAGGAGTGCTTAGGCGGAACATAACAATTGTAGGGACAACGTTGCTTAACTGCTCAAGGAAGCCGACACAAGCCAACCGACATCAGCTTGCCGCCACGCCTGGAGCCGACATGCAACTAGCCGTCATGCTTGGAGACGACATCTGTCATGCTAGGAGCCAACATCTATCATAACCTTATCCGTCATGTCATCTTGAGGAAGTTGACATCCGTCATAGCCCATTAGTAATCCATCATCTATCTTAGGTCAAACCCGTCATCCATCATGCATCAAGTCGTCATATGCTAAATCCGTCAGACATCAAAGCCGTCATAGAGCAATCCGTCATAGCCTAATTAGTCATAACTGAGCCGTCAAGGATTAGCTATCCAAACCATATAGACATGTTCCTTAGTTTGTATCGCCAATTTCCCTCCCCTAAAATTATCATTCCCTCGTCTCGAGAAGTCCTCACCGCTGTCTACATTTGGCATCATTGCCTAGATCAAGTCAGGTCGAAAGAAGAAGTGAGCGTGATAAGACAAGGAGGTGAATGACAGATTCAAGGTTGCAAGGTCGACGAAGGAGGAACCAAATACAAACAGTGGAGCAACCAGTTAGGAGAAGTGCAAGACTGGCGAATCAAGGAACACAAAGTCGAGACGAAGTTACACAACCAAAAGTGGAGAGAGTGTGGAACCCCTTGGACGACGAGAGTCCAAGAGCCGAAAGAGAAAGGTGGCAGACATTGCTATTGACAACAAAGAACGAGGTGCAAAATCAAATAGTCGAGGAAGATACTAGCGTAGCAGTAGAAGCTAACATTGTAAGTGAAGAGTGGATGGTAACACCTAAGCCAACGGAGAGGAGTTTGCCAACGGGTGCGGAAGATCGAAGCTTGGCACCAAAGCAACCACACGGGGATACTTGGGGAGGAAGACCAAAACCGCATATTGTTTATTCGCGAAGGAGGTCGCGAAGTAGTGACATACAGGAGTTTGGAAGAAGACTATTTGAACAATAGGCATTTGAACAAGAAGCACTTGTACCACCTATAGTTGAGAGAGAGTGGAACAAAACCCCACAAGCATCGTCATCAAGTGACGAGGAGGTCGAGAGAGACCCAATGGCACACGTTGCCAATGGGAAACAAAAATGCCCACCCTTCACTAGGGAAGGGAAGGAAGACCCAACATGCCACATTGGTACTTGTACCACAATTTGGAAAGCAAATGGAGTGACGCAACCGGTTGAATGGTTGCAATTGTTTCCTGCCACTTTGCGAGGAATGGCGATAGACTGGTACTTGAAGAGAGAAAGTACATGGCCATTCGGGCATTGGAACACTATGCAGGACGAATTCATAAATGAATTTCGGCCATTATGAGATGATACAGAAATTATAACAGAAATCTATGCCACGAAACAAAAACCAGATGAAGATGTCAAGAACTATAACAGGAGACTAAAGCAATTGGCTGACAAGATGCAAATGCCACCCGCAGATGGACTAGTCAAACGCTGGTTCATAGATGGACTTCTACCTAAGTATAGGAAGAAGATGAAAGTTGTGCCATCCTCCACGTATGCCGAAGCTCTTGAAAAAGCAAAGAATTTTGAGAGCGAAGCAAAGCAAACATACAGGTATCGTAGGGCATTCGAGGAATGATGATTCAGATAGCAATGCGGAGGATAAGGTGCAAAGCGCTATCTACTCCTTTAGAAAGGAATTTGACAAAATCATGAAAGAAGTCAAAGGAGAAGTATGAAAGGAACAAAAAGATATTTGGTGTTCGGATTGCAAGTCAAAAGGACACAAATATTAATTGCCCTAAGAGCACGTATTGCAATATATGCGACGTGGCAGGACATCCAGTTTCAGATTGTCCATTTAATTTGAAGGGAGCAAGGCACCAAACAATGACGGTGCAACAAGAGGAACAAACAAATACCTCGAGAAATGGACAAGGTGCAACTAGCGGCGGATATAGGAATAATCGCCGAGGTGGAAGACAAGGAGGACAAAGTCGACTACAGTATGACTCAGATGGAAGACCCATCATACAATGTCAAAACTATCAAGAATGGGGACACTTCGCAAAAAGCTGCCCCAAACCACAGATTGGAGGAAACACAAATGGTAACAATGTCACCCATATGTGTCGATGGTGTGGATCAGGTAACCACAAGGAAGTAAATTGCCCGAATAAAGCAAGTACAAGTGGCGTGCAAAATGTCAATTTGATTGACATTGGCGAAGTAAGTACCAATGTAGAAAAAGAAAAGGAAGTTCTAGCAATGACCAGAGCTCACGCTAGAAAGATGGAGCAATATCCAAACCCTGCTAAGGAAAAGGAGCGATGGCAAGAAGCTCATGAGATGGTAAAAGAAGAACTAGAGAAGGAGAAGCAAGAAAGGCTACTCCAAGAGAAAGCTTTGAAAAAGATGGAGATCATAATAGGCAAGCAGGCATCAATTGAACGCCTGGTGACGCAGGTACTAAGCACGACCATGGAAGTGAAGGTATCAAATCTACTTAGTGCAATACCTGAATTGTACACTATGGTCGGTGAAATGATAAAGGCAAGAAAAAGAGAAGTTCGAGAGGTGGCCAACGTCAAAAAGGAGCAGTTTATTGATCCCACGATACTGATGATCGAAGCCGGGAAGAAGCCAACCTTGGTTCATATGGAGATTTTGAACCATAAGCTGACTCAAGTAATCGTAGATAGAGGATCAAGTGTGAATGTGATGCCAAAAAAGACATCGAAAAGCATCAACCAACCCACATTGAGATCTCCAAATTTCAGGTTATACGAAGCAAATCAGTACAGGATAGAAACGAAGGGCATACTAATGAATCAAAAGGTACGAATAGCGGAGCAAGATTTTACCTTGGATTTTGTAGTGATTGCCATGCAAAAACTTGCATATGATGCATTGCTTGGACGTGGATGGCTAAGAATGGTGAAAGTGAACCATAATTGGGAGAAGGAACACCTCACTTTCAAGAAAGGCCAACATAAATACATGATTAACTTGAAGAATCAATCCGTAAGCCAAGACCTCGCAACCTCAAACGAATCTGGAAGCTCGTCATCGGATGGAGAAATAGGATACGAGCCTGATGAGGAAGGAGTGTTGCAATTGGAAGAGTGCACGGAAGACAAGAATGATGACGATAAAGGCCTACTCCATTGGCAAATGGAAGACTATGAAGTGTTCACGCCTCAGTGCTTATGCATCCACACAGAAGACGAAATCCAAAATGAAGAGAAGGAACCGGAAAAAGGTGAGAGTAGCAAAAAGAGATCAGCAATAGAAAAGGACCAAGAACGCGAAAAGTGGATATTTCCAAAGAATTTTGCAGAATATACCATGGGAGATGTGGTAATTGAAGACAAACCAGCTCATCCCATTGACGTTCTAAAAGCAATAGAAGAACCTGAATCCATTAAATATGAAGGACCAAGAATGGTGCAGGCTAATCTTGGTGAGGAAGGCGAGGAAAAGATGATCAAGTGTGGAGATGATTGGGATCCTGTGCTGAAAGCAGCAGCATTCAAGATCTTTATGGAATATAAAGATGTGTTTGCATGGACATACAAATATTTGAAGGGAATACCACCAGAACTATGTGTACATAAGATTCCTTTGATCGAAGGTGCACAACCAGTAATGAGGTGACCATATCGAATGAATCCAAAGTATGCAACTCTAGTGAATGCCGAGATAGAAAAGATGCTAGATGCAGGCATTATCTTCAAAGTTACGACAAGTGAGTGGGTGTCACCTATTGTGATTACCCTAAAAAAGGAAGCGAATATGATCTGGATTTGTATGGATTTCCGGAGTCTTAATGCCGTAACTATAAATGATCCCTTCTCAATTCCGTTCACAGACTCCATATTGGAGGAAGTAGCCGACCATGAGATCTATTCATTTTTGGACGGATTTTTAGGCTATAACCAAATCAGCATTGTGGAGGAAGATAAGTTGAAGACCACTTTTGTAGTGGAAAATGGCATATATGCATATAACCGCATGCCTTTTGGATTATGTAATGCACCAGCTACTTTCCAACGAATCATCTTGTACATTTTTGATAAAATGTCCACAAGGAATTTCAAGGCCTTTTTGGATGATTGGTCCTTGTATGGCCAAGCACAGGAACACTTGAAGGCATTGGAGGAATGCATGAGCTTGTGTAGAAAAGCTCGACTCACATTAAATCCAAGGAAGTGTGTCTTGATGGTGCCATATGGGAAACTATTGGGACATATTGTATGTCAGGAGGGCTTGAAACCAGACCCGGATAAGATACATGTAGTATTGCTGATGGAAGAACCACACGACGTGAGTTCCATGAAAACCTTCTTAGGAATAGTGGACTATTACAGGAGGTTTATCAAGAACTACGCACAAATTGCTCACCGGTTAGATGCTCTCACGCATAAGAGTGTTCCTTTCAAATGGGCGGAGGAACACCAAGAGGCTTTTGAAGGCTTGAAGGCGCATTTGGTGAAAGCGCCTATCCTAGTTTATCCAAACTGGGAGGAGTTTCATGTCCATGTAGATGCCTCAAATTTTGCAATCGGTTGTGCCTTAGCTCAAGAAGGATAGTTTGGATTGGATCAACCCATATATTTTGCAAGTTGGTTGTTGTCAAGGGCAGAGAAGAATTATAGCACGACGGAACAAGAAGCACTAGGGATGGTTTATGTAGTACAAAAGTTCAAGCATTACCTGCTAGCCAACCCATTTGCTTTTTATGTAGACCATCAGGCATTGCTATACCTGATTAACAAACCGATGATATACGGACGAGTGAGCAGATGGCTCGTCACACTGCAAGAATTCGTGTTTCGAGTGGTAGTAAGACCAAGAAAGAAGCACGTAATAGTGGACCAGCTGTCGAGGATTCACTTTGGAGAACCTACAGAATGTAGTGTCCTACCCCTTTCGAAGACAAAAAAATTTGCCACCAAAAGAGCTAGGTTTCGATCTTGGGTTCCAAACTAAAAACTTGAGTGTCTTGTTTGCTGATTTGGGTTATTCAGTGTTTTGTATGTTTGGAGATCATATGAACATTCAATGTACTAACTCCAATTTTCAAATATCATATTAACTCATGAATTTTCAACAAGACATTTTGACAAACATTTGTCATGCATACTCAGAAATAACAGGGCAGCTCTCAAGAATTGATCACAACTTGAAAACTATCAATCCAAATGCTACCAAATTCGAACACTAGCTTCTTCCAATATAGATAAACAAACCCAATAAAGGAAATTGCATTAAAATGAGTATACCCGGAATTGTGAAGGTCTGATACAAATCTGGAAATGTTCATCAGCACACAGAAATCTTCATTTTTTTATCATAAAATCCAATTTACAAACTTCTCCAGCATACAACTTATGTTTTTGAATACCCTTTTTGGAGACAATAACAAAGCTTGTAAGAAATCCTCCAAAGACTAGGCGTTTGGACCTAGGCAAGCAACTCGTCCCCCAAGAAATGTACGGCCATGCCAAGAGCAGGTACGACTGCTAATAAACACTACAAAAATCCAATGAAAGTCTCCAAAACCTGCAAAAAAGGTGGCGGCTAGGTCTGTAGTTGCAAGTAGATCTCAAACTTCGACAAACCATTGCTGAGTGTGCATCCAAATCGCTCTATTTTGGCCCTAGATGGTACGGCCAGCTGAAGGAGTGAAGTGCAAATGAAATGGAATTGTTGTTAACTTCAAACCCTCTCCAATCTGCTCAACAATATCTGAAAATATCACCTTTATCAGCTCAATTGCATCCACCGAGTATGGATGCTCATTAACCAATCTAAAGGTATCTTTCAACCTCAAGATATGGTGTCCTTGTATGTGGTTTTCATCACAATACAAGCCTGGAATGACTGAAATCTTGCAACCTGCAAGTCTCACACAATAAGCTTCAAGAATAATAGTCAAAGATGTCCAATCAACTCTTTCAATGCCACTTTTATCCTTTCCCAAAGCTGGTTGATCCATTCACTTCTTGAATGTGGGATAATTTGTCTTTCCAAATGCTACGTTGCACTTTGAAGGCATTCTTTTTACCATAAATTGTAATATATTTCACTTATTACTTTCCAAGGAGACCATACCACTTTTATGACATTAGAAATATGAACTTTATAAAATCCCCTTTAATTCAAGTGGTTACATGACCCCTTTTAAGATTAAATTAATGCCCAACATTATAAAGTCATATTATAATTTAATTTAATACATTAATAACCTTCGGGCATTAAAATAATCAGTCTCTGAATGTCAGATCCTAGATATGAAAATGGAAACGGATACCCATTTCGCCGAACTACTCATCCGTAACATCCGTTTCCTGCCATTCAACCCCGTGACTGACTTACTAAAAATAGTAAGTCTCTGTACTCCTAGCTCTGGAAGACCAAAATCACTCAACCGAAGGGATATCTGGATACCCAATAAGGCGAAGAATATTATTACACCTTCCGCTCGGCCAGAAACCCTAATCGCTGACTTACTAAAAATAGTAAGTCTATCATCCAAACTCAGGAAGACTCCCAGAAACTGGCATCTGAAATCTGACCAAATCCCGGTGCAGGCTAAACATCTCCTGAATGCATCAACGCAACTGCCTCGCCAAGAAAGGGACATTACACAAAAGGAGTACAAGATGAATTCCTTGACGCACAACTATTCATGATAAGTGTGGTACCAACTTGGTATAAACATATCGGGGAATATCTATCGACAGGAGAGCTTCCAAAGGAGATGACGACAGCAAACCAAAGGAAGGTCATTACAAAATCGGCACCATTTACGTTAATTGTAGGCTTGTTGTATAAGACGAGAGAAGACCACATCTTGAGAAGGTGTGTAGTGGAAGATGAAGTTCAACAAATACTGAAGGAGGCACATGAGGGATTGGCAGGAGGCCATATGGGACCAGATGCAATAGCAAGGAAAGTGTTGTTGGTAGGGCTATGGTGACCCACCTTTTACCACGATGCCTAGGAGTAAGTAAAGGCATGTGATTCATGTCGAAGAACTGGGAAGCCATTGAAAAGGGACTTCATGCAGTTACATCATTCTCAACCCCAAGAACTATTTGAAAGATGGGGGTTGGACTTTATAGAAATGAAATTTAACATGCTTATACACAATTCCATTTCTACTTAAATAAATCTACAAATCTGCAATCATTAGCAATAATAATACACAAAAACAACAACAACAATAGCAATAGCAACAACAATGGCAGATGACAAATAAATACAAGCAGATTTCTATTAACAATGGCATATATAGTTTCAGTATTACAATCTGCAACCCTTATGTAGAATCCTCTTTATGACTGCATCCATAGCTTGATTGCAACATGCCCTATGCACATATGCACCAACATACTCTCCTTATGTACCTATGCCTATCCAACAATCTACCAACATTCTTTACAAAGTGAAAGAGAGGTCTATATATAGGGTGGCTCTGGTGGTTACTGTAACCAACCAGGCCCCAAACGTCCCCAACCATCTTGTTGTTACAACCTTAACTAATCAGTCTATAACTAATCAGTCCTAACTAATCATGACGGCTGATTACATACATACACATATGACTGATTATATTTCAATGCGCTAAACAACAATGTGTTTGACCAGTTTGACTATTCATAAATTTTCTTCGTAAGTACAGTACATACAATAGACATTTCGGCAGACACTTTGATACAATTAAAAAATAGCGAAAAATACCCAAACTTATTCACTAAATGCAAACATATCAATTTGCCTGCCTAAAAATTTTGTGGGACCATTGCAAACAAGCCGAAGAAGGAAATGTCGATATATTGTAGTGGCAACAGAATATTTGACAAAATGGGTAGAAGCAAGGGCTCTACCGGATAACTCCGCAAGAAGCATTGCTCGTTTCTTGTATGAATAGGTTATCACTAGGTTTGGAATTCCTCTTCAGTTGACAAGTGATCGAGGAAGCCATTTCATCGAACCTAACTACGGAATTCAAGATCTTTCATTCCTTGTCTAGCCCATACTATCCAAGGGCAAACAGGAAAGCAGAGGCAACAAATAAAGTCCTGTTTTCCATCATGAACAAAACATGCGGCATAGAAGGTGCCGATTGGGAGGAGCAATTACTAGCAGTCCTGTGGGCGTAGAGGACAACATTCAAGCCAAAAACGAATCACATGCCTTCCAGTTAATGTACAGACAAGAATCGGTTGTACCAGTTGAATTCCTAGTATTGAGTCTGAGAGTAGCAATGGAGAATCACCTGAGTGACAAGGAGAGCATGGGAGAAAGGCTCACAACACTCGTACAACTGGGAGAAAAGAGGGTGATGGCACAATGGGTGATGGAGATAGCCCAACGATGACATAAATTTTGGCATGACAAACATTTACGAAAAATGGACTTGAAGGTTGGTGATCTAGTGCTCAAATTTAATGGGAAGCGAGAGATTAAGCCAGGAAAATTGAAGACCTTATGGCTTGGACCCTTCTAGGTAGAAGAAGTACTGGACAATGGGGTTGTTTGGTTAAGGAAGCTAGATGGTACAATTTGCCCCGAAACTGTAAATGGTTCTAAGTTGAAGGTGTATAAGGCACAGGCACAGGTGAATGTGATCAACTTGGAATCATCAAAAGAAACCTCTGGAAGAACAATAGAAGAACCACGACCAGGAATGCGATCCTACGAACACGGAGGACCAAGTAGAGTAGTTGGAGAAGAAGAACGAATGAACCTGTAGTGGCTATTCGAAACAGTGTGGGAACCTGTAATCAAGCAGAGGGAGTTGGAACCTCGAAATAGGGAGCATCGACGATTACAAGTTCACGTAAGATTTTTGAATAATGAAGGAGAAGAACGACTTCGAACCCTCTCGAATGTCGCATTACAAGAGAAAGAGCTTGGAGTAGGAGAAGAGGGGAATGAGGTTCAAAATGAAGAATCAAGAGTTCTGCAATAGATGATCAGGGAAACATATCGGTTACAAGAAGAGTACAAAACCCTGAGAATGCATGATGCGCGATTGCAAGAACAAGTGGTTCAAGAGTTAGATGAGACGATGCAGCAGATGAATGAAAGAGAAGAATTACGAAGAGCGGAGTTGGACAAATTTGATCAACAGCTAGAGAGACAAAGGGAGGAATTAAGGGGAAGCACAAATGGTAATGAAGAAGCATCTTAGAAAAGTAGCCTATTCTCCTTAGACTCGAGTAGTTCCTCTTCGAAGACGTTGAGAACTCAACTAAACACAGAGAATTCTTCCAATACTACCTCCCCATTAACAAGACGTTCTAGAAGACAAAGGAATGTGAGGCCACCAAAGCAAGAAGAGATAGTGGAACCTCAAGGGAGAATCGAGGATAGACCTCAACAGGACTTTGCTGATAACACAAGACATCAAGTGAGAAGAGAACAAACTGCTGGAATTTTATGGAGAGATGTTAGAGAAGTGCCTAAACAACCTAGGAATGAAGGATGGATAGAAGAATCAAGTAGTGATGAAAACCTTCCTAGGGATCCTAACACTCCATACCCAAGTCCCAACTTGGAACGACAAAGACAAAGGGATGAAGTTTGAAGTCAGCGAGCCGGGGTACGATTCTTGGAAATGGTTCAAGTCATTGAAAATAATGAACCACTAATCCCTCAGGAGGAGGAGGAAGATGATAATCCAAGCAGTGATGATGAACCAATAAGAGGACCACCAGGAAGACCGGAGGTACAAGAGTATCAAGCCGCTGCGCAACAATTGAGAAGACAAAGGAGAGAAGTACGAAGATTACAAAGGAGAGTGCAGGAGACATCAAGGTGGCCTATGCATATTGCGGGCGAAGGGAATGATTCAAGCACTGACTCTGCCTTCTCAAATCAGTACAAGGATGCCTTAGTACAATGTGAACCACAAAGACACTTTGAAGAAGCAAGGTGGCGAAGAAGATTGTTGCGAGCAGATAGGAGGTTGAGGCTCCTAAGACAATTGTCACCTGGAACCCAAAATCGCAAAGGACAACCCACAAGAGCAGAATTAATTGATCAAGCAAGAAACAGAGGTAACTTGAGTAATCCAGGGAGTTCGACAGGACTTTTGGGTAACCCAAGTGTACCTGACCAAGGGGGGAGTTCGGTTGGTCTCCTTCTCGATAGCTTGAGAAGAAGAAATTCTTCCCCTGCTACCCATAGGTCGATTGGTCAGCAGAATAGGCCGCAAGGACTATTTGTAGACGCAGTACAAACCAACCAACAACCACGAACTCATGGGGATGGGTCATCAAGCCTACCACATCGAGCTCATGGAAACCAAAGACGTCATCATGAGCGACTAAGGAACCGGATGAATCCCGAACAAGTTGGGAGTTCAACAATCCAACGTAAGGGAGATTTGACCAGAAAGAAGGGGAGGACGATTTGAATGATTTCGGGGAAGACATCCAAGGAATCCAATTCAACATCCGATACACCAAGAAGAAGCCGAATTTGGAAGACATGACGATAGACTTAGAGGCAGAAGACAACCTGCAAATAGGGCGACAATGATCCGTCATAATGACAACAGACAAGGCAACCATCATCAGGTGGAGAGGGCACGTAGCCATCATGCAGGCAACAAGGTAGAATTCCACTATGTCAACGACAGGATAGTAGCCCGTCATGATCATGACAGACAACAATTTCGTCAAGATGAAGATAGATAGTAGTTCTATCAGGATGACAACAAACAATAGTTCCGTCAGGATGACGACAGATAGGAGATCCATCATGATGACGATAATGAAACATATTCTCGGTCTTCTCGTTGTCTGTCAATGGAAACAAGAAGTCAATAAGGAGATGCGGATAGGTCGGATTAGGGTATTGTGAGGACTATAAATAATCAACTGGAGGAACAATCACAGACAAAAACACCTCGAATTCGATGGAATCGTCGAAATCGCCAACAGGTAGAATCAATTTATGACAAGGATGACTTCGCTAGTGAAGAGACTCACAATCATCAACAAGAGGGAGCATCGTCAAAAATGTTGGGAGTTCGCATAGGCATCGCCATGCACTTCACGCAATATCGATGACATAAGGGACAAAGGTAAATTAAAAATAAAAAAAGACGAAATCAAGAAAAAGACAAAATAAGAAAAGAACGACAATCGCATGCAAGGTGACAAGGTGGCGCACATGCGGCAATTGAAGCAATAAGTGGTAGTTATTGAATGGTTGCATGGGTGGCAACGACAAGAGGCGGAGGTTATAAAAAGGATGACTAAGGGAAGGATTGTTCATTGTTTGTAGAGCAGCATGAAGCATTCACACTAGGGAAGCTAGAGCTAAAGATTCAAAATAGGAATCATCTACGCATCAGGTGTTTTAGAATAGACGAGGGCCGTTATAAGCCAAATCCATCTGGAAAATCTTAAGACTTCATGAGGATTTCGAAAGAAACTATGTATTTGCAAGATATTTTTGCTCCAATATTCGTAGTCGGACATACTTAGCAAACCGTAGACGAAGTGCAAGGAGGACAAACAGAAGAACAGGTGATTCATCCGTGATTGCGAGGAATTTCATTCACCATCACAATTACCCTCCATCAGCTAAGTCGGTAGAAAGAAGCATCGTCAACTGGAAGACTCTATCAGCTAAGTCGACAGACAAAAGTGTCGTCCGCAAGAAGATGTCGTCGAACAAGTCGATAGAAAGGATCCATCATCCAAGTCGACAAGGGGGCTATCGTCACAAGTCGATTGTGGGCTACTGTCACAAGTCGGATGAAGATTGTCATCACTCCAATCGACTGGGAAGTCGTCGATAGGTTGCAAGTGCCACCATCTGTTGGAAACAAGAAGTCGTCAAAAGGTAATAGTCGTCAGACAATCAACCATCAGAAGGAGGAAAACAGTTAGTGTTGTCAATGTCACAAGATTTGGTTAACAAGAATTGTGAAATATGAGTCGAAGTCAATCGGGTCAAATCAGAATAACTGATTCTGAACGTCCTTAAGGAGAACGAGCATCGAAAGTTCCATGGCAAGTAGTGTTGGAGTCAGTGTCTGAGAAACGACTTCGACACCATCAGGAACATTCTCGTGTTGGAGAAGCACGTGAACAAGTGCAAGATCCTGAGCAAGGTAGGACTCAAGGAAAGCAAATGCGTTCGAAGATAGTGGTGCCAAAGACGAAAGAAAAAGAGGTTTGACAACTTGAGAAGGACCGCATACCCCTTAAGGAGATTACGTGGATTCATGCCATTGGGGACTACTGTAGACAATGGTGGGAGCAAACACCACCCGAGGATGCCCTTAAGCAAAAGCTTAAGGAGGCTGATGTCAATTTCATTTTACAAGTTCCTAATTTTGATAAGGAGTTTTATAAGGAGTATCTGCTACAGATGTTACTGACGTATGATGTAGCCAAACATACCAGTAGAGTGCAAGTGGGAGACAAGGAGATACGGGTAGGATTTTCAGCCGAGGAATTCAGAAGAACTTTCGGATTGCCAAAAGGAGGACAGCCTGTGCTAAATGAACGAGTCGATCCCAAGAAGACTAAACAATTGATCTAGAGTATCACAACTTTGAAAAAGGAGCTGGACACTTTGTTGTCACATGGAAGTCATGGGATCAAATAGACTCAACTGTTGAATAAGGGACTTTAGTGCATTATGAATGTACTGATGGCTAGGCTGTTTGGGGAACAACGAGCCTCGGAATTGCTAGTATGGTTGATACCATATTTACAAGGCATTGAGAAAGGGGTCGCCTATGATTGGGCAGCCTACTTGGCGATAAGAATCCATAATTTTTTGATGCGGACCACCAAGAACTTCTCAATGGTCTTCCACGCAATCGGCTTATTTTTGGATGTAGTATATAGAGCAGGTGTGTAGGTTCCAGGATTGGATCCTCCCAAAGAATTACCCGACTTAGCACCATCAATTTTGAGGTGGATGGATGCTAAACCACAAGTGAAGAAGGCTACCCCAACCAAAAAGCAGCAGGTAAAACAATGGTTTAGCAAGGTTTCACACAAAGAAGGTCCAGTTGAGGAATTTGAAGGGAAGAAAGCTACACCAAGAGTATGAGAGGTAACACCACCAGCAGAAGAAGTTGCACCACCAGCAAAGGGACCTACACCTCTAGCAAGGAAGAGGAGGAAGTTTTTGCCACCATCACCATCATAGTCGTTGGAATCAATGGAAAGGGTGACAGCAGAAAAGATTGCTCAAAGTCAAGCCATGGTGCGTGAAATCGAACAACAATGGCAAAAATCTCAAACTGGTCCACTGACTAAGGAGATGGGAATACAAGAGGAAGACTTTGCAATTCCAGAACCTCTTAAGACAGTATCGGCAAAAGGGACAAGTAGTGCCATTCATGTGGGGCCTACAAAATTTTTGGCAGAAGCTCAAGTTCGAGAATCCTTGGCATCACCTGATGTACCCTCGGAGCTCCGGTATGAAAAGACCTCGGTCACACAGACTTTACGAGCATTTTCATTTGAAGATATGCTCGTTGCTGCAGAAGTAGAGGTGGGCCAAACTGTAGACCCAGGCACCACTCAAGAGGTAGAATTGGAAAAGAGTGAAGAATTGACACCAATGAATAAGGCTAAAGGAGATCCGCTGGTAGGAACGCAGAAAAATCCTATTTTAATGGAGGAAGAATTGCCCAATGTGCAACAAGAAGCATTGACAATACATGAAGAGGATCCACAACAGACAATGCCTCAAAGGGAATCGGTACCAACTACGGGAGAAAGTAGCCAATCATATGTACCTTCGGATCAGCAGATGATCACGGAAGGGAAAGCAATTGCAAAGCCTATTGACCTTTCAAGAAAAGGGAAGGAGTCAAAGGTAATTTCTAAAGAAAACAAATTTGATGAGGATCTGTCAGATCATATAATGTTGGATGTACCTAACTTTCAAGATCCACCTCAACTAGATGCACGTATTAACCAGGAAGTGGTTGCTTGTTTTACCAAGCTAACCCAAGTGATGGATAGATTAAGGCTGGAATTTGAAGTGGGTTGTGTTGGGCAATGGAAACAATGGCAGTTGATGGTAGAAGAGGAGCTGGATAAGTTGGTACAATGGGCTGGAAAAGGCAGCTGGCAAGCAAATATTTCTAGCATTTACCAAGAACAGTCATGGGATCTACCTACTAAACATCTTAAGACCATGGAGGGAGTCAAGAAACTACCTGACAAGATGCCTACACTTTATCTTGAACCAACCCAAGTGTATGTGTTGGGACATGGTACTCATCCCCCTTCCCAAATCATGATAGGACAACGGTCACAGGTGGAACTGGTACTTGAATTGCTTCCGATGTACAGCCAAATCAACTTTGTAGCACATTTGTTGTGTTGGCTAGCTAAAGGGATCAAGCAGCTTAACTTGACCAAGAAGAATCTGACCCAACGATTGCAAGATATGGAAGGGCAACTGCAGGTAGCAAGGGAAAAATTGCAGGAAACTGAACAAAATATGGAGAATGATGTGATTCAGCTGCAAGATGCTATGAGGCAAATTCAGGAAAAACAGAAGGAATTTCTGGATCTTCATGCTCAACTCAGCGAGAGGGAGCGGATTATTGTGGGTATGGAGGAAAAGTTGTTGCAACAACAATCAGCGAAGGAGTTACTCTTGCAACGGTCACGGGTGGAACTGGTACCTAAATTTCTTCCAATGTACAGCTAGATCAACTTTGCAGAACATTTGTTGTGTTGGCTAACTGAAGGGATCAAGCAGCTTAACTTGACCAAGAAGAATGACCCAACAATTGCAAGATACAGAGGGCAGCTACAAGTAACGAGGGAAAAACTACAAGAAACTAAACAGAAGATGGAGAATGGTTTGATTCAGCTGAAAGATGCTATGAGGCAAATTCAGGAAAAACAAAAGGAATCCTTGGATCTTAATGCTCAACTTAGCAAGAGGGAGCGGATTATTGTGGGTGCGGAGGAAACGTTGTTGCAACAACAATCAACGAAGGAGTTACTCCTGCAATAGCAAGTAGAGTTAGTGACCCAAAAGAATCATGCCACAGTGCTTTGGTAAAAGAGTTGGAACAAGCTAAACATAGAGAAGAGGTATTGCGTAGAGAGTTGGCTCAGGCACAACAGCAGGAAGCATCTCTCAAGGATGAATTGGCTCAAAGGAAACCATCTTCCTCCACTCTGACACAACAAAAAATGAAGGATATTTTTATCAGATATGAATCAGAGTTGTTGATGAAGTTGCAGGAAATGGAAGATAAGGCCAATATGTATGGAGTCAAGTGGGCCAAATACTTTAACTATGCAAAGAAGCTCCGTGATGAACGAGAAGCCTTCAAGCTTCGTGTGCAGGAACTAGAACAACGTTGGAAGTCGCTGAGGACATCGACCAATGTAAAGGGGAGGATAGATGTAGACAACAGTTCCAAAAAGAAATTTAAGTGTTTGACAAAATGTCTACATTGTACATTGTATTTACGTAAGAATGGCATGCAAATGGCATGAAAATAGTCAATTTGATCAACAACAATGTCATTCAGCGATTAGTAATGAGAAATACAATTAAGTCAGACGCATGAGATTAAGCAATGTTAATAAAGTGAAACAAATGTCATCAGTCGTCATGTGTAATGAATTAACTACTGTTAATTGTGTTGTTAAGGCTGAAACACAAAGCAATTTTGGTAGTTGGGACCTGGTTGGTTACAATAACCACCAGATCCACACTATATATAGACCCCCCTTTCATTTTGTAAATCATCCATGGTCTATCATCCATTAGTTGTCCATTGCATATAAGAGCAGCCAAGAGGAACTGTTGTACATAATATAGTTGCAATCATAGGACTAAATGTAACCATCTTCATGATAATGCAAGTATACAATTTGGTGTCAACTTTGTCTATTTGAATGTTTGTATGTGTTCGATCTATGGTGTTACAGTGTTGCAAGGAGCGCTTAGGCGGGACAACGTTGCTTAACTGCCCAGGGTGGCCAACACAAGCCAACCGACATTAGTTTGTTGCCACACCTAGAGCCATCATGCTTGGAGTTAACATGGACTATCTCGACATAAGGAGCCGACATCTATCATGCTAGGAGCCGACATCTATCATAACCTTATACGTCATGTTGTCTTGAGGAAGTCGACATCTGTTATAGCCCATTAGTAATCCGTCATCAGTGTTAGGTCAATCCGTCATCCGTCATGCATCAAGCCATCATATGTTAAATCCGTCAAACATAAAAGCTATCATAGAGCAATCCGTCATAGCCTAATCAATCAAAACTAAGTCGTTAGGGATTAGTTGTCCAAACCATATAGACATGTTTCTTAGTTGTTAGTAACAGATAAGACAAAGCCTGCTAGGGGAGTTGTCAGACAAACAATAGCAGACAAGGCAATTGTCAGGAATAGAGAAGAAGGTTAATTTTCTTGCTGATAAAAGACTTAGGAGCAAAATAGACACTTGACTAAAAACACAACAAAAAACAAGGGTGCTGGAAAATGTCATCTGGAGGCCTAGTCCATTGTGATCGTCTTTTCGAGGTGATGTTAATATATAGCACCCAAACACTTTTTCGAGACCATTACTAAAAATAACAAGTGCCAAATTAGAATTTCTATTTTTAGTAAGTATCCTTATAAGGTCTAAAATCATAGTGTATGGTTACATGCACTAGGGGACAACAAATGGAACAACAAATTGAGCAAAAAATATCTGCATAAGTGACTCAATGGGGGGAGCATTTGGAAAATCAATTAACTAAGGGTCTAAACCAGTTAAGGGCTGAAATCAAAACTCTACATGACTCCATAGCATATGTGATAAGGGAATAGAAGGATATGAAGGAGGGAATAAATAAAATATTTGCAGACTTGGAAGGTTGTTTAAGTAGTAACACCCACACATATGGTCGATATGGTTCTTTTCACCGTAAAGGCGAAGGGTCGAGCAACCCGGAACGGAAGATACAATAATAATGCATACAAAATGCCCAAATTAGACATTCCAAAATTTGATGGGAAGGATCCGGATGGATGGTTGTGTCGAGCAAAACAGTAGTTTGGTCTTCATAATGTTCTACAACATATATGTCTCACAGTTGCATCTTTTAACCTTGAATCGAATACCCTCCAATGGTATCAATGGCTCTGAAAAGCACAACCCAAGTTTACTTGGGATAAATTTGAGAAAGAACTACTCATTCAATTTGACCCTATTGAGTATGAAGATTTTATGAGCGCCCTTACTAAACTCAAACAAAATTCAATTATTTGAGACTATCAAGCTCAATTTGAAAAATTGGCCAATTGTACCACTGGGTTGCATGAAGAATTCTTTCAAAGTTGTTTTGTGAGAGGTTTGAAAAATGACATTAAAGCTGAAGTTAAAATGTTTAAGCCGCAATATTACAGCAGGCAATAGGATTGGTTAGATTGGCAAAAGATAAATTTAAAGCTCAAAGATGCACCTCCAAGTTTTCATAAGCCTGGCCACCTTTTTCATCCAAGACAACATCAAATCATTGCCAACAAATCACTTGCCATCAAAAGTGGACTCGAGAAGAGATGGAAGCCAAAAGAGCCCAAGGGCTATGTTATACTTATAACTGTGATGAGAAGTATTCCCTTGGACATAAATGTGTGCAACAAAAATTGTATTTGCTTGATGTGGACGAGACAACAACCACAAAATCTAAAGAGGTGGAAGAGGATTATCAAGAAGAGGAACAAACAGAACAACCAAAAACCCCAAAAGAACCCTAACCATAAATTTCGATGCATGCCTTGGCAAGAATATCAACTCCCCAAACCATGAAGGTGTTAGGACACTTCAAAGGACAACGAGTAATAATTCTCATTGACTCCGGAAGCACACATAACTTTATTGACCCAAGAGTGGCAAAACAAGGAGATTATTATATAAATACTTGTAATTCCTTTGAAGTAATGATTGCCAATGGAGGAACTTTGCCTTGTAAGGGAAAGTGTCGAAATGTCAAGGTACAAATAGGGGAATATAATCTTAAGGCTGATATGTTTGCCTTACCCCTAGGTGGGTGTGATGTGGTATTGGAAGCACAGTGGTTGAGAACGTTGGGCCCAGTTTTGTGGGATTTTTTTGAGCTATGGATGAAATTCAGCTAGCAATGAACTGAGTACACTTTACAGGGAATGAAAGCCAAGGCTACTCAACTTGTTTCATATCATAGGATGGAGAAAATGTTAAAAAAATCATCCCATGGAGTTGTGGCCCAACTATTTTCTATATAGGCTCCATGCGACGTGGACAAGGACCCTCAAGAGGAATTACAACTTTTATTGCAAAAACATGCCATAGTTCTTTAGAAACCCAAAGGACTATCCACTTGTCGTACTCATGACCATGCAATCCAACTTATTCTAGGTAGTCTTCGTCCAAATATCTGCCCCTTACCAGTATCCATATGTCCAACAATCATAAATCGAGAAGATGAAGCAAGAACTGTTGGTCGTAGGGGTTATTTGCCCCACCATTAGTCCCTCTTCTTCCCCAATGTTGTTGGTATGGAAAAAATATGGGTCTTGGAATTTGTGTGTGGATTTTAGAGAAATCAATAAAATATTTGTTAAAGACAAATTTCCCATTCCGATAATTGATGAGTTGCATGGCGCCCATTTTTTCTCAAAATTGGATTTGCGGTCTAGATACCATCAGATTTGAATCAAGGAAGACAACATTCCTAAAACTGCCTTTAGAACTCACGAAGGGCATTACGAATATTTGGTTATGCCATTTGGCTTGACCAATGCACCTTCCGCTTTTCAAAATTTGGTGAATGCCATTTTTTGGCCCTTTATTCGCAAATTTATTCTAGCTTTCTTTGATGATATTTTGATTTATAGTCACACTAAGGAGGAGCATCTCCAATATTTGGATCAAACCTTGTAGCTTTTGTTTGAGAATCAGCTTTATGCCAAGAGATCAAAGTGTTCTTTATGCATGCAAGAAGTAGAGTATTTGGGTCACATTGTCTCCAAAGGAGTTAAAGTGTTAGCTTTCTAGGACTATTCACTCACATGAAAGCTTTATCCAAGATCAAGAATAAATCAAATGAATGACATTAATCAAACTAACAATAAATCTCAATACTAGAATAACAACAATATCTCACAAATATAACTCAAATACACAATATCAAAATATTACAAGAATGATACAGATTGATTACATTGTATGGAGCTTTGTCTCCGACATATAATTTTACACTCTGTTGTCAAACTCGATTGGACTCCCGAGTACTCGGCCGAGTCTGAGTCCGAGTAGGCTCAGCAGTGCCGAGTCCACTCGGACTCGTTTTTTTCCTGGACTCGACCGAATCCAACCGAGTCCAGGGCCGAGTCTGAGTTCATCCCAGACTCGCGAATCTCGACATTGAGACTCGGCTAGCCCAACAAAATTTAAACTTTAAATAAAATAAAAATTCTACCTCCTTCATGCAATGGATGACCCATACTTTCCACAAAATTATGCTTAAAATTTTCTAAAATCAAACTTCACTGAGATGCTTTATATCTTTGTAAAATCGTAGCTTCTCCAATTAATTTCATTTGATTTTACCTTGTCTCCATGCGTTCAATTCAATCTTTTAATTCTTTCACCAACTATTTTTGCAACCAGTACGAAACTTCTCCATTTCGCGTCTCGTATTACTTGCTCCCGAATAGTGCCTTTATGAAAAGAATTTTAATCCTCCAAATAGTGTGTCTCCAATGTATTTCGATCAATTAATCGGAAGCAATTTGCACCCTTTAATACAGTCATCTTTTGTTATTTCTTCTTCTGCTTCTGCTTCAAACAAACTTTCGAAAACATTGCCTTTCAATGTGGACGACTTCAAAGAGCACTCCCTTTTATCTTTTGGCCGCTTAATTCACTAACACGTCGTGCTCTGCGTGGAAGACTTTGTACTCCTCTTATGAGATACCAAGATGATTGTAGCAGAAACAAACAAAACACACGTATGAGTTTTACAAACTAGGATTCATAGAAAATATATGACTCAAGGATAAGATAACGTTAATACTCTACAATTAAAAGAGTATAAGATATTCCCATTGTGTTGAGTACTATTTTTTAAAAATATAAACACAATAACCAAAGACATGTCATGGTTTCTAAAAAACTTTATATATTTGATTGAATTTTAATCAAAATTATATGTTTTTATTAAAAGAATGATATAATAATAAAATTTATTAAAGATTCCTAATGGTCATGAACATAGGTCGTGTGCAGTAAGGTAAAATTTAATTTAAAAGAATTTATTTATGGAGGAGGTCAAGCCTATACACCAGAAAAAATAATATTTAAAAAAAGAATACTCTAACGCCATAAATCATATGGAAGGAAGAAAATAAACCAAACTCGAGACTCAAGGATAAGATAAAGCTAATAGTGATTGGATGATTTTCCATATGACATCAAATCACCTTTACTTATTTTTTTGGTTTTTAAATTTTCTTCCAGATAAACATTTTTTAATTTTTCTTCCAGATAAACATTACATATCATCCTTATGTACATATCATCCATATTTGTATAATGTTGAATGTTGAGTGTGTTAGAATATACTAATAAGTAATATGCATGAAAAACTTATTTTTTCAATAATTCTTTTTTTTTTTCTTTTTGCCAAGTTTTTGCCGAGTCTTGCCAAGTTTTTTTCCCGAGTCCCAAATCCGACCCCTAAGTCGACCTTTCCGAGTCCGAGCTGAGTCTGAGTTTTGCTACTATGATTTTAAATGACTTTTCAGTACTTTAACTATTGCTCTCCTCAAACATCTTGGAGATGCAACTTTTCATATTCCTCTCATAAAGACAAAACTCTCATCTTGCCACATATCATGTGACTCTTCATTCTCTATCTTGACACTTTGCACTTTCTCTCATATTGACACATACATTATATAAAATATAAATCATCTACCAAACTAATATTACAAGGGGGCCAAATAATATAATATTTCCAACATAAAGTAGATCCTAAAAAGATTCAAGATGTTCAAAAATGGCCAAAGCTCCTGTTGTCACATTTTGCACGGGGTGCAATGTTTTCAATTTTTGTAAGAGAGCTGCTCTTCCCTTTCCCTCTTCCTCTCTTTCCCCTTCCTCTTCTCCCCTTTCTCTCTCTTCCCTACATTCTCATTCTTCCCTCTTTCTCTTGAGCCCCTCAGTCAAATCTCAAAATGACAGCAGTTGCCCTGAAAAATGGCTAAGTGTCAGGGCGCAATCCGACTTCGCAGCGAAGTCGGAGTGCGCCCTCCAGTTGGAGCGCAGCAGGAGTGCAAAGTGCGCAGTGTGACAGAATCAGCCAAAAAAACAAGTGTTCAGGGCGCAATCCGACTTCGCAGCGAAGTCGGAGTGCGCCTTGCTTTCTGGGCGCACTTGGTAACAGGCTGGCAGGAAAAATGACTAAGTGTTGGGCGCAACCCGACTTCGCAGCGAAGTCGGAGTGCGCCCCTTTCCAGGGCGAAGTCCGTACGGCGATAGAATCAGCTTCCACCGTGCAGCAACCCGACTTCGCAGCGAAGTCGGAGTGCGCCCTTTGACCGGTGCGTAGTAGGGAGACAAACTCAAAAGTTGACTAAGGCATGAAAGGCCTCCCCAACTGCGCTGTTTTCACCTGCGCAACCCGACGACGCTCTGATCCTGGGCGAAGTTGGATAAACTGCCTTTCAAGGCAGACACGTGTCAAGCAACATCATCCGACAAGTGTCCAACTTTGGGATCCGAGCCGAGACGTGCCGAGCACAAGGACAAGCATGGGATGCACTACTTATGCCAGCTACCGCCTTTAAAGCTGATTGGAGGTTCTACCCGCTTCAGCCTACCCGCATTCCCGCCGATGAGAAGTTCTACCTAACGCGCTGCCACGTATCCGTACAGCCTTCGTGGAGACCATGCCGCAAGTACACCCCGCTCGACAAAGGTCAAGCATCGCCAGCCCGCGGCTGCTTTTGTCAGCTAATGTTTGACTGGGACTTTGTGCCCATAAATGTAATCGGGGGTTCTCAGGCTATAAATACCCACCACATTTTCATTGTAAAGTGGTGGAAGGGGAATGTCTGTTAGGGAACCATTGTAGTCGTGCTTCCGCTTTTAATATAATACATACACTTGGTGCCGTTATACCGTTTTTATTTTGTATGCCGCCTCTCCTTGACATTTCTCGCCTTACGTTTCCCGTGTCATGGCTTGTTGATTCATTTCAGCATTTGGTGGTCAGGTATGCCTAAGGTGCATAAATCGGAGGATATATAGGGCAAACGTTAGCGGCAGTTTTCTGGTTATGTTTTGTGTTATAGTGTTGTTAGTAGTGGTGATTGATGCGTTGCCGTACTGTTAGTTCCTTGGAGGGAATGTCTGTTAGGGAACCATTGTAGTTGTGCTTCCGGCTCTTAACACAAAACATATACCTGGCTCTGTTCTACTGGCGAGTGACAACATCCATAGTGGTGTGTTATGGTTATATTGGTGTTAGTAGTGGTGATTGATGCGTTGCCGTACTGTTAGTTCCCCCCACCCAACTCCAATCTAATTTGGATTTCTTTCTGTACTTTTTATCTCTTTCCCTGCACTCTTATCTTGAACCTCAAAACCCCACAGGAAGCCGGCCTTCTCCGGAGATTGGCACGGAAGGCATTCCTTCCTTCCGGCCTTTCAATGTTGGTTTGCGGGTCCTAGGGCGCAATAACGACAAATCCTTTCCTCATGGCAGATTCGTGACCAACAGTTTCTGGCACGCCCGGTGGGACAAGGAAGTTTCCCACCCCCAAACAGAATCGAAGCACCGGTGTTCGCTTCATTGCTGTTCAAAATCAGAACACCTGGCGACTCTGCACGAACATATCCTCCGAGTCCGAAAGACCGGTCCTAGCACCTTCATGCAAACGAGAAGGTGGCGAGCAAGGGATCCGAGAAACCCGCCTGCCTTTTACGAACTAGACATCAACGCTCGAGGCGAAATTGCCAGCCGGGCCGATCCACAAGCTCGTGTCGACGAAGCCGAGGCTGAAATCCAAGAAGAAGCCGAAGCCGAGGTCGAAGGAGCTGAGAACGAAATAGAAGAGGCCGAGGAAGAAGAGGAATCTACATCCTCGGAAGGTACCGACACTGAGTATACAACCGACGGAGGAGAAGAAGAAGAAATGGCTGCCCAACAGCAGAATGATGATGATCTCTTCCCGGCGGTGGACTCTACGGGGCCCTTGGCCCTGGTCGGACAGCAAGCCGTGCCCCCCGCCGCCTTAAAATCCATCCCTACATACGACGGCTACGGCAAGACGGCGTACGAGCACATCCAGGACATCCTTGCCCCGGCCGCATTGCACTCCATTATCGACGAAAGTGTGAAGACCCGTCCGCTGGCCCTTTCCCTAAGGGGAAAGCTTCTCTACCGGTGGAGATCGCCGCCGTAGGGATCTATCACAGTGGTGGCCCCAGCTCGCCGTAAGGCTCGTGAAAGGATGCAACGAGTCCGCCGACCCCACTTCTTTGCCGCATCGGGCCCAAAGTATCCAGAGACACCCCCAAGAGGAGGTGTCCGACTTTAACATCAGGTTTGCGAGATCCCGGAAACGGGTACCTCGTGAACTTCGGCCTTCAACCGGCATGGCTGCTCACTACTACCCGAGATCCTTCAACTCGTACATATGCCTCGCTCCGAAGATTGCCATAATAGACTCGTTTCCCCGCTCTGTACGATGCTGCCCAGCAAGCTGAAGCGGATATCATTTCCATCGGCAGACTCCCGTCCAGGGTGCAGGAACCCATTCGTCCCGACTTTCCCAGATCCCAATATCCATCAGCTTCTGGTGATGCGCCGTCCACATCAGGGCAGCAACCCCAGCAGCAATGGAATCCGGCGCCGGTCGTAACTCCTTACGGCCCGCCGCAAATGCATTATCCTCACCCGCCTCCTCCTCCTCCGCATTTTCCAGCACTCCCCGCTCCCCGCAGTACGCACCTTATTCCAATCCTCCTCCATTAGCCGCATTGCCTCCACCGGCACAATTGCCGCCTCCTGACAATAACATTCAGAATACAATCCTCCAGGAGGTACGGGCTTTGGCCTCAGGTTATCATGCCATGTCCAATGACATGACCGCTCTGAAGAAGAAGCAGGCCCAGATGGACCTCGCTCCTAGGAGGCCATATCCGCCCCCGGCGCTAACAAAAGACAGGCCTCCAGAACAACAACTGCAGAGGCGTCCGCCTCCGAGAAATGCTGCTATAGAAGACCAACCTGGTCCTTCCGACCAGGTCAACTGGTGCACTACGTGCAACGACCCGCATTCGGAGGAAGACTGCACACTGCACCAGCACTACATCCAGACTTTGGCCGGCAGCGCCATAGAGGACGATGAACTCTACATGATCCTGGACGGCGAAGCCAACTTTGCCCTCCCACAGGAAAATCTAGTGCCGCCCGCCAAGGAAGAAAAGAAAACTGCAGATGCTGCGGAAAAGCCTCTGAAAGTATACACCGAAGAGAAAAACCGCAGCCCGAGGGGCTGCCACCGTACAAGCGGCTGTGGCCCTACACAGCCCAGGAGAAGGCATCCAAAGACAAAGCTCCAGCCAAGCCTCCTCCGGTAAAGGCAGCCCCTATTCCAGCCAAACCTCCTATAGCAAAAGCTCCAGTTCCGGCTAAAGCTCCACAACCTCAGCCTCCAACCGAAACCAAAGAACAAGCCCAGGAGAAGTTGAAGTACCCGTCTCTGACCAAGAGACAGAGAGTTGAGGCCACCCAGCAGTACCGGACGAAGTATGAGCCGGCAAAAGAAGCAGTAGGAGCTAGCACCTCGGGCTACAAGGATAGTAGACGAGTTAAAAAGAACACCCGCTAGAATCAGCATGTACGATGCTCTTCTCGCTCCCGTGCCGTGGATCTCGCCGCAGAATCTCCGAAAAACATGAAGAACGGCAAGCGATACAGCCCGCTGTCCCGGTTCAACCTCTCGACGGCCTCAGCCACCGGGAAGAACAGACCGCCTCCCTTCTATCTGTCTTTACGGATGCAAGGGCACATAGTACACAACTGTATGGTGGACTCTGGTGCTTCCACGACTGTTATGCCGAGAGCCGTCTGTGACGAGATCGGGATGGAGTACACAAGGAGCAGCCAAGGCGTGCTGCAACTAGACGGCACCCCCGTCAAGACAGTTGGTGTCATTAAAGACATCCCTATTCGGCCGCATAAGGCTCTCGACATCGTGGTCATCCAAGAGGTCGTGGTTGTTGACCTGGCTCCCTACTTCGGCATGTGTCTCTCCCGGGAGTTCACCGCGAAGCTGGGCGGGTACCTGTCTCTAGACTACTCACACATGGAAGTGCCCTTCAAAGGAAGAAGAGTGAGAATCTTTAATGAGAAGCCTTCCACCTTCCTAGTAGAGAAGATACCCGGAGAAGAGTTGGACTGCATGGTCCAACTTGTCTGAGGAAGAACCGGTGACGGTAGAGCCGACGGAGCAAGCCCTCGAAGTGCTACAGCCTCGAAGATGAGTTCTCTTTGCGGGATTTCAATGCCGTAATTGAGACACAAGCAGGTCGTTACTCCATTGTACAGCCCGAGAGGCTTGACAAGTCAGCTGCAAAGGAAGTGGGACCTGCACCTGAGAAGCTGTGGAAGCTTTTCTTTGACGGCGCGCGATGCAAAAATGGCGCCGGTGCAAGGGTGCTTCTGGTTTCTCCAACCGGGATCCAGAAGGACTATACCTACAGGCTGGCCTCGGAGTTGCACTAACAACTCGGCGGAGTACGAAGCCCTGTGCTTGGGATTGCGAAAGGCGGAGAGGTCGGGGATTAAACACCTGCAGATCTTTGGAGATTCAGAGCTGGTGTGTCACCAGGTTACGAACAAGTGCGCCTCCAAAAAGCACTATCTCAAGGCGTACCGCAACCGGGTGTGGGACCTGATGGAGTCGTTTGACTCGTTGAATGTCAAGGCGATATCGCGTGAGAAAAACAAACACGCTGACATTCCGCGTCTCGTTGGAGCCAGTGCACGTTCCGGCCGACGACGTTGTCCGTAAACCGAAGCCGGTTCGCACTATTTACAGGCCTTCTGTGCCTGATAAGGACACCCACTGGCAGGTGTTCGATTGTGACGAGGAGATCGTCACATTTTTGGTAAATGAAGCATGTTCAATCGAGAGTAGAGACCCTGATGACGAGCAATATGAGGGGTTGATACAGCTTGAAAAATAATCATGTCCCAAAAGGACCGATTACATTGGAGAGTCTATTTGATCGTAATGACAGAGCTATATCTCATAGGATCAAAGTAGACCCGAAGCAGTATGCCGACCTGGAACTCGAACCTGGTAAAACCATCAAGGTCGGGACAGACTGCACTTCGGAGGAACTTGAGCGGATCAGATCACTGTGCCAAGAGTTCCCCGACATCGTGGCCTGGTGCTACGAGGATTTGAAGGGGTATGACAGAGATGTAATCCAGCATACCATTGAGCTAGAGGATGGCGCCAAGCCGTTCCGGCAGAAGCAGAGGGCCGTAAATCCAAAAATCGAGGCCATGATGAAAGCCGAGCTCCTGAAGATGCTCGAGGCCAAAATCATCTACCCCATCAAACATTCATCCTGGGTTGCGAATTTGGTGCCTGTGAGGAAGAAGAATGGCGACATCCGTCTCTGTGTCGATTTCATAAACCTGAATCAGGCCTCCCTCAAGGACCATTATCCGCTTCCCCAAATTGATCAAATTCTACACATCGTTGCCGGAGCCCGGAGATTCTCACTTCTAGATGGATTTTCCGGCTACAACCAGATTTGGGTCGTGGATGAGGACCAAGGATAAAACGGCGTTCACCACCAAATGGGGGACGTTCGCCTATCACCGCATGCCTTTCGGCTTATCCAATGCCGGTGCCACATTCCAAAGGGCCATGGACCTCGGCCTTCCGAGAGCCGCTCAATAAGATCATTGTCATCTACCTTGATGACATGACCGTTTTCTCTCACCAAAGAGGGGATCATGTTTCCCACCCGCGGCAAATATTTGAGAGGTGTCGAGAATTCGGCATTTCTATAAACCCGAAGAAGTCTGTCTTCGCGGTAAAAGAAGGTAAGCTGCTGGGACATGTCATCTCCGAGAAAGGCCTCGCCATTGACCCTGACAGAGCATAAGCCCTCCTTCGCTTGCCAGCCCCAATTGATAAAAAAGGGCTGCAGTCCTTCTTCGGTCCGATTAACTTCGTGCGGAAGTTCATCCCGGACTTCGCACAGTGATCAAGCCTATGGCCGAACCGCTGAAAAAAGATACAACTTACGAATGGACCGATGAGAGAGAGCAAGCCTTCGAGGAAATCAAGGCTCGAATTGCGCAAGCTCCGGTGTTGATAAACCCGGACTACTCCAAGGACTTCATCCTGTACGCGGTGGGAGAACCGGAAAGTTACGCCGCAGTCCTGACTCAAAAGGGAGACGATGGCGAGGAGCGCCCCATAGCGTTCCTGAGCCAAGTGATTCAGCCGCATGAAGAAAAGTACAACTTTATAGAGCGGCAGGTTCACGCTGTCATGAAATCGCTCCGGAAGTTCAGGCACTTTGTCTCCCATAGCAAAACGACCGTCTTTGTGATTCACCCGGACGTTCGAAGCTTCATCATACAAGGGGAGCCGGGTCACAAGAGAGCAGGATGGATTGCAAAAATCCAGGAGTTCGACATCGAAGTGCGGCCCACCAAGCTTATCAAAGGCCGAGCCTTGTGTCAGGAGCTGGCCCGAAGCGCTGTAGCCGGCATCTCCGCCTGTAAGTGGGAGGACACAAGGAACAAGCATCAACTCGGCCAACTCCTTATCGGAAGGGGAGTGACTGGACAGATGAACCGGTGAGATATTTCTGCACCGGAAGATGTCCAGATCACCCGAACGCCTCACAACGAAGGAGATTTCGGCTAGGTGCACTCAAGTACACTCTTCGCCCCGAGGGGCTTTACTTCAAAAATATTGACGGCATCCTGTTGCGTTGCATCAAGAAATCAGACCAGTCCAGGGTCCTCGGAGATTTTCATTCCGGGATGCCTGGAGGTCATCATTCTGCAAGGCCTACGGCCTTGAAAATAATTAGAGCCGGGTACTATTGGCCCACTCTATTTACGTACGCTTATGCGGTCCTGCTCCAAGTGTGATCAATGCCGTAGGTTTGTCGGCGTAAACAGAAAAGCACCCCCGCCCCTTCAACCGATTCAGAGCCGAGACTCCGTTCCAAAGAATGGGGTCTAGACTTCATTGGGGTGATTTCGCCTAATTCCTCTGCCGGACACAAGTTTATTCTTACAGCCCACCGATTACTTCACACGGTGGGCAGAGGCGATCCCAACCAAAAACGCGGACCAAGAAACGGTCATCGGGTTCCTTGAAAGCCTGATTACCCGCTTCGGGGTTCCAGAGTCAATTGTAACGGACAATGGTCCGGGGTTCGCAGGCGCTGTACTCACGGAGTACACTGGCAAACTTGGCATTTATCACAAAATGTCTTCTAATTACTACCCGCAGGGGAATGGCCTTGCTGAGTCTACTAACAAGAACCTCCTGAAGATCATCAGAAGGACCATTGAAAGGAACAAGCGGACTTGGCATTCACTTCTGAACCGGGCGCTGTGGGCGGACGTAGTTTCGTTCAAGACGTCCATTAAAACGTCCCCCTATGCGCTCGTCTATGGCAAAGAGGCTGTCATGCCATCTCACATTGAAATCCCCGCCTCTCGGATGTTGGACGAAGAGAGAAGCAGTGGAGATCCGATGGATGACAGATCGTGCCAACTCCCCGCAGCTTGGAGGAAGACAGGGAAAAGCATACCAGGCCTTCACCAAGCATGTTGAATCCACTCAAGGCTGGTTTGTGAAAGGCACCACTGCCCGAGTTTTTGAAATCGGGGACCTGGTGCTGAAGTGGGACTCATTAAAGGCGAAGCCGGGCAACCACGGAAAATTTGATGCCCTCTGGGAGGGCCCTTATCAGATCGCCCCGGTGAACCAGCTCAACGCTTACATACTTCGGGATATGGAGGGTCAGCTCCTACCTATTCCCGTTAACGGGTTCCATTTGAAAATATATCGTTGTTGAAGGTGTCCTAACGGGCCCTTCCTTGTAACATATTTCCCTTATGCTTTTTTAAAATTTCAGCATGTACAGTTTTTCAGCTTTCAGTTTTTCCAGTTTAATAAGCCCAAGTCGGACAGAAGGAGAAAGCTCTGACTTCGCGCCGAAGTCTGGTGTCGCCCCTGAAAAGAGCGAAGTTCGTAAAAGGAGACTGCCCAAGAAAACAGTAAAAATCTGCTAAGTCCGGGTGCGCAACCCGACTTCGCAGCGAAGTCGGGCTGCGCACCACCCAAAGGGCGCAGTTGGAGAAAGAGCATCAAAAGGGAGTTAACTGTTCGGACTGCGCTCACTTTCAAGGCGAAGTCTGACTTCGCGCAGTTTGGGCGAGCCCAAGTTTCGCGCGAAGCGTGAGATGCGCCCCGTTTTCCGGGCGCAACTCGGGTGGTTCACCAAAGAAAAGAGTAAAGGCTGCAGAAGGGCTAGGTGTGAGTTCGAACTGCGCCCGGTTTGCGGGCGAAGTTCGAGCTGCGCCCATCCAAGGGGCGCAGCTGGGAAGTGAAGGCAGCAAAGAAAATAAGCAAGTGTCGGTTCGGACTGCGCCCAATTTTGGGGCGAAGTCCGACTGCGCGGGCGAATTCGGATTGCGCCCAATTTTGGGGCGAAGTCCGATTGCGCCCTGTTTCCTGGGCGCAACTTGGATGGTTTATAAAAAATAAAAATAAAAAATTAATACTCCAAGTGTGGGCCCAGGGCGCAACGGCTGTGAAGATGGGTTTCCGAACCAAAAGGGTTTTGCCTTGAGCAGTGTGCCCGGATTGTGGCAGTGACGTCAGCCATGGCGCAGCGTTCAAAGTCAAATTTAATGATTGCGCAACCTTCAAGGAAAACGCAATCAAGGAGGCATGGCGCGGTAACCAGGGTACATCTTTCAAGACATTCTCCTGCGCAGGCACCTAAAAACATAACTTCTTCACAAGCCAGCCGACCTACCCCCTCCTTCGCACCATTAATGACGCCGTCATTATCATTAAAAGGGGGTCCGGTGCGCCCAGACATGCCAAATCGTGCATATTATTCCTGTGATTGCGAAATCTTCTGCAGACGTCCAGAGGTCATAATTATTGCTGTTTCAAAGGAATGGACAAAGGAAAGTTGCCAATGCCAGCTCAATCCAGCGAAGGGCGCGAAAGTGGAGATTTCCCGCAGTCAAATGCTTTCAGGAGTGAGACGCCGCGGGATCAAAAGTCAAAATCCCGGACAAAGAAAGTACAGCATGGGCAAGCCCCACCACCACCGGTTAATTACCTGTCTGGGTACAAGGACGGCTCGTTTTCCATGAGCCTTACTAAACTGCGGATAAATGTGGAAAATTGGGCAGATAAAGTTTCGCCCTCTCACCATTTCGGGGCTGCGTACAAGTCGAACCTTCATCGGTTCTTGTGCCCTCCCCGTCCACCTATGCCCGGAGCCGGTCGACATCATTGTCGACATTACAGTGCCAGCTACCCGGCAAATTTGCAACTCGCAGCGGAAAACCCTTGTTCGCACTCCGCAGAGAGACCGTCCGACCGGCCTTCGCCCCGGGTTGCAATATGACTCCAGAGCGATTGTTAAAAGGATAAATCTTGGCGAGCAAGCGGGGCGCTTTACGCATACAAAAAAGATGAGGGATTTCCTCAACTCGTAGCTGAACGCCCCGCCGCACCGGACAATGGCCAACCGGCCCCATACCCCCGGAAAGGTTTCAAAGCAAATACATATACACCATCCTCGGCGTGGGTCCTCGATTGCGACTCCGACGAGCCGGGTACGGCCGTACTCAGCCTAGCGCCGCGTAATGTCTCCTATGCGGAGAATCTTATGCACCAACAGCGCAGAAAAGTGGGAAGCGCCCGATCTTCTTCGATCGGGCGGATCGGCTTGCATACGCCATTCACTCCAACCTGGTGAAGCTACAGAAAAAGCAGTCAACTGAATTTCGATTCAGTTCCTTCTTGGCTTGGCTATGTTTGTATCACTTGCACTCCCGTATGCCGATCCCTAACCTGAAGAAGGTAAATGAGAAGGGAGAGCCACAACCCGTCTATGAATGGACGGATGACCTATACCGGAAAGGGTCTTATTACAAGTTCAACTTCAACTTTCTGGGCTTGGTCATGTCAGCCTTCAACGATGGTGAGATCCCTCGCCCCCGCAGGAAATGACAAACTATTTGCCGAATCACAAGCTCGGGGACGTTTTTAGACTGACGCAGGGATCGTGGTTAGAATCTACGGATTCAAGGGCAAGCCTCATCTGCTGCCCTACTGGTGCACGGATCATCGCTTTGGGATGGAGGTTGCGCGGCAGATGGATTACGTTGAAGAGGAGTTCGGCCAGGGAAAGAAAAAGGGCCATATCTTTCAATATCCTCTTTCCTGGGCGAACGTCGAAATATCAGAGATAGGACAGCATGTCTATCTCGAGCGGGAGCTCTTTGACATTGGCCTGATTCTGCCGCCGCAGTCGCTGGAAGTACGACCCATACGGGATAAGGGGAAAGTTTGCACATATCTGCCCCGGGCGGATATAATCGAAGACAGATGCGATGTGGTCCATGTTGACCTCGATTGGGAGATTGACTCGATGGAAGCATGGCCTCCGTGGCAGGAGTTTTACTGCGAGGAGGTAGCATATGACCCCGAGCGAAACCCGGACCACAAGTTCACTTCTCCGGGATTTAAGAAACTCATCACCAAGCCGCAGGCCTTAACTGGCCAAAAGAAAAAGTTGTTGAATGCTGGAAGATGAGGTGCCGCACGCAGCACGATAAATCCATCAGGAGGAATCTGGCCGTTGATGATGATTTTTCAGCTCTATATGACCAGCACATTGGCAGCTGGCGGCCTTTCGCATTCCGAGATTACGTTCCCCGAGGTCCCTTCGAGGGTTATAAAGGGGGGTCTTCCTCCCAACAGCTTGTACACTTTTACAACCGCCGCCATGGGCCCAGCAGATATCCAAGTGGACCCAATGCAGCCTGTTGCTTCCAAGGTGGTGCCCGAAAAGGCGCGAAAATCAGCCAAGTCAACGCCCGAGGTGACTCCTCAGGCACAAAAGACGCCAGCACCGCCAGCGACCGGACCGGCCGCGGCAGATCTTCTGCAAGTCAAACCCCGGTACAAGTTTACCGTGGGAACATCAGCGCCCGCTGCACCTACTTCATCTCCTTCTTCCAAACCAGCCATTGCTCCATAAGAGAAAAAGAGGAAGAGAGTTGATAGGGTCAGGCGACCTAGCCTGACGGTGCAGCAGTCAGTCGCAGAGCCGCAGCCGCGTCCAACCGCTCCGCAGGTTGTTTCTCTGGATAGTCCTGAGCCAGCCGCCGGAACCAGAACCGCAGACATTCATCCAAAGATCGGCTCAGGCGGAGCCCGCAGTACGTCCGCCGCCCCGCTCCCTCAGATCCCATCTGGCCCTACTCCGACTCCATCTCCCGCTCAATCCGAGCAAGCCGTGGCCGCATCTTCCTCCCCATCTCCACAGCCTTCTAGCGGCCACCATTCTTTCGACCAGTTTGCTCATGACCCCAGCGCTTCCCTATCCTTGAGTCAAACCCCAAACCCTTCACCCGTGGTTAGTGCTGAAGCCGCGCGTTCACCGTTACATCCATTGCCTCGCCCGCTTGAAACCCTTCCAAGCATCAACCGCTCCGCTCTCCGCTCCCCGGCCGCCCTCAAAAGCGGCCGTTCCTTCCAAAGTCCTTCCGGTTTTTCCTACTTCCTTGTTCGCAGGAGAGATGTCACAGCAGAACCCTAGGGTGGGGGAACCGGACTTCATGGATGATCTCCGTAACACGGACGATTTGCCTCTGGCAGCAAGAGCCGTAGAATATCCAATCTCTTTCCTCCAAAACTTGAAGCGGAGGAGACCTGAGGAGATTGCCGCCCTGGTAAAGCGCACCAAGTTTGACTTCGAGAGGAGAGTGCTCACGACAAAAAAGATAACTCCAAAAGTGAAGAAGCCTCTCCGGGAAATGACCAGGGCGGACTACGAGCTTCAGAGAAAGGAGAAGAGCTTTGACGATATCCACCCGCAATACGAGATTCATGGAATCCTTCGTAAAGCGGATAATCTCCTTGTCAAAAATCTGGAGGAACAGGAAGAGCTTTTCCGGTTGCAGGACAAAACAAGACAGCTTGAAGAGGACCTGTCTAGGTCCACTGAGCAGCTGGAATCGGCGCAGACGAGAAATAGATGAATTAAAAGCCCAGCTGGCCGCTTCTAAGCAAGAAGCCGCAACGGAAAAGCAGGCAGCCCTGGAGCAGATTTCTCAGCTCCAGGAGTCTTTGAAACAGGCGCAATCGCAATCTGCAGAGAAAGCATCTCAAGCGACGGTCTTTTCAAAGAGCAAAGTTAAGGAGATGCGGGCTGATCTGCTGCGGGGATGCAAGCCCCACATGAATAAAGCCATGTCTGTCCTGGATTTCGCATCCAGGATCCAAGAAGTTTCTGCCTAGGGAAAGCCTGTGGTAGAGGAGGCCGAACGCCAGGCGAAGCAATGGCCGGACCTGGCGATAAAACTTCAAGAACACGAGCGCAATGGCCTCCAATTCTCCCCCATGTCCTCATTCGCCGCAGAATGGGCAGATGCAAGGGTAACCTTGCATAAATATTTTAAGAAAACAGAAGAGGTGAGAGCTGCCAGACGAATGTCGGATGCATTCGAACATGAAAGAGACATTTGTATGGCTCCCCTTCACGCTCTCTCTGAACTAGGGTGCCCGAGCTATGTTGAGAATGGTGAGTTTCTCACCCATGAGCAGGTGAAAAAGAATTGGCTGTCCTTTGAGGCAGATACAGCTGAAATCGATAGCTGGACCGAGCCAATTCAAGAAAGTCGAGTCACCCAGATGGTGTCCAAGTGTCGCAAGATCAGCTCCTACTTCCAGGAGCCGGGAAAGAGATACCTCACCATCGACTTGCACACGGTCGCCGCATTCCACGCAGCGTTAGAAGAAGTTGCCGACCGCCGACCCTTCGAGCGTAAGCCCGGGGCCAAGCCCCAGTGCCGCATACAAGCGCATCTCGCGAGGCGTAGCCGACGCCGGAGAGCATTCGAAAGGCGAATCCGAGGAGGCACCTGCCGGAAGTGGATCTGAAGAACAGTTGCCGCGAGGGGAACGGCCAGAGCAGCAGAAGGCAGGGGAAGTAAGTTCCTCCGCACCCAATGGATGAAGGCATGGATTCTTTGCGCCGAGGCGAGCTCGACACCCCGCGAGCCGCCAAGAATGTTGTCACATTTTGCACGGGGTGCAATGTTTTCAATTTTTGTAAGAGAGCTGCTCTTCCCTTTCCCTCTTCCTCTCTTTCCCCTTCCTCTTCTCCCCCTTTCTCTCTCTTCCCTACATTCTCATTCTTCCCTCTTTCTCTTGAGCCCCTCAGTCAAATCTCAAAATGACAGCAGTTGCCCCGAAAAATGGCTAAGTGTCAGGGCGCAATCCGACTTCGCAGCAAGTCGGAGTGCGCCTCCAGCTTGGAGCGCAGCAGAATGCAAAGTGCGCAGTAGACAGTAAATCAGCCTAAGTTCTAAGTGTTCAGGCGCAATCCGACTTCGCAGCAGTCGGAGTGCGCCTTCTTTCGGGCGCACTAGGTAACAGTCGGAGAAAATGACTAAGTGTCGGGGCAACCACGACTTCGGGGGAGTGCGCCCTTTCCAGGGCGAAGTCCGTACGGCAGTAGAATCAGCTTTCACCGTGCAGCAACCCGACTTCGCAGCAGTCGGAGTGCGCCTTGACCGGTGCGCAGAGGGAGACAAACTCGTAATTTTGACTAAGGCATGAAAGGCCTCCCCAATCGCGTTGTTTTCACCTGCGCAACCCGACAGCGCTCTGATCCTGGGCGAAGTTGGATAACCGCCTTTCAAGGCAGACACGTGTCAAGCATTATCATCCGACAAGTGTCCAACTTTGGGATCCGAGCCGAGACGTGCCGAGCACAAGGACAAGCATGGGATGCACTACTTATGCCAGCTACCGCCTTTAAAGCTGATTGGAGGTTCTACCTGCTTCAGCTACCCGCATTCCTGCCGATGAGAAGTTCTACCTAACGCGCTGCCACGTATCTGTACAGCCTTCAGGGAGACCATGCTGCAAGTACAGTCCTGCCCGACAAAGGTCGCATCGCTAGCTCCGCGGCTGCTTTTGTCGCCTAATGTTTGACTGGGACTTTGTGCCCATAAATGTAATCGGGGGTTCTCAGGCTATAAATACCCACCACATTTTCATTGTAAAGTGGTGGAAGGGGAATGTCTGTTAGGGAACCATTGTAGCTGTGCTTCTGCCTTTTAATATAATACATACACTTGGTGCTGTTATACTGTTTTTATTTTGTATGCTGCCTCTCCTTGACATTTCTGCCTTACGTTTCCCTGTGTCATGGCTTGTTGATTCACTTCAGCATTTGGTGGTCGGTATGCCTAAGGTGCATAAATCGAGGATATATAGGGCAAACGTTAGTGGCAGTTTTCTGGTTATGTTTTGTGTTATAGTGTTGTTAGTAGTGGTGATTGATGCGTTGCCGTACCGTTAGTTCCTTGGAGGGAATGTCTGTTAGGGAACCATTGTAGCTGTGCTTCTGGCTCTTAACACAAAACATATACCTGGCTCTGTTCTACTGGCGAGTGACAACATCCATAGTGGTGTGTTATGGTTATATTGGTGTTAGTAGTGGTGATTGATGCGTTGTCGTACTGTTAGTTCCCCCCACCCAACTCCAATCTGATTTGGATTTCTTTTCGTACTTTTTATCTCTTTCCCTGCACTCTTATCTTGAACCTCAAAACCCCACAGGAAGCCGGCCTTCTCCGGAGATTGGCACGGAAGGCATTCCTTCCTTCCGGCCTTTCAATGTTGGTTTGCGGGTCCTAGGGCGCAATAACGACAAATCCTTTCCTCATGGCAGATTCGTAACCAACAGCTCCAAACCCTCAAGGGACTTCGAGGATTTTTGAGACTCACTAGGTATTACAGAAAGTTTGTGCAAAACTATGGAAAGATAGCAACTCCTTTAGCAGCCATGTTGAGAAAAAATTCATTTATTTGGTCAGAACCAGCGAAACAAGCTTTCAAGGAATTAAAACAAGCTATGACAACCACCCTAGTGCTTATAATGCCCCATTTTTCTAAACCTTTTGTAATTGAAAGTGATGCTTCTGCCAATGAAATCGGGGCAGTTTTGATGCAAGTAGGAAGACAATTAGCTTTCACCAATAGAGCACTATTGGGCAGGAATTTGGGCAAATCCACTTATGAAAAGGACATGCTAGTCATTTTATATGTTGTAATCATTGGCAGCCATATCTCATTGGACATCACTTTTCGAGTCTTAAGTATTTCTTAGAACCATAGTTTTCAAACTCGGACTCGACGAGGTCCCCTTGGGACTTGGCAAAAAAACTCGGCAAAAAGAAAAAATTAAAAAAAATACAAATTTTCATTGGAAAAAAAAGTTTTTTCATGCATATTACTTATTAGTATCTTCTAACACACTTACTCAACATTCAACATTATACAAATAAGAAATTAACAAGAGGAAGGGGCATATTCTTTCTTGTATTCATCAAAATGTTTACAATACAAAGTATACTCATGAGCTATGACAAAATACAAAATCAAATAGTAGTAGCACTAAGCAAATACAATCTCTCAAGAGTCAAACTATTTGGGAACTAATTTGCCCCTTGACCTAGAATAAGCTCTAAGTTCCCTCTGCAATGTGGATCCCTGTGCCTCTTCTCGTGCCCTTTGCTCTTCCTGTTCCCTCGCCACTAACTCCTCTGCTAGGTTTTCAAGTTCCTGCAAGGGGATGGTAGGATCATCTAGAGGTTGTGATGCGTGTCGTCAATTCTTCATCATTTAATCATTATGTTTGTCAATCCAGGGCAGTGTCCAAGGCTATATACGAAAGCAGAGATGAACAGTCTGAAGATTAGTTCATCTAAGTCATGGCTTTATTCATGGGACAGTTAGTGCTTGGGGGTATTTGTGTCTCCTTTTTAACTCCTAAAAACTGAAATTGAACTGCTAATTATCCTTGCAGAAATGAAATTGCAGAGATTCACACTGTTGCTGAAAAGAAAACTGAACTATTGCTACAGAATTTAAAATGACAGAATTGGAACTTAAGGATTTGAAGCATCACACCTTTCAGAAAATGAAATCTTAACACAGTAATGAAATTCAAAAGTTAATAAGCAAATATTGCAAAACTAGAACAAACTGAAATAACAAGAAATTCTCTGATGCAAATTGGAAATACAGACTAGAAATGTTGAAGCTGAAACAGAAAGTGTTATGCTATAAAATCTACTCTAGATGACTTAACTACGATGTATTAATTTGCCAAATGTTATATGCAATTTAACTCAACATTTAATGCAATAAGCTGTCAAAATCCTATTTATTTGCTGCAGCAAGAAATGAGAAGAATTCTGGCAAAATTAATCCTTCCCCTGGGCTTGGAAGTGGCCCTTGCTTCCTGAACCAGAAGAAGGTGAAAGTACCTATCCTAAACTACCAAAGCTTCACACTAAACTCAGAATGCCAACATAAATGATGAAACTGCACCTTTTATTAAATCTACAGTAGCATGACAGCAGTGCACGAGAAACCTGCAGAATACCGTTCTGCTACAGTATAATGCTACAACTCTTAAACTTCTGCTATTCTTTATCCTCTAGCTCCTATCTGCTCAACCAAACAGGAGCTATTTTATTTATACTAATGGGTTACAATATTGATAGGATTTTGTGCTGCTATGTAGGGCTGCTACAACTGTTGCAAAACTGTTTCCCAGAATGCAAGGATTTGTTCTGTTATTCCTTATCCATTCCTTCTGCTGGGCTTCATGCGTTGAGGGACAGGTGTTGGGAAGAATAAGGGTATCCCTTAAACAGTTGCAGCCACCGTTTACCACCCTTCTATTGCTGTTATAGCGCTTTTGACCAAAACTGTTCTTACTGCGTTCATTCCGGAGCTGCTCCGGAATATCAGGCAGGATAACAGAGTTTGTGTTAATTCATGCACCAAAGGGGCAAGAAAACAATTGTGACGGCGTGAATAGTCTCCATAATTGCCCAAAAGACTTATTCCATCCTTTGCACGAGCTGGAGTGGACCAATTCCAAGCCATGCTGTATATGTACAGTTGGCTAGAATTTGAATGGACAATTTCCTGTTTCTGCACAGTCAAACTGTTTTGAACAAGTTTTGGCGCCTTTTTGGTCATTTGAAATAGTTAGATGGTGGGGAAAGCTAATGAAATAAGCACATAACCAAATACATAGCAGCAGCTTAGTATTACAATCTTCAATTAAATGCAAAATCTACTAAATAATTCAGCTGAAACAAATTATAAAACACAGAAAAAAATAGTCAAAACAGGATACATGCACTTTAACATTTAAACATGCAAACACTATCATATAATGCATTTTATCACCAGATTAATATCAAAACATAACATAAGTTGTTCCAAATAGTTTTAAAAGTTATCAAAAGTAGTCTTTGTATGAGACAATTTTCTGCCTCATCAGGTTGCTCCTCCTCCACAATCCATTCAGAGGATGGATCAATCTAGTCTAGGTCAATGGCCTCATAATCAGAACTTGCTTTTTTTTTGTGGTGGAGTAGATTGTAATGCACAAACACAAGATCATCCAATTTCTCATGTTAATTTTTCCTCTTCTTAGAGTGATTGTGCTCAAAAACACTCCAAATGCGCTCACAACCTGAAGTGTTGCATGGCTCAAAAACACTCCAAATGCACTCACTTCAATGTGGATTGCAAAACGCTACAGGTTGGGCATATATGTCCTAAAGTCCTCCCACCATAAATCTAAAAAAAGCCAAGAAAAAAGAGAATTAATACTTCACAAGTTCACATGTAAAATTTGAAATTGAGATTAAAAGATAAAATAACTTACGTGGCAACAAAGCTGAACATTGTTTGGTGCATTCAGGGGATTTCAAAAGGACGCCCTCGCCTTTCTTATAAGATTGAAGCTCACCTTGTATCTTTGAACGAACTTTTGGATCAGCCACTAAGCGGTTAGTACATATCCTTAAGCCCGCCATCATCTCATATTTAGTACAAACTATTTTCCCAAAAAAGAATTGGGGATTAAGGAAGTATGTCGCTGCATGAAGAGGGCTATGAAGTTGGGTTGTCCAACGCCGATCAATGATTTCCCAAATGGGTCTGTATTTGTGTGGAAGATGGTTATAAAAAGAGGCAATTGCCTCTTTGACCCTTTCCATGGCCTTATGTCACGCCAAGTCGTACTATCTCCCTCCTCCTAGTGTACTACCTCATCACATTTAACACCCATGTATGATTGTAAATATATTTTGTCACCGTCCTCGCCTTCTGCACAACGTCCATCACCCAAGGTCTTCCAACAACAAATCAAGACAATAATTTGCACATGGGGTCCAAATAAGCATGGGATATCTCTCCTCCAATAGCTTCCTTGCTACCACATAAGCTGAAGCATTGTCCATGATGACCTAGACAACATTTTCAGCTCCCACCTCCTCCACTACATCACCCAACAACTGTGCAAGAAGAGTTGTGTTCTTCACATGGGCTGATGCATCTATTGATTTAAGGAATACGATGCCATCTAATGAAGCAACCAAAAAATTGAGCAGCGTCCTGCTCCTCCCATCTGTCCACCCATCTGACATAATAGTGCAGCCCTTTACCCTCCAAATTTCGCATTGCTCCTCAAGCAAAGTCTGAATATCCTACACAGACTCCTGAAGGAGAAGGCCCTTGAGGGCAACATAGGTGGGCGGCCTAAATCCTGAGCCGCATGCTATAATGGCATCTCCCATGCCTCGCTAGTATGAAAACCTTGCCACATTGAATGGCAAATCTGAAAAATACTGAAAAGAGGCTATTGTCTTCCTATCTGCCATGTGTCTCTCCTCATTCCACGCGGCCATACCCCGCAGCGTGGGTTGTGCCCTTGTCGTGGAACATGCTGCAAAAAAGGAGTCATCGGTGCCACTCCCAAGGTGTGCAACTGAGGGGCTGCCACTAGAGCCAGTGTGTTGTCTAATCTTGCCAAATGGCGATGGCCCAATTGTGCTACCTTTGTCTGTTGCACAAGGGGTGGATGTCATGGCCTCACTCTGTTTCCTTTTCAGCCCCTTCTTCTCACCATAATCAGCAAGATTTGCATTGCATTCTCGCTCAACTTTAGCGGGCACATGGTCCCAAGGTTTAACATTGTGATTCTTTTTCTTAGCTAAGTGATACTTGAGGCGGTTTATGCCTCCAATCATCCTCCTATTACAAAAATTGCAAGTTACGTCCCCCTTTTTGGACCCTTTTGTTCCATATCTCCAAATAGGATTTGTTTTTCCTATGCCTGCCATTATCCTGCACATGGATACATAAATAGTAAATACCTAAGTTTGTGGCCACTAATTTGTAAATCTCCCTTTCTAAGAATGTGCTAATAACTCATAACTCAAAGAGAATTTCATAAGACTAATAGAAAATTTAAGAAACCATATATGCAAAGAAAAAGGAAAAAAAGACTCATAGAGGAAGCCAAATATATGCCACACCTTTCAAACTTGGATGCAATCTAAGCACATGGAACATGGAAATTAAAAATAAAAATAAAAGAGAGAATACACTCATAGGGAAACAACACATAATAAAAACCAAAGTCTTAGAATTCATCCATGTCCAGCCTTAACTAAGACTCTAAGAGTAAATAATATCATATACAACAAATAATAGTTGTGGATATGGAAACCAAAAGCTAATAGTTTTGTTTTATAAATAAATAATATAATGATAAAATAAAATTTAATATACAAAGTTTAAAAACATTATTAAAATTTTACAAAACATTAAATAATAATAAACTTTACTAATTTCATTTTTATCTATCCTAAAATAAAAATAAATAATAATAAAACTTTAATTTTTATTTTTATTTATAGCTTAAATAAGTTTATAACGGTATAACGGTTAACCAATTGCCAAATGATCATAAATACTTTAATATGAGCCTATTTAATATGAACTACACACATTTTAATTTTTACCCCACTCTAGTTTTCACGGGAAAGAGACGAAATCACGATGTTAAACCTTTCTTAAACTTTATGTCTCTTTTTCATGTAAACTTTCTTACATAAGCAAAAAGAAAATAAATTTAGTCTCAAAGTGGTAGTTGGAGTGGTGTTGTAAAAAGCCTTGGGAGCTAAGGGACCATATGCCTCAGTCTTTTTTTCAATTACTGCCCTTTTAAAGCAGATTTTGTTCTGTTGCTTTTCAGAATTTCCTTCATATGTAATGGGCCTAGAGTAATATACAAGTTTACAAAAATATTAAAATATTTTAACCCTCAACATGTTACAGTTCAAGGTTACACAAGTATAAAAACAATATAAAAGTTATAAAATATATAATAATTAAACATCAAATTAATTATAAATATTTTTATTTAAACTTAAAAAATTTAATTGATTTGCATTATAATCTTAAATACATAAAATTTCAATAAATTTATTTTTAAAAATTAAATTTAAATTGAACATATTAAATTTTTATATAAAAACTTTATTTATTTTTTTATTAAAATAATTTTCCACTTTCGGACATAATATCCACATAAAACAGTCTTTTATCAAGCTACAGCTAGATTTGGGCCATAAGCTGATGACAACAGTAATGCGTCACATCTTTTAAGACTAATCTCACCTGTAAGACCCCCTAAAATATGAGTTTGTAAGAATTTTATGTTTCATTGTAAATTCTCTCCAATTATGTTCATTACATAATAATACAAAAAATATTCATACTTAAAATTTTAAAAAGTAATAACGTAGAGGAATCATCGCTTCTTCAGATTTTATGACAATCGGAATTCAGTCAGTGGTTCATCAATAATGTCGGCTTTCTACATACAAGTCATGGGCACGCCTTGTCGCACGCCTTGTCGATACGAATATATTCTACAACTCATAATATAAAACTATTCGAGTGTTATGTTAACTTACAATCTCTTTTATCAAGTAACATTTGCTCAATCTGTTAAATTCCTCAAAATTTGAGGAGACCAAAGTTCAAATCTTGCCAAAACCATACATGGATAGTATCCAAGCTTTGTTGCAATACCACTATATGGTGATGATATGATACAGGTGGGGCCCATTTCAATCCCATATAATCAATTGAAAAAAAAAACAACTTACAATCTCTTTTGATACGTCTATATCATTTGGCTGCGTCAAGAGCTAATTTAACCCGAGAAATTTAACATTCACATCCTTTACAGCTAAAATTTGTGGTTTTCAGATGTCATTTCTACCCGTGATATTTACAAATAATCCAAGGAAAGCATCCAAATTTTCCTGAAGTTTACATATTTAAGATTCACATTAATGTCCACCAAAAATCTATGTAAAGCATGAAAACATTCTGCGATTTTCACAGAAGGATAGGGTCAGATCAAACCTGGTCTATGGCTATCCACCGTCACAACGCCCCCAACTTCTTTTGCAACCTCCTTAGCTTCCAAAACGAATTTTCCCGTATTGTGAGAGTAATGCGCTGACCGTCGAGCCCCATATTAAGTTTTAACCTCATATTTTACCGTCACATTTCGGTTTTTATAATAAAATGCAATGTTAATATGTTATAAAGCACGTGGACTCGCAGAGAAAGTATTATAAAGTGAGCCGATGAGATTTTATTTTAAATTTAGGTTTTAAGTTTTCCTGGGCTAGCCGAGTCCCAACGTCAAGTCTCCGACCGAGTCCAAAAAAAAGAGTCCGAGTGGACTCGATACAACTAAGTATACTCGGACTTGGGACTCGGGCTGGGTCTGACAACAGAGCTTAAAACAACGGGTAGCCACACCCGAACAACAATGGTGGGCATCTAAATTGTTGGGCTATGATTATGAAATCACATATAAAAAAAGAAAGGGGAATATAGTGGTCGATGCATTATCCTAACAATATGAAGATCAGGGTATGCTAAATGTTATATCTACACCACTTCCTCAATGGACCAATAAGCTCAAAGAGGAAACAACTAAGGATTATAGTTTGCAAACTTTGATCCACAAACTCCAAGTAGAGCCCAACTCATGCCCTCGATAAGTTTGGGATGGTCAAGACTTGAGACATCATGATCGACTTGTTGTTCCTCAAAATTCACAAATGTGGGAATTCATCTTACAAGAAACACATGCATCACCAACAACGGGTCATTTTGGGTTTCTAAAAACCTATGAAAGGGTCAAATGTACTTTCTTTTGGAAAAGTATGAAAATAGATATTCAAACTTTTGTGGAAGAATGTGATAGGCGCCAAAGGATGAAAGGCAAAATTGTGTGTACCCCAGGATCCCTTCAGCCCTTTTCCAATTCCGAAACAGGTGTGAACAGACATTTCTATGGATTTCATTAAAGGGTTACCAAAATTTAGAGGAAAATTAATCATTCTGGTGGTAGTGGATCTTCTCACAAAGTATGCTCATTTTTTTTCCTTACCCCATCCCTACACAACGTCCATAATTGCTCAAATATTTTTCAATTCCATTTTTCGCCTTCATGGAATGCCCAAATCTATTATGTCAAATAGGGACCCTACTTTTACCAATCAATTTTGGCAGGAACTGTATAAGTTGCAGGGCACTCACCTTAAAATGAGTTTGGCCCATCACCCTCAAACTAATAGCCAAACAAAAATTGTTAACAAGTGCTTGGAAACATTCTTCATTGCTTTGCATTAGAACATCCTACATAATGGGCTAAATGGCTCCCTCTGGCCAAATGGTGGTATAATACTTCATTTCACACCGCTACCAAGATTACACCATTTGAAGTAATATACGGTATTCCTCCACCAACACCCTCCTCATACATTCCAGGAAGCCCCAAGGTTCAAGCCATAGATAGCACTCCCAGTCAACATGTAGCCATCCTCCGACAACTTAAGGCGAATCTTGAATTGGCCCAAAATTGTATGCGTCAGCAACTTGATCAACACCATTCTAAGCACAACTTTGAAGTGAGGGATATGGTCTTTCTCCGCCTACATCCCTACAAACAATCATCACTACAGCTCCGCAAATGCCAAAAACTTGCAGCCAAATTCTATGGTCCCTACCAAGTGTTACAACGGATCGGTTAAATAGCCTACGAATTGGCCCTTCCAACCACTTCCAAGATTCATCCAAACTTTCATGTCTCCTCCCTGAAGAAGGTTGTTGGCAACAACATACAGGTTCAATCCACATTACTAGAACTAGATGAAGAAGGATCCATCATTCTCGAGCCTAAACGAATTTTGGACTGAAGATCGTGCATGCTTCACAATTGTGTCATCAATGATGTTCTTGTGTAATGGTGGGGATTACAACTTGAAAATGCCACGTGGGAGTCCCTCCAACAACAACAACAACAACAGTTTCCTCATCTCCAACTTTGACGACCAAGATTTTTGAAGGGGTAGGGTATGTTAGAACCCCATCCTAACATTACTACATAATAACCCACTTTCTAACATGGGGAACCCATCCTAATAATATAATGTAACGTGTATGTGCCACTTGAGGTGCCTAGACAAGTGAGGCTAGTTAATGTAACTGTTATAAAGAATGTAATTGCTTGCTTTGTCGAAGATTCTAGCTTGCGTAACCACTTGCATGTGAAGTCGACCCTTGAGCGTTATGGTTAGGGTTATGAAGAGTCTTTAAAAAGGCAAGGGGGCATAGATGGATGTATCTCTTTTTGCATATTGAATCAAAGTTTTGTTTAGGAGGTTGCCCCCTCAAAGAGGCCTGCGATTTTGTATTGTGATTTTGTTGTGATTAATATAATGATGCAATTCCATTTCATATTACAATATTGTGTTCTTTCATGATTTACTGTTTTTATTGCAATATTTATGTGGATAAGCTTATTTTAATTGGAAGGTTCCTAACACTTTGTCAATGACCGAAGTTCATATAACATTTAATGATTGAGGAGTGATTTTAGGTGGCCAAAACTGAGATGTCCAAATCACTTGTGCCAAAGTGTGGTAGCTTCATCTACCTTGGTTGACAAAGCTTGGTTGTCTCGCTTTACAACAAGCAAGTTGAAACACTTGCCTATGCTAGTTGCACAAGCAATGATTATTGAACCTCTGAATTGTTCTCAAACAAGGTAGAGTTTCATTGCACCTACTTTGAAATTCAACTTGCAAATTGTGATCAAGCAACTAATTCACAAAGTACGTTCTTCATGAGGCCAGACACCTTAAGAACTTGAGTTAGGTGATAGGTATGAGCTCCAAGATGCAAACGAACATCACCAATACTAACAACAATGTATGTCGAATTTTCATCAAGAGTAACTTGCCCATGGTAAGATGAATGGTCAAGGCTCACAAACCCATCTGGCCTATCATGTGTCTAGTAGATCCTAAATCAACATACCAAACTATGCTTGATTTTGAAACAACATCAAGAGATTGAACGAAACATAGTCTTGTTTCTGTGTCAAAATCGACGTCCTCAGCTACATTGCCATGTTGGCAGTGAGGTGCATTCCTCTTTTGCCAATGAGAATTATTTTTCTTGCATCTTGATAAATTCTTTTGTTGGTTCCTGGAAGAACCTTGTGAGAATAGGTTGTACTTGCATTCTCCTAGTTTTCCACAAATGAAACATGTGATGTTGAAATGTGAACAATTTCTTTGTTCTTAATGGTGTTGTTGATTTTTCCCTTTGCTTTTTTGTTGGCTTTGGTGCTTGTTGGAAGATCCACCACCTTTCTTCAATTGCATTGGTTTCTTGCCTTTTTGATGAGTTACCAAAGCACTTTCATCTTCATTCTTAGTCCCTCAAATTGCTTCCTCCTATTGAAGCAAATTCACAAGAGTCTCAAAAGTAGGACTCTGATAGTTATCAAAATGTTGAATGCAGGTGGCAGTGCTTGCAGCACAATTGGAACAAGTACATCATCACTAATGGTTTCACTTAAAGCTTGTAGCGAGGCTTGCGATTTAGCAATTTTTCATACAAAGCCCTCCAACTTCTCACCACTCTTCATCTGAAAGCAATGCAATTGGCTCTGTAGGTGTAGAATTTGGTTTTAGTTCTTGAATTCAAACGTTGTATTGAGTTTATCCCATGCATCCTTGGTGGTTACTGCATCACAAATGTATGGCTAAATTTCATCAGTCATGTCGAACATTATGATCAATCGGGCTTTATGGTCGTTTTATCAAACTTTCTTTGTTCGTCACGGTCAGCAACATGCCTTTGCACAATGCCAGATACCTTTTCCCACAAATCTTCGAATTCAAGGTAAATCTTCAACATCATCTTCCATGCAAAATAGTTATCACCTTTAAACAACTAAGAATCAAGCAACGGTATCTTCGAATAGCCATGGCAATCTTCACAAAAATGGTCACATCTACTGGAACAACTTCGAAAAGAGCTTTCCAAGTAGTATATATACACTTATACTAGCAAAAAGAAAGATGCCTCAAATTGCAAGAAAACAAGGTCTCATTAAACAACAAACCAGGTATGGGTGATTGATGTCAATTTCCCTCCAAACAACAAAACCTCCAAAGAATATTCCAACCAAGGTTTCAATAGTCAAAAAAGTAAGGAGGGCAACGACTTCTCCACCTGCTTCCTTGACATAAACAATATCAAGTTAAAAAAAAATGACAAATTAATGTCCTCCCATCAAGCATGTGGGATGATCAAAATATGCTTTGTCTCCAATTAAACAATTGTGCACAACTAATGGCGATCACATCAACATCGAATGACATCATCTATCCAACCTCCAACATAATGATGACAACAACACTAGTCAAACGACCATTCAAAAAGTAATACCCGTCGTTCATCCTTCAATTGTACTATACAAGAAAACAGAAAGATTTTTAGATTTTTAGAACCAAGAATAATGTTTTTTGTTTGAATGATATCATGACAACGCTCTCCTTTCAATAGGTAATGACACTTCTTTTTGTAGTGGCTCTCAACACACCTTGGCTTCCATCAACAACAAGATGTCAAGTGCATCATTTGGAAAACTTCTCCCTTCAATGATGCCTAAAAATGTTTTAAAGTGCCTTCAGTTGCATCTCTCCAACACATCTCAAACCTCCGACAGTGGACGTCTCATATTATCATTGTAGCAACATCTCGAGTTTGACAAAATGTCTCAAATTGATTGTGTGCCTCAAATTGCACAGCATTTAGATCCTCACAGCCCATCAAATGAGAAACATCTCATGCTATCACGTCCAGTAAACATTGGAATTCCTTTACCCAAGATGACAAATTTGCTTCACTAATGGTATCAAAATTTTGGACAGCTCAACACTTCCTAACTTGGCTACATAGCTTCCTACATGTAGAAACAAATGTCCCAAGGATGCACATGTCTTCAACTCACGTGCTTTCACAATATCACCTTATTGCCATGTTCAACACAATGTCACGTGTCCCGACATACAACGTCAGATGGCCCTTTAGTCTTGTAAGAGGATGTTGGATCTCCTAATGACCTTCAAAAATAACTTCAAACAACCTAGTCAAAGCATCAATTGGCCTAGTCAATATCTTATGGCTCATTCAACTCTAGACGTCCTCCTAAGATCAATAGACGGCCTGAGACTAATGCAATTACTGATGACACATGATCATAGTTGACGGCCCTTCGACATTTCTTGGGACAACACTTTAAACTTAAGACAATTCATGCAAAGGTTTAAACAAAACACATAAAAAATATGTTAGATGATCTCCTGAGACAACCCACCATATTATGAGACAGCTACTTCTCTTGGGACATCCTGGTCAATTTCAAACAGCCCTTACACATTGCCTAGACAACTCTATATGTAACCATAATGGCCTTTAATCTTGTTGTTGCCTCCACACTTGAAGGCGCTTCACAATGAATGACTCTTACTTCAATTTCGTGGACTGCTCTTGTCAACATATGGCTAGATGGCCTTGACATGAACTCTCGACGGTCATTGCCTTCATGCCAAACATTCTCCACTTGGACGGTTTGTATGCAACTCATTCAACAAGTTTTGCATACTGAAACGACACTTCTCGCATCCAACAATGAGAATATCCACCACACAAATTCGACTAGAATAATCACTGAGGCTTCAAACCTACAAAAATAACAAACAAGAAAATGAAAAATGCAAAACCTATTCAAATGCAATCTCTTTGGCGTGAACTTTCTCCTTGCATCAAATCCAACAATTGTCACGTCTGCAACTTCTAGATTAGCCAAGGCAACACGCATGAACTTCAAGAGGTATCTTTGCTCTACAACAATGGTTCACCTTTGCGATGTCAAAGCTCTGATACCATACGTTAGAAACATAGATTGGTTGCAATCAAACTTTACATTGATGTGATAGAAGAATATAGACATGCATGATCATGAACGGAGAAGTCGAGAGTTACAACCAACTTTGCAACTACTCGTCACCGTATACATGAATACGTCATCAGGACATAATATTCATAACATGGTTCCCAAATGTGATCTAGAGAAACGAATCAGAATTTCAGAAAAAAACTCCCTTAAAATTGAAATAGCTTACCTTTGTGCTTTGAAGGATGATGTTATAAGCACTGCAGGATAAGTGACACCTTTCTGGATATTTTCATATGGAGAGAAAGCCATGATGCTTTCGAAGTCTTTAGGATTATCTGGATACCCAAACTCATCATAATCAATACGGCTTAGTGGTATAATTGGATCCACTAATGTGTTGACAGCATCTAAGAAAGGAACCTGCAAAACAAATAAAAAATGACAAAGTACACAAGGTCAAATTTCAGTACCCCTTTAACTTAAACATTAAACAAAGAAAAACAAAAAAAATTTAGACCAGAATGCTCTGAACATTTACCTTCAAAATTGCAGCACAAAATAAGTCTGGGCAGATATTTATAGCTGCACCAACTAAAAGCCCACCTGCACTATATCCCCAAGCAGCAAGCTTACTGCTGTGCACGTATTCCTCTTCAATGAGAAACTTGGCACAGGAAATATAGTCATAGACCGAGTTTAGCCTGTTTGATGCTTTGCCCTCAAGTTGCCAGCTCTTACCCATACCACCGCCACCCCTGTTAATGATGATCATTCATTATTAGAATGTCCCAAAGATATAGAATTATCTAGATGTACTTTCAACTTCTGAAGACAACAATAGTATCACATATCATAGTTTACGCATGTCCGTGCACAGATAATCATATGATAGAGAGGGAAGAATCATCAAGGAAATACACATAATCTGCACCATCTATTGCTAATGGAAAAAAAAATTAAATGGTGATGAACTTATCACACTAGCAAGATAACATCTCAAGATTTACATTTACATTTCACTTTTCAATTTCATAGTCATGTGGTGCTGCATAGGCAACAACTCGATGAAAACAATTCAGAAAAGAGGTCTAGGGATTGCGAAGATGGGGACACCACACAATCTTTCCTAAATTATTTCATCAACATAGAATGATCATTTTGAGCACTAGACACAGCTCTCAAACTAAGGTTTCAGTTATGTAATTAATTAATAACTTAATATATACTATTAGTTATAATAAGGGTCCGTTGTGTAGAATCATAATGGCACATAGCACAGGCACTAGATCACACTTACAACTACATATGTGACTTTTACTTACTCATTTCTTACTCTCAAGAAATCTTAGTTACACTTAACAATATATCCCTACCAAATAGCTAGAGATGCCAATGTTTGTGTAGTGCCCATGAGTAATGAACCTGTTACTGCAATACCTCAATACTCTGTTCATGACTTGGTACATTGACTGGGCCCTGTTGCCACATTTTGCACAGGGGTGCCATGTTTTTGGTTTCTGCAAGTGAGCTGCTCTTTCCTTCCCTCCTCCTCATTTTCCCTTTCTTCTTCTCTCCCTTTCTTCCTCTCCCTCACAGCTTCATTCCCTCTTCTTCTTTTCCCCCTTTCTTCCCCCAGTAAAACTTCAGCATCTAAGTGTTGGGGCGACACCCGACTTCGCAGCGAAGTCGGAGTGCGCCCTCAGTTGGAGCGCAATAGGTAACCCGTGCGCAACAGGACAGGAAGTGACCGAAAATTTGACTAAGTGTCAAAGGGCGACACCCGACTTCGCAGCGAAGTCGGAGTGCGCCCTCCTTCCTGGGCGCACTAGGGGAATGGCCTATCAGGAAAATGGCTAAGTGTCGGGGCGACACCCGACTTCGCAGCGAAGTCGGAGTGCGCCCCTGCTCCAGTGCGCAGTCCGTACAGCAGGAGAGAGCCAGCACCGGTGCGACACCCGACTTCGCAGCGAAGTCGGAGTGCGCCCTTTGACCGGTGCGCAGTTCGGTGAAGTCAACTCAGAAAACGCCAAGGCAAGAAGGCCTTCCAACTGCGTTGTTTTCCTCCTGCGCAGCCCGATAGCGCCCGAACCCCCGGCGAAGTTGGATAAACTGCCTTTCAAGGCAGACACATGTCACGCTTCAGCATCTGACAAGTGTCCACCTTCGGGATTCGAGCCAAGACTTGACCGCGCAAGGACAAAGCATGGGCTACACTACCGGCGCCAGTTGTCAACATTTAAAGCCGATGTGAAGTACCACCTGCCGCACCTACCCGCATTCCTGTTGACTGAAGACTTGTTCCAACGCGCTGCCACGTAGCTGTACCGCCTTCAGGGACACCATGCTGCAAGTACCGTCCGGCCCGACAGAAGTCAGCATCAGCAGCTCCTCAGCCGCTCGTGTCAACTATTGTCTTGTCTGGGACTCTGTGCCCATGAATGTAATCGGGGGAGTTTTGGGCTATAAATACCCACCACATTTTCAATGTAAGTGGTGGAAGGGGAATATATTGCTAGGGGACAATTGTAGCTGTGCGTTTGCCTCAAATACAGACATATACTTGGCTCTGCTTACTGTCTTTTATCTTGCATGTCGCCTCTCCTTGTCATTTCTGCCTCATGTTTCTTGTGTCATTGCTTGTTGTTGTACTGAACTCTGGACTCCAGCATTTGATGGCCAGGTATTCCTGGAATGCATAGATAGAGGATACATGGGATCGCTGATAGCTGTAGTTTCGATGTATGTTTGTAGATGAATGCTGTTAGTAGTGGTGATTGATTCGTCGCCGTGCTGCTTATTCCCCCCACCCAACTCCAATCACATTTGGAATTCCTTTCTGCACTTTTATCTCTTTTCGTACCTTTTATCTCTTTCCTGCACTCTTATCTTAACTCAACCCTCCATAGGAGCCGGCCTTCTCCGGAGATTGGCACGGAAGGCATTCCTTCCTCCCGGCCTTTCAATCTGGTGGGCGAATCTGGGCGCAATAACAACAAACCCTTTCCTCATGGCAGATTCGTAACCAACAGTTTCTCTGGCACGCCCGGTGGGACCAAGGTCCCATATTTCAAGAGTGAATTTCTAACCCGTCTCCACCTGGCACCACCAATTTCCTGGTCTTAACCGGTGGGACATGGAAGTTTCCCACCCCCAGACAGAATCGAAGTACTAGTGCTCGCTTCATTGCTGTTCAAAATCAGAGCACCTGGCGACTCTGCAAATTATCTGAACATACTCTGAGTCCGTGAAGACCGGTCCTAACGCCTTCATGCAAACGAGAAGGTGGCGAGCAAGGAATCCGGAGAACCAGCCTGACTTTTACGAACTTGACCTTGACGCTCCAGGCGAGCGCGTCAGGCTGGCTGATTACCAAGCTCGCGAAGAAGAAATCCAAGAAGCCGAGGCCGAAATCCAAGAAGTCGAAGCCGAGATTGAACAAGTTGAGGCCGAAGAAGAATCTACATCTTCGGATAGTTCCGATACTGAATACACTACCGGATCAGAAGCGGAAATGGCTGATCATCTGGATGAAGACGACCTCTTCCCGACGGTGGATTCTACGGGGCCCTTGGCCCTAGTCGGACAGCAAGCTGTGCCCCCTGCTGCCTTAAAGTCTATCCCTACGTATGACGGCTACGGCAAGACGGCGTATGAACACATCCAGGACATTCTTGCCCTGGCTGCGCTACACTCCATCACTGACGAAAGTGTGAAGACCCGTCTGCTGGCCCTTTCCCTAAGGGGAAAGCTTCTCTACTGGTGGAGATCACTGCCAGAGGGATCCATCACAGGGTGGCGACAGTTAGCCGGCAGACTCGTGAAAGGATGCAACGAGTCTGCTGATCCCTCTTCTTTGCTGCATCAGTTCCAAAGTATTCAGAGACACCCCCAAGAGGAGGTGTCAGACTTCAACATCAGGTTTGCGAGGTCTTGGAAACGAGTGCCTCGCGAACTCCGACCGTCAGCAGGACAGGCCGCCTACTACTACCTGAGATCTTTCAACTCAGACATTTGCCTGCTGCTGAAGGTTGCTAGAATCAACACGTTCCCTGCTCTGTACGAAGCTGCCCAGCAAGCTGAAATGGACATCATCTCCATCGGCAGGCTTCCGCACAGAGTGCAACCGCCCATCTACCCTGACTTTCCCCGATCGCAGTATCCTTCAGCTTCTGGTTCAGAGCCGTCCACTTCAGGACAGCAACCCCAGCAGCAATGGAATCCGGCGCCGGTCGTGAACCCTTACGGCCCGCCGCAAGTTCATTATCCGCCTCCCCGTCCTCCACGTTTTCCAGCGCTTCCTGCTCCTCCCCAACATGCACAATATTCCACTCCTCCTCCATTGGCTGCATTACCTCCCCCAGCTCAGCTGTCGCCGCCTCCTGACCACGATATTCAAAATCAAATCCTACAGGAGGTACGGGCTCTGGCCTCTGGCTATCATACCATGTCTAATGACATGACTGTCCTGAAAAAGAAGCAGGCCCAGATGGACCTAGCTCCAAGGAGGCCATATCCGCCCCCGACATTGACAAAGGATCGGCCCCCCGAGCAACATTTGCAACGGCGGCCCCCTCCGAGGAATGCTGCCATAGAGGATGAACCTGGTACTTCCGACCAGGTCAACTGGTGCACCACGTGCAACGACCCGCATGCCGAGGATGACTGTACACTGCATCAACACTACCTCCAGACCTTGGCCGGCAGCGCCATTGAGGACGAAGAGCTTTACATGATCCTGGGCGACGAAAGCAATTTCGCCGTTTCAGACGAAGTTCCAATGCCGCCGCCTGCCAAGGAAAACAAGAAGTCTGCCGAAGCTGCAGCCAAACCCCTAAAGGTGTACGCTAGAAGAGATAAGGCGCAACCTGAGGAGATACCGCCCTACAAGAGGCTGTGGCCCTACACAGCCAAAGACAAAACTCCTCCGACGAAGACTCCCGCAGTCAAGCCGCCCATAGCCAAAGCTCTTCCGGCTAAAGCTCCCGCTGCCCAGCCTCTAGCTGAAACAAAAGAACAAGCTCAGGAGAAGCTGAGGTATCCGTCTCTGACCAAGAGACAGAGAGTTGAGGCCACTCAACAATACCGGACAAAGTACGAGCCGGCGAAAGAAGCGGAAGGAGCAAGCACTTCGGGCTACAGTATAGTAGACGAGTCGAAGAGAACTCCCGCAAGAATCAGCATGTATGATGCTCTTCAGCTCCCAGGCCAGGTTGATCTGCTGCAAGAATCCCTGAAAATCATGAAGAATGGCAAGCAGATACAACCCGCTGTCCTGGTGCAACCCCTGACAGTCTCAGCCACTGGGAAGAACAGACCACCTCCCTTCTATCTGTCATTACGGATGCAAGGGTATATAGTACACAACTGCATGGTGGACTCTGGTGCTTCCACGACCGTAATGCCGAGAGCCGTCTGCGATGAAATCGGGATGGAGTACACAAGGAGCAGCCAAGGCGTGCTGCAACTAGACGGCACCCCTGTCAAGACAATCGGTGTCATAAAAGACATCCCTATTCGGCTGCACAAAGCCCTCGACATCGTGGTCATCCAGGAGGTTGTGGTCGTCGACTTGGAACCCTACTTCGGCATGTGTCTCTCTAGGGAGTTCACTGCGAAGTTAGGAGGATATCTCTCTCTGGACTACTCGCACATGGAAGTGCCCTTCAAAGGAAGGAGACTGAAGATTTTCAATGAAAAGCCTTCCACCTACTTAGTAGAGAAGATACCCAGAGAAGAGCCTGAGGATTGCATGGTTCAGCTGACGGAGGAAGAACTGGTGACAGTGGACATGACGGAGCAAGCTCTCGAGCAGCTGCAAGTAGAAGATGAATTCTCCTTGCGGGACTTCAACGCCGTGATTGAAACAGAGCAAGGTTGTTACACCATTGTTCAGCCTGAAAGAGTTGACAAGTCAGCAAAGAGAGAAGTGGGACCAGCACCTGAGAAGCTGTGGAAGCTTTTCTTTGACGGCGCACGATGCAAAAATGGCGCCGGTGCTGGAGTTCTTTTGGTTTCCCCAACCGGGATCCAGAAGGATTACACCTACAGGCTGGCTTGGAGCTGTACCAACAACGCGGCGGAGTACGAAGCCCTGTGCTTGGGATTGCGAAAGGCGGAGAGGTTGGGAATCAAACATCTGCAGATCTACGGAGATTCGGAGTTGGTGTGCCACCAGATCACGAATAAGTGCGCCTCCAAAAAGCACTATCTCAAGGCGTACCGAAATCGGGTCTGGGATCTGATGGAGTCTTTTGACTCGTTGAATGTCAAGGCTATTTCACGAGAGAAAAACAAGCATGCCGACATTCTGGCGTCCGTTGGAGCCAGGTACGTTCCGGCCGATGACACTGTCCAGAAGCCGAAGCCGGTCCGTACCATTTACAGGCCTTCTGTGCCTGATAAGGACACCCACTGGCAGGTGTTCAGTCGTGACGAGGAGATCGTCACATTTTTGGTAAATGAAGCCTGTTCAATCGAAGGTAGAGACCCTGATGACGAGCAATATGAGGGGTTGATACAACTGAAAAATAATCATGTCCCGAAAGGACTGATTACCCTAGAGAGTCTATTTGATCAGAATGACAGAGCCATATCTCATCGGATCAAAGTAGACCCGAAGCAGTATGCCGACCTAGAGCTGGAACCTGGTAAATCAATCAAGGTCGGGACAGATCGCACCACGGAGGAACTCGAGCAGATCAGATCATTATGTCAAGAGTTCCCTGACATAGTAGCCTGGAGCTACCAAGACTTGAAGGGGTATGACAGAGAAATAATCCAACGATACCATCGAGCTAGAAGATGGCGCCAAGCCATTCGAGCAAAAGCGAGAGGGCCGTCAATCCAAAAATCGAGGCCATGATGAAAGCCGAGCTCTTGAAGATGCTTGGAGGCCAAGATCATCTACCCCATCAAGCATTCATCCTAGGTTGCGAACTTGGTTCCTGTGAGGAAGAAGAACGGAGACATTCGTCTCTGCGTGGATTTCAGAAATCTAAATCAAGCCTCCCTCAAGGACCATTACCCGCTTCCCCGGATCGATCAGATCCTCCATATAGTTGCTGGAGCCCAGAGATTTTCCCCCTTTGACGGCTTTTCCGCTACAACCAGATATGGGTCAAGGATGAGGACCAAGCACAAGACGGCGTTCACCACCAAATGGGGAACGTTCGCCTACCGACGCATGCCATTCGGCTTATCCAATATTGGCGCCACATTCCAAAGAGCCATGGACCTGGCCTTCCGAGAGCTGCTTAACAAAGTGATCGTCATCTACTTGGATGACATGACCGTTTTCTCTCACAAGCGAGAAGATCATGTTCCCCACCTGCGGCAAATATTCGAAAGGTGTCGTGAATTCGGCATCTCCATAAACCCGAAGAAGTCTGTCTTCGCGGTGAAAGAAGGAAAGCTGCTGGGGCATGTCATCTCCGAGAAAGGCCTGGCTATAGATCCTGACAGAGCAGAGGCTCTCCTCCGCTTGCCCGCCCCAATCGATAAGAAAGGGCTACAGTCCTTCTTCGGCCAAATCAACTTCGTGCGGAAGTTCATACCGGACTTCGCACAGGTAATCAAGCCTATGGCCGAGTTGCTTAAAAAGAACACAGATTTTCTGTGGACTGAAGAGAGGGAGCGAGCCTTCGAAGAGATCAAAGCTCGCATTGCACAAGCACCGGTGTTGATCAACCCGGACTACTCCAAGGATTTCATCCTGTACGCGGTGGGAGAACCAGAGAGTTACGCCGCAGTCCTGACCCAAAAGGGAGAAGATGGCGAGGAGCGCCCCATAGCGTTCCTGAGCCAAGTGATCCAGCCGCACGAAGAGAAGTACAACTTTATAGAGCGGCAGGTACACGCTGTCATGAAATCTCTCCGTAAGTTCAGGCACTTTGTCTCCCAGAGCAAGATCACCGTCTTCGTGATCCACCCGGACGTTCGAAGCTTTATCATACAAGGAGAACCGGGTCACAAGAGGGCAGGATGGATTGCCAAAATCCAGGAGTTCGACATCGAAGTGCGGCCAACCAAGCTAGTCAGAGGCCGAGCCTTGTGCCAGGAGCTAGCCCGAAGTGCGGCAGCCGAGATATCCGCCTGCGAGTGGGAGGATCCAGCAACGCGCATCAACCTAGCCAACTCTTTACCCGAGGAATGCGACTGGACAGATGAACTGGTGAGGTATTTCGGCACCGGGAGATGTCCAGACCACATGAATGCCTCACAAAGAAGGAGGTTTCGGCTAGGTGCATTGAAGTACACTCTTCGCCCCGAGGGGCTTTACTTTAAAAACATTGACGGCATCCTGTTGCGGTGCGTCAGAAAAGCAGACCAGTCCAGGGTCCTCGGAGAATTTCATTCCGGGATGCCTGGAGGTCACCATTCTGCAAGGCCCACGGCCTTGAAAATAATCAGAGCTGGGTACTACTGGCCCACTCTGTTTACAGACGCTCATGTTGTCTGTAGCAAATGTGATCAATGCCAGAGATTTGCTGGCAGGAACAGAAAAGCACCCCTGCCCCTTCAACCGATCCAAGCCGAGACTCCGTTTCAGCAATGGGGTCTGGACTTCATCGGGGTGATTTCGCCGAACTCTGCAGCGGGCCACAAGTTTATCTTAACCGCCACCGATTACTTCACGCGGTGGGCAGAGGCGATCCCCACAAAGAACGCCGACCAAGAGACGGTCATCAGATTCCTCGAGAGCCTGATTACCCGTTTCGGGGTCCCCGAATCAATAGTAACGGACAATGGTCCAGGGTTCGCAGGCGCAGTACTCACGGAGTACACCAGCAAATTTGGCATCTATCACAAGATGTCTTCCAATTACTACCCGCAGGGGAACGGTCTCGCCGAGTCCACCAATAAGAATCTATTGAAGATCATTCGAAGGACGGTGGAGAATAACAAGAGGACTTGGCACCTACTCCTGGATCGGGCGCTATGGGCGGACAGAATTTCATTCAAGAAGTCCATCAAAACGTCCCCTTATGCGCTCGTGTATGGCAAAGAAGCTGTCTTGCCAACGCACATTGAGATACCCGCTCTCTGGATGCTTGACGAGGAAAGAAACAACGGGGATCCGGTAGAAGACAGACTTTGCCAGCTGCTGCAGTTGGAGGAAGACAGAGAGAAAGCGTACCAGGCCTTCACAAAACACGCTGAATCAACTCAAGGCTGGTTCGCAAAAGGCACCACAGCCCGAGTTTTCAAAATCGGGGACTTGGTGCTGAAGTGGGACTCGTTCAAGGCCAAACCCGGCAACCATGGAAAGTTTGATGCCCTCTGGGAGGGCCCCTATCAGATTGCCCGGGTAAACCAATTCAACGCATATGTGCTCCGGGACATGGAGGGACATCCTCTCCCCATTCCCGTCAACGGGTTTCACCTCAAATTGTACCACCACTGAAGGCGCCCGAAGGGGCCCTTCTTTGTACAGATTTCCCTTTTTGCATTTTAAAGTTTTCAGCATGTAAATATTTCAAGTTTTTCAGTTTTTAGTTTTCCAAGTAGCCCAAGTAGGTCCGAGGCAAATGCCTGACTTCGCAGCGAAGTCAGGCAACGCTCATCAAATGGGGCGAAGAAGGGAACAGAGCAGTTAAAAGGAGCTAAAAACGTCTAAGTCTAGCTGCCCAACCCGACTTCGCAGCGAAGTCGGGCTGCGCCCCTTCCAAAAGGCGCAGTTGGAAAGTAGACCACAAGGAAAGTGCTGTGTCAGGCCGCGCCCCTTTTTCGGGCGAAGTCGGACTGCGCCCGTTTTTGGGCGAAGTCCGAGTAGGTAAGCTGGCGAAAAAGATTGAAGTGTAAAACCCATGCTGCGCCCGTTTTTTGGGCGAAGTCCGACTTGCGCCCCTTTTTCGGGCGAAGTCGGACCGTGCCCCGGATTCTGAGCGAAGCACGAACGTCTCATCACGGACGGCGCCAAGTATGGGCCCGTTGCAAAGCCCGACACATGGCAAGGTGTGGTTAATTAATTGTAAAGTCTTTTGGAAAGTGTGCCCAATTGACGGCAGTGACGTCGGCTACGGCACATGGTTCAAGAGAGTTTAAATGATTGCGCGTTTACCTATGAAGATACATTTAAAGGGTAAGGCGCGCTGGGGCCAACGACTAATAGGAACGTTTTTCAAAAAAACGGGCCCGTGCGCAGCCGCCAAGATCATAACGTCGCCACCAACCCAAAGCAAACGGCCCTAACTTCCTCCCTCGCGCCATTAATGCTGGCAGTTGCTGTCTACAAGAAGGCCCTGACGCAGCCAGAAAATTCATGAGTTCAAAGCTGGCTCCCGGACTGCAGAGAATAAAACTGACAAGCTCTGAAGCTGCTGCTCCTATCTCTGATTCTTTTCAACAAGGATGGATAAGGGGAAAGCGCCCGTACAGGCACAATCTAGCGAAGATCCGCGCGAAGCTGAGGAATCTCCAGACTCCAGCGCCCATGAGAGCGCAGCGCCTCGAAAAGATAAAAAAGCAAAATCCAGAACGAAGAGGCGTGTAGCTGGTCAGACTCCGCCGCCGCCAATCAATCGTCTGTCCGGGTACAAAGATGGCGCATTCTCCATCAGTCTCACAAAGCTGCGTCTGACCATCGCAAAGTGGGTGGGTAAGGTTCCGCCTTCTCACCACCTCGGAGCCGCATATAATTCAAATCTTCACTGTTTCCTGTGCCCTCCGACACACTGGTGCCCGGAGCTGGTTGAAGTGATTGCTGAATATTACAAACCAGCTGCGCGGCAAGTCTGCGATAACAAAGGAAGAGTGTTGTTCACTCTCTTCCGAGAAAGCGTCCAGCCGGCGTTCGCCCCAGGGCTCCAATACAGCCCAGACGCAATTGTCAGAAGGGTGAGCATCGAAGAGCAGACCGGCAGATTTTTGCAGACGAAGCGGATGAGAGAGTTCCTTAACTCAGAGCTGAAGACTCCGCTAAATCCTGGACAGTGGCCGACTGGCCCCATACCGCTGGACCGATTTGAGAACAAATATATTTATATCATTCTGGCATGGGTCCTTGGCTGCGACTCAGACAGAGTGGTGCGGCCGTTTCAGCTGGCGATGGCCGAGTGCATCCTGCACGGGGAGTTCTACAACTCCACGGCGCAGAAGAGCGGGAAGCGCCCAATCTTCTACGATTGGGCGGACTGGTTGGCCTACGCGATTCATGCGAGCCTGGTAAGACTGCAGCAAAGGCAGTCTACGGAATTCCGGTTTTGCTCATTCCTCACATGGCTATGCCTGTACCATATGCATTACCGGATGAACGTCCCTAACCTGAGGAAAGCGAACGAGCAAGGAAAGCCACTCCCCGTGTACGAATGGACTGAGGCCCTGTACCGGAAGGGCTCGTTCTACGAGTTTAATGTTGGTTTTCTGGGCCAGGCAATGGGACTGTTCAGCCGTGGCGCGACTCGCCCACCAGCGGCTATGACAAAGCATCTGACAGACAACAAGCTTGGTGATACCTTTCGGCCGACTCAGGGCATTGTCGTCCGAATCTACGGATTCAAGGGGAAACCATGTCTGCTGCCCTACTTCTGCACGGACCATCAGTTTGGAATGGAGGTGGCGCGGCAAATGGACTACGTCGAAGAGGAATTTGGCCAAGGGAAGAAGAGAGGTCACATATTCAAATATCCTATGACCTGGGCCAATATTCAGGTCTTCGAAATCGGGCAGCACATTTACCTTGAGCAGGAGCTGCTGGAGATGGGCCTAATAATGCTGCCCCAGCGCTGGAAATATGACCCAATCGGGGTCCGGGGAAGGTTTACGCACATCTGTCCGAGACCTGAGATCATGCAAGAAAGAAGGAACTTGACAGGTGCAGATCTCTACTGGCGCATTCATTTGATGCAATCATGGCCACCGTGGCATGAATTTTACTGCGAAGAGGTCGCTTACGATCCTGAACGGAACCCGGACCACCGAATGGAGTCAGCGGGATTCAAGAAGTTCCTCGCTAAGGTGGCGCCGCTTAACTGGCATAAGGACAAAATCCTCGAATGCTGGAAAATGAGGTGTCGCACGCAACACGACAAATCTAGCCGGAGGAATCTTGCCGTTGATGATGAGTTTTCGGCATTATATGATCAACACGTCGACACGTGGCAGCCCTTCGAATTTCGCGTTTGCGTTCCCCGAGGCGCGAACATAAGGTATAAAAGGAGGGCTACCCCCAGTCATTGTCAACCCCGGCGACTTCCAGCATGACTCCTTCCAACAGTCAAGTGGGCCCGATGCAGCCCGTTGCTTCTGTGGCAGCGTCCGAAGTGGCGCAAGGTTCAGAGCGGTCAACTCCTGAGCTGGCCCCTCTATCAACAGAGAAGACGCTCACACCGCCAGCCAGCGGGCCAAGTGCGGCAGGAATCCTCCCAGCGCGACCCAGGTACAAATTTACCGTAGGGACATCAGCGCCTGCCGCCCCTCTATTGCCGCTCCCTTCTGGACCATCCACGGCGTCGGGAGAAAAGAAAAAGAAAAAGGTCGAAAGGGCCAAACAACCCAAGGAGCCGGTACAGCAGACACCTGCAGAACAGCCACAAGCAACAGCACCGGAGGTTGTCTCTTTAGACGACCCCGAACCGAAGTAGACATCCGAGCCGCAACCACCCCTTCAGCGTCGGCTCAGGCGGAGCCCGCGAGTACGTCCTCCGTGCCATTTGCCCAAGTCCATGACGGCCCTGCAAAAACCCCGACTCCCACTTCATCAGGGCAAGCCGTAGCCGCATCCTCCGCATCTCAAGCCACCCCGCCGTCCAGCGACTTTCACTCCTTTGACCAGTTTGCCCAGGACCCCAATGCTTTCCAATCCCTGGGACAAACCCAAGAGCCTTCACCCGCGGTCAGTGCTGAGGCCGCTACCTCATCTCCACATCCTTCGCCCCAGCCCACTGAAACCCTACCAGCACCGTCTAGCCAAACCCCTGTCACTCCTAGGACCCGGTCGCCCTCGAAGGCTACTACCCCCTCTGGTATCCCACCTACTTCATTGTTCGCGGGAAAAATGCCGCAGCAGGCCCAGGAGCTGGAAGATCTTGATTTCATGAGCATCACTGAGGACCGACCTCTGCGATAAGAGCCGCGGGGGGATCTGCCTCCTTTCTTCAAGGAGTTAAGCGCAGAAGGGCCGAAGGGATAGCTGCCCCGGTCAAACGCACAAAGTTTGACCTAAATCGGAGAGTGCTTACAACAGAAAAGCTGATTCCTAAGGTGAAAAAGCCTCTCCGTGATATGACCGAGGCAGACTACGAGCTTCAGACAAAGGAGAAGAACTTCGATGATATCAACGAAGAGTATGAGATCCGCGGTATTCGCCGCAGAACAGACAACCTCCTTGTCAAGCATCTCGAAACCCAGGAGGCGCTTTTCCAGCTGCAGAATACTTCCAGGCAGCTTGAAGAAGACTTGGCGAGGGCTACGGCCCAGTTGGGGTCAGCGCAGCAAGAAGTTGAAAATCTTAAGGCTCAGCTGGCCGCCGCTCAGCAAACAGCCGAACAAGAGAGAAAAGCAGCGCTGGAGCAGATTTCGCAACTGCAGGGTTCACTGAAACAGGCGCAATCGCAGCTAGCAGAGCAAGCATTACAAGCGGCGGCCTTTTCAAAGAGCAAGGCGAAGGAGATGCGCGCAAGTCTGCTACAAGGTTGCAAGCCCAACCTTGTCAAGTCCTTAACAGTTCTGGATTTCTTATCCAGAATTGAAGAAATATCTGCCCAGGGCAAGCCTGTGGTAGAGGAAGCCGAACACCAGGCGAGGCAATTGCTAGACCTGGCTATTAAACTTGAGGAAATAGAGCGCGATGGTTTCCGAATCTCCCCTATGTCCCGTCTTGCCTCAGAGTGGGCAAATGCAAGGGTAACCTTGCACACTTACTTCACCCGGACGGAAAGGATCAGAGCAGCCAGGCAAGCGCTGGACGCCTTAGAACAGGAAAGACAAATTCTCCTGGCTCCTTTTCGTATTTTGTCCGAGCATGGGTGTCCGAGCTATGTCAAAGATGACGAGCTCCTCACCCTTGAACAAGTAAAAGAGAACTGGCTGTCCTTCGAGGCAGATACAACTGAAATCGATAGCTGGACAGAGCCAGTTCAAGAAGCGCAGGTCACTCAAATGGTGGCTAAGTACTGCAAAATCAGCTCTTCTCTTGGGGAGTTGGGCAAAAGATTTCACACCATTGACCTGCACGCGGTCGCTGCATTCCATGCGATACTTAGAGAAATCAGCGACCCCTCTCCTTTCCAAGCCGCAGTCTGGGATCAAGCTAAGACTGTGGTCGAACGCATCAGCAAGCGAGAGGCTGGAAGCGGAGAACCTTCTGATTCAGAAGGCGAGACTGAGGAAGCAACTGGTGAAAGCGAAAACGAAGAAGAACAGTTGCCCCAAGGGAAGCGACCAGAGCAGCAAAAGACAAGGGAAGGAAGTTCCTCTGCACCCAAAGGATAAAGGCATGGTTCTTTGCGTCGAGGCGAGCTCAACACCCCGCGAGCCGCCAGGAATGTTGCCACATTTTGCACAGGGGTGCCATGTTTTTGGTTTCTGCAAGTGAGCTGCTCTTTCCTTCCCTCCTCATTTTCCCTTTCTTCTTCTCTCCCTTTCTTCCTCTCCCTCACAGCTTCATTCCCTCTTCTTCTTTTCCCCCTTTCTTCCCCCAGTAAAACTTCAGCATCTAAGTGTTGGGGCGACACCCGACTTCGCAGCGAAGTCGGAGTGCGCCCCTCAGTTGGAGCGCAGTAGGTAACCCGTGCGCAACAGGACAGGAAGTGACCGAAAATTTGACTAAGTGTCAAAGGGCGACACCCGACTTCGCAGCGAAGTCGGAGTGCGCCCTCCTTCCTGGGCGCACTAGGGGAATGGCCTATCAGGAAAATGGCTAAGTGCCGGGGCGACACCCGACTTCGCAGCGAAGTCGGAGTGCGCCCCTGCTCCAGTGCGCAGTCCGTACAGCAGGAGAGAGCCAGCACCGGTGCGACACCCGACTTCGCAGCGAAGTCGGAGTGCGCCCTTTGACCGGTGCGCAGTTCGGTGAAGTCAACTCAAAAAACGCCAAGGCAAGAAGGCCTTCCGACTGCGCTGTTTTCCTCCCCGCACAGCCCGATAGCGCCCGAACCCCCGGCGAGGTTGGACAAACTGCATCTCAAGGCAGACACATGTCACTCTTCAGCATCTGACAAGTGTCCACCTTCGGGATTCGAGCCAAGACTTGACCGCGCAAGGACAAAGCATGGGCTACACTACCGGCGCCAGTTGTCAACATTTAAAGCCGATGTGAAGTACCACCTGCCGCACCTACCCGCATTCCTGTTGACTGAAGACTTGTTCCAACGCGCTGCCACGTAGCTGTACCGCCTTCAGGGACACCATGCTGCAAGTACCGTCCGGCCCGACAAAACTCAGCATCAGCAGCTCCTCAGCCGCTCGTGTCAGCTATTGTCTTGTCTGGGACTCTGTGCCTATGAATGTAATCGGGGGGAGTTTTGGGCTATAAATACCCACCACATTTTCAATGTAAGTGGTGGAAGGGGAATATATTGCTAGGGGACAATTGTATCTGTGCGTTTGCCTCAAATACAGACATATACTTGGCTCTGCTTACTGTCTTTTATCTTGCATGCTGCCTCTCCTTGTCATTTCTGCCTCATGTTTCTTGTGTCATTGCTTGTTGTTGTACTCAACTCGGACTCCAAGCATTTGATGGCCAGGTATTCCTGGAATGCATAGATAGAGGATACATGGGATCGCTGATAGCTGTAGTTTCGATGTATGTTTGTAGATGAATGTTGTTAGTAGTGGTGATTGATTCGTCGCCGTGCTGCTTATTCCCCCCACCCAACTCCAATCACATTTGGAATTCCTTTCTGCACTTTTATCTCTTTCTGTACCTTTTATCTCTTTCCTGCACTCTTATCTTAACTCAACCCTCCATAGGAGCCGGCCTTCTCCGGAGATTGGCACGGAAGGCATTCCTTCCTCCCGGCCTTTCAATCTGGTGGGCGAATCTGGGCGCAATAACAACAAATCCTTTCCTCATGGCAGTTTCGTAACCAACAGGCCCATGTGATGTATATGGAAACATAGTTCGGATATAAAGCAGGGACAGTTTTTGTGTGTCACTTTAGGTCTACTCATGTTTGGTTCAGTTAGACGTAAGTTGAATTAGCTGACATTACCAATACAACTACTCAAGAGACAGGGGACTCCTTATGCATGCTCTGATATAATGCATCATCTCGATTAGAAATGTAATATATTGTATGCCATTGTGTCATTTTTTTCCCCCAGCTAAGGCAACTGAAAGTTATCTGTTTGCTTGGATGATTTTGCTAACTTGTGTTATTAATCATCAGAGCCCAGAATTTCAGTTCCAGCAGGGGGTGTTGCAAATCCAAGCAAAGTCCCCTAATGTTTTCTTGTAATTTCTCTGGCTACAAAAGTCAGAATTTTGAAATGTATACTCTGTGAACAGTTGCAGACTTTTCATAGTAGACCGATTCAAACTTTCACAGGAATGAAATTTACAATAGCACTCATGGTATGGTTCAAGACTCATTTAATGTTGATCATGTTCCTAATTTAGTCATGTAAAAATCTGGACTGTGGTGCTAGAACTTAGGCAACAGCACAATAAACATGAATTGCATGATCCAACATTTAGTATAGCTTGTGTCAATAACCATCAGGGCCCAGAGTTTGAGTTCTAGCAAGGGGTGTTGCAAACCTAAGTGAAAATTTGTACTAGTGTTTTTTATAAATTTTCTGGTTGCATAAGGAAGAATTTTGACATGATACTCTGTCAACAGTTCCAGATTTTTGTTAGTAGATTGATGCAAACTTTCAGAGGCTGCAATATGAAAATTCTGCAGTGATATAAATTTCTCATGCTGAAATTTACAATGAGACACCTGAAAATGTTTCAAAACTCATATAATGCTGATCATATTTCTAACAGATCATGTAAAAATCCAGACCATTACACAAAAACTAAGTGCACTTAAAGAAAAGCGACACTTGCATGATTCAACATTTCACATTACTTTTATTAATCACCAGGCCCCAGAATATAAGTTCCAGCAGAGGGGATGCTACAAATCTAAGTGAATAAGTATTCTAGTGTTTTCTTTTCTTTTCTTTTGTCCTTTCCCCTATACCTATAGAAGCAGAATCTTTGACATGTATATGAAAAGTTGCAAAACTTTTGACATTATACAAAAATTTGCAGAATTTTGATGGTAAACTGATAGAAACTTTCACACACTGCAATGCAAGAATTTGACAGTGTCATTAATTTCTCATGTTGAAATTTACAGTAGGACACACAAAATGTTTCAAAACTCATATAATGATGATCATTTTCCTATGGATCATGTAAAAGTCCAGACTGTGATACTAAAACACAGTGCACAGTGAGACTATAATTTGCATGTTACAACATTTTTCATAAGTTCTGTTGTTAATCATCAGGGCCCAGAATATCCGTTCCAGCAGGAGGTGTTGTAAATCTAAGGGATAAGTATTCTAATGTTTTTTCTACAACCTGTATGGCTACAAAGGGCCGAATTTTGACATGTATACTCTGTAAGCAGTTGCAGAACGGCCTCCCCAAACAACCGGGGGGCCCATACAACCCCTCCCTCTGGCTTGACGACCCAAGGGTCGTTTGGAGGTTTGTTGGCCTCTCTAAATGGTCCAAGAAGGGTCCAAATGGTCCTCTCCTCCTTGTTGGCATCCTATGGACCTTTGGGGCCTAGAAGGCCCCTTCAAATGGTTGAGCGGCTCTAATGGCCTGCCCCCTTGGTCAGCTCATCCCAAAAGGCTTGGGTGGCCATGTATGTGCCCCAAACAGCTTGGCGGGCCTGATAGCCCACCTAGAAAATCCAAGGTCTCGTTCAAAAACCATGGATGACCTACCCACATGGCCTAGGGAATTGGTCAATTCAATGCAAGGGTCTTTGACACCCCATCATGGTGCTACAATTTGAACACATTGCTGATATTCCACTTTTTCACTTACTAGTCTCCTTCGTCAGTTGAGACTCCAACTGAGCCTAATTGCTCTTATCCTCCTCTATCTACTCATTTGCCAATTGTTCAGTCCTCCCGATACTCTATCAAAGACGCTTCTGAGCGATCTTTCAACTTGTTCATGGCTTGTGCTCTCAACTCTATTATTTGGCAGACGGGCTTTACATAGTGGTTGACAAACCTCCATGTCGTCGTCCTTGGCACTTCATGACAATTGCAGTTAGGAACATGCAATAACTACCCATGGCAATTATTGTAACTACCACAATTTTTGTTCTGTGAGGTATACCATAGTGGTATGTCTTGGGGTTTTCATCTAAGAGGCCCAAGTTCAAAACCCAATACAAGGGGACCAGAGCCCCTTTGATAAACCCATGCTTTACCCTAAAATTTTAATCAAATGGCATTAGCTTAATTGGTTAGATTCCTCAACATTCAAGGATGGGACCCCGGTTTGAATCTTGCCAAGCAATACATGGATGATATCCAAGTTTTTTTGTAATACCATTACGTGGTGATGATGTAATATGGGTGGGGCACGTTTCAATCCCATATAACCAATTGAAAAAAAAAAAAACTACCCCAATTATTCGCTCTATGTATTCTTAACCCTAAGCTCCAACTAGCACTACTCTAGTCCTTGTTGCCACATTTTGTTCGGGGTTGAGAAAATTGAAAATTTTGAAACAGTCCGAGCAGACCTCCTTCCCCTGTCAATTTGCCAGTTTCGGTGCCTAAGATCCAGTTTTTAGGGCCAAGGACACCTCCCCGGAAGTTCCGGAGCAACCGAGCAAAATTTGAAAATTTGAAAAAATTTCTAAGTATGAGACCCGCCCTAGGTCGCTGCAGCCCGGGAGCGCTATGGAGCAAATCGGCCAGTTCCGGGCGCGTTGGAGCAGAGTCCGAGCAGCCAGGGGAAAAGGGGCTGAAAAACCCATGCAAAATCCTCCCTAGCGCGCTCTAAGTATGTGCGCTTTGGGGAAAATTTCCAACTCACGTGCGCTTTAGGGAGTATAAGAAAAAAAGTGATTAATTTGTCCTTTTGGCATAACTGAAAAAATCTCCCTAAAGCGCTAAAAAGCTGTGCGCTTTGGGGAAAATTTCCCGCTCACGTGCGCTTTAGGGAGTATAAGAAAAAAGTGATTAATTTGTCCTTTTTGCCTAAGTGAAAAAATCTCCCTAGAGCGCTAAAAGGCATGTGCGCTCTAGGGCAAAATTGCAAATTGGGAGCGCGTCAGGGTTAAAAGACATTTCACGAGCGCTCAAGGGCCGAAATTGCTGGCGCCTTCAAGAAGGAGAAAAATGACAAAATGAGCGCTCCAGGGAGGATTTCCGGCAGTTAGAAGATTTCAGGGTTTTGTGACAGCAGAGCGGCTCCCGAGGCGGAAAAGTTAGGGTTTTCAAGGACCGGGCCCGTTAAGGTACAGCCAAGGCCATGCTCAAGCAGCGGGGTGGGTGACCATTGAAGGCAACAGTGGCGGACATTCAAGACCGGATTACGCCGCACCCACCGCATTAACAGGCCATCCCCTTCCAGCTACCAAATCTGTCAGAAACCGTACCAGAATCAGGGAAGAGCATGCTGCGAGGACAGATATGGCCGACACCTACCCCGAGATGCATTTGGGTGCGGCCATACCGACATTAGTGTGTCGGATTCCATCAGACTCCGTCATTAAGCAAGTTGGGCCGGAGTAGTACTGGGATGGGTGACCTCCTGGGAAATCCCGATGTTGCACCCTTTTCTTTCCGACGACAAGGAAAAACACGCCGCAAGTACAACCAAGGACGAAAAGGGTCAAGCCTGGCAGCTTTTGCAGGCACCTTGGCAGCTTTTGCAGGTCTGGGTATCTGTGCCCGCATTGTAATCGGGCGGACTACATTGCTATAAATAGCAATTGATATCATTGTAATAGGGGGGGAACATTTTACTAGAGAGCGACTGTACTCAAATGTTTGCATCAATCTAAGGCATCCCTGGCTCCAATTCTATCTGTTCCTTTTATGCTGCCTGCTGCAGGTTTTTCTATTATATTCATTTATATTTCTGCTTGCTTTAACTCTGAATCTTGAATTGAGCATTGGAATTTTAGTGAATCTAAAATCCCTGTGGAGGATACGTAGGGAAGAGTAGTAGGGTTGGTTTATGGTGCATGTCTTAGGTTGATAGTTGTTAGTTTGGGTGCCAGTTCGTAATCGTGCTGCTTGTTCTTCCCCAGGGGAGGAAGAACCTTTTGCTAGAGAGTTGCTGTAATCAAACGTTTGCTTCAAATACAAAGCATCCTTGGCTTTGACTCTTGTCTCTTTCTTTTATGCTGCCTTCTATAGGTATTTCTGCTTCATGTTCATTTATATTTCTGCTTGCTGTAATTCTGCACTCTGGATTAGGGCATTGGGAATTAAGTGAATCTGGAACCCTAGTTGAAGGATACATAGGAAGGAGTCACAGTGTTAGTTTTTGTTACATGCCTTGTTTTGATTGTTGTTAGTTTGGTTATTAGTTAGTAATCGTGTTGCTTGTTCTTTCCCCACTGATATTGCCTACCATTTACATCTCTTTCCTGTTCCCTTATCTTTTTCAATCTCTTTCCAGTTCCCTTCACCTTTTTAATCTCTTTCCTGCACCCTTATCTAAAACCCCCCAAGTAGGTTAGGAAAGGAGTCGGCCTTCTCCGGAGATCGGCACGGGGGGCATCCCTTCCTCCCGGCCTTTCAATGTTGGTCTGCGGGTCTAGGGCGCATTGATACACCAAGTCCTTCCTAAGAGGCGGATTCGTGGCCAACAGTTTTGGCACGCCCGGTGGGACTCGAAGTCTCCATATTTTAAGGAAGCCCGAGTTTGGTGAATCTCTGGCTTGCCTTCATCTAGCAAAATCACCTGGCGACTCTGACGGAGCCGAAGATCCAGATTTCTTGATTGCAGGCGCCTTTTTTTAAGCTAATAGAATATACCCCGGAGGAATCAAGGTTTGGTGAGCAGCATTGACCTCACAAGCGGAGAGATGAATGTTCACCAACAATCTCCATATTTTAAGGAAGCCCGAGTTTGGTGAATCTCTGGCTTGCCTTCATCTGGAAAAATCACCTGGCGACTCTGACGGAGCCAAAGATCCAGATTTCTTGATCGCAGGCACCTTTTTTTAAGCAAATCGAAGATACCCCGAAGGAATCAAGGTTTGGTGAGCAGCCTTGACCTCACAAGCGGAGAGATGAATGTTCACCAACAGTCTCCATATTTTAAAGAAGCCCGAGTTTGGTGAATCTCTAGCTTGCCTTCATCTGGAAAAATCACCTGGCGACTCTGACTGAGCTGGAATATGGAAGCCCGAGTTGGTGAATCTCTGGCTTGCTTTCATCTGGCAAAATCATCATGGCAAGCCCCTCATACTATGCAAAGACCTAGAATGCAGCTGTGTGGAGCTCAAGAGCCAGATCTCGTCCAAGGCCAACGGTGGGAATATGCAAACACCACCCAAGCGATGAATAATTTGGTTGCTTGCAGTTTCTATCAGGAGACGGGGCAAGAGGAGGAACAAAATCCAGTGGCAAATTCTGAGTACAAAGAGGGCACATTTTTGCACCCTTTTTGTGTCCCAGGGCATAGCATGAAAGCATTTAGCCAAAGGCCAATAAGCATGCCTCACCAGGAGGCTGATCCTGAGGAGACCCCGACAGAAGGCCTATCGCCGGAAAGCACCTGCTATCGCATCAAGGAGTTGGAGGAACCCGTGCTCGAGAGCCCACAGGCAGTGGACTCTCTAAAGTGGTGGTATTAGCTCCAACCATCACCGCAACCAGTACCCGAAGAGGGCTCTCGTGTGGCAAATTTCCTTGCCACATTGTTAATCAATTGTATGGGTACCGGCATGAAGCATAACCTGCCACGTTGCACCTTCTTCACAATTTGGCAAACTTTGGGAGGCCAACCGGATTTCAAATATCGACTAAAGTACAATCAGATCTGGTCCGGACACTGCAGATTCACCGGATAGGCACCCAAAGCTAGGTTTGTGGTGGCGGCATGCCAATCATGTCGCAAAATTTTGTGTAAATAATGTAAATAGACCGGCTAATAAGTAAAGTTTCAGTTGTTTTCTTAGTTTAGTTCGCGGTTTTTTTTAGAAGGCCAGGGAGACCAATCTGAAGCAAAAGGGGAAGAGGTTGGAGGAAGAGCCCTTAGTCACAACAGACGGTCAGAGGAGAACAACGAGGCCTTGACTCCGTTGCCCAATGGATAAAGGCTTGGGATCTTTGCATTGAGGCGAGCTCAATACCCCGCGAGCCGCCAGGAATGTTGCCACATTTTGTTCGGGGTTGAGAAATTTGAAAAATTTGAAAAAGTCCGAGCAGACCTCCTTCCCCTGTCAATTTGCCAGTTTCGGTGCCTAAGATCCAGTTTTTAGGGCCAAGGACACCTCCCCGGAAGTTCCGGAGCAACCGGGCAAAATTTGAAAATTTGAAAAAAATTCTAAGTATGAGACCCGCCCTAGGTCGTTGCAGCCCGGGAGCGCTATGGAGCAAATCGGCCAGTTCAGGGCGCGTTGGAGCAGATTCCGAGCAGCTAGGGCGAAAAGGGGCTGAAAAACCCTAAGTATGCAAAATCCTCCCTAGCGCGCTCTAAGTATGTGCGCTTTGGGGAAAATTTCCCACTCACGTGCGCTTTAGGGAGTATAAGAAAAAAGTGATTAATTTGTCCTTTTTGCCTAAGTGAAAAAATCTCCCTAGAGCGCTAAAAAGCATGTGCGCTTTGGGGAAAATTTCCCACTCACGTGCGCTTTAGGGAGTATAAGAAAAAAGTGATTAATTTGTCCTTTTTGCCTAAGTGAAAAAATCTCCCTGCAACGCTAAAAGGCAGGTGCGCTCTAGGGCAAAATTGCAAATTGGGAGCGCGTCAGGGTTAAAAGACATTTCACGAGCGCTCAAGGGCCGAAATTGTTGGCGCCTTCAAGAAGGAGAAAAAGGACAAAATAAGTGCTCCAATGAGGTTTTCCGACAGTTAGAAGATTTCAGGGTTTTGTGACAGCAGAGCGGCTCCCAAGGCGGAAAAGTTACGGTCTTCAAGGACCGGGCCCATTAAGGTATAGCCAAGGCCATGCACAAGCAGCGGGGTGGGTGACCATTGAAGGCAACAGTGGCGGACATTCAAGACCCGATTACGCCGCACCCACCGCATTAACAGGCCATTCCCTTACAGCTACCAAATTTGTCAGAAACCGTACCAAAATCAGGGAAGAGCATGCTGCGAGGACAGATATGGCTGACACCCCGAGATGCATTTGGGTGCGGCCATACCGACATTAGTGTGCCGAATTCCATCAGACTCCGTCATTAAGCAAGTTGGGCCGAAGTATTACTGGGATGGGTGACCTCCTGGGAAGTCCCGGTGTTGCACCCTTTTCTTTCCGACGACAAGGAAAAACACGCCGTAGGTACAGCCAAGGACGAAAAGGGTCAAGCCTGGCAGCTTTTGCAGGTCTAGGTATCTGTGCCCGCATTGTAATCGAGGGGTCTGCACTGCTATAAATAGCAGTTGATATCATTGTAATAGGGGGGGAACATTTTTCTAGAGAGCGACTGTACTCAAATGTTTGCATCAATCTAAGGCATCCCTGGCTCCAATTCTGTCTCTTCCTTTTATGCTGCCTGCTGCAGGTTTTTCTGTTATATTCATTTATATTTCTGCTTGCTTTAACTCTGAATCCTGAATTGAGCATTGGAAGTTAAGTGAATCTGAAATCCCTGTGGAGGATACGTAGGGAAGAGTAGTAGGGTTGGTTTATGGTGCATGTCTTAGGTTGATAGTTGTTAGTTTGGGTGCCAGTTTGTAATCGTGTTGCTTGATCTTCCCCCAGGGGAGGAAGAACCTTTTGCTAGAGAGTTGCTATAATCAAACGTTTGCTTCAAATACAAAGCATCCTTGGCTCTGACTCTTGTCTCTTTCTTTTATGTTGCCTTCTGCAAGTATTTCTGCTTCATGTTCATTTATATTTCTGCTTGCTGTAATTCTGCACTCTGGATTAGGGCATTGGGAATTAAGTGAATCTGGAATCCTGGTTGAAGGATACATAGGAAGGAGTCACAGTGTTAGTTTTTGTTACATGCCTTGTTTCGATTGTTGTTAGTCTGGTTATTAGTTAGTAATCGTGTTGCTTGTTCTTTCCCCGCTGATATTGCCTACCATTTACATCTCTTTCCTGTTCCCTTATCTTTTTCAATCTCTTTCCAATTCCCTTCACCTTTTTAATCTCTTTCCTGCACCCTTATCTAAAACCCCGCAAGTAGGTTAGGAAAGGAGTCGGCCTTCTCCAGAGATCGGCACGGGGGGCATCCCTTCCTCCCGACATTTCAATGTTGGTCTGCGGGTCTAGGGCGCATTGATACACCAAGTCCTTCCCAGGAGGCGGATTCGTGGCCAACAGTCCTCTTCTTCACTACTCTAGCTCATCAAGGTTATGCTAGTACTCTCCATCAATGACCAATGCATTCCACTATTTGGTGAATGGCCACCATGCAAGGGGTTATTTGGCAGCTCCCTTCTTGGCTTGTTGCTACCGCCATTTATAAAGTTATTTGGCACTTCTCACACATCTATCCATCCTACTTCAACGCTTGTTGATTCTTCCAAACCCTCGCTCACCAAACTACTCATCAAATTCCGTCTTGGAAAATTGTTCACAGAACTGTTGCTCGCTTGATTCCTTGTCGAATTACTGCTCCCCAAACTACCACTCACCAGATTGCTCGCCAAATTGCTCTCCAAACTCCTCAAACTTCCACGACAAGCTTACATCTTCCCTTTAAAGTTTTGGTTTCACTTCGTCAAAACCCTCACTCGTGCCTTTTGACACTCATCACTTCAACTTTGGGCTAGACAACCTGGGTCCCAACTCAAATGGCCTATGCCTAGATAGCCCAAGTCCTGATAGTTGAGATCTAGGCCCAAACGACCAAAGTCTAGATGGCCAAACGACCCTATCATACGATCAAATTCCAAACAACCTCCCTCTTTATCTTTTGCATCGCTCACTTCGCCATCAACATCCAACACTTGGTGAATTTCTCCTCTAGCGACTTCCACACATCGTTCTTCCTAGTTTGGACTGAGTTGCACAGTCACCACATAATCCAGCACCTGCACAATTCCACCCAATTGCATAGTTCCAAGTTTTCAACCACATGCACTATCTCAACTAGTTGTGTAATTGTTAGGTACCCAAGATATGTACTTAATAATTTAATATTGTATTGTATAATGGTATGAGCCATAAATTAATTATTGAGTAAGGAAGGCCACATGTCAAATTATAAATAGGTATGTCATATAATCATATATGTAACCGTTGGGAAATATTGTCATATGTAACCGCAAGGAATATTGTCATATCATTATGCACTTTGTAACTCATGGAAGGTGAACCACCACATGGGTGATCTTGTAACTCATGGAAGGTGAACCATCACACTCTTATATAAAGAGAGATGTACCCCCATTGTAAAAGTTATCTATGAAGTATTCTTGTAGAAGTCTTGGCTCGTGGAGTTGAAGATCTTGTGGAGTGGATTCCTTACAAAAGGAGCATTGTATGGTGTTGCCCTACCTCAAGGGTATTATCAATCTCTATTTTGTTGTGTGGAATTTATTGTGCAATTTATTTATGGATGCATGTTTGATATTTTGAATGATTTATGGTTATGAGAAGAGAGGTTCACAATAGTAATCTCCACCTCTTCGATTGTAATCATCAAGTTGTGACTCTTCTCTAGCTCTTCTAGCCCTCTAGACATCATCGGCTTGTCTCACAATACTTTCACATCCACGTGCGAAGTGTCTCGACAAATGGCATTGCCAACATAGCACAATGGTTTTGCCCTCAATATCATACTCAATTCGATGTCTTTCAGTTCTTTTGCAATTGTCACAAACTACACCACCAGGGGCATCCCTCCTTGGTATAGTCTCTCTTTGTGTTGCACATACCTGCAATGATGATTTCATGTCTATACATGCGTTCTCCACATTGCACTCATCCTCAATGTCATCACTCTTCTCTTCAAAGTCACTCTCTCCATTGACTTCTCAACGCTAATACTTGGATGATGCACTCAAATCACCCTCTAACCTACTCTCATTCTCAAACTTATCACTCTCCCTGTCAAAGTCACTTTCATCTTCAAGTAGCTCTCATCCTCATTAATATGGCCACAACATTTTAATGACATCTTTACATCGCTTTCCAAGTTCAAGGCCTACTCAAAGGCCTTTTGATATGACATCAAAGGGACCATCCTAATCTTCTTTTAGTACACAAGAAGGCCCTCCACAAACCACCTTTTCTTCAATGTGCCTGATAGATCCTCCTCCAAAACGCGTAAACAACCTACCCAATCTTCAATTGTGGGATTGAACAAACTCTCTCACCTTGTTCCATTCTTTAAAGTTCAGTAATAACCTCATCATCATTGTGGAACGGCTAAAATTCCTTCACAAATGCTTCGCACAACTCTTCCCAAGTTTGGTATTTGACCTCTAGCAATCTCATGTACTAGTCCATTGTGATTCCATGAAATATCACAAAGAATAACCTCCTCCAATCTGCTTCATTCTTCTACTTGTTGGCCTTCCACATCATGAGACTGATTTTCCAATGCCTAACTAGGTCTTCTATTTCATCACGCATGGGACACTCATGAAATATGCCAAAATTGGTTGTTGTCATGACAAGTTGATTTGGCATAGGTAACAATTGTTTGTGTGCCTTACTCTCACCAAACACACCGTTGGATGCACCACATTGCAATTGCCCTTGTGACGGACTCCCGCCTTGCGCACCATGAAATGTGTCAAACTACAGTTGCTTCGATGTCAAACTCCCATCTTGCTCATCGTCAAGCACACCAAATTGCAGTTTCTCTAGAGTCAGACTCATCTCGTGCATTATCAAACACACCATCTTCCATTTGCTCTGATGTCCTTCTCTCATCTCACTCACCATCGGACACACAAACTTGCAATTGCTCTAATGCTAAACATTTGTCATGTATATTGTCTATCACACAACTTGCTCCAACCACTATCAGCCTTTCCCACCAAACCAAGTTTTCTTCTTTGTCAAACTTGTCATCTCCTTTATCACATTGAACATTGTTGGTGTGAACTTCACTTGCACGCAAGTCTTTACCTATGCAAACATCATCCTCACACCCTTCGTCACAGACACCTCCGTCGACATGACCTCTATCGTCTCGCATACCTTCGTAACAGACACTGTCAATTGCAGGAACGTATTCTCCCGCGTGCATGTTACCATGCAAGTCACCAAACACTTGTTCATTTGCACACACACTTCTTCGTCACCACACACATCTTCGTGAACATCTTCACTTGCACAAACTTCTTCATCAACTTGCACACCTTCGTCAGTGTGCACTTCTGTGCCGATGCACACATCTTCACGTGTACAAACTTCTTTGTTTGTGTACACATCTACTTCATGCGCAAACACCCACCTATCACCTTTGTGTTGGAACAATTGTGCATCTCCCTCATGCATGGACACTCATACATATCTCCTTCGTGTGCAAACACTTGCACATCCACTTGCTCTTCTCATTTGTTCGCGTACACTTGCGCATCCACTTGTGCATCTTCTTAGCACATCGGTCCTTTGTCAACATCAACAAACAAGTTAACGTCTTCTATTGCAACCTCCAATATTCCCTCATCCCAAGGGAAACTGCATCACTCAATTGGATGCACTTTAATCATCCCATCATTGCATACCTTCTCAAGAATCCCAACTCCATGTCGCCAAACTTGACCCAACTTTGAAAAAGCAACGATGACAAAATGTAAAGAAATGGAATGCAACACACTGCACTACAATTCCATTACCACTTATATAAACAAAATACACAATGAGAATACTTACAAATCCAAATGCATACACTGCACATAGCATGTATTCTGCACAACAACTATTTGCAATACATCATAGTTCAACAAACAATCTACCAATAAGCAACTCTTCAACCAACTACAACATGCACCCCTACACCTTTCACATAGATGCAACTACCCAACTACTTCCAAGCTATTCGTTTACATAAAACATCAAAGACACCCCAATACATTATTACAAACACTTTGCCACATGTGCATTAGTACAAAACACTTTTGCCACCTACACACACAACACTACATGACACCTTATTACAAACACTTTGTGCATAGACATTCGCACATATACATTCCTATGTTCAATCATGCATTCATGCAGAGATGTGTCATGAGGAACCATTCTTCACTAATTGCCTAATGACACTTCTAGGACGATCAAAATACACTCTTTAACAGATAGTTTATTCATTCCAATACAGTCATTGACGGAAACAAGGACTTTTACGTTTATAGTTACTCTATGTTTTTCCACATAAAATACATTGTGTAATGTCATGTTTCTATTTGAATATTTGTGTAAGAGACATTGAAAATTTTGGCATTACCATTTTATATTAAAAACTGGAGAAATGACCATTTGATAGCAGATGGGGGCTGCATCTTCATATAAAAGCATGGTTCAATGCTAAAGGGCTTGAGAATGAACTTTATGGAAATGTGATTTACAACAACTCATTGCCGCTCAGCTATTTATTTTTTTTAAATTTAATTACATAGTCCATTAGCATTAAACTCATTTTTCATTTACATAAAGCATGTTATTGTCACTATATGTGGCGCTAACCTGCTAGAATGCATTGGGAAGAGGATTAAGTTTCATACCAATTTCAAGTGCAAGTATGTATCTGATTATTCATTACAAATAGTCGATGGATGAGTTTCATTAATGTAAAGTGTACATAAAAATCTACATTGTGACACATAATAAGCACAAGATTATTAAGATCCGCACATAATTGTCTAACTCATGAGAAGTTGAAGGTCAACAATTTATTAGTAGTCTCAACCCTCCTCTATTCAACCTCAAGATCTTGAATTGTATGAAACTATATGAACAGCAAATTTCAACTCAATAGTTAACCAACATGAGACTTTAAGCGAACCAATAGAAAAGTGCAATAGGTCACCTGACATCAGCAAAGGCAATAACCCAACCACGATCAAGCAAGCTTTTCAGATCACTGCGCCATCGTTTATTTAATACCTCACCATATGCACCATGCCCATGCAATAAACCTGGATTTTGCCCATGCTGCTTTATTTTACGTGAATAAACCACAGTTAGAGGAACAGATACACGATCCGTGGAGCGTACTTCTCGATGTTCACATGCATACAATTGGGATAGATCATTCCAGTCTTCATGCCCATCCTCTGATCCAGTTACAAAATTATTCACTTGTTTCAATGAGTCTAAATCTTCTCCACTCCTGTTTACAGAGGAAGTGTTACCATATAACACTTGACTTCTCTCTACCATCAAATCTTGTTGCTGGACAACAACCCATTCTCTACTCAATAAATTGTAATCCACTACAGCATCAGGCATCTGCAAACACATGAGAAAAACATCCTATGAATAAGAAACAATACTTGATCCTTTCTAAGAACATACTGTATGTGTACAGAGATATAATTGGTGACATTGAGAAAAGCTTCTCTCTAATTATCTAAGGAAAGATCAAAAACAATGTTTTCATGTACTGCAGCATTCACATGTATATAAGATAAGCTTTAAAGAGAGGACAAAAGCTTCTTATGTGGAAAGTCATTACACCTATTTACTGTGATGTCCTTACTACATATAATCTCTATTTGTAATTGTCAAAATATGCATACAACAATATTTGAAGCTAAAAGCTCAGAAATTTCAATCCTCTAAATAGAATTTTGTCTGTGACAAGTAATTTTAAAAAATGGATTAGTTATTTAATCTTAGATCAAATACTCGAATATGAAACAGAGAATGGACCACATGGAAATACAAAATTATCTGCAAAAATATATGTTACAGCCAAAACATACAACAACAAATATAGAATAATATGAGAAAATTGATATTTGTTTTAATAGCATGGTCTTTGTATATATTCAAGCATTACTCACACACGACGCTCAATAGGCTCACAGATAAAATCCAACTTCTCGATAAAGGAGTGGTGATATTAGGTATGATGGTTGACCACAATGATCCACTTCTATCCAATCTTCCCAGACCCTTGTTAAAATAAAAAATTAAATTAAGACAATAAATACATTACATGTTTACACAGTCAGCCTTTTATTAGTCACTTGCATAGACATGTACAATGATAACCATATCTGGTGATCCTCCTACTCAAATACCTGTACCCGTGTATCAAATATGGATACCGATATGATGTCTTAGACACCGTATCCAAAGATATCCAAATGCATGTATATCGTGTCTAGACATATTCGAATACATGCCTCTATTTCATTCATATCTAATACATCTAGAAATGGCCTAGGCATATATAGAGTTGTATCCATAGTTGAGAAATTCGGAATCGAAATGGAAAAAGAATCAAGAAAATTGAGAAGAGGTAAAAAATCGAGGAAAATGCAATTTTTCATTGAAAAATAGCTTTTTCCATGCATAACACAATTTTTTGGAAAAAATCAGCAACAATCACCAATTATTTCAAAAATCGGGATTCTGATGCAATTTGAATTGGCAACCCTGCTGAATTGGAAAAAATTGAATCGGATCAGGATTAAATCAGGATTTTGTAACTATGGTTGTATCCACGACATGAGATTAAAAGAAGATTACACAATGTTTAAAAAATAAATTTTATATACAGTGACAAGTATCTTCTTAATTAATGAAAAAATCCTATATAATGTGTAAACATTTCTATGTTAGATGTTTTTTCTTTTAATATATAAACCAAATATGTTTTTTCTAGCATCATATCCAGCCGGATCCATATTAGGGGCCCTTGAAAATTTGTCGTCTATGTATCAGATATCATATCCATTTCCATGCAACGAAAATTTGACTTGAAATTTTGTGATAATAGGTTTTGGGGCTTCAAGAGTCTTTGTGGTTACGAAAACAGTTCAGACGTCTGTGCATTATGCGAAATCCCATCCCCCAAATGCAATAAATTATGATACAATGGAAGAATATGCAATGGAAACATCAACATGTGCATGCACACACAATACAGAAGCACACAACCAGAAATAGATCAATACATGAGTCTCATTCTATTCTCCAACAAATACACAGTGCAGTTAAGAAAGAATAATCACGGTGAAGTACTGCTATCTGGATGATGACCATGTCGGGTAGGGTATATATAGCCTCAGGAATGGAGAGGGCCAAACACCAACCATCATCCCTATCTAACAATTCACACACAATGAACAAAGATGCAATCCCCTACTAATGACTCTAACAGCTATATACGTATTGTCCCAGGATTTCATCTTTTGTTCAGATATAACATATAAACATAACTAAACATCATTTATGGTACAACTCAATTTCTTAGGTCAGCATATGTGCCTCCAGTTTGGAGAGTCACTAATATTTTGTTAAAAAGAGAGATGAAGCTTTTTAATGGATGTTACCTATGAAATTAGAGGCTTTGACTTGTTGATAAGTTGGAATCAAGTTGATTTGCAAAGGATTGCTTTGCTTGAGCAGACACTTGTGGAAGCAGTGCTGGAATGAAAGGTCAAGCATGCAATTTTAGTCTTCATTTGTCTAGTAAAGCCAGAGTGCTAAGGACATCTCTTCTTTGTAGGATTCACGAGATTTGTTCTGAAGAAAAACTTCACGAGGATGTTTGGTTCGCGATATAGTTCAATCTAAGAAATTCTTGGTTGCTTGATCAATAGTTTATCCTCAATGTTTGGTGTAGACAGGCAAAATGATATGTCTGCGTTTAGTAAATAAGTTTTGCCATTTTGTGTTAATTTGTAGTTCGTACACAAAGTGTTTGACGAAATGTGTGTACGTGTAATTAATAATGTTAAAAACTGGCAATGTAATAATGTATGTGATAACATGTAATGTTAGTGTGTACAGAAAAGTCATAAAGTGAGTCATAAGTCAGTTTGTCTTGTAGTGGGAAATGAAATGTAAATGTAAGTTAAATGCATGTGAAATGTAATTTAGGAAAATGATGAGGTGTCGGGTAGTTGGAGGATGCAATTACCTCTTAGTTGTATAAATAAGACCCTTGCCTCATTCATTTGGGTCATGTATGGTGACGGTAATGGTATGGTTGGTCATGTAATTGCTGTCAAAGGCCGAAGTATGTTGTTGGCATAGTACGGAGGGTTTGTATTGAATGTGGTTGTTGTAGGTTGGGTACTGTATATCCAGAAGATTCTTTATGTAATGCAAGTGTCGTACAGGCAGAAATTAATGCAATATCCATTCATATTCATCCTTCATCTATATGCATATATATTGTGAGTATTGTCATTGCTAATTGCTGCAGAAGGTAGATCTGTAGGTTTATTTAAGTAGAAATGGAATTGAGTTTCAGTATGTTAAATTTTATTTCTACATTTTGTTCACAAGGATGTTGTAGGAAACATCCCGTCTAATTTATATATTTCTGGGTGCTTGATCAGTACTTCATCCTCAATGTATTGTTCGTATATATGTGGGAAACTGTGGTTATAAATTATAACGGTACTGGTACATATCAAGGAAAAACAGTATATACACTTCAAAGCAAGCAACATATTTCCTAAGGGGCATGTGCCAGACTCAGCAAATACACGAATCATTTAGAAGGGTAACATAGGGAACATTTTTTGGCAATTACCACCAAATCACATTTTACAATTTTGAATATTAATAAAATTATTAAAAAAAATTACTAACTAAACAACTTTGAGAAAGTATTAGTCTTATGAATAGGTTGAATAGGAGATCTGCAGTCCTGAAACTCAAAATGTTAAACATAAAAATGAATGAACATGGTTAAGGTAAAATCAACAAGATTTTGTCAAAAGAAAAAGAAAATTAATAAATTTAAGGGCAAGTTGTCAAAAAAAGTGGCCCAAGCCAAGCGAGTAGTGCAAACCATGGAAGGTAGTGCTCCGGGGCAAATTCTTTTACATCATATAATTTAGAATGCTCATCATAGTAAGGGAATAAAACGAACTCTCTAATTAAGTGAAATTATGGGTAGTTCTTAGCCCTTCACTAAAGGCTCACCACTTTTTAGGCAAATTGGGGTTTAATGGAAGGCAATTTTTGAGTTGCTTCAGTGCCATTTTGAAGGCCCAGTCACACTTGAGATCTAACTTAATGATATATATGGGCCTTTCGCTCTCCTGAAAGCTAGACAGACACTGGAATCAAGCTTGAAAGGAATTAAATCAGGCAAAAGTCTTGGTATAGATGAGAAACCAGTCTTTTAAGAAATTTGTAAATTGATTACTTATGACTGCCATTTCAAACTTCAGCTACAAGGATAGGAACTTACTGGAGAGTCTAAAAGCGGCCCAGTGGGAAAGTTTTCTGTAATTATGCCACAAAGCACTTGTAAGCCAAAGTGAGGCATACTGGCATAGTTCCTCATCTAGAAAGTGCTGGGAAGCTAATGACAAAGAAGTTAGACAGCAAAAACTGTTGATCCAATTGCAAAACACAATATTCATTCAAACACAAAATTTGGGTGTGGCTTCTTACAAATCAAGATCTGGACATCAAAACTCTCTTCAAAATATTGGTATTTCATATTCATCATGTATATGATGAGGCCATGAGAAAATCAGCCATGGTTTTTGGTAATGTTCTGCAGCCAAGAAATGTCAGTGCCAGTGATGCTAGCTTGTGGGACTCTTGGGGGTTAGAGGGAGATGTAATACTATATGGAAGCCATTCCATTTGGCTGTTAATTAACTTCGTGTGGAAGGCTTGTTGTAAGGCTAACTTCAAAGAAATCAAATCATTGTTTAACTTGCTGACTTGAAGTTGTTTACACAAACTTGGGCTTGCTCATTCAAGAAAACACCGCTATGATTTCAAAAAGATTTGATTCTTTGACTTTTGGTGCTAAAGCTTAGGTATTTTCCCTTCCTGCTTTCACAAAGAGATAATTTCCTTGTAATGTTGTTCATTTGAGGTAAATCTTTTGCTTCTATGGTATAATATGATCCATTTATTTTCCATGACTTGCAGCTTTATACTTCATTTGGATGACTTAGCAATTCAGATATCTGCAAACCTCCGAAGCTTTTTCTCCATTAATGGTGGCGCTCAATGTGAGATGCTTCTACTTACTGCATAGATAGGGAGGGAATGAATGGGAGACTCTCTCTCTCTCTCTCTCTCTCTCTCTCTCACACACACACATTCATCTACAGATATCAAACTCTGGGGTCACTTCAAAGAATTCTTTACGTTAGTCACCTCTTTGCATGCAATTCCTTGCATTGCCAATAACTTATGTACCTCATATTAAAGAGTTGTACCTGCATTGGGGCAAATTGAAATACAAAGAGTTGAACAAATATCAAAATAAAATCAACTTGAATCCAACGTTCTTTTCCTGCTATTCAAAAATTAACTCTTCTTGAACTTTTTCTGTGGATAATTATATGAAAAAATTATAAGAAGTTCACCATGATGAGGGCCAATCATAAAAGTCTTGGCTTGTCAGAAATTATCCACAAAACGTATAAGATAGTTTTAATATGCATACCACTGGCGAAGATATCACAAGTCGCACAACAGAGGAATAAAAATCATAGTTCGGGCCTGATGATATTTGACATACATCTTTAGGCACTGGCAAGAAACAAGGACTTAAGTCATTAAAATGCATTCCTCCCTGCAAAGGCATGTTAAAAATAAAGGGTCAGCATTCTACCCATTTATAAAGGAACACTAAGCGGATGAGTGAATAACACTAACATTAAACATAGAAAACATAGTGATCGATGTCTTGCATCTTTAGAAGAAACTCCTCATGATATCATAATGTACTGGTGATGTAAATTTTAATTGAATTTATGTAATACACGATGCATCTTCTCAAAAGAAAAATAGAATAGAAACCGACAAGCCTTCCATAGAGGAAGAGTCAATATTTTTATTGTTCATGATGTCAGAATATTGCACCCTTTTGAATTAGGATCCAAAGTAAGACACTCAAAGCATAAAAGAAGAAAAGCTTCGGGACACACTAATCAATGGAAAATTCATGAATCACCAAAGGAAAGGCGTCTACAAACAGCCAAATAACCAACAACATATCCAAGACTCAATTGAATTGCAAATGGGTGTATATGAGATGCTACTCAAACTGAGAATTTGCCTCATCTTTATACATACACACACATCTATAACTCTTAATCCTTAATTTATTAGTGTCAGGTTTGACATTAGGATTGGTTAACTTAACCAAGAAGGTCTCACCCCAATAAAATTTAGTGGGCCATTTCATTGGGTACATTAATATTACAAATGTCAAATACAATAGTGTAATGATTTGAAGGATACCACAATTTCATAACTCATCAAGTGGACAAAATATACAAAATGCATATCCACAAATGCCACAAAGTTGGTAACACATAGCATGCAGGAGAATTCTTGCCATGCACAAAGAGATACAACGCAATCACACTAATATAAACCATTATATATAAATAAGGAAACACTCGCATATACATGTAAATCCACAACGCACATGTATACTTCAATTCCAATCATCGGCCATACATCATTTTTTTTTTTAATCAAGGTTGCGAAGGGGTTTTTGAAAGGGCCCCAACCATTTTACAAACTAAAAGAAAGATCTAACATTAAACTCCCAACACTAGTCCAACTGAATTGAAACTAAGGCTGCAAAATTAGATTCAAAAGATGCAGCCTTACACAGACACCATTACTTAGTAAACACACTCAACGAGTAACCTTTGAAAGGCCAAAAATCCAACTTCAGAAGTTCCCCCCCCCCATATTTTGCCACCAAGATTGAGAAATGCTAACTGGTCTAGGATCTGCTTGTCGTTCCTCACTGAGAGTTGGTTCTCTATGCACAAGCCCCTAATATTCTAGGAAATGATCTTTAGTTTTTAGATTTAGTCGGGTGTTTTTTCCTGCCCAAACTGAGGGTCAATTGTGTTCCATTAGCTACATCCCTAGTTGTTTCCCTTTGTCTAATTTTAGATTGTGAAGGCCTACCCCACTTGGGATTGTAACCTACATCTGTCCCTACTTTCCTTGAACTTCTGGTAATTCTATTAGGGCTGCCTTGGTCTTTCCTAGATTTTGCCTCTGAGAGATTTATCATGCACTTCCTTACCTCCCTCCAGGATAAGTGGAGTATCATTTATGTTTTGGGTTACCATCACAATGATATTTTGTTCATGTTCCAGTTCTATAATTTGAGTTTCCTGATCTTTTTCCTCTGTTGAGTATTGAAGGCAATCAAAATGGTTTGAATAGTCAGCTCATTCAAAACAAAGAAGGGATTCTCAAGATGTCGACTTCCCTTTATCGCTTCTTCCAATATTTCACCTACTTCCCATGCATTCTCCTCCGAATGTGATGGGGGCTCCACCTCCTTCCTTCTTCCCCCTACATCCTGGGTTGAATTTTCTTCGTTACCATCTTCGTTTCCTGTGGTCTTCTTTGGTTTCCAGTGACTATTCTAAGCCTGGCTCCTTTTCTTTGGACAATCACGACTAAGGTGCCCTATTCTCTAGCACAAGCTGCACTTCACAGGCAGGTTCTCATACTCAATAGTTTGATTCCATTTCCCAAACATTGAAACCAATTCTATAGTTGCAACTGGAAGAGCTTCCATATTCATATTCACACACAATCGCGCATGGATAAGTCGTGACCTTGTCATCATTGCAAGGTCGACTGCTATTAGTTGTCCTATATTTCGTGTGATTCCCTAGAATATGTCCTCATGCCAATAGTGGAGAGGAAGCCCGGGCAACCTGATCCAAACCAGAGCTTGGTTGATACTCTGTTAGAAGGTGAAGTCACTATCCAAAGTTTTAGTCAACAAAAGCTAGGCAGCAGAGGTTGTTGCTAGACGTCTAGGTTGTTGCTAGACGTCTAGGCTGCTACTAGACGTCTAGGCTGCAGTCGTCTTCTGCCTAGACGTCTAGGCAGCAGACGACTGTTGTCTAGAAACCTAGTAGCAGCCTAGACGTCTAGGCTGCTGCTAGACATCTAGGCTGTTGCTAGACGTCTAGGCAGCAAAATGTGCCAGATGTGTAGCTGCAGAAGACGAACAGTTTTCAGAGGCTAGCCCTTGGGAGAGGAAACGAACAGTTTTTCGGAGGCTTCCTTTGGGATAGGAAATGAACAATTTTCAGAGTCTTCCCTTTCTTATCTATAAAATGGGAATGACCCCTTGCATTTAAATAAGGTTGTGAATGTAAAAAGATTGCTGAAATAAATAAAAGAAGTTGCCATTGCCCCGTGGTTTTTCCTGCACATTGCAAGTTTCCACATGAAATCTCTGTGTTATCTATGTTACTGTTTAGTTCTCTGTTATTGTGTTTTCTGCTTGCAGGTATAATCTGAAGTTTTTTTTACTAACATCTAGTATCAGAGCCTAAGGTTTTGTGCGAGTGGAAGCTGAAACAGTGACAAAATGTGTAACCAAGTTTGAGATTGAGAAATTTGATGGCGGGAACTTCGCTCTATGGAAGATGAAGGCGGAGGATTTGCTAGTTCAAAATGACCAAGTCGTGGCTTTGAAAGGGATCGCAAGTAAACCAAGCAGCATGAAATATGAGTGGACAACGCTGGACAAGAAGGTGGTCTCTACAATCCGTCTTTCCCTAGCAGACTCTGACTTGTTCAATGTAGCTGAAGAGAAGACCGCGTAAGCCCTTTGGCAAAAGCTTGAAAAGCTGTATGAGACAAAATCAGCAACAAATAAGGTTTTTCTGAAAAAACAACTTTATAGCTTGAGGATGAAGGAAAGTTCATCCATGGCAGATCATTTGAATGAGTTTAATACTCTTATCAATAAACTAATTTCAGTTAATGTGAATATGGAGGATGAGGATAGAGCTATCACCCTACTTTGTTCCCTCCCGGACACCTGGGATCATATGGTGATGACCATCAGTAATGCATCATCAAGAAATCTAAAATTTGATGATGTGGTAGTCGCTTTCTTGGCAGAAGAGTTGAGGCGAAAAACGTCTTTGGAACCCTCAACCAACGAAGCCCTATTTGTAAGAGATCGATCTTTCGAGAGGAGTAAACAAGGTAGATCATAGTCCAGATCTAACTCTAAAGGATGTAAGAAAAAAGGAAAGTGTTGGCATTGTGGGAAGCCAAGGCACTCAAAGAAGGACTGTTAACGATTAAAAAATGAAAAGAATGGTGAAAAGCAAATTCAGCCATCAGTTGAGGCCAGTACAGCAAATTTAGGAGAGACGGCAACATGTGAAGCATTCTGCACCAGTAACAACAGATCTGTTTTATATACCTGGGTTTTGGACTCAGGTGCATCTTTCCACATATCTCCCCACAGAGACTGGTTTGACAAATATCAGCCTTACTGTGGTGGCATGGTCTATTTAGGTGATGATCACCGTTTAGAAATTGTGGGAAGAGGGGATATAAGGATCAGGTTGGACGATGGTAGAGAAAGGATGTTATGCGATGTACGAAATGTGTCTGATTTACAAAAGAATTTGCTCTCAATCAAGATGATGGATAAGCTAGGGTATTCTGTCACTTTCGGTAACAACTACTGCAAAATTACCAAAGAAGCTCTTGTGGTAGCAAAAGGAGAATTTTATGGGACCCTATATCGTTTATGCGGTGATATGGTGACAAACCATGCAGCAGCAACAACTTTCGTTCAGGATGCAATAATGCTATGGCATCAACGCCTAGGCCTTATGAGTGAAAAAGGTCTGAAAATTCTGCATGACAGGGGTATGCTTTCTGGGATTAAGTCTTGTAATTTAGACTAATGTGAGCACTGTATGTTTGGTAAACAAAAGAGGGTTCGGTTTACTGCAAGTCCTGGTAAGAGTTCTAATTTTCTGCAACTTATACATTCGGATATATTTGGACCAGTCCCCACTCAGTCCTTAAATGGTGCCATCTATTTTCCGACTTTTATAGATGATTATTCTAAGAGAGTGTGGGTTTATTTTTTGAAGAAATCGGAAACTTTGGAAAAATTTAAAGAGTTCAAAGCACGGGTAGAGAAGAATTTGGGCAAGTCGATTTTATGACCCAGGTCAGATAATGGGGGTGAATATTGCTCCAAGGAATTTGATAAATTTTGTACGCAGGAAGGAATTAAGCAACAAAAGACTGTACCATATACTCCACAACAAATTGGTGTGGCTGAGCGGATGAATCGCACAATCATAAAATGTGCAAGAAGCATGCTCAGCGCATCCATGTTGGATAAAAAATTTTGGGCAGAGGTTGTTAATACAATTGTTTATCTTATTAACAGGTCACCTACAACTGCATTGGATGGACAAATTCCGAAGGAGGTTTGGTGTTGTAAGCCAGTTGATTACTCTCATTTGCGTACCTTTGGCTGTGATGCGCTTGCCCATGTGCCTAAAGAAAAAAGGTCCAAACATGACCCAAAGTCAAGCAAATGTGTTTTTCTCGGCTATGGAGATACAATGAAGGGGAATAGACTGTGGGATCCTACTGCCCACAAGGTAATTATTACAGTGAAGGGGTATAGACCATGGGATCCTACTACCCACAAGGTAATTATTAGTCGGGATGTTATTTTTAATGAAAAATCCAAGCAAAGGAAGGAGGTACAGCAAACTCCTAATGTTGTACCAATTGAAGTAGATATGAACGAAGATGAATATGAAAATCAGCATGCTGAAGTTTTTGATCAGCATGCAGAACAGCAAGTAGAACAACAAGAAGAACAGCAAGTAGAGCAGCCACAGCCAAAACAGCCACAAGACCAAGAGCCACAATCAACAGATCATTGGGTTAGAAGATCTACACGTCCACAAAAGTGTCCGGAAAGGTATTCTCATGTTTATCAGTCCTCTTTTGCTTTGTTAATTGATGATGGTGAGCCTAGTTCATTTCAAAAAGCGAAAGAGTCTGAGAATGTAGAAAAGTGGAGGAAAACCATGGAGGAGGAAATCGAGGCACCTCGCAAGAATAAAACGTGGGAACTTGTGGATCTCCTACTTGGAAGAAAGGCTATTGAAAACTAGTGGGTTTACAAAGTAAATAAGAACAGCGATGGGTTGTTGGAACGCTATAAAGATCGCTTGGTGGCAAAAGGCTATGTGCAAAAGTCAGGTATAGACTTTAATGAAATTTTCTCTCCAGTTGTGAATATGACTACTGTTAGAGTTTTACATGCACTTGTAGCAGCACAAGATTTAGAACTGGAGCAGCTTGATGTAAAGACTACTTTCTAGCATGGTGATCTCAAGGAGGAGATTTATATGGATCAGCCCGAGGGCTATGAAGAAAGAGGCAAAGAGCATTTGGTTTGCAGACTAAAGAAATTTCTGTATAGGTTGAAACAAGCGCCAAGGATGTTGAAACTCCTATAGCAGAACGGAGAAAGTCGCTGAGGACATCGACTTCTTCGAAGGGGAGGATAGATGTAGACAACAGTTCTAAACCCTAGGACTGGCTGGAACATTATGTCCATCAATTTTGAATTGTACATAGCAATTTTGGTATGTTAATGTTTTGATTTGATTGGAAAAACAGCCAATGAAATGAAGGCTGAATTGTAAACGCATATGGCATAAAAGGACAAGAACAACCGTCATTGTTAGTGTTTTGATTAAGGTTCTAGACGACTAGTTAGACGTCTAGTTAGAAGACGTCAAGTAGTTAGACGTCTTGTGTTAGAAGGCGCTTAAAGATAGACAGTTAGGGTGGTTCAGGAATCGCTAGAGAATTGAACTTGTAGCCTATATAACCATTGCCGAAAGCCTAAAACTGACTTGTCATCACCCCATCCCGGGAATGTACTCACTCATGTCTACAAAGTTCTGGGTGCACTATCTAGTGACCCTGCTCCTATCCGAACTGGAAGATGTGCGGTGTTTCCGTCCGAGGTCACCTAGGTCGTCGGTGCAAGTGAAGTATGTTGTGATGAGCCAATGTTGAGAAGGGTGAAACCCATTAGGAGAACTTTTATGTCGCCGATGTTGAGTTATCTCCCGAAGAAAGAGTGCGAGACACCGCTAATCTAGGTATTTGAAGAAGGTAGAAACAGATCGAGAGTTGTCCATGAAAAGGCAGTAGAATCTACCTTGGATCTCATAATAAATGTGTAGTGTCCCACCCCAACTGAGACAACTGTAAAACTGCTCCCCTTATGTAATTGTTTGTGTTTGCACTTTAATATTTGTTGATTTGGAATATTCTGAGTTTTGTTGGTGTGAAATACATATAATCATTCAATATACAAACCCCTACCTTCAAAGGATCTCATTCACTTAAGATTTTCAATAAGTCATTTTGACAAACACTTGTCATGCATACTCAGAAAAGATAGTGCAGCAGACTATAAATGATCCATAACTTACAAACCACTATTCCAAACGCTATGAATTTCGGATACAAGCAAGATACCAACATTAACTACAAACCCAATGAAGGAATAGAGCTAGGAATGAAAATACCCGAATTTATTGATGACTGATATAAAGCTAGAAACACATATCAGCTACAGAAAATCCAAGTTTTTTCTCATAACTTTTGAAATACAAAGTTCTAAACCTCACATCCTTCCTCAAAGCATACGTTCAGCTTGGTACTGTACGGCCAACATCATATTAACCAAAATCTGCTTCAATGTTCACTCAAATCTCTTGGTAATGGTACAGTAGGGTTATAGGAAACCTCCCAAGGTAATGCTCTCCAAAGCAAGCAAGTATTCACTGAAGAATTGAGGTCTTTGCACCCCCAAATGGTGCGGCACTGTGGTGGAAAGGAGCTGCAAGTAATGTCTTCTGAAAATGGTCTTCAACTCATCACCAAGTCACAAAAACATTGAAAATTTGTATCCCAATCTGCTCAAGTCATTCCCATAGATTGAGAATGCAACTGCCAAAGTGAGGAGGTCTTTCACTCCCAGCAATGGTGTCCTCTGCTGTGGTTTTCGTCACAAGCAAAGCTGGAAATTGGAAGCTCCTGCAAACCTGCAAGCTCTCCTCAAGACAAAGAGAATTCAATAGACAAAAGATTCTCCTTATGCCTCCTCAACGCCCTTTTATTCTTTCTTCAAGTTGGGTGATCCTCATGTTTGATGAATGTGGGATAAAAGAAATACATTAATTTCATAACTTAAGAGCCAAAATGAGCGTCCCACTTCCCAAGGTGACAAAAGTAATTAAATTTGATAAAATAATCTTTCTAATCAAATCTTTATTTCTTCCCCTTTAAAACGAGTACTCACAAGGCCCCTTTTAATCAAAAATATAAGCCCAACTTTAATATATTTAAATATTACATTTAAATATAATATTAATTAACTTTGGGCATTAAAAATAATCAGGCTCCCAACATCCAATCACCAATCAAATGGTAGAAACGGATACCCTTTTCACCGTAGATGACAAACGTACCTTTCCCGTTTCCCAAAATGCCAACCCTAACTGACTTACTAAAAATAGTAAGTCTCTTGCTCCAGTGTCCAAACGGACTCAAAACTAACAACTAAAGATACATCTGGATACCCAATTCTGTATAGAACACCAATACACTATCTGCACGGTCAAAAACCCTGGCCATTGACTTATTAAAAATAGTAAGTCCATCATCAAAGCACAGAATGACTTCCGGAAACTGGCATCTAAAAGCAATCAGCATCCCTGCAATGTCCAAACAACACCTGAGTGCATCCACACTCCCGACAAGCCAAAATGGGGACATTACAAAATGGGGCAACAAAAGATAAAGTGATGAAGGATTTCAACTTCTCCCAAGGAACAAAACAAGCAAATCCGCTCCTTCGTTGAAAGATGGTGATCTGACTCCATCCGGAGTTGGTGAGAACACACCCTGAGTTGCCCAATAGTGATCTGAAGACTAAGCATTGTGTGCTGCTAAAGGTATCATGGAGGAACTATTCTGCCCTCCTGCATCTGTAAGAAGTGCTCATGGTAGAAAGACAACTTGGGGGAAAGAGGGGCAACAAGAGATATCCATGTGCATCTGGTGTACTGGAGACTAACATCCTTCCGGATCTCGTGGAGCATCTTCTCCTTACTAAGCCAAGAGGGGGGGAGAATACCCAAAGAATAAGGGGGAACCTGTCTATCTATATCTAAATGCTGGCTAGGAGGACAAAAACCTAAAAATACCAGCTTCTCTGGCCTCCTTGAGAACTTGGAGAGAGTTCCATCGAGGAGCGAAGGGCAAGGTAAGGGTACTGCCTGCAACCCTTAGGGGTATCTCCGAAACTACAAATCCTATGAAGATAACCGATAATCAAGAAGATAATCTCAAGCTGGAGAGGAGAAGCCCCAAACTCTGCCAAAATAATAGAGCGGGGGACTGTGCCCTTGCAATGAATGAATCGTCGAAGAAAGAGTTTCTGGACTCGCTCAACCCGTGACCACTCAGTCGGGCCAAGACTAGGACCCCAAACTACTGACCCATAAGTAATAATTGGCTTGACCAAGGCGTCAAAGATCCTGATCTTCACAAGTATATCCTGAAAATGTGCTTTGAAGCAATTCCTCTCTAGTAAAGACAGGGCTGCATACCCCTTACAAACTTAAGCTTGAGCGGCGGGTTTCATACCAAAAGTGGGACCGGTGAAAAGAACCCCCAAGTACACGTAAGAGGTGGTGATCTCAACCTCCCGACCTTGAAAATAGAAGTGGAGATGGGATAGGGTCTCTTTGGTAGTATTGAAAACCATAACCTTGGTCTTAGAAAGATTCATTGTCAGCTGTCTCAAGTCACAAAAAGCGTCAAGAGTGCCGAAATGATGCTAAAGCCCCTCAGGGGATGAGGCCAAAAGAACAACATCATCAGCAAAGAGGAGAATAGAAATCAGCACATAATGAAGAAGGCAACCATCCTCTGGGTGAGCATTCTCCTTAATAAAAGTCTCAAGCTTGTCGATGAAGATCCCAAAAAGTGTTGGGGAAAGGGGGAACCCCTATTTCACTCCTATGGTGCTAAGAAAACTGGATGAAATCCCTTGGGGGGGCGAAACCGACCTTTCACAATCTCATATAACCGTGTAACTGTTGTCAAAAGCTGCCCACAGATGCCAACTGACCGAAGTCTCTCAAGAAGTAAATGTCGAGGCACCGTGTCGAAAGCTTTCTAGAAGTCTACAAAGCAACAATAAACCCTCGAGGACCTGGAACGTGCCTCCTCAATAATAGCTCTAAGGACTAGAATGTGATCTGTGGTTTGGTAATCTTGCCGAAAACCAGGTTGGCCAAGGGCCCTAAAACCCTCCTCCTCCAACCTTCGGGAGAGAAGCACATCTAATGTTGTGGCATAGAGCTTGGTAAAGATATGCCCAATCATGATAGTCCTGTAGTTATTAGGTTAATGGGGATCACTTGCATTATGAATGGGGTGAATGATATGCTGAGTCCAGGAATCAGGAAACCCAAAACAAACAAGATGCTTCTTTTGAAGAAGCATCCTATAGCCTTCGTGAGATATGGCATAGAGCTGGAAGGATTTCGAATGGCATATTTCAACCTTCAGTGGCAGACTTACATTCCTCATCATACCAGATGTTCATGGGGCAATGACCAGGGGGACGAGGAGGAGGGGGAGGACGAGTAGTGTGGGAATACGAGTCCAAAGCAACCTTCCAAATAGTTTTGACCAAGCAAGCAGAACGATCGGAAACATCGGGAAGAGAAGACACCCTGGGGAGATCCTAACGCAACTGGTCCATGTAGGTAAAGGAATAATAATATTCAAAGTCTATAATGACTTGGGGGGTAGAAGGAGGGGCAAGAGGGGGAAGGATAACAGGTAGAGAAACAACGGATAACGTAAGAGAAAAAACTGAATGATCGGTAAGGGGAGGGGGTGATCAACCGAGAAATGAATGGAATGAGGGTGGGAGAGGAAATACCATAGTTGACGACGCTAGCTCCACCACTATGAGGAAAACAAGTAAACCCACCACAATCAAGAAAGTAAGATATGCCATTAAGAAGAACTAGCCTGTTGGATTCACCCAACTTAATAAGATGCTTACCGTAAGCAGTAACCTGTGTGACGCTGGAGGTTTGAGCAAAACCAAGGTCCTCATGATCCAATTCCCGAGTCTGCATCTCATCGGTTGTGAGGTCACGAAGAGAAATCTGCATAGGTCCGGTCCTAGCATTGAAATCTCCTAGCAAAAGTATCTCCCCTGAAGCCGAGTATCTAGTAATGTCCTCATAGAGATCTTGGAAAGGGTCCCCGTCCGTGTGAATAGCAAAATTGGATGTGGTGGGAGGAAAGTAACAGGTGGCAATGTAGATATCCCAAAGAGGTGGGTGATGATGGATTTTAATCCATAAAAACCTGGAGTGGGGGTCAATCGAAATCAAGGAAACTAAACCTTGTAAACTGTCCCTGATAACTCCTGAACCTGGAACCCCCCAAAGCACCAAGTGAGTTGCCGACAACAGGACCACCAAAAGTAACCAGAGATAACCGATAGGGCCCGCTCAGGACTCTCGTGCATCTCACAAATAAGAATGATGTCATGTCAGCCAATCACATCAAGAAGGGCCCTTGGGGCAGACCACATCATACCATTGCAGTTCCAGCAGGCTATAGACAGTTTATCTGCCACCCCTTTTCCATGTCGATGGAGTCATTTGTTAGGTAAGGGTTTGGACCATCCAGGTGGGGGAGAGTCCCTAATCACTGCATGCAATTTACAAATAACTGCCCATTTGTTGGCTTTCCTGGCAGCGGCTACTTGTTCCCAGGCTTTCTTCAATTCTTCAACCTGGATTTGTGTAAGGCCCTCATCAAGGTAAATCTTGTCCTGAAGGGTAAATAATTTCCGTTTGGCCCTCAATGCCTTCATATGCTCTTCCGCATTTTTGAAGCGTATGACCAAAGTGGAGTCGGGAGAGAACCATGCTCTCTCAACAGTAACATCTGTTAACTCAAGAGTGTTGTGAATGAAGGCATTTCCAGCTTGAAGCGGATCAATAGGTTTGGGCACCCCACGAACCCTAACATTGAGTGCTTTCGCATTACGGATCCTTTCTTCTTCAAATTTGGCCTAGACAACCAACTCAACTATGGGGGGGTTCTTCTTTCCAGCTACCACCTAAACCCAAGATTGTTGGTCGGCTAATTTTTGACTTTGTGAAGTTGATACTTCCTTGAGACGTTCCTGATCATCTCAAAATTTTAGAATTTTAGAGTGTAAATTCACAGAATTCTAAGGACGTTGTTCAGAATGTGCACTCTGCAATTGAGTAATGATGGCTTGCTGATCTTGAAGTTTATTTTGGAGAACTGTGATAATGTGGTTGTCGTCTTTTACTTGGTCTTGCAAGGAGAGTATAATACTAGCTTGTGTGTCTAGTTGTTTCTGGAGAGAATTAATCTGTTTAGATAAACACTAATAAGACACCGTTGTGTGAAGGCGTTGGACAAATTTAAGAGAAGTTCGCGTCTCCTCCATTATATTATGTTGCGCCAATGCAAAAGCCCTTGAATTCTACTGCGGGCGCGAAAAACCCTCCGTGCGAAAAACCTTGTATTTTGCTGCGCCACGAAAACCCGTATTCTGTTGCACCCGCGAAAATGTATTTTGCTACGCTGGCGAAAATGTACTCTGCTGCACCCACGAAAATTATTTTGTTGCGCCTTTCTACTACACACGAAAACTCTTGTTACGCCCTCGAAAATTATTCTGCTACGTGCGAACCAGAAAACCCCTACGCATTTCCTGCGCAATTCTGCTGCACGTGAACCAGAAAACTCCTGCGTGATTCTGCTGTGCGTGAACCAAGAAACCCCTATGCCTTTTTGTTGTGCGATTCTGCTACGCGCGAACCAAAAAATCCCTGCGACTTCTGCGCACGAACCAAAAAACCCTTGCGCCTTTCTGCTACGCGATTATGTTGCGCGCGAACCAAAAAACCCCTACACGATTTTGCTGTGCACGACCCAGAAAACCCCTAGGTGCACGAACCAGAAAACCCCTGCGCGAACCAAAAAACCGCTAGGACGTGAACCAAAAAACCCCTAGGCGCGAAACAAAAACCTTGCGCGAACAGAGAGCACAAAATATAGCAATGTTCAAAGTTGGTCTTTCTTTCAAGACCACAAACCCCAAAAAACCAAGGTCCCCGCTGGAGAATTCGTTCCAAATCCTCTTCACATTTTGTTAGAATAGAGCATAGTTTATAAAGCATGGTTTTATATTACACCATTAGGAAAAATAAGCGCCTAAGCACTTCTCCGATTAAGGGGTAGTTCGGGTGGTTTGTTAACCACCTCAACCAACTCCCGTTGTATATATTCAAAGTTGATTCAATGCAAAGCTCAATCTTCATGCAAATTCCTTTATGGTATCAGAGTCGGAGCAGACGGAACGGGACCAACGCAAGGCAAGCCAAGCAGCGTGGGAAGGACGCATGACGATTGGACGACAAGGGACAACAGCGTAGTCGCACAGGGCTCGCTTCCCAAGGTTTGACCGACCGGACCAGACTCGACCCCCCCTTGACCCGAACCTGAAAGACGGGACTCAGACCGCACACCTGACCAGAAACACGCACTTCAAGGACTAGACTGCTGACTAGGACTCGAACCTGACAAACGAGATTTGGACCGCACACCTGACTAGACACGCACTTCGAGGACTAGACTGACTAGGCGGTGACTAGGTGGTGACGTGGCAAAGAGAGGACGTCTAAGCTTGTTCTCTATCAATCGTTAGGGAGAAATAAGGCAAACCAATTTTGATATTCACTCCATTTTTTTATATCCTAATTCTTTCTGATTGTTTGGGTTAAACTCCTCCAACTCATTATCCTTTTTCCTAAGGATTTTTGAGGTAGGTGCAATCAATATGATTGAATTCTCTTTTAGTATCGCCTAAGTTCCATGTATCACTCTACTCATATATACTTATAGTCTCCCTCACGTAAGTGTGGGTATATATAGAGAAGTTTGGTATAAAGACCTGGCAGGTATAAAGAAAGGGGGACCATTTGGTGTTATAAGGAACCTTCACAATGGCCACTGTTCACAAATATCTCTCATATTCACAGTTGTTGAAAGGTTCTAACTTCACACCATGGAATAATAAGATGCGTGTTATTCTTCAAGTGGAATATTTGTGGGATGTAGTGACTGGCACTACAAAATGCCCTACAACAACAGGAGCAGATCAAGAAGAGTTTGATAAGAAGGACAAAATATATCTCATTTTTATCCTGCTTGCTACTACAGATGAGATCCAACCTCATATCTGTGATGCCAAAACTAGTAAGGAAGCTTGGGATGCTTTGATTACTATTTATGAAGGTAATAATAGGTCCACTATTCTACACCTTCAAACTCAACTTCATACACTCAGTATGAACTCTGGTGAGACCGTTGATCTATTCCTATGCAGAGTGGCAGAATTGAAGGCCAAATTGAATACTATGGGACAACTAGTGGATGATACTCTCTTGACCTCTGTCATCTTGAGAGCATTGCCCGAGTCCTATAAAGTGTTGATAACCTCTCTTAATGTATTTGGACGATAAGTATCTTTTGTGGAATTTGTGAATTTGCTTCAAACTGAGGAGGCAAATCAGTTTCATAAGGATGATGTGCCAGATAATTCCCTTTACACAAAGCAAAGGGATAAGAAATAAGGCCAGTTTAAAAAATGAGGATCTTCATCAAAGGGAAAAGGGAAACAACATCAGCAGAATGACAAACAATATTGCAATATTTGTGATATGAATAACCATGACACCAATAGATGTTGGTTTAAGAACAAAATGACCAAGATCATAAGAAGAAGAAAAAAGGGAAATACAAACCACAAAAAAATAATAAGCAACCCAAGGGGCATGTTGCTTATGTTGAATCAAATTCAAACTAAGATTCTACAGAATCAGACTCGGACTCAGAATCTGAGAGAGCACACAAGGTGCTCATGACTCATACTTCATCTCCACAAATAGATGTTGTATGGTATATTGATTCAGGTGCTAGTAAGCAAATGACTGGTGATAAATCGTGGTTTGAGATATTTGAGGAGAAAGAAGGTAAGCCAATAACAATTGCTGACAATCAAGTCTACCAAGTGATGGGTGAAGGTGATGTTTCTATCACTCTTCCAGATGGAAAATGTCAGATTGAAAAGGTACTCTATGTTCCCGGATTGGCTAATAATATGTTATCAGTCCCTCAGATGTTGGATCGAGATATGGATGTTGTATTCCGCGTTGCGAAAGGCAAAAAGAGATGTTTTATAAGTAGAAAAGGTAAACATGTAGCAACCGGATCATACAAGCATGGCTTGTTCATTTTAGATGTTGTTTCAACGCCTCATGTTGCCTTGGCAGCAACTACAAAGGAGGCTACTTCTCTATGGCACAAGAGATATGGGCATCTAAGTTCAAGATATTTGCTCGAGTTGAGCAAATATGAGATGGTGAAAGGACTTCCCCACCTTTCATCCATATTTCCAGTTTGCTCGGATTGCTTAGTAGGGAAGCAACACCGAGTACCTTTTGAAGCTAGCTCTTCAAGAGCTAAGAAACCATTGGAGTTGGTACACATTGATCTATGCGGTCCTATGCCACACAACTATGGTGGAAAGAGGTATTTTCAGTTGTTTGTTGATGATCACTCATGAAAGATGTGGGTTTTCTTTCTTCAATTGAAGTCTAAGGCATTTTTGTACTTTCAGCAGTTCAAGAAGCTTGTTGAGAAGGATTCTGGGTGTTTCATCAAGACCCTCCACTCAGATCGAGGGAGGGAATATACCTTGAATTAATTTTTAGGGTTTCTAAAATATCATGGGATTAAGTGATAGTTGACTACAGCCTATACTACCCAGCAAAATGGAGTTGCTGAGATGAGGAACCATTCCATCATGGAAATGAGTCATTGTATGATTGCAGGAGCACATCTTGAGCAATAGTTTTGGGCAGAAGCAATGAACACACCAGTGTATCTCCTAAATAGAGCTCCTATAAAGGCTCTACAGGGTAAGACCCCACAAGAATCATGGAGTGGTAGGAAACCCTCCGTTTCTCATCTAAGTATTTTTGGACGTAAAGCTTTCATGCACATACCAAAACAAAAGCGAAAGAAATTAGATGAGAAAACCCTGAAATGCATTTTTCTTGGTTATGATGAGCATTCAAAAGGATATCGATTGATAGAGCCAGTAACTAAGAAAACACACACTAGTAGAGACGTGGTATTTGATGAAGCTTCCACATCCGATATCACATCTACAGATGTATACCTTGAAGAAGAAGAAGAACCTAAGAAAGAAAGTACTTCCCCCAAGAAGAAGGTTCCAAAGTGGTATACTAGTACATTGAGAGATTCTAAGTTGAATTCACTTCCAGATCTAACTCAAGATCAACCTTGCACTCGGAGTATGACACAATAGAGAAGAGCAGAGGCATCATCTTCAAAGGTTGATGAACTTTGCCAACAGTTTGATGAACTATCTGTAGATGCAGAGGAATACAAAGAAACATATGTGGATGATGATGAACATGTTTATATGATAGCATTGGATGCAAATGAACCTACAATAATTCAAGATGCACTTAGTGAGGAAGGTTGCTATGGAAGCAGAACATACAACCCTCATGAAGAATCATACATGGAAGCTAGTTAATCTGCCTACAGGAAAGAATCCCATTGGTTGCAAATGGGTGTTCAAAGTGAATTATAAGGTAGATGGTACTATTGATAAGCATAAAGCCCATCTTGTTGCAAAGGGCTATGCTCAGAAAGAAGGCATCGACTATGAAGAGAATTTTGCCCCTACTGCAAATATGACTACCATTCGAGTACTTTGTGCCATGGCAGCTCAGTTTGGGTGGAACTTACATCAGATGGATGTTAAAAGTGCCTTCTTGAATGGTGACCTACAAGAAGAAGTGTACATGACCCAACTAGAAGGATTCATGGTTGAAGGGCAAGAACAAAAAGTTTGCAAGTTAATCAAATCCTTGTATGGGCTCAAACAAGCTCCTCGATCTTGGTACATCAAGATAGACAATCACCTAGTGCAGCATGGATTCAAAAGAAGTCCTTCAGATGCAAATCTCTATATTAAGAACAATGGTTCTAATATAGTGATTTTGGTGTTATATGTAGATGATCTGATCATAACAGGGAGTTCAAAGAAAATGATTGATGCAGTGAAAGATGATTTGAAATAATCTTTTGAAATGACAGATCTAGGACTTCTTCACTATTGTCTTGGTTTGGAAGTGACTCAGAAAAAACATCATATCTGAGTAACACAAAAGAAGTATGCCAAGACATTGGTTGATAAATATCATATGACTAACTGTAAGTCTAAGGCCACTCCAATGGAACTTGGACTCAAGCTATCACGATATGATCAATCACCACAGGTAGATGGCACTCTCTATCGCCAATTGATTGGGAGTCTCATATATCTGATGAATACCAGGCCAGATCTCAGTTTTATTGTGGGTTATCTTTCAAGGTTCATGCAGGAACCAAAGGTGAGTCATTGGAAAGCAACAAAGAGAGTTCTTCATTATGTCCGTGGTACTACAGATTTTGTCTTGGAGTACAAGAAGAATGGCAAGTTCTATTTACAAGGATACACAAACTCAAATTATGTCGGATCTATTGATGATTGTAAGTCAAATTATGGATACATTTTTCATCTTGGATCTGGACCTGTCTCATGGCATAGTAAGAAGCAACAGGTGGTTGCTCTATCATCAACTGAGGCAGAATATCGCATAGCAAGTGGAGCAGTCTGCGAGATAATATGGTTAAGTCGCATTCTTACAAATATGGGTCTTCCAAAGAATCTTCCACTACATTTGTTTTACGACAATCAAGGTGTTTTGAATCTTGTCAAGAATCCAATATTTCATGATCGAACCAAACACATTGACACTCGATGTCATTTCATTCGAGATGAAGTTCCAAAGCATCACATTCAACTCCAATACATTCCCACTAATGAGCAAGTTGCAGATATTTTCACCAAGGCACTTGCACGTGTCAAATTTGAATTATTTCGCAATGCTCTTTGTATTTGCCAATAATGTAATAAGGGGGGATGTTAGTATAGAGCATAGTTTATAAAGCATGGTTTTATATTACACCATTAGGCAAAATAAGCGCCTAAGCGCTTCTCCGATTAAGGGGTAGTTCGGGTGGTTTGTTAACCACCTCAACCAACTCCCGCTGTATATATTCAAAGTTGATTCAATGCAAAGTTCAATCTTCATGCAAATTCCTTTACAATTAAGCCGGACCAGGAACAAAAAATTCAGGGCATCGCCATGATATCCATGTGCCCCAAAGGGCCCCAATTCTCCATTGCCCACTTTCGCATAGCATCTAGTTCAGGTCTTACCCCAAGGAGTTTACCAACCAAACATTGGTTGCCTTCAGCCGCAGCCATTTTGGCCAGCACATCAAGGAATTACCAATCTTCCATCCACCAAAGATAGATTAAAATTACAATCAAGGGCCTTCTGTTTGCCTTTCACCACATGCAACCAAGATCTCGCCCCAAGGTCAAAAGGTCGATTTTGAACTCCGACAACCTACTCATCTCCCGCCCTGGTAGCATTAAAAATTCCTACCCCAAGATTCCTCGCCTGATCACCCAAAGACTCGAACCGTTGCTCTTTATCGTATTCTCCCATCCCTAAAATCTTCAGGACTCCTCTAGAAAGAGCTTAACAAAAGCCTGTTAGAACTGTAGAAACCCTGGATGTGTCGATTAGAGCTATAGAAACCATGGATCTGCCGGTTAGAACTATGGAAACCCTAGATTTGTCAATTAGAATTGTAGAAACCCTGGATCTGGGGGCAGAACTATAGAAACCCTGGATCTGCCGGTTAAAACTGTACAACCCCTAGATTTGCCTGTTAAAACTATAGAAACCCGGGATCTGCCAGTTAGAACTGTCATATGCCATACATCATGATCTAGTCAAGCGTACATAATATAAACCATGTATCTCCATATCAACTACCACACACACGACAAATAATGATGACAAACATACCTTGGCCAATATAGATATGGTGCATATATAGGTATCACAAGAACCAATAGGCAATTTGCAGCTACCATACCTACCTAACTACCCATATACATCAAACATTATGTACAACCCATAACACATTACATGATATTTTCTACAAACAAACAACACTGAACATAGAATATGCTATACAACATAACATACGACATGACCATATAAAACTCTTTTGATGTGCTTGTGATGTTCATAATTGCATAGAAATTCATGCTTTCATGCACCAAATTGCAATTGCTCCCATGCTGAACTCCCAACTCACGCACAACCCACATCAATCGAATTTGAGAATATCAGCCTTTCTTGCTAAATCAAGTTTTCTATTTGTCAAACTCATTGTCACTTGGTCCTTCATAAACATCAACAAAGAAGTTTGCATCACTTACTGTTTGCGGCTCCCACATTCTATCCTCTTAAGGAGGAAAAGATACAATTGGATTATGATGCCAATCAACTAGCTTCCAATTTCCCAATGTCATTACTTATCCTTTGGAGCAAGATACTCATTGCAACTTCATGTCACCAATATCAACCTAAATTCGTATAGGCAACAATGCCAAAATGTAACATCACCAACAATGTGTAAATAAAGATACAATATAAAGAGAGACAATGCAACATGCTATAATATATTTCCATTATATGTAAAATAAACACAATGGGAAGAACACATAGATTCATGTAAATACATAGTGCATAGCGTGTATCCTTCAATTGTAACCATATGCAATATATCATGGTATGGTCGAACATACAACATACCAATCACACACCTCCATGTCGACTACCATACAAGAGGAACACGGATGACAAACATACTTTAAGCAATATAGATAGGTTGTACATGTATGTATTACAGGAACCGATTGGTAGTGTATTGTATTCCATTTCTACAAGCAAATTGCTTGACATTGTCTTTAGTAATCCTAGCTAGAGATGCATAGCTTCATACCTTTGAGCGACTATCACTCTTCAACAATAGGCATTGCAAGAGAGACTGACTATCACTCAACTAATCACATCATTTTTTTACTGTGTCCCTACTTCCAAGGGCCATATGTGTCCTTCTGAGGATAGGTCTCCGCAAAAGATAATCTTCGATATGTGCGTCCTTTTCCACATATGAGAGTTGCTACTGGGAATCTAATGCCTCCTTCCATGCAACAAGAGAAGACTATGTCTCGTTGATGCTAAGTATCAACCACCCTTACTGATGTCGATAATCTAGCTTACTGGTTTCTTGTTGTCTTCTATTGGCTCCTAGGACATGGATGCTAGGAGAGTTTTAGAGGGTTGGGTTCTATGCCCTCCCAGAACTAGCCAACCAAGAGCCCTCAGTCCTAACCTCCTAGAAGCATCATTTCATCCCATGTTGATTCCTTTAGAATAGTCAGTGATGACAACTTTGGCTCGGTTCTTACTTTGCATTCCACTACTAACTAAAGTTGATGCTTTCGATCCATTTCAACTATTCTCTTCTCTATCTCTCTTTTCTTCCCTGGTTGTTGATTCTCTTGACACTTCCTCACTAATTACATGTTTAGCATTTACCCATTTTTGAGTCCACCCTACAATGTTGTAAATATTTTAAATTTAGTATAATTTAGTTTAGTTTTTCTTGTTAGCATTGTTATGGTTGTCATTGTGTATTGTATCAATTTATTTCTAACGAGTCCCATTGGCCTACTTTGGTCATCCATGGACACTAATATAATTATCTTATCCATCTTGGCACATGCCAATCTTATATAAATAATTATACACATGTTCACCTTTCAGTATCAAACATCTCTCTATCTATAAATCCAAATATAAATATATCTATGAACTCTTCCTAGCCACTTTGTCCAATCACATCATGAGATGAAAATGAAAATCTAGATGGCACATAATGTCAATGTTGGTAATATCTCTATTGACCAGATTCTCTTCATTTTGCAGTTTCCTTGCTATAATAGAAGTTGTTTGTTTAATCTACACCATGGTCCTTTTTCAAGTCTTTTCTACAAGCTATCATGTAAGCATATTGGACATCAAATTCTGTTGATAATAATTGAGAAATTTCAATTAGATCTTGGTCATATCTGTCAAAGGGATAGATTAGTAAAGCACTACTTCATTTTCTTAATGAGTCAAATTCTGGCACCAATTATGCATTATACAAATTAGAAAGAATTCACTATTTCATGATTAGATAACTGTTGCAAATCACAAAGCATTGCACAATAGCAGTAAAGTCTACCTATATGATTCTAAATGACAAAATATATCATATTCTGAACAACTGCATGTAAGGATTTCTTTTCCAGAGTTTGACCTTTCAGAATAATGCAAGCATTTGTATTGTTTCAGCAAATATCTGGCATAGAGTTTAGACATCCTCATACTAATATTGACAAGACACACACAACCAAATTCACAGCCAATCGAATGTTCACTTAGCAGAAATTATTTACTTGTTCAGACAAAATCTGACATGGATTCAAGAATTTCAATCATAAGTAGCCAAGGTACTTACCATTAAATTAAGTGGCAGAGGCAAGTCCAAGAAGCAAACTGCAGGTATTCTTCCTTTCTGAAGGATAAGCACCATATGCTTATCAAAAAAGTCAACATCCTCTATATTCATATTTGAGTCATCAAGAAAGACATTCTACAACCAACAAGAGAGCAAAAATACAGAAGTTAATCTAGAGAGCAAAAAGTAGCAACCCCAAAAAAACATAGAGAATATAAAGACCAAAACAAGGGCTACCAAGTCCAGTACACAAATATTAAAAAAATTATCAATATTATAAAGTGATATGATATTGCAAACAAGTAATAAGTCTGCTAAAGCCCGTGACAAAAGAACGCCAAACATTCTAACTATTTTGTTATACAGTTTGTTAAAATGTGTAATTTTTCACTTATTCGCCACCACCAACATTGTATATTGTATTATATTGTATAAGCCTACAAGCCCATTTGGCACCATGTAAGGAGATCCATTTGATATTGTATTAACCAATAATATGTTTGTTTGACATTTGTTGGGACATGTGCCTTTGTATTAAAGGAGTATCTATACTATATCCCCCAACCACCATTGTATCGGTTGAAGATCATTCTTTCAGAATTCCTGAAGAAGATAATTGGTGTCCAAGGACGACTTCCTTCTATTTCATGTCTATCTTTTGCTTGGTCCCTTTCATGTGGTAATTTGGGTAATGTGTTGATTCAGTTCGATCCCCCTGAATATTGTGAATTTCTTCGAGATATCAAAGCAGCAGATGTGAATCTCCATTACTCAGTTCTGCTCTGTATTCCAAATTGTTTGCAACAGCAAGTCCTAAGGTGCACTTCCAAAGGAGAGGTTGTGATAATCTTCTTTTTGAATCAAAACTTTTTTAAAGCTTTTCAAAACCCTTAGTTTTCCATCCAAGACTTGTAAGTTGCTTCAATCAAGCTCTATGCTCTAAATGCAAGCAGCAGAAAACTTAGGGTGATTGATGATTCCAGATTGTTTGCAACAATTATTCTAGAGGTGTACGGATTTTTTTTGGATTGGCACTAGTTTTTAGGGTTTTCTCAAAACCCTAATTTGCCTTTCAAAATATTTGATTATCCTATCAAGCAACTTCAGAGGAAAGACGACAAACATTGTATTTTTTCAGAGTTTTCCAATGTTCAATGGAGATTTTGGGAGGATTGTAGAGAGCAATTCTGATGCGGTGCCATCACAAGCACCACCTAATTCATGAGTCTAATGCATACATGTGACAAGTATGTACACATAAAGGCAATTTTGATTATACATAGTTTATATTTCATGTTTGTATATAGTTGTACCTCACATGTCGATGCACAATGTTACGCATTGTGTTTGTGGTGTTATGTACGGGATTAGTTTGGTGTTAGTTAAGCAAGGACGAGAGTGTAGTTACATAGTTGTGTAAATACTTCTCCTACTCGACCACTATATAGAGGACCTCCACTTCATTGTTTTGGTATCTCATGAATCATATCATATGTATCCTATCAACAGTACTGTGTTGCATCCTATTGTGTATAGAGAATTATGTTGTGGTGTCGATGTTGTACAGATGATGTATTGCTTTCCATTCCAATAATATCAATTCCATTGTGTGATTCCTTGTGCATATTTATGGACTCTTGTTGTTAATGTTGCATTGTTGTTTTGATACTTCCTGAGACTTCAATTGCAGGAACACCAAACTATTGTGCTATATTTGGTGCCAAGTGCCCCCTCTCCTTGAATCGGTTAAATGCCTTTGAATTGAATTTGAATCATTTGCATGCATGAGGGAAAGGAGAAAACCTGGACGTCACCGACAAGATAAATTTGCAAGAGATACTTGGATGACAGCCCGTAGAACCACAAGGTGAAGTGGAAATTCTGCCAAGCTTTTGTTCATTTTATTGCACAGTTACCAAATTTTGATAAGGACTTCTTCGAGCCCTACCTGTTGCAAATGTTGAAGTATGACCCCAAGAAAAAGCACAAAAAGCGTACCATTGGAGAATACCAACTACATGTGACCTTTACTCCACACAATTTTGACTAAGTCTTTGGGATACCTTGGCTGCCCCATCGCCATGTTAGGAGAGAGCAAGCCAAAAAGCACCGACAAGATTTTGTGGGCAAGTATTGTGACATGGGAACAATGTTGGTATGTGACGTGGCTAAGCTCAAAACCAACATGGATTATGGATTGAAATTTCAACACTTGAGCACAAAGGACTTGAAATGTGCAATGTGTCTTGTCATGTTGTGACTATCTCGAAAACAACAAGCCTCAAAGATGCCTATGTGGCTCATACCATACATGTAGGGGATCATGGACAGGACCAAGTATGATTGGACAACCGTTACCACCAATTATGTTCAATCCCGAAAGCACATTTTCCATGTGCTACCAAAAGGTGTAATGGCCTCGTTTTTCATCGACATACAAAAAGAACTTCGTGCCATTGCCGGTGGGCTAGAACTTCCGCGAAAATTTCAAGAATATTTGAGTAAATTATGATATCACAATCAAAAAATGGCTTTGTCTTCCATGCGGGTAAATCAGGCTTAAACTTGATTAGATCACATTGAAGGACTCACAGGCTAAAAGACACAATACAATACCTTGCCTTATAAACCAAGTCGTCTTTTATCTTGATCGTAACGTCATCATATGTATATCTTATTTCTTTGACAACCTTTTGCAATTTTAGGTTGTTGTCCACTATATGGCTTTTGTCGGATTCGAGGAATTCTTGGGCCAATCTATGGACTATATAGTCGTAGCCCCATTCGTCAACAACCATGAACTCATTTGCCCTAAATTCTATGTAAGTTGGAATCGGCTCTACTTCCAACATTTCAAAATCATGCAAAATGTAGTCAATTGACAGTTCCAAGGGCATAGATGGAATGAAATGAGCTTCCTCATCCTCTGCATGCCCGGAAGCTTCAATGTCCAAAAAACAATTAGTTGCATCAAAGTCATAAGATATCGTCACAACTGCTTTAGGGACTAGATTTCCAATATGATCATAAATAATAAATCGAACATTGCTATAGTCGAAATAGCAAGTGTGAAGATGGAATTTGTTGGCAAGTTCCCAAATGGGATTTACATGTTTCCCATCAACATCAACATCATAACCAACACTAATGATTGCTACCCAACCAACAACTACCTCCATCGTCACTCCACAAAACTCATGCTTCACCAATCGCCTCCTGATTAGATCTGTTGCCTCCAAGATCGCAAAATCTTCCATTCCCTTCTCCACTTTTATCTCAAAAATACTAGTGCCAATAACAATCACTATAAGAAGCAGCAACTGCCATGTCTGTTGTTTGGTTCTGGCTTGTGGGCTCTATCTTTTTATATTTTGGAGGAGAGTGGTGGAACACGTTAGAGCTTGAATTTTTCACCACAGGGTAGGGTGGGAGGATGTCCTTACCATCCCTTCAATAGATCATCTTGCTCTACCATTACCATGTGCTCTAATACCGAATGTTGAAAATTAAAATGGTCCAATTGGTCTTTTCATTGATATTCAAGCTATAAATACATTTGAGTTTTCCCAACATAGGTTGCAACAAACTAACAACTTAACTTTCACTTCTAACAACTCACAATTCACACAAAACTCCTACATGAGTGGTTTTAAGTTAACCACTAACATTCTCTTTACCTTATTATGATTTATCACATCATATGATGTAATAAATCCTAACAATCACAAGGTTCTCATATGTGTGTACTTGAGACTCCTTATGTTATAATAATCTACATCACACATAGTTATGAGGTATTTTCAAGATTTATGTATGTAGTTACATAGAAGGGTACATGACGGTCGGTTCCAACCATAGTTACAAGACTCGGCAAGTTTTTCAAAAACTTGTCAAATCCGCCCCTAAGTTGGCCTTGCCGAGTTAACACCATTTTTTTTTTTTTAGGTAAGTTTTTGGGACTCACGAGTAAAAATAATTTGGTTGGCACGGCACAAGCATGGGAAAACGGCATAAAGTGTGTTTTTTTTTTCAAACTGCCCTCATTTTTGTTGTTCCCAGTTGCAGAGAGAGAAAAGATAAGGTGAACAGAGATAAGGACTATCATTTTGCATGTTGCATTTTATGCTAGAGGTGCCAACCTTCAAGCTATGTTAGACTGGTAATATAAGTTCGGCGTTTTCAATCAAATCAGTTTTGCTTTATTGGAAAATCCATCATTTCCAACTATAACAAAAGGGAGTTCTTATTTCGATGTCCTTGAGTTTGAGAAATGATTAATGGAACATTGGAAGTCAATTACAAATTATGGTTAAATGATAGGGCTTGTTCTAGTTCTTATCTTAGAAAAAGTAAATGAAACATTAGTGCATAGAAAAATGAACTAGTTATGATGCTATATGAGACCTACTATGGAGATTCTTCTGAAGATGTTAGGAATGTTGAATTTCTAATTGAGTTTTCCCTTTAAAACTCCAGAGCATAGTTACAAAACTCCCGAATTAATCCTGAACCAATCCTATTTTTTGCGATTCAGAAGGAATTTTGATTCAAATCGCAACGGAAATCGATTTTTTGAAAAAATCGCGATTCCTACAGCAAAAAATTGACTAGGATTGCACAAGTAGAGAAAATGCTATAAAAAAAAATTCCCATTTTACCTCATTTTTACCTGTTCCAAATTGGAGAAAGGGGTTTGCCTACTTGCTACCACACCAAACAAAACATGCTAGTGCATCCTAACAACCAATTTTTTGCAGTTTGAAGGAATCCGACAGCCACCAACAGCAATGTTATACATTATTAACTGATGAAATTCTCCATAAAAAAATGTTGAACTATCAATCCAAACTTATTGCTCAATATGCTTGTATATAGGAGTAATATTTAAAAGCACAAGAGATTATTTGTTCTGTAGGTTCATTAGACCACCTGGGTCTTAAGAGATAGTAAAAAGCTAAAACCAATTTCAATCATCATTTAAGTTAATTTGTTGGTGTTTTATTCAGCCTATGAGTTGTTGAAGTCCCATATTAGTAATTGCAACATCCTTTATGCACCAAAATGCAAACAAGGAGAAAAATTTAGTTCAGATAGTGAAGGTATTAATAGTTTTGTCGTTGAGGTTGCGGGGACACTGCCCCTCAACCCCACCCTATATTGTGACAGGGTACGTGCGAAGGGCACTACCCTTCAACTCCACAGGGGGCGCTGCCCTTTGACCCTACATGGGGGCTCCCGCTCCCTTGACCCTCGACACAAGTGGCAACAGTTGTTAGCAGCCAAGGCACAAGAAGAGGCATGAGCACAATGACAAAGAGAGACTAGAGCTTCTAATAGGGCAAAGGGCAAAGGCATTCAAAGATCTTGAGGCATTATATTTTTCATGACTCATGACACATTTTGTAATTTATACCTTTTTTATATTATAAGCAATACAAGAATATTTGAATTTCCGACGCATTAAAATTTCTTTATTTAAAATTTGTTTTGTCACTTTCATGTGTTGTTTAAGGCTTTAAGATTGTATCACTTACAGTATTAATATTTGATTGGCATAATGTTAATTCATTGTGATATGCACGAAAAAAAAAATCAATGAAAATTTTCATTTTCTTCCCTTTTTACTTTTTTTTTTTGCCAATTCCTGATTTTTCTGATTTTTTTTCCATGCCGATTCCACTTTGATTCCGATTTTCTCAACTATGCTCCAGAGTGACGAATATACTGAATTTTCATCTCTACTAAGATGAACAGAACATTTCAAAGTATTTGAGAGAACTAAACTGGTTGATGGGAATCTGGACTAACAAATCAAACAGTATTTACTATTTTCTATAAGTGTTACAGTGTTTGCACTCAGGTACAGTCAGCTATTAAGACCCATATCTCGTCAAAAGTTTTTTTCACTACCAAAATGTCCAAAGCAATGTCTTAAAAGAAAGAAATTAAAAAGTCATGATTATCATGTATATCACAATTTTCCCAGACTGCTGATTTATTCTTGAGTAACCAATTTTTAAGTCAAAATATACAAAAAAAAAAAAGGGGACAAAATCACAATTTTTTTGCCTAAGATTTTTCAATTAATTGCCAATCCAATTTTTGCATACCTTACTGATTAATTGACGATCACAATTTTTCAGCTTTGGTCCAAATTTTATATATCCAACTGCACGCCAGTATTCTAAGCCTTTTCAAAGCGTCCCTCTTGGTCAAAGTTGTGCTTCCTGTTCATCTTTATCTAATTGAGTCATGGAAACTCATGTCATCAAGAAGTATAGAAAGGATAAAATGCTTGCAGAAGTCTTCTAAATGTATAATAAATTTCACAGGATATCTAAAAATAGATGTGGAATCATTTTGTTTTCAATTACAGCCTAATCCAATACTTAGACGTAGCTTGATTGTAGATAATGCCCGTGAATTCCAATTCACTGCCTTTTACTGATATCCTGTCAGTAGTCTCAGAGTTCAAACGCATGTCATACCTTTGTTTGGGGCCCATGTTACATGACCCTTGTTTGCACTACAGAATCACATTATCATCAACACTTATCTCAGAATAAGGATAAAGATGTGCTTTCTGGATAATTAATTGTGATATGCATGAAAAAACTTTTTTCCAATGAAAAATTGCATCTTCTTCAGTCTTTTTTTTTTTTGCCAAGTTTTTGCCGAGTCCGTGCCAAGTCCAAGTTTCTCTACTATGGTTCCAACCACTCCCCAATATCTTCCTGTTTAGACATTGACCCCTTATCAGTCTTGTCCAAGTTTCTCTACTATGGTTCCAACTTCCAACCACTCCCCAATATCTTCCTGTTTATACATCGACCCCTTATCAGTCTTGTAGAGTACCATTGAGCGTGGTTGTATTCTCATACATCCTTGTGATAGTTCATGGTTATGCTGTTCGAGATAACATGGTATGCATGCATGTTGCTGTCATATGAGACAAGGCTTATTCATCAATGTATTAATAGAGAGAATAATGAAATAAGTTTGCTGCTGTTATGAGTTTTTCTATCTGCTGTATATTTACTTGTACTGCATGTTTTATTACTGTTAAACTCTGCTTTGCTGTTTTAGAATAAATAAAACTCTGTACTACACCACCCCTCCTCACAAAGAAGATAGAACGAATGCACCTATGGAAGACTCCCTATTTAAGGAAGTACATTAATTGGTTTCTGTTCGTTCAGGTTGCTCCTCAGTGATCTGATAGTTGATATGCTTTTTCTATTTGAGTATGGTTTTGGATATCTGCAATCACTGCCAAGACAGTTGTGAAAGTTCCTTTCGAAAGGCAGTTTTTTAACACTAGATACTGGTTATTTCTCCTAAACTCTTATAATTTAATTGGGTCTGGAAGCATTACTGGAATAAAATAATGGACTCTAAGAGGATTTGGAACTCTGCCACATGTATTTTAGTTCTATTAAATAGAAAAATGTTTTTAGCTTTTACAAAAGTTTGTTTGTCGTTGCCTCTGTTATAATTTTATTAAATAAAGCAATTGGTTTGAATCAAACATTCTAAAAAGTTTTTTGATTTTACAAAATGTTTGTTTGTCATTGCCTTTGTTATAATTTTATATACTTTGTTAAATGAAGCAATTGATTTGAATGCAACCATTCTTTCCGCTTCCCGCTTTTTAGGAATTACAGCCAAGTAAATGATGTCTTTCAACATCCTCCTCAACTCACCCAGATTCATTTACTGCCAAATATTCATCCTTTTTTACTACTCTCTGGAATGATTGGGAAGAAAAATTAAAAACCTAGAGGAATCAATCTGACCCAGGTGATCATTTTTCACATTGAACGTTGTTCAGTGGGTTTCTTTATTTGAGATGACACTTATTATAGACTGGTTCATTTCCCACGCAATAACTTGCGGGATCAGATTCAGAAATCCCTCTTGTATTACTGATCTATTCCTCTACTCTTCTGTAAGCACTGTCTTAAAAATGTTTACTGTTTACCTTTGGAGGTCTTTAGGACATTGTAAATAAGACATCTTCCATATTCAAGGCTGGAATATAGTCATATTGTCTTCATGCTATTGTTAACTGATGGAAGGAATTTTGTGTTCTCGTCACCCTACTGTAGCCATACTGCCCTAGATTTTTGCTTCCAAAAACATCCTTTCTACTGTAGAACTTCTTGAAGTTGCTCGAATAGTTCTTATTTGGATTGAATGGAGCTTCTTTCCAGACCTGTTTGTATCTTATCAAGAATTTCTTCTCATTTCAAATTCAGTTTTCTTCTAGAGAATGTTCCCAAACCTTTTCTTCTTCCACTCTTTCAGATGTTTCTTAATAATATTTAGTTTACTCTCCAACTGATGATCTTCACCATCTCCAAGAGGTTGTTTGTGATATACAACACAAGCAAACAGAGATCCTTGTCCAACATGAGAATCTCAAAAACAAGACAAATGCTCATCAACAGTCTCTTCAAAAACACGTTGAAGAACATAATTCATCGATTCAAGTGGTAAAGAGAAAAAAGACTTCTGCCATTGCGGAGTTAGCAGTGCAAGCCAAATTTGATGAGGAACTGTCATGTCAAGCCAAAAAACTCAACTTTTGATTTTTTGCATAACACATTGGATATCAAGGATATTATCCTAGATTGACCTTGGGTAGCCCCTGATGGCACTCTTCATATCCAATTTTGTTCATCTGTGGAATGTTTGAGGGCTTTAAGGGCCAAGAAGAAACTTTTTACTTTGTCCACAAAAATTTACTTGGATGAGGACCTACCACATCTTTAGATGGAGGAACGACAGAAAGCACATGCACAAGACATAGCTGCTCAAAAGGGTGGGAAGTTAACCATGACCAAAAAGTTGTGATTCGTGACTCCCCTCCTTCATGGTGGTCACGTCCTTGGCCTATAAAATGAAGGTGTTCCCGTGTCCCAATAGGTAACAGAAGCCTCTCTATTGCTTGTAGGAACTGTAATAGGACGATATGGTCTTCCTTGGGTACATTCTAGGATGTTATTTTTTCACAAGATATTGTTTTTATCACAAAGATCCATGAGAGCCCAAAACAATCTCTCCCACCACTCAGTGGTTACTTTTGGGTTTCTGCTTTCAAGCACAAGACACGTTGATCAGGTAGTGTTTGTGGTTTGGGTGGTGTGGCCTGCCTCATTCAAGATTGCCTTCATTAGCATGTGTCATTGGTCATGTTAGACGAGCACTCCAAATATATATGGTTTCAGATCAAGACGAGCCCACCCCCTCTAAGAGACATCTTTATAGCAATATGTTATTTTCCTCTAGCATTGTCAACTTTTGTCATCCACTCTGATGGTGACCCATACTTGCATCTCTACCCGAAGATTTATAAATATTCATCAATGAGTGATGTCATTCTTTTAGGCGACTTCAATGCCTATACTAGGACCCACCAAGCACCTTTGCATGATCTTAGAGAGGACGAGTTCTATTTCTTTGAACTCAACCCCGAGGATCTTACATTCAATAGGACCTTTGTACATGAACAACTTACGAAAAACACTTGATTCAATTGTACAAGTCATATGGCCTCTTGGTTCTCAAAGGGAATCCTCAATTTCCAAACTCCTCCACGCTCACTTATTTTCCACATGCAAGAGGTGAGAGTGTGGTTGACTATGTCATCACAAACAGGATTTTGCTTTCATATATTCCCGGCTTTCAGGTATCTAGTTAGCTTTCCTTGACTGATCATTCAATGTTGTCTTTCTCCTTAAGTTCCTCCTCTTTTACCTCTTTTTCTTTTCCTCCTCCATCACCCAATCCTACCAACCATCCCATGATTCATTTTGATTTGTGCTTGGTTGATGATTATATTGCCCATCTCTCCTAGTTGATGCCTCGATACCACTCTCTTAATTCCACCGCAACAACCATATATGAATTTTTGTCTCATACATTATGAGATCATACCTTGACTCCTTTCCCCACACTCTTCCTCAACCAAAGCTTATTCCTCGCATTGATGCTCACCCCATGAATTGTTGGTATGATGAGGAATCTAATTCCATGCATCGGAATTATGGTGCTGAAGCTCTTGCCTATACCATTGCAAAATTATTCAATGAGGTTGTTTATTCTAGGTTCCCTACCTCCTAGTCACAACATATTATCCACCCCATCCACAAATCTAGGGACTATTCAGATCCAAATAACTACAAAACTATCATGATTGGGCACACATTTGCTAAGCTTTAGGCAATAATTTTGAATACGAAACTCTCAGAACTGCTGGATTAGAGCAAGCTGAGATCAAGAGAGCAAGCTGGTTTTAGAAGGGATCAATAGACTATTGATCATGTTTTCACTCTCAAAGCTATTATTGAGAAGGCTCGCCAATGCTTCTAAAGCATTATGTTGTTTTGTGGACTTTAGAAAAGCCTTTGATATCATTCCTAGGCATCTTTTATTTCAAATATTACATGACATCAACATCCTCGAGCTCTATATCACTGCCATCAAGAGAATATATGAGGTAGTTGTTGGGCATTTTCGAACAGCTTTTGGTTTCTCAGAGGATGTCCAGAGCACCACTGGCATCAACAAGGTTACCCTCTTTCTCCTTCACTATTTGGGATATACATCGATGAACTTGAAGAATCTATTCGTCAAAACACACATGTTGGCGATGGTTGCCTTCTCCATCATGTCTTGATAGCAATATTACTTTTTGCAGACGATGTTGTTCTTCTTGCTCATACTCCTAAGGTCCTGCAAAGACAGTTGGATGCTCTAGCTCGCTTTTGCGACTTAAAACAATTGGTAGTCAATCTTAGCAAGACTAAGGTGATGACATTCAACACATCAAAGAGTACCCAATCTAAGTTTCAATTCTTCTATGAGGGTGAGTCCATTGGGATCACTATTGCTTACTCCTACTTGGGGGTTTAGTTTACAAGCCCTCCCCTTGATCTTCGACCAGCTTCACAATCACATCTTTGCAAGGGATATACATATTTCTCAGTTTTCAATGTATTATGGATCTAAGAATTGGAGTCCAAGCCTAAGGTATGTTGATTGGGCTCACATTGAGAGGGTCCAAACTATTTTGCTTCAGCAATTTATCCGATGTAAAAGAACAATTCCCCAATGTACTGTTCAAACTGAGTTTGACACTAATCCTCTTGGCCTTGAGAGCATCTTCAGAACTATTTTTCAGCTTCATCGCCTTAGATCCATGGGCAACTGCACCTTAGGCCGAGAGAGAGACCCATAGTTGGTGATTTGTTCTTCATAATGCATTACCTCTAGGGGCTCTTTTGGTCATCGTCGTGGATGGTACTCAGAAATTTATTTCTCTTCTTCAATCAGTTGGCATCTCCATAGATCAATTACCTCCATTCAAATATTCTTCAAATGCTCCACCCTGCCCTCTTCCCAATAAGAGGGTAATTAATCAAGCAATCATAGATTATGTTTATTGATATTATATTCAAAGTACTTGGGTTGCTCCATCTCAACCTCTTAGTCCTAAGTTGGCCTTCTACACTAACATTTCATGACAATTGAGAATGGCATTATTACTCGTTCTAACTATGTCAAGCAACATCGAACACAAACTTAGGATTCCTCTTGGTCAATTCAAAGTATGCTCACCTCAGTTGTCGATGAAGATGGACCATCATATTCCATAAGAAGTTAGGGTATGTCGTCTTTGCTTTATTTAGGAGGTGGAGATACATTTCATCTTCAAGTATCTTATTTATTATGAGATTCAAGGGAAGTACCTTTATTCGTATAGAGACTCAAGTGGATCACTTGCCACCTTTTTCAGCTATCCTAACCAAAGATGCTTGGCTCTTTACCTTAGGGAAGCTATCACTCTTCAACATCAGTTATTACAAGGGAGACAAACTACTACTTGACTAATCACCTCATTCTTTCACTCTATCTCTGCAATCGAGAGTAATAAGTGCTCATTTGAAGCTACAACTATCCAAAATGTTAATGACAGATCTATGTGCCCTTGTTTACATACAAAAGTGGCTACTAGGACTTCAGTTTTTTCTTCTTGATTGTGATAGGACAGGACTATAGTTCTTCAACATTGGGTTTCGGCCACCACTCATATACCAAGGAGTTGTAGACAGAAGTCGTTTACCAGTTTCCTATCCTCTTCTATTAGTTCCACAGCCATGGATGCTAGAAAAGTATCGAGGGGTCAAACTTCATGTCCTCCTAGGATTATCCAACCAGACCCTCTTGGTCTTGGCCATTGTCCAAGGAACACCATTAGATCCTGTGTTGGCCCTTTTGGGATAGTTGTTGATGGTGATGACTGTGCTTCCTACTTTACGTCCCACTATAGATTATTGTCGGTGCTTGGATCCACTAGAGCTCCTTTCTCTCTTTGTTGTACCTCGACTTCTAGCTCTCTCTTCATCATTACTTTTAGCATGTTAGGGTTTATCTATTTTAGGTAACCCTTGAGGCTGTAATTTTATGCCATACAGTTGTTCCACTTTAGTGTAGTTTACACTAGATTCTTTACTCTAGTTTAGCTTATTTTTGTAGTACTTTTTGGTTACTACAGGGCATTGTAATTTGTAACAGCCCTTTCCATTGGCCTACTTTGGACCTCAGTGGACATTAATAAAATTCTCTGATCTCCAGACGGAACAACTTAGTTACCCTAAGCTCCTCCCACAATGATTTCATTTAGATCATGTGGTGCTTTATCTCTCATCCACATAAACTTGACTTTAAATGGAGATCTGCTAGTTCCTTCATCTTTTGTGATTGATAGCAAGATGGATGTATAGTCAGATCCTGAAACCTTTAGTATTTTCCAGTCTAGAATTTTGATTGAGCCATTCTATAGACACGAAGAACCTATCAAGTCTTTTTGTTATATATCAAAACTTGCCCTCTTATTGGACCATGAGAATATTCCATTTTTGGTAATCCCAAACTCATGAATGCAGTTTGCAATGAATCATCAAAAGAGATTTCTTTCACAATTTCACACTTAGACATTATACATGGCCCAAATGCAATGGAAATTTCAGTAAATAGTTTAAAAAATCATAATTTATGGCAAAAATTGTACACACTCATACTCTACCTGAAAAAGTAGTTAAAACTGAACAAAATATGCACATAGGCTGAAACATAGATTTAATGTGGCAAACCCTTCTGGGGAAGAAAACCTCAGGGAAAATGTGAAAAGCAAATTTTTTAACTAAAAATATGAGTGCAGAGAGGAACAACTACTTCCTACGGAACATTTTAACTGTTAAACTTAGTTATAGGTTAAACATCTCAAAATAAAAAAGAAATTCATGCAAACCTCCCAAACATAATCAGATGCTCCAACAGGACGACGAAGAAGACTGTACCCATCAACAGGCTTGCCATCTCTTGAGGTATCTGTAAACATATAAAGATGCCCTTGGTGGTGCTCCATTATGCAAATTACTTTAGCATCGCATTCCCATACCTTATGCAATCCAGATAGAAGATCTGTTGTATTTAATAAGTAAACCTATTGCAACAGACATGTACAAATTATTTAGCAAGGGCATAAATACAAATCAGGTATCAAAATCAGAAAGTAAGAATGATCTTACCTTCAATAATGTGCTTGAAGAACAACTGACAGTAATGAACTGGTAGTCTTTGGTGTTTCTAATAGTTAGAATGCAACTTTCATCAAATTCTTCCATTAACAGTGCATCAGGTTCATTTGAATCTAAAATGCTACAAAAGACCCTGATAATATAATAAAGAAATTATTTGTAATGTATCACTAAAAACGTACAAAACAAAAATACCAATTCAAGAACAAAATGATATTTTGATTACAGTAGTACCATGTCATGACATACCGATATGGCCTTTTTGAACTGTTTGTTAGTGTGTAAAATAATGCACGGCCATCCTTAGACCAAGCCACTGTACCAACACAATCAACTTTTGGTTTGTGCTGTAGAGAGCCAGTCTTCAAATCCTTAACACATAAAGTGAAAAAATCCTTGTCCTTTACATAAACCGTATATGCAAGGAAGCGATGATCTGGAGAAATTTCACACATATCCTCATAGGCATAACCTGAGAGTAGTAAGTGAAAGCAAATGTTGAATTCCTGTTGTATACAAAGTCCTATGGAAAATCCTAGCAGTCATGTCTTAATGCCAAATCAGATCAGTGGAGAGCAGATTCTACTAAACTCTTTTCAGACAAAGGCAATACATGTCAAAAAGAAACTGTCCATAATTGGAGAAAATCACTCTTTCAACAGTTTAAAAGCAAAAGTGCCACAGGTCTCTTCTCTCACTGAGCCACAAGAATCATCTTTTAGTGTATCATTGTGGACTCGAGAAAATGATTTTTATGGAAGAGCAAAGCAACATATACATAAATCCCCTATTGGTGAAAAGAGTAACTATTAAAGCAATATGTCATCTATTTTAACAGAACCATAAAGGACATCCTTGCTACAAATTCTTTAGGAATGAAGTTTCTCCAGACGGTTACTGTAATGTTCTCAAATAGAGGAATAAGTTTATCGTGAAGAAAAATGCAACCTGTTGTTGACAGAGACCATTATGTGAACTATGGAAATAATTCTAATGTATATTTTCCCTACAATGATTATTAACCATAGAATACTAAGAATATTCAAAGTGTCAGTGGGTCTAATGCTGATAAATGGCACAATCAATTTATGGCAACATGTACAAATCCTCAGAAGTTAGGCAAGCGGTAAATAAAAGGTTATCCACATCATGCGCCAACAACAGAGTCCCAAAAGAGAATAAACTTAGTACAAAAATGAATTGTATTAACCCCCAAGCCTAATCAAACAATAAAAAAACAGCTATTACAAACAATCCCTAGCCATAATGAAGTTTCTATAAAAGAATTGTCCATGAAAGCTTAAATTATTTGGTATGAGCACATAATATATCAGAAAGAAAGAAATGAACTTTTGCCTTATACTAATCATGACAGACAATATCCTTGTGATTATAAAGGATGATGATAATAACAAGAATCATTTCAGATAATCCCAAAGCTAACAAATGTTAATGACCTGAAGGATCACCAAAGGTAATTTGTAAAGCTAACAATGGGTGATGATCTCAAAGCTAATACATGGAGTGGCTTAACAAGTGCCATTCTTTACATAATTACCCTCCTTATTTCTATAATTATCCTCATGATTCCATCTATCAACACAAAGCATTGTACTACAAAGTTGACAAATAAAATAACTGAAATCCAATGGTACATATCTGGATGATGTTGACACTGAAATTGTTGCTGACAGGACAGAATTTGGCACTGCAATTGTTGATGATGTGGAAGACCTGCCATGTAAGAGCCAGTTCTGACGTACCACCTCGAGACTAACAGGATATGCACACACAATTTTGTTTATGTAAAAAGTTTTGTAACTTTGAGCTGTTTTATAACACGTAAGCAAAGTGTTTGACAAAATGTTCTACGCATAACTAGGATTCAAATCTTGGGTAATTGAATGTACATGTAATCAAAACATCATGTCATGCTGTGTCGGGGTAGTTGGAGGAAGTTGATGATGCAACTACCTCTCCCTTCATAGGGAATTGTATACGTAGATGTTAGGAACATTATTTTTACATAGATAGTTTCTAGAAGCTCATGTAGATAAGATATTGACCTGTTAGTGGGCTAAGTATTTTATATTATTAGGCAAGATCTGATTGAACATAACTACTAGCCTATTCCAGGTTAGTTGTTATAACAAACACTGTCTAATCTTGTAACAAGTTTCATGTATTTATCAGATTGTCCCTTATCAATAAAATTTGATTTTCGCCTGACATTTGTATCAAGAAAAGAATAATCTCTACTAGCTTCTCTACCTCATTACACATGTTCTTCATTGCCTAAAGGTCCTCCTCCATGCTTTGTGCCTTCTGCTCTGAGTAAAGAATCGCCACATATTGGCAAAGAGGCTTGTATAGGTCAATCGACATCGTAATCTTCTTGTGGATGGCCTAGCCTGACAACGGGCACCACAAAGAGTGAAAGATTTTGTAATTGAGGTTGAGGCGTTCTGCATTTTCGATGAAGATGGCGACAACTTCACTTTGGAGTCAATGTCAACGCAATCCACAGTGGCCTCGATCTTGTTGAGGTAGTTGAGATCGTTGCAATCGTTGATAATCATCGCACACAACCCGGAGATGCCCTCACGGGAGATCTGCCTAAACATTAATTAAAGGTCTATCTCATTCTTGATCTTTATTAGGGCGTCTAGCACCATGGGCCTGTACTCCTTGGTGTTCATCACGTAATCCTGCAAAAACAGTTTCTCTACATGGTTCGAATCCAATTGGTAAATTAAGAAAGCTTTGGTCTTCCCTTTTGCAAAAGTTGTTATCGATACGACGCTGAGCAGGACGATGAAGGTGATAGATTGACTTTGCTCAACTACTTCTCGCCGCTGCAAATGCATGTTGACTGAGTGCACAACATGACGTCACCATCTAGGTCGTACTCTTGCTCTACGACCAAAAGACAATGCCCAGATGGCCATGGATGGAGGTGATTGAGAAGGGGATGTATACTGCCAACAGACAGATCCCTCACGACATCCACATCGTCGTGAACAACGACAAACAACACTTCGACGTTTGGGAACTGTTGATTGACGTAATTTGTTACCCTTAATAGCTTCTAACAATTGACACCGAGCGGTCTTACAGTGGTGCATGGAGAATCAATCAAGATCCTGATGACGCAAATTAAGTGTAGACGCCCAAGTCGTAGACAAGCCCGAGATCAAACTGTGAAGTGGATGAGGGCTAGTAGCCCCTAAAAGCTGAGAACCACCAAACCAAGCCAGCCATCAATCGTCTGACACAATTTTTGTCCTTTTGTAGTCATCGAGAATTATTTCCAATCAAATCTAACGATGTTTTTCTGCGATCAAGTATGCACCTAGAGATTTGAGGCTCGATTACGAGCATTTTGAGCCCAAGTTCATTATGGGGGGCAACAGTCCTATTTTCCTAAGGGCATTTTGAGCCAACATTCGACCTATTTTTTAATAGATACAAAAAATCTAGATCATAAAATTTTCTAGAGGCCAACATTCCGACAATCGAGAAGGTAGTTGGTGCACGTTTTTTCAACAAACGCTCACCATGGATGCTTCTCATTGCGTTGGATGTATATTTGGTATCAAAATTTTTTACCTTCTCACAGGTATTGGACTTTGGTGTGAAGTATGCACGATCATCAAAACTGTTTACCTTCTCATGGGTAGTGGAGTTGGTATTTCGACGACATTCAAACCTTTCAAGGACTAGAAGTCCCAGGTTCAATCCTCAACCTCTTTTCATTTTCTTGAAATGCATGGTTTTTAGAAGGGTAAACCATAGTAAATCCCTTTACTTTTCATGCAAATCATATCAAGTAGGAGAGTTGGCAAGTGACCACCTAGTGTAAAATTTTGAACATAGAGGTCCAAAGTCCAAACTCATCAAGGCCCATTTTATCTTTTTCCTACCTTAGCAATGAATTTCTTTAAAAAATTTGCAAATATTTATACCTCAAAAAAAAATTGCAAAATTAAAAGAGGGGTAGTAAATATTTTTTATGTAAAAGGTGCATTTTCGACGGAGACCAACACCTTCAATTTTTAATGCTTTGTACATCTATTCAGAACAAAACGTGCTTCCACACATAAGCAGCGTTCAGTATCAACAACATCACTGGCTTGCATTTACAGGTAATATTGTCGCATTGAGCTACTATGTCTAGAGCCTAAAATAGTTGTTGTTGGTTACGAATTTGCCATGAGGAAAGGATTTTGGGTTAATGCGCCCAGATTCGCCCACCAGCTTGAAAGGCCGGAAGGAAGGAATGCCTTCCGTGCCAATCTCCGGAGAAGGCCGGCTCCTGTGGGTTTTATGGTTTGAGATGAGGGTGCAGGAAAGAGATAAAAATGCGGAAAGGATTTACAAATGAGGTTGGAGTTGGGTGGGGGGAACTAACAGTACAGCAACACATCAATCACCGCTACTTACTGCATTATGAATACAAAGCATAACCAGGAACTGCAAAGTCTAAGTGTACTTTCTGTATAAAGCAGGGTACGCACAGCTACAATGGCTCCCTAGCAAACATTCTCCCTACAAGGAGAACTAACAGCACGGCAGCGCATCAATCACCACTACGGACAGAGACAGAAAGCAACCAAGAGATGTCAGATCCAAGTATGTGTGTTGTGCAGAGAATTTGTACGCACAGCTACAATGGTCCCCTAGAAAACATTCTCCCTACAAGGAGAACTAACAGCACGGCAATGCATCAATCACCACTACGTACAGCAACATAAACATAACACACAAACTGAAGGAACTGCAACCACATTTATTCTATGTATCCTCTAATCAACTAAGTTCAAGAGTACTTGGCCACAAAATGCTGAAATGAATCAACAAGCCATGACACAAGCAATGCCTCAGTTGTCCCTGACCACCAAATGCTGAAACGAATCAACGAGCCGTGACACAGGAAAACGTAAAGCAAAAATGTAAAGGAGAGGCAGCATAAAAAATAGAAGCAGTAGAACAGAGCCAGGCATATACTTTATATCGATAAGCAGAAGCACGGTTACAATGGTTCCCTAACAAACATTCCCCTTCCACCACATTACAATGAAAATGCGGTGGGTATTTATAGCCCGAGTCCCTCCCGTTACATTAATGGGCACAAAGTCCCAGTCAAACACTAGCTGACAAAAGCGGCGACGGAGCTGCTAATGCTGACCTTTGTCGGACAGGACTGTATCCGCAGCATGGTTTCCCTGAAGACCGGACAGCTACGTGGCAACGCGTTGGGTAGATCTTCACATCGGCGAGAATGCGGGCAGCTCGGAGCACGTAGAACCTCCAATCAGCCTTAAATGAGGCAATTGGCATAAGTGGTGCGGCCCATGCTTGTCCTTTTGCTCGGCACGTCTTGGCTCAGATCCCGAAGCTGGACACTTGTCGGATGATGTTGTTTGACATGTGTCTGCCTTGAAAGGCAGTTTATCCAACTTCTCTCGGGATAGGAGCGTCATTGGGTTGCGCAGGCAGAAAACAGCGCAGTCGGGAAGGCCTTCATGCCTTGGGTGCTTTTCTGAGTTTGTTTCCCTACTGCGCACCTGTCAAAGGGCGCACTCCGACTTCGCTGCGAAGTCGGGTTGCGCACAGGTGAAAGCTGATGTCTGCCGCCGTACGGACTTCGCCCTGGAAAGGGGGAGCAGTCCGACTTCGCCGCGAAGTCGGACTTCGCCCCAGCACTTAGTCATTTTCTTGCCAGCCTGCCAGCCTGCTACAAGGTGCGCTCAGAAAGTTGGGAGAAGTCGGACTTCGCACCAAAACTGGGAGAAGTACGAACTTCGCACCAAAACTGGGAGAAGTACGAACTTCGCACTTTGTGTTCCTGCTGCGCTCCATCTGGAGGGCGCACTCCGACTTCGCGCGAAGTCGGACTTCGCCCTAACACTTAGCCATTTTTCAGGGCAACCGCTGTCAAATTTGAGATCAGACTGAGAGGCTCAAAAGAAAGGGGGGAAAGAATGAGAATGCAGGGAAGAGAGAGAAAGGGAGAGAAGAAGAAAGGGAGAGAGAGTAAGAGGGAAAAGGAAGAGCAGCACTCTTACAAAACTGAAAACATTGCACCCCGTGCAAAATGTGGCAACAACTGCCATACCGGCGTTTGGGCATAAACCCTATAAATCATCGGGGAGAAATAAGGTCTTCTTTCAAAAATTTCACTTCATCATTAACCCTATTCGTTTTTATATCTAGACATAAAACTTGAAACTAAGAAATTCCGAGTATATAGGGAAGTTACACCTGCATACAAGGATTTCTCTTTAAGCTAGTGTCATTGATAGGAAGAATCCCTTTCTATACCGCCTAAGTACCATGTACTGTTCTCTTTCACATACCTAAAAGTCTTTCACAAACAATCATGTATATCAAGAGGACTAGCTTCTTCCACATACCGATAGATATATCGAAGGGGCGGGTATATCGAAAGGTTCGATATACCGAACAGATGGTATATTGAAAGGAGGACCATTTGGGAGATATAAGGAACCCTCACCATGGCTACACCAAAAGTCTTTCTTACAAATTAACAGCTCTTGAAAGGTTCAAACTTAGGACCTTGGAAGACTAAGATGAGAACAATCTAGGTTGCTAAAAAAATTTGGGACATCATCACAGGCAGAGTTATGTAACCTCAAGACTTCAAACAATATCGAAAAATATGATGATGCAAATGCAAGAGCACTGATGCTCATCACACTTGCTATAGCTGATGTTATCCAGCCACATATTTGTGAAGCACAAACATCAAAGGAAGCATGGGACACACTACCATCTACGAAGAGAAGAAGAATCTAGCATTCCTCACCTTCAGTCACAACTCCACACATTGAGAGTGCAAGATGGAGAAAGTATAGAGGCATTTCTTCGAAGAGTTGCATACCTAAAGGCACAATTGAATGCCATGGGTGAAAAGGTGGAAGACAAGCTCTTAGTACCCATCATACTTCAAGCTTTACCAGATTCATTTAAAGTGTTGATAACCTCCTTACAAGTCTCCAATAGGAAGGTTTCCTTTGATGAGTTGGTCAATATGCTGCAACAAGAAGAAGCAACCAACAAATTAAGGGATCAATTGTCAAATAATGCACTTATCTCTAAGAAATCTAGGAACAAGAAACCACAAAAGGGTCCTTCCCCTTCATCATTGCAAAATCCACGTCAAAAACAAAAGAGGTATTGCCACATCTATGATAAAGAAGGATGTGATACCAAGCATTGTTGGTAACTTGGTATAACTCAGCGACTCGAAGAGATCGAGTCCATCAACCTCAAAAGAAGAAGACACAATACAAGCCACATCCCAAACAAAAGCGACAACAAGGGCATGTTGTGCTTGAAGAATCAGCTTCAAATTCCAAACCGGCACACAAGGTGCTAATGTCCAAGGCCATGACCAACACAAAGGATATTGTTCAATACATTGATTCAAGTGCTAGCAAGCACATGACAAGGGACAAAGCGTGGTTTGATTATTTAGAAGCCAAAGAAGGGAAACCAATGACTATCATTGATGATAAAACCTATAAGGTCAAGGGAGTAGGCGATGTTCCTCTTAATCTTCTAGATGGACAATGTAGAATTGAAAAGGTACTATATGTACTAGGACTGGCAAACAACTTGGTGTTTGTCCCACAAGTATTGGATTGAAATATGGTGGTCGAATTCTGAGTTGTTAATGGCCACAAGAAATGTTTCATTACCTAAAATGATGAGAATGTAGCAATTGATTCCTACAAAAATGGCTTGTTTGCCCTAGATGTCCTATCTTCTCCTAATGTCACACTATCAGCAGCCACAACAGATGCAACCTCTCTATGGCATAGAAGATATGGTCATCTTTGTTCTAGATACTTCAACTAAGTAAGCATCAAATGGTGATAGGTCTGCCGAACCTTTCACCCACATTGCCAGTTTTCTCAAGTTGTTTAGCAAGGACACAACACCGAGTACCCTTTGAATTGAGCATTCACAAAGCTAAAAGACTGTTGGATGCGATATACACCGATCTTTGCAAACCTATGGCAGCCAGTTTCAATGGCAAAAGATACTTCCAGTTGTATGTTGACTACTATAAGAGGATGTGGGTGTCCTTGCAACTAAAGTCCAAAGCGTTCACCCATTTCCAGCATATTAAGCAACATGTGGAGAAAGAAATTGGGCATTTAATTCGAGTCCTCCGCTCAGATCGAGGGGGGGAATATACAACCAACAAATTTTCAAGGTTCTTCACACATAACAGGATCAAGCGATAGCTCACTACAACATATACGCCACAAGAAAATGGGGTTGCTGAAAGAAGAAACCATTCCATCATTGAAATGGTTTGCTGCAAGCTAATAGGGGCCAATCTGGAGCAGCAGTATTGGGCTAAAGTTGTCTCCACTACAGTATACCTTCTAAACAGAGCGTCCACAAAGGCACTACAAAGAGTTACACCTGAAGAAGCTTGGTCTAGGAGGATGCCTTCAATCACACATCTCAAAGTCTTCAACAACAAGGCATACATGCATGTACCAAAGAAAAAGAGGACCAAGTTGGATGTGAAAACCCTGTCATGCATATTTCTAGGGTATGATGATGAGTCAAAAGGTTATCGACTACTATATCCAATCACCAAGAAATTGCATAAAAGTCGAGATGTGGTATTTGATGAACAATTTGAACCTAAGTCAAATACTGAGGATTCTATCAAGCCTCAAGATGCCACATCTCCAGTTGTGAGAATGGAGTTTGATGAGGAAGTTCACGAAGAAGTTCCAACAAATGAAGAACCTGTAGCAACTGCTCCTTCACAAAGGCAAAAAACTCCAAAAAGGTTCACAAGTACCATCAAAGATGCCAAACTTGATGCACCTCCTAATCTCACTTCCGCACGACCACGTACTCATCAAATCACGTCAAGAAGTAAATCTGGGATTGATGTCTTCAGTAATGGAGAATTCAGAACCAACCTCAATGAAGGATGCACTTAGCTTGCCACAGTGGAAGGCAGCTTTGGTTACGAAGTATAATTCTTTGATGAAAAACAAAACATGGGATCTTGTTGATCTGCCAAAAGGAAAGAAGCCCATAGGTTGCAAGTGGGTCTTCAAAATCAAGTACAAGACAAATGGATCCATTAAGAAATATAAGGTACGGCTCGTTGCAAAGGGCTGTGCACAAAAGGAAGGAATTGATTATGAAGAAACATTTACAGCCACAGCAAAGATGACAACCATCCGTGATCTTTATGCACTGGCAGCACAGTTCAGTTGGAAGCTGTAGCAAATGGATGTCAAGAGTGCCTTCCTTAATGGTGATTGATAGTTTTTGTTGTATTCAATCTAATCAAGAAACATAATTGCTAAGAAGAAATGAGAAAGTAAAAGAACTACATGAGGAAGAATAAGCATCACTTCATATTACTTGAATAAAATTGTACAATGAGATATGGAACTAAGAGCCCATAATATAGGTTTACAAAATGACCTTTGGTCTACCTCATATGACACTTGGTCTACTTCACATGACACTTGGCATGTATAGCAAATAATGGAATATATTCTAACACCCCCATGTATTACATTATTTGGTATGAACTTCCCTTGACTTGCATAGATGATCTTTGAATGTTTGAAACTTGTTTCGCCCAAGAGCTTTTGTAAATATATATGTCAGTTGTTCATCTATAGGAATATGCTTTAAATAGATATGATGATTCTGAAAGTGATCTCTAATGAAATGACATTGTGCTTCAATATGCTTAGTTTGTTCATGTACAATTGGATTTTTGATCAGATTGAGTACTCCTTGATTGTCACAAAATATCAGAGTTGGAGTTCGTTTGATACCCATGTCAGATAATATATATTGTAACCATAAAGCTTCACAAGTTGTATCTCTTGCTGCACGATATTCTGCTTCAGTAGATGATTGTACCACTGTATGTTGTTTCTTACTGTGCCAAGATATTGGTCCTGATCCAAGATAAAAAATATATCCTGAAGTAGACTTTCTATCATCAATAGAACCTGCGTAATCAGAATATGAGTAACCCTGTAGATTTAACATTCTTCATAGAAGTTAGTCTTCTTAATATATTACAATATTCTTTTTGTAGCTTTCCAATGACTCTCTCTTGGCTCTTGCATGAAATGTGAAAGATAATTTACAACAAAGACTAGATCAGGTTGACTATTTGTTAAGTACAAAAGACTTCCAATTAATTGACAATACATTGTAGCTGAAACTAAAGGTGTTCCATCATTTTTGGATAATTGAATTCCTTGTTCCATAGGTGTGTCTTTTGGCTTACAATTCTTCATTTTATATTTTTCAATTAGGGCCTCTGCATATTTTGATTGAGTAATTGTAATATTGTCTCCATTTTGATGAATTTCCAAACCAAGACAATAATTCATTAGTCCCAAATCTGTCATTTCAAATGCCTTCTCAAGATCCTTTTTTATATCACCTATTAGTTTTTTAGAACTTCCAGTAATCACTATATCATCAACATATACTATAAGAATTAGTATATCATTTCCAATTTTCTTTGAATACAGGCTAGGATTGGATGTACTTCGTCTAAAATTATGTTGTAACAAGTGATTATTAATTTTTATATTCCATGCTCTGGGTGCTTGCTTTAGACCATATAAGGATTCGTTTAATTTGCAAACCTTATATTCTTGTCCTTTAATAACAAATCCTTTTAGTTGTGACATATAGACCTCCTCTTCTAAGTCACCATTAAGAAACGCACTTTTCACATACATTTGATGAAGTTTCCAACCCTGATGAGCTGTTAGAGTACATACTGTTCTGATAGTAATCATTCTAGTTGTAGGTGCAAATGTTTCTTCATAGTCAATTCCCTTTGTCAGAGTGTATCCTTTGGCTACTAACCAAGCTTTGTACTTGTCCAGTGTCCCATCTGTTTTATACTTAATCTTGTAAATCCATTTGCAACCCACAACTTTCTTTCCTGTAGGTAATTCCACTAGATTCCATGTTTTATTTTTTTGTAGTGATGAATATTCAGATTCCATAGCTGCCTTCCAATGTGAGCGATTTAAAGCTTGAAGTGTTGATGTTGGCTCTATTGTAGTGCTTAGTAATCCTCTGTTTATTCTACTTTGACTACGAGTTTAAGGTATTGTAGTAGTAAGATCTGGCATTTGTTCTAAGTTTGATTCCTTGAGTGTGTCTCTAAGCCATATTGGTTCCTTCCTCTGAGGAATTGTGGATGTTTTTGTATGTTCAATGTCTTCGTCTTGATATTTTGACTCTGTCTCTTCATTTACAACATCTTCCTCTGAGAAATTTAGAAAAACTTCCACATCATTACTTTGTTTTTTAGTGTCACTCTTGACTTTTTCATCAAAAACTACATCTATGCTTATGTATATCTTTTTTTGTACTCGGATCTATTGTTTTGTACCCTGCAGATTCATCACCATAGCCAACAAATATTCCAGCCATAGTTTTGTCATCTAATTTTGTCCTTTTTTGTTTTGGAATATGCATATAAGCTTTGCATCCAAAAATCCTTAGTTTTTCTATATTTGGTTTTTGTCCTGACCAAGCTTCTTCTGGTGTAACTGTTGGTCACAAATCTGCCACAAGAAAGGATTTTGTACGTGTACGCGCCCTAGATGTGGACCAACATTGAAAGGCCGGGGGGAAGAAATGCCCTCCGTGCCAATCTCCGGAGAAAGGCCGGCTCCTTTACTAAACTACTGATTTTTTAAAGATGAGAGTGCAGGAAAGAGATAAAAAGAGTAAGGTGCAGGAAAGAAATAAAAAGAGTAGGGTGCAGGAAAGAAATAAAAAGAGTAAGGGAAGAAATGTAAATGGTTGATTTAAAAGGGAAGGACCAGCAGCACGATCACTAACTAATAGCTTGAAGAAGCAGCAATAAATACAAAGGATAAAACATAAATGAATGCCACACTAGCTTTCCTATGTATCCTCTGGAAGAGTTCCAGGATCCACCTATCTCCCTACGCCTAAATCCAGATTTCAGAATTACAGCGGTTAGAAAATATGTGAATATAACAGAAACACTATCCACAGGCAGCATACAAGAATACTAACACAGCGTTTTCTCCCCTATGTATCCTTCAGGAGAATTCCAAGGTTCTGTCCCCAACCACAAACCTAAATCCAAGATTCAGAATTACAGTATGCAAATGGAGAAACAGAATAGCAGAAATAATCACAGAAGGCAGCATACAAGAGAGAAATTAGGCCCAAAATTCTTAATATCAATTGCAGACATCAAGTTACAGCAGCTTTCTAGCAAAAGTCCCCCCCTTTCTCATTACAATTCATGGGTTTTTATAGAGGACCCGACCCTCTGAGCCATCAATGCACAAAATCTGGAAGTACGCCCTCGAAAACCTGAGAAATCTGTTCTCGCTCCTCCCGTGACCGAGCTCTCACATCCTTTTCTACAATTAGCAGCTACGGCCGCATTAGCCGAGGAAATTTGCATTTATGGGCCGCCTGACTCGTCCTGAATTTCTCCGAGTGCGGAGCTCGAGTGGCTGCTAGGTCCATCGAGCTCTCCTCCTGCGACTGATATCTCTTTTCAGATTGCCAAAAATGAGCCCCGGGTCTCTCGGGCAAGTAAAAAATCATTTATGAAACACTCGATTGCCACGAAAAGATACCCAACCTTGGAGTGTGTGCCCTTGAAGAGCTTCGCCAAATTCCAGTTCGAGACCTTACTTCGCAACGAATGTGAGCCGAAGCGGGTCTGACTTCCTTGGATGGGTACTTCGCGCGAAGGGACTTCCAAAAACAGCTTCGCGAGGACTTAGTGCCGAAGCAGATATTCCTTCTCAAAACATGGCTCTCAATCTTTCATTGCTTCGCTGGAAAAATGGGTTGAAGGCTGCTTCGCAAGAGTCCTTGCCCGAAGTGGATGCTTCGCTGATGGGCTGCCAAAAATGCTTCGCTGCGAACCTTCTTCAAAATGGCCGTTCGGAAGGAATTTGGGCGAAGCTCATCCATGCCTTAGAAAATTTTCGGGGGGTAATCAACCTTCGGATGGGGGAGCTTCGCACTGAAATCGCCCGAAGCACGTGCTTCGCAAAAGTTTTGAGCGAAGTAGATTTTTCTTGGGGGCGGTTTGCCAAAAAGGAAGGCCGAAGCGGGTGCTTCGCTGGAATTTTTGCGAAGTGTTTCTCCACACTTTAGAAACTTTCGCATTTCACATTTTACGCTTCGCAAAATTTCGGCCCGAAGCAGGTCTTGCGGGGGCTTCGCTTGCGAAGCTCTTTCTATGCCTTAGGAGATTTCAGGCCTGCGCCTATGTTTTCCCTATTTCCTGTTTGCGAAGCTGCCTGTTCCTGCTAGTGCTGTAAGCGAAGCTTCTCTTACACGGTTATCTACAAAGAGGATTCAAAAATGACAACCAAACTTGCTGCAATACCACTATCAACAAAAATAAAGAAAACAAGAAAATCCTTTACACGACATTAATTTTCACCACCCCTCCAATGTGACGAAATTGTCAACAGTAACATGCTTAAGTATTCTTGTAGGTAATCTATTTTGTAAGTAGACTACTGTTTTCACTGCTTTTGCCCAATATTGACGATCAAGATGAGCTTTTTTTAACATACACCTCACCATTTCCATTATAGACCTATTTCTTCTTTCTGCAATTCCGTTTTGTTGTGGTGAATATGTTGTAGTGAGTTGTCTTTTAATTCCATTTTCTTCTAGAAAAGAATCAAATTCTTTTGATACAAATTCACCCCCTCTATCTGAATGAAGAGTTTTGATAGTCTTTCATGATTCTTTCTCAACTTCAAGTTTGAATTGTTTAAAATGACTAAATTCTTCTGATTTATACTTCATGAAGTACACCCACATTTTTATGGTGTGATCATCGACAAATAATTGAAAATACTTATGTCCTCCAATACTAGTGACATTCATTGGACCACATAAATTTGTATATATTAATTCTAATGGTTGCCAAGTCCTATATTGACGAAGTTCAAAAAGAATTCTATGGTGTTTTCCTGCTAAGCATTCTAGACAAACAATAGATTCTAATGATAGATTTGGTATTCCTTCAACCATTTGATATTTGAGCATTTCATTTAAAAAGGATACACTGGTATGTCCGTTACTCTAGCTGAATGTGTAGTAGTATCCAAAACAAATAGACCACTTTTATAGGAACCTGACGCTATCTTTTTCCCTTGTTTGAGAATATGACACTATTTTCTTCCATTGGAAACTTTGAATTCTATTGTCATATTTTGATCCATGAGTTGAGAAACTAAAAGAAGATTGGTAGTCAATCCTGGAACATATAATACATTGTTAATTATCCCTTTTCCATTTATTAGATTTACCAGAACATTTCCTATCCCCTTTACTTCATAAGTTTTACTATCTGCTATAGCAATTGGTTTCTCATTTTTCCTTTGTAGAGAATCAAACCATTGTTTTTTTCCAGTCATATGTTTGCTTGCTCCTGAATCTATATATCAATGGTCCTGTTGCCACATTTTGCACGGGGTGCCATGTTTTCAAAATTTGTAAGTGTGCTGCTCTTCCTTCCCTCCTCCTCTTTCTCCCTTTCTCCATCTTTCCTTTTCCCCTTTCCTGCAGTTTCATTCCCCCCTTTTTTCCCTTGTACTTCCCCTAGTCAAGTTCCCAAAACTGAGCAAGTGTTCCCTGAAAAATTCTAAGTGTCAGGGCGCAACCCGACTTCGCAGCGAAGTCGTAGCGAAGTCAGGGTGCGCCCTCAAGTCTAAGCGCAGTCGAGGATGCGAAGTGCGAAAGCAGACAGGACGGAGCAGAATTTGACTAAGTGTGGGAGCGCAACCCGACTTCGCAGCTAAGCGCAGTCGAGAATGCGAAGTGCGAAAGCAAACAAGACGGAGCAGAAATTTGACTAAGTGTGGGAGCGCAACCCGACTTCGCAGCGAAGTAGGGATGCGCTCTTCTTCCTGTGCGCACTTGGGAAAGCAGTGTGCAGAAAATCAGCTAAGTGTTGGGGCGCAACCCGACTTCGCAGCGAAGTCGAGGTGCGCTCCCCTTTTTGGTGCGCAGTCCGAACAGCGGGAAAATCAGCTAAGTACCGGTGCGCAACCCGACTTCGCAACGAAGTCGGGTTGCGCCCTCTGACCGGTGCGCAGTTGGGCAAGATTCATCAAGCAAGCCAAATTTTGGCTAAGGCATGGAGGCCCTCCCCAACTGCGTTGTTCCCCACCTGCGCCACCCGACAACGCTCTGATCCTGGGCGAAGTTGGACAAACTGCCTTTCAAGGCAGACACGTGTCACTCACCAGAATCTGACAAGTGTTCAGCCCCGGGATTCGGACCAAGATATGACAGGATAAAGGACAAGCATGGGCTGCACTGCCTACGCCAGCTGCCCCTATTTAAGCTGATGAGAAGTTTCATCTACCGCAACTACCCGCATTCCTGCTGACCAGAGGTTTGACCGCACGCACTGCCACGTAGCTGTACAACTTTCAGGGAGACCTTGCTGCAAGTACAGTCCTCGCCGACAGGAGTCAGCATCAGCAGCTCTTCAACCGCTTTTGTCAACTATTGTCTAGTCTGGGACTTTGTGCCCGCAATTGTAATCGGGGGGAACTTGGGCTATAAATAGCCACATCATTTCATTGTAAAGGGTGGAAGGGGAATATACTGCTAGGGAACCATTGTAGCTGTGCGTTTGCTTCTAAATACAAGATACATACTTGGCTCTGCTTACTGTCTTCATTTTGTATGCTGCCTCTCCTTGTCATTTCTGCTTCATGTTTCTTATTTCATTGCTTACTGTTGTACTGAACTCTGGACTCCAGTATTTGATGATTAAGTATTCCTGGAATGCATAGATAGAGGATACATAGGATGCATGATAGCTGTAGTTTCAATATGTGTTCTGTATAGGAATGTTGTTAGTAGTGGTGATTGATCGTTGCCGTGCTGCTTATTCCCCCCGCCCAACTCAAATCACATTTGGATTCTCTTTCCGCATGTGTGTCTCTTTCCCTGCACTCTTAGCTTAAAACACTAAAACCCACAGGAAGCCGGCCTTCTCCGGAGATTGGCACGGAAGGCATTCCTTCCTTCCGGCCTTTCAATCTGGTGGGCGAATGCAGGCGCATTATACCAAATCCTTTCCTCATGGCAGATTCGTAACCAACAGGTCCATACCTATAAGGCTTTCAATTTTCTAGTATGAAGTTGTCTACCTTATGACTCCCTAAAGTTTTTGAGTATATGATCAAATACTACCTTTCAATTCTTGAGTTTTGTGGAATCCCTTGTCTCTACCAAATATTTTGAATATGTCTTGATAGTAGGCTTAGCTTTCTTTAGATTTCCTTTGAGTTGAATCCCTTTTATCTCCCTAATGTTCAACTACTATTTTCACCTTATTTCTCCCTAAAGATATTTTAATGCACTTTCAATTTTGATAATGTTCTCTATTTTCAAGACCCTATAGTTGGATTCCTTTTGTCCCTTCAATTTGTATAGGAGACTAGTATCAACAATAATTTTCCAACTTTCAAGCAATTCTATGTTTTGCTTCCTATATCCTTTAATTCTCAATGATATGGTTTCTAAATTTCAAGATATTTAATTTGGTGTTGAACTCTTTATATCTCCCTACTTAGAAATTTAGAAAATGAGGATATTTGCAAAAATAATACTTCAATTTCAAGGTAGAAAACCTTATATCTCCTAGTTTAATTATTTGCAAATATTTTGATATTTGAATCTCAAATAATGCAATTTTAAAAAAAGTTCTTAAGTTATAATTTCCTTACTTCAATTGCCTTTTCTAATCCATCAATGAATTATCTAAGGTTGTAATTTCCTTATATCTCCATGCATTAATTAGTTAAAATTAACCTTAGAAATAATAGACCTTATGCCTCCTTAAACTTGATGGAATGCAAATAATAATTTAATGTCAATATACCTTTCTTTGTGGTGAGGTGCTACGTATTGATTGGCTCCTCCTTTGACTGCACTTTCCAAGCTATTTGGGCGTTGTTCTCTCCTCAGACTTCAAGGCATGACAATACTGCATTTATTGCTCCTCTTTCTATGGTGCACTCTTCCACTTTAGACTGTCCTCCTTATCCTCTTCAATGTTCTCTGACCTTGGAAGCTTGATATCCACGCACTCTTCAAGTTTGGGTTATTAATACTTGACTATCTCCTTTGTCTTGCATGCCACATGGCATTTAACGTAGCACATAGTTCTTCCATGTTAGGTAGCATAGACGTTATAATTTTTTAACGTTGCTATTAGGCGGCGCAGGTGTTACAATCTTTGGACATTGCTATTAGGCGGCGCAAGTGTTACAATGTTTGGATATTGTTGTTAGGCGGCGATATATTCCCTCCTTGCTCGTTTGAGTCGTTACTAAGGATTGTTGGCGCTCTTCTCCTTTGTGCCAAGTGGCATATGATTTCTTTATTCGTTGTGACAAGTGGTGGCTTCTTCTCTTGCATGTAACCTATCCTTAGTGCTCAACGTTCCCTTCTTTTTCCTTAACGTACTTGCCAACTCCTTGCAAGTTGTTTGGTCTTCTTTTGCAACTGTTGAGTGCTTCTTGATTTCCAACGTATGGTGGTGGCTCCTCTCCAATGAAGGTGGCTCCTCCTTTGGTGGTGTTTCAATGCTTCTCTCCTTGGTGGTTGTTCTACCAGATATTCGATTCTCTTCCGCTTGGGTAACACCTTGTTATTTGCTTTATTTTCCTTGCTACTTGCACCTTTGTCCTTGCTGTCCTTACTTTATATTTGTCTTCTTTCTCTTGCTGTAGGTTTCTATCCACTATGGGCGCTGCCTTCTTGGAATTATGACACCCTTTATTGCACCAGAACTTTGAGACCTTTTAGTCTCCTTGCCTTCTTGTCTTTATCAAATGCCCCTTCTTGTTTTAATATGGTGGCACCTCCTCTTTCTCTTGGTGGTTGTACTACTCCTTTGGCAGCTTCTCTTCACCAAGACTTGTTGCAGCTTTACTTGTGTTTAATGGTGTCTTTTGACACTCTAACTCAGCCTTGTTCTTGAGCACTATTCTTCCTTACCTTGCTTAATACTTTTGCACTTTCGTAGCTCTCAGAAATAACATGTATTAAGCACTATCTTTTAACACTAACTTGTGTTGATGTATTTTGCAGGTTTCAAGATGATAATGCTACCTCCTTACTTAACTTGAAGACCTTTAAACTTAAACTCCTTTTGCTACCTTTAATAACTTTAATATGGTGTTTTCAAGGAACTTAAATAATACTTGGATAAAAAACTTTAATAACACCAATTTTCAAACCTTATTTTGACCTCCTTTGTAGCAATATTTCTTGGTGATTTGGTTCACCTATTTGCTGCCCCAGATTTGTAAACTTTGCAGCTTCAACTCCTTGTGCGTTGCTGCTCTAATTTCCTGCCTTTTTGGCTTTTACTTTTGCTGTCCGAGCCTCCTTGGCTCTTGTCAAATTCTGACTTCAACCTTGGCCTATTTAGTGGCCTCCTTCTCAAGAATCCTCTCCAAAATTTGGCAAACTTCTTACCAAATCCTTTTCCTTTTTGGGCTTGTTGTCGAATGGTGACAATTGTCCCAAATTATTCTTTTCAGGAGTTGCTCCTTCTTGCAATCTTCTCCTTTGAGCTTTCTTCAATCTTCTATCAGGTCCCCTTATAGCTCTGATACCAATGATAGTTTTTGTTGTATTCAATCTAATCAAGAAACATAATTGCTAAGAAGAAATGAGAAAGTAAAAGAACTACATGAGGAAGAATAAGCATCACTTCATATTACTTGAATAAAATTGTACAATGAGATATGGAACTAAGAGCCCATAATATAGGTTTACAAAATGACCTTTGGTCTACCTCATATGACACTTGGTCTACTTCACATGACACTTGGCATGTATAGCAAATAATGGAATATATTCTAACAATGATCTCCAGGAAGAGGCGTATATGACACAACCTGAAGGCTTTGTTGTCAATGGGCAACAACAAAAATTTTGCAGACTAATCAAGTCCTTGTATGGGTTGAAGTAGGCTCCTAGAGCCCGGTACATCAAAATTGATGATCACCTATTGCAGCATGGTTTCACAAGAAGTCCCTCAGACACAAATCTCTATCTCAAGAAACTATGATCTGAGATAGTGATACTTGTGTTGTATGTTGACAATACGATCATCACTAGTAGTTCAGATGAATTGGTGAATGCTCTGAAGAATGACTTGAAAAAGTTGTTTGACATGACAGGTCTAGGACTTTTGCACTATTGTCTTGGCTTGGAGGTTTGGCAAAAAAATAATCACATTGTGATCTCACAAACGAAGTATGCCAAGACACTACTAGAAAAATATCAGATGACAAACTGTAAACCTAAGCAACACCAACAAAGCAACAGTTGCGATTGTCCCAATATGATAAGTCACCTCAGGTATCTGGTACTCTTTATCGTAAGTTGATTGGGAGTCTCATATACCTGACAAATACCAAGTCTGATACCGGCATTGCAGTCAGTTATCTTTCGAGGTTCATGCAGGAACCTAAGGAGAGTCATTGGAAAGCAGCAAGGAGGATACTGCATTATGTCCGTGGCACAGTGGAATATCGCCTAGAATATAAGAAGAATGATAAATTCTTCCTACAAGGATACACGAACTCTAATTATGTTAGATCTCTAGATGACAAAAAGTCAACATCTAGATGTGTTTCATCTAGGATCTAGACCTATCTCGTGGTACAGCAAGAAACAAGCAGTAGCATTATCATCCACAGAGGTAAAATATCGTGTTGCACAAGGAGTTGTGTGGGAAGCAATATGGTTACGTCGCATACTATCAAATATGGGTATACGAAATGAATCATTGACATTGTTGAATTGCGACAATCAAGGTAATCTAAAATTGGTCAAGAATCCAATGTTTTATGAAAGAACAAAGCACATTGAAGCTCAATGTCTTGTCATTTGAGAACAAGTTCAGAATCACTAGATTTAGCTCCAATACATTCCCACCGACAAACAGATCACCAATATTTTCACAAAGGCACTTGCACGTGCCAAGTTTGAATTGTTTCGCACTCTCTTTGTATACCAAATAATGTAATAAGGGGGGAAGGTTAGGAACACTATTATTACATTATTTTTACATAGACAATTTCTAGAAGCTCACGTAGATAAGATATTGATCTATTAGTGGGGTAAGTATTATATAATATTAGGCAATATCTGATTGAACGTAACTAATAGCCTATTCCAGGTTAGTTGTTATCACAAACACTATCTAACTTGTAACAAGTTTCATGTATTTATTAGGCTGTTCCTTATCAATAAAATTTGATTTTTGCTTAACCATAGACCCCCTCACAAGTTCAGATAGACATCTAGACATCCATATGCAATTAGGAGATACATGTATGTGCAGACCTGAAGATAATCACAATACATCCATCCATTCATTGTTGTGTTCAAACTTATGGTTGTGTTGTGCATGTGCCTGTGAACTAATTCTTGTTGTTATATATTAATGTGCAAGGTTGTCTGAGCCTATTTCCATTCCTTATTGTTGTCGTAGATAGTTGTGCATGGCCGTCTGGGCATGTTTCTAGTTAGTGTTGTTCTAGATAACTGAGCAAGGCCATCTGAGAGTATTTTCCAAATATTTGTTGTGGTTTCTTTTATTTCCAGATCTGAATGTTAATTCAGTACACTATGAGATGTTGTGTTGCTGATTTTTCATATCATCCATCATTCTCTATTCCTTCGATTGTGGAATACCACTGTTGTGCTACATTTGGCGTTGGTGTTGTTTGAAGTTCAAACCAATGACCGCGTGGACACTGAAGACAAGAAAAGTGGATGATAGATAACTTCGCGCGAGGATGTGCAAGACGTGGATGCACAAGGAAGGGCGAAGAGCTGATGAAAAGTCAAAGGATTGTGCAACAGCAAGTGCAGAGAAATTGTGAACATGTAATGCGCATAGAGGAGTTGATAACGGCGATGAGTTACCTATTGATGGCAAAGAATTGCATGACAATGGTAAATTGCATGACAATGGTAAATTGCATGACAGTGGCAAATTAAGTGATAGCTTACATGATGGCAACACATGTGACGGTGAGGAATCACATGACAGCGAAGTTGGCAACACATGAACTGCCGAAATGCTGACAAAACTTGTTGGCAAGGAGATACATGCATTAGAAGTCGAACGTATGTCAAACCCTCAGGAGAAGGGAAGCTAAGATGAAAAACGAGGGGAAAGGTGGAAGATATTTCTGATGATCTAGGACAATGCAAAAGTGGAGGTGCAACACACAAAGGTCTGGCCGACAAGAACGTTCACACAAGTGAAGGCAACACCAACATGGAGCGTGCGCAAGACGAGGCAAAGCAACCAGTAACTCCAACACAAGTGCGGAAGAGTATGCCTAGACATGCTAAGAACGGGAGTCAAGCACAAAAGCAACAATGGAAAAGTGTGCTCGAAAGACCAAAATCCTTGCCATCAAAGGTTCGAACTAGTGACCACATGGACATTAAAGACAAGAGAAATGGATGATAAATAATCTAACACGAGGACGTGCAAGATGTAGGAGCACAAGGGCAAGTGAACAGCTAACAAGTAGAAGTCAACAGATTGCATAAAGTGCCAAGAAATTATGAACACGTAACACGCGCAAAGTTGTCTAGTGACATCAGTGAGTTACTTGTCAACAAGAGAGAGTTGCACAATGGCAATGTTGCTCATCAGGTGTTGTTGTACCTGATCAAACAAGTCAACCATTCACGGATGAGTTAGTAGGTGGCTTGTTACATTACAAGAGTTCGTGTTTGGGGTGGTAGTCAGACCAAGGAAGAAATGCATGATGGCAGATCAGTTGTTAAGGATTCGCTTCAAAAAACTTGTAGAGGGAGGAGTGTTAGATAAATTTCCAGACTCAATTATTTTCAATCATTGTGTTGTTTTCATGGTACAAGTACATGGGAGAATGCTTATTGTCAAGCGAGCTACCAAGGGAGTTCAAGCAACAAAAAAGAAAAAGATAATCATCAAGTCAGCACCATTCCAACTAATTGTTGGATTGTTGTACAAAATTGGACCATACACCTCAACGGCAAAACAATTGAAACCTTCACTATCTGAACTGAATTTTTCTCCTTGTCTACATTTTGGTAGCGTTCACTCAACCCACAACTTCCCTCAGCTTCGAATGACTTCTCTTTGGCTCCAAATGACTGCTTCTTAGCCTCTGACGGCTCTGTCTTAGACTCTAACAGACATCCCTTGATCTTAGATGGCTAACTTCCTCGCCTGGGCAGCCCAACTTCTAAGTTAGATAGCCCACTTTCTACAAAAAATGGTCCGAATCTACCTACCTCCAAACAATCCTGCCTCAGACAGCCCGACTCCATACTGCCTACTCTTTTGCTCAGATGACCCGACTTTCGTACAATCTTCTTCCCTTGTCAAACGATCCTCTAGACAATTCGTACCACGCGCTCTTCCAATTAGACAAACTCCTTGCCTCAAACATTATGTTGCTTCATTCTTTTCCTCAGACGGCTCTACATGATCTCCAAACACTCAACATAATCTTCCTTCCAAACTTGGACTACAGACGGCCCTACATGACTACCAGACAGTTGTGATCTATCTTTGAACGGCTTGGGGCGTTCATCTGACGAACTGCAGGCAATCTGAGGCTCAAACAACCTAGGGAGGGTCCAAATGTCCCTCCCCATGGGACAAATGGCCCAAGGGTCGCCTAGGGACCTATTGTCCCTAATAAACGACCAAGGTCCCAACTTAGACGACCTAGGCTTACACAACCTAAGCTCCGATAATCGGGGCTTGGGTCCAAACGGCCTAAATTTAGATGTCCAAGCATCCCTCGCAAATGGTCAAACAACGAACAATCTCTCTTCATCGTCTACAACATTCACTCCATCTACATCACTCACTTCGTTGTCTACATCAACCACTTGTGCAACTTCAACTATTTGCTCTATCTCTGCCTCTTCGATTGTAATCAAGTTCACCTCCTCAATTGCAATCAAGTTTATTAAGTTCACCTCCTCTACTTCCCGACTAGGGCTATGACTCTTCTTCGACACTTCAAACTCTCTACACATCACTAGTTCATCTCGACTTGAAGCACTTTGACATTCATGCGTAAAGAGCCCCCATAAAAGGTATCGCCAACATTGTTTAACGGGTCTGCCCTTAGTATCATACTCATTTATTTGGCGATTGTCACAAACCGCATCACCAATGGCATCCCCCTCTCGTACAATATCCCTTTGTGCGACATTTTCCTATAGCAATGATCTTGCACTCTCCGAGTCACACTCATCCTCAAAGTCATTGTTCTTCTCTTCAATGTCACTTCCTTCACTAACTTCTCAACCCCAACACTTGGATGATGAACTACTCTCATTCTCAAAATCATCACTCTCATTGTCAAAGTCACTCTCAACATCAGAATTACTTTCATCTTCAGGGTCACTCTTGTCCGCATTAACATGACCCCAACATTTTAATGATGTCTTTGCATCACTTTCCAAGTTCAAGGCTTGCTCCAAGGCCTCTTGATATGATGTCAAAGGGACCACCCTGATCTTCTTCTAGTACATAGGAAGAAGTCCCTCCATGAACCACCTCTTCTTCAATGCATTTGATGGATCTTCCTCTAGATGGGTAAACAACCCACTCAACCTCCAATTGTACAAACAAACAAGCTCTTTCTCACCTTGTTCCATTCTATAAATTTCAACAATGACCTCATCGTCATTATGGAACAACCAAAATTCCTTCACGAATGTTTCAAAGTTCGCGCAACTCATCCGCCATCCAATACTTGCCCTCTAGCAATCTCATGTACAAATCCAATGCAATTCCACGAAATGTCACAGGGAATAACCTCCTCCAATCTGCATCATTATTTTGCCCATTCACTTTCCACATCATGAGGCAGATTTTCCAATGCCTGATTGGGTCTTTTGTTTCCCCTCCATGAAACATTGGACACTTACACGATATGCCAAAATTGGTCTTTGTTTTGATAGGTTAACTTGACAATGGGGCTCTCCTTCATGCACATCATCAAGTGCACAACATCGCAATTGCTCTTGTGCTAGACCCTCGTCCTTCGCACCATGAAACATGCCAACCTGCAATTGCTCCAATGTCGAACTCTCATCTCGCTCACCGTTGAACACCAACTTACAGTTGCTCTAGTACTAGACCCCTATCTCACGCACTATTGGACACACCATCTTGCATTTGCACTGATGTTAGACTCCCGTCATGGTCACCATCGAGCACATCAACTTGCAATTGCTCCAACATCATACATTCTTTGTCGCCAAGCAATTCCTTACGACTGCGTAACTCGTTATTGCGTGATTCTCTACCACTATGACGCAACTCTGTTGTCATTGCATTATTCACCACCACCGACATGCAACTCTCTGTCACTGGCAGGTAACTATTGGTCGTCAACATGCAACTCTCCGCCGTCATCATGCAACTCTCCACCGTCATCATGTAACTCTTCGCAATTGACATGCAACTCACCACCTCCGTCATGCAACTCTTTGCTACCAACATGCAATTCTCCGTGCACAAACCTTTGCACATCCACTTGCACGTTTGCTTCATGCATCAGCCCTTCGTCAACGTCAACAAACAAGTTTGGATCTTCATCTGCTTCGTTGGTTGCATTGTAATCATTCCGTTGTTGTTGTGCACATTCTCAAGTGATTTGCTCGTCACAACTACATGTCACCAAGCTTGACCCAACTTTAAATAGACAACAGTGCCAAAATGTAGAAATGAATAACCCAACTCCGAATAGGCAACGATGCCAAAATGTAGAAATGAATGACCCAACTTCGAAAAGGCAACGGTGCCAAAATGTAAAAATGAATGACCCAACATCGAATAGGCAATGATGCCAAAATGTAGAAATGTGTTAGAACCCCGAAGGTTCTAATATAATTTAATAAATTAATTAATAAAAAAATATTTGAATCGCTTGCCACTTATAGGGGGCTCCCTCCTTAAATTTAATATAATAAAAATATTATTCTTTTTCTTCATGATCTCAAATATTGCTCGTACACATAATTTATATCTACCCTAACCCTAAACCCTACGTCCGTTCAATATGATGGTTCACATAATATATTAATTATTATGACTATCCTAACCCTAACCCTGATATAATAATTAACTATTATAATTATCCTAACTCTAATATAATAATTAATTATATTATTAATAATAGTAACGAAATTGTAGGGTGTGGGATCCTAAAAAAATGGATGACCCAACTTCAAATAGGCAACAACGCCAAAATGTAGAAATGGATGACCCAACTTCGAATAGGCAATGGCACCAAAATGTAGAAATGGAATACAACATACTGCAACACAATTCCATTACCACTTAAATAAACAAAATATACAATGTAAATAATTTACAATTATAATGCATACATTATGCACACGTGTCAAACTACTCAACATAGCAATTCAAACCAGCACAACATTCAGCCTGCCCGACACAACATTCAGATGACCTGGTACAACATCTCAGACGGCCCAACTAAGTAGTTCAAAAGACCCGACACAACACTCAAACAACCTACCACAACATTAAATGACCTATCACACCATTTAGACAAACTAACACAACATCTTAGACAGCCCGACACAGTAGTTCAGACGGCCTACAATAGCATTCAAACAGCTTGATACAATACTTGAATACCATGCCAACCTTGACACCCATGTACAATGCCAACCTTTCCTTCCATGCCACCAACACAAATGAATGAAGGAAGGATCTTATTTATACAACTAAAGAGGTAGTTGCATCCTCTAACTCACTAACTACACAACACCTCATCTTTTTTTTAAATTACATTTGACGTTCATCGACTTAAATTTACATTTCATTTCATGGCTCACTTTATAACTAACAACTTATTCGTACATAACTAATACTTCATTTAACATTATACATTGTCACATACAATATTACATCATGACTTTATAACATCAAATATATCATAACTCTTATACTTAACTTGCAACACACTTATTTAATTTGCTTACCTATAGTCTATAGGCTTGTCTTGTGGCAACTCTTGACATTTCAAAAATTCCGCAAACCCTTCTGCCATTGCCAATGTGTGACACTTGAGCGTCACGCTAAAATTGGTCATTGTCGTGACCGATAGGTTTGACATAGGTGATTGTTGTTCACGTGTCTCTCTTGTCACATGCCTAGTCATACGAACCAAACAACAGTTGCCCTCATGCTCGAATCCTGTCCCACGCACCATAAAACATGCCAATCTGTTGTTGCTCCAATGTCGAACTCCTATCTTGCTCACCACCAAGCACACCAATTTGCAGTTGCTCTAGTGTCAGACACCTATCAAGCACACTATCAAACATGCCATCTTGTATTTGCTTCGATGTGGGACTCCCATTCCACTTACCATCAAACACACCAACCTACAATTGCTTTGATGCCAAACTCTCGTCATGCGAACCAATTGCTCCAACCACCATCAACCTTTCTTACCAACCCAAGTTTTCTCCTTTATCATGGTCAGCTTTGTCATGCCCAACTTCATGGGCACAAACTTCTATGTTTGCATGCATGTCTTCATCATACACACCCTCATCATACCCTTTATCATAAACATCTTCGTCGACATGACCTTTATTGTCATGTATGTCTTCGTCACAAACATCTCCATCTGTTGCATGTAATTCTTCGTGAACATGTTGAGTTGCTCAAACTTTTTACACGTACGTCTTCTCTAGCGTTAACTTACCGTCTACATGCACGTCTTCACCTATAGGTACTTGTTCATCCATACACACGTAGATGCACACTTGTTTCTCTATGCATACATCTTCACTTGCGTAGACTTCATCAACATACATGTCTACATCCACATCTTCGTTTGCGCAAACTTCTTCGATGCACACAAGTGTGCACACATCCATGTCTATGCATACACTATCACATGTGTTGTCATGCACATTATCCGCACGTCTTTGTCATTTGGCCCTTTGTCAACATCAACAAATAAGCCAACATCACTTTTGTTTGCAAACTCCAATCTTCCATCCTGAGGAAGACTATGTTATTCATTGACTTCACAATAATAATCCAATTGTTGTCATGGTGTACCTTATCAAGTGATATGCTCATCACAACTCCATGCCACCAAATTCAACTCCACTTCAAACCGGGCAACAACACCAAAATGTAAAAATGGAATACAACACACCACAATATAATTCCATTACTAATCATAGTTGAGAAAATCGGAATCAGCAAAGAATCGGCATTTTTAAAAATCGACAAAAATTGGGAATTGGCAAAACATCGGGGAAAGAATCGGCAAAAAAAAAACGAAGAAAATGAAAATTTTCATTGGAAAAAAAGTTTATTTCATGCATATTACAATGAATTGACATTATGCAAATCAAATATTGCAATAAAAGAAATAATTCATGTCAAGACATCATATAAGGCTCAAGCTTTAAGTACACATGAAAGTGACAAAACACGTCTTGTATTGTTTATAATATGAAAAGGTACAAATTTACAAGTAACAACAAGGAAAAAAGGTTTTATTTTTTATATGCATGCACATGGAAACAAGTAACAACAAAGTTACAATCACTTGAAAAAAAAGAAAAAAAAACTTAACCTTAAACCAAAAGGCTAGGGATTAGGGTTTAAAATTGAAACATTGACAGCTAAAAAATGGGTTTGCATACATAGTTATCAGGCAGCAATATTTACTTAAAAAAAAGGAAAAAAAAAACCTAAACCCAAAACCCTAGGGCCTAGACTAGGGTTTAGGGTTTAAACTTCAAGTTCAAAGTTTCAAATTCAAACACTAATAGCTGAAAAATGGGCTTGCATACATAGTTACCAGGAAACAATACTTACTTAAAAAGAGGAGGGGAACAAAAACAAAACCCTAAACCCAAAGGGTTTAAACTTCAAAGTTTAAAGTTTCAAACATTAACAGCTGAAAAATGGGCTTACATACTTAGTTATCAGGCAGCAATATTTACTTAAAAAGAGGGATTTTGATTTAGGGTTTAAACTCTAAACTTCGAAGTTCAAACATTAACAGCTGAAAAACGGGCTTGCATAAAAAAACTCTAAATCAGCCGCACCCTAAAAAAAAAAATTGCAGATTTTTTGAAAAAACAGCAAAAAATCGGCAAAAAACCTTTACATCACTGAAAGTTTGCCGATTGCATCGGCATTTTAAAAAATCGGCAAAAAATTGGGATTCTGCACTTTTTGCAGATTTTCTCAACTATGTTACTAATATATATAAACAAAAGTACAAAATGGGAATAAATTGCAAATACATATGGATACATTGTGCACATAGCATATATACTACACAACAACTATCTACAATACAATACGGCTCGACAAACAACTCAACTACTAGCATGCACACCCGTCCACAATCTCCCTTCACCAAAGTAGATGCATAAATATAGGTATTATAAGACAATAGGCGGTTGGCAACTACCAAACTACCCATGTATATCAAAACATTAAAAATAACCCCATTCCATTATTACACACACAACACACACACAGACTTATTGTCATGTACACACACAACAATACTACACGACGCCAGTTACATATGACAACTCTTATTTACACATCATCAACTCGTGCACATGCATTTAGACGTACATACATTCACACACTCGTGCATGGTACTCATACACTCATACAACTTGAGTGGGTTTAATGGTTAATACTTTGGAACTCCAAATAGGAGGTCCAAGGTTCAAATCCAAAGGGGGCAAGATTGTACACCATGCTCTGGTAACCACAATCTGGGTGGATAGACACATATTGGATAAACACGTCTCATATGGCCTATGGCCTCATGGACGTTAAAAGCTACTTTACTTTTTATTTTTAATCATGCAAACGCGTCGAATCATTTGCCTACAACCTTTGCAATCCTCATCCAGCCTTGACTCAACAAAGTGTTGTAGGCTGCCTTTTGCAAGGCTATCACGACAAAGTCCAAGATGAAGGTGTACACCCTTCATCTTGATGTCGTACTAGTCAACTCCTAACAGTCAAAAATTCGGTGATCGTAAAGTCAAACATACCTAACTTTTGCCATATCCTTCTTGGGAGTACATTCACCATTGACACTCCATCCACTATGATGTGCATTAACATATGACCCAATAAAATGAATATGCAACAATGCCAACTGCTTCTAGCCATCAATCATAGAAACTATCAGATTGATAAATTGGTCCTTTGCTATAACCTTTCCTTTAGGTGGTGCTAACATGTTATCCTTTTTACTTCTCCCAAACCTTCCACTATCTCAGCAATAGTGGCATGTATATGGACTGCCTTCAATAAAATTGCCGCCTTTACTAGTATAGTTGACTATAGAGGTTGAGTCATCAAACTTTGTGACATCCACAGGTCATCACATGTGGGTGCAGTTGTCACCCTTTCCTAGTCGTTGCACTCATCATGTTCCTTTGGTAATTCCTTACTCGACATTCATTTAAGCCTCTTGCCATCGCTTCCACGCCATGAATGGATCAAGATAGTCATCCTGATTATCAAAACATGTTTTTTCCCAAGTTTGGTTCTTCAACATCAATTAAATTGACATCCTTATTGTCCCCTTCCTTGGGACAATTCTCCACTGCATGATTATCGGGCCTACACCATCTTCACGTCGTTTGCATGCTTGGACTAACAGCATTAGTGTAATTGTGTGCACATTGTGCAATAGGCCTCCCAACTGCATTGTATTATATTTAATTATTTGATTCGTTGCACCCTTGTTATCGTTCTTCTCTCCCTGATGGCTATTCTAGTATCCATTGCTTGTTGCTCCATCCTTTGAGGTGCTAGTTTTCTCACCCGCCTCCCTTTGAAGTGCCAACATCTAATGTTTCTTGCCCTTGACATTGAGCAGACACTCAAACAATGAGTAGTTGTGCACCTTGTAGAAGTTGAAATAGGCTTATTTTGGGCAATTGGTGTTAGTGTGTCCCTTTGTCCGACACTATTGGCACCCTATGTCTGATCTGAAATTTTCACTAACGAAACCTCAAACAAATCCCTTGAATGTTGTAAGTGCTCCTTGATTTGGTTTCATTTGGACTACAACAAAACTAGTCGCTACTCATTAGTGAAACCCTCTATTTTGGCATCAAATCTACCTTTCTATGCCCAAAATACTCTTACATAGAGAGCATGATGTACGGATAGTCCATAAAGAGCTTGATGCAATGTCAATGGAGGTTGGAATCTATTGTAAATGCAATGGGATGCTACTATGCCAAATTAGTGCTCACTCCTACACAAAACTTGTTTGTTTTTAAGCATGAAAACCAATAAAACCTTGCAAATCCATAGAGTTGCATAGAATGCAACTAAACTTATAATCAAAGAAGCAAATTCACAATAGGAAAGACATAGTGATTTAAGGTGGGGCAAACCCTCTAAAGGAAGAAAACCCATAGACAAATCAGTCAAGCTTCATATTCCTTACAAAAATGGAGAATGTAAAAGAGATATTGGCCATCAAGTTGACCTTGGCTGAGATATACAGCTACAATGCAATTGTTTGCAACCTCAAATAATGCCTCTAAATGGTTTCCTGCTCTCCTTTCATTGGAACCTCTATACTCTAATCCTTGGTTCTTCAAAAACTCCATTCTCCTTGCTTCTATTGGCCTATGTTCCATGAAATTTCAGAAGGGGGACGTTGGGACTGCTTTTCAGGACAATGGGACATTTTTCTAGGACAAAAAGACACATCTCTGAGATAACCCTCAACTCTCAAAACATGTCCCCATATAACATGGGTATTGGCCCAAATAAGCCTCTTTAGTCTCTTCCGCTTCCAAATCCGGGAATGCAACTAATGTTTCTAGGTTTCTGCAGTTCTTCCAACTGTGGATATGCATGGAGATGATGTGTCATGCTGTCCCTTCCATATATTCCCCTTAACAATTTCCCAGTTCACTTTTTGGCCAACTTGCACATGCCACCTCAGCCCATTCCCAGCCAGCTTGTTGGCTGGACTGTGTTTTGACCTTTTGGAGGTCTAAATGGATGAGTTTTGAGTTGAAAATTTGTATGCACATAGACAATAACGTAAAGAACCTTTAGAATAAATTTTGTATTATTTCCAACCTTTAAGGGAGAGAAAATAGGACTGTATGGTAGACTTAGTTTTGTTATTTTGAATAATCAAATGAATATATTTTAAGCTGAAATTTATACCACTTGTAGCCCTGTAAGTCCTCGTCCAACTAAAGCACTCAAATTGGACACCATTGGTCTACTTATGCCTAAAATACAACTCACTTGTGTTGACAGTTCTTTCATTTGTTTGAGGTGTCAAATAAGAGATTTTTGAGCCCAAATTAATTTCCAGCATTCCTTCTGATGTCATGAAGACCCCTTCTAAGTTTCAGTCAATTTTGATTTCAGTTGACGGAGTTATGGCCAAAAGACAATGTTGCCTTGTTTTGTGAGCTCGTTGGGTCACCATCGGTGGGTCATTCATTCTTGACATCATCTTGTCTTGCTTTCAAGTGACCTACTATGGATCCATTTGGATCAATGTCTCGTTGGTCTTTCTCCTTATTATCATCTTTTATTTCATGGATCATATGCAACACATCTTTCTCAGCACCATGATCAAGACGCCTATTTTATTTTTGTCATTGCCACTATTAGGGTCGCTTTCCAATTGACTTTGACTATAGCCACCATTGTCTTCATTTCACTATTCTAGTTAAGCACCTTGTCAACAGCTTCTTAGTACGTGGATGTAGCACAAAAGTTTGGTATTCCGTCACAATTCAAATAACATGCAATTGCAAAGAGAGAAATACTTACAAACACACATGCTCAACATCCATCAAAAAGACGATCCTTCGATACGAACAAAAATGATTGAACAATATGAACATTAGATTAACAAAGAAATGCCCAACAATGTACAATGAATCCAATGTTTGCAACAACTCGAACTACAATTACTATCAATCATGAAAGCAAGGAATGTATAAATATCTAACCACTAACTACCTGCCAACATCCATATACACAAAAAAGGAAAACTAACCCCCTTACTTTATACAAAAAGGCAACGTGCATCCACATGCGATAACATGTACATAAAATCATATACTGAACTATATATAAGTCACAATGTTCATACATGTCATGGACACATACTAGGCAACTCACAACTGTAATGGCACAGGAGTTGGTGCCACATCTAACATGTCATCTATGTCTAACCTCCCTTCTAAACCGGTCAGTGTCCTTGCCAACTTTGTCATTGGTACCTAGTGGGCAAGTCAGTCAACAAGAGCAAAGTGTTGACTGTGCAACAAGTAAGGTCTCCAAACACTAACCAAATGCTTTGACAATGACCCAAGGAGTCAAACGGCTTCCCATTCTGCTCAAACGGCAACCCCCTTGGCTTAGACAGCTTGAGTGCTTCCCTGGACAACTCTCTCTCTTACCTAGACAAGGACCCCCTTACCCCTGACACAGCTTGTTCTACAACCTAAAATGCCCATGCTCCAACATAGATGGTTCCCCCTAAGGCCTACATGGCCTAGTTGTTAAGCTAGACGACCTGGTTCGAACCCCAAACAGTCAGCATTCCAATTCAAATGGTTTTTAAGTGGGGTAAATAGTCGGTTCTCAGGACCAAACAATTGTCAGCTACTAGTAAATTCATGGTTAAGCTTTGTCTTCTTAACCTACGTCTTCATAACATGCAATGTAACCGAGTACTCCCATTTGATTCACTCACTACTTATGAAAGGAATAAGTCATATGCCAACAACATCGTCCCCATAGACAAAGTTTTTGGTCCCTTCATCTTTGCAACTTAAATCACTTCAACTAGGCGGGCACGTGATACGTCCTATATTGAAATTGAGTACATGAACTAAAAAATCAATTGAATGGTTAAAATAGTTGTCATTTTGGTTGTGATGTTACTCTGATTGCATACGCGCATGCTCATTTACCCATCCATCACCTTCGAAGTCCATGTGTTTTGTTTCGTCTAAACTTGTACTAACGTTCATACTTGTGCTTTGACGGTGATGTTTACTCTTCCAAAATAATCACCATTGTACCATACAAAGAATTTTGAAAATCCTCATCCATATGACTCCACTTCCGATCGTGTTTTTTGGCCTGGAGCCTACCTCTGTTGGTCTATTTATCTAAATTCATGTCCTTTTACAAAGCTCTCGTGTGTTAGTTGTACATTGCCCTTTCGTCCTGTCAATACATGTATTCAACTACTCACTCTCATGTTGTTGCTTAATCTCTATGTGTGTATTATGTTGGGCCCAGCCAATTGTTGCCAACTTAGAGTAAGCTCACCTTCGTCTCCTGTCTACACAGAGCTTGTCCATTGCCTATCAAAGGTCCTACACTTCTAGTGGCATGGCTAGGGTTCCTAGGACACCTCCCAACTTTGTTGTCTTATTGTCATGAATTGTTTCAGGTTCTACCACCATATGACCCATTCCATCACAGCACACACAACCAAGTGGTTGGTCCTCTTCATTGTCTTTGTTTGGAAACTATGCATGTATTCAAAACCTTCTTTGACCAAGGTACTTTGTCTGGTCCAATACCTTTCGTGTTGAAAAGTCATGTTCAAAGTCCTTCATGTGTTTTGTTTCGTCTAAACTTGTATTAACGGTCATACTTGTGCTCCGACAATGATGTTTACTCTTCCAAAATTTTAATCGCCACCATACAATACAAAGAATTTTGAAATTCCTCATCCATATGACTCCACTTCCAATCGTGTTTTTCGGCTTGGGGCCTAACTCTGTTGGTCTATTTGACTACATTCATGACCTTTTACAAAGCTCTTGTGTGTTAGTTGTACATTGCCCTTTCATCCTATCAATACATGTATTCAACTACTCACTCTCATGTTGTTGCTTAATCTCTATGTGTGTATTATGTTGGGCCTAGCCAATTGTTGCCAACTCAGAGTGGGCTCACCTTCGTCTCCAGTCTACATGGAGCTTGTCCATTGCCTATCAAAGGTCCTACACTTCTAGTGGCAGGGCTAGGGTTCCTAGGACACCTCCCAACTTTGTTGTCCTGTTATCACGAATTATTTCAGGTTCTACCACCATTTGACCCATTCCATCACAGCACACACAACCAAGTGGTTGGTCCTCTCCATTGCCTTTGTTTGGAAATTGTGCATGTATTTAAAACCTTCTTTGACTAAGGTACTTTGCCTGCTACAGTACTTTCCATGTTGAAAAGTCATGTTTGAAGTCGTTCATGTGTTTTTTTCGTATAAAATTTTTATTAACGTTCATACTTGTGCTTCGACGGTGATGTTTAATCTTCAAAAATTTTAATCGCCCTCGTACCATACAAAGAACTTTGGAAATCCTCATCCATATGACTCCACTTCCAATCGTGTTTTTTGGCCTGGGGCCTAACTCTATTGGTCTATTTGACTACATTCAAGTCCTTTTACAAAGCTCTAGTGTGTTAGTTGTACATTGTCGTTTCGTCCTGTCAATACATGTATTCAACTACTCACTCTCATGTTGTTGCTTAATCTCTAAGTGTGTATTATGTTGGGCCCAACCAATTGTTGCCAACTCAAAGTGGGCTCAACTTCATCTCCTGTCTACATGGAGCTTGTTTGTTGCTTGTCAAAGGTCCTACACTTTAGTGGCATGGCTAGGATTCCTAGGAACCCTCCCAACTTTGTCATCCTGTTATCACGAATTGTTTCAGGTTCTACTCCCATTTGACCCATTCCATCATAGCACACACAACCAAGTGGTTGGTCCTCTTCATTGCTTTTGCTTGGAAATTGTGCATGTATTTAAAACCTTCTTTGACCAGGGTACTTTGTTTGCTCTAGTACCTTTCGTGTTGAATTGTCATGTTTGAAGTCCATGTGTTTGTTTTGTCTAAACTTGTACTAATGTTCATACTTGTGCTCCGACGGTGACGTTTACTCTTCCAAAATTTTAATTGTCGTTGTACCATACAAAGAATTTTAAAAATCCTCATCTATATGACACTTCCGATCGTGTTTTTTGGCCCGAGGCCTAACTCGGTTGGTCTATTTGACCACATTCATGTCCTTTTACAAAGCTCTCGTGTGTTAGTTGTACATTGCCCTTTCGTCCTATTAATATATGTATTCAACTACTCACCCTCATGTTGTTGCTTAATGTCTAAGTGTGTATTATGTTGGGCCCAACCAATTGTTGCCCGCTCAGAGTGGGCTCACCTTCGTCTCTTGTTTACACAGAGCTTTTCCATTGCCTGTTAGAGGTCCTACACTTCTAGTGGCATGGATAGAGTTCCTAGGACACCTCCCAACTTTGTTGTCCTATTATCACGAATTGTTTCAGGTTCTACTACCATATGACCCATTCCATCACAGCACACCCAACCAAGTGGTTGGGCCTCTTCATTGCCTTTGTTTGGAAATTGTGCATGTATTTAAAACCTTCTTTGACCAATCTAATTTGTCTACTCCAGTACCAGGCATTGCTACATCATCAATCCCCTTGTTAAGGCCTCTAGGATTTACAACCACAATAGTTGCTCCTCATCTCTCTCCTCGTCGCTAGTGTCCAATTTCCTTCTATTCATGTCTTCAGAGTGATTGCACTCCCCTATGTTTCAAATCGTGATCCCTTCAAAGGATCTCGTGGACTAGCAAGATATGTCAAGTAGTTCATCCCATCTTGAGCTGTTTAGCATGCAGTCTATGAGATTCACCTAGGCACAAACCTTATATCTTTCAACTTTGAGCCATTCAATACATCGGGACATGGAGTTTTGTCCAACCTTCTAAGATGAATGAAGTATTCTCCATGACCTCATCTACTAGGACAGGCCCAAGCCACAATGTCTTCAGCTTCATTGGCTTAATTTTTCACTTCCCATTGATCTAAGAATAAGATCTCCCTACTTCATTTTCATTCATCAAAGGTGCTTGACGTGCCAAAACTTTCACCTTTGTTGGGCTATCTCCTTGGCCCATTGTGTCATCACTCGCTTCTCCTCCAGCTTATTCAAGTTACCAACCTCTCCTCTAGGCTCTTCTAATATCCAAGTCAATTTGCACTACCACTCTCAAACTTAGAATCAAAACTCTACTAGCACACCAACCTCCTACCTATACATGACCTGGAATGAGGTTATGTTTCTTCATCAACTTGTATGTAGATTTGTACACCCACAGGACAGCTAGCAACCTCTCCTCCCAATTAGCACCTTCAACTCCATAGGTTTTATAAAAATCACCCACAATTTGTTCATTGCCTCTGCCTACACATTTGCCAAAGAGTAGTATGGATTAGACAACAAAAGTAAATTTTGATGTCATCAACTCCTAAATAATGTCATTTAGAAATGACCTTTGCAATCTCTAGTGATTTGCAACGACACACCAAACCTCATGATGATCTGCTCATACATGAATTTGGCCATGCTCTTGGCAAAATTGGCAAGCAATGCTCTTGGCCCAACCCAATGGTGATGACAATGTATTCACATTTTCAAATTTTCTCCTCTTGTTGGTCTTCAAGTGTCCAAAAAAATCTAACCCTCATCTTTTAAACAATTCTTGTGACTACGTGGAATGCAATGGCATAAAGCCTCATTCTAGTGGCTTCACTAGTGGGTTGACCATCTAGTCTAGCTAGGAGGACTTTCCTCATCATTGTATTTGTCCCCGTCTATCCTCTTACCCACCTCTCATGTTCCTCTTGCAGGGCAATACACACTTCTTTCATCATGCATATGTATACTCTCATGTCAAGTCCCATCTTGTACAGAAGTCCTTTCGTCGAATAGAATAATCTAAACTTCAGCACTATCCTCCATCACTCTACTGCTAGCAACTCCCTTGTTAGGTCTCTCATTGATAGGTAGGTCCCTATGTGCTCATACCAAGGTGGCAATTCTATAATATGGAACAAATGAGCAATGGGAAATTCATCCAACACTCCTCCCTCTACAGGATCTTCGAAATGTATCCAAGATAGTTGGTCGTTGATTACTTCTTTCCTAGTCATACCACTATTTGAAATAAAAACTCCTACAATGTGATGAGCCACCTACTAACTCATCTATGAATAGACAACTTCTTGATTAGATACAAGAGTGCTTGGTGATCAATGTAAACACTAAGGGGTTTGCAAGCAAATAGTGCCAAAACTATTGTACCACATGCACTATACCGTTCCATCTTGTTGTAATTCTCCTTTGCATGCAAAAGCAGTCGACTCACCAAACAAATGGCCTTGTCCAACCCATGCCTTCCCTCTTGCATCAATCCACACCTAATTACAAAATTGGGCACAACAACATGGACATGACCCAATCTAGAAACAATAGAATAAGATCATTGATCAATCTAGCCTTTAGTTGCTTAAATGCTTGTTGGTGTTCCTCCCTCCACCTAAATCGAACATCGTCTCCGATGAGCACGTCTAGGACATGGGAACACTACACGAAGTTTCTAATGAATCAGTATTAGTATACCATGGGTTCCATAAAGGACTTCAATGAGTTGACGTCATATGGTTCCTCCATGCTTATAACAATATAGATCTTATCTAGATCCCCTTTTAGACTAGTCTAATGAACAACATGACTCAATAGCTTCTAGGGCACTAGAAACCTGCACTTTTGGGGGTTTAGCGAAAGGCGAGCATTCATGCACAACTACATGCACTCCCCCAACACCTTCAAATGTTCTTCCTTTCATCCATACAATGACCAAACATCAAGGAGGACCTTGAACTTCCTTGTCAATATTTACTTGAAAATATAAAGGATGCATTAAAATGTGGTAGGTGCATTGAATGACACAAATGGCATTTGGTTGTACACGTAAATCCCATTTTTGACAACAAAAGTAGTTTTCAACTTATCATCTTCCACAATGCAGATTTGGTTGTAACCAAAGAATCCATCCAAAAAGCAATGGATTTCACATCCAACTACCTACTCTAATATGGAGTCAGCGAACGGAATTGGGAAGAGATCCTTAATTGTGACTACATTTAAGGTTCTAAAGTAGACACAAATTCTATCCATGCTTTCTTCGAACTAATAACAACTGGGGACACCTAATCGCTCACAATCACCTTGAAGATAATGTCGTCAACTAGCATCTGTTCTATCTCCACATTGACTAACGTCAATACTTGGGGTTCATGCGATATGTTGTCCTTCACATTGGTTGTGCTCTCAAAAGCAATGGTATCTAGTGGACACACAACTCAAATGGAATTCCCTAGAAATTCTTGTAAGTCCATATGCAAACTACTTTTAACATCAAGAATATTTTGAATGCAATTGCCTTCAAAATTGGATCCTAATTGTATACACAGTTTATCATCTTTTCCTCTTTCACTTCTCACAGGTTCACCTACACCACGCACGGTCCTTCATATCGATGGCATCGAGTTCCTCTATTGCTTTCATTACATCGAATAGGTATGTCGGATTTTCATCTATCTATGCATACTAAAAACCATACTATACAAAGTTAAGAAGGCCAACTTTCCATCTCCTCCAATTGTGCACGTGTATCATCGTCTTTTTCACTTTTGTTGTGCCACTCAACTTACCCTCTTCTATTGCTTTCATTACATTGAATAGGTATGTCGGCTTTTCATCTATCTACACATACTAAACACCATACTATACAAATTTAAGAAGGCCAGCTTTCCATCTCCTCCAGTTGTGCACATGTGTCATCCTCTTTTTCACTTTTGTTGTGCCACTCAACTTACCCACCTCAAAATTATTGTTGTCTTTCCTTTATCCTATGCATCTTGGTTTTATTCCCCAGTCAAACAAAAGTACCCTAGCTAGAATAATTTGTAGTCTTCCACCTCCCAATGGAGGAGACCACTATCAAAGTGCCCTTCATCTTCTCTATACTCTAGGAGACCATCGTCGTTTGGTTCCAGGTTGGTTCTTCCTTGTTCGTCGTCCTTGTCGAATATAAAAATGTTCAACTTATCTCCAATGTTGCAAGGTGCTTGCTAATAGATTGGTTCCACAAGATGATCATGTATTTGTCTTGTCCCTTCTTGAATGTAATGTGTTATGTTTTCCAATTGGGATCCACTTTCGCCATGCACGAACACTCACAACCTAACAATCCATCATAGGCAGCTTTTTGTATCGTGATCACAACAAAATCTAACATGAAGTTTTGTTCTGCAAAAGTGACCTCATGTCCAATCAGCACACTCTTCATTTTTATTCTGTGTTGATTTGCTCCCAACAATCTCAAATTCGGGGGCATACCCTTCATCTTCATTTTGTATTGATATGCTCCCAACAATATGAAATTTGGGGGCCACAAGGTCAACATACCCAATTCCTTCCACATTCTTTTTGGGAGTACATTTATCCTTGAACCACTATCAAGTATTACATGAGTCAATTTTTGACCAAATTTGTTCATATGAAACAACACGAGCCACTTTTCAGCATCAATCATCAACATGGAAGGTTGCTAAATTGGTCTTTTGTTCCTATACTTGGTAGCAACACTTCTCCATTCCCTTTTCTTGACTTGTGCACCAACACTCCCACTATTGTGTTTAGGTCTAGTATTGCACAAAACAGTGTTGCCATTCTAATAGGTATGCTTGACTCTAGCAACTGCATAGCCAAGTTTTGCGACATTGATGGCTCATTCATTCTACTCATGACAGTTTTCTTCCTTGGTTGGCTTTATCATCCAATTCTCTTGCCATCCCCTCTTCAATGTGCACTAGGACCTCCTGACATTTTGTTCTGCTCATTATGGTTCTCTTCCTTGGTCGCCTTTATCATCCAATTCTCTTGCCATCCCCTCTTCAATGTGCACTAGGACCTCTTGCCATCTTTTGCATTCTACAACTAGTTTAGGATGTTCAGTATTCTTCTTTGCCTAGGCCCCAGTCATGGCAAGAACCTGCTTTTTCCCCATATTTGTTTCCTTGATATCAAGCAAGTTGACATTCTAACTATCCCCTGGTTTATCTAGGTAGGTATATTCCCCATGATTGCTTAGTCTATACCACCTACACATCATCTCCTTACTGGCACTCATGGCTTAAGTGCAATTGCGCATAAAATGTCTCCATTCTTTCATTTGAGACATTGAATAATCAGCCTCCTAATCTTGTCATATTGAACATGATTGTCTACATTCCTTGCACCTAACCAATCACTTGTTTGACCAAGGAACACCGTTTCTTCTTCCTTGATGATTGTTTTGGTATTTGTTGCTCGTTGCAACCATCCCCCCTCTTCAAGATATTTAATTTCTCCTCAACTTCCTCTTGGAGTGCCAAGGTCTAATGTTTTTTGCTCTTCAAGTTGAACAAACATTCTGACATCAAGTGTCCATGTATCTCACATATATTTAGTAAGTGCATTTTAGGCAATTGGAATTGGCATGTCCCTCCATCCGACATTTCGATCACTAAATGTCATGTTTATCTTTTTCCTTCTTTTCTTGCTACATCTCACCCATCATTCACAAATTATACTTCCTTAGCGCTTCAATTGACGTAGTATTCTTTCATTACTGTCAAAGCTACTCCCCACTTGGTTTCGACTACCTACCACCATCATCGTCTTCATTTCATTTTCCAAATTTGACACTTTGTCAAAAACTTGTCAATATGACATTGGGGGTTCGATTTTCATCTTCTTCCAAAACTTCAAAAGAAGTTCATCCATGAACCACCTTTGTTGGAATTCATCGATAGGTTGCTTCACATTTTGCCACTGGGCTCCTTTAGACAACGATAGTATGATTTGACATCCTCATCTTTTTTTGTCTTGTGATATAAATCTCACTGATGATTTTTATACCATCACACAAGAGTTTAAACTCTTTCTCAATATCTCTCTCGAGATCATCCCATGAATTAAACGAAGCTTGCAAAGATAAGTTCCAATCCATTGTTATGCCTTTGAGCATAGCAAGGCACATTTGCATCCAAACTACTTTCCATATCGTGAGAAAGATACCAATACATTGGACTGGATCTTCTTTATTGTTGCCATGAAACTTCAGGCATTTTTGCTTAAGCGACCTACCGTAGCCACCGATGGTTGTGTTGATCCTATGCTTGTTTTTGAGGTTGTCGATGGTGTGCTTACCAACTAACTGTACACATCGGCTAACAACCCTCCTTCAAATACTTGGTCGAAGCTTAGATATCTTTTGATGTTCGCACTCATATTGCATGACTTTCTTTGCAAATACAGGAGCATCGACTCTGGTCGAGTGTTGAAAATCCACCTACTTCCTAACATACTCCTCTATGGTTGTCTTCGTGCCATACTCCCACCCCTTGCACCTCCAAAGACTTCCTCCGCACTTGTGGCAATACCGAGGTCACTCACATGTCTTGTTCACTTGAATGAATTTCTTCATCACAATCATCTTCGTTTGCACAAACTCCATCTACACAAAAATCTTCTTCAATGCATTCAGTGTTTGTTGTTTGTTCATCTTCGATCAACAGCAACAACCTCTTCTACCAAGTTTGCTCTTCCCATAGTACACTTCTCACCTTAGAAAATATTTTCCATCTTGGGACTTCCCTCCTACTGAGAGACACACGTTCAATTTCTAATGACAAAACTCCCTCCATTACCTAGACAGTCAGGAGGGCATTGTCGTTGTTGTTTGCAAAACTTCATTCCAAGAGAACGGACATATGTCTTTGCACACCTTATCTTCCCTCATCATGAGGGGGCTCTACAAAAAGTTCACCTTCTACACTTCCTTTCATCCATGGAAGGGGCTCTCGTGGTTGTGTAACACTTCATCATGTGTCCTAATGCATGTCATCTACACCATTTTCATTGCTCGATTGCATTAAACGTTATGTGATTTGCTTGGACCTATGCATAGGCTCTTCTCTTATTCATCATTGTACGTGTCCACATCTATGTACACTTCGTGGAACATTGCTCATCCAATTTTTTTGCCGTGTTCATGTTTGTCAAACATTGTCTTTTGATCTAGACTCGTTACAACGACTCCAAATGTAGCATAGCAATATGGTATTCCATATGCAATTCGAATAACATGCAATTGCAAAGAGAGATATACTTGCAAAAACATGAGCTCAACATCCATTACAAAGACAATCCATTGGTATGAACAACAATGATCTAACAATACGAACATTAGATTAACAGAGCAATGTGCAACAATGTACAATGAGTCCAATGACAACTCAAACTACAAATGCCATCAATCATGAAAACAAGGGATGTATATATAAAAGAGGATAATCAAGGTAGTTGGTAATTGTCTGACTAGTAACTACCCGTTGATATTCTTATAAACAAAAATGAAAATCATCCCCTTTACTTTATACAAAAATGCAACGCACATCCATACGAGACAACATGGACATAAAATTATCTATCAAACTATATATAAGTCAAAATGCTCATATGTGCCATGGAGACGTGCTAGGCAACTCATTACTACAATAGCGCATGAGCTAGCACCACATTTGATGTGTTGCTTATAGTGAGTGGAACTAGGCTTCATCTTCAACCAAAACCTAAAAGGAAATCTATTCATAAACCATTGCTTCTTCAACTAGTCTACTTGTTGAATCTCCATTTGGTCAAGAAACTCCTCTAAGCAATAGATGTAGGGCTTACTATCCTCATCCTTCTGCAATCGTATCGTATAATTCTACAACAATTTGTTCTCACAAATGAGGCAAAACTCCTCCTACGAGGCTTCATTTAACTCGCCCGTATGATTTATGGTGCTTGCAACTGGAGATACAAATCCATTGCCACTCTTCTAAGCATCGCAAAAAACTTATTCAACCATTATGTGTCATCAAGCTAGCCATTGGATCTCTAGATGATTATGTGGGCTTCAATGTGATAGACATGGTCCTTCTCATCCCTCAAGAACTTAGGACACTTCTTTCTTCTCATCACAACCATTGTTTGTTGTGCTAAACCAAAGTTTACCCTTGCTTGGTTATAATTGGTCCAAGGACAACTTGGTACAAAAGGTGTTTGCACACTATTCTTAGATTGATCCTGACTCCTTGGATTTGCTATTGCTAACATCTCTCCTCTAACAACTGCATGACCGAAGTTGACGATAAGAGGTCTTCCAATGTCTGCACTCAAGCTTCACAACTGTCATCGCATGTAGACCCTTGTCGATTCTAGCCGATTGTTGTAAATCCACCCACTCCAAAACACACTCCTTTGTGGTTGCTCTTGTGTTGGACTCCATTCCCATTCGACTAGACACATCATCCCACACTTGAGTCTATGTCAAAATTTATGTCATAATCACTTGTCAATAGCCTTCTTTATCTCTTGCAAATTCATCACGAACGACTTCATCATGCATATTGTCATAAACAACTTCGTCATATCTCTCATCCCCACATGCTAGGTCGACATTCTACTTATTTGCCCGCAACATTATCTCCAATCAAGCTTGGTTCTTCTGTATTATGCTCTATTCCTAGTTAGAAAACAAGTCTTCTATCTAAGGTCTTTCATCCTCTCAAGGGGGCAACACAAATTGGATATTAGGTGACAAGACTCCCTCTATCAACCAAACAATTGAGATGGTGTTGTCACTTGTTTTCATGTGTCTTTGCCCAAAAAGGAGGGCGGACAAATGTGTTTGCACACCCTCTCTTCCCTCCTCACAAGGGGCTCTGTAGAAGGTGCACCTTGTACACTTTCGTCCACAAAAGGGGCTCCTATGTTTCAATCAAACTTCATCACACTTCCATGTGCACATCATCGTCACCATGTTCGTTGTTCTTCACATGCACAATCTGCTCAAACCTACACATTGGCTCTCCCCATTGTCCTTGTTGTCTACATTCACATACACCTTGTGGTTCGTCAATCATCCACTCTTGTTACCACATTCTCCTTGACCCAGACTCGTTGCAGCAATGGCAAAAAATGTGGTGCAGAGATTATGTATTCCAAAAAAATAAAAGCATAGAATAAAAAGATGTAACATGTCGTAAAGAAAATGTATAGCATTTAGAATAACTCATAACAGCAAAGATATTTCATTATTCTGTGGAACCATACATCAACAAAGTATTATTGTATGACAGCAAAATGCATACAATGCATCTCCCAACAGCATAGGCATAACATGGATATACAAGAATACAACCACACTCTATGAATATAAACACAAACATACCTGAGAATGATCTAGGGTATATATACACAAGAAGATATTATAGAGCAGCTGCAAATACCTCTTCTGATGTATATTATTATAGTCTTAAGTGTGTCCTACGCACACATGCGACAAACCCATAACATATATGACAAAACTACAAATATGTATAAAACACAAATGCTCAAAAGATGACTCACTACAATAGCACTTGAGCTCATGCCATGTCGGTTTTGCCACCTACTTTGGAGAAGTCAAACAACTAGTCTAGAATACCAAAACAACCACCCCTAGGTCTTATTTGGACAACCCTTGCTTCAGTTTTTTTAAACTGGTTATATGGGATTGAAACAGGCCCCAACTGTATTACATCGTGACCACATAGTGGTATTACAACAGCTTGGTAATTATGTATGTATTGTTTGGCAAGATTCAAATGTAGGTCTCCTTCCTGAAAATTTAGGAATCGGTTGAGTTTATGCCATTTGATACAACCCTCACTTCAGTTGCTCTGACAATACTTAACAATTTCCTCATTGTTGCTTACTTGGACAGTTTAAGGTCTTCTCTTTCTCTGATTGAAAGGGAAGATGCAAATCTTCCTTTACACAGTTCTCTTGGCTGGTCAAACAACCTCTTTGTTCTATTAGATGGGCTCCCTCACTCAAATTGTTTGGTTCCTTCTCCTCTAGCTGCAATCATCTAAAAAACCTTCATTTTCTGCTTTAACTTGATCTTCCATATGTGTAACTTGAACCTCAGTCTTGGCTTTGTCTTTTAGTTGTCTTGCTATGAAAATATCTTTAATTGTTACTTCCAAACTCGAAATACTTACTTCCATTTTCTACTTTTCTGCAATTGAGTGCACATCCCACTGCATCCTTTGCAATACTGGAGGAAAAAATGGTTACCTTCTGCTCATCCTCATTTGCAATTGACTAAGAAGAGTTACTTGATCTACACTTGTCTCCCTGCTCATCCTTGGTCTGCAGACAGTAAAAACCCAGAGTAACAACTTCATTGTCTTACGTCTACCACTGAATAGGTTGTTGTCAGAATTTATCATCCTCAGGACATTCTTCCAACTCCAATGCATCATCTTCTCTCCACTCTTAGCCAAGTTATGTCAGCAGCTTCCTCAAGACAGCCCCCATGTCTTTTGACTCTGCCTATTTCCATGGGATGGAAGACTCTAATCAGGATTTTGCTGCTCTGCACCTAATTGTATTTCTTATTTACTTTATCACTCCCACTCATGCTGTTCTTGTTCTGCTACAATTGAAAGCTCCTTGGTGGAATGAACGGGAGATATGCTCTAATGATAATCGAGTGTTAATAGAGGGAACATGTACAGCATCTGTTGGCTTATTCCCACCAATTCTTCTGTTTTCTTGTCAGGGTTTTGATCCTCCATAGACCTTTTTTTTCAATTTTTTGGTCGTTTCTTTCCTATTAGAGGGATTTTCTGTTGCATTTCTAACCATGATGCCCACTGGCAGTGACATATGTAAGAACTCTGGAAGCCAGAAGAACATGCATCAGAAACACAATGGCACAAGGTTGATTATTTTATTAACTATGTGACATGGGGACAAATCATCTAGGGAATGGGGAGGAGCAAAAATCCCCCTGCACTCCACATAGCCTCATTTGTGCAGGGACTCCACTCCACATAGCCTCATTTGTGCAGGGACTCAACTCCCCATAGCCTCATTTGTGCAGGGACTCATAGGGGATGTCCACGCATCCCCTTGGGAGGGAAGGGGGAAGCCTAGGCATCCATATGCAATATACAGTGTTTTGCAGCTTAAATCTGAAAACTCAATATAAAGAAACAAGAATACAAATGGAAGGGGCCTGCACAACTAAAATATGGAGAGTTGTTTGCATAATATAAAGAGTTGTCAGATTAGATAAACAGCTGAGTTGTACAACCTGAGTGGAGACTTTGGAACTCTGAATAGAGGTCCAAGGTTCAAATCCTGCAGGGGGTAGGGTTGTACACCATGCTTCGGTAACCATAGTATGGTTGGATAACCATATATTGGGTAAACAAAATCCTCTATGAGTATTGTCTCATATGGCCTATGGTCTTGTGGACGTTAAAAAAACTACTTTACATATTACTTACTTTTTCGTGAGACAAGAATGCAAACATGGGAACAAATGACATTAGCTCAAGCGGTTAGATTCCTCAACATTCAAGGAGAAGACCCAGATTCAAATATTGCCAAGTGATACATTGACAATATCTAATCTGTTGTAATACCAATACGTGGTAATGATGTAACACAGGTGGGGACCATTTCAATCCCATATAACCCATTGAAAAAAAAAACAAGAATGCAAACATTGGTGCCTGAATAGCTTTTGTTGAAAGTTGAAACACAACTCTGGCAACTCCGAAGGTCCTCCAATAGCTTTTGTTGAAAGTTGAAATGTGGCTCTAGCATCTCTAAAGGTCCTCCAAGCTACATATGTACAGACATGAATACTTGCCATTGCCACTTTATATTTGTGGATGTTTTGGGACAGCTACACATAATCAAAAAACAAGTCATCAAAAATGAGAAGCAGAGCACAACAATTTGAAGAACATCCTTGGTAGTGGCCAAATCACATTGAACTGGTCATTATACTGTATAAACAATGCATCATTGTATCATTTTGTCTATGGTTATTGATTACTAATGAGAAAACCAATGATTATCTCAAATTTCTCTATTTTAAAATGCTTTTTTATTTTTATATTTATTTTTTTAAAATATTTTTATGTAACTGTTACTTTGTCTTCCCCTTGTTGCCAAAATTTAGGGATAACTTTTAGCAGTCCCCGTTTTGCATTATAGTATTTCCCCTTTTCACATTATAGCATTTCCCCATTCCCACCAAAAAGGTATTCCCTGTAACCTAGGTTATTAACAACCTAGAAATTTGATTGAGTTTTTGTAGCATGGCGTTTGTCTGGCAATTGTTCTATGAAAAATTAAAAGAAGTTTAGTTTGAGAAGGAAAAAGAAACCACTCAGCTGTTCACTCTACTTATGTATGTTGACTTGCATAATAAGTAAACTAATATCATTCCAAAAAAATAATTAAAAAAATCATGTAAACAAATGGTTCCAATATTGGAAATGAGGTTCACAGCATCCTTTAATTCAATAGTCCTCCGTTAGTTATTTTCTTGATTACTGTAAGGACAAAAAATCATTTGTGTGCATGGAAGAAGAGTTGTCTGTAACAACCTATTGCAACCCAGTACTTGGGAGATATTCTTATAATGCACATGGCAGATCAAACTCACTACATCCGATGTAGTTAGAACTGTTGCCACATTTTGCACAGGGGTGCCATGTTTTTGGTTTTTGCAAGTGAGCTGCTCTTTTCCTTCCCTTCTCCTCATTTTCCCTTTCTTCTTCCTCTTCCTCACAGCTTCATTCCCTCTTCTTCTTTCCCCCTTTCTTCCCCCAGTAGAACCTCAGCAGGTGTACCTTGAAAAGCTTTTAAGTGTAGGGGCGACACCCGACTTCGCAGCGAAGTCGGAGTGCGCCCCTCAAGTGGAGCGCAGTAGGGAACCCGAAATGCGCACCAGGACAAGAAATAGTTGGAAATTCGACTAAGTGTCAAAGGGCAGCGAAGTCGGGTGTCGCCCCAGCACTTAGCTGTTTTTCTGATGAACGATTCCCCTAGTGCGCCCAGGAAGAAGGGCGACACCCGACTCGCGGCGAAGTCGGGTGTCGCCTTTCTTCCGGGCGCACTAGGGGAATCGTTCATCGAAAAACAGCTAAGTGCTGGGGCGACACCCGACTTCAGCCGAAGTCGGAGTGCGCCCCTTTTCCAATGCGCAGTCCGAACAGCGGATGAAGACATCCAAGCACCGGTGCGCAACCCGACTTCGCAGCGAAGTCGGAGTGCGCCCTTCGACCGGTGCGCAGTTGGGTGAAGTCAACTCAGAAATTTGCTAAGGCAAGAAGGCCTTCCAACTGCGCTGTTTTCCTCCTGCGCAACCCGACAGCGCCCGAATTCCTAGCGAAGTTGGATAAGTTGCCTTTCAAGGTAGACACGTGTCATACCTCAGCATCCGACAAGTATCCACCTTCGAGATTCGAGCCAAGACTTGACCGCGCAAGGACAAAGCATGGGCTACACTACCGGCGCCAACTGTCACCATTTAAGCCGATGTGAAGTGCCATCTGCCGCATTTCTGCTGACTACAGACTTGACCCGACGCGCTGCCACGTTGCTGTACCGCCTTCAGGGACACCATGCTGCAAGGACAGTCCAGCCCGACAGAAGTCAGCATCAACAGCTCCTCAGCCGCTCGTGTCAGCTACTGTCTTGTCTGGGACTTTGTGCCCATGAATGTAATCAGGGGAAATTTTGGGCTATAAATACCCATCACTTTTCCATTGTAAGGTGGTGGAAGGGGAATATATTGCTAGGGGACACTTGTAGCTGTGCGTTTGCCTCAAATACAGACATATACTTGGCTCTGCTTCATGTCTTTTATCTTGTATGCTGCCTCTCCTTGTCATTTATGCCTCATGTTTCTTGTGTCATTGCTCGTTGTTGTACTGAACTCTGGACTCCAGCATTTGATGGCCAGGTATTCCTGGAATGCATAGATAGAGGATACATAGGATCGCTGATAGCTGCAGTTTTGATGTATGTTTGTAGATGAATGCTGTTAGTAGTGGTGATTGATTCGTTGCCGTGCTGCTTATTCCCCCCACCCAACTCCAATCACATTTGGAATTTCTTTTTGCACTTTTATCTCTTTCTGTACTTTTTATCTCTTTCCTGCACTCTTATCTTAACACAACCCCACAGGAAGCCGGCCTTCTCCGGAGATTGGCACGGGAGGCATTCCTTCCTTCCGGCCTTTCAATCTGGTGGGCGAATCTGGGCGCAATAACAACAAATCCTTTCCTCATGGCAGATTCGTAACCAACAAGAACTTCAAAAATATAGGTATGAGGGGGATAAATTCCTGCCCCGGTTGTAGTCCCTCTCCTAAAGAAGGATTCCTTTCGTTTAGACTTCAGAAACAATGTGAGTTTGAATGGTAAATATTTAGGGGAACAGCCCAATAAATGTGAGGACATAATTTGCCTATAAATATGGTTTTTGATTTTTTTTTTTAACTTCAAACAGACTAAACCTTTCCAATAAAAATTAAACAAAACATATTATTTGTGATACTAAAATAGATATATATAAAAAATAAAATAAATTGATTATATGAGAATGAAACAGTCTTTATCTATACTGCATCATGTTTACGTTATTTGAGCATTTAAACAAACCATATTAATATTACAACAACATTTTTAGTAATTATGCATATGATGGTGATATTTTCATCTCAATAGTCTTCAATAGCGTGACAATTTGTATAACAATGCTTTGTCGATCTTGAGGTAGGGTCTCTGCAAACTTAGGGTTTTGAATTCGGCGAACAAAGAAGGAAGCTGGAACGACTGGTTTTTTGGCGGTATTTTCTGATTCTACTGTTTTGCCCCTGGTCTGGGGCAATGGCAGACCATGCTTAGCCCCAAGCTACTTTACGGAATCCCTAATGGCTGCTACTTTCTTATTTACTCTAGGTAATGGCTCTTTTTCTCTGTTTTCACATCCTCCTTCACATCCTCCTCCCTTTGATCAATGGAAGATAGATTCAATGATTCAAGCTCTTAAGCCAAGAACCAGGCTACAAACTCAACCAAATATGCATGCTCATCCTTCCAAAGGCACCTTTGTGCCCAAACTAGATGCGGCCCCTGTGGTTGAGGTACCACCGGCTTTCACTCAGCACCCTATTCTTACCTTATCTGCTCAAGCTTTAGCATGCAAGTTCGTGGGTTTGTGGCCTAGTCCCACTACGATACAAAAATGGATCAACATGAACTAGGGAGCCAAAGTCTCTTCTTATGAATTTATGATGGCAGGAAGAGGTTACTTTGTAGTAACCTTTGCCTCCGTAGAAGATAGAAACACCATATTTCATGGAGGGCCATGGTTTCTTGGTTCTAGCCCATTGTATATGACTCCTTAGACCATAGCATTTGACCCAAAGGAGGAAGAACCCGAAGAAATATCATTATGGGTAAGACTGCCTTTCTTGCCCCTCCACCTATGGAAAAAACCCACAATGGAGATCATAGGAAATGCCATTGGATCCTTCATAGATTGCCCCCGCCCCCAAAGCCAACAATGCCATCTATGCACGAATATGTGTGCAGGTTAACCTAAAAAAAGGATTGCCAAAGTACATTGGAATCAAGGTGTTAGACTAGGTACATAATCAGCCCCTTGATTGTGAACACCTATCATGAGCATGGCCATTTTTCTGGGAACTGTCCAACTAGAGTAACATAGGAGGAGAAAAACGGTGAGACACAAGTCTTCCTAGAAATCATAATAAAATCAAGAAGATCAAGGAGCGAAAAAAGGCAACCACATCAAAACACAAACAAGTTCTTTGTTCTCAATTCAGAAGAGGAGGAGAATCCAACTACAACATCAAAACCAGATCAAGGCACATCTTCCCAAGATAAAGGGAAAGACACTCCACAGACTCCAGTGGAAGAAAACTTAGACAGATAGGTATTAACGTGGAACAAAATTCCAATCATGGAATATGCCACTAGACTTGCATCATCACATTAACCGGTTAGAAAGCAAGAGGGCCAAACAAAAAAAAAAGATCCTCTAGAAGAAGAAACAGAAGAGGAGGTTGAAGAAATACAAAGTGAAGAAGTAGTCATTCCAGGAGGAACCCTAGCAACATGATATGCTGCCAAGGGGAGGAAAACAAATCAGCAGTTAAGAAATGAACAAGCCCAAAAGGAAATACAGGCTAAAACACAAGCCAACATATTAGAAAGCTTCTCCAAGAACAAGAAGCAGTCTAAAAAATGAAGTTACTCTCATGGTATGGGAGGGAATTAGGTAGTCCCCTGAAAAAAAAACTACTTAAAGTCACTAATTCAGTAGCATCATCCACATGCAGTCTGTATTCAAGAACCAAAAATGATAGAAAAATAGCTATAGCAGAATGGAATAAAATCTGGCCGTAGTCAGAAACAATCATAGTAGATGTAGCAGGAGCTTCAGGAGGTCTGATTCTAGCATGGGACCCCAAAATCTTAACTTGCACCAACAGGCACAAACACAACAACTAGATAGCAGCTAAATTTGAAATGACAGATGGATACCCCATAACAGTTGTCAACTTTTATGGGCCAAATCATCCAGAACAGAAGAAAGAGACATGGCAACATCTTGCTCAATGGTTGACCATTGAAAAGCCTGAAAACTTAATCATTGGCAAAGACTTGAATATGACACTCAGACATTGGGAAAAGTCTAGAGGAGCTAGATCAAAAGTACCAAATAAGGAATTAGTAGAAAGAATTATTGTTGATGAATATCTCCAAGATGTTATCCCAAAAAAAGGAAAATACACTTGGACTAAAAGGATATCTGGATACATTTCATAGTTGAAAGGTTTGATAGGTTTCTAGTGAACTATTGGTTCATTTTCCACTCCTCTCAAGCCACATAGTCCAAAGTTCCATATCAGATCATAAACCCATCATATTGGACAGTGGACAAAACCTTTTGGAACCAAGGAGAATCCCCTTCAAATATAATCCAAATTGGACAGCTCACAAAGAATTCATCACTTTGGTTGAAAATACTTTGGCAGCAGCAAGTCTTGAAAACCAATCGCCAATAGATACAGAAAAGGAAAATTCATGACCTCAAAACAACTATACGGAAATGGCTATTAAATAAAACCAAATTCAAGACAAAAAAAGCCATACTGCTTCAACAGGCTGAACAATTAGAAGCAGAAATTGGAGACTCTCCTCCTTTGCCACACCAAGAGGATGCAAGGAGAGAGTTGCAACAAAAGCTCTACAAGATATATGCGAAAGAAGAAGCGCAACGGAGGCTCCGCTCAAGAATGACTTGGCTAAAAAAAGGTGACAAGAACACCAATTATTTCCATCTCAAGACAATGCAAAACTATCAGAGGAACACAATTAGAGAAATTGAGCACGAAGGGATGAAATATATAGGGAAAGAGCAAATCAAAGAGCTGGCAAGCAAGCATTTTTCTAACCTGTTGACCAAAGAACATGGGAATCTTCAAGCTCAAGAGTTGCTTCTGCAAAATATTCCAGCAGTTCTCAACGAGGAGGACAAACAGAAAATGAGCAAACCACTCACAATGGACGAGTTGGAAGAAGTTGTCAACTCTCTTCTGAAGGATAAAGCTCCAGGTTCTGATGGGTTCACCAATAACTTCTACCAGCAATTTATTCATTTTATTCGCGAAGATCTGTTGAAGATGATTCAAGATGTTAGACTAAATGGTAAGCTCTTGGATGTTATCAACTCCACTTTTTTGGCCTTAATACCTAAAGGAAAAATGCTATAATGTTTTCTAGATTTAGATCAATCTCATTGTGCAATTCTTCATATTAAATTATCTCCAAAATCATAGCCAACAAAATAAAAAAGAAAATTGGCAAAATAATTGTTGAAGAGCAAGGAGGATTCATCCCCGAGAAATAGATATATGACAACATTTTAATGGTGCGTGAAGCTCTCCACACCAATAGGAAATCCAAAAAGAAGCATATAGCCATTAAGCTTGATATGGCTAATGCCTTTGAATAGGTGTTAGTTAAGTTTGGATTTCCCCTTCAGCTTACGAGATGGATTGTGTAACGTCCTACCCGGATCTGTCATAGAAATTTTTTTTGGATTTTTGCTATATATAATTTCTTTTGTATTTTTAAATATAAGGTGAAGAACAAGGATCTTCTAATCAGCTAATTTGAACACACTGTTACTGCAGAATTATACAGTCTACACACCAGAAGCTTGAAATAGAAATAGGACTAATACTAATATCCAAAACCCATCACAAAATACACTCTGAAATATAACAGTTCATACATTAACTTCCAGAATTTAGCATCAGAATTGTACCAGCTGATCAGAGTTGACTGCTACAGGCTCTTTCCCCACGTGGTCTGGGCTGCTGAGACTTCCTCACTAATGTTCATCCCCTTGAGACACAGTAGTCACTCCCGGCACTAAGCGATTTGGCTCAGATCTGACACGTCCTGCCTCTGACAGCAGCAGTCCGGACTAATGATGACTGAATGCCCTTTTTGTTCTGCTGATACTCCTCTCTAATAGCCTCGAATATGCCTATCTTTGACTGTTGTGAAGAAGTTAGAACCTTCCAACACAAAACCTGATGCCTGCAACTCAAATCGAACCAATGATGGTCCTGTATGGTACGGCCCAAGAGGAAGCTGGCAATAAATGATATCAACTGAATATTATGCCACAAACCCTTGCAATTCTCTGCTCAAACTTCTCAATGCTACCTTATTATAATTTCTGGATGAAATCACCACAACCAATCCGCCAGGGGTAATATTGCATACCCGAAGAGGATGTCCTCACTGGAAATGGTCGTCCCCAATGAGCTTGACGCCTGCAAATTATCTCTGCAAGAAGTCTCCAATATATCCCCAAGCTTGTCTTCTAATCCCCCATTAAAAAGAGAGCCAAAATCTCAATTTATAGAATTTCCGATAAGGCTGGTGGCTTGGAGGGAACTTTTCAAATTTCAAATTAGCTTCTAGAATCAACTTCTAGAATAATCTTATATTTATCATTATGACGTCCTTCCCCTTTTTGCAGTAGGAAAGTCACTTTATGATTTAATATTTATTTAGTGACTTTTAATGACCTTTTCCTTCATAACATAATAACTTATATAAAATTAAATATTTAATTTAATTTTATATAAATAACTTCCGGACATTAAAATTTCTAAGCTTCACCACTCCAAACCACAAACTAATCACGGATTTGGATACCCATTAAGCCAAACAATCTAATCGTACCTTCCACTCTGGCAGAAACCCTAGCATTAGCATGGTGACTTACTATAAATAGTAAGTTTCCTCCCAAAAGCCCAATAAGCCACCAAAATCGACCACTAAAGACAATCATTAGGCTAACCTCGTAGGCTAACCATCAATGCCCCTTGGATCTCCCCCTTGATCAATGGGGAACCTTTAACCTTTTTCAAGGCTTCCAAGGGCATCAGACAGGGCTTCCCTTTATCCCCATATCTTTACATCCTGCTAGCAGAGACTCTAGGGAGATCTCTCAACAAGATAAGAAGGGACCAAAAGATCACAGCCACAGGTATTAAGGCAGTTGTGGGATACAAACAAGTTACTCATGCTCAGTTCGCTGACAACACCATTCTTATGGGAGAAGCATCAAGGCAAAATGTGAGGTAGATCAAAGAATGCTTAGATTGGTTCACACAAGCCACCGAAGCATTAATTAACACAAAAAAAGCCAATTTTCCACCCAAAACACCTCAAAAGCTGAAAACAGAAGCTTCAGTTTAATCCTTGGATTCAAACAAGGAAAAGAACAACAATTCAGGTATCTTGGAGTCCCAATGGGTTTCCACCTAAAGCCTAAGGATAGCTGGAGTCCAATGCTGGAAAAGTTGATTAAGAGAATTCAGAACTACAGCAATGGTTGGCTGAGTCTGGTGGGCAGAATAGTGTTGATTAAATCCGTTCTATCCACTCTCCCAATATATTAGCTTCTTGTTTATCATGCTCCCAAAAGCATTCTTCATATGATTGATGGCATAATCAAAAACTTTCTATGGCAGGAAGGCAAACAGAAAGGAAGAAATTTCATTTAGTAAATTGGGACATGATCACCAAAGCTAAAGAGCATGGTGGCTTGGGAATCAGAAAAATGGAAAATGTAAGCAACGCCCTAGGTGCCAAGCTCCTGTGGAACATGCTAAAGCCACCCCAAGCTCCCTGGAAGATCTTGATCAGCAAATACACAAATAACTCTACAAGCATGCAGTTATTAAGAAATATAGAAAACCAGCCAGGTGCATCATTAATATGGAAGCATATAGTTGAGGCCAAGGCAATAATTGCAAAAAAATCTCTTGGATCCCTGGAGATGGCAACAAGATCAATTTGTGGGAAGATTCGATCCTTTGCATCCTCCGTTACAAGAAAGATGCAACCCTGATCTCCAAAACCAACTACAAAGTTTGGGAATTGAGAAACTTCGTGACCTTACAGAATGGTTAGAAGAGGAACCTACCAGGAAATCTCCTCCTCTCCTTATGCGTCTCCAAGATGAATGGGATTGTTTCAAGAGGCAGAATACTCGTATAAGACCCATCAAGAGCCATCTGTCAAATCAACTTATGTGGGGGGGCATAAGAAAGACAGGGGAGTATACAATCAAACTTGGAGTTCAATCCCAACTGGTTGGAACACAACAAAAAATTATCCTCAGTTTGGAAAAAGAGGATTCCAACTAAGCTGCAAGTCTTCACTTGGCTGGTGCAGCAGAACAAAATCCTAAAAGGGGATAACTTGCAAAAGAGGAACATAATGGGGCCTCATGTCTGCCCGAGGTGTTTAAGGGAGAGTGAGACCATTAACCACCTCCTATTCGAATGCCCAAAAACGATAGCTATCTGGTTGGAAATTACTAATAGATTTCGTTCAGTCTTTTCAGGGAGATTAACATTGAAAGTTGTTTAAACCGTTGGAGTGAAAAGTACAAACGAGGCCTTAACAAAAAGCCTCTAGTGAAATTTATATGGGAATCAATCCCACACACTATAATTTGGCACATCTGGCTAGACAAAAACCAATGGATATTTGAAGGGAAAGGAAACAAAATAGGTGCAATCATAGGGAGAATCATTTGGGATATCACAACTAATGTCAAAGCAAATTTTACTCAGAAGCAAAATCAAGAAGACTTGACTCCAAAAGAGTGTCATATGATTAAAAGTCATGATCTCCATGCATTCTTGGCAATAAGGTGCCACCATGTTGACTTGGATGCTCCTGTCATCCACTACCTTGCACTATTCTTTGATGGAGCATCAAAGTCCAATCCGGGACAAGCGGCAGCAGGAGGACTGATCCTTGCAGGCCCAAGGAAGCTGCTAATTAAATTTAAAATCAATTTGGGAATCACATCCAACAACATGGCTGAAATCCTTGGATGTGAGATGGGGATGAGGCTTGCTGTGATAGAGGGAATTAGACACCTGTCGGTGTATGGAGATTCAAAACTGGTCATGACAGCACTCTCCAAAAACAAAGATCTTCAATCTTTACAATTGAGGATTGTCCAAGACAGGATCAAGCGTTGGGAAAAAAATATGACTAGCATCAAATATTCTCACATTAGGCAAAAATTTAACAAGGACGCAGATGCCCTGGCTAATGAGGCAATTAACACTGCTCATCTCCACTGTAGAGTCACAAAGATCAAAAAATAAAAAAACTACGGAGAGTTGCCTGTCATGGAGCGAAGAACTGCTCTAATGTCTAATCCTCTCTGCGTGCTCTGTATCCTCTCTGCGTGCTCTGTTTGCTTTGTCTTCTTCTTATTTTTTTGTTTGGTTCTGATGCTTAGTGTTGGTGCTCTTAGTATGTTACACATTTATTTTGTTATGGTTGTTATGGTTCTTGTCAGGCATCCTTGCCTGCTGCTGTATTTGTTCTATACTCAGCTCTAGCTTCGGCTTCCTTGCCTGCAAGGAGACTTTGTTTCTGTTTTGCGTGATTACTAATACAACTCTCTTTTAAAACCCAATTATGCATATATCATAAGCTATGAACCTGGGTCTCTTTCTTAAAGTTGAGGTATTTAGCCAAATGTTAAGAACCTACATCTATAATGTAATACTCCATGCTCCGACTGCTTACCCCATGCTCTAAAGATATATATCCTTAAAACATAAAAAGCATTTTTTTTTTCCATGACCTAGGTGGCACCGCCATATACAATAATAGGATAACTGGGGAAGGGAGATTAGACAGGGGAATAAAGTGCCATCTAAATCAATTTAAGACCCAAAAAGGAGGGTTAAAAATTAAACATAAAAATCACAGTACCTCCAAATTGCTCGGCAACTTCATTCAAGTCAAGCAGCTTCTGCTCTATTTTTTGCCCAGTTTTGAAATCAAAACCTGAAGAGGCCCTGTTGTTCCATGCAAATTCATCGTTGGCACTTGCCAGCCTCCTGCACAAAACTGGATAGGGCTTCCCCTCAGCCACCCGCTTGTAGTATAACCTGCAGACATAAGCTTCAGAGGCGGGCAAACACACATACACAACACGGTTAATTACCACCACAAGACTATTATTTAACTTCAGTTCTGTCATAAGTTTCTGTGAATTTTTACAAAAATGTTTGAATTTTAGAACAAATTAAATAAATATTAATTGACCAAACAAAAGTCAATCAAAAATCATATATAATATCTAAAATATTTTCCTTTTTGAATTTATTTTAATATATATTGATTTCATTCTAATCTATAAAAAATAAAGGTTGAAACAGAAGTTAAAAACAAGCAAAATGACAGCCACAGAGTGCAGAGTGTTGAGTGGGAAACAAAATGACAGCAAGATTTTGACAGAGTGGTGAGTGAAAAGACGACAACAAGGTCTTCATAAAATGGTGAGTAAGACACACCCGCTATAAAGAGGTCAAGGTTAAAGTTTCTTTGACATTCAACAGTACGCTTCCTGCCTTAACACTTGACAATTCCCCTCATGGTGTCATGTGGCTGAGTGCGTGCGTCAAATTTAAAAAAAAAAAAAAACCAAAATGGTTTTAGGGCGATTCGTTAATAGATCCATTAGCAAGTCATATCATTTTTGTTAAAAAAGAAATGAAGAAATCAATCACCAGGGGCCCCATCGGAGAGGAGGAGTGCAGAGCTCATTGACCATTCTGCCAGCCATCTCGGACTGCAACTTGCGCTGCAATTTGTGTGTGTCGGCCATGACTGCCTCCGTGTACTTCTCTTCCTGTTCCATGTACACGTCCATGTGACGCATCGCCACCTTGTCATCCAGCTGCGACATCCAATGGTACGGGTCGTGCCATGTCCTGCCGTGGATGTTCATGGGGAAGGGCTTCTGTGGTGGCTTCGGAGGCATTGGGGGCCGCGGCGCCTTTGGAGCCTTTGCCTCCTGCTGTTCCTTGGAAGCCTTTTTCTGCGGCCGCCAGTGCCTCACGTTCACGCCCACACTCAGACTTCTCCTGCTCAATTTTAAACATTCGCTTATCTTCCTGAACCAATGTCCAGAATTGTACACCATTACTGTTATACAATGCTCTTACGAGTAAAATGAGATGTGAGGGTTTAATAGAAAACAGGAATTGTCATGCTACTCGGCCAGTAACCTCTTGTTCCATTCAATGCTGGTGCTGACTCCACGTAGGGTTCAAGAAGGGTTTAAACAGAAGACTTGGATTTCATTTGCTATCGGTTCGGCCTTCAAGGACTAGCAGGAGAGATTGTCTTAGTTTGTAAATTTTAAATAGTCAAATACGAAACTTCAAATTTTCCCTCGCTGAATTCACTCTTTCCTATCAGTAATCTCTCGTTGGAATACATGAACTTTGACGGTCTATCGAAGATACTTTGGTCGTTGTGCAAATTTTTGTGATGTGAGAATGCACGGAATATGTTTGAAAGCCTTCATCTCTTCAGAGCAATATGTTTGAAAGCCTTGTTTGCATGTAAAGGGTTAATTTTTGAATAGCAATTGTTGGGTTCATATTGGACCAAGTTCCAATCAAGGAAGGTGGTTTCATTGTTTTTGTTGTTAAAGTATTTTTTTAAAAATTAAAGAAGTTTCAATTTTAGTTGATAATTGTTTACAACCTAAAATATGTTTCACTTGTTTTTGCACATTAAATTCAAATTTTGTGGAGACTTGCAACATAGAAAATCCATATAATATATAATAAATTAGAACTAAGTAATATTTAAAATTTTATTATTTATTAAATTCAAATAGTTATAAAAATAAAATAGTGTAAAACTATAAATCTTTCAAAAATATATATATTTTTTAATAAAATAATAGATAAAGTTTGGGTAGATTTTGAAAACCTTTGGAATATTTTGATAGTAAATCAAAATAAAAAATTGTGATCTCTTGTATAACAAAGAGAAGAAAATGATTTGATTTCAAAGTTACACATTTATTTCTTTTAAAGTAACATCTTTCTTCTTTCTAAAAATCAGTCATTATGATAAGTTGAAAGCTCTCGTATCATGAGATTTGGGACTAGCTTTTATCAGACTTTTTTGAGGTCTTTACAAAGTAGAATTGGAATTTTATTTCAAAGTCCTAATGAGGAAGATTTTTTTCTCCTCTATTTTTAATTTAATATGAGATTTGGGACTAGCTTTTATCATACTTTTTTGAGGTCTTTACAAAGTAGAATTTGAATTTTATTTCAAAGTCCTAATGAGGAAGATCTGTTTCTCCTCTATTTTTAATTTAATTCTTTTGAGTCAGATTTTGAGTTAAAAAGGAAGTCAACAACCTGATTTCCTTCCCTTTCTTTCTTGTGTGACTCTACTCCACCACATTAAACCTTTTAGAATGAATTTTATGTTTTTCAAATATTCTTCTAACTATAAATGTTTAGGCTCAAATGATGATTGTTTTTTAAAATGGTCCACTAAAATATTAAAATCTATATCCACTTCAATATTACTCAATTGCCTCTTTAGGCCTCCACAATTACTTGGTGAATTGTCATTACCTCTATAAAATTATCAGTTGTTCTTAAACTTCCTGCAAACCAAAAAATAACTTTGTCATTATGGTCTCAACAAGCACCTCTCATACCTACATTACCTCGGTTTCCTCAAGAAGGACCATCAACGTTTATTTTAATATGCTTGGAAGAGGCCTCTTCTAATGAATCTTAATGTTCCCTTGATTACCAAACTTGACATTAGGAGGACCAACATCATTATCCTATAAGTGAGAGGTTGGGTTAACTAGGATTCCAAATTTATCAAGGACTCTAAATTCTTGCCAAGACCATGTTTGTGTATTTTATAGCCAGACTTGATAAATTTTCTTTAATTTTGCTACTATTATACCTCACACTTGGCTTATTAGCCTACTTATTCCTTTGTAAATACAATGATTTTACTTTAGCCAAACATTCCACTAGATTATGCTTGGACTAATTTCTTGTGTAAGTTTAAGACCCTTCAAACTTGATGATGGTATTTCTTGATTATAAAATATATTCAACACTTAGATGTGGCTATTGAGCAGCTCCCACCATATGTTGCCATAGTTTGCAAAGAGAGGTAGTAAAAGGATAGGTTATAATAAGGTGTTTCTCATACTCCTCTACTAATCATAAGTCACACTTGTTATGTCCTTCATATCCACACTTTCTAAGGTTTACCTAAGTAAGGAGTTTATCTAGATTAGTCAACCAAATAAAAGCATTCATCTATGGCCAACACTTTACGTGTCACACCCTATAAAAAAAAAAATTCCTCTCCTAGGGCTTCCTATAATAGAGTTTTATATCCTACCTTCTCAAAGTATCTCCTAGAACCTTTCAAGCCCCACCAAGGTAATCAAGGTATCTATCCAGAGATACCCTTTAAGTAAACAAAATTTGTTATAAATTAGTTATTTATTCAGGAAATTGTTGTCTTGGTAAGGTTTACAATGTCAAATTTGAATACCTTTAGCTATTGTAGCATTGATAATAAAAAAATTTAACCCAACCAACCTCTTTGCATTTTCTTTTCGAATCATATAAAGAAAGTCCACCCTCAAAGGGTTGTTTATTATTCCAAGCATCCTCCCAAAACAAAGCTTGGTTTCCAACATCAACAATCCAAAAAATACCAACCTTTATAATACTACTTCTTAGCTTATTATTTTGCTATGTTTGAGATCCCTTTCCCTCCAAAGCTAGTCGAAGGAGGAGGTAATGGTCCTCTAAATTTAGATATTTATTTTTTTTTTAAATCAACAAAATTAATTATCCTCTATGCACCATCTCTAATATATTTTAGTTGCTAAAGCTACATTTCTAAGGAGAGATTTTCTCATATCCAAGCCTCCTCTATATTTTGGTTAGAAAATGTGTTCCCAACTTACCAGATGTCACTTCCTCTTTATTCTAAAATTCATTCCCATAATAAATTTCTTGTTATTTGATCTAATGTCTTATAGAAAAATTTTAGTGACTGCTAAGGACATAAATCTGCAAAGTGGAAGAGCGTGTAAAATTGCCTTAATTATAAGCATTTTATCTGTCAAGGATAAGTGCATATATGTCCAATGATCAATTATATGTTTTATTAATTATAACAAAACGTTTCATTCATTCTAAGAGACTTGGAAGAAATCAAGATGTCAACATTTTTGAAAGAATGAGTAGATTTTAAAAACTTAGAATTGTAATTCTTCTTTGAATTCATTGATCAATATGGAAGAAGAAAACTTGTGTTTTTTTCTCATTGAGGATGCGTGTGTGTATGTGTGCACATGTGCGTGCATTGCATTTTTAAAGTCATAGCCTCTGTAGTAGTAGTTTTTCTCAATAGACTCTTATCATCAATAAATTGAATATGTGACAAACATTCCATATGTTTAGCAATTTTGAAACCATTGATAATATCAAATTCCTCTAGATGACTCAAAAATCAACCTAAACCTTCTATAAGAATGAGGAATAGGTAAGAAGAGAAGTGATCCCCTTGCCTCAAACCCTTCTTTGCATGGAAGAAGGAAGAAGGAGATCCATTTATGAGAACAAACAAGATGATGAGGTGCAGTAAGCCATAACTCATTCAATACAACCATCATCAAAACCAAAGGTAAGTTAAATATCTTTCAAGACAACTTACCTCATCATATGCTTTGGATAGATGAAGTTTCATAAATCTAGTTTTTCCTTCTTTGGCTTGCATTTAGTAGATGGCCTCTTGGATAATAATTATTCGATGTAGAATTTGACACCTTTGAACAAATTTACCCTATTCTTGGTAGATAATGGAAGGAAATAACACTTTTAATCTCACTACAATTGTTTTTGAGAAAATCTTATGTAGTGTTATAGAGAACAATGGGTCTTAAATCTAAAAAAACTTTTAACTTGGGATTTATTTGGTATTAAAGCTAAGAAAGTTTTATTTAATGCCTTCAGTATCTACTAAGAGGTTCTTAATTTTTTGAATGCCCCCCAAATATCCCACTTAACAATATTCTAGGACTTAAAAACTCTATGGTAAAACCATCAAGATCTTGAGTCTCATCATTCTTCACTTTTTAACCATGTATTATAGCTAATCCATAAAAATAGACCTATTATAGCAAGAGTTATATTTTTTCTCAATTGGTTATATGGAATTGAAACGGACCCCACCGGTATTACATTATCACCACATAGTGGTATTACAACAAAGCTTGGATATTATCCATGTATCATTGGGCAAGATTTAAACCTTGGTCTCCTCTTTAGATATTGAGTAATCTAATTGGTTGAGCTAATGACACTTGATAGCAAGAGTTATATTTAAAAGTAATGATCTTTGGAATAATTCTAGAATTAAATACCTCTTATCTTTGGAATTCTTATTTGAGTTCTCGAAGAGATCTTGAAAATGTAAAACAACCTAGTGAGGAATATCTTTTATTAAAACTGCCTAGGATCCAATCTCTCTTTGGATTTCTTTTAGAATATTTAGTTATCTCCAATAATTTATAAAAGGGTGAAAGAAAACAAAATTCCTATCCCAACCTATATTCATTAGGCTCTATATTTTTGCCTCCATATGATTTCCCCTTGAAGCTCTATTTTATCCAATGTATTTTGGAGTGTAATTTCCTCCACCAAATAGTTTTACTTTTCTCTTATGAAGTGTTGGATATTTTCTAAATCATCCAACAAGTATTTTTTCCCTTAGAGTAATACTACCAAAAAAATAGTTTCCACTCCTTCAATTTCTACTTCACATAGTTAAATTTTTTAAATACTGCATATATTGTAGTCTCATGGTTTGGTGTTCCTTCCTTCCATGTAACAAAATGTTACATTCTAGCTTCTCTTTGAAATTCATGAGCTAAACCCAAAGAAGTTATTTTGAGTTCTAATGCCTCCGTTTATATACAAGATATTAGGCTAATGATTTGAACCTACACCATCTAGAATACAAGAAGCAAGTATAATTTGAAGAAAGGGCCAATAATCACTAACAAAAAACCCATCTGATGATTTAGCAACATGTGCATCCCCAATACATCTATTGTCCCAAGTGTAAATCATGTTGTTTAGGGGAATATCCAATTGGAAAAGGTCAATTATTTGTTGGAGAAAAAAATTTGATTGACCAAGAAACAAATTTCCTCATTTTTTCATTTGCAGATAATACCACATTGAACTATCCCATAATAATCTAGGGACTCATATAGAAGCAACATTTATATGAATATCCATGTCATCCTAGAGTTTGACCTTCTCTTTGATCTCCGGAGCAACATAAAAATTAGTAATCAATATTTTCATAGGCTTGTACTTCCTATAAAATTTATTATATAAATTTGCTTTGAATCACATAAACATAGGATACCTCATGACAAACCAATAGTTAAGATTGCAACAACTGTTAGAATTAAAGTGCACTATGCCTCTGTTTTGACACTTGTTAGTTTATATTGACATTTGTCAATTTATCATATAGGCCTTTTGCCTATATATGTAACTCATTTCATGTATAATATATCTCATCAGTTTTAAGTCCTCTCATTTGGTATCAGAGCTCCAGGCTTTCTCTAGCCTTGTGAGCTTGAGGGGGGATTTCCCTCATGGAAATCCCCCCCTCATCTTTTTCCTCCATTTTTCAATTTTTCATTTCCCCCTTTTTTTCAAAACAGGGAGTATGCTCTCCATTGTTTACAATGGATCAAAAACTAGACTTTTGAGAAAATCATGGCTCCCAAAAATTTTTAAAAGTGATTAGGTTGTTGTATTTTTTTTTATAAATATAGTAGTGCTTTACTGAATGAAAATTGTGCAGCCATTGGGACTTACGGATGGTCATGGTGCGCTCCAAGACACCACAGCCACAGATTTGGCTATATCTATTAGGGAGGCATGTTTTATTTTAATACGCGAGGGGAAGTTTTTTAATGTTTTTAATGATCCATTGATGTACCCACGCTATTGTTGGGGACGCTGCAATGGTGGTTTCATAGATCGCAGGTTTCTCATTTCCTTTTCTGCGTCCGAGGAAGTTGCTAAATTTTTTTCGTCTATTTATGAAGAGGAGCATTCTATCGTAGCCGATATCCAGCACTCCTCTCTCGCTTCTCTGAAGCGCTTCCAAGCCATCAGACGGTGGACCATCCAATACCTTTACACCTCCATTTGATGAGGGGAACCCACTAGGCAGGGTCATAGGGCATCGAAGCTGTGTACACTTCATATGCTCGACATAAGTCGTTGATTGAAGTTGCTCCAGATGATTGTTGGAGGATCCTACAACAAACCCAACGTGATTGGAGGATCCTACAACAAACCCCTGGTACTGAATATTCCCAATGATGGAAAGCCCCTCGGTGTTCCCCGCAAAAGCGAAGCAAAAAATCTTAGAACTGTCGACGGGGATGAGATAGTTATTCACAGGTAGAGAGACGTCTGCCTCGTTCTGGAAATGAAAGACAACGGTCGGCACCTTGACGGTGCTGAGCCCCGATAAATCGTAGCAGGTATCGAATAGAGAAAACTCTCCAGTGGATCGTGACTGCGCATAGGTGTGTATCATGCAGGCGGAGTCATCGTGAAGATCGCATTCCAGGTCGATTCCATCTGGTGTTTTGATGCGGTGATATGAGACAGAGGTGATGACACTGGTGGCGGGAGCCTATGATATGAAGTTGTCCTCTAAGTTTTTTTTAAAGCCCAAGGTTCGGGTAGAACTTGCACTATGGAAACATATCAGGCGCTCAGCAGAATATTGTGTTTCCCATCATGGGCCCTCATAGCAGCTCATAGTCCACATAGGAACTATAGTGGCCTTCATCCCAACACCATTTTGCCACAAAGATTGCTACAATAAAAAATAATTTGAATTTCATAGTGAACAGTGGAACCGAGTTTCTCAGAAGTTGCAGCTCTATCGATGTTTGATTATGCTAATGTGAATATTTGCAGTGATTTGCTTGTTTTTTGCTCGTCCCATGCCAGATGTCGGATGACGATGGTCTACAAGTTACCACATGGTCGTGGCCCTGGCCTCCACTAAAGTTCATGATGAATATTTGTAGTGATTTGCTTGTTTTCTGCTCGTCCCTCCAATTATTTGCTGTCGAGACAAAGTTTGACTGGAGAACTCGATGAGAGGAATGATGTCACGAGTCCACACTGTTCATCGAAGGAAGAGTAAAATCGAACGGTTGTTGTTCATTGGCGTCTCCTTCTGAATAAAGCGGTTGCAGCGTATATCTCGTCATTTGATTGATTCATCATCGTTACTCGCATGGTTTCTTATTTTTAATTGTCTGCTTGTAGCATCGAGGACCGGGATTAACGGTATCAGGATGGTCGTCAGCCACCCGTAAGTGCTCTCGCACCGCCGCCATCGGCTCGTCGCCCTCGATGTCGTGGCAAAGGCGATGGACAACATAGCCGTGGTGACGCGGCTCCTGGCGAAGAACGACGAGGGATTTCGGGCTACGCGTCATCGAGGAAGACATCCAGGACGACAACGACAATGTGAAGAGGTTTTTCGTGCTAAAAAAAATTGTGCGGTTCCATTTGGTATGCCAAGGCTGCAAATCATCCAATCTGTCATAGTTTTACTGGCAGGACACCCGAATTTGGGGTTTTTTTTTTTTTTTTCCAGCGTTTTAGTCGCTGGATAATTGACTTTCAAGGGCGTGGAGCAAGAGCGAATCGTAGAGGAGGTGGGCACCATAGCGGTTGTGGCGGCGAAGCCCATATGATCCTGGGTTGTGGTGGCGAAGCCCATATAAAAGGAGAGACGTGTGGACAACAGTTTATGCATGCTTCCCGAGCACCAATTGTAGGTGCCAACACAATGGGTGGGACCCACGTGCCAATCGTTTCAAACCCCTCTAGCATGTTCCTGTACCACCTCTTTTACATTGATCATTATTCAAACTTTTAAATGGGTCCAAATATTTTTAACTGTCATAGAGCGGAGGTATTATTTATAAAGTGAACAGGCACTTTAATGTAAGGGAAATTTATTTAAAAACTAGGGAAATATTTTTATTAAAGTGGATGGGGCCACTTTATTTAATATATGGGGACTTGACATTTTGCTAAGCCGACAGTATGGCTTATTTGGCCATTAGTTTAATGTTTTTTTTTCCACATGGAAGTGGAGGGCCACATGGCCATTGTAATTTCCCTTGGAGGGAAATATTTTAATCATGGTGAAAGTGGCTGATAGTAAAACTTAATTGGCCTATTTTTTCCACATGAGAGTGGAAGTGAAATGACTGATGGCCCGTGTAATTCCCCTGTGAGGGAAATTTTAAGACTGTTTTTATTTCGCCTGAGAGCGATGCCGCCATTGAGCGATGTTGTTTATTTTGCTGCCTAGAGAGGCATGCTATTGTTTTTTCAGCAAGTTGAAGGCCCCATTCAAACCCAAGTATAGGGGTATTTATAGTAGTCGGAAAGCTTTTTCTGTGAAGGACACATTGGTGGTGTCCATTTGTAATTCTGAGGCTATTTCAATTGAGTTTTTAAGCCTCAATTTTTTCTACCTTGGAGTGCACTCTCGGTTGAACCCGACACTCCCAAGGCACTTGTAAGTGAACCTAGTATCAAGTATTCTCCTCTTTCTACTTGGCGGATGCAGTGGCTAGTTACCCATGCATTCCGATAAGATGAGGTGACTACCATAAGGACACTTATTCTAGGGACTACAAACATAGACACCCTAGACTCTATCCGAGGTTTTTTCGGATCTACTTCTGAAGACTACAGACGAAGACACTTCAGAAGATTCTCTTCTATTCTTCTTTCTTCTTCTCCTCCATATTTGGCTTCTATGGCTCATTTTATTGTATTTCATGGCTCGTTTTATCTTATGTATTAAGGTGCATTTTTGGCAGAGACCGACACCTTCTAGATTGAGTTCACCATAAGGAAGGATTTGATATTTATGGTGGGACTAGTCAGTGACCTACGAGAGGCAACATCCTCTGAGGATGACCTGTAGAGGCAACAGACCCAGAAGTGGCTGACCTTGAGGCACCCATGATGACCTTGAGGCACTTAGACGGCTGACCCAGTGGAAACAGACCTGTGGAAGTGGCTGACCCTGAGGCAACAAACCGAAATGTATACACAGTAAATCTAGCATTATTCACAGTTGGAGAGCCAAGCGCAAAGAGCACAAGCCTAGACCAAATCAGCAATAAAAGAGGATAAAAGGTTGCTTTTAGAGAAGTCAACATTAAGGGGGAATGTTACCTAATGTTGACTTGTTTTTTTATTTAGTTAGGATAGTGCACTTTAAGGGGGAATATTAGAATTAAAGTGCACTATGCATCTGTTTTGACACTTGTCAGTTTATATTGACACTTGTCAATTTATCATATAGGCCTTCTGCCTATATATGTAACTCATTTCATGTATAATATATCTCATCAATTTTAAGTCCTCTCAACAACAACTAATTACTTACCAAAATTAATTATAATTTTCTCTTCTATTTTTAGACATCTTTGTCTCCTTACATAGAAGCAACATAAATTTAAAATTTTTATCAACCTTCCTATAGCATTTTGTCTAGGCCTAATGCCTACCTCTCTAACATTCCAAGAAATATTCATTTTTTTGGGCAAATAAGATCGTGCGAAGCTTCTTAATAAGACCTGACTCTATAATATGCTCTCTCATTAGCTTGACTTTCTCTTAATTAGTATTAAGGTCAACTTTATTGCTTTCATTTCTACCCTATTTTTTATTTGAAGTGTGTTTAATGCCCAAAACCAAATTTGACTATTATTTTTCTTTGTTTCTTTATTTTTATCCAATTTCTTCTCATCAAGAAGGAGTTCCAAAGGGTTTGGATCAAGATTTACAACAATGATAATTTCTTTTGTAACAATAACATTCGAAGTTTCTAGGACTCTTTGAATCTTATCAAAGCAGAAATAATCTCTTAGATTTATTTGATTGGGATGGACTATACAAAGTATTGTTAACTGAAGTAAGAGGCTTACCTATCTCAAAGACCTCATGATGGTCATTGTATTAGAGTAAAACTTTATCTTCCATTTTATTTTCTTCTTTCTATCGATAAATCTTAGGGTGTGCATTGACTTGCTCATATTTTGGCCTTGCCTCTCCATTTTAGACTTAGATATCCTAATATGTAACCAAATCGTGATCGTCATATATTTCCTCTAATGGATTGACTATAAATTTTCCAAGAATATCACATCTGTTATTTTTCCTATTATGGTTTCTTAGTCCTCTTAGTTATGATTTTGTTGACCTCTCCCTTTTCTATGAACTATAATGAATCCAATTATATTTTCTTGGGTAGGGTTATTTGTAGAGATACTTTGTGGATTTTGATTTTTATCTTTACTTTCCTCTTAATTCATCCCTTTGTAGTAGTAACTTGTAGTTGAGTACAATATCAGAATAGATGTCCTTATGGCATTCTCCATATCTAAATGATATTGCTTCATAATACAAGGTATGATTCTAAATGTAATATTCCACTTTAGTATCCAAACCTTTTGGCAAAGATTTACTCAAATTTACCTCTACATAAATCTAATCATAAGCTAAGATCTTACCATATCTAGTGATTTGTGAGGTTCCAAACTATCTTCCTAATAAATTTACTAGAGATTTTAGGGATTAATCTTTACAAAATCTCAAAGGAAGAGCAAAATGTTGAATCAAACAAGAATTTTAGACAATAGCTCTTCCATTGGAATAAAATCAAGATGTTATGCTTCATAGAAAGCCTTTATTATAAAAATAAGGACATCCTAAAAAAACTCTATCATAGTTTGTAGCATTATTAAATATCATCCTAAAGTATCCTTTGACTACAAGAGTAAGATCATGTCCCCTTCCACAATATAGGTTTTGTATATCCATTCTTATAGTAATTCAAGGGTGATCCTCACACCCACAAATTTGTAGATAAGTTTACATGATTACCATAATACATAATATCTTTAGTAACCAACTTAGGGCTAAAAACCACCCTTGGATGTAAAAGATCATTCACTCTATTAACAACAATTTCCTCTAAAGACTAAATGGCATTAGCTTAATAAATTAGATTTCTCAACATTCAAGGAGGAGATCTATGTTCAAATATTGCTAAGTGATACATGGATAATATCCAAGTTGTTGTAATACCACTACATGGTGATGATGTAATACAAGCGAGGACATTTCAATCCCATATAAGTTTTAAAAATGACTTCCTCTAAAGGATATTTTATTTCTCTGTCATTGTATTTAAATTATTCATTGCATCATTCATTTAACCTATTGTATTCTCTTATAAACCTAAAATAACTTACTTAAAAGAAGGTCCTTGATATCCATTTTGTATCTCATGTGTGTTTTCCATAGTTAGGGGCTAGGAGACTAGGCTACATAAGAATCAAGATCTTTTCCCCAAAAAGCCCATTCTGTAGATCAACAATTCTCCATAGCCATCAAATAATCTTCTAATATCTAAATAATTGTTCTTTTGTTATTTATTTTGTTGATAAAATTTTTTAGTTTTTATTTTCATTTATCTAAACAATTTAAAAATAAAATATATTCTTAAACATAATAACATAATTATCTTGAATATCATTATAAGCTTTACATTCTAGGATAAAGTGTTTCTTTCTTTCTCCTGCTCCTGAAGTGTAATAGGTATATATTATTTATTTGCATTTATTTAGGTCTCTTTCATCTACTTGTCTTACATCTAAGTTAATGTTAGTCCTTAGTTGATTTATAATCATGTTTATATATTAATATATGTCTTTTTTATGTCGTTCATATGAGTTTGTCCTTATTTACAAGAATGAGGGTTGTAAGAATATAATATTTTAAGGATACAGTAAAATAGTAACATGGGATGAAGCAATAGAAAAGGGCAAAGGATATTAAAGAATAACTATGTTCCATGGGGGTTCATCCTCAAATTTGGGGATCATCTTAAAAACATATCCCACCATCTTGAAATGTATCTCACAATCCCAAAAAGTTGTCTTGTCATCCTTGTCTTAGACTACTATGGAACATAGAGAAATAATAGTATTGATAAAAGAATCAAATGACATTAGAACAACTGGTTAGATACCTCACCTTTTAAGGAGGAGATTGAGGTTCGAATATTGCCAAACAATACATGCATAATTTCCAAGTTGTAATATTGCTATATAGTCATGATGTGATACAGGTGGGGCTTGTTTCAATCCCATATAACCCATTAAAAAAAGCATTTATAAAATAATCACGAGACATAATTATAGCAGAGAAAGAATACGTTAAATAAACTATATAGTAAGTGAGAGTGAAAGAAATTTTATAATTGTAGCTTGCTTCTTCACTCCATAAGCATAAAAATTTATAAGAAATATGGAATGGATTGTGAGGACCCATATGCAGTATCAAAGAGAAATATTTCAAATTATTCTAGATGTAGAGAAATACTTCTATTTCAATTAAAGGACAACAAGCACACAAAATAGCATCATAAACAACAATGAAGACATGGATAACAATCTGATATGGCTAGAAGAAGAAGAAAACAATGGGAAAGGTATTTAGTGGATAAAGGATTCATCACTCGTTTGGTTAATAAATTTTGGCTATGTATAGCATATATGTGTTGATAATTTATAATAGTACGACTTAGTGAAATAAATCTAGAAAATACACTTATAAAACTTACAATATTTAAGTTTCATAGATCATGTCATTTGTTCATGATACTTGTTAAAGAATATGATAAAGGTAGAGGTTGAGGATTTTCTAATAGAGTTAAAATCGGATCCATGTACCGAGACGGTGGAAGTCCTGGGAGCCTTCGTAGATAGTTTGAACCCTACCAGCTGTGCTGGTAGTTACTAAAAATCGTGATTGTAACCATTGCTTCTATATACCAAAAAAAAAAAAAAAAAAAATAATAATCTAATTTATATAATTTTCAATGCAAAAAAAAATTAGCAACAGAGAAGGTTCCAAAAAATCAACAATACAAGGAAATTTTCTCATACTGCAAGAAAATTATTTGATCTTTACAAAAGTGATAAAAATGCAGAAGAAAAAGGATAAAAGAATTAAGAGCCATGAACTTGTGGGTATAGTTCAATAAGAATTAAAATGATGTAAAATATCAAGTCTAAAAGGAAGAAAAATAAACTTTTGGCAAATGCATGGTTTAATGACGAATGTAAACACAAGAAGGAAAAATTTGAACAAAATAAATAACAAAAGAAAAAAAGCATATAAAATAAAAATGAAAGCAAAAATAAATAAATAAATATGTAGGTGTAAGAAGATAGTAACTAATTTATCTAAGGAAGCATAATCCAAAGTAATTATATAAGGAACTTTAGCAAAAACAAGAAACATAAAGAGAATAATATTATAACAATTCAATGGCTTGAGTATGCATTTAATTTATGTTTTTAAAAATATTTATATGATGATCAATTATATCATCCTCTATAATCACTTCTAGTGAAACATTATTGCCTAGATAGGCATTGTCATGGATTCACTCTTTCTTTTGTTTATAATCAGGCCATTCTAACTTCCACTTAACATTTCCATAAACAACTTTTCTTCTTTGTTACCTAACTTTTCTTAAAAAGATATTTTATTTTAAAAATTTCTAAAAGGATATTAAAAAACATATAAGGCTCACTCTTTGTTTATTTTTTTAATAAGCTATGTTTGGCTTCTATTGGGGGCCACTCCCATTACGAAAACAAAACATTACATGCTCTCATTGCATTTCTAACAAGTTAATTAAATCATAACAAACTTTGTATTTCTATCATAGATATTCTTCATTTGTCCTTCTATCAAAGATATTTTTTATCTTCCTCAAATTGCTAAGTTTCCACAAAACTCCTTTTATATCAAATGCCTTCAAAAATTTAAATTTTGTCAAGATGAAATTCAACAATGTGAATGGTTAAAATATTTGCTACCCAACTTTTATATCTAAAAATATCTTGTTTATAACAACCTCACAATTTCTTAATACCTTTTTTTAGGGTTCTTATTCATTATCCTAATATTCCAAGATTTTATTTTCATTTTTATTTTTTATTTTATTTGTGGGTTTAGCCCTACTTCTTGTTAAGACTTGTGATATTTGCTTTTGTTTTCCCATATCAATATCTCTTTGTGTTTCTTTTTCTCTTTGTTTTTGTTACTTGGATCTTCATATATTTTTTAATTCCCAACAATACTTTCATCTTCATAAATCTCTTCAATCTTCTCACATCGCTCATAGTAAGACTTATCATCTTTAGGTTCGCCTTGTTCTGAAGGATATAAGCGCAAGGAATAACCTCAAAAACACAATTTTCTTTATGTTGCCCTGCAAATCCTAAAGTGCAAAGATCCTCTTATGTAGCAATTACCTTCTTATTCTACCCTAAAAACCCTAAATTGTTATGAATTTCCTCCAACCTCATTTCTTTATTATTCTGCTTTTGAAACCTTAAAGTGCAAGCATTTTCACCACTTTCGCTTTTATTACCTGAAGAGGATTCTATACTACTTGAGAAAAATAAAGATGATTTACCTGGAATAAACTTGACCTCTTTTGTTGTCTTTGTTTTAGGATTTATCTCCACATCTTCTTTTGCACCTTTAATTCCTTTCGAACTTACCAAATGATATTGTAGATAGGCTTTCTTTACCTCTTATTTTGGAGTAGAATATCTTTCATATGATCTAGCTTCTATTATTGTATAATTTCTTTACTTTGTCTTGAATTTTATCTCATTGTTAGAATTTTTTGTCTCTTTTTTCATAGTTTTCACTTTGCAAATTCTTGCCATGTGTCCAATCTCATAAAATTTGGGGTAACGAAATGCAATATTTTCATAATCTACTTGTTCATCTCATTCTCTTGATTGATATTTAATCTTAATGGATTGTGGCAAAGGTTTTGAAATATCTATAGCAACACATATTCGAGTATATATAGCATGCTTTCACTCCTTAGAAGTCGGTCCTTCCTTGATGAATTCCCCTAGGGTATTTCCAATATTTTCAAAATATCATTATTTATAAGCTGATGTGGAAGTCTAAAAAGCCTAACTCACACTAGAAGATTCTTAATAGTTTATGTCTCGATAGAAAAAAAAAATCATTCCATGGTCTCAAATAAAGTGCATCTCTTCCCCTAAACCATAGGCTACCAACCATTATTTTATCCCTAATTTCTAAATTGGAAAAGATGACGAGGAAAAACCTTTAGGAAGAAATGTTACAGAATAATTTGAATTCAATCCCCACTTCCACTTGATCCAATTTTGAATCTCCAAAAACCCTAGCCATGATCTATAGAATTTACATATTAACCCTCTACTTTTAAGAACCATTATATCATGCTCAATCATCTCATTCTTGATACTTACTTTTGGTGTAACATCTGCTACCTATATTAAACTTGCCATGTATTCGCTCTTCTGCTTATTTCCAACTTAGGCCTCCATACTTCCAAATAGGGCATCCTGATTTCTTGTTAGGGTATCTTGACTTCCCATAAGGGCTTTCAAAAATGACTTTCCTTCCACAATAGCTAATTGGGTTCCCTCTTGGATTGCACTCCTTGGTTCGTACCCCCTCTCAGCTCGCACTCCCTCCTTGCTTGCACTCTCTCCTGCATCACACTTGTTCCCAACTTGCACTCCCTCTTAGATCACAATTGCTCATGTCTTTTCTTTTTCTTGGCGTTCCTTCGCTTAAACAATTTTTTGAAAACAATATTTCATGCATTTGTTGTAAGGGTTTGAAGCATTGATGAACGTTGGATGAACTTGCCACTATTTTGCCATGATTGAATCCTGGATCACACTCCCTCTTAGTTTGCACTCCCTCTCAACTTGCACTCGCTCCTGGCTTACAGTCTCTTTGGCTTGCACTTACTCCTAGATTACACTGTCTCTGGCTTCGCACTCACTCTTGGATTGCACTCCCTCTAGCTCACAAATGTCCTTGCCTCTTCTTTTCTCGATCTTCCTTTACTTCAATAATTTTCTAGAAATAATGTTCCACACATTAGTGGTAAGGGTTTGAAGCATTGATGCAATCTGGATGAACCTGTCGCTCTTTCACCATGACTAAATTTTGGGCTCACACTCCCTATTTTATTGCATTCACTGTCAACTTGCACTCTCTTGGATTTCTGCACCCACTCACACTTGCTTCTAGTTGCAGTTACTCACACTCGCTTCTGGTTGCAATCACTCTTGACTTGCACTTGCTCCCTACTGCACTCAATCCCACTTGCTTCTAGTTGCACTTACTCACACTCACTTTTGACTGCACTCACTCTTGACTCACGTTTGCACTCTCTATCGCACTTGCTACTGCACTCCCTCTCGGGTTGGGCTTGCGTTCCCTACTACACTCACTCTCCACTTGACTCACACTCCTAATAGGATGACCTCAAGCCTCACTCTTTGCTTACAATAACTAATATTTAATTTTTTAATTGGTTATGTGGGATTTAAATAGATTCCATACATATTACACCATGACCACACAATATTAGAACAACTTGGTAATTATGTATGTAATATTGGACAAAATTTGAAGTAATGCCATTTGATGGCTAATAATATTATTAAACATATAATTTGAAAAATATATTAAATTTTTATTGCAACATGATCTGTGTGCTTTATTATATGAGCTCTTATCATTTTAATAAAAACCATTAATTTTTTATTATACTAAAAATAAATTCTTGATGAAAAATAATTTTATATAGTTAATAATTTATTTTTTTTTAAATCCAATAACATTAAATCAATTGGTGAGGGTTTCGTTGCAATGCTCTCAGTAGGGTTTTAAACTGCTCTCTACCTGCCCATGGTTACATGTAAGGGCCATTCTAGGTCCCTCCCTCTACCCCCTTCTTTGAACCGGTCCTTTGCAAACAGAGTGAGAGAGAGGCAAGAAGTTGAGGATGAATCCTTGAGAAGTGAGGCTTTAAAATTTGTCTTCTCTGCATTTGTTACCAAGAAGCCAATGGATAAAGGTTTCCAGTCCAGACTTAATGGTTGTCTTCCCTAGGCTATCAACTGCCTTAAGCTTGTTATTGAATAAATTATAGTGGTTGAAAATATTAAATACAAGAGTAATCATGATCTATGGGTTTAAAATAATTGGGAGTCGTTAGGGGATATTTCAATATCCCTCATCAATAATGGATACTATATAGTGAATTTCTCTTCAAGAGCAGACATGGACAAAGATTTTGAATTAGGGAAGAGAAGCTATGGAGCAATAAGTCTTTTTGTGCAACCTTGGAAGCTAGGATTTGATCCATGAATGAAACCCATTGTAGTGGTTGTTTGTGTTCGATTATATGCTCTACTAATGGAATATTGGTGTAAACCAATTTTTGAGAGATTGGGTGATTTCTTAGGACACTATTTAGGAGTAACCAAAGATACAATGATGTGAGCTTCAAAAATTTATTCTCAAATCCATGTTGAGATGAATCTTAATCACCTATTGCTAGATGAAATAGAAAAAGATATGGAGTATTTACCTTGAATCCAACAAGTAGACTATGAGGTGATTCCCTTCTAGTGTAGTAATTGTCACAAGCACATGCATCTTGCCTATTTTTCCCTTGAGACTATACAGAAGGAGTCCATCCCATCAAAGGCTAATGGTAAAGATGACAAGATGCTTGAGAAGAAGGCAAAAGCTCAATTCACAATCTCAAGCCCACCAAAAGAGGATTTTAAAGCACCTAACAAGAAGAATAAGCAAAAGAAGAAGGCAACATGATCAAACCAAACAGAAGAGAGAAACCTAAACACATATGAAATTTTTAATACCCTAATGGACATGGAGAATGAGATAACTGTAATGGGGAGCCTCAAGGGGAAAATTTCCCCTTCAAAAATGTAGAAGTCTAACATAGGATAACTAAACCAATATCCAACCAATTCCAAACCATAGTACCATAACAACTTCAAAGAACCTTAATATAGCTATGGTTATGGTTGATAGGGATGTCTCCATGATAGACAAACATAATCTTGCTCTTGGAATTCAACAAGTAAATAATAGATTAAAAATACCCAAGCCAAAAAAGTGGGAAGAAAATCAAACCAAGAGCAACTAATAATGAAGGGTGAACAACTAGTAAACTAGGGGAGCGTAAAGCACATTGATACTTATTGGGTTTCGAATTTCCAATGATTGTACAATCATGGAATGTTAAAGGCTTAAAAAATAGGTCTCATCAAATTGTTGTTCACAATTTAGTTGAAAGTCATCATTCATATTTCATTCTCCTTCAACAGATGAAATCTTCAATACAAATGATGAATAGAATAACACAGAACATATGGAGATAGGCAGAGCATATGGCAGTTGCATCCCAAGGTGCTTTATGGGCTATAGTGACTTTGTGAAACCCTCTAAACTGGAAAACAATTGATCATGTTACAGGAAGGATGGTTCTCACATCTCTCTTCAAAAGTAGGAGTTTGAGAAATTTTTTGTTGATTTCAAATTTTTGTAGTTAAAAAAAATTGGGAAGCAATGCTTCCAATGGGTACTTTTATAAGAAAGTGGGATAGGAAAGGAAGAGGTCCATTGGATAATGGTTGGCAAATTCAATGCTAAGATTTCTAGGGATCAGGAAGGAGGCATCCCATATTTGGATTAGGGGGACATATTTATGATATCTAAAGTAAATCAACTCAATTGGATTGATGTCTATATGCGAGACCTTTTCGTACTTGGACAAATTAACAAACGGGGTTGGCAAATAGGAAGGTAAAGTTGAATAGATTTTTGGTGTCCTAAGAGATTTTTTGCATTGGTCACTAAGTCTGGAAATCCTCGATCATATAGAATCGAATCACTTTCCAATTCTCTTAGAATGGGACATGGGCCATAAATATTTCTCTAAACCATTTTGGTTTGAGAATTTATGGTTGGAAAAGGAGGATATTAGGGATAAAATCCTAGTTTGGTGGGAGGAGGGATGCCCTGCCTATGGGACAACATCGTTTTGGGTCTTGAAACAACTTCGATATATCAAATCCCAACACAAAATATTGAACATAATAAATCATACTTTCAGCTTTAAAGGGTTTCGCTAGTTGCTAGGATGGAGGAGCTGGCCACACTATTTTAGATTAAAACAAATACAAAAGACTTCAAACAAAAATATGAGATGGTAAAAAAAGAGTTAGAGTATAAACAAACAAGAGGAGATCTATTAGAAATAAAGGGTCATAACTTATTGGTTAATATAGGGGGACCAAAACACTAAGTTCTTCCATCGCTCGACCTCGAGAAAAAGACACTCCAACACATTGGACAACCTAAAATACCTTTATGGTAATGTGATGGAAACCATCCCAAGTATACAAAAAGCTAAAAATATATATTTTGAAAATATTTTCTCTACTTTTGCCCATCCTAACCTTACAATGCAACAAGATATACTTAAATTTATCTCACAAATTTTAACAATCCAATAAAATTAGGCCCTCTTTAGAACTATGGATCTCGAGGAGGTGAGAGACAGTTTTCAACATGAGAACTAGAAAGCCCCCAAGACTTGATGGGTTCCAAATTAAAATTTTCTAGGATTTTTAGGATGACATAGGGAAGGATGTAACCAAGACAATGGAGGAATCCCATGCAAACAAAAGCATGTTACGAGCTTTGAACCACACTTTCCTTCGATTCCTAAAGTGGGAGTGGCTTCCAACCTTGGAATCTTTTGCTCAATTATACTTTGTAATATAGTCTATAAGACCATTACCAAACTGATGGATGAAAGGCTTAGAAAGGTACTAGATAGTATTATCTCTCAAAATCAAGGATTTATGGAGGGCCAACAAATTCTAGATGGAGAAATCTTGGCACAAGAAGCAGTTCACACAATGCATTAGAAAGGTCGAAGAGGCATGTTTATCAAATTAGACATGTTTAAGGCTTATGATAGAGTCACTTGGTAGTTTTTGAATTGAATGTTAGAGAACTTTGGTTTCTCTCAAGGTTGGAGAGAATAGATCATGAGTTGTCTCTTTGACCTCCTTCTCAATCCTCATAAATGGTATTCCCTCGGTCTCCTTTCAAGCCTCTAGAGGAATTTGGTAAGGAGATTTTATATCCTTGTATCTCTTTATTATTCTTGTTTAAGGATTGGATAAATTTCTTCAAAGGAACAAGCAATAAGGAATTATCTAAGGAGTGCAAGTGGAAGCGATGAATTTAATCCATTTACAATTTGTGGATGACACAGGGTTGCTTGAAGAAACTAATGTTAGGGATGCAAGAGTGGTCAAAGTTACCTTAAATACATATCTGGAAGCCATAGGCTAGGAAGTGAATGCAATCAAGTCCAAGGTAGTATTTTTTAAGACCGAAAAGGAGATCCAAGATCAAATTCTAAACATCTTAGGTTTCTCTCAGGGCTCCCTCCCATTGGACTACCTGGGGTTTCCATTCCACTATAAGAAGCTAAAGGTGACAAAATGGAAAATATTGGTGCAAAGATAAATCATTGGATGCATTGTTGGATTTCTTTTGGAGTAAGAGTGTCTCTTCTTTGATCAGTGGTTCAAGCAATGCTAGTTTACAACTTCTCTATTCTTGTTGCTTCGATTAGAATCTTGAAGGAGCTAAACTCACTCATGTAAAAAATCCTTTGAGATGGCCCAAGTATGGGTAAGCGATGAGCTCTAGTAAGTTGGAACAAAATATGCTAGCCTAAAACAAGCGAAGGGTTAGGAATTTGAAAAGCAACATTGAATAACCAAGCTCTAGCATACAAGTTGCAATGGAGATGGATCTCCAATCAGGAAGCATTTTTTAGCAAAGTCATTACTAGTAAGTACTTAGGTAACATTCCCCATGAGAAAGCAGGTCGTATCCCTATGGGTGACAAAGGTTCTATTTTTTGGAAGGTGCTAAAATTAGGAGAGAAAGTGATAAAACCAAAACTATTTTGGAAAGTGGGTAGAGGGGATAAAGCAAAATTTTGGACCAATTTTTGTGACCAACATACCCTTTAATTTAAAAATTCTAGAGCTATAGCTATTTCCACATAACCTTGAGGTCAAAGTTTGGATTAAGACAGCATGCTATCTACATATAAGGTAGATTGGGAACTACTCTCTTATGCAACTAAAGTGGTGGTAAGAGTGGCCAGTCCAATCTCTCCAAATTTGGTGGTGCTAACAGAGAGGATATTAAAGCAACAACACCTTATAGGAAAAGAGGAAGAGGAAAAGATAGCTTGGGGTCATGGTAATTTAGGCATCTATACACCGGTGTCGTTGAATGTTCCATGGGATAGAGTATGGTTGGCAAAGGGTTAGCCAAAAATTAAATTTTTGGCCTGACAAGTTATGCATCAGAGCTTCCTCACCTATGGTAAATTTCAAAGGAGAGGTTTATAGGGCTCCTCTAAATGTATAACGTACAATACCCAAGAGGAGACAATAGATCATTTGCTCTTTCAATGTGACTTTGCCTTGGAGTTGTGAAGTTGATGGGTTGATCTCTTCAAGGCCCATCTCAACCAACAATTAACACTTACTAATATATGGGAGGTCTAGAAATGAAGAAGGTTAAAAAATAAATCAGTTCAGTTGGATTGGTCTTTGGGTCTAAGCTTTATCTAGTGGCATGTATGGTTGGTAATAAATGCCATAATGTTTAGAGAGGAATACAATCTGATAGAGCTTGTTTGGTTGAAAATATTAAACAAGGTTATAAAAAAATAAAAGCTCATGTGGGGGAGAAAAAAAACTAGGAGGGAGAGAATGTTGCCATGAGGTAGACTCATGGGGCTTAACAACGCCCACCCCTAGGCTAGGAAAATATTAACACAAATGGAGCAGCCAAGGATAACTAAGGGGCACGAGCATTGGTTTCCTTAAGAGGAGACTACACGACAAAGGTCATTCATTGGGAATTGAAAGGCCTAGGAGTAGCAACAAATAAAGAAGTAGATGCTTTGGCAATAAAACAAGTCTCTCTTAATGCTTGGGAGAGTGGATTTTGAAAGATCATAGTGGAGTCTGACTCACATATTTTGGTGCGGCTGTTATATGAGAGGAGGAATTTCAGATCGGGTATGTGGTGGATCAAGAACATAGTGAGTCAAATCAAATCCATATGGCAATAGTTTGAGGATGCCATATTGGTTTATGTAGGTAGAGGAAAAAAAGCTATGACTAAATTTTTGGCTAAAACAAGAAGCGAGAATATTTCTGGTTACTTGTTAAAATTTGAACGTAATATGGATATTGTAGATTGAATGGAGGTGAGCCAACAAGTTTTATTTTTTTATTTTTTATTTTTGGATTTGGTTAATGTGAGAAACCCCTACGACTAATGCTCAGGGCTAGGCATCCCCATCCCACCATGACCTCTCATAAGGGGAGATCTAAGATTATCAATAGGGGATTTAACACATAGTCACACACACACACACACCATGATTTAAACCTTGGACCTCTAGAAGAAGAGCTAAACCTTTAATTGTTGCGTTGTCCCCTCGGGATAACCAACAAGTTTTATTACTAGCCAATAAGGATTTAGGCAATGAAGTGTGTAGGACCAAGGTAGATGATTATGATAATTAGCCTCTGGTCCGACATCACATTGTTGCTTGTAGCACTCTTAGTCCCACTTTGAGGTAGCCCCCAAAGTCATGACAGGAGAGAGAAGCTAATCTAGGCTCTCTGGAATAGTAGTAACCAAAACTCTAATCAAGATAGGAGTTTTTGCTCTTTGGATCACAGTAAGAAATTTGTGATCAAGAAGATGTAAAAGTTATTTTTATTAGGATCTTGGGATTGACCAAAAATAACAACTAATTATTATAATTTTGTACCTGTCTTCTTAGTAAGATTTTCACCTTAAAAAACATTCAATCAATTAATTAAATTCCTTACTTTTCAAAGGAAAAAAGGAGATTCAAAATCTTGTGAAACAATGCATGCATATTTTTCATTATACCATTAGTTTCAATATCATATAACAATTAAAATATATATACCTTTTTACTTGTCTTTATCTTATTGTAAATTAATATAGTCGAAATGCCAAACAACCATCATTTACATGTCTTAAATCTTATAAAATAAATGATTTTAAAGAGACCCAATTTTGAATCACTAGAAAGATAGATCTATTGTGCAATATAGATGAAATATCAAACATCCACCATCTATATATCTTAAATTTTATAATATATATATATATATATATATATATATATATATATATATATATATATATTTGGAAAAATACTTCTTATAAATTCATAAATGAAAAACCAAAGTACAATAAAACTATGCAAGTCTATACAACATCATTAAACATTATGACTTGCATAAATCAGAAATTTCTTTCAAATATTTTAACAATTCTACTCTAAACATTCTTACCTGATCTGAAATACAACTCACAATTTTACTTACAGTGCTAGTAATAAGAATGGAACCTACACTAAAAACAAAAGAGCACCTGTCTTTCCAAATAGCAAACAAAATAGAAACCCTCACCACTTGCAAATCCCTACCAGCTGAGGTGGATAATCGTTGACATCTCCAAGAAGTGTAATACTCCACTAGAGGTGTCCCCCCAAAAAAGGGGTAATAATTCCATCCATTCATTTCCATACTGCTTCAACACAAGAGAAATCCCAAAAAATATGATTTATTATTTTCTATTTGCCACAAACCACACAACAACCACAAGTGAAATTCAGTTTTGTCAACTTGGCTTTGTAGGGTAGGTCTTGGAAGGCTAATGACCAAGCAAAAACCTTAAGCTGAGCAGACATTCTGAAATGCCAAATTTTAGATAATTGTCTTTTCCATTTTTTGTAGGTGCAGTTGACATTCCATCTGTGATTCAATACAATATCTATAGGGGCCTTATTCAACAAAGCCTCATAAATCTTAGTAGAATTAACTTGTAGTGCAGGGCAACCAAACTTCCGCGTCCAATCTCTTCAGACAGGTTCTGACAGTCCTCTATTCAATTTATAAAGTTGATTAGATGGCAAAAGAGAGTGAATATGGGTGATAACATCTTTATTAGAGTACCACAACTAATCAGAGTCAGACCAAGAGGACCAATCACCAGTGTCAACATTCCATAAATCTGCTTAGCATCGAACCCCTTTTTTTACCAACCGCTTACAACGAAGTCTTGGCTTGTCATAAGCATACTCCCTATTCTATTTCCATAACCAAATTGACCTATACGAAAGCACCTAACCTCTCTTGTCATCAAGAAATTCCCAATGCAACACATGGGCAACCGACTTCCATGCCTAACAAACTCTTTTAATAAGAATACTACCACCTATTTTAAACTTCCATGGGTTGCCAATTATCTCCTCCAAATGGAAGGAGCTCTTAATGCCATCAATATGAGTACAAGTCTAAATTTTATGTCGTAACAAAAAATTCCACCCTTCATTCCCTTCCAAAGCCCTCACAATCCACTTAGCAGCTAGAACCTTACCGTGAGTAATATCCAAGAACCCCAAACCTCCCTCTTCTTTAGGAATGATGCAATATTTCCATGCTATAAGCTACAATTTATTTGAACCATCAAAATTGGACCACAGAAACGATCAAATGATCTTCTCAAGTTTCATATATATTGCGAAGTATTAGGTAACCAACAGGAAAATAGTAAAGATAGAATAAAAAAAACATAGAACCACTCTGCATCTATATTGAAAATAAACAAATAAATTCAATAGTAGTTCATTTTTTTTTAATAAGGAGAACCTCTATAAATCTTAGTCGACTGGATAAAAACAAAGTTAACAAAACCTACTGACCTTTTATTTTAAATAAATTTTAAAGTAAAATACATATTTTTAAAAGTAGTACATAAACAATACCCTTATCCTTCCCTATGGTGAAATCAATATATTTGTTAGATTTGCAATACAAGCAGATATGGTCACCACGTGGCCCTCGTTCTTATACATACAAATCCTAGAATTGCTATCGCTACATTACGTTGATGGAAGTGAGACAATTGTCTTGCAAATAAAATAACACTAGATTGCATTCGTGAGACCAAGGCGCGTCCTCACATAATTTAGAGATAAAGACTCTCCCTGCTTGTGGCTCTGACGAGACGAGAATGGCATCTTCTGCTTCTGCTTCTCTGCTACGTGTTCCGCCTCGCACAAATCCAATCAGAAACACAAACCCACATTGCCTGCTTCTGCGACCATTAATTACGTTGTCGTTACAGAGATCAAACTTGGTAGAACTCTTTTCTTGCGCTTCAAATGGCAATGCCACACACTGCAGGCTTCACTTACTCAAGCAAAACATGAAGGGGCCGCGGGCAATGTTAGGTCGGCTATTTCTTCTTTATCTTTGTTAATTATGTTTTTTTTTGGGGCTCCATACTTAGATTCTTAAAAGAGGATAACACAGAGTTTCCCAATTTGTTGGCTTGCCCATACCCTTTAGATTTTGCATTTAGGCATGGGAAATGACACCGAGCAGTTGCCTACTGAAATAATTATTTTTCTTGAATTGAAATGATTTCATCATATTGTATTCCTGATCTATATGTTCATATGGGATTCCTCACGAGCATTGGATAATTAGCCTTATAAAAAATTGTTTATTTTCAGTTATTTGTGATAAAATTTTGTTTTGATAAAAATTATGTATATGTTTTATAACAAAATTAAAATTTGGATTTTCTTACCAGAGAAAAAAAATTCGATTAATTAATCTCATATCATTTTATTCCACATTAATACTTCTTCTATGACAAAATTAAAACTATAATAGTTTCATTTGATACCTGAAAATAGATTTTATATCTAGATATAAATCCGTTTACTTCTTGAACGTCTGATATTTTAAGTGTTTCATTGCGCAAATTACATGACATTGGACTAATTTTATATGATTACTGACGCTTACATTACTTTTCGTTTGGAGTTATTTGGATTTGATATAAAAAATTGGCCTTTTACAAAAGATAACTTTGAACTCATTTGAAGAGTTGGGTGCGAAAATTGGTCAAATAAAATCCAAATCTAATGAAATCACTGAAAATCAAATTAAGTCTAAATAAGATTGCATCATTCCGTAGAGGTAAAAATACTTGTTTTAAACCGCCCGTCGCCTATGTGAAGTTTTCAGGTCTAGATTTCAGTGCGTGCGTGGCCTATGTGAAGTTTTTATGTCTAGATGTCAGTACATGCAGGAGCTGAGATTTGCAGAGTTTTTCTGTTATTTGTCAGTTTAATTTTTTCTGTTATCAAAAGTTTATTAGTTTACATGATAATTTCTTCTAGGGTTTAGAGCCCATTGTTTTAGGTTAAGGTTCTTTTATGTAAATTCTAAGGTTCTTTTGTGTAAACCCCATATTCTTATTGTTGGTTTTACATAAATTCTCAATTCTGTTTTTTTAATAAATATAACATTATTCTTTCCGATAATACATAATACTTTTAAAATAAAATAAAATAAAATAATAATACTTGTTTTTTAAGGAAATTAAAGGAAGTTGGATGCAGGTCAACACAAACAAAACAAAAATCATGATTTTTCCAGCAAAAAAGAAGAAGCAACAGCTCAAATTTCAGTTTGCAGGAGAATCACTTGAGGTAGTAGTAGAATACAAATACGTGGGCATAGACTTTCATGACAAACTCAATTGGAATAGATGTAAGATGAAAATAACTCAAAGCTGTTGGAGAGCACTGTATGCACTTCAAAATAGGTGTAGGAATGTCGAGCTGTGGGACTGGAAGACCACCAGGGTTTTATTTGGCCTACTTGTTACACCGGTTTTGTTGTATGGTTGCGAGGTGTGGGCTAGTGGCACAACAAAGGCAAAATGGAGGCAAATAGAAAGGATTCAAAAATATCTAATCACAAATTTTCTCAAAATTAAAGCCACAACCCCTAGCTGAAACTGGAATGTTTCCTTTAGAAGCAATTGCTATGACCAAGCTGTTATGTTACTTGAAAAAAACAGAAAACATGAAAAACGACAGATGGCCAAGGGCAGCTAAGGACGAAGAGTTGCATAGACGGAAGAACACATGGATGAAACAAAATCAGAAATGGATGAAACGTTGGGAAATCAACATAAATGAATGCCCAAATTTCAACAAAGACATCAAAAGCTATGTGAATGAGAAGTTTAGAAGTGGAATGTGAAAAAATGCAAGCAGAAAAAAACAATATTATATTGCAAAGTTTAACCCAACATATGATCACAAGGAAAAAACATATATAAGCGCTGAAATCAAGTGGAAGGAAAAAATCCTCATTGCTCAGATAAGGACTAGCTCTCATAGGCTTAGATGTGAAACAGGGAGATGGACAACACCCAAAGAACAATGGGAAGAAAGGATATGTACTTTATACAGCACAGGGGCAGTAGAGACAGAGGAACACTTCATCTATAAGTGCCCGAGTTTTTCAGACATCCGTGGCAAATACAAAGAAACACTTGGAAACGGGTCTATGACAGAGTTATTTGAAGACAGTAAAATAAAAAAAGTTGGGGAATTGCTAACCCAAATCAGCAGGAGAAGGAACAGCCTTCTCAAAGATATTAAAGATCATATGATATGATTTGAGCAGTTGTACTTCCATATTTGAGGTCCCATAGACCATATTTGGGTCTCGCGGACGTAATTAAAATCTTTCATTTCATTTATAACCACAATTTTTTTCTGCTCTGAAAAGCTTAGAGTCCTCCTCTTTTGATTTTTCGTTCGGCAGTAAAGTATAGTTTCCCAGGTTGGGGTATCTATATGATCACGTTCATCTTCTGCTTCTTATTAGGCCTTGTAACTAGCCATTGCCAATGACTTCTAAGGGTCTTTTAGATCACCCTTATTTAGCTCTGGATCATCTGCATCCAATACAGATTTAAAGGGCGAGAAGTCCCATTTTTTATAACTTGAATAAAGAAATACATACAACTTTTGCCAATGTTTGCATTGTTTGTTTGTAGAAGTTTTTATGGAAAAGGTTTCACAGGTGAAGCTTATCTTTCATTTCAAGGGTTCAAACTAGAAAAACATTGTTCGTTGGTCACAGATACTAAACAATGTATAGGAAATTCATTATAACATAACAAACCCACATTCTATTGCCTTCAAAGAATAGGTGCAGGTGGAGTCTAATCCATTGCCTGCCCAAGGAGTTTGACTCATCAAAGTTAAATAAAAACTAAATATTTTGAAGCTAGGTGATGTTCACATTCTCAGCTGCTTGGCAAGCCATTGCCCAAGGTTTAATTGAGAATGTATACAGTTGATAATCAGTGAAATCCACCGACTAGATCTATTTATATGAAAAAAGTCAAATTCAATGTTTTCTCATGGTTCCTTCTTGTTCAACTTGGCAAGAATACTGCAGTTCAGAAGGTTACCACAAGGAGGGACATGACATTTTGGCAAGAAGTCCTTGACTTAAAAGGTCCTTTAAACACGTAGTAGACATTGGGGGATTGTTATTGTTCTCTAATTACTGTGAAGTTTGTATCTATAATGTTGCAGCTATCTAAACCTATGGCAGTTTTTTCTGTGCCTTTTTTTTTTTTTTTTTAATTATTTTTTATTTTAAAGGAATCATATGTATCTTCTAATTGGTTAGAATGCACTTTTTAATACCTCGTTTTTCTTTTTTCTTGTGTATCTTCCAATGCTTAATAGGTGGTGGAGGGGGTGATGGCAGCAAAGAGAGCGGGAAAAAGAAGTTCATCACCAAAGAGGAAGAGCCCCAACAGTGAGATCTTCTTACACAGGGAATCATTATGATTGGCCTAATACACTGAACTGAAGACACAAAAATCATAATAAATGGTTTGATTACCATTTTTTCCCCACACACATATAGCTCATACCCTTGACAGTTCAACTTTCTGCATGACTTACGATTACACTATGCTATCTTGATAACTTTTGAAAGTTTCTCATTTGTTCTTTTGGTTCTCCAAATAAACATGAGGTTGGATATGGAAGTTTTAGACGATTTAGTAGAATGGTTTCCATTCAAGTTTGAATGCTGTGGGGAGATTCAATTCTAAGTAGTTTAATGCTCTGTGCAGGTATTGGCAGACAGCTGCAGAACGGGACGGAGTAAACCCAATGTCAACTCCACTTCCATACATTGTTATCTTTGGTTTTCTAACACCGTTCATTATTTTGGGAGTAGCATTTGCTAATGGTTGGATCAAAGTGCCTGTGAGATAGTTCACTTCAGCAAAGTACTGAAGAAATACTTGGTTTTCTTTGGAAAGACTTCTTAGTTGATTTTTGGGGGGTCGATGGTGCATGCCAATGCAGCATAACTAATTTAAATTGGATCAGAGTTGCATTATATTGAGTTTGCTTTTATGCATTAGCCCCATGAAGTTGGAATAGCTTAGGTCACTAATTCAAATTGCAATATGCATAAATGCATATCAATAGCCCAAGTACCATTGGACTTGGATCCTATTGTTAGAGATAGCTAAATAAAAATCTAACTTGCAAAAGCAGAAAGGGCTTGGAAATGCTGTCCATATTTGGCTCAAGTAAGATTGTGACAGAGGACAGGAATTTCTTAGGATATCATTGATCTGGCATTATTTTAATAGAAATATTTTGTTATTTACTATTTCTGTCTAAAGTGAATTAGCTAGAATTTGCCATGCTTTCTTGCAATCGGAATATGGATTTTGAGTCACTTATTAGCAACCTGAAGAATGGATCCCTAGATTTAGTAAATATTCCGAGGCAGGTTTGGCAGTTACCAAGTTTATAAAATTTGTTATGCCAGGATCTGGGATTCTGTGGATAGCATAATTGAAAAGCTATTACCTGTGTATTTTTATTTCATTCTTTTAATTTCCCTTTGATCTTTTGGAGCTTAGGATGAGGACATAGAACTATCTCTGAGCAGATACTTCTTTCCCCTATAAAGGTTTAGGTTCCAAGTATATCATTCATGACAGAGTATATTGCAACACATGAGCCACATAATAACATTTTAGCAATGACTTTAAAGAATAGTCACGTAAGAACTCGCTGTTGGGGTTTGGTTAAGTTTGAACAAATACTTAAAAGAAATACGCCATTCATGAATTGCAACACATCAGCCACATAATAACAATAGCAACAGGAAACTTAAAAGAATGGTCACATAAAAACTGGCTGTTGGGATTGGGTTTGGTTTAGTTTTTTACTGCTATTTCTCTTCTATGTGGTAAGTTCTTTAGGGCTTAAATTAAATGCATGGTATTGAAAAAATGAAAGAAATGTATTCCGTCATATTAGTCATAAGAAGGAAATGAGCTTCACATCAAAAAGGAATTTGCAATAAATCATCTGATATGATACAAGGCTTTCACGTTTCCAGTTGGCAAGAGCATCACTGCTAGGAAGATGGGAATCTATTAGAATTCGTATTATTTTTTGTGGTTATCTATTAGAAGGCTTTCAAGTACCTAGCATCATTGCGTCTTTACACAAACCGGTTTTAGTCAGTGATATGGCAGAGGATTTTGCACCACTGATTATGTGAAAGAAATGCTGGGGCTAATATTTGAGACATCGCAGAGTTGGCTACTCTTGGGTTTGTCCATGCCATCAAAAAAATTCTCGATTCACAATTATTTTGAGCTAGTCTTTTTTTCTTCTCTGGCAAAAGTGTTATGTCCCCCAATTCTTACAGAAAGCAATGCACTTTGTTTTTGGTGTTCTTTAGGATAACAGATAAATCGTTAAATTGAATGCTTTCACTAGTTGGAAACTAAAAAATTGTAGATGCGGAATGGAATGGGCTTGAGCTTCACTGTAAAGATGCTTGCTCATTAAGATTGATATTGAGAAGGCTTATGACGGGATTGAGTGGTCAATTATCCTCATGGTGCTTGAAGTCTGGGATATGAGCCCTTTTACTTTTGATGCTGTGTAGATGCTTTTCTCTGAGGCCTCAGACTCCCTGTGGATAAATGGGCACAAGTGGTTTTCATTTGGCACCTTTAGATCTATTTGACAGGGCCGCTTTCTCTACCCTTAATTGCGTGTTCCTGCTGTGGACACTTTTTATATAAGAATAATAAACTTTCACAAAATTATATAAGATAAATCATTATATATTTAGTCTTATCATTTGGCAAGTTGCAATTTATTATCTTCTTATTGATCCAAGTAATCAAATGATAATCAACCTAGATCAAAAGTGTACTATAAATCATATGACTTTAGCACATGGATAAAACATTAAAGATACATATTTTTTAAGGTTTTCTAGACTAGGTTTCTTATGAGATTAGTTTTAAAAAATGTAATCAAGAAAATTATTTTTAATGCAACTTACTAATTGTATATGTACTAATGTTAAAAGATGGATGTTTTTTTTTTTTAATTATAATAATAGATTAATTGTGGGTTTTTATAAAGGATCCCAAAACCTTATGTACAAAATCAGCCTTGCTAAAAGATATTTCATGTCGGATGGTCGGGTAAATAGAGCGGTTCGGTAAAAAAGACAGGGAAATACAAAATGCCCAAGGGCCCCGAGAAGACGCGGACAGATCCTGGAAATCTTGATCTTGAAATACATTAAAACAGAATAATAGCCGAAGACAATATATCAACAAACTTTGGGAGAAGACCTATGATACAAATTCTTCATCATGAGGGAATATCTGCCTTGGCCAAACTGTCCACCTCGGTTGGGAAACGAGAATGCCAAACAACCGGGCACGTGGTCATCAGTCCTTTGTTGGCCAAGTGATCCGCCACCCGGTTACCTTCTCTGTAGATGTGCCCCGCCTCCCACCTGGCGCGCCGAGAGAGGAGCATCCTAGCCTCGAGGATGATATTCAGGACCCGCCACGACGGGTCTTTGGAGCCACGAAGGTAGTTGATAATGTTTAGAGAATCGCCTTCAATAATTAAAGGCCTAGGATCATTCGATATGACCTGCAACCCTTTCAACACACCACGGGCTTCGGCAAAATGATTGGTCTGAGGGCCCAGATTTTCAACGATAGGCCAAGATCGGCTTCCCATTATGGTCCCCGACAAGCCCCCGGAACCGGCGGGCCCCGGGTTGCCTTTAGCAGACCCGTCAAAATTAAGTTTGATCCACCCCAAAGGAGGTTTGGTCCAAGTGACCTCCCTGCGGCCATTCACTGAGTCAACTACGGAAGAGGAGCCAAGGTCCGATCTTTTGAAAATAATTGCCTCCCAAGGATTGTGAGGGCGGGGGCTGGGAATAGTTTTTGAATTCTCGACAGCAAAGGATAAGGCCCGCTGGGCAACAGAGGGAGCCATTCTAGGGATCTTGCCGAAGACTCTAGCATTACGCTCCGACCAAATTTGCCAGATGGAATGGTGAAAGGCAGCCTCACAAAGGAATCGGAGCTTAGAATTCTTAAAGGGCTTGGGCCATTGGAGGAAGGCGTCTTTAAGGGAGCGAGGGGAGCACCAGAGTACTTGGAAGGAAGACAACACACGACTTAGGACCGAATGGGAAAAGGGGCAATGCAAAAATAAGTGATCGGATGTTTCACAGTCAGCTAAGCAAAGATAGCACCTATTGGGAATTGCAAGGCCTCTCTTGTGGAGATTGTCTATGGTAAGGGCTTTGTTATAAAAGGCAATCCAAGCAAAGTAATTTATCTTAGGAATAATCCCTTTCCTCCAAATTGCTTTCCATCGGGGGTCCACAGCAGCCTCACACGACAGAAGATCATAAGCGGACTTAACAGAAAACCGCCCATCCTGCGTGTTGCTCCAAATAATTCTGTCGTCTCTTATGACCGAAGGAATTAACACCGATTGGAGGACATTGTACAAGAAATTCACCTCATTATCAAACCCATCCACTGTCGAAAGTTTCCATCGAGGGGGAAGGGAACTCCGGTCAATGCAATCCGAAACCTTGAGATGACTATTTGGATCAATCCGGGCCCTCAAGCCAGCCAAGTTCTGATTTACAGCGAGAGCTTCATCTGTAGCCCACCTGTCTCTCCAAAAAAGGATCGTGGATCCATCCCCCAAGATCCAACGAGCACCCCTGTTAATCACCGAACGGCCCTGAAGCACCGTCTTCCCGGAAAGCCGAAGCTTCATGAGGAGACTCAGCTTCCGGGAGAGAATTTTCCCCAAGATACTTTCTTTTAACTATATTGACCCATTTCGCCGGTGCATTAATAAGAATTCTCCAAGCATGTTTGGCAATTAAGGCAGTGTTCATGAGCCTGGATCTTCTCAATCCCATGCCCCCTTGGTCCTTTCGAAGGCAAACCTTATCCCACGCCACCAGAGGAATTCTGGATTTTTCTTCGTTTGTCGGACCGGAGAAAATTCCTTTGAATCTGCTCGATTTTGGAATGGATAAACACGGGAAGCATGAAAACAGACATGAAATAGGTGGGAATTCCTTGAAGACGAGGCTTTGGTGAGGGTTGCCTTCCAGGCTTGAGATAGCAATTTGCCTTTCCAAGTGTTGAGTTTCTTATGAAGCCGTTCCAAAATCGAATTCCAGATGTTCCCACCGCCTCGCCCATTGCAAACTAGCGGCAACCCCAAATAAGTTGCGAGCGGGGAATCAATAGTGCATTCGAGGATTACGGCAATGCGAATTTGCCTACGCAGAGGGGTATTAACAAAATAAATTTTGCTCTTCAAATAATTAACTTTTTGGCCGAAGCCTTCTCATACCGGGACATAATGCGCTTGATAGATTTGGCTTTGAGTGACGGACGCTCCAGTGGATATGAGCGTGTCATCCATAAACTGATGGTGAGTGACAGGATCAACTCTGGAAGTAGGTAGAATGCCAAAAATCTTGCTTCGACGGAGGGCTTCATTCAAAGACCAGCTAAGGACCTCTGCCAAAAGAATGAATAAAATAGGAGACAGAGGATCACCTTGTCTGAGGCCGCGAGCACTACGGAAGAATCCAGCGGGGGACCCATTGATCAGCACGAGAAAAGGACGGAGTGGAAATGCAACTGTTCACAAGGTCAATCCAGTGATGATGGAAGCCCAACTTGCAAAGGACAGCACAGAGGAACCTCTTGTCCACTCTGTCAAAAGCTTTATTCATGTCTAGTTTAAGGAAAAGCGCAGCATTCTTGGAACATTGGGCAGTATGGAGGGTTTCGTGAATAGTAATGACGCCGTCAAGGATGTTTCTACCCTTAACGGTGCTCCCCCGAGCTGAACCTACCAAAGAGGGGAGGAGGTATCTCAGATGATTGGCAATGGTCTTGGTAAGAATCTTGTAGAAAACATTGCGAGAGGCTTATGGGACGATAGTGAGAAAAACTTTTGCAGGCGGGCGACTTAGGAATGAGAGCTAGGAAGGTAGAGTTGAGCTTCGGATGGATGGATCTTGATGCTTGGATTTCTAAGATAGCCTCGCAGACATCAGGCCCCACAACATCCCACATAACTTGAAAGAATCGGGGGGGAACCCATCAGGCCCGGGGGCCTTATCTGGTTGCATGGAAAAAAGAGCATCCTTAATCTCGGAATGGGAAAAAGGTTCCAGGAGTTTAATACTTGCCTCATGGGGGACTTTGGTAGGGAAATTAGCAAGCAAGGATTTCTGAACTTGGAGGACGCTATCAGGAGGAGCACCCAGCAAATCCTGGAAGAAATCGACTGCTTCGCTTCGAATTTCCTCAATCTCCCTGGTAGTGCGCCCATCCTTACACAGCACCTGTCTGATCTTGTTGGCCCCCCTGTGTCTCATGGTAGACGCGTGGAAAAACTTCGAATTTGAATCACCGCTCTTCAGCCAGAGATCCCTGGACTTCTGACGCCAAAACGTTTCCTCACTGGCAAGAATGGAATGATAGTCCACCAGGAGGCTCCGTTCCTCCTCTCTGAGGCCTTCAGAATACCCTTCGACCTCCATATTTTCCTCTAAACTCTTCAAGCGCTCAGAGATGGACCTTTTAGACTCAAAAATGTTGCCAAAAACCTCCTTATTCCACGCCTTTAAGTTCTTTTTAATCATCTTAAGTTTTAGGGCCAGTCTTTTGGACGCTGAACCAACCACCGTCACCTGCCACCATTTCGAAACCAACTGTTTGAAATCCTTGTGGGAAATCCACATGGACTCAAATCTGAAAGGGATCTTAAACCTAGGCCCGCCGGTGGCCTCTAACGAGAATGGGATTATGGTCCGACCCGATTCTTGGCAAAGCTGAGAGAGTTGCAGCGTCGAGGAAGGGAATAGCTTCGTGGGAAATGAGGAACCGGTCGAGCTTGACCTGGATGAGATTGCTCCCAATCCTCCTGTTGCTCCAGGTGAAGGACGCCCCCTTAAGTTCGATGTCTAGCAGATTATTGGACGAAACAAAATCTCTGAAATCCTCCATGCTACGGCTGGCCAGCTCAGCGCCTCCCTTCTTTTCGAGAGGGATGAAGAGGGCAATTGAAATCCCCTCCCACAACCCACGAGAAGTCACTAAAACTTTCCCTCATCAGAGAGATGGTTTTCCACAACTCGGCTCGCTCCGAAGCGAGTTCGAGGCGTAAACATTGGTCAAAATCCATGAAAAATTATCAACCTTGGAGTGAAACAGGACATTGATAGTCCTGTTGGAAGCCGATAGAAGACTACCCTCGACCTTGTCAGAGTCCCACGACACCATGAGACCGCTGCAGAACCTATTGCAGGGCTGGAAAGGAATTTGGCCTTGGCCCAAATGGCCCTGGCAACCTTGACGAGAGCGAGAGGCATCAGACTTAGTCTCCTGCAAAATGAGGATGGATGGGTTAGACTTCTTTCGGAGATCGGCCACCACCCTACGTTTGGCCGCTCCGTTAAGACCTCTCACATTCCATGAGAGGATTTTCATCTGGACATTTTAAAGACTTTCTTGCCTCCCTTTCCCTGCTGGATGGGAGGTTTTGGGACAGGCGAATCACCCACCAGGGAGTCGAAATCTTCTTGAAAAAGCAACCGCTGGGATCCATTTGCAATGTCTGTTGTCGTTTCCTTATCCCTTCTTTCTTTGTTAGGAGGTCGCCCCTATTTTCTTTCACAGCCGAAATCCACCCCTTGCTTTCGGCTTCTAGTGTTTCGCGGACTAATGTTGCCATGTTGTTCGTCCCTCTTGCCCAGCGAGATACTCTTCCGAGCGGGGACTCGGGAGGTTTCTGGTTTTGACAAATAGGGGAATCGGCCTGAGCGGACATACGGGAAGGAGGCCGATCCTTTTCCACTTGAGGTTACGGTTGGGAACTTGCATTGCACGGAGCGACGTCCGACTCGGGGAGAACCCCGGAAGGATCTGGAGACTCAGGCACTGTCGCTACAGGGTGTTTCGGTTGTTTTCCTTCTTGCTCCGGGGGGTTGCCAGAAGCCCCACCCTTCATCCTCGGCTTTTGAAGAGGACAATTTGACTGAAGATGCCCTTGGGAACTGCACCGGGGGCAAAAGGCCGGTCTATTTTCGTAGTTAATGACTTGCTTATGAAGAACGGAGCCTCCAGACCGAAGAGTGATGGAGGATGGAAGGTTCGCCTCCAAATCCGCCAGGACACGAAGCGAGCTTGGACAAATCTGGTTCGGGCCCGAGTGGGAGGGTCAATGGTGACCAACTCACCAATGGAGCGGGCGATACCCACGATAACATTTTCATGCCAGCGAGAAAAGGGGAAGGTTCGGCAGCCTAACCCATATTGGGGCAATATTAATACTGCGGGTTTCGGGGTTAAAATCCATCCCCCACTTCCTGAGAAAGAGACTCCTGCGTCCTAGAAACCAAGGGCCCCCAACCAAAATTTTATAGTAATCCTCCGCATTATTCAGCCTAATTGCGAAAAAACCCCGGGATAGGGCAGCCAACTCCATATGACCCGAGGTCCGCCATTTTCCTGCCGCCCACCTGCGGATGGTCTCCATATCGGGACGCCCTCCAATAAACTTCCCGATTAGGGTAAATTTTTCAAATTCGACGAAACTTGATAGGATTTCCTCCGGGATGTCCGGTTCATCCCCGGACGAAAAGAGGTCCTTAGTGAAAATACCATTTGGGGTTTCAGAAGCCGCTGCCTCTGCATACGATTTCTGTTGGCAGTCTCTCCCTTTGTCAGGCGGATCCTTCCCGCGTCTGCCTCCATCTTCGGGTAACTCCGTCGAGCCTCCATTCTCTGACTGCCCTCCCTCCGCCTTGCTGCGGCCCTCCAACTTGTCGGTGCCCAGGTTCACAGTGCTGGCGCTCCCGCTCCCGTGCCCTCCCGCCGCTACCTTCCCGCTCATCGCTCCCACTTCCATCATTTAAAAAATCAATATTAAAAGATGGATGTTTGTTTAAAAATAATATTAAATAATAATCTATAGTAACATCTTTTATTATTTTTTATAAATTTTTAATAAAATTATTTGTGTAAATGTCATGGTCTTTATAAAAACATTTCAATGACCACTATACTATGAGGATTGTGCCTTTTCAATGACTATGATGAACAAACTAGAGCATAATTGATTTAATTTAAATCAAATAATATTTCTTTATATATGCATTTAAAAAGAGTTTTGCTTTATCATTGTACATTAATAAAGGTGATAATTGGCCTAAGATATTGATACAAAGAATAAAGTGATTTTTAGTCGATTTTTAGTCTTCATATGCAACATTTGGTATAAATTATGAAGTCTTCTCAATATATCAACATTGTTCTTAGATGCTATTGTAATTAAGAACAAGATAAATTATTAAATATAAATAACAAGATAAAGTCTACTTAGGAGTCCCTTGTCTTTTAATATAACTGAAAGATGCAAAACACAACACCCAAACAATGCTTGAACAAATGAAATACAAGATTGTACAATAGAATAATTTTCATTGACGTAGGAGCCTAGAAACTCCATTGTTTACAAGCTTGGATCCTTGAATCCTTTTGATACAATGTTACAAGAGGTTAGGGTTCTCCGAAACCCTAACAAAGCAAAGTTGTGATGTCTTCAAGCGCATCTTGATCCCAACAGGGTTGAGTGGGCTTTTTGATATCTAAGGCTGGGCCACTCCAGATGTTGATATAGTGCTTTCAGATCTGTTTTACTTATTGTCTTTTGATGCATGATGTTTGATGTAGGTGGCTGGTGCGACAATGCCCTAGCATTGCCCGGAGGCTAGGGGGTCTTCAGGAGTGATAATGTAAAACGTCCGCAAGCACCTGGCTGTTGCAGGAAACGTTCGTGGGCGCTTGGGGCTGAGGGGAAGGATTCTGCAGAAGCATATCCGACGAGGGAGAAAGGATAGCGACGACGATAGGGGGTTACGACGAATGAGGACGACTGCAGAAGTGATGCAAGGCGGCTTAGGGCACTTAAGGATTTTAAGCACTCAAGGAACTCAAAAAATTAGGGACTTAGGGGTTGAGCCATCAAAATGGCTCTTATTTATAATCCAATCCATGTCGTGTTAGAGTTTCAAAGACACTAATTGTGTGGTTGAGATTATAACACATCTAAGGGTAGATAATAAATCTAGGGTGTGGCATGGATTGATGTAAATGGGTGGTCGGGATTAAATGGAATTGGATGGCTGAGATTAATTCACTTAAATAAATACATATTAACTCAACATATATTAAAATATAATATAAAATATTATATTTTAAATATATATAAAATAAATATACATAAATAAATATCAATAATATTCGAAAATGGCGGGAAAAGGGGATGGTGGACAAATTGGCTATGTTTTGGTGGTGGAAATGGCGGGAAGGCATGGATGGAGAACAAATGGCTAGATTTTGGTGTCTACAATAACATTGTTAATTAAACAAAATAATAGTAATCCATGAACAAATGTTCATTTCTCAAATTTATTAGGAGTAAAGGGTTTTTTTCCTGTTGTGCATTAGCATCTAAACATTTAATGGCATACACATCATTATTTTCTAATTCTTGAACACAGTTAAGAGTGTTTGGTTGCATCATCAAAGATATAATTTGCATACATCCAAAATCACTATGCATCTAAGTCTTGAAATGGTTATGCCATTTGCCCTCTTTCTTATATTTACTTTTATAGTCATCGATTAGAGATTATGGATTTTATTTCATGGATTATGTATTGGATAATTCTATGCTCTAGACTGTAGATGATTCTTTTATAGAGGAGGTTTTGCTTCTATGCAAGGTGGTTGTCATGTGTAAGTTGTGCATAAACCTTCAACTTAGATTTAGATTTCTATTATATTATGTTCACAAACTTGTAAACTCATGCTAGATTATGATTAAGAGAAACTCCATTTGTAAGCAAATGTAGTAATGTATGTTGGAGCACATTTTTCTTCCTTGTCTTTGCTGCACAAAGAAGCAAAATGTTTATCAAACTTGTCAGTTTAGTATTGGACAAAATTGCAATATTATTAGTGTAGCTACTAAAAATGCATATACTCATCTTCATTGTACTTCAAGCCATAATAACATGTGCACATTGCATCCTTGAACTTCTATCAACACTTGGTCTATCCTAATCTATCACTAATTCAAACCTTGAATTCTCCTTTTTCACTACCACATCATGTTGCACAACAATATCCTTGAGGATTTTCCAAAAACTAGGCACCTTATCCATCTAGGCCTCATAACCAACTTCCAATATGACCTCCCAAGGACCTTTAAACCTAAGAGCCTATTTCCCCATTCTTCTTATTGCCATGGAAAATTTATTGACTTTTGAAAAAATAGGACTAAAATGATGATGGATCACCTAAAAGAGCTCTCTACATTGAAGTCATTTCACTACATTCAAGAGGAAGATATCATGGTAAGTTTGTTTATTTAATAGTTAAGGTATACGGTTGCTTTATGGTATAGGGGGCTACAAAATAATTATGTTGCTAATTGAGAATCAATTGTAGAATTTTTCATGTGAAGTTATGATAATATGAGTAATGGTTATTATGTTCTATTTCAATTAAATGCCATGCAAAGACATACTCAATAAAATATCCATGATCATAATACTAGATTCATGAGGACAATAAATATAATTCCTTCAAATGTTCAACCCAGTGAGAAACATGTCATGATCACAATACTATATCAAAGGCTTACAATTTAATTTGGCACTAATGATCTGTAATGCTAATCATATCATTTTAGCTATAAATATTGAAAAGTACCCTGTGCAAAGGATTTTTTGATTATAGTAGGTAAACTTCATCCTACCCCACCTATGGCATAAGCTTCCCATATTATCCAAAATCCCCAAATTCTTAGGCCCACTCCCACTATGTTTTCCATTCTGAATGCTAAGTCATATTATAGTATTGCTTCTTCTCTATTCATTATGACATACCTAGGTCAAAATACACCTTCAATTATCAATTTTTATCATCAATTTCCAATTGTACTTACTCCACCACAAAGTAATAAAGACATTAAAGTTATTACTTAAACCTTGATGAATTTAAACTCAATATGAAAGAGATGGCAGAGGTAGTTAAGACAATGGTGAACTAGAACAATAGAGGGATAAGGCAATCACAATTGAATACTGGATCACAACAAAAAAATTGGTAATGAAGTAAAAATCCATACCTTATAAAAGATCAAGTACATATTGGGTAGAATAGCAGTCAAGTACAAAATAATATTGTGAATACTAATTCAAAAGTTAACACTTTGTGGTGCTCTCCATGCAACACTGTACATGACCCTACAAACTATGTCATGGCTATTAGACATTCCCAAATTAATCAGTATGATTAGCAATTCTAGGATTAGTAGGCTGCTATTATGAGATATATGTTACCTATAATGAAACAATCCCTTGTCATGAATCCTACAATCTATCAACTACCCTTGATGAATCAACCAATTTACTAGGATCCAACTCTAATGCAACAAGCAGTTCTAACTTTATTGAATGCTAGAGATGTCATATTTGTCAACTTTGATGTGATTAAAGAAGGTGAATATTTCTCATTCGAGGATAATGTTGTATGTGCTAGTCAACAAGGGTTGGAACAAGAAGCAAATGAAAGGCAACAGAGGAGCAAGAACCAACTTAACAACAACTTGAGGTAAATAAGGGTATTAAATTATTACGAAGGGAAATGTCACCACTACATATGAAGGATAAAGGACCAATAGCGACAATGCATCCAAAAAATTAAATAGAGAATATTGTATAAGATATAATCATTGCCCCAAAATTGGTACCTAGGTTCAAAAGGGTAAAAGGGATGATAAGGGGAAAGGACCCAAAAAGGTAAAATGGAACTAGGAGGTAATGAATAGATTGAAGAGTAAGCAAAATGAGAAAAAAAGGGATAAATTACCAAAAGAGATTGAGCATCGTCTACAATACCCTTCTCTCACCAACAAGGAATACGTCATGGCCACCAAACATTATAGGATGTTCACAACACAATGAAAGCAATTATATTGAATGTAAACTCAATATAGTAAAGGAGATGAAAAATACACCAGCAAAAGTAAGCATACTATAAGTCCTATTTCTATGAGGATAAAGAGATTTGCTATAGGAAACCCTTAAAGAGAAAGAAAAAAGTTATTTTAAGAATAGGTATAGACAAAACCAACTCAACCAAGTCTAGTAGATCAACAAAACTTCATGACATAAGATCCTATGGGAATCTAGGCTAATGCAATAAATATCCTAAATGCTCCTAAATCTAAGATCCTAACTCCACCACCATTCTACATGAATTTGAAACTCGAGAATAATCTACTAAGGAGTTGCATATTAGATTCATGGGCTATTGTAACTATGATGCCTAAAGCTATTTGCAAAGAAATGGGTTTGACGTGCACTAAAGTAGACAAAAACCTTATCCAAATGGATGGCACTAGGGTGAATGCTATAGGGGTTTTCAAAATATTTAATCATGATTATGGACAAGTATCCCAAATTGGTAGTTATTCAAAAAGTTATAATTGTTGATATCCCTCCATATTTTGGAGTGTTGCTTTCAATGGAATGGATAACAAATTATGTGGAGATGGATACTTGGAAATAAAATATACCTATATGAAGGTGCCTTGGTATGGAAATATGATAAAAATTAAAAACTATCCATCATATAAATACTTGCCACATAGGCTAGATGAAGATGGCGTGGTAAATTGGAATAAGTTGCTTGAATTTGTAGATGATGGAATCATAGAGGATGACCAAATGTATGAAATTGATATGATCATCGACATGCTCCAAGATGATAAGAACTTAAAATTGAAATTTGAAGAAAATGATCTTGATAATTATTTAATAACTAAATATCTCACTAACATCCCAACCTTGACTAGTCAACAAGCACAAGGACCTAATGCGATATGGACCATGCATTTTGATGGCTCTAGAACCATAAAAAATGAGGTTGATGTTTGTATTCAATTCATAGATCCATAAGACACTCAATTGAATTTTGCCTATAGGCTACTATTCAACTACACCAATAATGTGATCAATATGAAGCACAACACATAGGTTTAAGGAAGGCCAAAAAAATGGGGATTAAAAATATCAAGATATTTAATGATTAAGAGCTTGTGAGAAATCAGGTCAATTCACAATGTGCAACTATAAACAATTACCTAAAGTCATACAAACATAGGGTTTGGGATTTGCTAGAAAATTTTAAACCGATGAAGGTAATTACTCAAGAATTTAACACTAAATATAATGAATTAGCACCTATGGTAGTAAGGTTTGATCCTAATTCAGAGATATGGGATAAACCAAAGGAACTAGAAGTAGTTTCTAGGTCAATAGTCCTTGATAATTATTATTAGTGGCAAGTTCTCAATAATGAGAAGAAAATGATCAAATCCCTCATTAAGGAATCTCAACATTAAGAAAACAAAAACAAATATGGGGATGATATAAAGGGAAGGGTAATCCAATTGAGAACCAATCAATTGCCAATGGGTTAAGCACACTAAAAAAAGTGTCAAGAAGTCTGGAATTAAAATGAAAGCAAATTCTTATCACCCTATTGAGATTGACAAGGGGAGGAATATAGTATTAAGCAAAGACAACACCAAGAAATAGGTATGCATTTTCAATAATATTTGTAATAAGTAAAATAATATTATTGTGTGGTCCTACGAAGACCTAAATGTATATGATATAAGCATCTTAGAACACACTTTAGCATTGAAATAGGATACAAAATCATTTTGGAAAAAATAAAGGCTTTTGAACCCAAAAATGATATAGTTATGAAGAAGTATCTTCTAAAACTTCTATAGGTCCAAATTATCTTCTTTATCAAGTGTTTGATCGAGGTGGCCAATCAAGTGTTGGTACAAAAGGATAATGGTGATATCAAGTTATGCATAGATTTTAGAAACTTGAATTGGGAATCATAAAGGATCATTACCTATTGCTCACCATAGATCAGATTTTATAGATCATAGATGTTATCATTATTGAACGAATTCATAGGATACAACTAAGTCTAGGTTAAGCATGGTGACTACTATAAAACAACCTTCACAAGCAAATGGAGACCTTTGCATATCAATGGATGTGCCTTGGATTGTTAAATGTTGGAGCTCCTTCCAACAAACTATGGACATTGCCTTTGTAGGTATGGTAGGAAAAATTATACTCATATACCTTGATGATTTAACTATATCATCTAAATAAAAGAATAAACACATTGTACATATAGAGTCTATATTTTAGAGGTATAAGGAATATGGAATTTTACTAAACCTCAAAAAGTGCAATTTTTATGGTCCAGGAAGGAAAAATCTTAGGGCATGTAGTGTCTAAGGATGGCCTAGAAATAGATCTTGATAGGATAAAATAATTCTAGGAGCTACCTTTTCCTATGGCCATCGAGGGATTCATGTCCTTCCTAGGTCAAATTTAGTTTATAGCTAAGTTCATAGTCAATTTTTTGTAACTGGTCAAGGAAATAACTAAGATGTTAAAAAAGGATGTAACCCTTACTTGGGCTAAAGAAGGAAAAAAGAATTTCCAAGATATAAAAAATAGATCATAAAATCCTTAGTTCTCATCAACTCATATTTCTCTAAAGAACTTAGGTTGTATGTATTTGGGATATATGAAATCATCCCCACAATTTTAACTTAGAAGGATGATAAAGATGAAGAATATCTAATCATAATTATGAGGAAATGTACACCTTCATTGATAAAGATGTGTTTAAAATGATGAAATCCCTAAGAAAATTCAAGTATTAGCTATATGAAATCAAGACCACTATCTTTATGATCCATCCTGATGTGAGATTTGATGTGCTACATGGTGAACTAAGGAAAAAAGAGCATGACGGATAAATAAAATCTAAGTGTTTACCATATATATAATCTACTAAACTTGTCAGGTAGGGATTTATGTGAGAATATTGTTATGTCTTCCCCCAAATATCAGGTATAATTAGTAGAAGAAATCAAACCAAACATTCAACTAGGATGGAAGGGAGATATAAGGAGATACATGATATCAGGACAAGTTCTAAAAGGCTTATTACCTAAAGAAAGGGCTAGGTTTAGACAAAAGGTAATGCACTATACATGGATGTATAATATACATTTTCAAAAAGGATATGAACAAGTTATATTATGATGAATTTAAGAAGAAAGGACAAATTTCCTAATCAATAATTATCATGATAAAAGAAGACACTATTTTACCCAAACCACAACACAAAATCTTGAGGGTAAAGTATTATTGGTCTATCATATTTTGTGATTTCTTCCAATGGTAAAAATGTAGTGTGTTGCACGTTCATGGGGAGGAGAAGAAAAGCACAAATGCCCCTAAATGCCATCATTGTTATCAAACCCTTTCAATAGCAGGACCTCAATTTTATTGGTAAAATTAACCTCTTATCTACTGTATGACATGGATGGATTCTAACTACAACCAATACTTCATGATATGGGTTGAAGTAGTACCATTCAAATCCACAAATAAAGAGGCAATAGCCCACCTTTTAGAGGATATCACCATTGTATTTAAGTATCATTATACAATAATCACTAATAATGTGACAACCTTCATGGGATTCAATGTAATCAAGTTTGCATTCGAGTATGCATTTGTGTTAAACAACTTCCAATTATTATCCCAAGGTAACAACCTAGCAGAATCCACCAACAAGAACATTGTAAGAATTTTGAAATTAATAATAGTTGAATCGCAAGGAAATTGGCATACAAAACTAAAGAAGGCATTATGGGTAGATAGGGTAACATCTAAAGCTTCTATATGATCATCACCCTACAAGCTAATCTTTAGGAAGGAAGCAATACGACCTGTCTATATAGAACTTCCCTCTCTCTAAATGTCCCAACAACTAGAGCTTGAAGATACTAATATTGAACAAATGCAAGACTGATTAAATTCCCTACTATCTTTAGAAAAAAAGAAGATAACTTTCAAACGGATGGTGCAACATCAAATGGTAATAAAGAGATGGTTCAATAAAAGGTCCACTGAAATGGATTATAAAGAAGGTGATTTAGTATTCAAGTGGGACAAAGATAGGGTAAAGCTAGGAAGTCATAACAAGTTTGATTCTCTTTGAAGTGGGTCATACAAGATCCTCAAGTTGTAGATCCAAATGCGTATAGAACTATGACGATGGATGGGAGACATTTACCGATTTTAGTTAATGAGAAACACCAAAAGCCCATCTAAATAAGAGGTCAAAACAAAAAGGAAATATAAATATGTACATAGTATTTTTATATTTTCCCCAAATATTATTCCCATTTTTGCTTTTCTTTTTGTGTCCTCGCTTCCAATGGAATGAGTGGGCTTCAGGTATCCGTGTGTTCGGGCCACTCCAGCTTCAATAGTCGTTCAACAATAAATAGAATCTGTAGACCTGCATGCACACAAACAAAGAAAGAGGTTAATAACACCTGTGAGGGCTCCATAGTGTGAGACCCTCAGATATCAATAAATCCTAACCAAAAATAGATCAAATGGCATGCTAAATATACAGATCCTGTAACAGAATAAAACAAATAATGATATACCTTGCTTGTGATGATATTTGTTCTGTTATTGTAGTTATGACAACAGATGGCGTGATGCAACAGGCTCTAATTCATGCTTTAGTGATAACAGCAGGCTCAGACACGCACTAGGCAGGCTCTGGTGTGAGCTTCGTAGGCTCTGGAGTGAGCCTGCAATACAACAGGTGCAGGCGTGCGCTTGGCAAGCTCTGCAATGAGCTTCACAATCTCAAGAGGACGCCTGCGATGAGGATAAAATCTGCAAAAGCAGATTGTGGGGGATGCGACGGATGGGAAACGATGGAGGCGATGGAAAATGGTGAGGGGATGGGTGTGGAGGATGGCTGGAACGACATAATTCCTTTTGGCTAGCCAGGGCTTTGGATTTTCAGGGTTTTATCTCTTTTTGGTTTGCTAGGGCTTCGCCAATGATATCTTCAAGATGTAAATTCTAATATCAGGGTTCTAGGGTTCCAGCATTTGCAAATGCCCTTATTTATAATCCAACCTAGGGTTTTCTTAGGGTTTTAGCCTTACACTTTTGATCGTGTGGCTAAGATTAAATTAGATCCTAAGGTTGAGATTACTTTTTAAATGTGGCATTGATTAATGAAGATGGATGGTGGAGATTAGATTGGATCGGACAGTTGTGGTTAATTGAGTTTATAAATATATATTTTATAATAAATATAAAATAATATTAAAATAATCTCAATTGGGTTAGGAAACGGTGGGAAAGGGCTAAAGTGGGCCTTTTGAAGGCAGGAAAGGTGGATTTGGGCCAAATAATTGGCGGGAAAGGTGTATGATGGACAAGTGGGTGGTGGGATGGTTAGGATGGAGGATTAGTGGTTGTAATTTGGTGTCTACAAATGCCCCTTTTTGTACCATGTTGTGTGAAACACAATATGGTGCAAAAATACGAGACACCTACTTGGGCTATGGGCACAGAAGCAACTTATCTCTGTCGTTGGATTTGAGCACTAATGTTGAAGACAAAAGAATAAAACTTTTTTGGAATTTTGTAGCTTACACCCTCAATTGGCGAATGAGTTACGAATGTATCTCACAAGCCAATTGAATTTTTTTTGTGCTAATAATAAATGATGTGTTGAATTTGTGCCATTGATGAATGAATGGTGTGAAATGCAATATTATTGTGAACGATATGAATGATGTAAAATGTGATACCGTTTATGCCCCAACAATGGAAAAAGGGGGTTGGTGTATAATACCATGTGATTGTGGACGATATGAATGATGTAAAATGTGATACCGTTTATGCCCCAATGGTGAGAAAGGGATTGGTGTATAATACCATGTGATTGTGGATGATATGAATGATGTAAAATGTGATACCGTTTATGCCCCAATGGTGGGAAATGGGTTGGTGTATAATACCATGTGATTGTAAGATGTATTCTATCGTGGGAAATCATAATAAAATTGTGGTTACCCCAAACTTTGGGATGATTCGATGCTGTTGAATAAGATGTCACAATGACATCATTGAGTATGCAATTTATGAAGATGCATGATGACTAAGTCAACATAGGGGTGGGGTAGTGATTGTGGAAATTTCTTTGCCAATTCCATAATGGAACCAATCAACCTACCGATATGTCTTGTATGGTGACTATTGTCAAATGAATGAGTGTTTGTGATTTTGATTATCCATGTTTTCATGCCCCACGAAAAAGGGCATCAATGACCGCCTTTGAGCAAATTATTCTTGGCAAATATGTACTCAAAATGTGAGGTGCCAAATGTGATTGTGATATTTGATGATGGATGATGATCATTGTCAAGTGTCCTCATTGTATATTATTCATCTTACCAAATTGCATGGATGACCATCGTTGCAATCACCAAGTTTATAGAATATCCTACTAGATACGAGGTTCGTTTAACTCTGATTTTTGCAAAATTATATGTGATGATGAAGAATATAATGCAGAATGATCAAATGTGAGTTTTGTGAAAATTTGGATTGTTTTGCTGCATTTTGTGCCTCAATTAGCGTATTTTGAAGATTTGATTTATTCTCAAAAATTATGCTTGCAAAATGATTTCTGTTTTTACAAAACCTGATTTTAGGATGTGCATGATGTGTGGATGAAATTTGGTGAAATTTGGAGGGTGTAAGCTACCATTTTTATTGATTTTGTCTTTGTGCCATTTTTTAGGTGTACGACTGCGCCTGTGGTGTCCCACAGGTGCGCAAATGCACCTGGGTGCACCCGTAGGCGCCCATGCGAGCCTGCAAATTCGTAGGTGCAGACCTACGCCTAAATGCACTAGGGAAAGCTATAAATATATTTTTGAGTGAATCGTGAGGCTCACTTGTGCATTTTGGACTTTGAGAAGTTGCGTCTGAGGAGTGGAGTGGGTGTGTGAGCTTAGTGAGGCTAGTGAGAATTTGCATGGAAGCTATGGCGGCGGAGGGATAAAATGCTGCTGGGAGAGCTGAGGTACCATTTACCCTAGTAATGTTTAAAAACACTTTATCTATTGTGCATTTTTTTGTTGTTGTTTTTTTTTGTAATAAGATTAATGAAATTTATTTGTTGCTGCAGTTGAGTGACATAGAACCTCGACATCATTTTTCTCCTCTCATTCCTAATATGAGGAAGAAGCTAAAGATTGATGACTGGGAGTTGTTGGGGAAGGTGGGCCTGGAGGGTGTAGCTAGGCTAGACATGGTGAGGGCGAATGAGGGATATCTCTCATCATTGATAGAGAGATGGGACCTTGATAGGGGACATTCCAGCTATCGACTGGGGAGGCTACTGTTACGCTTGAGGATGTATACCGCATTCTCAAGGTTCCAGTAGAAGGGGAGAGGGTGGTGGTTGGTCACGATAAGAATGTGGAGATGGAGCGGATGTTCAGGAATCGATGGCAAGAGGCACAGATAGGGGATGGGGGTATATGCTATCTAAGCATGTACAAGGCGAAGGAGCTAGATGCGCTTCCTGTCTTGATCATATTTGTGCTAGCAAACATAGTGCTCCGTAATAGCATTGGCTATAGGTTCCCTTGGAACCTATTGGGGTTGGTGAACGATCTGTTGATGGATCCTCAGGAATATGCCTGGGTGCCTACCTTATTGGCATAGTTGTACCAGGAGTTATATGAGGTGATTCGAAGGGAGAGGAAGGGGATTTGCCATTTGTGAAGACAAGAACATGACACTTAAAATAATAAAGAAATCAAATAACCCAAGGAAACACAAGATTGCACAAATAGATAAATTTATTCAATAAACAAGGGGGGAGATAATAAACTCCTTTTGATACAATCTGTACTCAGTGAGCCTTTGATACAAATATTTACAATACGCTAGGGTTCTCCAAAACCCTAGCTACAATAATGAAGTGTCTTCAAATAGTGTGTCCTCGCTTGCAATAGAATGAGTGGGCTTTAGGTATTTGTGTGTTCGAACCACTTTAGCTTCAACAATCGTTCAAAAATAAATAGAATCTGTAGACCTGCATGCACACAAATAAAGAAAGAGGTTAATAACACTTGTGAGAGCTCCACAGTGTGAGACCCTCATATATCAATAAAACCTAACCCAAAAATAGATTGAATGGCATGCTAAATATACAGATCCTATAATAGAATAAAAAAAATAATGATATACCTTACTTGTGATGATATTTTGTTCTGTTATTGCAGTTCTGACAGTAGATGATGTGATGCAGCAGGCTCTGATTCGTGCTTTAGTGATAAAAACAGGCTTAGATGCGCACTAGGCAGGATTTGGTGCGAGCTTCACAGACTCTGGAGTGAGCCTATAATATAGCAGGCACAAGCGTGCGCTTGGCAAGCTCTGCAGCAAGCTTCGTAAGCTCGGGAGGGTGCTTGCGATGAGGATAAAATTTGCAAAAGCAGATCATGGGGGATGCGACGGATGGGAAATTATGGAGGCGATGGAAAATGGCGAGGGGGTGGGTGTGGACGATGGCTAGAACAACATAAGTCCTATTGTCTAGCTAGGGCTTTGGATTTTCAGGGCTCTATCTCTTTCTGCTTCGCTAGGGCTTCGCCAATGATCTCTTCAAGATGCAAATTCTAGTATCAAGGTTCCAGCATTTGCAAATTCCCTTATTTATAATCCAACCTAGGGTTTTCTTAGGGTTTTAGCCTTACACTTTTGATCGTGTGGCTAAGATTAAATTAGATCCTAATGTTGAGATTACTTTTTAAATGTGGCATGGATTAATGAAGATGGACGGTGGAGATTAGATTGCATTGGACGACTGTGGTTAATTGAGTTTATAAATATATTATAATATAATATAAAATATTATATTAAATATGAAATAATATAAAATAATATTAAAATAATCTCAATTGGGTTAGGAAATGGTGGGAAAGGGCTAAAGTGGGCCTTTTGAATGCGGGAAAGGTGGAATTGGGCCAAATAATTGGCAGGAAAGGTGTATGATGGACAAGTGGGTGGTGGGATGGTTAGGATGGAGGATTAGTGGGTACAATTTGGTGTCTACACCAGGAAATGAAACATAGGTGCCATCTTCGTAATATACTAGGAGTCAAGCACCATAAAGCGTATAACTAGAAGCAAACACCTTCTATCGTACAATGGGATGTAGGCACATTCCACCGTACAACGAGAAGCGGGTGCCTTTCTCCGTATAATGGGAAGCATACGCATCTCGTCGTACAACTGGAAGTAGGTGCCTTCCTCCATAAAATTGGGAAGTAGCACCTTCCACTGTACAATAGGAAGCATATGCCTTCTCTAATAATAGAAAGCAAACGTATTCCCATAAAATGCAAAAATGATACTTTTATTTTATTCAACGAGTGCTGACTTGTCCTTGTATATGCACTGTCATGTTGATCAAACCCTTTAGTGTTTCTAATTGAAAAATAGAAACAATTTCAGCATCCACCCCTAAATCAGTAGTTGAGTGTTTTTATTATCCAAAGAGACCAATCCAAACACTCTAGTGCAGGTTCAGGTTTAGTATTCCCCTTCTAAGGGATGAGCTACTCCTATTACTAGAAAGATGGAAATGTGCAGGTTCATGGATCCTATGTCCATTAGGCCTAGGTTTCCCAAGCTGCCTAAGGATTGCACAAAGGGCATTGTTTCTGCAAAACAAAAACACAACTAAAAAAAAAAAACTTTGAAAGAATAATTGTCTTTGGGACTATGTGGACTAGGTCCACATCTTACTAACTCAAGATAAAATTAGAATCAATTGGGGTTTCCCCCATGCCTAAACTAGACTCAATCATATATGCCTCAGACACATGGTATGGATGCAAGCGGTGGCCATTGACTGTTAAGGTAATGTTGATGTCGTCTATTGTTCTGATCCTTACAACCCCATTATTGATGACTTCAATCACTTCATATGGCCCCATCCAACACTGCATGAGCTTGCCCTTCCTTTCCTAGAATCGAGAATCATAGAGTAATTCTCATTCTCCCACTTTGAGTTGCTTTGGCCTGGTGTGGCGGTCATGCCACTTGACCCTTTGTTTTTGAATGATCTCTATTTTCTATAGAGCCTCAAGGCGATATTCATCTAGCTGATTAAGCTATTGAATTCTATCTTTTTGTGCATCATCTAGGTTGATATTCAATTCTATAGTAGTCCTAAGTGTTTTGACTTCAAACTCTATAGGCATCATGGCAGTTTTCCCATAGACTAACTGAAATGGTGTGAAACCAGTAGTAGTCTTCCAGGTGGTCCTATAGGCCCACACTGCTTCTGGTAATCTAGTAGTCCAATCCTTCGTATGTTGCTATATTTTCTTTATCAGGATATTCTCCAACTCTCTGTTGGTCACCTCAACTTGCCCATTCGCCTATGGATGGTAGGGAGTGGTTTTGTTATGCCTAATTTTGTATTTTTGCATGAGTTATTGGATCATCCTTGAAGTAAACTGAGGTCCTTGATCTGTTGTGATCTCCCTTGGGACCCCAAATATTGTAAAAATTTATGAATACAAGAAATTTGCTACAATTTTCTCCTTTGAATCACGCAAAGCCTGTACTTCAACCCACTTTGTCACATAGTCAATACAAACTAGGATATACCTCTTACCTCATGACTATGGATTAATAGGTCCTACGAAGTCCATCCCCCATTTATCAAATGGTTCAATGTGAACATGTGGTTGGAGTGGCATCTCATCTCTGAGAGTAGGTCTGCCCATCCTCTAACATTGATCACACTGGCTCACATGCTTGGTTGCATCTTTGAATAGTGAAGGCCAGTAATAACCAGCCTGCAACACTTTATATGCAGTCCTTCTTCCTGCAAAATGGCCACCACAAGGTTCATCATGGCAAGCCTTCAGTATTTCAATTATTTCATTCCCAATAACACATCTTCTCATGATTTGATCAGGTCCTATTTTAAACAAGCACCCATCAATCCATGAAAAATATGCACTTTTCTCAATTAAAGTCTATTTTTCTCAAGGTAAAAGTGCAGGGGATACTTTACCAGTGGCTAAATAATTAGCCATATCTGTGTACCAAGGTATCTGATCATTTAGAGCAAATAAATGCTCATCTGGAAATTGGTCTTCTATAGTTGCATAGTCTGGAGGTGTCAATATGGAAAGGAAATCAGCTACCACATTGTCCTTTCCTGGCTTGTCCACTATTGTCACATCAAATTCCTACAAGAGCAATAGCCATCTGATAATTCTGCCACTAATCCCAGGTTTGTTTGTCAAGTATCTGATCGTTGAGTGGTCAGTGTGTACAAATACCTGGTAACCTATAATATAATGATGAAATTTGTTAAGAGCATGTATTATTGCAAGAAACTCTTCCTTTGTGATAGTATAATTTAGTTCAACACCTATGAGGTTTTTACTAACATAATAGATGGCATAAAAATCATCACCATATTTCTATCCCAGTACTGAGCCTATTGCATTGTTAGATGCATCAACATATATGTGAAAAGGTATGGTCCAATTTGGACCTCTCAGTACTGGAGTAGTAATTAGTTTTTCCTTTAAAGTGTTGAATGCTTGTTCACATTCTTCAGTCTAGACAAACTCTGCATCTTTAGTTAACAATGTGGTAAGAGGTTTAGCATTTTTGCTAAAGTATGATATAAACCTCCTATAATAACCGGTTGATCCTAGGAAACTACGGATATCCTTTTGTATTTTGGGAGTAGGCAGGGTTTGGATGACTTCAATTTTCTTTCTATCTACTTTGATCCCTTCTATAGAAAGGTGATGTCCTAAAACTATCCCTTCCTGCATCAGCATATAACATTTCTCATTGCTTAAGGACAGGTTAGTTTCCTCACAATGTTTAAGTGTCTTTTCCAAATTTTCTGTGGCAATTTCAAAAGTTTCACCATATACAATGAAATCATCCATGTATACCTCCACAGTCTCTCCAATCATATCTAAAAAAATGCTAAGAACTGCCCTCTGAAAGGTGGCAGGTGCATTGCATAGGCCAAATGGTAAAACTCGGTAAGCAAATGTCCCCCATGGACAAGTGAAGGTGGTTTTATCTTGATCTTCCTCCCCTATTTGGATCTGATTGTATCCACTGAACCCATCCAGGAAAGAAAAGTACTTCTTGCCTGCCAAGGTGTCAAGGACCTGATCTATAAAGGGTAAAGGGAAGTGGTCCTTCTTGGTTGCTTTATTCAGCAACCTGTAATCAACACAAATTCTCCACTTTCCATTTTTCTTGGGCACCACTACCAATGGTGATACCCACTCACTATATGAAATGGGGTAGATGAATCCAACTGTGAGAAGTTTTTGTAATTCTGCTTTAACAATTTCTTTCATGGTTGGGTTCATTCTCCTCTATGGTTGTCTTACTGGTCTGACCTGGTCTTCCAGATATATCCTATGTGTACAGGTCTCAGGAGCTATTCCTCTCATGTCAGAATACTCCCAAGCAAAGGTATATTGATGTTTTTCCAATGTTTGTTTTAGTTTGGTCTATTGTTCAACTATCAACTGGTTATCTATGTTCAACATTCTACCAGGTGCAACTTCTATTTGCTGAATATGGTGGTCTTTCACTAATGGTAACTCAGGAGGAGGACAGGAGGGTTCTCCTTGAAAAAAGTGAGATATCACCTTATCCTCATCACTTTCATCTTCCAACTCCTCAAGTGTCATCACAGGTTGGATTATTGATAGACCACCAATATTTTGATTCTCATCCTCAGGTTCTCCCAACAAATATGAAGACTATGTAGGTGGATGTATGATCAGTTTATTTATATTATGACCATCTAAAATGGTCATTTTCCCATATCTACAACTTATGTAAGCATCAGATATTTCCAGCCAAGGCCTACCTAAGATTAATGGGTATCCACCTAGTCCAGATTTAGATTGTAGCACTAAGAAATCTGTTGGATACTCCCATGCATCTACTACAATAGTAATATCTTCCAGTATTCCTTCAGGGAGTATTGTAGACCTATCCACCAACTACAACATAGTTTTAGTAGGCTTCAAATTAGTCAATTTTAGTTTTTGCATGGTCTCCTGGGGCATGACATTGATGGTAGCCCCCAAATCTACCAGTGTGTTGGGTAAAACACAACCTTCTATTTTTACAATCAGCACAGGGCTTCCTAGATCTGTGTATTTTTGGTTGTAGGTATTCCCTAACATAAGGTCAGCTAACTGACCTACCAAACTGATTGTTTTAGTTGGTTTCCTCCCTGGTTTCTTGAGGCACAACTCTCTTATGGCCTTTCCATAAATAGGTATATCTCTGATGGCCTAAAAGAGAGGGATTGTGATTGTTAAGTTTTTTAAACTAGAGAGGATATCAAACTCTGTTTGTATTGGTTTCTTAGGTTCCTACAACCTTTGTGGAAAAGGTGGAACCTCTTCTTTGTTATGTACAAGTGTTGATTCTTCTTCTATCTCTTCTATAAGGGGTGATTCCCATTTTTCTATTTCTATTGGTTCCTCTTCTTCTACAAGAGGAGTGACTTCTACTCCTACTTGCTTTCTTGACCTTAACTGGATAGGATCACAATCTACCTTAATATTATACATAGGGTACATCTCATTTTCCATATGATAGGTTGGTTGCTGCTTGTTGTTTGGGTTTGTTGTTGGTTGTGCTGGTAACTGAGGAGTCCTTGGAGCAGGAAGAGTAGGCAGGCTTGGTTGTGGTGGAGCTGGAGTAGTATGTTATGGATACTGATTCCAAGCATTCTGATTTCTCCACTACTACCCAGGTTGTTGGTATTGGTTCCAAGGGTAAGGGTTGTAAGGATTAGCTCCTTGGGGAAATGGATTCCAAGGTTGTTGACCATACCAACCCATGTTGGGTGGTTGGGCTTGACCTTGGTTTTGGTAATTGCTACCCCCATAGGATGACATTCTTGATTGCATATTGTTACCCATAGGAGATTGTTGCTAGTTCCTCCTATTACCCATGAAGTATGCCTCTACTACTTCAGGTTCCTCTTTAGATTTCATTAATTATGGACACAACTTTATTTTATGATCCTTCTTACAAACAACACATACACAAACTTTGTTTTCTAGGCACTCATTTTTGGGGTGTTTGCCTCTACATTTAGGATAGAAGTAGGCCAATGCTGCCTCATTCTCCTACTTCTTTCTCTGAAGCATAAGGGTATCCATTTGAAGAGCTAGAGATGATAACATCTCACTCTTAAGGTCCTCTAGCATGTTGCCTATTTCTATTTTAGTGACAGTGGTTGACTGCTTCACATTTCTAGGGGTTAACTTACCCTTTCTTCTTGAAATTTTTTGACACAACTACCGAATATCATCCATTTGGTGTTGGTAAATGTCTCCCCCAGAGATCATGTTTAAAGCTTCCAAGGATTCATTTGTCAGTCCTTTCAGAAAAATGCTTCTTAGGGACCTATCTCCTAGTTTTGAATGGGGTGATCTTTGCAAATTGAAGCTAAACCTATCCCAATATTCTTCCATAGATTCCCCTTCCTTTTGGGTCATGTCTAGGACTTCCTCTCTTGCATCTCTTGCTCTGCCAAAATCTTGATATTGATCCAGGAAAAGTTTCCTCAACTGTTCCCAGGTAGTTATCCGTTTATCCCCCAAGCTGATGAACCAGTGCAAAGTTGAATCATCAAGGGTGGAAGGGAATAATTTTAGTTTTTGAGCATCTATGGTGTAATCCACAGATCTACATAAAACATCAAATTTAAATAGGAACAATTCTGGATCTTCTATTGGTAGTCCTCTAAAGGTTGGAAGGTGGGCAGGAGAGATGTGTTTCATCTTGTGATCTCCCCCTGCCTCTCCTATTGGAAAACTAAAACTAGTGGATGTTTCCTCTAGATTTTCTGCCATTCTGCCTACTACTGGTGTTTCTACCCCTACTTCGTTCAAAGCAGCTATCAATGCTTCTATTTCATTTCTTTTATCCTTCAGAAGGATGGATAAGTTAGCGTTTGAGATAGTTCCATCTAATACTGCTTGCCAACATTCAGCATTCAGTAGATCTTCCTCAGATTGAACTCTACTTATCTTTGATCCTGCTCTAAGATTTTGCTAGATTATTTTAGAAGGATCCTGTGCAAATAGTGGGTGTTCCCACCAATGCATAGGTGGAGATTGTAATGGTGAGAGTTCAATCTCAGGTTCAAGTTCTACTGAAGCAGAAGGATTCTAAGAAACAACTTCTTTATTTTTGACAAAATGACCGTCTGGTCCCCTATTCTTAGGTGGACTCATACAAAGTTTTAGATGAAGGTTTCTAAAGAAAACACTCTAAACTACTGTAACTATGCTTCCTTCAGAACAAGAAATTACAATGGCTACTCCCCAACAATGGCGCCAAAATGTTGGGCAAAACATTGGTTAGTTTTTCTATGGTTCAATTAATTGCCTCCATTTAATTGTCAACCCGGGGTAGCTCGTAGTCTTGTGAGCAGCCATGCAAAATCTATGCTTGTAATTTCTCCTTCGAAGATGAGTCCCTTGGATTATGGTTTGGGGGGTATTTGGTATTCGTTGAAGTTTATATTTAAACCAATAATCTCATGCTAAGTCTAAGAAAATAGGACTGAAAAATATTTAAAATCTAAATGACTACCTTGTTGGAAATCACAGAAAATAGGGAAATAACAAGTAAACAAATTAATCTATTAACATAAATGCAAAAAATAGGGGAAATAGGGAAGAAATCTGTTGTAAGTGGGCCCACACTTCCAGCAGGTTCTGCCCATGGTAAAATGATCACCAGATGCTTTTAGAAGATGTTTTACAAGAAAATATGCAGAGATTTTATTAACAGTTGCAGCAGAAGAAAATTACAAGAAAGTTCGGGGGTCTTCTTCAGGGGTGGCTTGCATATTTATAAGGTATGCGGCCAGCCCTATTACAATTTTCAAGATGAATAAAAAATGATTCGTTGTTACAACTGTTTTCTTGATTAGAGGAATCGGGCAAAATATCATGATATTTCAGCGTATTCTATTGCCAGAATACACTGATATTTTATTTTCCTGACTTACATAAATGATTTACGTATCAGCTAAAAAATGGGTGATGAGTCACCTTTGACATTGTCCCATGTCCGATTTCAATGCTGGAAATCCCTTCATGCTGGTTGCCAAAGTTTCACTCTGTTCTGCCAACCACAGAGTCATGCTAAAGTTTGGCGTTTAATGGAAATCAAGCACCATGGTTGAAGAAGTCGGGAAGCAGGCACCTTGTATGCAGAAGTTGGGAAGTAGACACCTTCCATCATATAACGAGAAGTAGGCACCTTCTACCGTACAATGGGAAGCAGACGCCTAACGGAAAGCAGGCGCCTAATGGGAAGCAGGCGCCTAACGGGAAGCAGGCACCTAATAGTTAAGTGCCGAATAGAAGTTAGGCACTTCAAAGGAATTTGGGCACCTGACTTCGTACCTCTTTACCGATATTCCGTAGATGTTTTTCCTTCATTAAATTGCAAGTGCCAGGTTCGAGTGGGACCTCGATGAAATCATGCCAAAATGCAACAATTTCCATTAAATCTACACAAATTACACTTAAAGACAAATATTAGAAAACATGCAAAATAAACTATTAATTATATATATAATTTCCATAAAACATTTATATCTACAAGAATATATGCCGCACATTATGGGGAAAAGAGTACAAAAAATGAGCAATTTTGTGGCTCATCAAAAATGACAAAAGTGCTAAACTATGACCCCCCTAATATTTTAGAACGAATTTAAAAATGGTAATGGTTTGTTTGTATCTATTACGGTTTTTCCTAGACAATTATTTTTTAAAACATAACCAATAATGACCTCGTCTCAAACTTATATAGTAGAAAAGTTGTCAGACCTTTTTTGCAACTTTGTTAAGTGGCTCATTATTAGGACCCCATGCTAAAAATATTATATGATGCCCCATACGAACATTAGTATGTAATACATTAACATGCATGTGACACTGGGGGTGCCTAGACATATGGATCCATATAATATAACCATTATAAAAGATATATTGATTCTTTAGTTGAAGATTCTAGCTTGGGTCCCCACTTGCATGTGAAACTAACCCTTGAGTATCAGGGTTAGGGTTGGTAGGAGTCTTTAAAAAGAATAGGGCATGAATGTAATGCATAATATTTTTTATATTATATATCAAAGCTTTGCTTCTAAGGAGGTTGCCCCCTCAAAGAGGCCAATGATTCTATATTATAATTTTGTTTTGTTCAATAAAGCTTCTGCATTTCCATTCGTATTGCAATAATATTGTTTTCATTTATGTTAATTATGCAATATCTATATGGATGTGCTTATTTTAATCAGAAGGTTCCTAACAAGTAGTATCAAAGCACTTTATAGGGTTGTGCTCTATTGTAGCTACAACAATTCCTATCATGCCAGTCGATTTCTATTAGGTATAATTTTTTCTTCCTTTTATTCTTTTCTGCCAAATACCCTATGCAAAAACTAAGTCAATTTTTTTTCTATTTTAGATTAATAGGTTAGAAACCTTGTGCTAGGGGTTTTCAAATAACATGGAGTTGCCTTTCTTGGCTAAACTAGATTATCCATAAAGTGTCTAGTGAGGTTCCCATGTACCCTTGGGTATATAAGGAGATCCCTTAGGTTTAGGAGAGACATTTAGCCCTAGGAAGATTTTGATTGTGTATCTATCCATAATGCATCAAGCACAACACTTGAGAAGATTACCCTCATGTACTGATCAAAGAGGTGAGTAGTGCACCCACAGATACAGGCTATATGCTCCTTGAGTAGTGGCCTAAAATATTGATCCAAGAATTATCATCGTTGCTATAGTATATTAGAGGGCTATGGGAAGTACATACACCTTGGCCTGGAGTCACCCTATTTTTCTTGTTTTTCAAACCTCAAATACTAACTATAAACCTTAAACACAAACTTGAGCATATCATAGAGACTATACTCACCATGGAATGGATGATATAGTAATCATTCTTGGTCATCAAGACAAAAATAGTGGCGTCGGTAATAGTTGGGTATAATGGTGGTTGTGAATATAATCAAGATCAGTAACAGATAAAATGTTGATAGTTTGGATAGTTGTCAAAATAAATGTTAGTTAGTGTAGGAGGAACCTAGTGTAACAATCAGTCAGTGTAAAAATAATACCAAAGAATCATCATTTTTAGGTATAGCCCATTTCAATCATCTTTTTGAGTTGATTGTTTTGGTATATAATGCCCATACACTTTTTCATGGACCCAAAATTTGTCATTTTGTGGTATTAGCCCATTTTGATCATATTTTCAAGCTGATAATTTTGGTCTAAAGAAACTATACACTTTTTTAGGACCCTTACTAAAATTAGTAATTGCTAAAATTAACAATTCTATTTTTAGTAAATTATTTTCAATAGGCCCAAATCATGTTTCCATGGTTGGAGGAACTAGAGGGGCTATGAAGGAGATGGAGAAAACTAACCAATTGAACGAACAAATAAGTCAATTAAGTAAAAAATTCACCCGATTTTTAAGTTGGACCTAAAATAACCTTGGTTTGGAGGTCTCGCTCGTGAGCTTCTAACGTGAATAAAAGAAGTGATGCCAACCTAGGGTTTTTCATGTTTATATTCTATGTATACCATCGTTTTTCCAAATAAACCATCTGAGTTTTGCTTTACGAGTCTACCTGTTTGGGATGGGGTTTCATACGACTGCTGGTGTGAGGGTCCTTGAACGAAATTAGGGTTTGTTTGTTTGGATAAAAGTAGGGTTTGTTTGATTCTGAGATGGAGGGTTTCAACAAAGATGCATGTACTGAGCCAAAAATGAATTTTTAAAGAAGCTATCCACATAGGACCACCTCAAACAGGAGGGAAACACAATGAACTATTGTCAAGCAAACCATTGAGGATGCCAAAGGTCGATTCAAGGAAAACAAATATGGGTTGCATGAAAGCAACTAATGGATCCCCATTAGTGAAGTTGGAAATAATAGATCTCTAGGAAGGAATAGCTAAAATGGAGAGGAGAGCACTAATTTATCGATTCATGGGATTTCGATCGACTCTTGCTACCTTCAAGCAATGGGCTGCCAAAAATTGGAGCACTAAAGGTGAGTTCTAAATTAATACTTACCCTAATGGCTACTTCTATATTTTGTTTGCTAATGAAGAAGATAGGGAGAACATTTTTCAAGGGGGCCTTGGTTTTTTGGTAGGGTAGGGCTCTTCATGAAGCCCTGTCATACCAAGTTTAAAGCTAATAAATAAATACCATCAACTACATCTGTTTGGGTCCGTTTATTTGATCTTACAATTTAATACTGGAGTCCAAAGATATTTGCAATAATTGGGAATTCTTTAGGAGTTTTCATGATGACTTCTGATAGTTATTTACACTTAAAGGATATGATTTATGCAAAGATCTGTGTTTTGATTGATTTTGACAAACCACTTCCAGAGAAGATTACTTTACAATATGGGGAAGAAATATGAGAGCAAGTAGTAGATTATGAAAACATTCCATTTAGATGCAGAATTTATCATGAATATGGCCATCTAGCAAAGGATTATCCACATAAGGTCCCTAAAAAAGACAAAGAGGATGGGTAGTTGGTAGGGTTTTAAATCTCTAAACAAAAGAGCATAAAAAAAAATAACAACAAAAGAGAAAACAGTAATTTCACCTAACACATTTGAAATTCTCTCTACGAATGAGCATGCAGATGATGCGGATGGTCAAATGGAAACAATAATTATGGAAATACAGTTGGATAAAGAGAGGGAACATGAAGGATTGTATGATGATAAAATACTAAAAGAGCTTGCCTTGATGATGAGAAATAACATTCAAAGAGAGCCATCTCAGTAAAGTTTAAACTATAAAAAAAAGAACAATGTAGAAAATCAACCCAAGTGCAAAACTAACAAGTAGATTCAAACTACAAATAAAATGGATCCTCAGAAAGACCATACAAATTTGAGTAGTAGTGTCGTGGTTCTAAGTAACCATCCTATAGTCCTAGTAGGAAGGAAGCAAGATACAAATAAAAGGATGAGGATGCCTTAATCCAAAGGGTTTATAGGATGGGTGTGTTAGCATATGTTGTTATGTTATATCACATTATTAGCAACTATATTAAAATAACGCTCATAGGCGTTCTCCGAGTTCGTTGATTAACCAACTTGGTGGTTAATCAACTACATTGTAATATTTATATGCAAATCAATGAGAATGAGTTGAGTGCTTCATCAAATTCTTCATGGCATCAGAGCTACAGACGACAAGACAGCCAACGAAAGAAGGACGACAGACAGCCAACGGGACCTGCGGAGACCTGAGGACGGCGGACGAAGGACGACAGACAGCCAACGGACGACAGACAGCAAACTGACCAGACAGCAGAGACAGAACACGCAGACCAAGGCACACAGGCGCGTGTGGCATGCAGACAGAGGACGCAGACGGCGGTTCGGGGACGAGGGTCAACGGTTGCAGAGGCCAAAAAGGGCGGGGTTGGTTGCCCGAAGGCAACCGAAAGCTTAAGTGCTTTCTGCCAAATTTAAAACCTCCCACAGTGGCCGCACAGGCCATGTGGGATTATTATTTTTTTTCCCTTCCCAGGCCGCAACGCTCTTCATCATTCCCTGTTGCATGTTTTGTTTCATCGGGCCGTCTGGCTCCCGTGGCAAGTGCGGACGTTGTTTGGTGGCAGGTCATGGTTTCAAATCTCTTCGAGGGTTTTTTCATACTGTGACGACGGGTTCATTTTTTTTGATGCCCGCACAAGTTCTGTGACGCCCGCACGACACTGTTGACGCCCGCACGACGCCATTGACACCTGCAACGCATTTTTGATGCAGAATGCCGCCAGTTGACACCTGCACTATTCAGTTGATGCCTACACTATTCAGTTGACGCCTGCAAGGCCACATTGATGCCCCACAATAGCAAAAATTGACGCCTTGAAGGCTCAATTTTGTTTTTGAGGTTTTTTTAGGTATTCATTTCCCACTTCCTGTCTATTTTGCAAATTGAAGGGGGGAAGATTTCACATGATTCATTTGCAAAATTGTCAGATAAAGGGGGGAAATCAAGCCATTTGGCAGAATAATTGCTAGATTGGTAATAGGAGCTATAAATTTGTGGGCATTTATGATTGTTTTTTTTGCATTTAAATATTTTGTTTTCTTGCATTCACAATCATAAATTAAAACAAAATATAAGACCCCAAATTTATACCCTATTTGTGCAATTTATTGCACAACAGCGTTCGGTATTTGAGATACCTCTGGTCCACACTTACAGGTAATGCTGTCGTGCTTTGGACTACTGTATTCGCCGCCTAATATAGCTGCAACAACGACGTCTGAGCTTGTTCTCTATAAATCGTCGGGGAGAAATAAGGCAAACCAATTTTTTTTCCATTTCATACCCACATCGTGATTGTTGTTAGGCGTAAATCCTGACGAAAGTTTTTTCCAAAGTGTTTAGGGGAAGTTACGCCCCACGCATGCGGAATAAAACTTTCTATGGTAGGTGTCATTAACAACACGATGCCCTTTCAGTATCGCCTATGTTCAATATATTGTGCTTCTCATTTGTACTTATAGTCTCCCTCACGTAAGGGCGAGTACATATTGAGTAGTATACTGTTCATATATACCTATAGTTTCCCTCACGTAAGGGCGGGTGTATATTGAATGGTTACAGTATAAAGATCTGGCAGGTATAAAGAAAGGGAGACCAATTGGTGATATAAGGAACCTTCATAATGGCCACAATTCATAAGTATCTCTCAGATTCACAATTGTTGAAAGGTCCTAACTTTGTTCCATGGAAGACAAAGATGAAAGCCATACTTCAGTTGGAAGATTTATGGGAGGTAGTGACTGGCACTGCAAAACGTCCTCAGACAGCAGGACCAGATCAAGATGCTTGGGATAAGAAAGACAAGAAGAGTCTCGTATTTATCTTGCTTGCTACTACAGATGAGGTGCAGCCTCATATTTGTGATGCAAAAACTAGTAAGATAGCCTGGGATGCCCTGATCACAGTATATGAAGGCAAAAATCAATCCTCTATTCTTCATCTTCAAACTCAACTACATAATCTCAGTATGAGTTCTGGAGAAACAGTTGACATATTCCTTTGCAGAGTGGCAGACTTGAAAGCAAAATTGAATGCTATGGGAAAACCTGTGGATGATGATGTCTTGAATTCTGTTATCTTGAGAGCATTACCAAGTTCCTACAAGATGTTGATCACTTCTCTCAATGTTTCTGGTAGACAAGTCTCATTTGTGGAACTGGTAAACTTGCTTCAGACTGAGGAGGCAACTCAGGTCCAGAAAGATGATATGCCAGATAATGCTCTCTCCACACAACAAAGTGGTAAAAAGCAAGGCCAGTTTCAAAAAGGAGGTGCTTCTTCCAAAGGAAAAGGGAAGCAATCTCAGCAAAAAGATACAAAATATTGCAAAATTTGTGACATGAATAACCATGACACCAACAGGTGTTGGTTCAAAAACAAGCAACCAAATGACAGAGGTCCACAAAAGAAGGGCAAGAACAAGAAAAAATACAATAAGCATAAGCAATCTAAAGGCCATGTTGCTTATGTTGAATCCAACTCAGACTCAAATTCTCCTGAGTCCGATTCAGATTCTGACTCTGAAAGAGCACACAAGGTGCTCATGACTCATACTTCGTCTTCCCAGATAGATGTTGTATGGTATATTGATTCAGGAGCTAGCAAACACATGACTGGGGATAAATCCTGGTTTGATACTTTTGTGGCGAAAGAGGGTAAGCCAGTCACAATTGTTGACAATCAGGTATATCAAGTAAAAGGAGAAGGGGATATTTTTGTGTCTCTTCCTGATGGTAATTGTCAGATTGAAAAGGTTCTCTATGTTCCAGGCCTAGCCAATAATCTGCTTTCAGTCACACAAATGTTGGATAGAAACATGGAAGTCGTGTTTCGAGTTGTCAATGGCAAGAAGAGATGTTTTATCACACACAGTGGTAAACATGTTGCAACCGGCTCTTACAAACATGGCTTGTTTATTCTCGATGCTATTTCCACTCCACATGTTGCTTTGGCTGCAACTACAAAGGAGGCCACCTCTCTCTGGCATCGGCGTTATGGGCATCTCAGCTCCGGATATTTGCTTGAATTACACAAATATGGGATGGTGAAAGGTCTTCCACCCCTCTCATCTATCTTACCGGCTTGCTCGGATTGCTTAGCAGGGAAGCAACATCGAGTGCCTTTTGAAGCAAGCTCCTCTCGAGCTGCAAAACCTTTAGAGCTGGTACATACCGATCTGTGTGGTCCTATGCCAACCAGCTATGGTGGGAAAAAGTATTTTCAACTATTCGTTGATGATTACTCATGGAAGATGTGGGTTTTCTTTCTTCAGTTGAAATCAGAAGCGTTTCTCTACTTTCAACAGTTCAAGAAACTTGTTGAGAAGGAGTCGGGATGTTTGATCAAAACCCTCCGCTCAGATCGAGGGGGGGAATACACCTCTGAAGAGTTTTCAGAGTTTCTTAAGAAACATGGGATCAAAAGACAACTGACTACAGCCTATACACCTCAGCAGAATGGAGTTGCAGAAAGAAGAAATCGTTCCATTATGGAAATGGTTCGATGTATGCTAAAAGGAGCACATCTTGAGGATCAATATTGGGCGAAGCAGTAAACACAACATCATACCTCCTAAATAGAGCACCCACTAGAGCTCTACAAGGGAAGACTCCACAAGGAGCATGGAGTGGTAAGAAACCTTCCATTGCTCATCTGAAGGTGTTTGGATGTAAAGCATTCATGCACATTCCAAAACAGAAAAGGAGGAAGTTGGATGAGAAAACCCTAGAGTGTATCTTTCTTGGCTATGATGAGTACTCAAAAGGTTATCGATTGATTGATCCTAAGACCAAGAAGACACATGTAAGTAGAGATGTTATATTTGATGAAGCTCTCACATCAAAAGACACATCCACAACTCGTATACCTAGATGAAGAAGAGCCTAAGAAGGAGGTTCAACTTCCACAAAAAAAACAGAAAGTTCCAAAATGGTATACTAGCACTTTGAGAGATGCTAAGTTGAAATCCCTTCCAGATCTATCTCTTGATAGGCCATGTACTCGCAGTATGACTCAACAGATGAGAGCAGAAGAATCTACTTCAGAGGTTGACGAACTTTGTCAACACTTTGATGATTTGTCAGTGGGTACAAAAAATGATAGAGAGGAAGATAAGGATGGAGAAAAAATTTATATGTCTACATTGAATACAAACGAACCCACAACGGTTCAATCTGCACTTGATGAACCACAGTGGAAAGAGGCCATGGATGTAGAACATAAATCTCTCCTTAAAAATAATACTTGGAAGTTAGTCGATCTGCCAACAGGGAAGAAACCCATAGGCTGCAAATGGGTGTTCAAAGTGAAGTATAAGGCAGATGGGTCTATTGATAAGCATAAAGCCCGGCTTGTTGCAAAGGGATATGCTCAGAAAGAAGGCATAGATTATGAAGAGACTTTTGCCCCTACTGCAAAAATGACTACCATTCGTGTACTTTGTGCCATGGGAGCTCAGTTTGGGTGGAAATTACATCAGATGGATGTTAAAAGTGCCTTCTTGAATGGTGACTTACAAGAAGAAGTATACATGACTCAACCAGAAGGATTCGTGGTTGAGGGACAAGAACAAAAAGTATGCAAGTTGATCAAATCATTGTATGGGCTAAAACAAGCTCCTCGAGCTTGGTACATCAAGATAGACAGTCACCTTGTGCAGCATGGTTTCATAAGAAGTCCCTCAGATGCAAATCTCTATATTAAGAAAAATGGTTCTGATATAGTGATTCTTGTACTTTATGTGGACGATCTGATCATTACAGGAAGCTCAGAAAGAATGATTGACTTAGTGAAAAATGACTTGAAGCAATCATTTGAAATGACAGATCTAGGACTTCTGCACTATTGTCTTGGTTTAGAAGTTACTCAGCAAAAATTTCATATTAGAGTAACACAAAAGAAGTATGCCAAGACTTTAGTAGAAAAATATCGGATGACTAACTGTAAGTCAAAGGCAACTCCCATGGAGCAAGGACTTAAGTTATCTCGATATGATGAGTCACCTCGGGTAGATGGTACTCTCTATCGCCGATTGATTGGGAGTCTCCTATATCTGACAAATACCGGACCAGATCTCAGTTTTGTTGTGGGATATCTTTCAAGGTTCATGCAAGAGCCTAAGATGACACACTGGAAAGCAAAAAAAAGAGTGCTTCATTATGTTCATGGTAGTACAAATTATGGTCTGGAATATAGAAAGAATAATAATTTTTTCTTACTGGGATACACAGACTCAGATTATGCCGGATCTATTGATGATCGTAAATCCACTTCTGGATATGTTTTTCATCTAGGATCTGGACCTATCTCATGGCACAATAAGAAGCAGCATGTGGTTGCTTTATCTTCTACAGAAGCAGAATATCGTGCAGCCAGTGAAGCAGTCTGCGAGATAATGTGGTTAAGTCGCATTCTTACAAACATGGGCCTTCCAAAGAATCTTCCTCTTCATTTGTTTTGCGACAATCAAGGTGTTTTGAATCTTGTCAAAAATCCAATCTTTCATGAACGTACCAAACATGTTGATACCAGATGTCATTTTATTCGAGATGAAGTTCCAAAGCACCATATACAACTTCAATACATTCCTACTGATGCGCAAGTTGCAGATATCTTTACCAAAGCACTTGGACGTATCAAATATGAAAAATTTCGCGATACTATTGGAATTTGCCAATAATGTAATAAGGGGGGATGTTAGCATATGTTGTTATGTTATATCACATTATTAGCAACTATATTAAAATAACGCTCATAGGCGTTCTCCGAGTTCGTTGATTAACCAACTTGGTGGTTAATCAACTACATTGTAATCTTTATATGCAAATCAATGAGAATGATTTGAGTGCTTCGTCAAATTCTTCAAGGTGTTATCCTACAGTCTCTTGATGGCAATGTCGAAAGCTATGGCTAATTTGCTAAGCAATTTTTATTATTTCTAGTAATTTGTTTAGCTATGGTTTAGTTTTAGTGTTATCTTACATGGTCTGATTTGTCAATAGCTCCATTGGCTTATTTATTTTTATTTTTATTTTTTTTCATGTTTTTGTCTGTGGTGTTTTTGTATCTTTTTATTGTTTTTGTTTTGGTTGTGTTTTGTTATGTTGTTTTTTGTGGTTTTATCTGTGTGGTTCGTGTTCTATTTTTTTTGTTGTAGTGTATTTGTTTCATTCGGTTATTTTTGTTATGGTAGTGTTGTTTTTTGTGGTTTTTTCTATGTTTCGTGTTTTTTTGGGTTGTCTTTGTTTATGTCTGTGTGTGCTTGTTTTTGTGTTTTAGGCATGCTCCTTGAGTGTGTCGTAGGTGGGTTTTTTTTTTGTGTTTTCTTTTGTGTTTTAGGCATGCTCCTTGAGTGTGTCGAAGGTGGTAGGCTAGGTGCAAGCCCTGGGCATTTTTTACGAAAGAGATACCCCTACCTCCTTGGGTCTTACACGAAAGTGGTATCCCTTTTGGGATGTTTTCCACAAACAAAAAAAAAGTCAATAATTCACCCAATAATTTAGTCAATTATAGGGTAAAATGCAACAGGAAATCCAACAAATGAAAGACTCTATGGGCTACTTGAATGATGAACATAATAAATTAAGAAAGGAAGTCCATGAAAAACTACATGACGTTGAAAGTTGCTTACAAGGGGCTACCCATGCATATAATATATTAACCATGGTGAAGTTGAAGGAAGGGCTACTAGTTTAGGAAATTCAGAAGGGATGACACACTACCATTTTTCATAATAATGCATATAAAATGCCAAAGTTATATTTTTAAAGTTTTATAGAAAGGACCCAGATGGCTGGTTGTGTCCAACAAGTCAATATTTCAATCTTCATAATACTCCTCAACAATTATGGATCACAATGACATCATTTAATTTTGAATCTAAAGCCCTTCAACAATATCAATGAGTGAAATATCTGAATCCATATCTTTCTTGGGAAGACTTTGAAACACAAATTCTCACTCAATTTGGATCTAGTGAGTATGAGGACTTCATAGGAAAATGGCTACCAGACAAGGGGTTTGAGTGAATTTTTTTCAAAGTTATTTCATTAGTGGGTTGAATGATGATAACAAGGCTGAGGTAAAATTTTTTTAACCATAAACCATGATGTAGGCAATCAGTTTGGCTAGTCTAGGAGAGGAAAAATCATTGCTCAAATATGTATTTCCAAATTTCCTTAAGGATCCCCATTCCCATTGAAGCCTACAAAATAATTGGGAAGTAAGTCACCAACCATTAAGTGACTAACTCGAGAGGAAATGGAAGCTTGCAGAGCATAAGGGTTTTACTATAACTATGATGAAAAAACTCTATTGGACATATATGTGTACAACAAAATTTGTATTTGGTGGATGTGGATGAATCTTCAATAAATAAACCCCATGAAGAGAAAGAGGGACATTAAGAATATGATCCTATAGAAAAAGGTGAAGCACAAGAGGAATCTCATAAAAAATTTAATCCATGATCTAACAAAATATCTACTCCCTAAACTAAGAAGGTGATAGGATATTTAAAGGGTGAGATAATCATAATACTTATCGACTTTGGTAGTACACATAACTTCAATGATCCTCATGTGGCTAAACATGCAAATTGTTATATAAATTATTGTAACTCCTTTGAAGTCATCATAGCCAATGGAGGAAGTTTGTATTATAAGGGTAATTATAGAAATTTCAAGGTGTAAATAGGAGATTATAATCTTAAGGCCAACATGTTTACCCTTTCCTTGGATGTGATGTAGTATTGGGAATAAAATGGCTTACAACTTTGGGTCTAGTATTATGGGATTTTTTGAACTATGGATGAAATTCATTCAAGGATTAGAATAAAATCTCAAAGGGATGCAAGCTGGTGCTTCCCAACCTGTTTCTTCTTATAGAATAGAAAAGCTTCTAAAGAAATCATCTCATAGGATAATGACCCAATTGTTTGCTATATAGATGCCCAATGATAAAGAAACAAAGCAACATGAGGAATTATAGATTCTTTTAGAGAGACACACATATATTTTTGAGGTGCCCCAAGGTCTACCACCTCAACATGTTTATTATAATGCCATCCAATTTGTACTAGGTAGCCTTTTGCCAAATTTTTAGTCATATAGGTATCTATATGTTCAAAAATATAAAATTGAGAAAATGATGCAGGAATTGCTTGCAGTAGGGGTTCTTTGACCCAGTGTTAGTTTGTATTCCTCTCTAGTGTTGTTGGTATGTAAGAAATATGGGTCTTGGTAGTTGTGTGTCAATTTCTAGAATCTTAATAAAATAATTGTTAAAGAATATTTTTCTATTCCTATAATTGAGGAGTTGCTAGATGAATTGAATTGCATGCAATATTTCTCAAAGTTGGATTTGCATTTAGGCTACTATTAGATTTGACTTAAGGAATAAGATATTCCTCAAAATTCCTTTTGAACTCATGAAGGACACTACAATTTTTTGGGCATGCCCTTTTGTCTGATCAATGCACCTTCCACCTTCCAAAGTTTGATGAACACAATCTTTTGGCCCTCATTTCACAAATTCATTTTAGCTTATTTGATGATATTTTGATTTATAGTTATACTTTGGAGGAGCATCTCAAACATTTGGATCAAGCCTTACAACTTTTGTCTGAGAATAAACTTTATGCCAAATGGTCAAAGTGTTCTTTTGGCATGCAAGAAGTAGAGTGCTTGGGTTTTATGGTATCAAGGGAAGGAGTTAAGGTTGACCCTAAGAAAATTTAGGCTATTTAGGAATGGCTAAAGACTCAAACCATCAAAATCCTTTGTAGTTTCATGGGTCTTACTGGATATTATCAAAATTTTATTCAAAACTATGGAAATATTGCAACACCATTAATAGTTATATTGAAGAAGAAATCTTTGATGTGGTCCAAACTAGTGGAACAAGCTTTCCAAGATATAAAACAAGCCATGATATGAACACCAGTGTTAGCTATGCCTAATTTTTCCAAACCTTTTGTTAGTTAGAGTGATGTTTCAAGTAGTGGAATTAGGATAGTTTTGATACAATAATGATGATCATTGACATTCACTAACAAGGCACTGTTAGGAAAAAAATTAGGAATATCCACTTATGAGGAGATATTTTTTATTTTGCATGTCGTCAATCATTAATGGTCATACCTCATTGGGCATCACTTTTTAATCAAAATAGACCACCAAAGTTTGAAGTACTTTTTGGAGTAGAGAGTAGCCACACCAAAATAATAAAGGTGGGTCTATATATTATTAGGGCATGACTACAAAATTAGTTATAGAAAAGGAAAGGAGAATATAGTGGTTTATGCACTTGCATACCAATATGAAGATCAAAGCATGTTGTATGCTATATCATCTCCACTTCTTCAATGGGACAATCAACTCAAGGAAGAGACAGTTAAGGACTCTAATTCACAATATATGACTAAGAAAATCCAAGAAGATCCTAAGTTGTGGCTAGGATATGTGTAGGATGGACAACATTTTAGGTATCATGATCATATGGTCATTCCTTAAAATTTAAACATGCATAAAATCATATTATAGGAACTACATGTGTCACCCACCACATGACATTCAAGGTTTCTTGAATCCTATGAAAGGGCTAAATGCACCTTATTTTGAAAGGGAATGAAAAATGACATTCAAACCTTTGTAGTAGAATGTGATATGTGCCAATGGATGAAGGGAGAAACAATTTCCACCCTAGTCACACTTTAGCCTCTTCCAATTTTAGCATAGGTATGTATAAACATCTCTATGGATTTCATTTAAGACCTACCAAAATATGGGGGTAAATCAATCATTTTGGTGGTAGTGGATTGTCTCACAAAGTATACCCATTTTTGTTCCTTAGCCCATCCCTATACCACCTCTATAGTTTCCCAAATATATGTGGACTCCATATTTTACCTACATAGTATACCTAAATATGTTGTTTCTGACATAGATCCTACTTTTATTAGTCACTTTTGGTAAGAACTATTTGAAGTGTAGGACACTCACCTTAAAATGAGCTCAACATACCACACTCAAATAGATCTTCAAATAGAGATTATCAATAAATTCTTAGAGATATACCTTCGGTGTTTTACATTAGAACATCCTACATAGTGGGCTAAATGGATTTCTCTAGCTAAATGGTGGTATAACACTTTGTATCATACAACTACCAAGGTCATGCCATTTGAATCAATATATGGCTACCCCCACCAAAATATTCCTCCTACATTTTGGGTAGTTCCTAAGTTCAAGCAGTAGATGCCACTCTTCATCAACATGTAACACTTCTTTAGCAACTCAAGGCAAATTTGGAGATGGCCTAGAACTATATGCATTAGCAAGCTGATCGACAATAATTTGAGCATAATTTATTGTAGGGAACATCAAACGTGGTATTTCTTCATCTACAACCATACAAACAATCCTTTATTCAACTTTATGGATGTCAAAAATTTGCAATAAAATTCTATGGTCCTTACTGCGTATTATAGCAGATTGGTGTAGTCACCTACAAACTCGATCTACCACCCACCTCTAAGATCCATCTAGTCTTTCATGTTTCTTCATCAAAAAAGATAATTAGTAGTAAGGTATAGGCTCAAACAACACTACCTAAGTTATATGAAGAAGGATCCATCATTTTGGATCCTGAATATATTTTGGATCGACGTTCTTGCACTCTTCATAATCGTACCATCATCCATGTTATTATACAATGGCAAGTACTTTAACCAAAAGATGCCACATGGAAGCCACTTTACCAGTCACAACAACAATTTCCTCATCTTAAGCTTTAAGGACAATTTTATTTTAAAGAGGAAGGGTATGTTAGGATCCCATCCTAGCAATATTATGTAATGCCCCATCCAAACATTATTAAGTAATATATTTTAATGTGTATGTTGCATTGGGATACGTAGACATATAATACTATATAATGCAATCATTATAAAAGATGCAACTAATTCTTTAGTTCAAGATTCTAGATCAGGTCCCCACTTGCATGTGAAATCGACCCTTGAGCATTAGGGTTAGGGTTGGTAGGAGTCTTTAAAAAGGTAAGGGGATGAATGGAATGCATCATATTTTTCATATTATATCAAAGCTTTTCTTATAAGGAGGTTTCCTCCTTGAAGAGGTCAGTGATTATGTATTGTGATTATGTTTTGTTCAATGAAGGTGTTACATTTCCATTTGTATTGCAATATTACTGCTTTCATTTCTATTAATTATGTTAATTAGTACAATATTTAAGTGGGTGTGCTTATTTTAATTGGAAATTTCCTAACACTCATAGGTCTTTGCTAAGAACAAAAGCTTACCCATGACTTCTCTAACAATAGGGATCTATGTAAAATAATTTAGCCTCTTCCTTTGTTCTTTCATAGTGGCCAAGCAATCTACCCTCAATAGTTTTGTCAGTGAATATTTTTCATGAATTAAATCTATTGATTCCAATAAAATTATTGTGATTTGATTCCACCTAGGGTTTTGATCAATAACCTTCTTTAGATTACATTGTTAGCGTTCAAAAGGTTTTCTTTCCTAGCTCCTATAAAATTATTCCTAACAGAAGTTGGAAGAAGAAATTCCTACCAATGGAAGCAATCAAGTAATGAATATTCATACCCAATTTGATACCATGTCAATTTTTTATAGTAGTTAATAGAAAAAATGGAATCAAACATTACCTGATATTGCTTAACAAAAGAAACATGATATGAAAAGAACATAGAATATGATTGGGTGTCGATGGACACCAAATTATCTTCACTAAAAGAGATGAAATTACACTCTAATCAATAATAAAATTATTAGTGAGAAGGGGTATTTATACTCAAGTACATGATACCTTTAGGTCAAGGTTGTGAGACCAACCCTCAGGAATAAAATATTATAAAAATACCTTTTACAAGGTTTACATGGGCCCAAAGGGTAAATATAACAAATACAAGTGCAAATAGTCAATTGTGGCCTCAAGAGAAGCTTGACCACCACATATTCCAATACATTTACCGTCCAAACTTAAGAGAAATCAACTGAATCATGAAGCAATAGGAAGCTCTCTAAATAATAAATCCCAATGGTTAGAAAAGAGCCCATAGGAACAAGGTTTACCTTACATTGACCATCCAAAACCTACTCTTATAGCCTAAAATATTACCAACTACCACACTAATTGGTTGCTGGAGTTAGAGTGAACATCTACTATGAAAGAAGGGAAACTATGCATAAATATAAACATGGGTAATTGAACTCTCAAATTTAATACAATTGACCAACCATTACAACAATTAGCTTAGTTGGACTTAGATGTTTGGTGCTCCTTGAAGATATCAAACCTTGAGTGTTGTGATAAAATAAATTAGTTTTGAATGTATGACATTGTTTAAGAAGTATATTAAAAAATTAGCACTACCAAGGTAGTAAGGGATGATGTTGAGTCTTATGATGTACAATTGGTCTAAAAATCCAGTGAATTAGGTAACTAAAAAAAGGATATATCAAATAAAACCAACCTTGCTAATTATACAAATATGAACCATACATGTACTGGATACAAATAAGCTTACCAACTGCCACACCAATGGGCCTAATGGAGTTGATATCACACTAGAGTTAATAAGAAGACTATCAACTAGGTCCATTTTGTATAAAAAAGTCCCACAAAATAACAATAGATCCTTGAACTAATATCACTAATCTATAGAGATCGAAAATATGTGCAATCTTAAAAAATGACCTAAAATGATTTTGTATGCAAAGGTTATGGCCTTCAAATTTTTTAGCATATTAATATTGAAAATTCAAGAAATTTTTAAATTTTTAGACCCTAAAAAAACAATGCACCAATAAAAAATTTCCATGTATCATGTCCTAAATATCCCCTCATCATCACTTTAACTACCAACTATGTTGTGTGGGCAAACAAGAGTTTTAAATGTGGTAAAAAATGATCGGATAGCTTCTCATGTATATATAAGATTTGATAAGCATACCCAAACTTTGGACATGTCCAATAAGGAATTAGCACCTTGGTCAATTGAAGGGTGAGTGCCCTAGTCTCACTAGATCCTCATATGCCTTTACAATTAGGCATGCTTACAAGAGAGGCAAAGTGCATGAAAGCCAAAAAAATACCTTATCTTAACTAGTTTTGAACTCGGATCAATATTGGATGGAAAATACTAAAGCATTTATCAATAACAAAAGTGCCTACAACTAAGTTATAGTAAATTGAATAAGTATCTTTTCCTTAAGAAACGACCAATACTAAAGTGTTTTAAAAATTCATCACCATACACCAAAATATCTTGTTACATAGTTTTGAACATAGATCCTCCAAGTTATTAACATTATGTCTTACCACCACACTAATACCTTTGATGATGGAGACAAAAGATATCCACTTATAGTTAATGCAACCACAAAATGCTTCCATGCAAGCAAAAAAGATGAATTTGTACATAGCCCACAAAAGGAACCGATTGTGGACTGAACTAGCGACTTCAACTTTACGAGCAAGGAGATTTATTGCTACACTATCCATATATCTAGAAACTAACATTGCATTTTTAGTCATCCATAGAAGGCCCTACTAACTCACAAAAAATAAAAAGAACAATACCAATATTGTAATTCAATCATGTGTCATTTTGTTACCAAGGATTTTGTGGCACCTGTTGAGTGTGCAAATGACACACTATGACTTCCCCCCAATGCAAATTTTTTTGGGCACCAAGAGGTAGAAGCCAACTGTTGGTATGTTAAGGAAAATCCATCTTACTTGGAATAAAGCCTATTCCCTCTTGAAAGGTAATTTCTATCCCCTAAGGTTTTGGTATGTCTACGTCTTGCTAGGCATGGATAAAACCAAAGGTCAATGGTAGTTGTTCCTTAAAGGGGCCTTTTTTGGTATGACTCTAAGAGGCAGGCTTCTGAAGCACAATGTTTAAACATTAAATATTCAAATATCTACAAAAGCATTCCACTACATTGATATTATAACTTACATAAATTGAGCAAAATTTAAATTGTGCAAAATAAAGGTGAGTTTAAACTATGCAAACTGCAATCACCTAAACTATATCATTCATTGCATTTATATTATCATCATATACAATGGCAATGAATAGCTTACAACTACATAGAGTTTTAAATTGTGCATAGCATGAAGCTAGTTTTAATGCTTTAAAATTGAAACTATTATATTCCTAATCTAAATAGGCTCCAAAGAAGAGTCAAAGGTTTAAAGGTGTGAGAAAAAGAATATAAAATAAATAAGCTTGTGCTATTTCAAATTTGATTTCAATTCGATAAAGCAATAATTCTGATTTAAAACCAATCCTAGACCAACCAGTATTCACACAACCTGAGGTCTAGAACAATACAATCTTCAAAGGGAAAATACTATAAAATAAATTGAGTGCAACCACGACCATCATGTGCAAATTGAACATAAAATTTCAAATCCTTGCATTATAAAGATAATCATGCAGTACATTTAAATTCAAATTTATCCACTTTGGTGAATTATATGAACATAATTCAAAAATAGTACTAGTCTTGGTTTAAAAAATTATCCAATTAAAAAATAGACAATAAACAAGGAACAAAGTGTAATTGGCTAGCTAATGGATGGTTTTCGACCCTTTGGCTATTTAGTGGGCCAACATTTATACAATTTTTTTGCTCTTCACATAGCCTAACTTTTATAAATTTTAATGACTATGATATTCCTTCCCCTAAAGTGTATTAGATCTTGGATTTATCTTTAGTGCATTCCTGCTGTGAGTTCCTTGGGATCACTTTTGCTTCTCTTTGACCATGCTGCATTAAATTTCAAATTCATTGACATCTTAGACTTACTCATGCTCAAGTTATCTTGAGTGGTATGACTTTTGTTCTTTCAGAAGTAGCAAGTGGGTTAAACATTAGTTTCTATTATTTTTTGTGTTCGACAAATCTATGTCTACTTGGTCAGCATTAAAACTCGCGTGTCAACCATTTTTTCCCTTTTATGAAGTAAGTTCCTCGAGATCACCTCTTGACCATACCTTAGCCATGCCTCATTAATTTTTTACTTTTTTAGAAATCTAGGGGTTCTTGAATCGAGTTGGCATTAGATGATCGAATTCATGCTCCATAGATCCCAACGAGTGGGAAGAATATTGATTTTGTCATTTTTGCACTATATAGACCTGTGCTTGCCTAGTTGATATTAAATTCTCATGTCTGTTATATTTGAATTTTGAGCAACTATGTCAAATATCCTACAAGAGAAGATTGTGTGAGGCAAAGTCAACAATTGTAGGTGCTACAATTTATTTTTATTTTTATTTATGTTTTAATTTATTGTATTTATCTATTTATTTCTCCTTTGTGCCCTTTCCTCTATTTTCTCTTCTAATTTTTATCTTCATATGTCGTTCTGGCAACATTCTATGTTTTCACCAAATTTTGTGTTTTCCAACAATTCTCTGCATTTCCTAGCAATTTTTGTGTTTTTTGACAATTTTGTATACTTTTCAACAACATTTGGTATTTTTGGTAATTTTCTACGGCTTTCTTGCAATTCTCTACATGTTTAAGCAATAATCTGCACTTTTAAAAAAAAATTATGTTTTCCAACCTTCCTTTATATTTTTTATTTATTTTCTATGTTTTTTGGCTTCTTTCTACATCATCAATAATCTATACTTTTTGACAAGTTTTAGTGTTTTTCAAAAATTTTCTATAGCTTTAATTTCATTGGTTGCACTTAAATCTTTATTTCTCTCCTGAGCCATTCATATTGGAGATCAGATGGTTGGTAGAGCTTACTGAGCTTTTAAATGCTTTACCCTTTAAATTTTTTTCGAATCTCTACAAGTCATTGATTTGAGATTGGATGGTTAACATTGTTTTTAATGTTTCACATTTAAACCCCCCCTCTAATTCGTGTGAGTTGTTGATCTAAGATCAGAGGACTCGTGTTGTTTTTTAATTAAAATATTCTTTGAATCTCCACAAGCCATTGATTTAGAGATTAGACAACTAGTGTTTTTTTTAATGTTTCACATTTAAAGCCTTCTTTGAATCTCCATGAGTTGTTGATCTAAGATCACATGGTTGGCATTGATTTTTAATGTTTTACATTTAAAACCTTCTCCAATTTGGACAAGCCATTGATCTTAGATTTGAAAGTTGACATTATTTTTTAATGTTTCACATTTAAAACCTTCTGCAAATCTTTACAAGTCGTTGATCTAGGATCCAATGGTTGGCGCTATTTTTTAATATTTCAGTTTAAAACCTTCTCTGAATCTCTACAAGTCATTGATCTAAGATCAGTTAGTTGGTGCTATTTTTTAATATTTCTTATTTAAAACCTTCTTTGATTCTCCACAAGTTGCTGATATGAGATTGGATAGCTGACACTAATTTTTAATGTTCTATATTTAAAACCTTCTTCAAATATATGTGAACTATTGATTTGAGATCAAACGACTAGCATTATTTTTTAATGTTTCACATTAAAAACCTTCTTCATATCTTTGTGAGTCATTGATATGAGATCGGATGGTTGACGAGATTCAAATGTTTTTACCCTTTATGTTTTTCTTGGAATCCCTGTGAGTTGATTTGAGATCAAATAATTGGTGAAGTTTTAGATACTTTACCTTTGAGATTTTTATTTGAACCTCTGTGATCCATCGATATAAGATCGGATGGTTGACGAGCTTTTAAATATTTTACCCTTCAAATTTTCTTAGAATATCTATGAGTCGTTGATCTAATATTGGATGGCTAGCAGAGTTTAAGATGTTTTACCCTTTAAGTTTTTCATTGAATCTCTACGAGTCATTGATCTAAGATCAAATGGTTGATAGGATTTTAAATATTTTCACCATTTATGTTTTTCCTAGAATCCTTGTGAGCCATTTATTTGAGATCGAATGACTGACAGAGTTTTAGATACTTTACCCTTTGAGTTTTATCTTCAAACCTCTACAAGCTTTTGATCTGAGATTGAATGATTGACAAGATTTTAAAATTTTTACCCTTTAAATTTTCTTGAAATATCTATGAATTGTTGATCTAAGATTGGTATGCTGGTGGACTTTTAAATATTTTACCTTTTAAATCTTCTTAGAATCTCTTTGAGTCATTGATATGAGATTAGATGGCTGGTAGAGTTTAAGATGCTTTACCATTTTAATTTTTTTTCAATCTTTGCAAGCCATTGATATGATATTAGGCGATTGGCATAGTTTTAAATGCTTTACCCATTTGAATTTTTATTTGAATATTTACAAGTCGTTGATTTAATATGTAGTGGTTTTCAGGACTTAGAAACAGTAGCTTGGACATCATGGAAAAAATAAGTAATTTTGGGCATCAAACCTTCTTAGAACATAGGCAAATTTATAATCATTGAAAATATCTTTTCAAGACACATCCAATGGAGGTGTGTTCATGAATATTTATTAAGTATTGCAAGAGATATGGGATTCAAATTGACACTATGGTGAAAGGCAAGTTCTATGGTCAACAGGGTATTAGACAACATGCTGAAAATAAGCCCTTCGAGAGGTCAATTCTTCTCAAAACCTAGGTAAGTTTATACTTATCAAAAATATATTTTTTATACACATATAATATATTTGGTTTCATAAATTTTCATTAATATTTGAATGAGATATGTGCCTTGAGAGTGATACCATCCATGTTTTTAGGGGTATTGCTAGATTTGCAATGTCTAAATTTAAACAGGTTTGGGGTGCTACAACTATAGGAACATAGGAACATTGGTATTCATTGGAAATATTTTCTCGAGCCCAATCTAATGGGAGAGGCTATTAACCATTTTATAAATATTACCATACAAACTTATAGCAATAAGCATCATGACAAAATCAAGGTATGAAAAATTTGGGCATCCATAATTGGAAACTTTCAACTGAGAACTTGAGTTTTTTTGTTATGGTTGAATTTTATGCACAAGCCCAAGAAAAAAGTGGGTTCCCAATCCATGTATATTGGGATGCGTTGTTCAATATAAATAACAAATGGAGACTATTGGGAAATTCTCTTGAGAATTTTGTAAATAGAATGAACCCTCTTTGAAATAATGCAACTATAAGACCAACAAAACCATAAATTTAGCATCATCAAAGGATGGGGTTAAGTAGTCAATTTGAAAGCAATAATCCATTTTATTTCAACAAAAGTGTATGCATATGAATTCATTCTTATTCCAAAATTAGTTGAAATTTACCATCATGTTTTGAAAATCAGGCTAGTTCACCCCTAAGTGAACATTGGTCTACTAATGATGAGATTGCCTCATAGGTAGACATATCATAAACTATAAAACATTGCTCTACTACTAGGCAACTGTTTATAGCCTCGATGGAGTTATCTTTTATCCCACTCTAGACCTTGCTCTATTGTCAATCAGGAATTTATAGCCCTTATAGAGTTTGTCTAAATCACCTAAGCAATTGAGCGTCTTTTTTAGCATAGATTTATTTTTCTCAATTTACAAGCACTGGGTCTACTTATGGGTTGGTGATCATTATGGAAAACAAGAGGGTAAACATTTGAATGGTTTTTTTCTAAGAAATAATCCATAATGTTTTCATTCCTTCTAATTTGGAATCTATTGAAGCTGCAACATCCTTTTGCATTACTTCCAAATTGATTTATTTTTTCCTAAGACATGGATAGACATCAAATGGTTGATTAAACCAATCTCAACTTCATTGAGTTTAGAGTAGGACTTTTTATCTCCAAACTGTGTATAAATACTTCCTCCTTAGAGTAACTAGAAGTTGGTTGTATTTGACTATTCTGGGCTAAAAAGAGAAAAACACAAAATAGAAAGGGAGCAAAGAAAAAAAAAAGAGAGAATAAAATGAAACAAGACCAACACACCAAAATATCAACATAGAAAAACTATGTACAAGGCTTATTTACAAGATAACATTGGGACACTTTTAGGTGCTAAAGTAGTGTTTGGGGAATTTCCCATTTACTGGTGTGACCATTCTATCTGGTTAGAATTTTTAACCTAAAGGTATTATCTCCTAGAATATTTAATATCTATAAGGGACCTAGCCAAAGGAGGTCAACATTTTGATGGTCTCTTTTCTTTTCATGAGCCTCATCCCATAGTAACACTAGATCTGCAATCCTAAAGGTCTTTATTTTGGCTCTCTTATCAAACCATCATTTTGATATTCCTTTATGTTTACTAAAATGTTGTAATGCATCTTCCATTTTCTTATATAGATGCATTAAATTAAATAACTGGACTTCAATCCTATTATCAATTTCTAAGTAATCCTTCATAAATTACAAGGTAAGGATCTTGAGATTACAAGGAAGATAGGATCCTGACCATAAACTAAATGAGAGGGGGATGTTCCTAATGAGGACTTAGTTCTTGTCCTATCTGACCACAATGTATTCTTCAATTTATTGTGCCAATCCCTAGGATTTTTTATCTAAAATATGTGAGGCCAATAGTAATTGACTCTTAGTATCTGATGTGTTGTGGCATTCCTCAAGCCATGTCCTATTCCACATTTTCCATGAAAATATTTTACTATGATAGCTTCTTGTTTATTTAGACATCGCAAGTAGATCCCTTCATGGTTTTTTTGATCCAAAGTGCTCGATTTTATCATGAAGTTCATGCTTTTAAGATGCAACACTCTTATTTGGGTGGAATTTAAATGAACAAGACATATTTTGGTTAATAAATAATAAACAATGTCCTGATATCACTCATTGTTGGTAATTTCTTTCACAAAATAATTCTGGCATAAGATCTGGGAGTCGACTTTAGCCAATGTTTTGCTTAGTCCCTGTCCTCAAACAATTTTCATGGGTTGGATTTCTAAATCAAAATTTTGTAGAATAGACACCACTTTCCTTTGCATTCTCCTAACTCATTCTACGTCAACATAATTTTCACACTCAGATTTGACACTATTACCAACACCTTGCTATGTAGGATATGGTGCCAAAATTTCTTCACAACTATGATTAGAGCAAAGGATTATTTTTTAATTAGTTAATATTTAATTTGAGCAACCTTCAATGGTAAGATTATGAAAGCTATTGGTATCTCATATCTAGCTTCTTTTTTCTGAGTTAAAACACTAGCAATTGAATGTTCTGATGCAAATGAGTAAATGTAGAAAGGTTAAGTATGATTTGGAATGATTAATATAGAAGCATTCATGATTGCATTTTTAATTTCTTAGAAGGAAGGATGTGCTTCCCTAGTTCATGTAATATTGTCATCATTCTTGAGAATTGCATTCAAAGGTTAGACTATTTCTTCAAACCTAGAAATAAATTTCTTCACAAAATTAATTTTGTCAAAGATGGACTTTAGCTACTTTTTGCTTCTAGGTAGGGGATTTTTTATATAACTTTAATTATTTCTTGGTTAATAGAAATGCCAAATTCTAAAATAACATGCCCAAATATATTTCCTTCTATAATTCCAAAACTGCACTTTTTGGAATTCAATAAAATTCCATGCTCTTGACATCTTTATAGTACCCTTCTTAAGTCTTCCACATGGTCTCTACATTTTTTAAAAAAGATAATGAGGTCATCCATTTAAATCATGATGAATTTCCCAATGAGGTCTTTAAATGTGATGTCCATAGCTCTTTGGAAAGTTGCTCCCACATTTATCGGACCAAACAACATTCTCTTGTATGCAAACATTCCTCAATTTATAATAAATGTAGTTTTAATCTTGTCATTGGAATCTACAATTACTTTATTATAACCTGAGTAGTCATCCAAGAAGGACATCATCTGATAGTCATTCATCATTTTTAGTACTTCATCCAAGGAAGGAAAGGGATACTTATACTTCTCATATGCACTATTAAGATTTCTAAAATCTACATAGGCATATTTCTTCATTCTTCTTATGCACTAGTACCAAATTTGTAACCCAAGTAGAATGTCTTACAGGAAAAATGATGTGGGCTGACAAGAATTTTTATACCTCTTTTAGGATGACAAGTTCTAGCAATGGATTCACTTGTCTCTACTTTTTCCAAAAGGGTTTTGTTCTTGATTTCAAGGGAATGGGGTGGGTAATGATGGATGCACCATAGACCTTAAGATCTTCATAGCTCCATGGTAAAAAATATTTGTAATACTTTAAGGCATGAATTATTCTCCTTTTCTCCTTATCAGTGCAAGTTTTTTCCAAGAAGATATTTTGGGGATTATTAGCATTTCCCAAATTGTATGCCTTGTATTATCCATTTATAGATGAGGCAGTCTACTGCTTTTAGGTATGATAATCCATATCAATCATACATTCTAAAGAAATCATACCTTTGGGAATGACATTCATCTTCAAACTTAATTCACATTCTTCATCCAACTCTACATATTTTTTTTCTTTCTTATCTATGATTTCTGCTTCAAATAACTCTAAATTAGTGATAAAATTGACTATATGTTTGTCATCTTCAAATACTTAAAATTTTTAGATGTTTTTGGTATAAATGGGGTGGCGACTAACTCTACCAAAAACTAATTTATCTTGGAATGAGGAATCATGGTACTACTACTTGCCATTGTTATCATTAAATCTACAACATGGTTCTTTTTATATGAAATGGTTTAGATATTGAAAGCATCAAACCCTTTGATTAAATACCAAACATGACTATGGTAATTTGAGAGACGTTTGTCATGACAGGCATACTGATTTCATATTTGTTTGATCACCAACTCCGAGTCTCCCAATATACATACATACTTGACTCCCTTCTTGATGGTAAACTACAATCCATATATCAAGGCTTTGTACTCAACAATATTATAGGTGCAAAGTAATTGCAATCAATAAGTAGCAGGACATGATTTACATTTTGGGTTAACCAATTCAATTCCAAAGCCATTACCAAGTTTAAATTTTGACTTGTCAAATTTGAGGCTCTGTAACTAGTCTTTAGTTGTTATTTTTTTACTTTGTGGGGCCCATATTACCAAAGTATCATCTTTAGATTGGTTTTCCACCTTTCTAGTGTAGACTCCCAATTCTAGCTCAATGTACAAAACCTCATTGGCATTGTACTCAGTGATGAGTTCCTTTAGCATGGGCTCTCTATCTATATTTGATTGTCTATTTCACACCAAGGAAGCCACATATGTGAAAAAATAGTTGTCATATAACCATTTATTATTCTTGACCAATCACAACTAAGCAACATTCTATATACATCTAGGATATCTACAACGTGAATATCAATGCATTATTGTACCCTAGGTTCAACAACCAACTATATATGAATTTGATTTAGCATCCCAAAAATATTTAACTGTGTCTTATCTAGTTGAATAACCTTCTTGGTTGAAGGAGTAGGGTTTAGTCCTAACTTTTTATTGACAATAAACAATATAACATTTCCAGAAGCACTTGAATCCATAAGATAATTATGTAAATTTTAACTACCAATTCTAATAGTCAAAAGGAAATGTGGAGATTCTACCTATTCTTTGTATATGGCCACCTAAGCATCAATAGACTTTTTAGTCTCTTTATTATTTAAATCGGAAAGAATTTTAAGCAACAAATCCTTCTAGTCAGTTAATTGATCTACCTCAAACAAATAAATTTCTACCTTAGTTTTCTTAAGGTCTTCAATAATATTATATCCAGACTTGTTATATTCTAGGATTTTCTCTGTTTGTGGTAGCAACATATTAGATCTTGGTTATGTAGGCATTATGGGACCTTTAGGTGGGATTGGATTATTATTCGTTTTCTCATTAGGTGGGATAGAGGTTTTTTTGGGAGGTGTGGAAGAGGTTAATGGTGCTTTTCCTTTACTCTCAAGGATATAATTGTTATATCTCTAAAACTACCAATAGGCTTGTACCTCTTCTTCTAGGCATTGTTTAAGTTCATCTTTATCCACTCTTGAGAGTTTATACATTTCTAAAACTTGGGTCATCCTTGGATTCTGATTAGCTTGATTTTTATAATCCTCATTTGTGGGTAATAAAACCAAATTTCCATATCTTTTTGGATAATATCCAAAGCAATTTTAAACTCTAAATAGTTAATTTCACCATGTTAAGCCATGGAATGGACCCTACATCAACTAGGTAGAGCAAGATTAACCAAATTTACTAAAATGCTTCAGTTCTTAGATTGATTCTGGTTGCTAGTAGGATTGCTAGTAGGATTTGGAACTCCATTGTTTGGGTGAGTATTCCATTGACGATTAGTCCTTTGGGAGTTAAAGTTTCTATTTTGGGTGTTAATGTATAGGTGTGTTCTGAGGAACTTGCCCTTGTAATTTAAGCATATCATTACTCAATATTTAAATCATCCTTTGTATGCTATCTAACCCAAGATTCGAGGTATAAGGTTGACATGGTCCTGGTTGAATTGTTACACTATTTGTGGGTGTGAATGTGTTCAAGAATATGGGTAAGGCTTGTTGATTTTTTGTTGGAGTTGTATGATTGATAAGGTTACTTGTACTACCCTAGTTATCCAATTATGTTATAATGGTCTACTGATTGATTATATTATGCATCATTTAATTTAGTGGCATAATATTGAAAGGTTGGTTTTGGTTAGGATACATGGTACCTGGTAACAAGTTTAGTAGGGAAAGGTGTTGTATAAGGGCTTGGTTTATTAGAGGTTTTTATTATAAGATCCTAGTTATCCAAGTGAAGGTAATTGACCTAAACTAAAACCTTGAGGCATCAATTATTGTTCAACTATCAAAGCCTCACTATATGTCAATGGCAAGGATGTGATTTAAGAAGCTCTTCTCACAAACATGAAAGTTAATAGATCCAAATATCTAAGCTATATTTGGATGGCTACTTCCTCTGTGAGGATGTAAGGTGTCACCAACCTAGTGTATAATTTATGGAACCTAGTGTTGAATAGTCTCAAGGGTTTATTAGGTTCTCTACATGCAGAAGAAAATTGATGATATATCATCTGGATTAATGGGTAATCTAATTTGGTTGATGAATGTTGCCTCAAGCTAGGACCATGAAGTAATAGAGCTTGAAGGTAAGCTGATACACTAGTCATATGCAAACTCATCCAATGTGTGTGGAAAAATTCTAAAAATAAAATCCTTATGTTCAGTTTGTAAATGGATCAAGGCATATTTATATGTTTGAATATGTTCTTTGACTAACCTCGTTCTATCAGCTATGTTTCAACATTTTTAGGCATATCATGTGTAGGCCTTGGTATGTTCAAAGGACTACTTCCTACTAACCATAGAATAGGAGCTACCATTGGTGGACCTTGAGGTATTATGAAAAGATCAACAAAAGGAATAATAGTTCTAGGAGATCTATTAGTAGTATTGGGTCCAAATTTTCCTTTGTCAACTCTAGATATTTTGTAAGGAAAAAGGCTAAGAAACTCTAAATCACCTATAATTGACTTGAACCTGGTGATAATATTTTGTTCTAGCTTGACAATTGAGATGTAAAAAATACTATACTTAGGGAATTCAAACTTTTAGATTCTTAAATACCTCTTTCTAACACCAATTATGTTGAGCAACATAAGGGCCTAGTGGATCAGTGAATTAGTAGTTTGGTCCTCCTTCTAGTGCCCCTTATGTTGAGTGGTGTAAGGGCCTGGTGGATCAATGAATTAGCAGTTCAACCCTACTTTAGCACCACTTCTATTGAGCGTGCAAATAACACACTCTGAATTCCTCCCTAGTACTAATTTTTTTGGGCATGAAGAGGCAAAAGCCAACTGTTGGTATGTCAAGGGAAAGCCAACTTACTTGGAAAAAATATTTATTCCCTCTTGAAAGGGAATTTGTTTCCACTAATATTTTGGTATGGCCAGGTCTTGGCAAGTGTAGATAAAACCTAAAGGTTGATGGTAATTGTTTCTTCAAGGGACATTTTTCGGTATGACTCTAAGAAGTAGGCTTCCTAAGCACAATTTTTTAACATTAAATGTTCAACTATTTGGAAAACCATTCCACTACATTGATATTATAACTTACATAACTTGAGAAAAAATTAAACTACACAAAACAGAGGTGAGTTTAAACTGTACAAACTATAATCACCCAAAAAATCATTCATTGCATTTGTATTATCATCATATATAACGACAATGATTAGCTTACCACTACATAGATATTTAAACTATGCATAGCAGAAAGCTAGTTTTAATGCTTTAATATGAAATTAATCTATTCCTAATCTAAACACGCTCCAAAGAAAACTCAAATATTTAAAGGTGTGAGAGAAAGAAAAAAAAATAAACAAGCCTATATTGTTTCAAATTTAATTCCATTTTGGTAAAGCAATAATTCTGATTTAAAACCAATCCCATCCTAACCAGTATTCACATAACTTGAGGTCCAAAATAGTGCAATATTTACACGGGAAATAGACGATAAAATAAACTAAGTGCAACCACCATAATCATGCACAAATTGAACATAAAATTTCAAAGCCTTGCATTATAAAGATAATCATGTAGTACATTTAGATTTAGATTTACCCACTTTGGTGAATTATATGAACAAAACTCAAAAAGAGTACTAGGCTTGGTTTAGAAAATCCATCCAACTAAACAAAATAGACAATAAACAAGGAATACACTAAGTCTAATTGGCCAATGGATGGATGGTTTTTGACCCTTTTGGCTATTTAGTGTCCTGGTATTTATACTATTTTTTGGCTCTTCACATAGCTTGAATTTTATAGTTTTTAATTACTATAATATTCCTTCCCTTGGAGCATATTGAATCTTGGATTTTATCTTTAATGTGTTCTTTCTATGAGTTCCTCGAGATCTATTTTATTGCACTTTGATCATGTCACATTAAATTTCAATTTCATTGGCATGTCAGACTTACTCGTGCTTAGTTTGTCTCGAGTGATTTGACTTTTGTTCTTCTAGCCACAACAAGTGGGTTAAACATTAGTTTCTATCATTTTTGTGTTATGCAATTTTGTGTCTGCCTAGCCATCATTCAAAATATTGCATCCACCATTTCTACCCTTTCATAAAGCTAAGTTCCTCAGGATCACCTCTTGACCGTGCCTCATTAATTTTTCACTTTTTGAGAAATTTGGGGATTTGCTTGAATCAAGTTAGTGTTAAGTGATTGAATTCATGTTCCACCAGTTGTAACAAGTGGGATGAATATTGATTCTATCATTTTTGCACTCTATAAATTTTTGCCCACCTAGTTGATATTAAATTTCCACATCCATTGTCTTTGAATTATGAGCAACCATGTTAGATATCTTGTAAGAGAAAATTTTGTGTGAGGTAAAGTAAAAAATTGTAGGTGCTATATATAATTTTGTATTTTTTATTTACTTCTCCTTTGTGCCCTTTCCTCCATTTTCTCTCCCTTCCAATTTTTCTCTTCCTAAACCATTTTGGTGACATTTTGTGTTTTTCACTATTTTTTTGTGTTTCTCAACAATTCTTTACATTTCCTGATAATTTTTGTGTCTTTTGTTAATTCTCTATACTTTTGACAACATTTGGTATTTTTTCAGTAGTTTTTTATGACTTTCTAGCAATTATTTGCATTTTTTAGCAATAATCTAAACTTTCAATGATTTTTTGTGTTTTTTGGCCTTCGTATATTTTGTCCATTTTTTTGTGTTTTTTTGGCTCTTTTCTATTTTTTTGGCAATAATTTGCACTTTTCGATAATTTTTATTGTTTTTTGGCAATTTCTTGTAGTTTTAATTTCATTGGTTGCACTTAAGTCTTTATTTCCCTCCTAAGTCATTGATATTCGAGATCAAATGATTGGCAGATCTTGTTGAACTTTTAAATGCTTTACCCTTCAAATTTTCCTTCAAATCTCCATGAGCTATTGATCTAAGATCAGATGGTTGGCATTGTTTTTTAATGATTCACATTTAAAACCCCCTCCAATTCGTGCGAGTCGTTGATATGAGATCGGACGACTAACACTATTTTTAATATTTCATATTAAAAACCGTCCTTGAATCTTTGTGAGTTATTGATCTAAGATCAAACAACTAGTGTTGATTTTTAATCTTTCACTTTTAAAACCTTCTTCAAATATCTTCAATCCGTTGATCTTTTTATTAGTATGGAAGAAGGGGTTTTGAAAGGGGCCCCAAACCTTTTACATGAAAACACCTACAGATCTACTAACAATCTCAAAATTGAGATATCACAAACAAGACAACCCATAAAACTAAAACATTTTGAAGTGCAACAAACCACAAAGTGAAATGATCTCCTAGGACAAAACTGAACAAGAACCCAAAATATCAAAACACCCATAAGAAATTGGATTACAATCACATAACACCATAGAGAATAAACAGATCTCTATTCTCAGACTCAACATGGCCTGCATTATCATATTTTTACTCCTGCCTTGTGCACCTTTTTGCTTCCCCCATACAAGACTATTACTGAATGGATTCAATTGGCAATATTTTTATCTATCTCTTTTTATTTTATTTTCCTATTGGAAGGTATCCCTTGAGATTTAACAGTACCTACATCAATTCCTAACTTCTTTTGATATTTGGTTTTTGGAGTTTGGGTAGCTTTTTTTGGATCAACTAAATTTCCTAGGTTCTTTTTTATTTGATCTACCCACTTTTTCAAAACTATTTGGTTATGCTCATATTCATCTTCCTCATTTTCTAACTGAAGATTTCCATCATCCACCTTTTTCAAGAGGCCATTACCTTTGTCTCCAAAAGTAATCTCTTCAAGCATATCAAAAGAATTTAGAGAAAGAACAATATTCATTTGTGAGGAGGGTAAAGTATCGCATAACTTCATCTTATTTGCCATAATTTGATTCTCAAAGGAAGAATCCTTCTGCATATCAAATTTAATTACTTTATTTTCAGGGATATTAGCTTCCATGATATCTTCCTTTTTGGAACCCTCTAAGGATGAAACCTGCTTTTTGCTCTTAGGGTTTTCAGCTTCCAAGATATCTTTCTTCCTGGAACCCTCTTCTTCAATTTGTTTTTGTTGTCAAAATTTATGACCTTGGGAAGGAGGATTCTGGTTTGGGCATGCCCAAGTCAAGTGCCCTAATTTATTACAAACCCCACATTTAATAGGGGGTTCTCATATTCTAAAGGTTGATTCCAAACACCCAATCTCGAAACTAACCGAATCAAATTTGGTCAATTTCCCTCCAACTCCACATTAACACATATCTTGGCATAGATGAGGTGAGATTTCAACTTGGTGGCTAGATCCATAGCAATCATATGGTCCATTTCCCTAGCAATACCAATAAAAATCTTCTCATTCCAGTAGTGAAAGGGGAGATTTGGTAATCTCATCTAAACTGGCGCCTGTGAAAATTTTTGGGTCTCTGAATTGAAATCAGGTCCCCATCTCCTCAAGAAAAGGTTACGCCTTCCAAAAAACAAGGCTCCTCATAAAATTCTCTTTGAATCAACAAAACAGTTCAGCTTTACCATAAAAAACCCCTAGAGAGGGCAAAAATATTCATATGACAATTCGGCCTCCACTTAGCAGAAGCCCATTTTATGACCGCATCTAGGTCAAGTTTGACCCCCATAAATCTTCCTACCAAGTGATGGGAACCTTGTTCAATGGTCATATTAACCAGGTCATCCAGAATAAAAAGTTGTCTCTTTTCTAAAAGCATATCAAACTTGGTCTTTGAGGAATTAGGCTTACCCAACACCATTTGAGACCAAGACTGTTTTCCCTTATCTTCTTGATCCAAAACATCAGCATCCTAAATAATTTATGCACTATCTGACTCTACCTTACCATTCTCGATGCCACCAAGATCACAACTGCTACTAGTTTTGATATCACTACCAGACCTATTCTCGCTTGCTTGTTCTTTGAAAGAAACAACTTTGGCCTAAGTTTGATCCATCGCATATTGCAATATCTCCTTGTGCACTTTAGGATCTAGATTGCTCAAGTCCTCCATAAATAACTGCAACAATTGCCTCAACACCACCAATGGTATGTCATCCGACACTATGTGATCAATGAAAGCCTTAGCATTTTGAACATGATTGTTGGATAAAATGGATGCGAGTATGAGTTTGTATTGCTCGATTTTTTGCCTCTGATCAATAATGGCTATTGCAAATTATAGTGTTTATGATTTTACCTACCATTTCCTCAGTTCACCATTTCCATCCTTCATGAAAACCCTAGTATTGCCAAACCTTCAAGGATTTAGTTATACATAAATAATAAATTCAAAGCATTTCAAGTCATTGATTAGAGATCGGATGGCTGGTGTTGTTTTTTAATGTTTCATCTTTAAAACCTTCTTTGAATCTTTGTGAGTTGTTGATTTGAGATCATACAGTTGACATTATTTTTAAATGTTTCACATTTAAAAAATTCTCTGAATCTCTATAAGTCGTTGATCTGAGATTGGATGATTGATGATGTTTTTTAATGTTTCACATTTAAAACATTATCTGAATCTTCACAAGCCGTTGATCTAAGATCAAATGACTGGTGTTGTTTTTTGATGTTTCATATTTAAAATCTTCATCAGATCTCCTTGAGCCATTGATCTCAGATCAGATAGTTGACATTGTTTTTTAATATTTCACATTTAAAATCTTCTCCAAATATCTATGAGTTGTTGACCTAATATCAGACAATTGACATTGTTTTTTAATGTTTCACATTTAAAATTTTCTTTGAATCTCTATGAGCTATTGATCTGAGATTGGATGGCTGGTGTTGTTTTTAATGTCTCAAATTTAAAACCTTCTCCAAATCTCTGCAAACCATTGATTAGATATTAGATGGCTAATGAGATTTTTACCATTTATGTTTTCCTCAAAATACTAGTGAGTTGTTAATCTGAGATCAGATGACTAATAGAGTTTTAGATACTTTACCTTTGATTTTTTTCTTCCAACCTCCATGAGTCATTGATTTGAAATTAACGGTTGATGAGCTTTAAAATATTTTACCCTTTAAATTTTATCAAAATATTTGAGTCGATCTCATATCAGATGGTTGGCAGAGTTTAAGATGCTTTACCCTTTGAGATTTTTCTTTGAATCTCTATAAGTCGTTGATCTAATATTGGATGGTTGATGGCCTTTTAATTGTTTGTACCCTTTCTATTCTTCTTAGAATCCCTATGAGCCATTGATTTGAGATTGAACGATTGACAGAGTTTTTAGATAATTTACCCTTTGAGTTTTTCTTTGACCCTCTACAAGTTGTTGATTTGAGATCGAACGATTGGTCGACCTTTAAATATTTATCCTTTAAATTTTCTTGGAATCCCTATGAGCCATTGATCTAAGATCGGATGATTGGCAGAATTTTAAATATTTTACCCTTTAAATCTTCTCAAAATATTTGAGTCATTGATATGAGATCAGACAACTGACATAGTTTAAGATGCTTTATCCTTTGAGTTTTTTCTTTGAAACTCCACAAGTTATTGATACGAGATCAAACATTTAGTAAAATTTTAAATGCTTTACCCCTTTGATTTTTTTTGAATCTTCGCAAGTTGTTGATCTAAGATCATATGGTTGGCAGGGCTCGGGCACAACTTAGACAACATGCAAAAAAATAAGTAATTTTAGGCATTAAATCTCCTTAGAACATAGGAAACTATATATTCGTCAAAAATCTCTATTAAGATGCATCCAATGGAGGTGATTTCATGAATTTTTATTATGTATTGCAAGATATATGAACTTTTAAATCAACACTATGGTGAAAGGCAAGTGCCATGGTCAATAGGGCAATCAGATAACATGCTAAAAATAGGCCATTTAGGAGGTCAATTCTTCTCAAAACCTAGGCAAGTTTATACTTTCCTAGAAAGCTATTTTTGAGATGCATTTAATAGAGGTGGTTTCATTAATTTTCATTGAGTCTTGAAGGAGATATGGGTCTTGAAAGTGATGCCATCCATGTTTCTAGGGGTATTGCTAGGTTTGTAGTGTCTAAATTTAAACAAGTTTGCGGTGCTACAACTATGGGAACATTTTTTAAGCCTGCTCTAATGGGAAATGTTATTCACCATTTTGAGGATATTACCATACATAATTGTAGCAGTAAGCACTGTGACAAACTCAGGGTATTCAAAAAATGGTTATCCTTAACTAGAAACTTTCAACCGAGAAACTAAGTTTTTTTATGGTTGACTTATGCATAAACAAAATTAAAAAATTTCACCACGATCAAAAGAAAAAGTGGGTCTATAGTCCATGTATATTGGGGCATATTGTGCAAGCACAAAAACAAGACCATCACACCTTAATAATTTTTATTAGATGCTAACTTCTCCTTGAAAAACAATACCTTGATAGTATACGTGCCATAAAAAAATTGTCCTACCTATCTGCCATTTTCCTACCACAAAAATAAAATATTCCATAGAATAATCAAAATTTCAAATTTAAATTTCAAAAAATTGGAGGGAAATTTGTCAGGTGTAAAAGCATATGTTGAAATAGAGAAACCATAAGAAGTGTTGAACTAGGACCCCTTAAAAGTTTACAAGGAATCCAACAAAATTGACATTTCATTCAAATCTTCCACGATTTGCCTTGTGTAGAATTTTATTCCAATTCATAGAAGTTGCTTCATGTTAGCTTTGATACCATGTTAGAATTCATAAGACTTTCTAGAAACATTTTTATCAAAACATTCACCACAATCATATGCAAAAATGAAGAAGAGCAAAATAGAAGAGAATGTAGATAAAAATAGAGAGATAATGACATGAATAGATAGAAGGAATAAGGGGTGGGTGCCTGTAGACACCTCCACGATATCACATCACAAACTGATACAATAGATCAGTCATTAGGGGTATTTATAGTGATACCAGATCCCCAATTAAATGTAATGTAACTTGAAGGTTAATAATATAGTAAATGTATCAAATCCATTAATTAAGGTTAACCATATATGTGGTTTAACCAATATCACTAAGGATGAATACATCAAAACTCTCTATAGGTTTATATAGAAGAATGCTTGTAGGCTTATAGATAGAATGCCCATAAGATTACATAGAGAATGACCAAAGGCTTACATAACACTTGCTCATAGGCTACATCAAGCACACTCATAGGTACTTTATCATTGTTGACCTTTGTCTAATAAGGTTGGATTGCATATATTTCAACACTAGAGGGATATTTTTGGAGATAACTTGAGGTAAAAGGGTTTCAAACCTTTACGTGCATGAGAAAATATATAGAGTTGAGGTTCTGGGGGAGGATCAAGGATATAAATATGAAATCTAATAACTATACACCCACCTACTAGAATGGTTCTCCTTCTATGCTAAGGCCAAATTAAAAGATGAATTTGACCCAAAGTATAAAGTAAATCATAAGGCATTGAAAGCTTTAGAAAATGTGGGCTATTCTCAAAGGAAGATCTTGACCTAGCAAAAAATAAGATATGAAACAATAATAACTAGAAGACTAGTGTGACATGAGCTTTTTTATGAACAATTCTTGGTGATATGGGAATGAAAACATAAAAGGTCAACCAAAAATCCAAGAATCATAGATGGATCCCTAGAAGGTAGCCCCATGGAAAGGTGATCTCTCGTCATTAGGACCAAAGTTGCTATAACCACAACACCAACAACTCTGCCAATTTTTAGTGTTACAATATAAGAGGTTGTTAGGGAGAGATATGAAAAGCAATAGGAGGACCCTCATGGGTCATCCTTTGGAAATATGGTAGTATAGGTAGGAGATATGCCAGGTACAAGCCCAAGTCATGATATAGAAGCCCATCCACAAAAAGAGACTAGGCAAGACCTACCCCCATTTGAGGAAGAGGAAATTCCTCAAGAAATATCTCTTCCTATGTTAGTGAAGACCAAAGGTCAATTCCAAGCATTAACTGCTTCTATTAAGAGTGTAATCAATGAGAAACTAAGAGTCCTCGATGAAGCAAGAAAAAATAAAAGCAATCAGGACATAGCGACCACCAGATCCTTCCAAAGAGAATGAAATCATCTCAAAGGACAAGATAGAGATTGTTGCTAGTCCCTCTATCATTCCCTCTCACTCTTCCCATTTCTCTTGCTCTTTCTTTTGTTCCCACTTCTTCCCCATATTTTTCTTCTATTCCTATTCCTTCAATCCCTCCTTTTTTTGCACATCCTTCTTATCAACCATCATGGAAGTTGCCACCATTTGTCCACTCATTTCCTATATCAAGACTCCATATCCACAATTAGTTGCAATGCTAGCCAAAACCTTAGCATAGATGGTGACTCAAACGTCAACCACCACCTCACCATTAATTTCTATCTCCATACAATTCCCCCTATGTGTAGTGTTTATTTATCCTTCATGCCACCTAGGCACACCTTCTCAACAAATCCTATTAGATATGATGATGTAATCAACACCTACTTATATGATAGAGTCTATGAGAACCACCTCAAAGCCACAACCAATTGTAGGACCAAGTCAAGCATGTGTCTTGTAGGTCATTGGGTGCACTTGAAAACACTAACATCCAAAAATGTTTGACTCTCTCCAAGCAAAGAGAAAAGTTAGAAAGAAGTACAAAAGCCTAAAGGACTAAGTTTTCAAAGATGCCATTAATCATGAGATTGTGATTGGCAGCAGGTAGAAACAAAGTCCTAATCGCTAAAGTTATTCCAAGCAACCTATCTCGGTTGTCCATCACCACTAGGGTTACAAAGATGGATTTATTAAGAACATATGTATACCAAATTATTTAGCTTGCCATCTAGGTGTCCATTGGAAAAACCATGCAATATGACCACCTGGTAGTGGAAAATGAAACAAATAAGAAAATAGTCGAGGACAATGCATCAACAACAACCCAAATTGTAGCTGAAAAGCTTTAGTTATAGCAAGAATTTGAAACCCTTAGGAAGGACACTACCCAAGGATCCTAGTAGGGACAAAAAATTGAGAAACTAAAGACCCAAATTGTCAAGAGCAAGAATCAAAAGAAGAAACTACAGGATCTCTTAGAGAAACTTTCTCAAGATTATAACCAAGGCAACAATTGAAACAAGAAGAATCATTGCTAGTATGACAAACAAAAGAGATGTAGACTTCCCAACAATAGAGAGATCATAAAATAATAAAGCTCGAGAAAGAAGTTGCAACATTAAATAAAGGAGCAACAAAAATCCTAGGGTGCACCTCAAAAGTGAACAAAGAGAAGTCCCTATGGAATAATGTCAAAGCTAGGATAACAAGTACCAAGCAATATTTTTAAATTATAGCCAACATAGAAGCAATATTTAGCCAAACAACAAGGATAATTTAGCAAAAGGAGAAATAATAGTATGTAAAGGTGAGACACCAAGACGTTCCTAAATAGTTGGTCACCTTTTTGACGTTATAGGCACAAGAAATAGGGATAGATAGGAAATACATGATCAAGAAATTGAAGAGAATGCCTGACACCCAAAGAGACCATATGATGTTGAAGACCTTGAAAATTTGAGGTTGTTAGAAGACAAGGATTGACAAGAAACTGCTGAAGTTTATGCCTTGAAGAGGACAAGTAGAATCATCAATTTTATAATTTTAAAGCAAAATGATCCCAATTTTGTAAACATTATGCCCAAGGATAAAGGTGGGATTTGGGATCTCTCGTCAATCAAGCTTGGCACCCCATGAAGTCGTAAGAAATGTAGTAACTAGATTACTACCTTGGGATTCCTCCATATTTTGAAGATGTGCAAAACCTTTGAATTGATCAAATAAGGCCTCTAGAAGCCCAATTTTGCAAATTTTGATGAAAGGTGCAATTTGCTCAAAGTGGTGTGCTTGACTCCTAAGGAGTGAAGCGCTAGATATCATGGAGTGATTGGCTCTTGAAGAATGAAGTGCTAGTAGAATGAGGAGAAAAACTCCTAGACAAGAGTGATTTGCTACTCTTGGACCAAATCTCTCATTAACAAGCAAAAGCAAAAAAGGAAGTGCATAAATCCCAAGGAAGATCTTCAAGTAGCAATATTTTGGCATGTTATGACACCAATAAGCATTTTAGAAGCCTTCTAAGTTGTTTAGGAATATAGCTAAGAGGCATGTAGCATTTGAAAGTGTATCATTTTGCTAAACATGCCTCCAAAAGTTACTTTTGCTAGGAGTAAGAATTTCTCACCCAAGGCAACTCAAGGGTGAATCCTTTGTATAAATACACGACATGGGATGCATTGTAAACATCTACTCGCCTTGAGAGAATAATAGCTACACTTCGCAAGCCCCAAATTATAATTGCTCTTTCCTCTTAGATTAATAGAACATTGATGAGACTTTGTTTTCTATAAAAAAACTACCCTCTTGAATTGTGAAATACATGATGACTATGGCACTACCCTTTTGTCGTCTTGTCATTCTCTGTTAATTCCATTCTATATATACGAGATCCATTATTGTTATTCACATTTGTCATATGTTGATAGATCATACACTATCTTTGTTGTTGGACATTTTGAGTCCCTAAGTCAAAGTTGTCATTGATGTCACCATTGATGCCACTAGGAGTCATCATTAATTCCAAATATTTCAGCAGGAAATAAAGGCGACAAATATGGTCATTTGATATTCAGCAAGAAGGCAGAAGTTCGAGTGAAATAGTGCAAAAGACAGAAGTTAAAAAGGAGTGATAATATTTATTTTATAAATTATTTAAATTCAGGATGAATTTAAATTTTATAAATAAATATTAAAAGGAACTTTATCAAAGGTGAAATATTATAATGGTTAGAAGTGCCATGGTGAAAACCCAAATAAAATATTTGTAATTTTCATTACAATATTTTATATTGCAAAAGTGGGTTTACAAAGTCTAAAAATATTTTAATAAACCCAAAGGTTGGGTTAAAGGTTGAAGACCAAAGCATATTTTAAATAAATCCAAAGGTTGGATTTAAACAAGGCAAAGCTTATTTCCGCCGACGTCATAGAAGACAAGGGAAGCGCCGACGTTTTTAATATAATGGGAATGCATATTAATACCATGCCAAAGTTAAGTTTCGAATTACCCTTGCTCGATTTGAAAGAGAAGCGCATCGAATTTAATGCAGAGCTCGTGATAGTGTTGTGCGAATTTCGTGGTTTGACTTGACAGCGAAAGGGACAAAAGCAAGCACATTGATTGTTTGGAAGCCAACAAGGCACTTTGGCCTAGTGGCAAGTGGGCTGCAAGCATACATTTTGGTGTGCATGGTGGTTAGTGTTCGAATCCCACGGAAGCTTTTGGTGGATGCGTTGAAGGCGCCAATCAATAGGCGCATACATTTTTGCAAGGCTAGGAAGGAGTCTTGAAGCACGTGGTGCTTCTTCCTTCCCAACGAGCTTGTAAGCTCGTGTGGTGTTTGCGCCATGGGCAAAGACGTTGTGAGGGCTGCGTTGAGAGTTCAAAACTCTCCAAAGGCAAAGGTACATTTTTAATGTTTTATTTTATTAATGCCTAAGTTGGAGGTATAAGGTATTTGGTGGTTGAAGTCTTTGCATTGTGATAAAGGTTGGTAGTTGAGAAATATTATTAGGAGGTATAAGGAGAATTCTGTTTTTATTTTCAAGTCTTAAATTTTGCTATTGTGGAATATTGAAAGGTTAAGACTTTGTGGGTTGTGTGTTATTTCCAATAAAGGGTTTTGTGATTATTGTGAGGATATTGCTTATTGTTTAAGTTGGAGTGATAAGGTGTAATTGTGATATTATTTTTGTGATATAAAAATTATCCTCTAACCCTTATTGAGTTTGTCAAAGAAGTAATTGTGAGTGTGGCAGATTTGTAAGGACAACTACTCTTCAAGAAAAGGTATGGGCAAAATTCTTCTTTGTTGAGTTAGATGGTTGGCTTGATTGAAAATTAAGTTTGGAGTGAAAAGGATTTGATTAGGGTTTCCTTTTCAAAAGTGGTTGAGTTAATGCTTCAAGGTTTTCTGGATTGTGAGTTGTGATTAAACCTTGTTTGATAAGCATTGTTGTTTAGACCATTGGTTGAGTGAAGTACTTTGAGTTTATGCTTCAAGGTTTTCTGAATTGAGAGTTGTGATTAAAACCTTGTCTTATTAGCATTGTTGTTGAAGCCAATGGGTGATGCAAAGAACTTGAACTTGAGTTAGAAAAGAACATGAGTATCATTGTTATGTGAGATTTGTTGTTGAGCATTGTTGGAAATATTTTGAGTTGGTTGATACATGCTTGGACTAGGGTTTGTGAGAAAGGGTTGTTCCTTGAGGTGATTGGTTGAGTAGAGTTGATTAAGCCTAGTCAAGTGGATGCATGAAGTGGTTGTTCAAGTTCCATGAAACAAAATATTCTATATTCTGATTTGAGTTGAGATTGAGCTTTGAGAATAGAACATATTGAGTCTCTAACAATTCTCTTTATGCTTCTATGAGATTGAGTTGAGATTGAGCATTGAGTATAGAACATATTGAGTCTCTAACAATTCTCTTTATGCTTCTATGAGATTGAGTTGAGATTGAGCTTTGAGAATAGAACGTATTGAGTCTCTAACAATTCTCTTTATGCTTCTATGAGATTGAGATTGAGAAAGTGATTGAGCATTGAGTATAGGACATATTGAGTCTCTAACAATTCTCTTTATGATTCTATGAGATTTGAATAAGTTCTGTGTGGACTTGTTGAAGCTGATTTGGTAGTGGTTTTGGAGTGTAGAGGCTTATTTTTTATTTTTTTGGGTGAGTGGACTGTTGAGCATATTTGAGTAGGTTCTGAGTGGACCTATTGAGCATATTTGAGCAGGTTCTGAGTGGACCTATTGAGCAGATTTGAGCAGGTTCTGAGTGGACCTGTTGAGCAGATTTGAGCAGGTTCTGAGTGGACCTGTTGAGAATATTTGAGAAGGTTCTGAGTGAACCTATTGAGCAGAGCTTTGGAGGTGACAGAGCAGAGAGGACATAGTCTCTAGTGGATAGAGATCCATCAGCCAGGACATTGAGGATAGGTCTTCTGAGTGAGGACAAGAGTCTTCAAGTGGAGAGAGATCCACAGTCAGTGCAGTGGAGGCAGTGTCTTCTAGAGGATCACCAGCCAGAGCAGAGGAGAAGGAGTTCTCCTGTGGATAGAGATCCACAAACCAGATTTAGGGGATCAACATCTCCTTTGGACTGAGGTCCATAAACATTGTAATAGGGAAAGGATTCCCATGAGATTATTTGAGAAATATTTAGAAGAAATATTTTCTCCGTGGAGGTAGCCATCTTTGGGTGAACCACGTTAAATATGTGTCTCTATTGTGTGTGATGATTTGTGCATTGCTTTGGTTATTGCTATTGATATTGCCATTGATTATATTGATTAATACTATTTGGGAAAGAAAAGTAAAAAGTGGTCTTATACTGTTCACCCCCCTCTCAGTATAAGCTTGTGTTCTTCAATTGGTATCAGAGTCGGTTCCTTCGAAAGAAGTTTAACAGCTTGAAGGAAGATCCTACAAGAACACAAATGGCAAAGAAAGGCAAGAGTAGAAGCATGAGACACAAGAAGAAAAGAACACCTATGGTCATGAAAGAAAAGGAAGATGAGTTTAATATTGTTGTGTTGGGAGGACAAATGGAAATAGATTCAAGAGATGAATCAAGTAATGGAGAAATATCTGGACCAATAAATTTTTGTACCAGATGTGGGAACACAGGTCACCATGCAGCTTATTGTCCACAAGAATGTTTTGTTTGTGGTCAACTTGGCCATGATGCAAGATATTGTAATGGGTTTAGTAGCGGTGAAGATGAAGATGATATTCTTGAAAATGAAATCCTAGAGATTGGTTCAAGAAAGGATAATAGGGATAATCAAAATAGGTATGAAGAAGAAACTCTACTTTCAGTAATAGAAGAAAAAGAAGATGCTTCAGAAAAAGAAAAAGGAAAGCCACTCTTAAGGAGCTTATTGAATTGAAAAGAGAGAATTTAGAATTGAAGGCTCAAATACAAGAAGATGAGAAATGTAAGACAAAGCTTCTACAGGATATCTCTGACTTGAGAGATAAGGTTGAAAAAGCAAGAAGAGTTGAAGAAGGTATGATTAAACAGTCAAAGGTAAAAGAGATAGAATGTGAAAGGCTTATGATTACTCTTGAAGAATTAAAAAGGGAGAACTCAGGATTAAGGGTTCAAGCTCAAGAAGATGAGAAAGCAAAAGCAAGGTTTCTACAGGAACTCACTAACTTCAAAATCAAAGTTGAAGAGACAAGAAAAATTGAAGAAGGTATGGCCAAAAAATTAAAAACAAAAGATCTAGAGTGTGAAATATTAGAGCATGAGATAGTTTCACTAAGGATGGAAGTAAAAGGTTCTAAGGACAAGCTACACAAGTTTGAGGAAAATTCAAAGACCTTGGAAAGGACTATCAATGCACAAAGGTCATCAAGTCACCATAACAGGACTTAGTTCTAAAGAAGAACAAGGGAAACAGGAAGCAAAAAAAGGAGAGTCAAGCTCAAACACCAGAAAAGAAGAAGAGTCAAAAGAAGTAAGTAAAGAGAGAGTGAGACTTCTAAGGATAAGTTGGACAATAGAAAGTTCAACAAGGAAAGGAACAATGCACAAGTAAGGAACAGATGGAACAGGAAACAGGTAGAAGAGACTAAGAGACCAATGGGGTCTAGGCAAGGTTTCTTCAATGGAAGATGTTTTTCATGTCACAAGTTTGGGCACATGGCTTCACAGTGTAGGACACATGAAAGACAGGAATATGGAAAAGGACAACTTTTCCATGGGTATTGCTACTCATGTAATGAGTTTGGTCACAAGGCAATGAATTGCAAGATTCATGACAGAAGAGGATATGGCTTCACTAGGAGAAATCCTAAGATAGTTGCACCTCCAAGGAATAATAACATTAAGTGTTATAAGTGCAATAATGATGGTCACACAACAAGATGGTGTAGAGAAAATATTCCAAAATCAAGCATGAACAAGAATAGGAATATGAACAAGAAAAAGAATATGAATAGGAAAAGAACATGAATAGAAATAGGAATATGAACAAGAACAGAAAGGAATAGGAACATGGATGAGAACAAGAAAGAATAGGAACATGGATGAGAACAAGAATAGGAACATGAACATGAGTGATGACAAGAACATGGATGATGACTTGGAAAGAAACAGTCAGAGGATTCAAAAAACTTAGAAAAGAAGAGAAAAAGATAAAGGTAAAGAACAGTGCTTTCGAGGAGTAGAAATACTCCCACCCCATAATTAACCACCTCATGTGGAGGTGGGGGAGGGGCTAAGCTAAGAGGCTCATTCTTAGCCCCGAGCCCCAAAGGTGACCCTTTGCCATTGATGTCAAAGGGGGAGAGATTTGATATTTGAGAGAGCATTGAGCCAGGGGGAGCAGAAGAAAAAGAAAGGTCAGGTTTCAGTAAAAGGATATGGGTTGCCATCAATGACAAAGGGGGAGATTGTTGGACATTTTGAGTCCCTAAGTCAAAGTTGTCATTGATGTCACCATTGATGCCACCAGAAGGAGTCATCATTAATACCAAAGATTTCAGCAGGAAATAAAGGCGACAAAGATGGTCATTTGATATTCAGCAAGAAGGCAGAAGTTCGAGTGAAACAGTGCAAAAGACAGAAGTTAAAAAGGAGTGATAATATTTATTTTATAAATTATTTAAATTCAGGATGAATTTAAATTTTATAAATAAATATTAAAAGGACTTTATCAAAGGTGAAATATTATAATGGTTAGAAGTGCCATGGTGAAAACCCAAATAAAATATTTGTAATTTTCATTACAATATTTTATATTGCAAAAGTGGGTTTACAAAGTCTAAAAATATTTTAATAAACCCAAAGGTTGGGTTAAAGGTTGAAGACCAAAGCATATTTTAAATAAATCCAAAGGTTGGATTTAAACAAGGCAAAGCTTATTTCCATCGACGTCTAGAAGACAAGGGAAGCACCGACGTTTTTAATATAATGGGAATGCATATTAATACCATGCCAAAGTTAAGTTTCGAATTACCCTTGCTCGATTTGAAAGAGAAGTGCATCAAATTTAATGCAGAGCTCGTGATAGTGTTGTGCGAATTTCGTGGTTTGACTTGATGGCGAAAGGGACAAAAGCAAGCGCATTGATTGTTTGGAAGCCAACAAGGCACTTTGGCCTAGTGGCAAGTGGGCTGCAAGCGTACGTTTTGGTGTGCATGGTGGTTAGTGTTCGAATCCCGTGGAAGCTTTTGGTGGACGCGTTGAAGGCGCCAATCAATAGGCGCATACATTTTTGCAAGGCTAGGAAGGAGTCTTGAAGCACGTGGTGCTTCTTCCTTCCCAACGAGCTTGTAAGCTCGTGTGGTGTTTGCGTCGTGGGCAAAGACGTTGTGAGGGCTGCGTTGAGAGTTCGAAACTCTCCAAAGGCAAAGGTACATTTTTAATGTTTTATTTTATTAATGCCTAAGTTGGAGGTATAAGGTATTTGGTGGTTGAAGTCTTTGCATTGTGATAAAGGTTGGTAGTTGAGAAATATTATTAGGAGGTATAAGGAGAATTTTGTTTTTATTTTCAAGTCTTAAGTTTTGCTATTGTGGAATATTGAAAGGTTAAGACTTTGTGGGTTGTGTGTTATTTCCAATAAAGGGTTTTGTGATTATTGTGAGGATATTGCTTATTGTTTAAGTTGGAGTGATAAGGTGTAATTGTGATATTATTTTTGTGATATAAAAATTATCCTCTAACCCTTATTGAGTTTGTCAAAGAAGTAATTGTGAGTGTGGCAGATTTGTAAGGACAACTACTCTTCAAGAAAAGGTATGGGTAAAATTCTTCTTTGTTGAGTTAGATGGTTGGCTTGATTGAAAATTAAGTTTGGAGTGAAAAGGATTTGATTAGGGTTTCCTTTTCAAAAGTGGTTGAGTTAATGCTTCAAGGTTTTTCTGGATTGTGAGTTGTGATTAAACCTTGTTTGATAAGCATTGTTGTTTAGACCATTGGTTGAGTGAAGTACTTTGAGTTTATGCTTCAAGGTTTTCTGAATTGAGAGTTGTGATTAAAACCTTGTCTTATTAGCATTGTTGTTGAAGCCAATGGGTGATGCAAAGAACTTGAACTTGAGTTAGAAAAGAACATGAGTATCATTGTTATGTGAGATTTGTTGTTGAGCATTGTTGGAAACATTTTGAGTTGGTTGATACATGCTTGGACTAGGGTTTGTGAGAAAGGGTTGTTCCTTGAGGTGATTGGTTGAGTAGAGTTGATTAAGCCTAGTCAAGTGAATGCATGAAGTGGTTGTTCAAGTTCCATGAAACAAAATATTCTATATTCTGATTTGAGTTGAGATTGAGCTTTGAGAATAGAACATATTGAGTCTCTAACAATTCTCTTTATGCTTCTATGAGATTGAGTTGAGATTGAGCTTTGAGTATAGAACATATTGAGTCTCTAACAATTCTCTTTATGCTTCTATGAGATTGAGTTGAGATTGAGCTTTGAGAATAGAACATATTGAGTCTCTAACAATTCTCTTTATGCTTCTATGAGATTGAGTTGAGAAAGTGATTGAGCATTGAGTATAGGACATATTGAGTCTCTAACAATTCTCTTTATGATTCTATGAGATTGGACAAGTTCTGTGTGGACTTGTTAAGCTGATTTGAGGCAAGTCTTTGAGAAGGCTTGTGGATTGATTTTGTGTGAGCTTTTGTGGAAGCTTGCAATGCAGATTTGAGCAAGTCCTAGAGAGGACTTATTGAGCAGATTTGGACAAGTTCTGAGTGAGCTTGTTGAGCATATTTGGACAAGTTCTGTGTGAGCTTGTTGAGCATATTTGAACAAGATTTGAGTGTACTTGTTGAGCATATTTGAGCAGGTTCTGAGTGGACCTGTTGAGCATATTTGAGAAGGTTCTAAGTGGACCTATTGAGCAGAGCTTTGGAGGTGACAGAGCAGAGAGGATAGAGTCTCCAGTGGATAGAGATCCATCAGCCAGGACATTGAGGACAGGTCTTCTGAGTGAGGACAAGAGTCTTCAAGTGGAGAGAGATCCACAGTTAGTGCAGTGGAGGCAATGTCTTCTAGAGGATCACCAACCAGAGCAGAGGAGGAGTTCTCCTGTGGATAGAGATCCACAAACTAGATTTAGGGGATCAACATCTCCTTTGGACTGAGGTCCATAAACATTGTAATAGGGAAAGGATTCCCATGAGATTATTTGAGAAATATTTAGAAGAAATATTTTCTCCGTGGAGGTAGCCATATTTGGGTGAACCACGTTAAATATGTGTCTCTATTGTGTGTGATGATTTGTGCATTGCTTTGGTTATTGCTATTGATATTGCCATTGATTATATTGATTAATACTTGTTTGGGAAAGAAAAGTAAAAAGTGGTCTTATACTGTTCACCCTCCCTCTCAATATAAGCTTGTGTTCTTCATTTGCTATGTTTACAAAGTATTTTATTTTAATCTCTTGCACCCTAAACTTCAAAAATCACTTTTATGCACCTCAATTTTTCCCATTTATTTTCATATATTTAGCTTAGATTAGTTGAATTTAGCAAGGATAGTGGGGAGTTGGTCTAAATTTGGGTTGAAAGGGGCACACTCCCCTTTCTTCCAATTTGTTGAAACATAATTATGGGCACATAAGAAGTTAGAACTTTCCACAACTCATGTAGGAGAAGTAATTGTGTCTTCAATATGAAAGCAACTAGTTACATGGTGCACTTCAAGTTGTTGAATCTATGTATCTTGTTCCTTGATGTTGGCTTTACCTTCAAATATCATTGTGTCTATGCTAATTCGTACATTCAATGGTTTGTTGTCTCAAAAATTAGATTTAGTTAAAACATTAGGTCATAAAACTAGCTAAACAAAGCATTTTCTAATACAATGCATCCTTGATGAGTTTTTTAACATACAGGTGGTCATCTCAAAAAGCTTTGCATATTGACCACATTGGCATTCAATTGACATTCAACCAAATACTTGTGCACAAAACTAAATTGAGAATCTTCTTTGCAATGATCAACAAGATAAAGAGTGGCAAACTATAAAGGCCTGTGCGAAAATCTAGTTTGACACCAATTGATTTGCATCATATGGCCTAACATATTGCATTTTAATTGGAGCTCCTTTTCCTATCGGCCCAGACGGAACGCGGGCTTGGATCGAAAAGATTTGTTCTGTATTTGGTGTTGAGGCCCAAGGTCTAGAAGAAAGGGAGGAACGGATATGGGAAAGTTTAAAGGATTATCTTGATTTGGTACGTGGGAAATCTGTTTTTTTCATGGGAGATAATCTGCTAGAAGTATCTCTAGCAAGATTCTTAATCAGATGTGGAATGATCGTTCATGAAATTGGTATTCCTTATATGGATAAACGATATCAAGCTGCTGAATTAGCACTTTTACGGGATACATGTATAAACATGTGTGTACCAATACCACGAATTGAAATGGGAGTATGAAAAACGGTTAGCGATACTATGTAAATGACCCAAGAGACCTGACAATTCAATGATTTGTATAATTGGATCCTCTTTAATTGATTTCTTTACCGTATAAAAACATTTTGAATCATTGAATAGAACGATTTGTAAATAGTCAGATGGTGAAAGAACCATAAAAGATTCACCTCTTTTGTTCTGATTAGATAATGAATGAATAGTCCCTTGATGCTTATTAAGTAATTTATTTTTATCGTTGGAAGAAAAAGGATTAGTGCAGTCTAATCTGTTATTAAACAGAAATTTGGAACTTAATTTGGAACTTGTTATATTTTCTTTTTTTTCCATGATAAAAAAGGGGTATCTCATCAAGCTAATTTGAATCATATTTATAACCATTTTCTTTGTTCTTACTGAAATAAGAGAAGCATAAGCCTCTTTTATTTTTGGGCTGGGTCCTGCAGCTAATTGATTTTCAAGAGAATTCCATTTTTCACTAATTGAATTCTCCCTGATGATCTCCCCATATTTGATCGTTCCTGAACTGTCAATTATGTATTGAGGGTCATTCAAAATAGCAAAAATGTTATTTCTATGTAGAATACCTTTTATGGGTATTCTAAGAATCAAATTAGGGCAAGAGATCCTTCGCTTTTCCCATTCTTTATCACACCGCAACGGGGTGATGAATCGATTTGTTTCCTTTTTTCGTGTGATTTTGGTCGTTTTCTGGGTTCCTGTGATTTTGGGATTTTCAGAAAGAACGGTGGGATAAATAGAGTCTCGACGTTTGTTGGATACGGTCCGATCAGCTTGGGGATAACTGAATATTTTTTCTTCTTTTTCGGAGCAATTTGAGTCAACTGACTTGTGTTTCACTTGATCCACCGAAGAATTTGAAAGTGATTGATCTTTGGCAAGAAGAAGTTGAACATCCACTTGATCTTGATCTTTATGAAATGAAAAAGAGACTACAACAGATCCGTACATACCTCCCGATAATATCCAGAAATGGGTTGTCTTGAGTATGAGATGAACATTACTATCATATTTTGGCACATGACACACATGGGTACTCCAGTGCATTTCTCCCTTCATATCAGAATATATATGTTTCTGAACTGTTTCTTTGAAGGGAGATGTTCTAGCACGAACCTCGGCAATAACTTGTTCCGATTCCACATATTGATCATTTCGAACCAAAAGCAAACTTTGTGATGGAATGGTTAAATTTTGTACTTTATCTTGACTATCAACAATAGTCACGGAGAAGTTATTATGACATATATAAGCAGGATGCCCATGACGTGTACGTGTAGGATAAGCCAAATTTTCATTGAATTCAATTTTCCCGTTGAAAGGGGCTCGTACCTGTTCTGTAATATCACCTGTAAATACCCCACCAGTATGAAAAGTCCTTAATGTTAGTTGAGTTCCTGGTTCTCCAATTGATTGACCAGCAATAATGCCAACTGCTTCTCCTAATTCAATTAAGTTATTGTGAGTAGTACTCCGACCATAACATAATTGACAAATCCAAGATATACTCTTGCAAGTAAAAGGGGTTCGTATATATATTGGTTGTGTTTGGAGGTTTCGTAATTGATGAGCAAGTCCAGTCCCAATACCTTGATTACGCGTAGCAATGCATCTCCCATTTATATATACATCGTCTGCTAACACACGGCCAATTAGTGTTTGTGTTTGTAGAACAATTTTATTTTTGATCTTCTCTCGACCTCGAATGAGACTTACAAAAAGACCTTGGATAGTGCCACAATCTGTTCTGCGTACAACAATGTGTTGAACTACTTCTACAAGTCTACGCGTGAGGTATCCAGCATCTGCTGTTCGTACGGCAGTATCCACAACTCCTATAGTAACAAAACTCTTTATTTACAAAGTACATAAAAATTGTCACTTTCTGTATATCCATCTCAACATTCAAGTGCTAACAACAAAAATGCAACCATACATAACATCCTCTTGGGCTCTGTTTTCCATTGGACACTTTTGCATGCAATAAGCAAAGGACCAACATTCAAAGTGCTTTAATCCTTTTTTCATATAACCTTTCTTTGGTTTCTAGCCTGCATAGCAAGCACCTATTAGAGCGTGACTAGTATTCATCAATTCTCAGTACAATTCAATGTCGTGCATGTTTGAAAACTATTTTAGATTAAATTTTAGATAATTAAAAAGAAGTTGATCAATTTTTAATTTTACCACTGATCTATCTTTTTTTCGTATGTTGAATTGTTATACTAAACTCCACTCAACAACAAAGGTGCAGTATCAAGAGGTTAGGGGTTCCTACCCCTTGGCCTCTACACCATGGGTCAAAGGTTTAATACGAGGTTAGGGGTTCCTACTCCTTAGCCTCTACACCATGGGTCAAAGGTTTATGCTTAATACGACGAAGTAGCCATAAGGATTATTAAGCAGTAAAGGCTTATGACACTCAATATTTATAATAAACCCATATTATTTGATTTTATAGAGACAAAGCAACTCTCAATATTTATAATAAGTTATACAAGGGAAAGCAACACACAACCATATATAGACGTGTCAAACTATAAATAGACTTGCTTAGATATAATAAAGATAGTTAAATACCTTCCTTCACAAGGATGTTTGAAATTTCGAAGACTGCTATATTTTGGTAAAAAGTCACTATTCACAAGGATGTTTGAAATTTCGAAGACTGCTATATTTTGGTAAAAAGTCACTATTATGGAAAACTGAAAATTAATGAATAAAAAGAGACATCATTATAGTAAAAATTATTAAACCCTGGAAGAAGTAGTTCAATTCATGAGAGGGTGACCCCTGATCATGACCCCTGATATACCCCATTTTTCAACCTCTTCAAAAAAAACAAAAAAAACATGAACACATTTTAAAGACTAAAAAGGAATTAAACATAAAATAACAATAACATACTTATAGCACCTATAGACATAAACATGACCTAAAATTTCAAAACCATTGAACTACAATAACATACTTATAGCACCTATAGACATAAACATGACCTAAAATTTCAAAACCATTGAACTGCCCTATCAGAAAAGCTATCCTCTCATTACACATAATGCACATCAAACTTGAAAACAATTTCGTTTTCTGTTATCAATTTCAATTCAACCAACTTCCACTTTTTGCAACACACATTTTACCGCAAATAATTCTTTTTTAAGACTTACAAATTTCATTTGCCTAACTTTAAAGCTGCTAATACTACAACTCCCTAGAACAGATAATATGTGGTAATCCATGCTAAATATTTTTCTATGGAGTGAATAGAATTGTCTGCTCGTAAGTTTATAATTGACTGCATTTTCGACACTGGATATCTGCAAATTAAGGAGGTGCATTGAAATACGTCGGAGCCTGTTTGCAAGGAAGAACTACTTCGCATTCAATTTTTCAGTCTATAGATGCAAAAAATTACAGAAAGTTCTAAAGGCAGAAATTTACCCGATAATTCAAATCATTTTTAAGGCGCAATCCACTCAGTAATGAGCAACCAGATCAACATTATTATTGTTGAATATTGTAACTGCTTCCTACGTAACATGCTGAAGATGATTGACAAAATAGAGTGCTTTTGTCAGACCCAGCAATCATTGAATGGTACCTAGCAAGTTTACTGAATTGATCTGTCGCCTTTGCCAATATTATACCACCAATTCATAATTTTGCCCTCAGAAATCGTCTGGTGTAAACTGCAGGGTTATGATATTCAAAACATGATGAAAATGCACTTCCTCTAATTTCAAATAAACATTTATTACCAGATTAAAAAAAAATGAAAATTTTAAAAAACCAAGTGATATGCTTAACCCAACTAGTACGTAACGGTGGCGTTTAGAATCAGTTATCTGTAAGTCTTAAGCTGCTGCCCATGTGAGTCAGTGTCTTGTGCCCTCTGTCCAAATAAATGGCATTTACCAGAATAGATACCTCTCTAACCCAACAGTTTAGCTGTCTCAACATTTCTTAGAAAAACACAAAAAAGAACTGCATGGGTATCCAAACGGTCAACTTTACCTGTGATTCAGAATATTGTGGATGTTTTCCGACTGATTTATGCTACATAATCACTCAAACCTCAACCGGACTGTCAACTCAAACCTCAACCGGACTGTCAACCCAGAATTTACACATTAAGGCCTCTAGCATGTGACAACTTTTTTCTTTTTTTTCCACATATATTCAATTTCCAAAACAGCCATTTTCAATCCAAATTCCAAAATAGGTTGCTTCAATTAAATTATTTACATTATGAAGAACGACCCTTACATTTCAGCAGAGGTTAAAAGACTGACTACTTGATGTCACTTGGATTCATGTTTGGATTCGGTCTAGATAAATCTTGAAAAAAAATCACTAGCATAAAATTCCAGCGTTCCTTGCAGTACTCTACTATGAAGCTCTTTTAAATATCCCTAATCAGCTTATTAATATAATTTTATCAGTTCCTAACTTCTTTCCAATATTTTGCTTGACAATCCAGGAAACACAAATTTTCAAGACGCAATTAACTGTAATCTCTTTCAATGGCAAGATACCATTTGGGGCTAATCTTTCAAAAGAATGAGAATATATTGGATATCTCCAACAACATTGGAAGGATGAAATGTTAAACTATTTCTTTTCAAAACTAAAACATTTTATGAAGGATGTTCCTGCCATGGAAAACGTGTTGAAAAGAATAATAGAATTTTGGAAAACAAATTTAAGAAGCATATCCAAATTTTAAATCGTATTGTTGCCTTTCTTATAAAATGTTCACAGACATAACGCCTGTCACTAAAAGTTTTAAGTGTAAAAAAAAAGTGCAAAGGATTTATGTCCAAAAGTTGGATTCATAATACTTTCGGAGTGAATCAGAGAAAGCTGGTGGAGGTAGTTTTTTTGTTTTTTTTTTGGCAATATTCTCCTTGCCTACCCAGACAACTGATAAGAAAATAGATATGGATCAATATTAACATGTTATCTTGAAAATATCATCAGTATATCTAGATAATTTAACCATTCGTAGTAGTGATCTATGTTTTAGTGAAATTCTTAATTAAAGGAAGATAGAAAAAATGTAGTAAAATATTTTCAATAGATAAGCATGCTGAATATGGTCTACCTGACCGAGTAGGTAATGTAATGTTTTCATATTTTGATGGATGGGGCCATAGATTATTAAAAGAAAAATAACTACTTGCCGAGACAGAGTTTAACCATAGCATAAAACTATTCCAGCTTTTGTTTATATTTCCAATTAAAGAGGTCTTTAAGTCAAAATCATGTCCACTTACATGAATATAAAACATAAAACAATGTTGGGTTGTCAAATAAACAAGTGAAGAGAGATGTGAGTTGAGAAAGACATTGTTATTCGGCTGTTTCAAGCAAGGAGTAAAAGTGGCAGGAATGCTCCCTGCAGGATCACTTATTTCAATAGCACGCTTAAAAGCCTTGCTAAGTGCTATTTATGGGAGCAGCTAATAATAATCTTGACATCTATTACTCATATCATCTGCTGAAGTGAAAGGTAGTTCAAATACAAAATCAAAATTTGTAAAAGTAGAGGGAAAAAAAAAATCCTGATTATTACCCTGAAGTATCATAACTTCAATTCATTCTATAAGATAATTCTGTTTCAGAACTTAGATTGGTTCATAAAAAACATAAACCAGGTAGGTTGTCATCTCCATGGAACACTCAAGATTCCAAGTCGAGAAACAAAACCATCATACTGTCTAGCATGATCGAACTCAAAAACAATACCATACGTTACAAACTCTGAAGAACAAGAAACCATGTCTCAGATATCCTCCATCAGAGTTGAGGAAACAAAATTGAACACTCTCCCTCCTATTTGCATATCCCTATATCCATGAACATGGAGTTAAGTGGACCAAAACAAGTACACATAAAATTTCCAAATAGTTCCCATGACCGATTGATCACAAGTATAATGATAATGTAATAAACTGGTAGTAGCGAAGAAAAGATGTAATCATTTAACAAAAGAAAATGTTCAAAATTTCAAAAATAAAGTTGAGAGTTATAAGTAATCAAGAATCAAAACTATAAACAAATTGTTCTGAACAAAGCACATATTAATATCAATTTGCTTACAGAGATGACTTGATAACTGAAAGATTGCATGAGTTACTCGGGCATGGAAGTATTGGACATAATATTATTATTAATACAATCACTAGCATTGTTGTAAAAATGTTACACACAGCTTGCTTATCATAAAAAAATTCACCCCCACATCTAAACCAAAACCACATTGTCAACAAAAACAAAAGTGCAGTTAAAAGTTCACATAAATCAGAAATAGGTAACATAACAACCACTATTATAGAATAATTCCACATAGCATCCGAAATGTTTAAAAAGTGGATGGAGACAACTCCCCCCACAAACTGGTAGCGGACTCCTATAATTATTTCAACGGTAGAGACACAGGTAAACATACCAACTTTATCATCATATAGTTTTTCCCCTGAAAGTATGCATTCTATGGATGACAGATGACTCGCATTTAGTCTTCACCTTTTATCAGTAAAAACTTAGTAATTTAGCACAATATTAATAAGAGACTTGCCGTCAAACACTGACTAGCGCGACCGCTCAAACTGGGATTCATGGCAATGTGGATCAAGCCACTCTCTAGGAGTGCCTCTTGGTGCCATTGTACTTCCTTTGCCACCAATCAACTCACGCAAGTTTTCTACCTTGTTCTCACGCCCTCCTTTAGTACTCCTTTTGTCTGCCTCCTTCAACTTCTGCTTAAGTCGCTGTTTCTTTCCTGCATTAAATTCCTGCTGCTTTACAAGTGAAGGTGGAGCCCCATGTGGTCCTAAGTAAATTTTTTCCTCCAAGTTACTTACCTGTCACAAAGGAGAAAAAACATCATCGGGAAATTCGAAATGTTGCAAACAGATTAGGCCTTCCTTAGACCAATAACATCATCATCATGACTAAAATGATGTTTGATCCATAATTTCTGCAACACCCTTTACAATGCTAAAAAAACAAAATGCATGATATTATTTAATCTAAAATTTGAACAACACCCTGTCAATTTTTTTGAAACAAAATGGATCTCCACCTCTCCTTTGGATTCAATTAACAAGAATAGAATGCTCTCTACATGAGGCAGGAGGTATTAAGTGTACAACAGCACAAACACTAAAGCCAATCAGAAAGAGAAATTCAGAAGCCAATGACGAAGAGGGGTTCAGATACGGCAAAACCAAGCCAAAGTGGGTTTGTAATATCACCTGTTGGGAAGAAGATTTTGTGTCCTTGGTTCCTTTTGTTTCGGTCCCTCTATCTGCTGCTCCCGGCTTACCCAGATTTAGACAAGGGATCTCAAACCCATCAGCGTCTGAAAACATAATACAATACCACCAAAACCAAAACAACAAGAGTTAATGATTCACAACTTTATGTTAAACATAGCAAGTAACAAACAATCACTTCATTCATACTCCCAAATCACAGGTAAAATAATGAATTCAAAGGACATGTAATCAGAATAGTCTGTTAGTCAATACAATACAACACCACCAAAACCAAAAACCACGATTATTTAATGATTCACAACTGTGTTTTAAGTATTCCAGGTAACAAATAATAACTTCATTCATACTTCCAAATCACAGGCAAGATAACGACGGCAAAGGACATAACCACAATAGTCTGTTATTCAAGGTAAAAATTTTGAACACCCCCCACACTATCCCTGCCCCACTATCCTCTCTACCCATCAGTGCAAAAGCTACATTTGGATTCAAAACGTCATTTTGAATCAAGAGGAAGGAGAAGCCAAGCCAACATATATAGTAATATAATAAAAAGAAAAAAAAAACAATATACCAAATGAAACTATCAAATGGCATGAGCTCAACCCTAGGTTCTAAGTCTTACCAAGAATAACCGGCAGACTGTTATAATACAGCTATACAGCTGTGGTTATGATGTAATAACGATGTCCCGGATGTAATGCCGATGGGCAGTTTCAATCTCAATAACCAATATAACCTCTCTCTATATATATGAATGAGAGAAACCAGTATTGGATTGCGAAAACAGCGAAAACAGAACTACTAGAAATGAAAACATCATACAGGAAGGCAAAAAATTAAACAAAAACAGCACTACCACAGCTATGTAGATTCAGAACTGATTTTCTCTTCCTTTATATATATGGGGGTACCCATTTCACATAACAAGTAAAGCCCAATACTCGATTGCGAAAACTAAAACTGCTAGAAACGAAAGCATCATAGGAGGGCGAAAATTTAAACAAGAGCATCACTACCACAGCCATACAGATTCCAAAATGTTTCTTTTTTTCTCCCTCTCCAATCAGCAGATTCCAAACTGATTTTTTTCCTCTCCAATATATATATACACAAAACACATTTCATCAAATATGGTGGCAGCAGTCCTACAGACCTCATCTGTTCGAGAGACCCAAATTGCCATCTATAAGGGATATCCATTACATTGGACATAGACTAGAAGAAGGGCGAAAAAACAATAAAAAAATAAACACTCCTGCAATGCAAAAGGAAACATTCAAATGTCTAAGACTGGATAAAAGAGTTTTACCCCATTCATCAACAGGAGCTTGGACGGAGTTTGGATCCATGGGATGCCGAAGCTCATGGATTTGGTGTTGCGCAGGGCGTTTTGCCCGCTGAGCAACTCCTTGTCTTTCGCTTCTCCTCCGTCTCTTCACTTGTCAGAATAATTCCACCGCTCTATTCTCTAAACTATTAGGGTCTTAATACTACTTGTAGATGCCCCCGAATAGGAATCCTCTTTGTGTAATAGGGCTATTCATAACCTTGTGCTTTTTAAATGCTTTTACCCGACCGACTGCGTCTCGTTCACGCCAGGGGCAGGCTTAACCGATCAATCCTGATAACCCCGGGTTAAGAATGAATGATTATGGACCATCGCCAGGTAATGACGAAGGTACATTTGTCACTAGATTTTGTTTCAGCCATGGACAAGGAAACGGTTGAATGGCGAGATGTCTTCTTCCTTGGCCTGGATTCGCATGCTCAATCTGCTACTAACGTTCCACGTCATCATTTAAAAGGGTGGCGTGCACCCATCTAGTCACGTGTTTGTCTTGTACTTAGATAAAAATTAAGAGTAAAGGTAAAAAGATTTTTAATGTATGTGAGGGTTTCTTTATGAGTGTGGTTATAGTATATATATATATATGATAGATATTGTTTACAATTTTGATGGTGAAGTATGATTTCAACTTTACCTTTACTTATATTATTTTTATTGAAGATAGTGTGGGAAAGTGTTAGATTGAATGATGTCAATCTTACTTTTATTTATTGAAGGTTAGTGTAAAAAATTCTTATGATCAACGTTGGTATCTTTATTTCAATCATTTTTTATATTAAGGTTAGTATTAGAAATCCTTACGATTGACACCTAAGGTTGGGCATCTCATCTCAACCATGACCTTATAAAAGTGAGAGTTAAGCTTATCAATAGGAACCAAACACATAGCCATATACACATTCACTCCCTCATACTACGTTGTCTCGTGATGACAACCTTAACTTTAATATAAAAACCTTAGAAGGGATATACCGATTAGATATATATGATAGATATTGTCTCCAACCTTATTTTGATTGTCAAAACATGAAATACAACATTACCTCTAGAAGGTGCACTTGGGGGTGCAGCGCAATTGTTCGAGCTTTGGCTCTTCTTTAGGAGGTTCAAGGTTCAAACCGCGGCATGGGTGAGTGTGTGAGGGATGGGTTCGAGCTTTAGCTCTTCTTTAGGAGGTTCAAGGTTCAAACCACGATGTAGGCGAGTGTGAGGGGTGGGTGAGGGTGCAGTGCAACTGTTCGAGCTTTGGCTCTTCTTTAGGAGGTTCAAGGTTCAAACCGTGGCGTGGGCAAATGTGTGAGGGGTGGGTGTATGGTGGCTTTGTGTTAAATTCTCTATTGAAGTATAGCTCTCAACTTTAGAAGGGGTCATGGTTGGGGGAGACTACTCAGCCCTGTATGTCGATCATAAAAGTAATAACCAAATCACAAAAAAAAAATAGACCAGTTAGATATATATTTATTGTTATGTTCAATATTATTTAAATGCATTGTTTAGAAGTATGATGTACAACCTTACCTCTTAATATTAAAATTTTAGAAGGGGATAAGTCTGTTGGTAGGGGTTGAATGCTTATCAAGGGTTGTGATGGTTCGTTTTTCCGAATGGCTTGGGTCACTTTGACTTTGTCCTTGGCTAACGGACTAGGGTTTATAAAAGTTCCATATGCAACCAAAAAAAAACTTGCATTTCTATAATATAATTAATTAAAAAATAATAAAATTGATTTTTTATTTTTATTTTTATTTTTTATTTGGTTAGTGTGAAAAACCCTATGATCAAAGCACTGGTATGAGTAGGCTCCCCAACCATGATCCCTCATAAAGTCGGGAGCTATGCTTATCAATAGAGAATTTAACACACAACCACCACACTCACTCACGATCCAAATTTTTTTTCCTTAATTGATTTTATGGGATTGAAATAGGCAAAATAGGCTTCACCTATGATATATCATTACCACTTACCACTTAGTAGTATTACAATAGCTTGAATATTATCCATGTATTGCTTGCGACTTGACCGAGCAGGCTCCTCTAATCATGATCCCTCTTAAAGTTGAGAGTTATGCTTATCACACACCCATCCCCTCGCGCACTCGCCCACAATCATGACGCGGTTTTTTTTTTTCTTCAATTGGTTTTATAGGATTGAAATGGGTTTCACCTGTGATATATCATCACCACTTACCACTTAGTAGTATTACAATAGCTTGAATATTATCCATGTATGGCTTGTGACTTGACCTTGTGATCAATTGTTCAAAAAGGAAAGGTGGTTGTCGATTCCTTTATGTATCAAAAATACAAAATAAAAGATATCCATGTAATGCTTGCTAAGATTCGAACCTAAGTCTTCTTGAATGTTAAGAAATCTAATCATTTGAGCTAATGTCATTTGTTTTAAAATTGAAAAATATATCCTTGTTGGAACACCCTAATGGTATGTCATTAGACTAATATTCAGGCTACCCAAGTTCGAATCATGGGAAGGGAGACCCTTTTTGTGCTCTAGGGAGTGTGGCCCTACCCATTGTACTTCACCTTCAACCTTTTTTTTTTAAATATTAAAATGTAAATGTTCTTAATTTTTTAGTATCATAAATTATGGTTTGTAATAGTAATTTTAACATCCATGAGATCATAGATCATATAATAAAACCTTTATAAAGGATATTATTTATCTAATATATTTATCCAACCAAACTCTGATTATTGAAGCATGGTGTACAACTTTACCTTTCATCAGATTAGAATGTTGAACGTCCTATTGGAGTTCCAAGGTCTTATTATTAGAAATAAAAAATAAATAATAGATGTTTAAGGGGCTTGGGAAAAGTGGTAGGAGTAAAGAGTTTTACAATGTAAACCAAGGTTTGGTGTACAACTTTACCTTTCATCAGATTCAAACGTTTTGAACGTCCTATTGGAGTTCCAAGGTCTTATTATTAGAAATAAAAAATAAATAATAGATGTTTAAGAGACCTGGGATAAGTGGTAGGAGTAAAGAGTTTTACAATGTAAACCAAGGTTCCAATCCCAATTTTTTAGATGAATCGAGTTTAGAGAATTGGCCAAGGCAATGAATTTTACACCTTAGACTAAGGTTCAAATCTCATAGATGAATCTTATCATTACAATTTTATCAAACAACATAAGCTAAGCTCAACTTGTTAAATTCTTCAACCTTCAAAGATGACACCTAGGTACCCGGTGTTGTAGGTGAGTTGGAGAGGAGAGGGAAATCCTCCAAGAGAGGTCCCAGATTCAAATCTCCACCCTACCAAAAAAGCTAAATTGGGTATCCAAAATCCAATTGATAATGTTGGTGCGAGCAGGGTCGGGTGCGACTCCCGAGTGACTTTGATGGTGTAGAACCCCTGTTCGTAGTGACTTTGATGGTGTAGAACCCCCTGTTCGTGGTCTCTCAGACCAAGGCGGCCCCGTAAGGGGTTTTTCACTTAGAAAAAAAAAAGATGACACCTAGATTGAAATGTGGCTAGATTGAAATGTGGCTAGCAATACATACATATTTGCTAAAAAGTTACACTACTATGGTAGTACTTTAATTATGTAATATGGATGGGGTCCCTTTTAATCTCAAATAACTATTTATTAAAAAGAATAAACAATAAACAACTTATAATCTCAAATAACTAATTATTAAAATAATAAACAATAAACAACTTTTAATCTCAAATAACTAATTATTAAAAAGAATAAACAATAAACAATATAATTATTGTATGAATGATTTTTATAGTATAATATGTAATAAATTTAAAAATATTGTAAAACTAGTCATAGTTTTTTTAATGAGTTTACACAGGTTTTTATGAGGGGTCCCGATCCCCTCATAATGACTGGGATTTGAACCTTGGGCCTCTCAAAGAGAGGCCACAGTAAGCTTACAACTTTAATTTTTTCATTGAGTTTACATAGGTTTTTATGAGAGGTTTTGGTCCTCTCATACTAAATGGGGTTTGAACCTTGGACCTCTCAAAGAGAGGCCAAAGCCCTTACCATTGCAATAAGCTTATAACTATAAAACTAGTCATAGTTGCAATGATGATGGATTATATGTTATCGGCCATATTTTCTATGTCAAATGTTAATTTCTAAAGTATGATATAAGAGGATCAAACCATTAAAAAATAATAATATGTTATTGCATTGTTAATTTTAAGGTGATTGATTTTAGCATGCATCTATTTTTCCATCAAACTCAAATTACTTGGCTTATGGTTGCCTATGAAAATAACTTCATCCTTAAGATTAATTTGCTTAGTTGCTTGTATCAAAATCTCAAGAAATGATCCTTATAATCAATTGCATAAAATCATACAATAAAACCATTATAAGCATCAACTAAATTGTGGATAAATTTGGTAGAATTGAAACATTAAACAAAGTTAAGTATAATTTTTAAATACAATAAGAAAGGATCGATGTATGTGTGTATTATTAAAATATACTAATAAAACGAATAAGTTCGTATCTCTTGGGTGAACCTTAAAAGAGTTCATTAAGCTAATTTCGAGTAGTTGAGACAAGTCATCTTTCACAAAGAAGGCCTAGGTTCAAGTCTTAACGAGTATAAAGACCTAGTGTATGCGAGTGCTAGATTCTTGACTTCCAAGTGAGTTTTAATAGCCTCATCATAAACTAAAATTTTGGGTAACCTATAATTATAGTAATAAGAATATGAGCAAGGAATGAATGCAGATAGGGAGCACGTCTCACCTTCAAAGTTTTTACTCTAAGATCCTTAGAGAAATTAAAAAATAAAGGTTTATTATGAGAATACAATGAGTAGCAAGAAAGAAATATCATTTAAAGAAGCATTAGTTCAAAGGATGTCCTAATTAGAGGAAGTAATATTTCACCAATTAAGAACAAAAGGAAGAATGATTCTATAGTATTCTCGATCTAGATAACATATGATACATCAAAAGTGATTATCAAGGATGAGATATGTTGGTTCCTAAAAACAAATCGTTAATATACAAGTTCAATGGATACTAATAAGGATTTTCATATATTTAAACGTTGATTAAATGGTAGTTCAATGGATACTATTAACGATTTTTATATATTTAAAAGTTGATTAAATAGTAGTAGGGATTAAGTTCAAATTATTTAACAACTTTCCTTCTAAAAGGATATTTTTCTTATCATCTTCTCTAATCGAGAAACCTAGGATAAAATAATGGGTGGTGGCCTATTATTTAAAGGGAGAGGCAAGTTATATTTAAGACCATGGAGTGAGGATTTTCCTATGGGTACAAAAACTCTAGAAAGGAATAATTATAATAATAAGAATATGAGCAAGGAATTAATGCAATTAGGGAGCGATTCTCACTTTTAAAGTTTTTACTCTAGATGTTTAGAGAAATTATAAAATAATAGTTTATATTAAGAAAACAATGTATAGCAAGAAAGAAATACCATTTAAAGAAGCATTAGTTGAAAGTAAGGATGCCCTAATTAGGGGAAGTAATATTTCACCAATCAATAATAAAAGGAATAATGAATCTATAGTTACCTCAATCTAGACAACAAATGATACATCACAAGTGATTATGAAGGATGAGATATATTATTTCTTAAAAGCAAGCAATTAATATACAAGTTCAATCGATACTAACCAGGAATTTCATGTATTTAAAAGTTGATTAAATGGAAGTAGGGATTAAGTTCAAATTATTCAATAACTATCCTTCTAAAAGGATATTTTTCTTATCATCTTCCCTAATTAAGAAACCTAGGACAAAATAATCAATGGTGGCCTATGATTTAGAGGGAGAGGCGAGTTATATTAAAAACCATGGAGTGAGGATTTTCCTATGGGTACAAAAACTCTAGAAAGATTCTAGAATATGATTCAAATATAAAACTAAATTAAGCATAAATATAATAACATTAAATTTATTTTTGGATTTGGAGGAAAATTGGTAAATGAAAGCTCATTAGAGAAAGAGTTGAAGAGAAAAGGGCCTAAATTTTGGCCTTCCATGCCCCAATTTCTCTTGCCATTGCCAAAAAAAGCACAAACTAGGAGTGTTGTTGCATATCTCAATCATTAGTAGACAAGAGAAGCCATGATAGATTTAGATTGTATGAGTTGTTCATGCTCTCATTTTCCTATAGAGACTTGGTTACTAGTTCATGTACATTGTTGTCTTATTATGTTGCAATAATATAAGTTTTAGCATAAAGTTTCCCCACTTAAGTATTTGTGCTCTTGTATTTCCTAGTGTTTGTTTTCCCTACCAATGGATGTTAACTTTACTATTAGATCCCTATGCAATTTCTAGCTATGTTTACCCTTCTTTTGATGCATTGACTAAAGTTTATTCTATTTTATTTATTTTGAAGGAAGAGATATATGTGTAAGTGATTCAATTGATGGTTAGTACAAATCATATGGTACCAAAGTAGTTGTCCTAAGCTTAGATGTATGTACTTAGCTCAAAATAAAGGAAAAGTGGTTTGTCATCCATAAATCTAGAATTTGAAACCAAATGATGGAAGCCATGATTAAAGACAATGGCAGAAGGTGAAAAATCTTCCTCATTCCTTGGAAACAAGTTGGCTAAAGTTGAAGAAATGATGGAACTCATTATTGTTATGTTAGAGAAGAGAACAACTACTTAAAAAAATAAGAAAAAAAGCATTTATACAAAATCTTCTTATACCCTTTTTTCCCATTAGTGTTTAACATGGATACCATGTTTAAGGTTCATTCTTTTGAGAGGAAGTAAAATACAAATGAATCAGTGCATTGGTTTGAGTAATTGAAGGTGTTCTTTGATGTTACTGGATATAATAATCTATGAATAACTTTATGGAGGAGCTACATTGAATCATTGGCACATGATGGAGATCCATAAAAAAATGGTCATAAATGAAGGAGATCACGAGAGAATAATTTTAACCTCTTGTGCATTCTTAGAAAGAAGAAAAAGTGGCAATTGTTATGTGAAAGGCAAGGACAAAGTATTGAAGAGTATACTACTAAATTTAAAAAACAAACCATGTTTATGAGTCATTGAACAATGAAAATATAGTTATAAAATATATTGGTAGACTTTAGCTTCACATATAGAAGATTTTATCACTCTTTTCCATAAAGACCTTGGAAGAAGCTAACATCAAAACATATGACATTGATGAGAATTAGAAAAAGAGATCTTATCTCACCCCACAAGCCAAGCAAAGACCATGACCAAGAAGTTATACAAAAACAAATGGAAGAAATTCTAGAAAAAGAACACCTACTACCAACACAAAAAAAGAAGAAAAATTGTACTCATTGTGATGTGGATGGCCTTGAAAAGGCTACCTATTGGAAGATGCACCCAAAGATGCATGAATATTTTTTGAAGAAGAAAAAGGAAGAAGATTATGATCACCACCATTACAGTCAAAGAAGTGGAATGTGAGTCTAAATTGGATGAGATGATTGTTTGTGTCATTGCTCTTTCTAAATCAATTATTCCCAAAGAGGAAATCATCAAGAATAAAGAAGAAGATAATTATAGTGAGAAAGATATAGAACACTTATTTCTTTTTAAAGCACATATAAAAAAGGCAAATGTGTATGTGTTGATTGATTTCTATTGACTTTGTTAACAAGGTATTATGTGATGTTGTACCATTAGATTTTTATGAGCTTATGTTAGGTAGCTACTATTTGTGAATGAGAAATATTTTCATGAGAAGAGAGTAGAACTATATTTCGATCAAAGGAGGATAGTAGAGCATGATAAATCCCTATAAATGAAAGCCACCCATCACACTTATTTTAGCCAAACAATCAATTAGATTGGCCAATTCAAATAAAAAGTTTGTGCTTCTTTTCATAAAAGCTAAGAACAAAGGAGAACCTATTAAAGTTGAGAGCTCAAATTTCAATTGTAAAGGGTAGAGGAGGTAAATTAAAGAGTTACTTAAATCATTCAAGTTAGTTTTTAAAGAAACTATAAGACTCCCACCAAAGAGAGAACTTGAATATGTGATTCATTTACAACTAAAAGTCTCTTTATAAAATTTGGTGTTGTATCATAGACCAATTATGTAGAATGAGAAAATCAAGAGGTAAATTTAGTTGTTGTTGAGTTAAGGATTCATTAGACCAAGTCCATCGCCTTCTATCTGACTCATTTTTTTAGTTCCCAAAAACGAATATACATGGTAGATGTGCATAGATTACTAAGCATTGAATAAAACCACCACCAAGAATCACTATTCATTCCCTTAGATTATTGTTTTGACCAATAACAGAAGGTAAACTTATTCATAAGCTAGATATAAAATTTGATTGACGCCAATTTTTTTATAAAGGATGAAGACACTTGGAACACAATATTCTAGATAAATTCAAATCTATATGAATGGTTAGTTTTGCCTTTCAACCTATGTAATACTCCTACTACATTCATGAGGGCCATGAATGATGTTTTGCATTCTTACATAAATTTATTTGTTATTGTGTATTTGGATGATATGATGGAATCTAGTGAGACATGGGATTAGCATATTGACCATTTGAGAAATGTGTTACATTTGTTGAAACAAAATCAACTTAAAGGCAATTTATAAAAGTGTGAGTTTATAAAGCAAATTTTAATGTATATTGGTTTTATTATACGTGGATATGAATTTAAGAATGATCTGACCAAAGTTGAGGTCATTTTTAAATGGGCTACTACCATAAATGTCATTGAAGCTAGGAGTTTTATTGGAGCAATATATTTTCTAAGGAAATCTATTTGTCACTTTGCAACTATTGTTGTCCCTTTGAATACCTTATCTTCCAAGAGCAAAAGTTTTGTTTGGAAAAAATAACATGCTCAAGCATTTAAATAATAATAGCATAAATCTATAAGGAACTTGTATCGATATTTTAATAGCTTCAAACAAATATTTGAGGTGGATACTAATGTATCTAAGTATGTTGACAATGTTATGATTTTATAAAGGTGAAGATTAATTAGCTACTAGTTTGTTTTTTTAACAAATCCATTTAGAATTACTGCACTTATGACAAGAAGTTGTATGCCTTAGTATAAGCCATCAAGAAATAAAAGCATTATTTAATGGGGAATAAAACAATTATTCATATAGTTTATCAAACTTTACAATATCTTCAAACTCAAAAAAACTACAACAAGCTAGACATTTCAAACAGATGGGTTTCTTGCAACAATTTCATCTTGTTATTAAGTTTAAGAAAGGTGCTAATAACAAGATGATTGATTTGTTTTCCAACCTCTAATTAATATAGCTAGTATTGTGATGCAAATTGATCCCTTAACATATGAGGAGTTTTTGGAAGAGTATGCTCAAGATAAGGATTTTGAAGGCCATTAAAATTTATGAGTAAGGAGGCATCTAATTATCAACTTATTTAAGGTCTATTTTATAGATTGTATAAGGTTTGCATGCCAAATAAGAGCTCAAGGATGCATATTATAATATAAGCCCATACTTCTTTTATTGTTGGTCATTTTGTCATGAATAAATCCATTGTTAACTTGTAAAGACATATATTTCACCTAAGAACGGGAATTGATGTCACTAAGTTTATAAAGGATTGTGTTCTATGTAATACTAGAAATAATAGAAATTTAAGGTCTTACACACCATTTCCAATTTCATATAAGCCTTGGAAGAGCATGTGCATGGATTTTCTTAATGGGATGCAAAAAACAAGGCAAAAAAATGATTATTCATTTGTTATAGTTGATGGACTTAGCGAGTTGTGTGCATTGGTTCCCTATAAGAAGATAATTTAAATTCAATAAGTTGTGTACAAGTTCTTTACATAGTTTTGTGTCCAATTTTAATTGCCAAATTCCATTAGTTTAGATTGAGAGAGTAGATTTCTTAGTACCTTTTGGATAAATTTATGGGATTGTATAGACACTACATTGAAGAGGTTTAGATGTTTTCATTCTAAAATATATGGACACATGAAGGTCATAAATAGGACATTGGTTCACCTATTATAAGGCTATAATCAGAGGAATATGAAGACTTGGGATAAGAATTTACCTTATATTCAATATACATATAATAATGTAGTTCATGGTTCCACTAATATGTCACTTTATGAAGCTTTCTTATCAATACCTTCCTGATTCATATTTTAATTTGAAATTTTATATTTTACTAAATGATATAGATAATCGTAAACAAGTAAAAAAGTTAATATAATCTCAAACTAGATAAGGTTGATTCACCAAAGGCTCCAAGATAGTGTAAAGATATCCAAGCCAATTACAAAGGAAGGCATGACAAGCATAGTGTTAACCATACCTTTAAGGTTGGTGACTTGGTATGGTTACACTTGGAAATGGGGTTGACAAGAAGTTAAAATCCTCTTGGTATGGTCCTTTCCACATCCTCAAGAAGTAGGAATCAATGCTTGAGTTGGATCTCCCACCTTTTAAGAATATGTATTTTGTTGTAAATGTGGATAACTACAAGTCATTTGAGCCTTCTATTCTTGATGAAGAGCAAGAAGGTCAAGCTCTACCATCACTTGGAGATTTTGTTCCTATCAAGGATGATCATATAAATGAAGATATCCTCTTATAGAAGCAAACAAGAGTGCTGGAAAATGAGGCTCTATGGATAATTAGTGAGGAAGGAAAATTGGTATACTGGAAATTAGGTAGAAGAATATTTCCTCACTCAGTTCAATCTAAACTATTTTGTAAAACCAAAAGTCTCCCAATGGGGAGGTGTGATCCAGATTAAAATCCAAGTAAAGCATAAAAATAATAACACAAACAATCATTTTTTGGATTTGAAGAGAATTGACAGATTTAAGGTCACTAAAGGAGGAGTTGAAGAGGAAGGGTATGAATTTTGGCCTTCCATGGCCCACTTGTTTTTCCATTGCTAAAAAAGCATAAATAGGGAGTGTTTATACATTTCCTAGCCATTGAAAGGCAAGAGGAAAGAAAGCTCTACTACCTCAATAAAAGCTGAAGGCCATCATGGTCCATTTAGAGAAATCATCTAAAGAAACTAAGGATGCATAGGATGAGAAAATGCAATGTGCTAGTTTAAATTTAGAAGGAATTAAGGTTGTGATAGAAGATAAAAAATATATTTCCAAAGCAGAGAAGGCAGAAGAGGTTAAGTTTGATCAAATAAAACCATCTTCAATCTTCTCAAATAGTAGAAAATTATCTCGATATAATAAAAATAATAGTAGTATAGAGGTTATCCCTTGTACTCTAGGTTTTTTATGAAAGCATAATAGAGAAAAAATTATGAAAAATATTCAATGTTAACATGAAAAGGTTTTATGGAGGTTTTCCATTGCAGTTTAAGGTTTTGTAGACACCTAATTTTGACACACCAACAAAGTAAAAGACACCAAACAAGTCACCAACATCATAAAACATCAATCCAACCCAAACCCATTAATTTGGGCACCTTTTTTAGCCTCTACCAAATTTTCCACCTTGACCAAAAATGCCACTGGCAAATTTGGTAAGCCTCACAAAATCAGATCTTATCAGCCAGATTTGATCTTTGGCCAAAAATGCCAGTTAGAACCAAAATCACCACTGGCGAATTTAGTCATAACTGGTGAATTTGGCTAATGACTAAAATATCTCAGCATGAGCCAGGGGCATACGGGTTCCATCCTTCCACTCCCTACTCTAACCTTGCACACCCCAACAACAAACCAGACACCTGCAAATTTCAAATTAGTCCTAACTAATTTTCCCCCTAATTCTTCCTTCAAAATCTATTTAAACAACCCTTGGGGCAATATAGAGAGGATTATAAGGCTAATTACATTATGTTAATATTCTTCTAGTAGATCTTCTTCTTTAGCATTCTTCATTTTCAAGCAATCTCAAGCATTTTTCTAGCATTTGCAAGCATTTTGGAGGTAAGTCAAGCAAGGCAAAGAGGGCTTGGAGGCAAGGAGATCTTCTTGATACAAGGGAGAGACCATTGATATCACTCCTAGTACCTCTCCCATCTCCATTACTTTGCTGCCTATTTTGCATTTTGTTCTCTTAGCATTAGCCTTGCTAACTTGAATACTCCATTTACTTACAATTTTCTTCCATTTTCATGCTCTTAATGTTGTAAGTGTGAATAGGTCATCACAAAGGAGGCTTAGAAAAATCTAGTTTCTAGCCTCCAGTGTGAAAACTCCCTCACTTTGTCGGCAAATGTTGTCGGCAATTTGTTTCCCTATTCTCCCTAACTCCTACTTCTCCTCCTATATTCCCTCTCCTTTTTCCTCCACGTTTCCTAACTCCCTTATCCCTCCATCTCATCTCCGTCCCCTTATTCCTCCATGTCCAATCTCCCTTATCCCTCCGCCCACACTTCCCTTATCACTCCAACCTTTCCCCATTATTCCCGCCAACTCCCATTTCCTAATAATATATAAACTATGCATAGATTGTAAATTTTTTTTTGTAAGGTTGAAGGTGGCACATATTTGAATAAATATTTTCGTCTGCATCTGCTTAATTGTTTTTATTCTGTGTGTGTTTTGTCTGCATCTGCCCGCTGGTCAATACTTAATACTTATGTGTAGGATCTATCTTTGTTTGTAGGCCTTAAAATATTCATTGCAGGTCTTGGTTGAGCATCTACACCCTCATTTCAAATCATCTAACATTTATTTACAAGCTTAGTGGAGCTATTCTACTTGCTATCTTCATTTTTGTTGATCTCTCTATTTTGTAGGGTCATTTTCATGCATTTCTCTTCATAGCACTTAACTACTTGCTACTCTTTTCATTCACAATATTATTATCATCATTCTAATCCTCTATTTTCATGTCCATGCTCATACATTTTCAATCTATTATCATTTGCAAGCACTTAGCATTGTTATTTCTCTCTTTCAAGCACATTTAACTTGATTTTGGTGAAGTTTCAAGCACATAAGCATTTATTTCATTCCTAGCCTATTATAGTGTTGGATACAAGGTTATTATTACCTTTTTGTCCCACTAACAGTCCCTTTTCAACCATCATTGCATACATTTATCTTTCTTATTGCTATAGATTTCATTAATTTTATAGCAACACTCATTATTCACTACATTTGCATTCATTTCTCATTGCTTTCACAAATATTGCTTAAGTTATCTTGTTATATTCCTAATATTTTCATAACCATTTTCACCCCCTTTGCACTCCCTAAGCTGCTCAAAATAGTCATTGAGAAGTCTCCTCTTGTCTTTTGCACTTGCACTCATTTTGATCACAAATTTGTAAAACATTGTGGTATAACCCATTGAATTCTTGCATCACAATCCTAGAAAACTCTCTTATCATTCCAATACCACCATTGCATCACAAAATTTATCAAAAACCCATCCAAAATCACCCCCATAATTATCTTAGCCTTGTTTCATACCAAAAATGCCAACCACCACAACAACTGACGATTTTGGCTCTTTGGAATCTACAAACCAAAAACACCACTCAAACAAAAAAAACCATTGGTGTTTTTGGTAAGGCAATTGTCATTTTTAGTTCAACCTTATTTTTATCCTAGGAGGTAAGCATACTCAAAATTTTCAAAAACAGGGGGTCTGATTAGCTGCCTAGACAAGAAATTCACCTTCTCTAACTCTCAAAAAGACCCCCCAAAGCAGAAAACCTATTGTTTTTGGCTTCATTTTGCAAATACCAAAATTTCTAGTCAGGACCAAAATAACCAGTGGTATTTTTGGTAGTAGTGGCATTTCTGGTAAGACATCGATAGAGGTAATCTGACCACTTGGCATCATTCTAAACTCTATTTTTCAACATTTTCATGTGTTCTGCTCTCTATATATCACTATTTTGCATCTAAAATCATATTTCAATTTGGAAAGTTAAGGAACCCTAATCTAGTTTTAACTTTCTTTACAAAACACATTTACATCAGGAAAAATCAAGGAATCTTAGGTCAAAATATCAATTTCTCTCTCATTCTTACAAGTATCTAGGCAAGGAATCAAATCACATAGTTGCATTATAGGCTATCTCATATTTTGTATCATCTCTTGTTTGCTTGAAAATAAAATCTCTCCTTAGTTAGCCTATCATAAAAACAAAAAACATATAGGTTAGCTCTTGTTTTATTGCATTTGTGTGATATAAGCTTAGCATGCATTTTAGATGATCTTAGCCTTAAGATTTAAATAACCATTGAAGGCTCAAAACAGAGTCAAGATTTAGTGATCCAAAACTTTAGTTTTTTTTGTTGAATAAACCCATATAACATCGATATACAACCCCATAAGGGGGGCAGAGGTCCAAGGTTCAAATCTCGAGCCTTTTCAGACTGAATGCTTGTCTCTTTCTTGGTGCTTTTAGCGGCGTAAAAGGTTTAAAATGATTTTGGCATGGTGGTTATAGGGGTGGACTGCACGAAGATCTATGTGGTGGCTTCCAAGGTGCACATCACAAAATATTTTGACAACCATTAAAGCTGGATAGCCTACTCGAAATTCGTGGTAGCTACTGATTCCACCGTGTAAATTTAAAAAAAAAACACTAATATACAAAGCATTCACATATACTTTTACACCTTGAAAACTGCATTGAGTAGGGATCTAATCACGTAGAGGATATTCATATCCTCAGGGACTCCTTTGGAAAGAGACCCTCAAGTGGGGAAGCAGGGATTCCAACGAATTCACCCCATGCGTGCTTGACATGGTTAGGGTGAAAATTTCTCGTGCCTGCTTGTAGACACCTAAAACACGTCATGTTTAGGAGACTACTCATATGGGCACCTTTGTAGACCATATGAATGATCTTGGACCATTACAAGAGCTAGTAGGGGTTTTAACCACTCATTTGGGGCAACATTGTCCTATCTAGGCTCAATTATTGATGATTAAAGTGGCTGCCAGTCCAGTCGTTGATGCTCAAGGCGGCTACAAGACTAGTCACTCTTTGTTGACAATGGTTAGCTCTGAAACTGTCTCGACCTCTTAGGCCGAGCCAAAATCAATTGCATGGCCATAACAACTGATCTTGGGTGGTTTTTATCAAAGAAGCTTTTGGATGCTTCCTCCAAACTGCTACAACATCCCAATTCTTGATCTTGACTTCTTAAGGAAGCGAGGATGAGGAGTTGGGAAGGCTATGAGAACCCCCTTCAAATTGGAGAGAGATCTGGATGGGATTCCAAGTTTAATGCAACAAAGCCCTATTGAATTGGAGAGCCAATTGCACCTTGTGAAGAGCAATAAGATGCTACAAAAATCTAATTTGATCATCAACCTTGCAATAATGGAGATTTCAAGAGCTTGAGGAGCAAGCTTGACAATTGACACACTTCCATTGCAAATTTCGATGAATTATATCGCCAATCCATTTTGGAACACTGAGGTGACCCTTGACCATAAATTCAACTGAAGAATTGTGTGTCACAAAATTTGATTCAAGAGGCAAAAGTTCCAGTTTGTGACTGCTATCATTGACAACGGCTCGTAGGCCTCCACCATCGAAGACAGTAGCGGCTAGGGTTTGATGCATGATTTTCTCAATTTTAGCCTTAGATTTATCTTTCTCAGCATACATTTAGGTTAATTAGACATAGATTAATCAGATCTCATGCATTTTTGTGGTTAATTAGCAGATTAATAGGCATCTTTGCTTACATTCATGCATTTCATGCTTTCCTTTACATTGCTTTAAAGGTTAGATTCTTCCATGTTCAATATGCAAGATCTTATGCATTTCTAGCTTCCTTTATATGTATCAATCTATGCTTTATGCTTTATTATCAATATCTTGATCATATTTGTGCATATTTACATATATTCACACTTTATTTACATGTTTACTATGTTTCATACATTCTCTTGGAAATCAACCTCATCATGAGAGGTTTCATGTGCTTCTAAATGTGCTTTGTTGTTTCCTTGTATGTAGATGACAAATATCTCAAAGGCAAAGCACCTTTCAAGACCCTTCCTCTAAGCATTGGAGAAGGAGGTATCTTAGTAAGCCCTCAAGTAAAGTTTGAAGATCTTAAGAGTCTATTGAAGGCATCTACCACACAAGTTGTGGATTGTAATATGTATCACATTGGTCAAATCCCTAAGAGGGATGTTCTTGTAACCTAATTGTAAAGAGATTCACAAATATTAATAAATATGGGCACATTATTTTACTTTCTTTTTTACACATAATTATTTGATTATTTTTTCATTTCGATAGCATATTATCTAGTTGTTAGAATTTTTAAGACTCTCTCCGTGGCGATCACGATGAATACACCCAAATTTTATGCTATTTTGCTGATTTGTTGAGTGTTTTTTAACACAGGTGCAATTGCTCTAATTTATAGTGACTAGTAGAGCTCAGTCACTTTTGAGGATAGTATTCAGAATCAAAGCTACCCTAAGCAATAGTGGATGACAGAAAAACTGCAAATAATAGACAGTTAGGTCATCAACAGACTTGGATTCTAGGTTGGATGGAATTCTCTGTAATTTTGCTTCTCTAACTATTTATTTATTGTCTAAAATACTGCAGATGAAGGTTAATTAGAGAACATAGAGAAATTTTAAAAGTAAAATTTATAATATCTCTTAGGTTTTCTACTAGCCATTGCTAGGAACAACGGTATTTGATTGTAATTCACCCTAGTCTCCAGTGGTCTAGATTGTGTGTTAGGGTTTGCATGCTTGGGGCTTGTCTAAAGGTCAAATTTTCATGTAACTTTACATTGTATTCTTTCAAAATAGCATTTAATTTTGTATCCTTTTTGAAATTAAAATGCCAATTTCCTAGGCATGTAGGAAGAATCATGGGTTCTCTGTGATGCATTTTCGTTTTATGCAAAATTAAAATAAACCTCACACACCACGTCACATTTAAACGTTATTGACTTGGAATTCATACCCAACCACTAATAGAGACCAATGACGGTGAGCGTCATATCCATACATTGGCTCAAATCCTATGAACCTTTTTTTGGCCAATACCGGATCCAAGAACTAATATAGCTTGGATAATTTGCATGTACTTCTCTTCGGAGGGTATAATGCTGATCAAGTGAGACTGGGTGAGGACCGGTAGAACTTGAAATCCTTGACCGAGTATGGACTTCATCTCCATACTTTGGTGGGTTTACGTGATCAGAATTTCATTACCGGTTATCGAGCTACAATCATACAGGTGAAAACCCTTAAACTATACAAGTATATCATCAACAAAATTGTAAACACGATGAGAGATAGTTTATGATTCAACAAACCAAAAGCTCACAAAATAGTTTAGGGCTCACAAATAATATTTAAAAGAGATAAACACCATTGTTTTCTTTGTTTTCCCTAAAATTTACAAAAGAGATAATTCACATTATGGTCAACACATGAAGAGGCCGACCTCGGTGCATAACCAAGGTGGAGGTCGAAGCTCCAAGATAAACACAAGATAACGTGTTGGAACCTCTACCACAAGATCCTCCTGAACGATGTTCGATGAGTATCAAAGGTGATAATCCAATGCATGGGGGTTCTATTCAGAATACCCTAGTCAAAGGATGCAACACACACTCCTTGCGGGATAGAGTTGAGGGTGGCTCAAGACCCCCATCATACCATGGTATACAAAAAGAAAATCTGCCCAATCAGGGATATGAAGAAAGAGTTGCACCAGAGCGTATGCCCCTAAAAACTCCAAATCCTAATGGATCTAGAAGGTTCACTATAGATATTGCCACAATTGGATTTAATGGTACACCACCAAACAAACCATGGAGAACTAGGTAACTTGAGGGACTATAACAAGCCCTAAGAGAACTAGGGTATAAAGCCTCTTCTGCGCATTCTCGCTCTGCGAGTTCACGTAGTGAGAGTACACATAGGTATACCATTGAGCTAGGAGAGTGCTCAAAGAACTCCTATAGCGTGCGTATCCCATCCACACAGGCGAGCATAGAGAATAGAATACAACATAACACGAATGCCATCTACATAGACAAGGGCAAGAGTGTGGTGGATAAGTCTGTTGGAGCTCACACTAATAAAGCCCCTCGAGTAGAGTTGAACAACTAGAGGCCTCACAACACCGATCGTATAGATCGATCTTAGAGGCTGGTCTCAAAGTAGAGGTAACGTATCTTCCAAGACCAATTGTAAGATGTGCGGGTAGAGTGTGAGCGCCTCGAGAACAAGGATACTCAACGTTAAAGGTTGCTTAGGCAAAATTTGTATGAACAACACATGTGAGAGCAACACATCCTTGATCAAAAGGAGCATGGAAAGAGAGAGGATAGACTAGCTCGAGCTAATATTCCCCCTCAAAGTGAATATAGAGAGCATGACCAAAGATGTGTTGTGTTGGAGTCAAAAATGTACCCTAACCAAGTAGAAAATTGTACTCATCGTATGACCTAGAACACACAACAACGTCAAGTGCTAAAAGAACCTGGACGTACCCAGTACGTAGAGTCAGAAGGAGATGAGCAAGAGTAGTAATGTTCTGAGATCTTCTTAGTAGATATGGAGGATGAACCCAATCCTCCACCTCGGTCCAAAAAGAATTTACCTCCAATAGATTCGTAGAGACCTCTTAGGGAAGAGGAGATTCTATCCTTGCAAGCAGACAAAGCCTTAGCAAAAAAGGTGAGAGCTATTGAGAAACAAGATATAGTTTATCAAAATCCTACCTTGAATAAAATTCATAATACACCTCTCTGCTCTTCAGTTCCTAGTCTAGCGTATCCTAATCATTTTGAGATGCCCAAGCTGGACAAATTCCAAGGCGATTAAGATGCGTAGGAGCACGTCACAAAATTTATGAACATGTGCTTCCAAATACAGAGTAACGATGCCTTACTACTTAGAACTTTCATAATGACCCTTTCAAGCCCCACCTTGGAATGGTTCAACCAATTGAAGAGGCACAACATTACCAACTTTGAACAACTAGAAAATGCCTTTCTTGAATGCTTTTCCTTTAGCATTAAGAAAAAGATTAATCTGACTGACTTGGTAGCTCTAAAGCAGTACGGCGACAAGCCAGTCATGGATTTAGGAAATAGATAGAGAAAGCTAATGGCTAAGCTCCCATTTTCCATTCCTACTATTGAACTGACCTAAATTTTCACTAAGAGTTGTGCAAAACACATCTCGTTGTTATTGCAATTGCAGAAATATCAGACATTTGAGGAGGCCTTGGCTCAAGCCAAGGTTATAGAGGACATCAAGTTACAAGAAGGTGACTTGAAACTCTAAACTAAAAAGGAGTGGAATAATAAGAATACAAATAACCAACACCAGTAGGCCAAGCCTGCACACGTAAATCAGGTGGTGTTGAATCAACAAAAGGGGAATCAGGGCCAACAACCTCAAAATTATTAGGCTCAACCTCCCCCTGCGTAGTACAATTAGTGCAATAATAAGAAGCAGGGTAAGAACAAATATCAATGCCCTTATTTCCAGTTTACACCACTGTCTAAGACTATGGCATCAATATTCAATCAGTTGTGCAAGTCTAAGGCCATAAATTTACCCAAAGTCAAATTACTTGACCCTAATAAACCTAGATCGAAAGGATTTAGGGAAGATCAATATTGTTCATACTATAGAAAAAAAGGTCATGACATCGAAGGGTGTCATAGTTTCAAACATTTGGTACAAAATATGATTGAAAAGAATGATATAATCGTTGATAATCCTCAGGATCCAAACAATTAGAACATGGGGATATTCAAAAATCCCCTACCAAACCATGAGACCCCAAGGAATAATGCTGGGCAAGTAAATTAGGTGCAGATCGAACCGCCCATACAAGGCTTTATCGACATAGTGAATGTTGTCACCAGGAGCAGAAGATATAATCAGCTAGATCCTCCTATTCTAGTCAAAGTTCAAGCTACACTCCCTCAAAGGCCAGCACAAAATAACTTGCCAAGCCCACCAACTAGACCGGTGGTGACCATAAGAAATAGGCTTATTCAAAGCCTACAAACGACCTTAGAAAAGCTATCAATTTATGAGATAATAAAGTAGTATCCTAGGCACAGGGAGATGCTAATGGACATTCTAAGGTCCATAGAAGTACAATCTCAAGATCTAGAAGCATTCACCAATTTTATAGGACATATGAAGCAGTGTCAAGAGCTTGTCATACAATTCTATCATCACAAAATTAAAATAGTCTCGACTGCTATAGCAGACCCGTCGCTTCACATAATTATGTGTATAAATCACACACCCTTCAAGCGAGTGTTGATCAACATAGGATCTTCGATCAACATTATCACCACAAAGACCTTGGCACATTTGAAATTGCCTAAATCACATATTATGCCTTCGACTTTCACACTGCGTGCATTCAATGATGCATTATGTTCGATAGTGGGTACTATAATTCTGCCTATCCAGGTAGGATTGAAGACCATCCTGGTGATGTGTCATGTACTTGAAGGTGTGATGCAATACACCATTATCTTAGGCAGGCCATGGATAAGAGAGATGCAATGTGTACCCTTGATATTACATCAATGTATCAAATATGTACACGAGGGGCAAGTGCATGTGGTTCCTTTCGATGAGGAGCCATTCAAGTATGTTAATCAAGTAGATTTGTTAGGAGATTTTATACTTCCATTGACACATCTGGATGTAAGACCTAAATTTCCTATACGACATCCAATAGGTAAATCAAAGGAAGTGTGTGCTAGTCCTTCAACATCGACCCCATGACCATTTATACATACAACAACTGCTTCTGCAAAGTCTACAACATCAAAAATGCTTAGGAATGATCAGAAGCTAAAGGTAATCATGGGTGAAAAAGAGACTAAATAAATGCCCAATGTAGCAACTTTCGAGGTCCCAAATCCCATGGAGGAGGGACAGTCATAGAAAGAAGTTGAGGAGGTACCTCAACCTACCTCGTTTGCGTCTTCAGCGGGGTCATCTGCACCACAGGTGACTATTCACTTAGCCAACACAAGACTAGGTGAGTATCTTGTGCAAAATATCACTTTCACTCTAATCATTGAGTCTGCACAAGACATGGGATGACCAAGAGTCCCAAATTTACCAATAGGAACAGTGGTACCATTAGGGATGCCACCCAACCAAACTAATTTCATTTATGCTGGTTTGGATCAAGCCCACGATGCCTTAGATATTGAAGAGGATGATGATGAGCCATTCACAATGAACGTTCATTATCTGTCCAACCCTGAGTTTTCTCTTAGATACTTCGAACGCAACCATTGACATGGCTATGGTTTAGGTCTATATGAGCAAGGGCGATGAAACCTTGTTGAACCACAATATCAGTTACCTAGTGATAGGTCTAGCATCGAATATCATATCCGAAGATATGATGATTTATTAGCAACATCTCTAGATAGGCTAAGCTTAGCATTCAGGGAAGACATAGGATGGAATCATTATCGCTCGAACATAAGCTACATGAGTGACAAGTTGGTGACCATGGTTACTATAGAACCAACTGCTGTGTATCATCCAAATTTCTCTCTTGAGGCAAACCCATAAGAAATTATTCTATGGGAGATGAACCAAGCTATGGTTATGAATGAGAAGAGAATGAGTACATCGCAGACCATATTGAGTTCAAGGATGAGACTGAATTGGCCTACCTTGGACCTCGACATTCATGTCAATTCACATAGCCAGTGGATATAGATAATAGATACTTCATAGATGATAGTGATTATAAGGATGAGATCAAAATGGCCTACCTTGGGCCTTGATATTTACATCATCATAATGAACCATTTGACATGGATGAGATGTATCATAGATTATATCCTGGCCCTTGCCTCAAGGAGAGACTGACTAATTTAGATGAAATCTATCATATAGTTTTCCTTGATCCTCCTACATTTAGATAGCTCCTATAGCCAAATGATCCCATCTTCCTATCTATTTAGAGACCGGATCCTAAGATCCCCATACCCTCAGAGCCACATCTTGGGTATGGAATTCACATCAACAATGTAGAGTTGCAATCGCATGGTCCTAGAGACTTCATCAATTCCATCAACATGGTCTCCATTGATTTGACCACTCCACCCCACAACCCAATCAATTCTTCTAAACCATTGTGTCTTAATCTAGATGCTATTGATTGGTATCACGCTAATTCACCTTTAGAGCCTAGAGATTTCTTCCCTAACGAAGAAATATTACAATGATTTCATTTTGTGCCAGGTTGTGCATATGATGTTTATCATGCTGAGGGTAATTCTGATTCAGTGAAACCTTAAAACCCAATAGATGACATCCACTTTATCCCTATGCCTCACCATCTTGAGGACGGGTCACACATGTTAATAGAGGAAACCTTCAAAGTGGATATCAGTAATGATACCACCAATCCAAGGAAGGTTAAATTTAGAGAGAGCTTATCTCCTGAGGAGTGTGCCACCCTAATTCCTCTATTGAAATAGAGACCTGATCTCTTTGCTTGGAATTACAAAGATATGCCGGGTCTAGATCCAAAATTGGTTACTCATAACCTTTCGCTAGATCCTGCCAAGAAGCTAGTAAAGCAAAAACTTAGGAAAATGCATCCAACCGTCGCTTTGATGGTTAAAGATGAATTGTAAAAAATGTTGGCTTTAGAGCTCATCATTTCCATCGACTATTTGGAATGGGTATCAAACATGGTACCTGTAGAAAAACCTGATGGAAGGATCCATATCTGTATGGATTTTAGAGATATTAATAAGGCAACACCAAAGGATTCATTTTCGTTGCCTAACATCCATGCTCTGGTAGACGCGACTGTGGGTTATGAGATGCTCTCCTTAATGTATGGTTTTTTTGGTTACAATTAAATTTGGATTAAACCCGAAGACCAACATAAAAGTGCATTCACAATGCCATGGGGGACATTTTGCTACAAAGTTATGCCATTCGGTATTAAAAATGCTGGTGCTACATACCAGTGAGCCATGACATATATCTTTCATAACTACATGCACAAGATCCTAGAGGATTATATCGATGACTTATTGGCAGTCATTGTTGCATTTAGAGCATGCCGAGGTTCTCAAAAAATTCTTTGATCACTTGATAGAGCACAATATCAGGTTGAATCCCAAGAAATGCGTCTTTGGCGTAACATCAGGAAAACTATTGGGATTCATTATTTCTAAATGAGGGATCGAAGTTGATTCAGCAAAGGTCAAGGCCATTTTAGAAATAGGTCCTCCCACTAATATCAAGGAATTAAGAAGCCTAAAAGGCAAAGTAGCATCCATAAAGTGATTCATTGCACAATTATCAAATAAATGTTGATCCATGAATCAATTGCTACACAAGAGGGTCCCATTTAATTGGGATAAGGATTGTCAAGAGGCCTTTGCTGAAATCAAGAAATACCTAGCAACGCCGCCAATTTTAGCTCCACCTCAACTAGAGGTGCCATTCCTGTTATATATATCTACCACATACTTTGCATTGGAAACCATGTTAGCCCAAAAGAGCTTGTAAGGCAAAGAACAATCAATATATTGCATTAGCCAAACTCTGGTCAGCTATGAGATGCGATACACATATGTGGAAAAATTATGCTTAGCAGTAGCATTTGCAACGAAGAAGTTGTGCCACTACATGTTGAGTCATACGACATGTTGTGGCTGCTCCACAACTCGCCCCAAAATTGGGTACCCACCTTTTGTTTTGTTATTTGGATGTTTGCATTTTTTTTAAGTGTATAATGCTTTGCTTTGTTGTGTGTTTGTAGTTATCATCATTTTCTTGTCGATAATATTTTCTTGTCGAAGATAGTTTCTTGTCGATGATTTTTATTGTCAGTTTGTGGTCGATGATTTTTATCGTCCATTTCTTGTTGATGATATTTTCTTGTCAACGATATTTTCTTGTTGATGATATTTTCTTGTCAATGTTTTTTGTTGTTGACAATTTTTATTGTCATTTTGTTGTCGATGATTTTTTACTATCAGTTTGTTGTCGACAATTTTTATCGTCCATTTCTTGTCGGTGATTTTTTATCGTCAAAGTTTTGTTGTTGACGATATTTATCGTCAATTTTGTTGTTAGTTAGTTTATGGTTAGTTTTTGGGTTTTCTCTCATATATGTTAAAAAATAAAAATAAAATAAAATAAAAAATATATTATTATTATTATATTTCATATATAATAATAATAATAATATATTAAAAATAAAAGTCAAAATAAAAAAATTAATAAATAGTTATATATGTATATTGCATTATATATGATTAAATAAAATAAACACATTAAAAATAAAAATGATAAAATAATTATATATATATATATATATATATATATATGAATGAATGAAAGATTTTAATTACGTCCATGAGACCCAAATATGGTCTATGGGACCTCAAATATGGAAGTACAATTACTCAAATCATATCATATGATCTTTAATATGTTTGTGAAGGTTGTTCCTTCTCCTGTTGATTTGTGTTAGCAATTCTCCAACTTTTTTTATTTTCATGTCTTCAAATAAATCTATAATAAACTCGTTCCCAAGTGTTTCTTTGTATTTGTCACGGATATCTGAAAAACTCGGGCATTTATAGATGAAGTGTTCCTCTGTCTCTACCGCCTGAGTACACATCCTTTCTTCCCATTGTTCTTTGGGCGTTGTCCATCTCCCCGTTTCACATCTAAGCCTATGAGAGCTAGTCCTTATCCGAGCAATGAGTATTTTTTCCTTCCACTTGATTTCAACGCTTTGTATACGCTTTTTCCTTGTGGTCATACGTTGGGTTAAAATTTACAATATAATACTGTCTTTTCTTGCATTTTTCCACATTCCACTTCTGAACTTTTCATTCACATAATTTTTAATGTCTTTGTTGACATTTGGGCATTCATTTATGTTGATTTCCCAACGTTTCATCCATTTCTGATTTTGTTTCATCCACGTATTCTTTCGCCTATGCAACTCTTCGTCCCTAACTGCTCTAGGCCATCTATCATTTGTCATGTTTTCTATTTTTTCAAGTAACATAACAGCTTGGTCATAGCAATTACTTCTAAAGGGAACATTCCAGTTTCAGCTAGAATAATTTCATAAGGGGTTGTGGCCTTAATTTTGAGAAAGTTTGTGATTAGATATTTTTAAATCCTTTCTATTTGCCTCCATTTTGCATTTGTTGTGCCACTAGCCCACACCTCGCAACCATACAACAGAACCGGTGTAACAAGTAGGCCAAATAAGACCTTGGTGGTCTTCCAGTCCCACAACTCGGCATTCCTACACCTGTTTTGAAGTGCATATAGTGCTTTCCAGCCACTTTGAGTTCTTTTCATCCTACATGTATTCCAATTAAGTTTGTCATGAAAGTCTATGCCTAGGTATTTGTATTCTACTACTACATCAAGCGGTTCTCCTGCAAACTGAAATTTGAGTTGTTGCTTCTTCTTTTTTTTTGAAAAAATCATAATTTTTGTTTTGCTCGTGTTCACCTGCATCACAACTTCTTTACAAAAGAGTTCTAGATCTTGAAGGTTATCTTCTAGATCTTTGGATGTTTTGGCCACAAGAATTACATCATCTGCATACATGAGGAGTTTTACCACATATTTGGCTAAATGCACACCCTCTCCCCCAAATTTGTTTATCCATTCTTCTAACTTGTCAATGTACAACCCAAATAAGGTCAGAGATAAAGGGCAACCTTGTTTGACACCTATGTCACTACCAAAATATTCAGATAACCCTTCCTGTGTTCTGATTCTAGGTTTTACATGCTCATATAGTCCGTGAACTCGCTGCCTCGTAGTGAATTGGAACCTCTAGCTCTTCCATTCTGCTCCATAATTTTTTCCTAGGCATTGTGTCAAATGCCTTTTTGAAGTCTACAAAACGACAAAAAGCCTCCTCTTTTTTGTCCCATATTTTTTCCACTATGTGTCCGAGCGTGATACGGTGATCAATAGTTGAGTGCTTGGACCTAAAACCCGCTTGCCCCTTTGCTCTCTTTCCCTTTTCTTCCGCCCATATGCTGATCCTACGCTCTATCATATTCCCAAACAACTTTGCAAAGAGAGGGTTGATCATGATAGTTCGATAGTTTGAGGGTTTATTTACATCTCCACTTTTAAACAAAGGAATGGTCAAGCTAGTTGTCCACTCGGTAGGGAAGCCATTTTGTATGACCTCATTGAAAATTTCTTTGATTTGCGGTGCCAAGATATCTACCCCCATTTTATATGCTCTGCTTAAAGATTGTCTATGTCACGGGCTTTTCCAGTTGCTAACTTTTTTATCCCTTGAATAATGTCTTCAATTGTGAAAAGTTCTTTCTTGACAATGATAGTAGGTGTTTCCTGCTGGTTATATATTTATATTTAGTAAAGCTTTTAAGTGTATAAAAAAATACATAGGATAATAAAGTCTTTTATTTCGATTTGATTATCATTATTGGTTTAGGGTTTAACGTAGGTAGTCACTCCGACGAACTCGACAACGGCGGATCTGAGTGGCCAGCTACATCGAAAGCTGAGTCGACTTGGTATATGGAATGAACACTTGGATGTAGATGAGGTGTTGATGTCAAGCTTTGATGACGTGGCTTATGATAGGGCATCTATTCGACTTGATGATGTTTACAAAAAGGAAAGTCGACGTGGCAGTTTTCTCAGCCCCTTCCACCGTTGGGTAGTTGATGGTGAATGCACCTCCATACGCGCGAAGCCAAAATCTCATTTCCACACGCCAACATGGTGACATTAGCAGAAACAGACTATCTAGTGTATGAGCATCCGACGATGCAATGGTAAGCATGAGTGAAGACCCACGATGGCAGGAATAGTAGAGAACTTCGTGTTCTATCTGCATCTTACGACTTTGGTACTTTCGGATAATAATAAGGTTAATTTTATAAGGTTATAAGATATTATGAAGATGGTATATGTGGTTCGAATGCATGGGTGTTAATCGCATGCTGGATGACGATGAAAATTGAGCAAAATCGAAATGCAAGATTATGGTGATCAGTGCGAGGAACCACTCGTTGAAACCTGCACGTATTGATACATGGAACCATTGGGCAGATGTAATATTTTATCAACGATACCGAAGAGGAATGAACGATGGCTTCTGCATGATTTACACACACGACGTTGATTTTGAAGTTCGAATTAATAGAAAGTGAAGTAGGCTGGCAATAAAAACATGTTTTGGGTTGGAAAAGTTGGCAGAGAGATCACGATTTGTCGGGATACACGATGGATGAAGGCCTGATGATAGCAAAGGCTTGGGTTTTAGATGGTCAGCACAACGAATAAGCTAACAAGACATGTGGGCAGACCATGTAATGGTGGAGTGTTTGACAGCACTGTCATAGGGTATATGTCACACGTTTTAATAGTGACAGCCCATGTTTGAATGCAGAGAGAATTTCATGGCACGATGGATAGCACGAAGACGTCCATGGTGTTGGATGTTAGGGGTTGTTCGTCGAAGAAGGTGAAGGTTGATTAACAATGATCATGGATCGGGTCCACAGGGCAGATAATATGACCAGCAATGTATCAAGAACATACATTAAAGGAAACAACGTACGTAATAGTCTTGGGCGAAGTCATAAAAATTGATGATGTGGGAATCATCATCGACTCATTTCGGTGTGAAGTGTAGGGATTGTTTGGTAGAATGAGACCAATGATGGATGGACGCGAAAAATTCTAGATTTCACGGCACACACAAAAGAAGAAGAGCCAACGGGGTAGAATACAACGTATGGTAGGATGGCACTACATATCGATGGATATGTCGTCTGTGAACCCGATAGTGGGATATTTGATAGGAGTAGTATACCAGCAGGAATTAAATTTGGCAAATCACCAAGCTGGCGATATGTCGTATATGGCAGAGGATAAGTGGTTTCAATGGGAGACCAACGCATAAAGACCGCTTCACCGTGACAACGATGAACCCCACACAGAGAAAGAATATTGGTAGAGTTTCACATAATGTGGGATCGCGACAACAATGCACAAACGAGACACTGTGCATAGACTCACCAGCAAGCTCATAGTTGACAACGATACCCGATCGATATTTGAATAGATACAAGAAACCAAAAAAAATATTAATGGGACAATACATATTTAGAGGGTGATCATTAAAGAATGTCAACAGAAATAATAAAATCGTCCACCTATGATATAATGAAGATGAAGGTCCACGTGAAGATTATCAAACCAATGGGGGTTATAAGGAGTAGAAAACATTATACCCGACGATTACTAATGAAAGAAGAAAATAAGGTCCAAATTCGAAGCAAGGATGTGAAAGGAGCGGTTACGAAACAAAAGCCAAACAAAAGAAAAAGAAAACGTTCGGGAAATGAAATAAAAAAAATGGCAATGGAAAGTGAAACAAGGGGGTACTCATCAAAATTAGGAACAGAGAAATGAAAATATGGAGGAGAAATTTAAAATATCTCATCAAATAGAGAAACTGGGGCTGGTTCTTCTTTGGAAGACCAATGCTGTTGGAATTTCAATGTAAAATTAGAAATATTATTTCAATGCAAGGATTGTTTCAGAAATTTGGATCTTGTTTGTAAAAAAGGAGGAGAAAATTTCTGCATGCATGGATTTCATGTTTTATTTTTCCTGTTTTTAGATTTTGGATTTATAAATGATGTTTAATGCATTTTTACAGTTACATAATTGAATATTTAAAGTCTGAAATTTATTTTTGTGACCTTTGGAGCTAGCACCTCATTTATTTGGATTGTGCCAATGTAGGTTGAAATAGGCTAGGTTGAATGCAAGTGTTTCTCGTATCTTCGGTTTTGTAGGACAGGGTGCCATCAAACTGAAAAGGCTTTACACATTTTTGTTTTCAGCATTCAAGTTTATTTTCAGATTTTATTTTATGTTTTCTAACCCTTCATTTTGCATTTTTTTAATTTTTAAGCATTAAAATAAAAATCGAAAATATAAAATGATAAAAATAATTATATGGGTGTGAAGAATGATACACAATCTATCATACGAAACAAATTCAAGCTCATTCCGAAGTCATGCTGATTTTATAAAAATTGTTGAAAATGATTGTTTTATGCAGATTTTTATAATTTTGGAATTTTGCTTTTTCACATTTTGGAGGTAAATTAGATTTTTTCTGCTTTATGTTTTTATTTGCAAGCATAAATGAGCTTTCCTTCATGAAAATTTCAATTTCATTGAAGGGGGTTAATTTTATGGCATTTCATAAGTTATCATTTTCGGAGCAATAAATGCACATTTCTTCATGAAAATTCTGATTTCATTGAAGAGAGGTAATTTATACATTACATCAAAGGTTGTTGTTTTAAAGCATTAAATTATGTCTCTTTATGAAAATTCTGATTTCATAAAAGAGGGATAATTTATGATGACATTTTAAGGTCATGATTTCAAAGCAATAAATTGTTCTTTTTATGAAAATTAATTTCATCAAAGAGGGATAATTTATTAGTTATATCGAAGGCTTTCTTTATCTTCATGATAGAAGCTACATTTAATGGATATTTTCATCATTTTAAATTCACATTTATAGATAGATTTAGTCTCCTATTTCATGCTTGAAGTAGGATTTAATGCAAGATAAAACTTGTTTAAAATCTACTTAATAAAGGAAGATAAAATCTACGTAAAATATCCAAGATAAAATGAATTAAGGCTTACATCGTGGTCATATGAGGGCCAATTCACATTTGTTTAGTTTTAAGTTTTATGAACAATCATTAATATAGTATGGTAAAATAAACCAACACATGCCCCTTTTTAACAATTACTTGCAATCACTAAGGTGTTCCTAGCATTGAATTGATTATCTTCAATGAGTTTACTAATACACATGTGTAAATGCTAATATAGTGGAGACATTGGAGAAGTTGTTTTCATTTAAATTATTTGCAAGAGAGGGTTTTGGAATAAAAATCCTAAGGGAGAGTGTGATTTTGCAATTGGGCAAAATTACCACTCAACATTTGGTGCTAGAAGGAGGGCATGGATTAGTATTCATTAATCTAACACTTTTGGATTGTTCATACATTAAATAATGTGAATTGGTATAATCATAAGGTTGTGAATGGTTAATTGTTTCATGTCTTATGAATTGTTATCTTTAGGTATCTTTGAGCACTCAACATTTTGAGATCTAGGAGGGCTTGAATTGGTTTATTTTATTTCTATTTAGATGCTAGCTTATTCATATTACTTGAAATATTTATTCAAAGACATTGGTCTTGAATAATGATATTTTGTTGATTACTTTCATTGATTCTAACATTCTCTATTTTGATGATGCATTAATGCTAACATGTTGTAAATTTGAGAATGTTCTTCAATTTCATGGTTTAATTGATACATATATTTTGGTTGATGCTAACATGATGATCTTTATGTTTTACTCATTTGAAAATTGTTAGTCATTTTATGCGTCTTTGCAAAGATATTTTTATTTGACTAACAAATTTGGTTTTGAAGTTATTCTTTGAGTTTCACTAATGGCAAAATTTGAGGAGCAAGTGGTATCTTTAAGAGAAGGAATGGTATCTATGTTAGGGGATTATTATAAGTGTTTTCCTATGTTTCGAACACCCCATAAAATTCCTGAAATGTTATTGGAGTTTCTATGATAGTTTAATCAAGATGAGACTTTAGTATACCTACATAAATTGTATGTCTACAAGAGCATGCTATTTCAATGCCAAATTTACCGTGAGGATTTTACTTGTAGGTTATTCTCATACATTTTAGATGACTGATCATTCTTTTGGTATCGCATATTACCCATAGAGGTTAAGACTTCTTGGGTCTAACTAGAAGCAACATATCTTTATCATTTTGGTAATTAGGTGGACTTAGATATGTTACGAAATCAATTTACCTCTATTTGTAAAGAGCCTAATGAGTCCATGATCAATTCAATGAGAGGTTTCAAGAGTTACACTCTCAAATGTGGGAAAGTTTTGACATACCAGAAGAGGAAGCTATTAAAGTATACATGGGAGCCATACCCCCCGTACTTGCTACACTTATTGAGGAAAATATTGATGACCCATCTTTGCATAGAATCTATGAGGTCACAATAATGGTAGAACAAGGGAAAGTGGAGGCACAACATGTTCCCATGAGAAATTGTTCTTCTAGAGTTATTGATGCCAACCTACACCAACCATCTAATATAGCACCCTCTACTCCAATGATGCCTAAGGTGAATGATCAAGGGGATGAATTTGAATGTTCAAATGTTATAACCACCTTAGATATCGTCCAAGTAGAGGTGCAAGTTGCCAAGCCAACATACACCAATGAGGATTGTGTAGAGATGGGTTCATTTCTAGAAGTGCATGAGTATTCAGATAACGGAGGTGTCCTAAATATAATTAGTTTTGAGATATGTGATAGGACAAAACCTTCTATGGAATCGAAGAAAGTGGTTGAAAGTGAAATTGAAAGAGAATCAATAAATGAATTTGAAGACATAATAGAATTTCACCACTTGTTCTTGGAAGATACTTTGGATGAGATGCTTGAAACTGATGGTCAAGAAAACCTACACCTTCTAAATTATGATGAAATTGAATCATGGGTTACAAATTTGGATGGTGATAGCCTTACAAACTTGAATACAAAGAGTAGCCCACTTTTGAAAATCATTGAACCATCTAAGGAAGGTGAAGGCGAATTTGATGAGAAACACCTTGGTGAATTGGAAGATGTTGAAGAAATGGTTGAGCATCGCAACTCAATTTTGGAATATGATTACTATAATTCTTGGAAGAAATTGGATGAATATGCTCACTCTAAACCTTCTAATGAACCCTTTGTGTCAATTGATATGCAGGATAACACAATTGCTTTCTCGTAGGAAGATATTACAAGTCCTGTACAATCTGAGGATGTTTTGGAAAAAGGGTTGGAATCTCATAAAGTGTTGGAAGATGATGATGATCATACTACCATGCATAAAGAAGAAAAATAATTGATAGATGAATCAAAAGATCATTTTAATAATGCAACAGAGTTTTGTCCCACAAATTTGGATGATAATTTTACAATGGTTGGGGAAGATATGAAGAGGTTATTTTCTCACACTCCTATTTATGAAACATCTATTCCTCTTGATATGCAGGATGTTGAAACTTCCACTTCACATGAAGATATTACATTTGCAAGAGTAGAGAAAGTTCCTAAATTAGACCATGTTGAAGGTGAATTTATATAAGATCTTGTTGAAAGAGAAAGGGAAGAAATGGTAAATGTTTCTTATGACTCATATGTTTTGGATGAGGAAGAGGTGAAACCTTCTCCTTCATTTTAGGAGACTAAAATTTTGGATACAGATTCACATGATTGTTTTGAAGATTCAAATGAAGAAGCACCATGGATAATTAACAAGGAATTGGAACCAAAGGAAAAAGACGTTGATCTATTTGAAGCAACTCAAGGGATTGATCATGAAGATGGGTTACTTGTCACACACTTTTATCAACAAGATTTAAGGGTTGAAAAGGATGTATGTGTTTTTTATTGGGTGCCTAACTTTGATATTTTTGAATAGGTGCTCGATGATGAAGATAGATATCATGAGGTAAAAGAAGAAATCACAATGACTCACCAAGCTTCGGTAAATGAAAATATGCAAGAGGTAGAATCTAACCTTTTGTGTCCAAGCATCCAAGCTTCAGGTGAAGAGTTGTATAATCACTCATTGGATTCAAATGTTATTTATGATGAAATGCCATTGAAGGTGAATGAAGAACAAGGATTGATTTCTACTCACACCTTTAATAATATGGCTTTGGTGAATGACATAGAAGTTGATGTGTTTCAATTGCTAAATCAAATTCATCAACAATTAATAATGGAATGTAGGATAAAACTCATAATGATTCTCATTTAGTAGATATCCCAGATGCTTGCAAATTTTTGCATAAATTTGATTGGCCTACAAACATGAATAATGAAGTGACTTTGAAATTTGTAGAAATAGGGTCTTGTTTGCGAGACGTCATATTTAAAAAGGAAAGCTTATTTCTGCATCATGATTCGAAATGTGAAATTTACATTGCAAGGAATAGATAAAATAAAGTTGAAAATCAAATATTGTCTAATCAATTTAACGATTTGAAGCTCACCTATGGGAACATTGATAGAACTAAGTCAAATTGATGGGGTGAGAAAGGCAAGTTGAAGATTGTTGTATTGTTTGGTCTAATCTTGTTTTCGTTGGATTCCTGCAAAGTTTGGCATGCGTGTCATGTTATATGCCTTTTAAAATGTGCTAGTCATGTTTGGGATCCAGGGAAGTGATAGTTCAAGCTTTGCACCATCTTGTACTATATTGTACATTTGTATATAGTTTTGGTTTTTGTGCTTTTTGGTTTGGCAAGTTGTGTGTTGCTTTCTTGATAAGTTTATTTTGAGTTAATTATTAGTTTGTGTTTCTAATTTTACATTTTGGGTTGTTCCCTTGTTTTGAGGTGATGATTCGTGGTCATTAACTGATGGTCTCTAGCCCATTTTGTGTTCCTTTGTTTAGTAGGTTGGAGTATCTAATCTGAAAATAGTTAAACTCGAGAAAAGGGGGATGAGTTATTTGGTGATCATGCTTAGATTTTGGGACTAAGATGGTGGAGAGTGGAACAATGAAATATTTCGCTAGAGCTCCACATGTAACTCACATATATTAAGTGGTACTTTTGGAATTCTGAAGGATGAAGTTATATTTATTTGCAACCTTAGGCGAAAATCCAACATGCTCCACTTGTAGGCTGCCTGACCCAGTGATGCTTGAAGCTTTACTAGGTTTTTCCTTTGAAAAAAAGAGAGAGGTATATTGGTATAAAAAAAAATGAGAAAAAAAATGAGCATTGGAAAGTTTGATCAAATCAGTCACAAGATCTAGATAAACTCTACCAGGACTATGGATGTCTGACCGACAATAGGGCTCTGTCTAGACATAACTCGGGTAAAAGGAAAGGCTTTGCAAAGCGTTGAGTAAACACAAGGGCGAGTCAGATAAACCCCACCGAGGCTATAAACGCTTGTCTAACAGTGCGGCTTTGTCTATAGCCGTTTTGTTATGAGTGATACTTCATAGCCTAATGCAGAAAGGGATGATGGAATCTGGATTATTTTTAGAAATGCAGGAATGAATCACTTTTGCACACACTAAGCAAAGGCAGATGGATTAGTTATTTCTGTTAAAATTTGTTTACCCCCATATTCTCGGGACATTGCTAAATAATCTGTGTTTCGCTGATCTTGTGTATTTTTATTTCAGATTGGGTTCTTCACGTGAAATACTCAGGAGCATTTTCCCAGCAGAGTAGCCATTTGTTGTGGCTGCTCCAAAACTCACCCCAAAATTGGGGATCCACCTTTTGTTTTGATATTTGGATGTTTACATTTTGTTTTAAGTGTATAATGCTTTGCTTTGTTGTGTGTTTGTAGTTATCGTCAATTTCTTGTCGACGATATTTTCTTGTTGATGATTTTTATCATCAATTTGTGGTCGACGATTTTTATCATCCATTTCTTGTCGATAATATTTTCTTGTTGACGATATTTTCTTGTCAATGATTTTTTGTTGTCGACGATTTTTATCGTCAGTTTGTTGTTGATGATTTTTATCGTCCATTTCTTGTCGACGATTTTTATCGTCAAAGTTTTGTTGCTAACGATATTTATCGTCAATTTTGTTGTTAGTTAGTTTATGGTTAGTTTTTGGGTTTTCTCTCGTTTGTATATATGTTAAAAAAATAAAATAAAAAATAAAAAATAAAAAATAAAAAATAAAAAAATATTATTATTGTTATATTTCATATATAATAATAATATATATTAAAAATAAAATTCAAAATAAAAAATTAATAAATAGTTATATATGTATATTGCATTATATATATGATTAAATAAAATAAACACATTAAAAATAAAAATGATAAAATAATTATATATGTAAATATATTTTTAGTAAAGCTTTTAAGTGTATAAACAAAGACAAAGGATAATAAAGTCTTTGATTTCGATTTGATTATCATTATTGGTTTAGGGTTTAACTCATTTGCTATACTTTGGCAGATTATGAATGCGATATTCGGTCAACCTGAAGGACACGTAGGTAGTCACTCGGATGAACCCGACAGCGACGGATCTGAGTAGCGAGCTACATCGAAAGTCGAGTCGACTTGGCAGATGGAATGAACACCCGGATGTAGATGAGGTTTTATGTCAAGCTTCGACGACGTGGCTTATGATAGGGAATCTATTCGACTTGATGAAGTTTACAAAAAGGAAAGACGACGTGGTAGTTTTCTCAGTCCCCTCGATCGTCGGGATAGTTGATGGTGAATGCACCTCCGTACGCGCGAAGCCAAAATATCATTTCCACACGCCGACACGGTGACATTAGCAGAAACAAACTATCTAGTGTATGTGCATCCGACGATGCAATGGAAAGCCTGAGCGAAGACCCATGATGGCAGGAATATGTAAGATTATGGTGATTAGTGTGAGGAACCGCTCGTCGAAACCTGTACGCATTGATATATGGAACCATTGGGCAGATTTAATATTTTATCAACGATGCCGAAGAGGAATGAACGATGGCTTCTGCATGATTTACACACACGACGCTAATTTTTAAGTTTGAATGGATGGAAAGTGAAGGAAACCGGTAGTAAAAACATATTTTGGGTTGAAAAAGTTAGCAGAGAGATCACGATTTACTGGGATACATGATGGATGAAGCCTCGATGATAGTAAAGGCTTGGGTTTTAGATGACCAGCACGAAGGACAAGCTAACAGGAAATGTGGGTAGACCGTGCAATGGTGGAACGTTCGACAACATTGTCACATGGTATATATCAAACGTTTTAATAGTGGAAGCCCATGTTTGAATGTAGAGAGAATTTCATGGCACGACAGGTAGCATGAAGACATCCACAGTGTTGGGCGTTAGGGGTTGTTCACCGAAGATATTAGCAAGGCGAAGGTTGACGAACAATAATCACGAACCGGGCCCACAAGGCAGATAATGTGACCAATAATGTATCAAGAATAAACATTAAAGGAAATAATGTTTACGTAATAGTCTTGGGCGAAGTCATAAAAATCGATGATGTGGGAATCATCACCGGCTCATTTTGACGTGATATATAGGGGTTATTCGGTAGAATGAGACTAACGATGGATGGACGCGATAAATTCTAGATTCCATGACAAACACGAAAGAAGAAGAGCCAACGGGGCAGAAGACAACGTATGGTAGGATGGTACTGCATGTCGATGGATACGTCGTCGGTGAACCCGATAGTGGGATAGTTGATAGGAGTAGCATTGGCATAATAGGTGGTCCTCAGCAGGAGTTAAATTTGACAAATCACCAAGCTAGCAATAGGTTGTATATGGCAGAGGATAGGTGGTTTCAATGGAAGACCAATGCTTGAAGACTTCTTCACTGCGACACCGACAAACCCCACATAGAGCAAGAATATTGGTAGGGTTTCACATAACGCGAGACTGCGACAATAATGCACAAATGAGGCATTGTGCATAGACTCACCAGCAAGCTCATAGTCGACAACGATACCATAACGATATTTGAATGGATATAAGAAAATCAACAAAAATGTTAATGGGACAGTGCATATATTTAGAGGGCCATCATTAAAGAATGTCAACAATGATAAGTAAAATAATAAAATTGTCCACCTATGATATAACGAAGGTCCACGTAAAGATTATCAAACCAATGGGGTTGTAAGGAGTAGAAACGGTTACTAATGAAAGAAGAAAATAAGGTCCAAATTTGAAGCAAGGATGTGAAAGGAGCGGTTACGAAACAAAAGCCAAACAAAAGAAAAAGAAAACGTTTGGAAAATGAAATGAAAAAAAATGGCAATGGAAAGTGAAACGAGGGGGTACTCATCAAAAACAGAGAAATGAAAATATAGAGGAGAAATTTTAAATATCTCATCAAACGAAGAAACTGGGGCTGGTTCTTCTTTGGAAGACCAATGCTGCTAGAATTTCAATGTAAAATTGGAAATATTATTTCAAGGATTGTTTTAAAAATTGGGAGCTTGTTTGTAAAAAAAGGAGGAGAAAATTTCTGCATGCATGGATTTCATGTTTTATTTTTCCCGTTTTCAGATTTTGGATTTATAAATGATGTTTAATGCATTTTTACGGTTACATCATTGAATATTTGAAGTCTGAAATTTATTTTTGTGACCTTTGGAGCTAGCACCTCGTTTATTTAGATTGTGCAAATGCAGGTTGAAATAGGCTAGGTTGCATGCAAGTGTTTCTCACATCTTCGGTTTTGCAGGACAGGGTGCCATCAAACTGAAAAGGCTTTGCATGTTTTCATTTTCAACATTCAAGTTTATTTTCAGATTTTATTTTCTGTTTTCTAACCCTTCATTTTGCATTTTTTTTAATTTTCGGACATTAAAATAAAAATCGAAAAAAAATAAAATGACAAAAATAATTATATGGGTGTGAAGAATGATATACAATCTATCATACGAAACAAATTCGAGCTCATTTCGAAGTCATGACGATTTTATAAAAATTGTTGAAAATGACTATTTTTTGCAGATTTTTATAAGTTTGGAATTTTACTTTTTTACAGTTTGGAGGTAAATCATATTTTTTCTGCTTTATGTTTTTATTTACAAGCCTAAATGAGCTTTCCTTCATGAAATTTCAATTTCATTGAAGGGGGTTAATTTTATGGCATTTCATAAGTTATCATTTCGAAGCAATAAATGCACATTTCTTCATGAAAATTCTGATTTCATGGAAGAGAGGTAATTAGGTTGTTGTTTTAAAGCATTAAATTATGTCTCTTTATGAAAATTTTGATTTCATAAAAGAGGGATAATTTATGATAACATTTTAAGGTCATGATTTCAAAGCAATAAATTGTTCTCTTTATGAAAATTAATTTCATCAAAGAGGGATAATTTATTAGTTACATCAAAGGCTTTCTTTATCTTCATGATAGAAGCTACATTTAATGGATATTTTCATCATTTTAAATTCACATTCATAGATAGATTTAGTCTTCTATTTCATGTTTGAAGTAGGATTTAATGCAAGATAAATCTTGTTTAAAATCTACTTAATCAAGGAAGATAAAATCTACCTAAAATATCCAAGATAAAATGAATTAAGGCTTACATCGTGGTCATATGAGGGTTAATTCACATTTGTTTAGTTTTAATTTTTATGAACAATCATTAATATAGCATGGTAAAATAAACCAACACATGCTCCTTGTTAACAGTTACTTGTAATCACTAAGGTGTTCCTAGCATTGAATTGATTATCTTCATTGAGTTTACTAATACACATGTGCAAATGCTAATATAGCAAAGGCCTTGGAGAAGTTGTTTTCATTTAACTTCTTTGCAAGAGAGGGTTTTGGAATCAAAATCCTAAGGGAGAGTGTGATTTTACAATTGGGTAAAATTACCACTCAACACGACATATGTGGTATCAAAACAAAATCCTTTGTAGTACATGATGAATAAAATGTATTATAATACACATATTGTAAAGTGGATCATGCTATTGATGGAATTCGACCTAGAATTCATTAGTCAAAAGTCTATCAAGGGACAAGTCATAGCAGATCAACTGGCAAAGGCTCCTCTTTAGGATCATAGGTCTCTTGTCATAGAGCTTCTTGATGATGTAATATTTGCATTATCAAAGTTGTCGAAACTCGAAGAACCTGATAATCCAACAAATATATCTCTATTATTTGATGGTTCCAAATGCGATCAAGGGGGTGGTGTAGGAATTGTGTTCTTCACGCCACAAGGTGCTCCAATGCCCTTGTCGTTTAAGCTCAATTTCCTTTGTACCAACAATAACATTGAATACGAGGCCCTAATATTGGATCTCTAAATAGTGGTTGCCATGAAGATCAAAAAGCTAAACATATTTTGTGACTCCTTGATTATTGCTAATCAAGTTAAGAGGATCTATTAGTGTAGATGTCCTATTTAAAGACATAAAGAGCTTGTGAACATATATCTAGCTCAGCTAGAATGGTATGATATTGAGGCAATCCCTTGAACGTCCAATAGATTTGTAGACACCATGGCATATTTGGGATCCTTAATCCCTCAGAATATATTTGCTGACTTCACTACCATTCAAGTGAAAAAACTATTGCAATCTGCGATGTAATGTGAGGCAAAAAACAATCAAGAATCATTCCACATGATTCAAATAGAACCAACCCATTAATGGTTCTACAAAGCCAGAGACTTTTTGAAAAAGGCACCTTGGGGATCATTGCTTTTGTAAGGTATTGCAGAGAATGGTACTACTATTCTCCATAAGGTAGTTTCCAAATCAACTTTTGTACAAGTTGAATTGTAGCAGGAACATGTTGTTCAATTAGTCAAAGCTGTTGCCTATCAAGATTGGATGTCGTAAATATACGATTTCTTTAATCTTAGTGTAATCTCATAAGGATTATCGTGTGCTGTAAAATGAGCATTCAAATAAAAAATGACTAAGTATGTCTTGTTAGGAGACATTATTTCGTCGAAGCTACAATGGAATTCTCCTTCGTTGTCTTGAGCCCCAAGAAGCAACTTGGGCAATCTCACAAGCTCATGATGGTACATGTAGTGGCCACTTCAGTGGCATGGCCATCGTCAAGCGCATCCTTTTAATGGGTTATTATTGGCCCACTATGGAGAAGTATTGCACAACATACATCAAGAAATGTGTCAAATATCAACATCATGCTAATCTTACGAACCTACCATCACAGGCCTTACAACCCATTCAAGCGACTTGGCCATTTGCTTAGTGGGTTTTTGATCTAATTGGTAAGATCTCTTCCTGTCATCGGGATGACATACGTTCATTATAACGACCATTGAGTACTTTACAAAATGGGTGGAATAAATCCCTTTGACAATGACAATTGGAGCACGTATTGCGGAGTTCATACTCCACAATATCATATGTCATTTTGGGATACCATCCAAGATCATATCAAATAATGGAATGTCATTCAAAAATAAAACTGTAAGGGCTTTAACGTCTAAGTATAATATACAACATAGTTTTGCAACTCCATACTATCCATAAGCAAACGGGTAGGTTGAAGCTTCTAACAAGACATTGGTATATATCTTAAAAAATACTGTTCAAGAGAACCACAAATATTGGCATATCCATCTACCCCTTGCATTATGGGCTTACAGGTCTAGTATACGGATGCCCACTGGGGCAACACCATTTTCACTAGTATATGGCACTAAGGCCATTATGCCCTTAGAGTTAAAAATTCTAACCTTGCGCATCACATTGAAAGAGTTCATCGATGACGACACTGTACGACAAGCTCACCTTGACCAATTGATGCTCCTTGATGAACACCACATGAATGCCCTTGAGCATATTTGAGTTTATCAAGAACACCTAAAACAAGTTTATAACAATAAAGTCCATATGAGAGAATTTAAAGTTGGGGATCTTGTACTAAAAAAAAACCAACATAACTCAAACCTATCACCACACTTACGAGATAAATTTGTGGTCAACTGGTTAGGTCCATATATCATATCAGAGAAGATAGGACTTGAAACATATCGCCTAACATCACTTGCAGGTATTGAAGAGCCTGAGCCTCTCAACATTCTTCATCTTAAGGCATTCCACACATAAAAATAAAAAATTCAAAATTATTAAAATTTCAAAAATAATTGAAAAATCAAAATTCAAAAACATTCAAAAAAACAATAAAATCCAAAAACATTGCAAAAAGTAAAAATACAAAAACATTTACATTTGCATTCATGTAATTGCATTGCATTAGGTATGTTCATCCATTGCAATTGCATTAGGATAGGTTGCGTTTACAATCATACAAATGACACCATGTTTATCTCTTAATCATGCATCTATACATCATCAACATCCATCACCCTTGTGAGTAATTGTGTTTTTCAACACAACCCCTCCTATTGCTATAAGGAATATACTAGGGTTTTTCGATAATTTAGCCATACCTAGTGATCTTCTCAGATTTTATAGAAAGATATCTTTGCTTTTGGAGATGAGGTCTAGTTTTGATAGCACTTAGCATATGTCAAAATCCCATCACTAATTAAACATTAACAATCCAAGTCTAGACAAGGAAATATTAACACTACAAAGTGGTTCTAGTCACCTTAAGCGAAAGGTTTTTACTTGCTCATTTGGTGATGTGCATGGTCTAGAGTGTTGATCATTGGCAAAAGGACAAGATACCCCCTACCCAAAGAAATCCCTTGCCTTATACAAAACAAGCGAAATCCCAAAATCAAAAGCAAAATCCCTTGCTAAAAAAAAAATACAAAATAAACAGTGATTTTCATCACTATGCATGAATAAGTATCCCAATAAATGTGAAGAAAAGAAGGGGATAAAGAGCTTGAATCCCTGGAATGTTTACTACTCAAAGCCATTGAGTGATCCCCAATATAGCAATGGGTTGAATGAATCATGCCTGACATTGGGGTAGTTCTAAGCAATTTACAAATGAGCTAGCTTTAAGTGGTTTGTATTACCTAGTGGTCTAGTCTAACTGCAACCAAACTTAGTATTGAGGTGAATATGTGGTGATCCTCATTATAGCAATGGGCTGAATGAATCCCACCTGGCAATGAGGTAGTCTTATGTCTCATTTAATATATTCATTTACACACACAGGGATAATGAATATCTTGGTCTTCATAACAAGAACTTTTATCTTTCAGGAGTCTAATATAGTCATTATATAATTTTTTATTAATCAACTAGGGTGTTTGAGTCTCATGGAAAACCTCAAAAATCCCTTATAGCAACAAGCCATATCAATCAATCAATCATCAATTTTCCTTGTGAAATTTTGTTTATTAAGGATATTCATGAAGTAGGATATATACCGGATGGATATCAACAATGCTATTCAGATGACCATTGACTATCTTGTGCATATCCTTTAATTTACAAAAGCTTGTGAGGGAAAACCATACATCTCAATCATTTCATATTACATATGGATGCTTAAATGACAAGATTTAACATTTACATTCATGATTTGTATAAATTCTATGGTGTCATACATTAGATTGTTAAACACATATTTCATTTATTCCTTATGTTTTAAGTGATTAAAGCATACATGTTCATTTACATTAGATCATTATCATGTAAATAATGCATTACATACATTGCATTCACCATATCATAACAACACAAATTAGATGCATACAATTAAATCAAAATTAAACATGCATTTAACATCCCATATTGCATCCATATATGCATACATCATAAGTAGTCTATCTACACATCTAGCTACTGCATGTCATAAATACATTACATCATATAGCAATAATCAAATCATGTAAGCATTGCATCCATATTGCATCACATCAACATAAAGGTAAACATATAATACACATAATGAGAATCCAATGATAATATAATATATATATATATATATATATATATATATATATATATATATATATATATATGTGTGTGTGTGTGTGTAAAAGATCCAAAGTACATCAAGGTACATCAAAAATACCTGTAGGCTACAACTGTGTAGGTCCTTAGACCTTACACTAAAAAATGGTACATGTATATGAAATGTGTATCAAGCTGGGCCTGCACCCCCTGGCTCACCGACACCCTCAATTCCATCTCTACGATGATGGCTAGAGCTCATCCCTTTGGATCTCTCAGATCGGGCATCTGTCCTATGATTGGGTTACACTTATGACTACCTAGACTCACTCCTCCTAGTCCTCTAAGATCTTGATGCTTTAGACCTAGCTGGCACAACAACACCACATAATCTGACCTCACCCTCTAGGAGAGCGATGTGTGTTGCATCTAAAGCCTACCGCCTCGCATCATATACTACAATGGCCTACAATAGCTTGAGCTCTATCATTGTATCCAATCCTGCTAGCCCCTGAATAGCTGGAGCAACTGGTGCAACATGTCTCATAGGAGCGATCCTTGTGTGTAGCCGAAGAAGGTCCCACTCAATAGTTAGAGCACATATAGTAGCCTATGCCAAGTCTCTCATTGATGTGAGTTGCTCTATATTGAGCAGCATTGAATCAAGGTGTACTTGAAGTGAGGTCCTCTCCTCCTCATACCCCCACCATTTAGCCTGCCATACAACCAAATAGCTTTGTGTCATGGTGAGAGAGGTATCTTGCTCTAGGATTTGACGTCAAGCTATATGAAGCTCGACCTCCAAGCTATGTAACTTTGATTGGAGGGGAGACTTGTGAGCCTCTAAATCCACCTCTTCCTCCTACTCTAGTGTTGTTTGCTCCTCTATAGCCTAGCCCCACTCCTCTATCCCAGGTCGCACTCATCGCCCATTAGGATCCTCTATAGCTACCTCATCCCTCGATCGCCCTAGGCTAACACCACCTTGCCATAATCACGTCACCTACCATTGAGTATATGTATATGTAGTGCTGACATTTGCTATACCAACATCTATTGTAGAGGATATACCTCCTCTACCAAAGTCATGACTCGAGGCACTAGGAGATCTCTCCGCCTGAACCCGCCTATACAAAGCTGGCTCTAGGATGTCCTGTTGAATCCTGAACTTCCTGGTAATGTGGGAGAATTGGAAGAACTTCCTCACCTTACCTTATGACCAATAATCCATTGGACGTGCCTTGTCTGCATCAAAAATATATCTGCCTTTGACCATGTAGGGCAGTCTACATAGGGCCTCCATATAATATACCAAGCTTGTAGCCCGATCAGGGAACCCATGTAATGCACCAAGTCTCCTGCATGGCGACGACTCTGTCACTCCTCTACATCCCGTGGCCATCTAGCTCCATAGCACTGAGACCTAGTCGCTATCATGGTGATATCCTATGGTAAGCCTGCTGGACGGTCTACTCTGATGTGCTCCCAGCCCTAGATCTACAGAAGTAAGTTGTAGGCTACCCCAGCTTGGCCTCATCATTGGATCCTATACAACTCATCATAGAGTTACACCTGTAGTGCACTCCTCCAAGCCATAATAATGGGCGTTGCACTATCCATCAAGTCCTACACCATCGTTAGGAGGTTCCATGGGAATCTCACTCCTGATGTATCAGGCAAAATCATGTTGTAGATAATGTGCATCAAGACGGCCTAGCTCTATGAGAATACTTGGGCCCGATACCAGTGAGTGATAGGAACCCCACCATGTTGAATGTCTCCAAGAGTGGCACATGCATGGCTACCAAAAACCTTGGAAAATACAACAGGTCTATCTATAGTCATTGAGAAGACGATGGCCCATCCATCGAATGGAATCCTGAAGATCCTATTGATATCCTCATGGGTGATCATCATCTCACTAGTTGGGAGATGAAAGGTGTTGGTTTGATAGTCCCATATATGTGCCAAAGTAGTGATGTATGCCTGATCTGATATCATCATCGGTAATCGCATGACATACATCAGACCCCATGCATCAAACCAATCCTAGTATGTGCCATCCATTAGGGGCAGCAACTCACCTAGAAACTCAGGCTCTCAAGCCCGTACAAACAAGAGCTAAATGTACAAATAAAATGCATAATTAGATACACTTGCACTAAAAAAAACTAAGAAAAAATTAAAAAATATTAATTTTTTTCCTAAGGTTAGTAGCCACTCATGCTGAGAATGACTGCCATAGCAGCTGTCGACGTTGACAACGGTTAGCTGCCAATGATCAAATTTTTAATCGTTGGAGGTTTAAACCAGTCACGCTCAATGACAGTGGTCCCTATTTACCAATTGGGGGTCATCCTGAGCGATAGCGACCATGAGGTGATGCACCAACGACATTTGTCCCTCACCCAAAAATTCAAAAAAATTGACAAATACTAAAATCTAAAGGAAACCCACCTAAATTAGCCTAGTTCTAAGCCTAGCTATGGGTGCAGTTTGTTATCAACAAGTTTAATGAGGTTAATTTGTCTATTTTCTTAATGTGATTCATTTTTACCCATGAAATAACAAAGACTAGGGTTTGAGAAATACCCGTGAAGCTCTGGCTCCTCTGCTCATAGATTCCTCACCGTGCTCTGCCATGATGTCAGGTAACTCATAGCAGCATTTTGGGTCACTTTCCCATTTTTTCTCCTCAGAGCTCACTATTGCAAATTGACAGCTAGAAAATAATGAAATTGAAAACCCTAATTTTTCTTATATATTTTTCAGTTTTGTCATGGTCGCTAATGTCGACAATGGCTAGGAAGTGTGGGCTGCCTATGCTGACAGTGGCTATGAAATTATAAAAATGGGCTGCTACTACTGATAGTGGCTAAGAAATTATAAAAATGGGCTGCTATTGCTGACAGCGGCTGAGAAGCAACAATTAATGCCCTAAATTTTTCATCATGGAAAGATTCAAAATGGACAATTAAGCATATCTACCAATCCAGAAGCATAAAAAATTGTAAAATAACAAAAATCATCATAAAATCAAAATTTCTAAAACAATTGAAAAATTCAAATTAAAAAAAAAAATCATCAAAATTTACAAAAAAAAATCATATAAATCAAAATTCAAAGGCACCTCGTATTCAGTTATTTACCTTATACACTTAGCGGTTGCAACGACTTGTGCTCCATGCAATACAACAAGATGAGTAAATTACCATAAGGTCATTTGAGCCAAATTAGTCATCGCTAAATTGGAATGTCTTCACCTCCATCTCGAAGAAGGTCCTGGCAGTCAGACTACCACATGGGAACGAGGCATTCATTTCATTTCTTCCATGACATTTTTAGAAAATCATCAATAATAGTGATTCACCACATGCTAAATATAATTGCTATTATCTTAATTCCCTAATAAGGCCATTGCGGCCAGACTGCTCTGTAGGATAGAGATGTACAAATACTATTATTGGTTAAAATCATGCCTGTAATAGAACTAGCCATATAACGAAATACAAAAATCTTAAATAGTCCAAATTATTCATCTTGGTCAAGTGACTCTTCGCTTTAATTAATTTTCCTTTCCTTATCGACTCATCGCTTGAGAGAGTATTCATAATATCAAAATCATAATAAAAATCAACAAAAGATCATTCGATCATGTCAAATTGCATTTGTCTTATGAATCATTGCTAACAAATATCATAAGCTTACCCTTCTATTGGGGCAAAAGCAAATATGATAGTTTAAAGCTTGAATCTCTCCACCTTTCGAAATAATTGTAGAACTGATGCTACCTGATCGCCGCTGGACATGCGAAAACTTTACAAATTTAAGCCTTCCATCCAGTTGGAAGCAATGATTCTAAGATGTGCATCCTTTGCAGGACTGGGCATCTAATGTTGATCAGATCAATGATCATCATTTAACCTACAACATGGCTTTAGGTGGTCCATTTTTTCTCAGCATTGTGTTTTCCCATAATGCATTCCCAAAAGGGGTATTTTTAGACACCTGAGACACGTCATGTTTAGGATACTACTCATATGGGCACCTTTGCAGACCATATGAATAATATTGGACCTTTCCAAGAGCTACCAGTGGTTTTAACCACTCATTTGGGGTATATTTTTCCTATCTAGGCTCAATCGTTGATGATCAGATTGGCTGCCAATCCAGCCGTTGATGCTTAGGGTGGCTATGAGACTAGCCAATCTTGTTGATAGTGGCTACCTCTAAAACTATCTTGGCCTCTCGAGCTAAGCCAAAATCAGTTGCAATGGCCATAACAACTGATCTTGGGCGGTTTTATGGTGAGGAAGCTTCTGGATGCTTCCTCCCAACTGCTCCAACCTCTCAATTCTTGATCTTGGCTTCTCAAGGAAGCTAGGATGAGGAGTTGGGAAGGCTATAAGAACCCCCTCCAAATTGGAGAGAGGTCTGGATGGGATTCCAAGTTTAATGCAATGAAGCCTTGTTGAATTGGAGAGCCAATTGCACCTTGTGAAGAGCAATAATATGTTGCAAAAATCTAATTTTATCATCAACCTTGGAATAATGGATATTTCAAGAGCTTTAGGAGCAAGATTGATATTTGACACACTTCCATTACAAATTCTAATGAATTATACCACCAATCCATTTCAAAAAACTGAGGCGACCCTTGACCATCAATTCAACTAAAGAATTGTATGTTGCTGACTCTGATTCAAGAGGCAAAATTTCTAGTTCGTGGTTGCTATCATTGATAGTGGCTTGCAAGCCTCTGTTGTCGATCAAAGTAGAGACTAGGATTTGATGCATTATTTTATTAGTTTTAGCCTTAGATTTATCTTTTTCAGCATACATTTAGGTTAATTAGACATATATTAATCAGATATCATGCATTTTTGTGGTTAATTAGCAAATTAATAGGCATCTTTGCTTACATTTATGCATTTCATGATTTCCTTTACATTGCTTTAAAGGTTAGATTCTTCCATGTTCAATATGCAAGATCTTATGCATTTCTAGCTTCCTTTATATGTGTCAATCTATGTTTTATGCTTTATTATCAATATCTTGATCATCTTTGTGCATCTTTACATATATTCACGCTTTATTTACATGTTTACTATATTGTATACATTCTCTTGAAAATCAACCTCATCATGAGAGGTTTTATGTGCTTCTAAATGTGCTTTGTTGTTTCCTTGTATGCAAATGATAAATATCTCAAAGGCAAAGCACCTTTCAAGACCCTTCCTCTAAGAATTGGAGAAGGAGGCATCTTAGTAAGCCCTCAAGCAAAGTTTGAAGATCTTAAGAGTCTATTGAAGGCATCTACCACATGAGTTGTGGATTGTAATATGTATCACATTGGTCAAATACCTGAGAGGGATGTTATTGTAACCTAATTGTAAAGAGATTCACAAATATTAATAAATATGAGCACATTATTTTTCTTTCTTCTTTACATTTGATTACTTGATTATTTTGTCATTTCGATATCATATTATCTAGTTGCTAAACTTTTTAAGCCTCTTTCACCTACATATTGGTGAACCAGATGTGAACGCTCCTCTTGACTTAAGAAAAATATTAGTTTATTAAATTTAAACAATATCATCTAATTTTGTTTGCATAGCTTACATCACATTAAATCAAGATAACAAGAACATAATCAATTGTTAATCTTATTGAGGGAAGTATAATGACCCCTTGATCAAATTGACATAAAAACCTTAGGGGAGCAATCTTCTTTGGCTAGTATATCACGATGGATTAGCAGGAGTCACAAGGAGGGCTGCTTTTCAAGGTGACATAAGGATTTCAAAATATCTTCTCTTCTTAGCTATAAGTACTATAGAAATAAAACTCTAATAAATTGATATCCTTCAAAACAAAGCTTTCAAACCATGTCTCAACATCCTTACAATACCTGATACAAGGGCTTAGCTTCCTCATTTCATGAGGTTTTTACACATGATCATGATGACAAAGAATTTAATCCTTGGTCACAACAAGGGAATAAGGAATAACAACAAGTTGTCAAACAAATTTCTTTTCAAACCATAGATCATGCCAAAGAGTACATTAGAAGAAAAAAAAATATATTTTTAGATGTCCTTAAGGATGAACTTAAATAACAAGTTGAAAAAGAATCAACTACAATTCACGATGGTCCTGAACATTCCAATGATCAATCAACCATAGCTCAAATCAATAAAACTCAAAACAACTTGGCTAGTCTCAATGTGGCTATGATATAACCCATTGATTATACAACATCTTTGACCATATCCATAGGGACACCCGCTATGGGTAACCCCTTTTCAACACCTCTTAATGACACAATACCTACCAATTCTACAAATCCTTTTCTAACTCATAACTTGGGGCTTAACCAAGCCCTTCCAACCATGCCATCTAATCAAAACACTTCAAATATCATGGGTCTACCTTTTATATCTCAAACTTTCGTTCAACCTCTTACACAACCTTTTATGACCTTACCTACCCCACCTAATCCTCCATCCAATGATCTTTAGGACGTCAACACTAAAATATTGGACCTTGGAAAGAGTGACTCCAAGTTTGAATAACTTGAGCATCAAATCACCTCTCTTCAAGGGATATCCAAGTTAATGTACTCTTTTGAAGAGTTCTATAATGAGCCATTAGATCCTGTGATTGTCAATCACCCTGTTGGACCCTCAAAATCCAATTTGAGTTTGCCCTTAATTTTAAAATTTATGGTGTCTTATGAGTCCTTCCAGGTCTTTCCAAATTTGTAATACTCCTCTGGTCATTATCCTTTCAATAATCTTTTTTGTTCCGGGTCCTTCACAATTATTACAATTTTTGGTCTTTCCAAAGTCTTATCTCACCCTTCAAGAGAAATAAAAAAGTTTATTTTTGGTTTTCAAAAGTCTTTTGGCAATTAATTTTTGGGTCCCCTCATAATTGCCTCTTGTCAAGGCCTAAAAATATATAGTTAAATATTTTCAACCTTCAAAGGTTGAAAATTTTAATTAAATATATATTTTTGGCCCTTTAATTTTTACCCTAAGGTTTCTCCTTTATTAAAACTATTCCTATACCTAACCCTTCACACGTCCTTCCCTCATGATTCGTCCACCCCTCATCCTAAGCTAATCCTAATGAACCCTTCCACCATCATCATCATCACCTAAATCCCAAGTCCCTAAGGTCTAAAACGTCCCCTCCACTATATTTTCCCTAAGTCTTTCCTACCCCTAACCCGCCCCCATCATTCCATAACGATCCCTTTTTCCCTTGGAAATTAAAGTTTTGATTAAAAGTTTCCTTACCTTAGCTCCCCTACCCCCCTTTTCATAGTCAAAAGTCAAATTGAGGGTGTGCAAATTCAAAGTCAAGGATTCTAGCATGCAAATATGATAGAGTGAGAGGTAGAGCATTGGAGGCAACACTCCAATCCACACACACCATGTGGCTTCTATAGGATGGCAAAAAAGATAAAAAATTATAAATTTATGACCCAAATGAGAATGCGTAAATCAATTATGCAGAGGATAGCGAGGATCTCAAGTGCTCCAAGTAGAGCATAACAAGTGTCAAAATGTCATTCGTAGGAAGGGTACACAAAGCATCATGTGTTCTAGAACACAACATGCAAATCAATTATGCACGAGGTAACACAAGTTTCTAAGTGCTCTAAACATGCAATGATACGTGGTAGCACGTGAAAGATGGACTTGAACATAAGTGAAGGTAATATTTTATGATTTGGTTTCAATTTTTTATATATTCCACATGGGGTATATAGTTGGCCCTTGTATGCTTTAAGATCACGGAGGTACCCATTATGAATAAACCACCTTACAATGGTTAGGGCACCTCCTGTATGGGGCCCCAGGAGGTGCAGTTGGTGGCACTAGTGTGGGGGTCCACCTGGGTGGTCTAAGAACCCTTGACCCCACTTGGACATGATGGTAATATGTGAATGTGGTGGTGGCCTACACAGTCACAAATCACTAAGATACATCTTTTTCAAGCGAACAACTCATCAAGGTCGCACAGTCAAATGGTTAAAGTTTTTGATTATAAACTAATAGCTATGTGGGGGATAAGGTTTACAAAGGCTAGCACCAAGTTGTTTTTGCTACTTTTAGTGCCTAAAGTCATTTTTAAGTGAGATAATATCATTTTTTTAAAGGTCTAATGTTTTAACCTGAAGAATCATTAAATAGCCCGAGGTAGCTATAGCAAAAGAAGTAGAGGTAATTATAAAAATGTGGCCATAATTAAGCTTTAAATGGAGGTAATTTTAACCAATTAAGACCACTATTAAGCCACAATCCATAGTCTAGACCAAATATGGAGGCAGTTACAATTATTATGGGCCATCGCCAAGCTTTAAAAAAATAGTGACAATTATGGGCCATCGCCAAGCTTTAAAAAAATAGTGACAATTATGGGCCATCATGAAGACAGTTGCAGTTGTAATGATTAAGTACCATCATTGAGCTTTGAATGAGAACCAACTGAGATCATTAATAAATCTATAAAAAGGAGTTGTTGCGGTAGAACAAAAGATCAAGTTTTTTCATAGTAAAAATTTGTAAGAGGTATACCAAAGTTCCCATCCTTGTTAGTTATATTTTTATTTTTTGTGTTTTATCCAATCACCCTTTTTCTTTCCCATTATTGTTCAGGTATTTGTTGAGGAGGTGTCCAGTTTATAGAGATAATTTCAAGTGGCTAAGATCAAAATCCAGGAGGCTCTTTGTTGCACCATTTGAATGGATAACCTATTTGTATTTTCTTAGAGAGATCTGGTTATCCTGACCAAACTCCATTGTAATAATATGTTGATGTATACAATCTTGATTTCTCCTTTCAACATTTTTGTGTGCATTTTTTGTTGTTGTTTTGTTTACATGTTACATCATTTGAATGTATAAATGATGTCTTCTTTCACTAGCATGCTTAATCACCTTTGTTGCATCATTTGAATGAATGTGGTTAGCTTAGTTTTATCTCCTCCCCTTCTCTCTTCATCATATTTTAAGTCTGGCTACTGCCCAATGGATAAGACACCGGTCTACTGATTGAAAGCATTATCTGGGAGTTACTTCAAATATTGGTCAACTTTTATGTTGCAATTTTATTTCATTTTTGTAAATATGGATGAGCATGAGCATATGAGAAATATTATTGGCTCATCTTCGAGGTTTCCTTATCCTACTCGGTTTGTCTAGAGTCTTAAGATAATCTTTTCTTGAGTCAAAGAGGTGGATCCACCAGAGTCCACAATGCTGATTGGAGAAGGGTAGTCTTACAACGTGACAAATCTCTTAAGGGTGCAAGAATTTTACCCAACAATTTTTGGCACCATTATTGAGGAGGACTCAATACTACTTTATGTTTTATATTTCTCAGTCTTTCCTAGCTCCTTGGAGCAAATTTTATGAGAACTGAGTGAATATCGAGCTGGGTAATCTTGTACTAAGTATTGTTGAAGATATTGCTCTTTCTTTGCACACCTATGCTGGTGACTTGAATGAACTCATAATATTGAAAATAAAAAAGGAGGAGCTGGATCTGGTGTCTACAAGATGAAGTGGCAAAGAAGTGCTTTCTAGAGTGCCAAATACTAAGGTATTCTTCAAATCTCATAAAAAAACTTCAATTCCTATTCATGTTATTCCTGTTGCTAATCCAAATCTTAGTTTAAATCAGTCTTCCCCTGCTATACATCAAATACCCATAGTAAATCAACCTTTAATGAGTATGGTAGGCCTAATGCAAATCAAAATATCAATGCTAACCAAAATTTCAATCAGTGGAGAACCAATAGATATAGAGCTTTTGTTTTACCTCTAAATTTGAACCTCTCCTTGGAAAAGCTCATAAGTACTGGCCTAAATTCTAAGGAAACAATGTTGTCACCAACGAAGATCATATTAGGGATTTTTCGTATGCCATGGATAGTCTTTAGGTAGATGATGAAGATGCTGTCCTTAGATTTGATAGGAGTAAACAAACTGAAGGGATTAATTATTGATAAAAATAGGTTACAATATATAGGCATAAGCCTATATGATGAACATGACACTTGTCAATGACACTGAAAAGTTTCAAACTAAAGAGGCATAGTGCACTTTAATTCTAACATTCCCCTTTAAAGTGCACTATCCTAACTAAAGAAAAAAAAACAAGTCAACATTAGGTAACATTCCCCCTTAATGTTGACTTCTGGAAAACAACCTATCATCCTCTCTTATTGCTGATTTGGTCTAGGCTCGTGCTCTTTGCTCTTGGCTCTCCAACTGTGAATAATGCTAGATTCACTGTGTATACATCTCGGTATGTTGCCTCAGGGTCAGCCACTTCCAATGGTCTGTTGCCACTGGGTCAGCCGTCTAAGTGCCTCGGGGTCATCATGGGTGCCTTATGGTCAACCACTTCTGGGTCTGTTGCCTCTGTAGGTCATCCTCAGAGGATGTTGCCTCTCGTAGGTCACTTACTAGATTCACCATGAGTATGAAGTCCTCCTCATGGTGAACTCAATCTAGAAGGTGTTGGTCTTTGTCGAAAATGCACCTAATACAAAGGAAAAGCGAGCCATATATGAGTGTTGGTCTCTGCCAAAAATGTACTCAATACAATAAAATGAGCCATAGATCAAAATAGGAGGATAGAACAAGAAAAGAAGAGAATATTTTGAAGTGTCTTTGTTTGTAGTCTTCAGAAGTAGATCCGAAAAAAACCTCGGATAGAGTCTAGGGTGTCTATGTCTGTAGTCCCTAGAATAAGTGTCCTTATGGTGACCATGTCATCCCACCGAAATGCATGGGTAACCAACCGCTGCATTCACCAAGTGTATAGAAAAGATCACTAGGTACAAGGATCACAAATAAAATTACCTTGGGAGTGTCGGGTACAACCGAGAGTGCACTCCAAGGTAGAAAAATTTTGAGGCTAAAAAACTCAATTGAAACAACCTCAAAATTACAATATGACACCACCATTGTATCCGTCGTGGAAAAAAATTTCCAACGACTATAAATACCCCTATATTCCATTATCAAAGGGGCCTTCATCATAATGAAAAACAACATGCCTCTCCAAGACAGCAACTAAAACCTCGCACTATGGCGGCATCGCTCTCTGGCGGGAAAAAAAATAGTCTCTCAATTTTTCCCTCACAGGGGAATTACATGGGCCATACTGTCGGCCAATGAGCATGGGCACTTCCCTTACAATTTAAAATTTAAAATTCAAAATCAAACAATTGCTAACAAAATTACTCTCTTACTATGTTGCTGCTGACAAAATTACACCATTCTCCAACTACGTTTTTAGTTCCAACTACTACATTTTCATTGGTTTAGCCACTTCGTAGAGCATGCAATGCTAAACTCATTCCTGCAACTTTCAATAACTAATATGTGGACAACAGGTATGAAAAAAAGCCTTCAACCTTAACTGATAAAGCTGCATAACTCAAATTAAAGGCATTTTCAATCAAAACCAGCAAAATGCCACCGATCACGGCAGACCTGGCTGGCATGAACGGTCCTCCATGATAAGCGACATCTTAAGCGTGATAGGCGGCATAAATGATCAACGACTATCATTCATGGATCAACGGCTATTTGACGCAATTTGTGGTGTGCTCCCTTACTTCCCATAATTTAATAAAAATGGCCCCTCTCCACATATTCACATGCCCAAAACAGACAAGTGGGCCATAATGCCCAATTATCGTGGGCATGGCACTAAATGGTCGAAGATTTGCCATCCAGTGATTTCTGTCAAACAAGAATCTCAGTCATTGCTAAGCCACACAAAAATCATAGAGACTCCTAGAGTTGCTTGAGTCATGGCATGAAAAAAAAAACATGCTGAAGATCGTGCAAATTGTAGTGCAGTCGTGCCAAACTTGACAGAACCCTTCTCCCCCACCGAAATCAATCCGCCGGTATGATCGACGCTTCCACATCATGGTGAAAATTTCTAGATTCTTTGGAGGAGAAACATAAGAGTAGAAAATTCACAGGAAAATAGTAACATCCACACCTGAAATCTTCTGAGATTGCCACACAGGGTAGTGAGTCATGTTTTTGACAAGGAGAATTCTACTTGACGGAACAGAGCGTGATGGCCATGGAAGCAAGCAGCGTGGAGGCCATGATGTTGTTCCTTATCGTTTGCACCGCCAGCACTCTGTTCTTCATCCCCTTATGTTGATGATCCTCACAGGAAAAAAATATGAAATCGAAGCTCAAATATGCATTGCCACTTTTTAAATGCACGCCTATTCGCTACGCATTTTGCACGCCAGATTTGCCATTGGAATTGTCGCCTCTACCTCCTCTGCTATAGCCATTACATCTTGGCTGGTCATTGTGAAATTTCAGCTCTGGTAAACTATTGGGTACTTCAATGTCAACCCCCTCAGCATTTTCTTGGCCTGCAAGATATAAATCAGCATCCTGACTCGGCACATCAAATACAGCACTAGTCCCATCTTCCCCACTCTAAGCAACAATGTCAGAGTATCTTCTTGTGAAGACAGCAATGATCTTTTTTTTTAAACTTTGGATGAGGGTGAGAAGCGCAGGTTTCAAAAAACCACCAAAAAAACAAGAACTTACTATGGGAAATCCCCCCTCATCCTTTGTTGTGGGTTTGACTGGCAATATTGGACAAGCCAATTATAGTGCAGCAAAAGCAGGAGTGATAGGGCTGACTAAGATTGTTGCGAGGGAGGGGGAAAGGAACTTCAAAAAAATCACATTGGTTCTTTCATCGCCTACAGATGGAAGGAGTGGGACTCCCTATATGTAAATCTCTTCCACGGGCTGAAGGTCAACCTCCACAGTTTCTTTAGTAATCATGACCTTAATAGGGACTTCGACTGTAGCTTCGGCTGAAGGATCTGCGGTCTCGGTCGATGGAGCTGAGAGAGCTGGTTTGCTGTTTTTTTTGAGCCCCGTGCCTTTATTTCTGCGCATATTGATTTATTGTTGATTGACCATTGCAAATCTTCGCTATTATATGTTTCTTCCCAATGTCTTTTTTGGTTCTTAGTTGGTAGAAAGTAATGTGGCTTCTTTGAGTTTTAAGGGGTTAGCGGCGGGGGCCCTTTCACGATCCTGTATCGGTTGGCCCTCTGTGCTGTCTTGTCCATCATTGCCAAGCACGGCCACGACAACGTCTGGATCACTGGCCATTCCCTGGGGGCCGCCATGGCCTTACTGGCTGGAACGTGGCGCTGGAAAAATCAAAACCAGGCCAATTGCGAGTTCCAAAAATTGGGTAGATTTAGACCTCCGCAAATGGACATGTCACAGAAAAATGAAACAATCCAAAGAAAAAATAGCAGCCATTAATCTGCGCCATCATCGTATCCTCTGAAATAGTTACTGAGAGCTCCGAAAATGTTCGCCATTCTAAAATTCCTAAAAAATATTTTCCAAACTTCAAAAGTTTTACCATCTGGTTTCTGATCCATCAAATGATGGAGAGCATACTCCCTCGGTAAAAAATTTAAAAACTAGGAAATGAGGGGAGGGAGGATTTCCATGAGGAAATCCCCCCTCAAAGAGTTTCACAGGGCAGGGAAAGCCTGCTCTGATACCAAATGATAGGAGTAAACAAACTGAAGGGATTAATTATTGATAAAAATAGGTTACAATAGATAGGCATAAGCCTATATGATGAACATGACACTTGTCAATGACACTGACAACTGTCAAACTAAAGAGGCATAGTGCACTTTAATTCTAACAAGATCGTTCTTTCAAAATTTAGAGAAAGATGCCTGAGAATGGTTTAAAAACCTTGGAGCTGGTACATCTATAATTTTTAAGAGCTAGAGCAATATTTCCCTAGAAAATATGGAGAGAGGAACAATGAACAATCCTTGCTGATAGAGTTGGCTACCATGAAAAAGAAGGACAATGAATTAGTGTAATATTTTAATAGGAGATTCTTTAAGACTAGAAATACAATTCCTGTAGCATTAAAGCCAAATGATGAGCAGTCCATTTATTTCTACAAAAATGCTTTTCTTGGAGATTTTAGCTATGAGCTAAGACAAGGAACAACCACCATTGATGCATGTATTGAAAGGGCTATTGAAATAGAGAGAAATATGATTGATAGTGAGAATATGAAAGCATAATATTTAGAGCCCAATCAATCTGAAATCAAGCACAAGAAGGTTGAGTTTTCTATCCCTAAGAAAGTAGACTAGGATCCTATGAACAAAATAGAGAATCAGTTGAGTGAGATATTTATCACTTTGAATAATAGATTGGCTAGGATTGAAAAAGGTAAATACAATTTGCCAAAACTTCATAAGGTGCTAATAGATAGCAGGTAGATAACAGGCCTCCTTGTAGGAGGAATTTCAATAGAAACTGGAATAACAAGGAGAAGAAGGGAATGAAATGGAAATTGGAAAAAAAAAAAGAGAAGAGGAATCTAATTCTAAACCCAATGCCACAACAATATAGCATCAAATCATCCTTTTATTTACTTACGCATGCACCTAACCCTAGATGTGGTATTTATCTAAGTTTGCATTCTATTATTGATTTGATGAAGAAAAGTATGTTGGCCTCGGGGGAGGTTAGAGAAAAGAAAATTGAGGGGGATATAGAATTATGTGCCAATAATATTGAACAAAGAGCCTTAGTATTTGGAGAGACATCAACCTCAGGTGAGTCTTCTAATACCATATTTGATAGAATTAAGTAGGGGAAGCTTATACCTACAACAGAAGAGGTTGAGTCTTTAGAGAGAATACATACTATCAATATCAGGAACAAAATAGTGGAAGATAAAATTGATGAAGGGCCTACACAAAAGGAGAAAAATACAAGAGTGATTTCACATAAAAAGGTAAATCAAATGATGCTACAAATGATTCCTGAAGAGCCCAATGTAGAGGAAATTATCCAAAAACAACAAAATGACTCGATTAATCAAAGATCTATAAAAGTAATTGATGATAAGAAAGATCAATTTGATCTAGGTATAAATGTTTCCAAAAATAAGGTCAACATCACTTTTGGGGAATTAATGACCATCCCAAAGTATTGGTATCAAGTATGTAGAGCCTTTAAATTAACTGATCAGTTAGGTGGGCAACCTCAAAACCCCATAGACCTCGAGAATAATGCAGTTAAAGCCCATATTTTGTTAAACCATTTTACATATCACTAAGGTATACATCAGGATATGGGGATTAATATGTTATTCATAATTGTATGCTTGATAGTGGTGCTTCCATGAATGTGATGTCAAAATAGGTAGTTGATCAGTTATGCTTGATTTGTCAGAAAGAGCACCCCCTATTTCTATAATGGATAACATAAGAGTACCTTGTATAGACATTATCACCAGACTTCTTGTTCATATTGAATAATATTCTAAGAAAGGTGTGGTAATGGATGTTGTAATTGTAGATGTAGAACATTTCTTTTCCATCTTACTCTCTAGGTATTGGGCTGAGCATCTAGGTGGTACTATTCAGTTGGATTGGTCATATGCCACTATCCCGATGCAAGGTAAGAAAAAAGTCATCTTGAAAAGAGAACCCTTCAATAGGTATTCAATTGAATTTAGATATCCTAATGATAATATGGTTAATATCATGAATTCTATTGAGAAGAAAGATATAGGGGTTTATTATGTTTGGCATGATGGTTTCTGCACTTTTCTATCTACTTAAGAATCATAAATAAAAGAGAGGAAAGTAGATCTTCATGAACATGACTTGTAATATTATTAAAGTAGAATGATACAATTCAAATGGAACTATGAGTCCATTATATAGAAGAATAGGTTTCTTGTTCCTCACTCTACCTATGACACTTGGTACAACTTGCATGACACTTGTCATGATTACAATACTTGAAGCAACTAACTAACTTTACTTTGAAGTAAATTCCTACTCTAGTTATGTACCAAAGGTGGTACATTTACATGACCCAAATAATGTAATATAATCTAACATGACACTCTCCTTTCTTATTAGAAGTGTCTGATGCTGAGAATATGGATCCAAAACTAAAAGCTAAAGTGGATGCAAAAACTGATAGAATTTTAACTTTAGAGTTATGGACTATGATCTTTGATGGGGCAAAATATTAGGCTAGATCAAGATCTAGGGTAATGTTGATAGACATTAATGGAAGCTATCTTGGCATACCATAGATTTTATAATTTTCTTTTACAAACAATGTTGCAGAGTATGAAACTTTATTGCTAGGGCTAAGGAAATCCAAGGAATTGGGTATTAATTATCTCAAAGTTAGTCGGGATGTTGAGTTAAAAATTCAATAGATCAAAGGAAAATATTAAACTAAGCAGGGTTGAAGCAATATAGGCAAGTAGTGTTGGACGAAATAGATAGATTCTTGGTTTTTAATCTGCAATGCATTCCTAGAGCACAAAATCATAATGTAAATTTTTTGGTAATTAATGCTTCTAGATTAGAGATCCTTGAGATAGACACTCAATTTATAGATAGGTTTTCAATCATATATGTTTATAAGCCATCTATCCTTGATAATGTGGTATATTTACAAGTTTTTCATGATGATATGCACATTAATGATTTTATGACTATGAAAAATAATTTTTCTGACATTATTTGTGATGAAAGTGATGAAGAAAAATTGAAGGATGATATTGGAGAACCCACAAAAGTTATTTAACTGAAGACCAATAGGATCCCTAGGGGATTGGGATATTTAGAGAGCTTGTTTAATGACTTCGATAGAGCATATAAACCTCTGGTTTAGAAGTTCGAAGCATATGAAGTTAATATCAAAAAGAGGAAGTGCTCAAAATTCTTAAGATCAATACAACTTTGTCAGAAAAAGAAAAGCAACTGTATATCAAATTCTTTAAAAAGAACATGGATTCTTTTTCTTGGAGTTATGAAGATCTGAATGCCTTCAATACAAAGGTAATGACTCACATAATACCCCTTAATAATTATACCAAACCTTTTAGGTAAAAATAGAGAAAGTTTAATCTCAATTTGCATCCAATCATGCAAAAAGAAGTATAAAAATTACTGGATACTAATATAATTAGGAAGATGAGATTTTCTTCTTGGTTGGAAAATGTGGTTCTAGTTAGAAAAACGAATGGTGAGATCAGGCTTTGTGTACATTCAAGAATCTGAATAAGAGCTCACTTAAAGAAAACTATCTACTTCCAAATAAAGAGCAGTTACTTCAAGTAGTGGTTGGGGCATCAAGAATGTCTTTATTGGATGGCTTCTCAGGTTACAATCAGATCATAGTAAATCTAGAGGACATGCACAAGATAAATTTCACCACACCATGGGGAATATTTGAATATCTCAGGATGCCTTTTGTGTTGATGAATGCAGGGGTAAAATTTTAGAGAGCCATGGATGTTGAGTTTAAGGGACTAATGTTCAAGATAGTAGTAGTGTTTCTTGATGATATTACAATTTTTTCAAAAAATACTGAAGACCATTCCACACATCTAACTCAAGTGTTTGACAAATGCAAGAAGTTTGGTATATTTTTGAATCCTAGGAAATGTGTGTTTAGGGCTACTCAAGGTAAACTACTTGGCCATGGTATTTCATAAGATGATATCAACATTGAACCACAAAGAATAAAAGTAATTGCTAAAATTCCTCCTCCTAAGAATATTAAGGGAGTTAGATCATTCTTTGGGAAGATTAAATTTTTTAGGAGGTTTGTCCCTGATTTCACTCAGATTGCCAAGACAATAAATGACAAGATCAAGAAAAATTGGGAAATAAGGTGGATAGAGGAAAATACTGCAACTTTTTAGAAGATCAAAGATGCAATTACTCAAGCTCTAGTATTAAATTGCCCTGATTACTCCTGATATTTTAAAATCTACTCATTTTCCTCAGAATACACTATTGCTATAGTTCTAGCTTAGAAGGATGAAGAGAAAAATGAAAGACCTACAACCTTTATGAGTATATGATTGAAGGGTGCTAAAATTAAATACTCTATGCTAGAAAAATAGGCTTATGCATTAATCAGGGCATTAGATCATTTCAAATGTATCTTTGGATCCAACAAGGTAATAGCTCATATCCCCTACATTATTGTTAAAGATATTTTTACTTAGCCTGAATCCTTAGGCAATCCTGCAAGGTGGATGACTAAGCTATTATAATATGATGTGGAGCTCAAAGAAGTACAAATTATCAAAGGATAGGGACTGACAAAGTATATGGCTAACAAAGAAGGGGAGGCTATGAATAACACTATCATGATAGATGAGCAACAAGAAGCTAGAGCAGTTGATAATTATGATTGTAGGTGGTATGATGGCATTATGTTTTACCTTTAGAATTTATCATCTCCAAAAGACATACTCTAAAACAAAAGAAGTTCTATCAAGAAATTGGTCCAAATATACTACATTCAATAAGGTAGACTATATTGGAGGCATTTGAATGGTGTGTTGCTTCTTTGCTTGTTTGAGAAAGAGGTCCCTCAAGTACTGAAAGAATATCATTCTAGCTTTTGTGGGGGTCACTTTACTCCAAAGGCTACTGCTCACAAAATCATGAAAGCTGGTTATTATTGGCCCTTATTGTTTAAGGATGTCTATCAGTTTGGTAGAATAACTATCAGTTTTTTGTAGGAAAAAAGAATTTTCTAGCCATGCCCCTCAGGCCAGTAATTATGGAGGTTCATTTTATTCAATGGGTAATAGATATCATAGGTGAGATTAACCTAAATTCTTCTGGGGGTCACAGGTGGATCATCACAACAACAAACTATATTACCAAGTGGATAGAAGCAAAACCTCTCACGAAATCCATTATAGAAGTGGTCATCAAGTTTTTAGAAGAGCATATATTGACAAGATTTGGGGTTCCTAAGAAGATAATCACAGACAATGGTAAGTATTTTACTTCTTTTGAGATGATTGAATTTTATGCTAGGTACGGTATAGAGCTGTCTCATTATGTGAATTATTATCCTCAAGGAAATGGTTTAGCATAATCCTCAAATAAGAATTTGATCACAAGAATCAAAAGAGCATTAGGCAAAAACAAAATAAGTTGGGACAGTGAGCTAAAGTTTGCTTTACATGCTGATAAAATATCTACCGAAAGAAGCAAAGGAAAATTTCCTTATGAACTAGTATATGGTGAGAACGCTCTATTACCCCCTCAAGTGGAAATTCATGCTTTATCTTTGCTTCTTCAGGATTATGAAAATCCAAATATCTTGGAGAGAAGACTTGATCAAATTGTGAAGTTGTAGGAAGATAGAAAGGATTCATTAATGAATATACTTATAATTGTAAACTTTGGATGGTACAAAATTTTCAATTCCTATCAATGGCCATCATTTGAAATTGTATCATTCTACACTAAGGCAAAAAAATGGTCTAACCTATCATATGTTTTAGTATTTCAGTATTGTCCTTTATAGGTGATTAAGGTGTTATTCTAGGTGATTAGAATTTTTTTTTAGTCCTTATGATTTGCTAGAGATTATGGAGTTCTCAGGTGATTCATTGTCAAAGAGTCTTTTTCATCACCTGCCCTAGTTGGAGCCTATGTTGGAACCCCAAAATCCAACTTCAGTTTGATTCTAATTTTCAAATTTTTGGTGTCTTATGAGTCCTTCTTTTAGGTCTTTCCAAATTTACAATAATACTTTGGTTATTCTTCTTTAAATAATCTTTTTTATTTTGGGTCCTTCTTGATTATTGTAATTTTTTGTCTTTCCAAAGTCTTATCTCACCCTTTAAGAGAAATAAAAAAATTTATTTTGGTTTTTCTAAAGTCTTTTGGAAATAAATTTTTGACCCCCCTCATAATCACCTCTTCTCAAGGCCTAAAAATATTTAATTAAATATTTTCAACCTTCATAGGTTGAAAATTATAATTAAATATATATATTTTTGGCCCTTTAGTTTTTACCCTAAGGTTCTTCTTTATTAAAACTATTTCCTATCCCTAACCCTTCATGCATCATTCCCTCATGATATGTCCACCCCCATCCTAAGCTAAGCCTAATGCACCCCCTCCCCCATCATCATCACTGCCTAAATCCTAAGTCCCTAAGGTCTACCCTACCCTCCCACTATCTTTTCCTTAAGTCTTTCCTACCCCCTAACCTACCCCAATCACCCTATCATAGTCCCTTTTTCCCCTAAAAATTAAAATTTTGATTAAAAGTTTCCTTACCTTAACTTCCTGCCCCCCTTTCCATAATCAAAAGTTAAATGGAGGGTGCACAAATTCAATGGCAAAAATTCTAGCAAGCGAGAGGCAGTGCATTGGAGGTAACACTCCAATCCATGTGAACCATGTGGCTTTTGTAGGATGGCAACAAAGTTCAAAAATAATAAACTGATGATCCAAATGAGAATGCATAAATCGATGATGCAAAGGACAACGGGGGTCTCAAGCACTCCAACTAAAGCGTGACGAGTGTCAGAAGGTCATTTGTATATTGGGTATGCAAAGCATCCTATGGTCCAAAACACAATGTGCAAATCAATGATGCATGAGGTAGTGCGAGTTTATAAGTGATCCAATCATGTGAGGACACATGGCGACACAAGGAAGCCAGACTCAAATATAAGTGAAGGTAAGGTTTTATGATTTGGTTTCATTTTTTTATATCCCACAAGGGGAATATAGTCGGCTCTCATATGATTTAAGACCATGGAGGCACCCATTATAAATAAACCACCTCACAGTGTTTAGGATTCCTCCTGTGTGGGGCCCATAAGAGGTGCAAGTTGGTGGTGCCAACATGGGGGTCCACTTGGGTGGTCCGAGAACCCTCAAACCACTTGGGCATGATGGTAATATGTGAATGTGACGGTGGCCCACACAATCACAAATCACAAAGATAAATGTTTTTAGGTGAATGGATCATTAATGTTGCACAATCAAATGGTTAAAGTTTTTAATTATAAAAATGGCTAATAGCTATGTGGAGGATAAGGTTTACAATGACTAGCACCAAGTTTTTTTTTTTTTTTTGCTACCTTTAGTGCCTAAAGTCATTTTTAGGAAAGATAATATCATTTTTTTTAAAGAAGGGTTAATGTTTTAACTTGAAGAATTATTATATAGCCCGAGGTAGCTATAGCAAAAGAAACAAAGGAAATTATAAAATATGGCAATAATCGAGATTTAAATAGAGGTAGTTTAAACCAAATGAGACCACTACCAAGATGTAATCAATAGTCTAGACCAAATATGGAGGTCGTTGTAGTTATTATGGGCCATCACAAAGATTAAGAAAAAAATTAGTGATAGTTATGGCCCATCATGAATATAGTTGCAATTATAACTATTAAGGACCATCATCGAGCTTTGACTGAGAGCCAAATGAGATCATTAATAAAGCTATATGAAGGAGTTGCTATTATAGAACAAAAGATCAAGTTTTTGCATAGTAAAATTTTGCAAGAAGTATACTAGAGTGCCCATCCTTGTTAGTTGTAAATTTCTTTTCTGTGTTTTGTCAAGTCACCCTTTTTCTTCCCCATTATTGTGTAGGTTTTTGCTAAGGAGGTACCCAATTTACTGATATCATTTTCAATGGCTAAGGCTAGAAGTTAGGAGGCTATTTTTTGCACTATTTGAACAAAGAGTTCAAGTTTTCTATTGTATCATTTGAATGGATAACTTATTTGTATTTGCTTAGAGAGATCTAGTTATCCTGACCAGACTCCATTGTAATAATCTATTGATAAATACAATCATTCTTTTGCATTTTAATATTTTATGTACAGTTTTGTTTGTTGTTCTGTTTACATGTTACATCATTTGAATGTGTAAATAACATCTTCTTTAACTGATATTCTTAATCACCTTTTTTTCATCATTTGAATGAATGTGGTTGGCTCAATTTTATCTCCTCTGCCTTCTCTCTTCATCATATTTTAATTTTAGCTATAATTACCCAATGGATAAGGCATTAGTCTACTGATTGAAGCATTAGATGGAAGTTACTTTGAAGCTTGATCAAATTTTATGTTGTAGTTTTATTTCATTTTTGCAAATTAGGATGAGCATGAGCATATGAGAAATATTATAGGCTCACCTCCGGATTTCCTTACCCTACTTGGTTTTTATAGTATCTTAAGATAATATTTTCTCGAGTCAAATAGGTGGATTCACTAGAGTACATAGTGTTGATTGGATCAGAGAAGTCTTACAATGTGAAAAATATCTTAAGGGTGGAAGAATTTTCCCCAAAACATCCTTTTCCAAATAATTTTAAAACTCCCAAATTTCAAATGCACAATGGAAAGCAAGACCCTTTTAATCATATAAGGTTATTTCAAATAGCTTATAGTGATATCAATCATGATGAAAAGCTTATTCTTAGGTTATTCCCTAAAAATCTTAGTGGTTTAGCCTTGGAATGGTATTTTCAAATACCTCATCATTCCATTAAGAAGTTCAAAGAACTCATGAAAACCTTTGTTAAACAATTCTCAATCTACATAGAGGACAAGGTTACCATAGATGACCTTTACCAACTTAAACAATCTAAGACCAAACGATTCTCAGATTTCTTGACCAAATAGAGAGGCTTAGTAGGGAAACTTCAACATATTCCTACTCCTAAGGAAATCTTACATATTTTCATTAAAAACCTTCATAAAAAATTGTCATATCCCTTGGAAATGACAAATCTAACCTATTTTGAAGAAGCTATTGACATGGCTAAAAGAGTAGAAAAGACCAATCAACCAAAAAATCCCAAATTTTTTTTAAAAATCTTCCAAAATACCTTACCAAAACATAATCAAAAGTTAGCCAACTACATAGGCACTATGCATTTATCGAAACCTTCCTATGTTGTGATTGGGCAACAAGAAAAGAATCAATCTTCAGATCAACCTCCTTTGGTTATCTTGAGAAGCACTAAAGTTAATGTTACTAATGAATCACCTTTGGTTCTCTCACCTTCTCAAAATACCTTACATACCTTTGATATCTATCGATAACTAGATGATATACTCATAAAAATATCTCTTCTAGAGTTGTTAAAAATATCACCCACTCATAGGGAAATATTGTTAAAACTCTTAAGTGAACAAGAAGTCCCTCAAGACATATATTCAAACGATTTCACCAATATAGTTGGGTTCGCTAAAGTGAACAATACTATATTAGCATTCCATGAGGTAGATACCCCTCTTGATACAATATCAAGAGACTCACATCTTTACATTTTAACTCAAATAGGCAACAAACATATCAAAAGATTCCTAGTGGAAATGGGTCAACCTTAAATGTATGCAATATCAAAAATTTATAATTTTTTTGACTTAAGCATAAAATATTTACAAAACTTTGACCTCATCATCAAAGCCTTCGACATTGAAGAAAGAGAGGTAGCAAGCACTATTAACTTACCTATCAAAGTAGGACCATGTCTTCTAAACACCCTCTTCTAAATTATATCTTGTGAGGTGACATATAACATGCTCCTTAGAAGACCTTGGATACATGCCATGAAGGCAGTACCTTCTACCCTACATCAATGTCTCAAATATGAATATCAAGGTAGGGTTATCCATATCCCTAGAGATCTAGAGCCTTTTGACTTATGCAACTTTATCGATACACAAGAGATTAATATTTTTCCTTTCATTCAATAGGTGTTACCAACTAATAAAAAAAAACAAACAAAGAGAAAGAAATACTGGAATAACCCCTCATAAACCTAGGGGACACTTCCCAATCATCTTCTCTCGATGATCAAGTCAATTTAATCCACCAGAAATTAGTTTCCTTCACAAAATTGGTAAGCATATTCCTATGTCCTCATGACATAGGCATGCCAAATAGGAAAGGACTCAAAGTCCAAATAGAGACTCGTCCTTTAATTTATGGGGGAACCACCTTTGATGAAAGGATATAAGTGTGCAAATTCATGCCAAGTGAATGAACATACATCACATGTTACATATCACCCTCATTCTCTATAGCTAAACAAATGCTAACCAACATGGGATACTACAAAAAGGCCTAGGTCATTATGAAAAGAGCCCCTAGAAGTTGAACCTTGGCTAGGATGATGTAGAATTGGATTCATCAGTAGAAAAAATGAACCCTCACCTTTATTAGAAGAAGATAATGAGGATAACTATCCCAAATCACTACATGGCTCTCAATGGGGTGATGAAGATGAAGAAATATGGTTGCTCCTCGACCAAGCACTCGTAAAACCATATGATTTGATAGCATTAACATGCTAGAAATGGTTCATCTAGAATCAATAGCAACAGAAGAAAACTTTGAAGAGTCTCTGGACAACTACCCTATGGAAGAATTCCTTAATAAGATATTTAATTTAAGCTCTTCCCAACTCCTTAAGTCAAAACAAACATATCTAGATCCATAAGAACTTGAATAATTAGGCGTGCTAACTACCCCTCCTCATTTTAAGGATGAATCACAAGCCTTAATAAAAGAAACAATATATATCAATATCAAAATAGATCAAGATCCTCATATTATCAAACTTAGAAAAGTCCTAACTTAAGGAGAACAGATGAAATACACAAACATATTAATTTTTTTTCATGAAATATTTGCTTGGGCATATGATGATATGCTAGGATTTAGGGTGTGAGAGCAATGTAATATTTTGTTTTTATAATGGGAGTGTCCCCCAATAGAAGCCACACATAACTTATTAAAATAAAACATTGGATCCAACATCAATTCAATATTGAATATATGGTATGGTTATATCTTCAAAAAGAGATACTTGTAGGACTCCATAGGAAGACTAGACCTATTCTCTATGGAACATACACTATCACCAAGAAGGTGGAAGAGAATGCTCTTGAATTGAGTTTTCCATCTTGTATTTATTTTCATTTAATCTTCAATGTTGAGGTTCTTACCCTATCATCCACCTATGTTGGATACTTTTGTAGTAACATAATAGTTGGACATTGAAGAACTCAATCCAAATAGTTGGACATAATACTTAAGTTCATGTCATAAATATATCTAGACCAAGTATAGGGGACCATAGGGATACTAACATTTTCAATATACCCTACATATTGAATCATACCCCCATTTGCAATAAATAGCTTGAACTTTTCTTATATAATATTATTGATGTATAACCCTAGAGTTTAGGTTGTCTTATTTTCAATAAAATTATGCGTACTACCTAAATAAATTAACACATTGACATGTTGGCATTTTATAAATCCTTATACTCGGATGGTGTGATGGACCTATAGCCTCGTGAGGAAAAAAAGCCATAGTATCTACATATTTCTTAGGACCCTCTATGTTGATTTGAGACTCCTACTGTATAGGATCCTACTCTTAATCCTCTAAAACAACCTCATCCTCTACTTCCAAGTACATGTTATGTTACACCTCACAATCTGATCCTACAAATGGTATGATTGATTTTTTGATAGAAGAATTTGGGTGGATAGCCATGATTACAATTATTCAAATTTGGTCATCAGGGATTGAAATCCAAACATGGCCTATGATAAGATAAATAGAGCTTTTATTCGATTGCACAAGCCATATGTTTTACATCATGGAGGGTATATGGATCAAGCATATCGACCTCCTATTTCATGTCATCCTTAAGGCTACGAAGAATTGTTGATACCATCACTATCAGATCTAAATGATAGGTATATGTGAGTTGACCCATAAAATTAGTGCAATAGTCATCTACCAAGACTATTGGTTTGGTTTACATCAAATAGTCCACATAAGAGGTAAAGGAATCCTTATCAAAATTGAGTAGGAGCATATTCTTGAACTTTGGACATGAAAGATGGTAATCATGATGCTTGAGTTCCTAGAGAATCCATTGATAGGTCTGAGTACCCATATTAGAAGGGGCCAAGGTAACATGATTGTCCTCGTATAAAGTGCCATGTTAGATATCCAGATACTTGGATTTGTGCCCTCAAAAGTCATAATATTAATGCGAGGAATGTGAATACCAAACCATTATAGTAAAATAGCAATACCTCTTGTGAAGTTATTAATATTAGAAGTGTATTCTAAGTTAAGTTCACCTATACCTAGAAATTTACCCTTGATGATATGGAGTGACATGTATCCTGCATGGTAACCACTAAAATTGTGTTTGAAGGGAGGATGCTAGATGAATCTAGTATCTAAATTTTTTATAACCCTTAAATCATGGCTATAATGTAATTTTTGGAGGTTTTGGAAGTCCTCAAATTAGAGCTTCCTAATATGAAGAGGCTTAAGTGACTAAGATGCAAACTCCTACTTGTCTTTCCATTGCAAAATAGAAACATGTTGGAACTTATTGTCCAATGAATGCTTGGTCTAGGAAGGGGTAAAAGAAGTATGTTTCACAAGTAGTAGGTTCAATACCTCTTGGATTGAATATATTTATCCTAATATATCCTAGATTAAATATAGTTGTCATTTCATCTTGTACTATCGATGGTAAATATTGGTTATTTTTATTTCCAACCTAACAAGTTCATGAGATAAATAATCATAAATATCATATGACTTGATGGAGGGAATGAGACAAGGACCTTCATGAGAAGAAGCGAGAGGGATACTCGTGATATGTAAAGTAGCAAGATCCCATAGGCCATGGTTGTTGATGTGAGATGGAATATCATGCTTCTTTTCTAAATCCCTTGGTTGTTGTTTCTTTCTACTTATACAAGCATCATTGGGTGGATCTCTGCCCTGCAAACACCCATTGACTTATCCCCAACCAAAAAATACCTAGGGTTTGATAATACATTATGAACCAATAGTAAATACCTAAATATGTCATTGAATACCTCAAAAAGATATTACCAAAGATATACTTTATTTTGATTAGCTTAATGATATGATCAAAATGAGATAGTTCCCCAACAAGGGTATTGGTACCTTCTATATATATTTAATTTAAGTCTAGGAAAATTAAACAATAATACCTAATTCATATTATTATAGAAGAAAATTACACAAAATATGGGAACCAAAAACAATTGAACAAAATCTACCTAAACAATAGATGTTGGTTTGAATTGAAGAGGTTTAGAAATAACTTGCACGTCATTATTCTATTTTTCCATGTAACTATAGGGGTCCAAGTGATGCTTTCATACCACTTGTTATGAAATAACTTCCAAAAATAACAATAGTAGTAAAAATCATAAAAGCAAAACAAAATCATTCATTGAAATAGAATTCAAATTCCATAGAAGCAAACCAACTATCTTAAGTAATAAATCCAGATTCTAAATCTCTAACAAATCCTAGCCACTTAGAGAAGGCACAATGTCATAACTATTTAAAGAGGGTAATTTTTCATATGGATACTAGAGGGAACTCAAGATTCAAGTATGAATGATATGACAACTATAACAACACTCTATTTTTAGACTAAAATATCTAACAAATCTAACCCTTATGCTCAAGGGTCATATAACCTAACCCTAAGTCCCAAGATAGCAATAACAAAGCCAATATGGCTCTAGTAGAGTGATTACATTCCCCAACAAGATCACATACCTAGATAATATATCCCTTCTTGAAAAGAAATGATCCCCATTGTGTTAAATTTTGACATCTAATGCAAAAATAATTTTGTATTTGATTTTTTTTAAGTCATTTCCTTAGTGACCAAGTTGTACTACCTTGATCACCCTATATATCTGAATGAACTACCTTTTGGTGGTCTTCATCCATGTATCAGCAATTTTATCCTCCTTCATTGGGCCTAGACTATTTGGATTGAGTTCTTCAATGTACAACTATTATGTTACTACAAAAGTATCCAACATAGGTAGATGATAGGGTAAGAAGCTCAACATTGAAGATTAGATGAAAATAAATACAAGATGGAAAACTCAATTCAAGAGCATTCTCTTCCACCTTCTTGGTGATAGTGTATGTTCCATAGAGAATAGGTCTCATCTTCCTATGGAGTCCTACAAGTATATCTTTTTGAAGATATAACCATACCATATATTCAATATTGAATTGATGTTGGATCCAATGTTTTATTTTAATAAGTTATGTGTGGCTTCTATTGGGGGACACTCCCATTATAAAAACAAAATATTACATTGCTCTCATACCCAACTTTATATGATAAAATATTATTGTTATCTTGGGACTTAGGGGTAGGTTATATGACCCTTGAGCATAAGGGTTAGAGTTGTTAGATATTTTAGTCTAAAAATAGAGTGTTGTTATAGTTGTCATATCATTCATACTTGAATCTTGAGTTACCTCTAGTATCCATATGAAAAATTACCCTCTTTAAATAGTTATGACATTGTGCCTTCTCTAAGTGGCTAGGATTTGTTAGAGATTTAGAATCTGGATTTATTACTTAAGATAGTTGGTTTGCTTCTATGGAATCTGAATTCTATTTCAATGAATGATTTTGTTTTGCTTTTATGATTTTTACTACTATTGTTATTTTTGGAAGTTATTTCATAACAAGTGGTATGAAAGCATCACTTGGACCCCTATGGTTACATGGAAAAATAGAATAATGACGTGCAAGTTATTTCTAAACCTCTTCAATTCAAACCAACATCTATTGTTTAGGTAGATTTTGTTCAATTGTTTTTGGTTCCCATCTTCTGTGTAATTTTCTTCTATAATAATATGAATTAGGTATTATTGTTTAATTTTCCTAGACTTAAATTAAATATATATAGAAGGTACCAATACCCTTGTTGGGGAACTATCTCATTTTGATAATATCATTAAGCTAATCAAAATAAAGTATATCTTTGGTAATATATTTTTGAGGCATTCAATGACATATTTAGGTATTTACTATTGGTTCATAATGTATTATCAAACCCTAGGTATTTTTTGGTTGGGGATAAGTCAATGGGTGTTTGCAGGGCAGAGATCCACCCAATGATGCTTGTATAAGTAGAAAGAAACAACAACCAAGGGATTTAGAAAAGAAGCATGATATTCCATCTCACATCAACAAACATGGCCTATGGGATCTTGCTACTTTACATATCACGAGTACCCCTCTCGCTTCTTCTCATGAAGGTCCTTGTCTCATTCCCTCCATCAAGTCATATGATATTTATGATTATTTATCTCATGAACTTGTTAGGTTGGAAATAAAAATAACCAATATTGACCATCAATAGTACAAGATGAAATGGCAACTATATTTAATCTAGGATAGATTAGGATAAATATATTCAATCCAAGAGGTATTGAACCTACTACTTGTGAAACATACCTCTTTTACCCCTTCCTAGACCAATCATTCATTGGACAATAAGTTCCAACATGTTTCTATTTTGCAATGGCAAGACAAGTAGGAGCTTGCATCTTAGTCACTTAAGCCTATTCATATTAGGAATATCTAATTTGAGGACTTCCAAAACCTCCAAAAATTACCTTATAGCCATGATCTAAGGGTTATAAAAATTTTAGATACTAGATTCATCTAGCATCCTCCCTTCAAGCACAATTTTAGTGGTTACCATGCAGGATACATGTCACTCCATATCATCAAGGGTAAATTTCTAGGTATAGGTGAACTTAACTTAGAATACACTTCTAATATTAATAACTTCACAAGAGGTATTGCTATTTTACTATAATGGTTTGGTATTCACATTCCTCGCATTAATATTATGACTTTTGAGGGCACAAATCCAAGTATCTGGATATCTAACATGGTACTATATACGAGGACAATCATGTTACCTTGGCCTCTTCTAATATGGGTACTCAGACCTATCAATGGATTCTATAGGAACTCAAGCATCATGATTACCATCTTTCATGTCCAAAGTTCAAGAATATGCTCCTACTCAATTTTGATAAGGATTCCTTTACCTCTTATGTGGACTATTTGATGTAAACCAAACCAATAGTCCTGGTAGATGACTATTGCACTAAGTTTATGGGTAAACTCACATATACCTATCATTTAGATCTGATAGTGATGGTATCAACAATTCTTCATAGCCTTAAGGATGACATGAAGTAGGAGGTCGATATGCTTGATCCATATACCCTCCATGATGTAAAACATATGGCTTGTGCAATTGAATAAAAGCTCTATTTATCTTATCATAGGCCATGTTTGGATTTCAATCCCTGATGACCAAATTTGAATAATTGTAATCATGGCCATCCACCCAAATTCTTCTATCAAAAAATAAATCATACCATTTGTAGGATCAGATTGTGAGGTGTAACATAACATGTACTTGGAAGTAGAGGATGAGGTTGTTTTAGAGGATTAAGAGTAGAATCCTCTATAGTAGGAGTCTCAAATCAACATAGAGGGTCCTAAGAAATATGTAGATACTATGGCTTTTTTTCCTCACGAGGCTATAGGTCCATCACACCATTCGAGTATAAGGATTTATAAAATGCCAACATGTCAATGTGTTAATTTATTTAGGTAGTACGCATAATTTTATTGAAAATAAGACAACCTAAACTCTAGGGTTATACATCAATAATATTATATAAGAAAAGTTCAAGCTATTTATTGCAAATGGGGGTATGATTCAATATGTAGGGTATATTGAAAATGTTAGTATCCCTATGGTCCCCTATACTTGGTCTAGATATATTTATGACATGAACTTA